>BSYR01000025.1:1307500-2615000 GCA_030270665.1 Hibiscus trionum | reverse complement strand
TCAGCTTCGAGCGGCACTTCTTTGCCTTGAACAATCACCGCTGTCGCTGTCCTGCTTCTAATGGCAGCATAAAATTCTCGTACCAACGTGACGTTCATTTCTTCAGGCTGCTCAGCAAAAGTCTGCCACTGTAGAGCTCGAACCTTCCGGGCTATGAATGGCTTTAGGCCCAGATTTTCCTCCTTCGATGTGTAAATAAAGCCTCTCTCTTCCCACATATCTTTGATCGCAAAGGAGCGTGGGGTGGTTGCTGTCGGTGTGGAACTGGAAGCAGCATTCCTACGGGCTTTCCTAGAAGACATTTTTGCAAGGGTTGTGGAAATAAAAATGAAAGCAAGTAAAATCTAAAGGGAGCAAGTAAGAAGAGTAGAAGTGAGTGAAAATGAAAAATGAAACGGGGTTATATAGAGAAGGATTTGCTGCCCGTTGAAGCTGTAACGGCAGGCGCGAATAACGGGGCCAGTTGTTATGCGTTAGCGTATCTGATGCCTCTGTCACGTGTTTCCGTGTCTGTTGTGCGTCTATGACATGTTTCCACGTCTGTCGTGATAGCGTGTTGACAGCCTATATTTTCCGCGTCTGTCGCGGCAGCTGTAACGACAGGCTTCAAAATTTGGGCTTGGGCTGGTGGATGGATGGTGGGCTGAGTTCACTTCTCCTGTTCTTCTTGACTCCTTTATTTCCTAAA
Organism: Hibiscus trionum; assembly: GCA_030270665.1. Lineage (NCBI taxonomy): Eukaryota > Viridiplantae > Streptophyta > Magnoliopsida > Malvales > Malvaceae > Hibiscus > Hibiscus trionum. The sequence continues at coordinate 2,614,312 of BSYR01000025.1, read as the reverse complement.
AACAGAAAAATAAAAACATTATTCAAATAAAATAAATCTTATTTCCTAATAAATAATAAGTAATAATAAAACTAAAAATAAAAATTAGGTTAAATTAGGAATGCCAGGTGGGGCATCTCCTAAGGTAACCACATCCTGTATTCTTGGGGCTTCAGTCCCCTGATAATGCTTTAAGCGCTGTCCGTTGACTTTGAATTGGTGCCCGTCTTTTAATGATCGGATAATGATAGCACCATGGGGAAAAACTTGTACTACTTGGAACGGGCCAGACCATCTAGATTTTAGCTTTCCTCGGAAGAGTTTCAATCTAGAATTGAATAGCAATACAAACTTGTACTACTTGGAACGGGCCAGACCACTTCTTAGTTTTATCCTTGTAAATTCTTGCATTGTCATAGGTCATTGTCCGGATTTCTTCAATTTCGTTCAGATCCAATAGCCTTTTCTGGATTGCCTTGTCCAAGTCCATATTCACTGCCTTGATTGCCCAGTATGCTCTGTGCTCTATCTCGACAGGTAGATGACATGTTTTCCCAAAAATCAATCGTTATGGAGACATTCCCAATGGAGTTTTAAAGGTTGTCCTATAAGCCCATAATGCATCATTAAGGATTAAAGACCAATCTTTCCTAGTTGGCTTGACCATCTTCTCAAGAATGTTCTTAACTTCCCTGTTGGATATTTCAGCTTGTCCATTAGTTTGAGGGTGATATGCTGTTGCGATCCGATGCTTGACACCATACTTCTTCAAGGCAGTAGCAATAACCCTGTTGTCGAAATGTCTCCCTTCATCACTGATGATCGCCTTAGGGATTCCAAACCTAGAAAAGATGTTTTTGTGTAAAAACCGTTGAACTGTCTTGGCCTCATTCTTTTGAGTGGCGATAGCTTCTACCCACTTAGAGACATAGTCTACTGCCAGGAGGATGTAGAGATTCCCACATGAAGATGGGAATGGTCCCATAAAATCAATCCCCCAAACGTCGAAGATCTCGACTTCAAGAATGTTCTGCAGCGGCATCTCGTGTCTCCTTGAGATGTTTCCTGTCCGTTGGCACTTGTCACAACTCTTGTAGAAGATTTGTGCATCTTTATACAGTGACGGCCAATAAAACCCTGACTGCAGCACTTTGGCAGCATTTTTGTTGCCTCCTAAGTGACCTCCATACTGTGAAGCATGGTAGTGATGAAGTATGTCTTCTTGCTCTTCCTGTGGTACACATCTCCTTATAACCTGATCTGCACAGATTTTGAAAAGAAGAGATTCGTCCCAATAATAATGCTTAACATCATTTTGGAACCTCTTCCTGGCTTGATAATTAAGGTCAGAAGGAATTATTCTGCTAACTGAGAAATTAACGAAATCAACATACCAGGGGAGTTCAGAAGACTTACCTGCCGCCACGGCTGTCGCGGCAGTGACTGCGGCAGCAAAGAGCTGCTCATCTGGGAAGGTCTCTAGTATGTTTGTCTCATCTTCTGGTAGACTCTGTCCCTTCTCCAACCTCGACAAGTGGTCTGCCACTTGATTTTCTGTCCCCTTTTTGTCCTTGATTTCAAGGTCGAATTCTTGCAATAGCAGGATCCACCGTATCAATCGAGGCTTAGCATCTTTTTTCGCGAACATATACTTCAAGGCAGAATGGTCTGTGTGCACTATGACCTTCGTTCCAAGTATGTAAGAACGGAACTTGTCAATGGAGAATACCACAGCTAATAACTCCTTTTCTGTGGTGGTGTAGTTTACTTGGGCGCCGTTCAGTGTCTTGCTGGCATAGTATATGACATGAAATAATTTGTCTCTCCGCTGCCCAAGTGCTGCCCCGACAGCATAGTCACTAGCATCACACATGATCTCAAATTGCTGTGTCCAGTCTGGTGGCTGTACTATTGGGGCTGTTAGCAGCTTTTCCTTCAGAACCTTGAATGCTTCAGTACATTCGTCGTTAAAGTCAAAGGGTCGGTTCTGCTCCAGAAGATGACATAGGGGCTTGGTGATTTTTGAAAAATTCGCAATGAATCTCCGATAAAAACCAGCATGTCCCAAGAAACTTCTGATACCCTTGACTGTTGTGGGCGGCGGCAGCTTTTCGATCACTCCTATCTTAGCTCTGTCGACTTCTATGCCACGGCAGCTTAATCTTATGGCCAAGGACTATCCCTTCATCCACCATGAAGTGACATTTTTCCCAGTTTAACACTAAGTTCGCTTTTTCACATCTTTCGAGTACCTTTTGTACGTTGCCTAGGCAGCTTTCAAAATCGTCTCCAAAGACTGAAAAATCATCCATAAAAATCTCTAGGAAGTCCTCCACCATATCGGAGAATATGGCCATCATGCACCTTTGGAAGGTAGCTAGTGCATTGCATAATCCAAATGGCATTCTCCTAAAAGCGTACGTTCTGTAGGGGCATGTGAAGGTCGTCTTTTCTTGATCTTCCGGTGCGATAGCTATTTGATTGTACCCTGAATAACCATCAAGAAAACAATAGTAAGGTTTACCCGCTAATCTATCAAGCATTTGATCAACAAAGGGTAAAGGAAAGTGGTCCTTTCGGGTAGCTTTGTTAAGCTTCCGATAGTCCATACAAACCCTCCAACCGGTCATAGTCCTGGTTGGGATTAACTCATTGTTTTCGTTGGTCACCACGGTCATTCCTCCTTTCTTGGGAACACATTGCACCGGGCTTACCCATTTGCTGTCCGAGATGGCGTAAATTATACCAGCATCTAACCATTTGATTATCTCTTTACGCACCACCTCTTTCATCGCATGGTTCAGCCGCCTTTGAGCATCTATAGTTGGCTTATGATCATCCTCTAAAAGGAATTTATGCATACATAATGCCGGACTAATTCCTTGAATATCAGCTATCGTCCATCCAATTGACTTTTTGTGCTGCTGCAACATCCCTATTAACTGTTGTTCCTGTTCATGCATCAACTTGGAAGAGATGATTACGGGCAACGTATCATTTGAACCAAGAAAAGCATACTTTAGCTGCCCTGGCAGGGGCTTCAGTTCTAAAACAGGGTCTCAACAGTTGATGGCTTTTGGATTGCATGGTTATCCGAAGTATAATTTAAAGGTTCGAATAACTTACCTGGACGATCGCCTATCCAGTTTACCTCCTCCTGACCTTTAGTATTAGATGTATTGGATTCTGAGGAGTTGCTGTCGTCGGTGCTGTCGTGACAATCCTGTAAGTGGCTGCCGAGGCAGTGACCAATTTTGATGTCGTGACAGCCCGACCTGATGCAGGGTTGCTCAAAGGTAACTTCAGTGATAACCTTGCATTCCTCTTCTGCATCAGCGTGCTTCATAGCTTGGAGAACATTCAACTTTATTTCTTGATCGTTCACTCTCATGGTGAGTTCTCCTTTTTCCACATCAATCAGTGATCTTCCCGTGGCTAAGAAGGGTCGCCCTAGGATGATTGGTGCGTTTTCATCTGCTTCACAATCTAAAACAAGAAAGTCAGCAGGAAATATAAATTTATCCACTCTTACCAGAATATCTTCGATTATTCCTTCCGGATGAACATAAGAGCGGCCTGCCAGCTGCAGAATTACTGTCGTGGGCCGAGCTTTTCCAATACCTAATTTTTGAAAAACAGATTTTGGCATTAAATTAATACTAGCACCAAGATCACAAAGTGCCTTACGCACATATTTATCTCTGATTACACAAGGTATGATGAAGCTCCCAGGATCCTTCTTTTTCTGGGGTGGTTGCCTATGAAGAATGCTCATGCATCCTTCTGTCATCTTAACCGTTTCAAATTCCCCAAGTTTAGATTTCTTCGACATGGCATCCTTGAGAAATTTGGCGTAACCAGGCATCTCTCTCACGACATCTAACAGCAGAATGTTAATGTGAACCTGCTTAAAAATATCATAAATCTTTTTAAGCTGTGATTCTTGCTTTAATTGCTGTAACCGTTGAGGAAAAGGAGGTGGGGGACGATAATCAGCAATACGTCCTTCCCACTGCATACGAATCTGAGAAGGTTTGGGTTCATCATCTTTCTCCTCTGTCGCTTCTGTTGTCGTGACAGGCTCATCGGCAGTAGGCTGTTTGTTACCTATCGGGGCAGCTTCCTCAGCAGGTCTGTCCAAGGCTGGTTTCTTCACTGTTTCAACTTCTTTCTCTGGCCCTAGTAGTTTCTTCCCACTCCTAGTAGTAATGGCTTTACACTGCTCATGCGTGGGCTGCCTAGCATTTTCAGTATTGCTAGGAAATCCGCCAGTCTACCTTGGATTGATATGCTGGGAAACCCGACCAATTTGTGTCTCCAAAGATTTCAGAGTAGCTTCATGGTTTGTCATCCGCATCTCTGTTTTATCCATGAATGTTTATGTCTTCTTGACAAACAGATTCATGTTCTCAATATAAGTTCATGTCTAAGACATAAATGTAGCCAGAGTCTGTTCCAGTATACTGTTTGTGGCAGCTGGTGGCTGTTACTGCTGCTACTGCGGCTGCAGTTGCTGTCGAGTCAGCAATCTAGGTCCTCCCTGATTCTGATTATTGTGTGCTTGAGGATTCAGGGCATTATTAGGATTACTCCAAGAAAACTTGGGATCCTTTCTCCAGCTGGGATTGTAGTTGTTGGAGTTGTAATTCTGCTTATAGTTTCCAACATACTTTCCCTCTTCTAACTGTATAGGACACTCATCCGAACTATGATTTCCCTCACAAATTTCACATACCTCTTCGACAGCGAATCCATGTTGTGCGTCATCGTTCAAGAGCTTTTTCATTGCCTTAGTAAGGTATGCCACCTGTGATTTCATCATGCTGTCGGCCTCATAATCCTTGACAGCTAGGACCCGTTTACCCCCTCTTCTTGCTGTCAGAAACTACTCCTCATTCTTAGCCAGATTTTTCAATACTTGCATTGCCTCGTCCGGGTCTTTGTCCAATAGTAATCTGTTTGCTGCTGAATCAATTCGAATACGAGTTTGTAAGTTGGCAGCATTATAAAACTTGGTTACCTGGTTCCAAACGGGGAATCCATGCATTGGGCAGTTCCATAGAAGAGTGGTAAATCTGTCCCAGGCCTCGTGCAACGGCTCGTCATCTTCCTGTTGAAAAGTAGCAGTTTCATTACGTAATCGCTCAGATAAGTGTGAAGGATTAAAACGAGATAAAAATTCACGAGACAAATCTGCCCAAGTTCTAATTGAACCCGGCATAAGTTTATTCCACCAAGTCTTTGCTCTGTCCCTCAACGAATGGGGAAATAACCGAAGCCTCAGTATCTCCGGATTAAATCCTGGTAGTCTAAACGAACTACAGATTTCTTGGAACATTTTTAGATGCTCCCTAGCATCCTCGGTACCAGCACCACTGAATTGACCGAGATTGTTGATCATGCTAAACATAACAGGTTTCAGCTCGAAGTTGTCAGCATCTATGTCTGGCAGCGTGGTTTCCAGTTCTACATGATCATTTAACATGTAGTCACGACAGGACCGTCGCGCAGCAGCGGCATCAGGGTTGCCGACAGGAGGTATGATCTCTCCATCTCCGGCAGGAGGATCATCCTGGGGGTTCCCTTGGTCTTTCATCGTCTCTAACTGTTCCTCAAGGTACTCGTTCCTGGCTAGTATGTGACGAAGGCGATTCATAAGATTGAATGAATGTTCGATTTTCGGATCTAATGGATACTCAGGATTTTTTCCTGGTCTCGATCTGCGCATAAACAAGAAACCTTGTGAAAAGCAAGAGTTGAATAAACCAAAGAAAAACAGAAAATAAAAATAAAACGAAAAGTGCAGTAAAAGAAAAGGTAGAGTTATGTTGCCAGTCCCCGGCAACGGCGCCAAAAACTTGTTGCGTGTAAAAGAGTCTATCGCAATTGTAGTGCAAGTGTACACGACGCAAGTAGTAAAGTGATACGAAGTATTGGATATCGTCTCCACAGGGACTGGGCTAATAGCTTCACCTTGAATCACTGCACGAAAGGAAAGAAAAATATTTGAGAAAGTTGTCACGAAAATAATAAAGAAAACTTAAATAAAATAGTAGAGAAATCAAGATAGAGAGAATGGGCTGGTATTGAATTGCTCAATAGTGCATGTATTGCTAAGTCTAGGAAATCCAGTTCTGTCGCCGTCCCCGTCGCGGCAGCACCTGTCGCGGCAGCAGTCTATTGCTTGTCGCGGCAGCGAACACACAACTCAGTACTTCAAGTTTGGCAAGAATCCCTGTTGTGCCTTGGCCTATCCCTAGGTCCAAGTTTGTCGATGATCACGTCTTTGATGATACCTCCTGGCGTGAATCGAAGGATGAACACCGAGGTTGATGAATTCTTCTTTAGCCACTTGACCTCGTCCTATCCCTAGGTCCGAGATAGTTCAACTATAAACTAGAGAACTAGCACTTATTCCTTTCGTATACTTAACTCTCCTAATTTTAAGTAAATAGATAACCTCACAATGCTCTCCCGATGCTCTTGCAAGATGTTAATAACCAGAATAAGAGAACTTGAAGTTTATTTTATTGAACTGAAAATTCCTAAAACAAAAACATCCCTTGCAACTACCTTACAAATCAACCCGTGGCCCTAAGGGGAATTTAGAACATGATGAGGGAAGGAAAACGGCTAGGGTTTTTGGGAAGAAAGCTAGAGAATAGGTGATGTCCCCCCTAGGTCGAAATACATGCCCTTATATAGGCTTTGGGTCCAAGATTTCTAAAATAGCAAGAATACAACTTTAAATTAAAGTACAACTCTAATAAAGACTAAATCTTCAGAGAATCTAACTTTAAATCGTCCTCCTTCTTGCTTGGGATTTTCTCTCCTTGAACTTTGGGCTTGACATTCCTTTCGATCTGGGGCTTGGAAAAATATAGTGGTTTTACACGACTGACGGTCTGAATTTTCTCTATCTGTCGAGGTCCACTTTGCTTCTTCTCCTCAAAACTGCTGTCGTCCTCTGCTGTCACAGCGGCAACCATGGCAGCATCTTCCTCCTTGACTGCTCGTCCAGTTCCAGCTCTTCTACTTCACTGCCCAGCGCCTGCCTCTCCTATCTGCTACAGCAGCAACCTGCAAAAGCAACCAATTTCAGTAGAAACTGTGTCTTTTAATATATTTGTGATGTTTAACTGTAAACTGACCTAAATGCAATAGATAAGGCTTGAATGCAGCAGAAATATGGGTTAAATAGGGGGTAAATAATAGAACTTCTACACACTCAACAAACATAAATTTGAACTACTAAGATGTCATTGTTATATCTTTTTATGAAGAGTGTGATATCCACCTTTCCCTTTTCAAAACCCTTTTCAATTAAGAAATTTGAAAGTCTCTCATACCAAGCTCTAGGAGCTTATTTTAAACCATAGAGAGCTTTTGTAAGTTTAAACACATGGTTTGGAAATTTTGAATCCTCAAAACCCGGTGGTTGTTTAACATACACTTCTTCATTTATAAAACCATTTAAAAAGGCACTTTTCACATCCATTTGAAAAAGCTTGAAATTATGATAACATGCAAATGCAAGCAACATCCTAATAGCTTCCATTCTAGCTACGGGTGCATAGGTCTCATCAAAATCATTTCCCTCTTCTTGGGTATAGCCTTGAGCAACAAGCCTAGCCTTGTTTCTCACTATATTACCACTTTCATCTAATTTATTCCTAAAAACCCATTTTGTACCTATAGTTGATTGATTATTAGGCCTTTCAACTAATGTCCAAACTTTACTTCTCTCAAATTGATTTAATTCCTCTTGCATGGCCAAAATCCAAAAATCATCTTTTAAAGCTTCTTTAATATTTTTAGGCTCAATGCATGAAAGAAATGCAACATGATTCATTAATTTGAGAGAGGATCTAGTAGTTACCCCCCTTGGATGGATCACCCAAGATTTCACCACCTTTGACATAGTTTAACTCCCTTGGGTAAGACACCTCCCTTTCCTCAAGAGCCAAGTCCTTCAAGGCTTCAAGAGGTGGATCTTGTGCATCCTCATCTTTAGTTGGAACCTCATCCACCTTTGACGTTTGTCCTCCATCAATGGCATCAAGGATTCCTATATCATCATCATCACAAGATTCCTTCCTCAGAAGGAGGTTATCATCGAAAACAACATGTATTGACTCTTCAACTACTAGAGTTCTTTTATTAAATACACGATAGGCATTAGAGTTTAAAGAGTACCCTAAGAAAATAGCTTCATCACTTTTAGCATCAAATTTACCTAAGTTTTCTTTACCATTATTCAAAACAAACACTTGCAACCAAAAGGATGAAAATAGCTAATGTTAGGCTTCTTAGATTTTAAAATCTCATAAGGTGTTTTCTTCAAAATCGGCCAAATCATTACTCGATTTATAATATAGCAAGCGGTGTTTGTGGCTTCCGCCCAAAAATATTTAGGTAAATTATTTTCGCAAAGCATGGTTCTAGCCATTTCTTCTAAAGTTCGATTTTTCCTCTCAACTACCCCATTTTGTTGAGGAGTGCGAGGTGCGGAAAAATTGTGGCTAATCCCATTTTCATTTAAAAACTCATCGAAACCTAGATTTTGAAATTCGGTTCCATGATCACTTCTAATGTGAGAAATTTTAAGTTCAAGATCATTTTGAGTTATTTTAGAAAATGTGATGAATTTTTCTAAAGCCTCATCTTTTGTACTTAAGAATAGAACCCAAGTAAACCTAGAGAAGTCATCTACAAGCACAAAAGCATATGATTTTCCACCCAAACTCATTGTTCTAATAGGCCCAAAACGATCCATATGAATCAATTGTAAACATCTACTAGTAGAGACATCATTAATGGATTTAAAAGAAGTTCTATGTTGTTTACCCTTTGAACATGCATCACAAATTTTATCTTTAGAAAATTTAAGTTTGGGTAAACCTCTAACTAGATTAAGGGAAATTAATTTCTCTAAGACACTCATGCTAGCATGTCCTAATTTTCTATGCCAAAGCCATGAGTCATGTTCATCATGTGCAACTAAGCATGTATGAGATGAATGAATGTCATCTAGATGCACCATGTATATGTTCCCTATGCGATGACCAATGAGCATTAGTTGATTTGTTTTAATGTTTACAATTTTGCAACCACTTTTATCAAATAAAACATTAAAACCTTTTTCACATAATTGACTTATACTCAATAAGTTATGTTTAAGACCGTTGACATACAAGACATTTTTAATGAAAATAGAAGAGTGATTACCAATGGAGCCTATTCCTTCAATGTGGCCTTTGGAGTTGTCACCGAAAGTTACCACTCCACCACTCTTTGGCTTTAGTTCCAAAAATCTACTCTTGTCACCGGTCATATGTCTTGAGCATCCACTATCAAGGTACCAAGAATTTTGGCTTGAAGCTTTAGCCTTATAGCAATGCCCCCTACAAACAAAGAAATTAGGCCTTGATTTTTGGTACCCAAATCATTTTGGGTCCATGAGTATTAGCCTTCAAAATTTTGGTTCCCTTAGGAATCCAAGAAGCAATAGCATTCATGTTATTAGAAATAATGAGTTCCTTAGGAATCCAAACACTCCTAACTCTTTGACCTCTAGATTGCTTATAAAAATTTCTTTGCTTAGGAATAAAGGGTTTTCTTTTTACATATTGGGATTTAGAATGATTTCCTTTTTCAAAATTGTTTTTCCCAATAGCAATAAATGTTTTAAGATTATCCACTTCCTTTGTGTGATAATCTTGAAAATCGGAAAGAAGTTTCTCAAGTTCAAGATTTTTTGTTTTAAGATCATTTGAAAGATTTACTAAAAACAAAACTTTCTTTTCCAATTCGGAGTCAGCTTTAGAAAATGTCTCATTTTGATTTTTTAAATCGGAAATGGTTTTCTTGTTTTTCAAAATGGATTCTTTGTCTTTTCCTACTAACTCATCGTAAACCTCTTGCAATTCATCATAAGCATCTTGAAGTTCATCAAAAGTATAATCAAAATTGGATAAGTTAGAATTTACCTTTGGTTCATCATCAATGGCCATGAGACATAGATTGGCCACTTCCTCATCTTCCTCGGATACTCATCGTCACTCCAAGTTGCTATTTGAGCTTTGAGCTTGTTCTTCTTCCCAAAGCTCTTCCTATTCAATTGAGGACATTCGGAACGGATGTGACCCGGCTTCTTGCATTCAAAGCAAGTGATTTGGTCCTTCTTCTCTTCCTTACTCTTACTCTTGAAGTCTCCCTTTCTAATAAACTTTCTTCCACGATTTGACTTCATGAACCGAGTAAACCGTTTGGCCAACATGGCCATCTCCTCATCTTCATCTTCACTTGAATCGCTTTCTTGATGTGAAGCTTTAAGAACGATTCCCGCTTTCTTCTTCTCAACTATTTTCTTCTCTTCTTCTCTTCCCTTCCTCATAATCTCATGGGTGAGTAGAGATCCAACAAGAGCATCAAGCTTGAGAGTCTTCAAATCTCTAGCTTCAATAATAGCTGTTCTTTTGCCATCCCATGACTCCGGAAGAGAGTACAACAATTTCCTCACTAGTTTGTCTTCGGGGATGATCTCGCCGAACCCCTTCAATCCGTTGACAATGATCGAGAATCGATCAAACATCTTGGAGACACTTTCATCGGGATCCATCTTGAAGTTTTCATAGCTTAGATTGAGTAGCCCAATCTTTGTCTCCTTAACATCACTAGTTCCCTCATATGTTGTCTCGAGGGTGTCCCAAACCTCCTTGGCATTTTCGATTGAAGAAACCTTGGAGTAGATATCCGGACCAAGTGCACAAAATATCACATGGAGAGCTTTGTCATTCACTTGTATCCTTCTTCTTTCATCATCCGTCATCTCGGCTTTTACCTTTGGGACAAGTCTTTCTTCATCTCTCTTCATGGGAATGTATGGACCTTCTTGAACCACATCCCACACCATGTAGTCGGTAGACTTGATGAAAAGCCTCATCCTATTCTTCCAATATGGGTAGTTGTCCCCATTGAAGAATGGTGGCTTGGTGGTGGATTGGGACTCATAGTTGGAGGTGGATGCCATTGCTTGATTAGTTGTTGATCAAACTCTCCTAGAATCGACTCAAGACGGTTGTAATCCTTCCAATGAGTGTAGCTCTGATACCAATAATTGTTGAGTTGATCAAACAATTGCAAATGGCCAAGAGGGGGTGAATTGGCAATAAAAATTTTGGTGGGAAGATTGAATGAAAAATAAAAATTGACACAAGTGGTTAGAGTGGTTCAAGTTCTCCAAATGAACTCTACATCCACTACCTTAGTTCCTACTAAGGATTTTCAATCAATTTACTACTTGAATTCTTCCCCTTTTCTTGGATGAAGAGGTAACCTTACAAATTCGATTAAGTTTTCTACCCAAAGCTTAATCCACTCAAATTACAAAGAGAAGTTTTGGTAAACTCAAATATTTTCTCACAAAGGATAAATGTCTACCCAATTACAATTTCAATCACCTCAAACTCACAATACAAAATGACAATTGAAAATACTAGAGTTGTGTACAAGAATTTGACTTTGAAGAGCACAAGGGTTTGGATTTTTGCTTTGATGATGCTTGTAGGTTGAATAGTTGTTGTTGACCTTCAAAGGACTTCAATTTATACCTCTTCCATTAATTCTAGCCGTTTGGGTGGTTGGGAACTTGAATAGAGCCGTTGGAACCCTCTCTCACCACCATAAATGCACTTCTACAGCTACCCGTATCGGTAATCGAGGAGCCGTATCGATACCTGTCTCAGAAAAGAAAGAGTCGTTGTGCACAATAAATAGGGGGTATCGAAACGTACGTAGGCGTATTGATACGGGGTATCGAAACGGCTAAGACAGTATCGATACCTTTTTCTCGACTTAGCTCACTGTCAGTTTCCGTTTCGATACGAGGGTTTACCGTATCGATACGGGTCAACTACCAATTTAAAATTTGGTTACCTAACAACTGACACCAACGATCGAAATATTTAAAACGAATTGAATTTAAAATTCGTTAAAACCGTATCGATACGGGTGAAGTCGTATCGGTACGCCATTCAAACTCTTTTAGACTTTTACGAAAGAGCGTATCGATACATATTGAATCTATTTCGATATATACTGTGTTTCGATACGGTTAAGCGCGTATCAAAACGAGTTCCGGCAATGGCCAACTTTGTAAAAAAGGTACCGATACGGCTGGAAGCATATCGATACACCTGGACGGTTTTCAATAGTTTGGCCTTGGAACACTTAGAATATTTTGAGTTTGAGTTTTTCAAATCAGTTTTAAAGTGTTGGTGATTTAAAACTTATTAAGGGACTTATAAAACAATTTTAAGTTTTTCAAATTGATCCTTAAAGATTTAATTATATCAAAATCAAACATAGGTTTCACAGTGTTGTTTGCTTTCATACTTACCATGATGCACTCTTTTTCCTCCAATGTATGTTAGGGAGGTTTTTTAAGGAGGCATATGGTAGGTTGTATGATTTTGATCTTGAATAAATCATACTTTTATTGATCAAAAAAATAACTAAACCATCGAATATTCAATTTTCTTTCCTTCTTTTCCTTATTTGAACCGTATTAAAAAAATAATTGAATGCAAATCACCGTGTTTCGCTCTCAGTCCAAAAATAAAAGGTCGACTAAAAAATCACTTTCACCTAACGTGATTTATAGTTTGAATAACCCATATCATTAAAAATAATAATAATGATAACAACAAAACCCTAAAGAAAACCGAGACATACTAGCAAATAGGTCTTTATTAACTATCAGAAACATAAATGCAAAACTACTTATCAAACCATACGACAATAATCATAAAATCCCAGAAAAAAAAAACAACCTAATTTTATAATCGAAACACCATATAATAAGGATTTTAAATCATAATGCTGAAGGGTTTAATAATCCCTAAACTTAGGGGTTTCTTAATTTAAAAGATTTAATAATAAATCAATCAATTGATCCTCAATGATTTAATATGACGAGGTTCTGATGTTACTTGTTAGAACCAAATAATAATCTATATGAAATCTAAACCTGATGATCTATCATGTCAAATCATCAAGAACAATAAACTAAATGCGGTACCTGAATTCATTGATAGATTGAAAATCTTGAATCTTGATGGGGAAATCCCAAAACTTTGGTATTGATCTTCCAAGAAGATAGGTTATCTCTTAAAGTAAAACTCTCTGACGGGAAAGGAGAGAAAAACAAGTTAACTTATTTCTTGGGGACCACTACCTCTTTATATAGTTGATTATTAAGTCAACTATTAAATATTTATAACTCTGCCCCTCATTGAATTATAAATATATCTTATGGTATCTACACTCTTATTTCCATGACACTTTAATATCTATGACACGCCTAACATAATTGGTCACTTGATTTTGTGTCATACTTTATAATAGCAACATACATTTTACATATGTGCCCACAATTGCGGATTTTAATCCAACAAGTCTACCACTTCCGTCACCGGAACCCCACGATCATTTCCTCCATTCTCTTGTCATCGATAGTCGACGTGTCTATCATCGAAATAAAGTCGAACTCGCGAAAGAAAAAGAAAATGATCGACGACAAATGACGACGACAATGGCCAGATTTAGGGATCTTTTAGGGTTATTTTGTGAATTTTGGTAAATATAAGGATTTTTTAAGGTAAGTTAACGACGGGATAAGCTCTTAATAAAATTACAAATTGTTGAGCAAAAAAAAGCATGCATTTTTTACTCGACAAATATGATTTTTATTAACATAACCATAAAGTCATGACCAAAGTAGAATATTTCGTTAAAATCTCCTTAAACTTAAATGGAGGAAAAGCATGTATTTTCTAGGCATGAAAATACATAATTACAAGCTTATTTGAAAAGGTGATACCTTTTTGTTTTTACTTGATAATGATATATCTAAGGGCGTGAAAAACTCATCTGATTTAAAAATTCGACTAAAATCAATTTGAGTTTGAATTATTTGTGACTCGGTGTGGTGATGATCAGAACTCGACTCGAATTCGATCTGATCTTGACTCGAACCTGTGTTAAACCCGATTAATTTGGATCTACACTTGACTTGAGAACACCCCGAACCCGAACTTCTCCTATTCAACAATTTCCAAAGCACGAAAATTGATTATATAGAAAATATCAAACTCTTATAATAAGGTTCATTACAGATGGGTTTATGGCTCCTACTCAGTTTATCATAGATGAGTCAGGTTATGCCGAACCAAGTTTTTTAGCTCATCTCCAACATGACAAGCTTTTAGCAATATCTTTCTTATTTGAAGCTTGTTCAAGTGAAAGTGTCAGCCTTAAGACATAATCTTCACTCGCAAAAAGAAAGGTGGTCGGTTTGTAAATGATTATCTAGAAAATATCAAACTCTTATAATTATTTTTTAAATTTATTTTCGTATAATCTTCACTATTATTGTAATATATTGATTGTTAAAATTTTTGAATTTATTTATTTTATAATTATTTTAAAAATCCTACGAAGTTAATTGTTTCGTACATTACTTTTTGACTTGACGTGACAATTATTTTTTTCATAAAATATAACCATTTATGTTCTAAATTGGTTGAATTATTGAATATATACTTGAGAGGAAAGAGTTGTAATTAGTGATAATTGCGACTTGAGAGAGTTGTAATTATTTTAAGGAAACAAATGAATTTATAATATATGCTTTTGACTTGTGAGAGTTTTGATTTGTGACCTGAATTTCATCCGAAACGGACTTGATTTCACCTGAAATTTACTTGATACCCGAATTGACCTAACCCGAAGCCTATCTAAACCTGAACTGACATGAAAATTAACTGACTGGAATCCTAAGCATTTTGACCGAACTTGGTATTGAAATCAAAGTACTAGGACTAAATTGAAATATTATTTATGTGTTGAGCCAATTTTTTAAAATTGTGGTCAAATTAAAATAAATGTAAAACTTGAAGGATAATATTTTATTTTATCAATTTATATTAACGACATCGTCCATTAAAAAAATTAGTGACAAAGGGTCAATTTGTTTTTTTTAAATATTTTGAGGCTACCATTCTTGTTTAGAATTGAATCACTTTTGTAATGATAATAGGATGTTTTAAAACATTTTAACGTGTTAAATTTGGATGTTTTAACAAAATCTAAATATCGAGCGAATAATTTTTTAAAATTCTTATTCAACTAATGATAATGGAACTTATTACTCATGATAAATGGATTCAAATTAAAAAAAAAATGGATCAAATTGTTCATTTTCAGCATTTACATTATCTATGATTTTGTTACAGTTAAATCCAAGAATTAATCTAGTTGGCTGAGAGCAATCATTTAAAAGAATGGTCTAGATTTGATAATGCATGCGTTCAAAATTATCAAAGATTTCATTCTCTAGATGGTATGTCTTTCCTTCCTACGAGTTTATCGAATTTAAATCATTTTCAATATCCTTCCTACTCAACTCATTCCGATTTCCCCCGGTCTTCTTGAACATGCTGCTCTTATTTTTCGAACTCTAGAATTGTTCTAAACTGGATTAGTAAGTAACCCCTTGCAGCGGCAATGGAGCTGGTGGGTGATTCTTGCTGAAATTGACTTGGTAGCTCGAAGAATTGGCGGGGTGCAGTTCTGTCACACTTCACGGTCATGTAAGGTGTTGGCTTGTTGCTGCTGCAGTTGTTGTTGGCGCTGCTGCAATGGAGCGGTTGGCGGTAGCTGGCTAGGCAGTGTGGCAATCTCCAAACATCCACCATCATTGGCATTGCTATTTCCACGGAATTTCTTGCTCGTCAAAGGCGATGTGGTCATGGCCTTCGTCTTCAATGAAGTAAAGCAAAGGGTTAACCATGGATAAGTCTGAATATATTCCCATCTGATCAGAAATGAGACCATTGTTTATGCTATCACTCCCCATCGTTGCATCAAACAGAGTATCTCCTTGAGTGCCAAGCAGTGTGCCAAAACTTGATCCTTCTCTTGACAACTGATATTCTGTATTATCTTGGCTGCCGATTGATGCCGAAGCTGGTATGGCGAATCCGGAAGTTGAATTAATATAGTACGAGTTGGGCCCTGGGAGTTGATATGCAAGGCCCAAACTCCCATCTCCCATTGACCCCAGCATTGCTTGCTGCTGCTGCAATGGAAGGGTTGGCGGTAGCTGGCTAGGCAGTGTGGCAATCTCCAAACATCCACCCTCATTGGCATTGCTATTCCCACGGAATCTCTTGCTCGTCCACGGCCATGTGGTTTCATCTTCGATGCAGCAAAGCGAAGGGAGGGTCCTTTTCAGAGGGTTAACCATGGATAAGTCTGAATATATTTCCATCTGATCAGAAATGAGACCATTGTTTATGCTATCACTCCCCATTGTTGCATCAAACAGAGTATCTCCTTGAGTGCCAAGCAGTGTGCCAAAACTTGATCCTTCTCTTGACAACTGATATTCTTGATTATGTTGGCTGCTGATTGATGCCGAAGCTGGTATGGTACCTAGCATCTCATCCTCGGAGTCATAGTTACAATGCTCCAGAGCTCTATTTGTGTTATTTTTGTTGTATATACGGCATAGTACCCAATCATCGACCTATAAACCCAAAGAAACAAAACAAAAACAATGGACCAAAAATAAGTTAGTGTACAAATAATGACAAATTAGACTGATTCAAGGCAGTAACAATCTGTCCAACAACAAAATCCAGGTTTGAAAGACTAAACTTGAACAAAACAGAACGGAATGACCAGCCCCTAATCGACAAAACATTGAACAAAACAACAGTACAGAATGACCAGCCCCTAATCGACAAAACATTGAACAAAACAACAGTACAGAATGGCCTGCCCCTAATCGATAAAACATTGAACAAAACAACAGTACAGAATGGCCTGCCCCTAATCGATAAAACATTGAACAAAACAACAGTGCAGAATGGCCTGCCCCTAATCTACAAACAATATCCTAATAAGCTAAACAACAAGCAGAATGCTAGTCGCGGCTGTAGACATAATATCAAATATAGTAAAAATAGTGTGATGTAACTAAGGTACGTACTTGATCATCGTTAATAAGTGAAAACTCGTGCATGATCCAATGTCCCTTCTCCTTATTTTTGGAACCTCCTTCAACTTGAAAAACGAAAAGTTTTCTATCCCCTACATGATTCTTCTCGGAATCCATAACAGGATCTGTTCTTTGACCTTTCCAGGTCCCTGACCCTGCCGTTCGGTCAATCCTTCTTCCCTTCCCCTTCTTCCTTAGTTTCGTGAAAACATAACAAGTTTCGGACGTGGTCTCACCGAAAAGTTTCCATGGCTCTTTATCGCCATAGATTTCACAGTCATGGATATCTTCATCGCAAGGTAATGGCTGGCCTCTCGCCTTGTTCCACAGATAATTTTCAATAAGCTCATAATCAGTTGGTGCAAACCGAAAACCTGGAGGAATTCTTGCCATGTATTCAGCGGAAGCCATAACTCTTTGGTTTGGAATAAACAAAAGCTTGCGTGTATCTGGCTTTCAAGTTTTAGAAACCTAATACAAATTAATGGCAGGCGGCCGAGGATCAATATTGTTATCCTCTTATAACGATTTGGGAAGTGCACTAATCTTTTTTATTCTTTAGGTTACTTGCGTAGGAAGTCATCTTAATTTAATTTATATATTTTAGGTTACTCGTGTAGGAAATAATCTTAATTTGATTGATAAGTGTTTTTTTTTTAATGAAACGTTATCAAAAGCAGCCTTGGCAATTTAAGAATTAGGAAATTAAAGGTGAATCTCCATGCAGATAATTAGGTTTAGGATTTAAGATTAGGGTTTAGGTTATTGGATGTAAGGTGTATTTTTAGGGTTTAAGGTTTATGATTTCGGATTTAGGATTTAGAGTTGACGCTTAAGATTTAATTTTTTAGTGTTATGACATAAAAAGGACACCAAAATAGAACAAGAGATTTTTGTTCGATAAACGGCAGTCATATGGATCTTCTTCTTCCCCATTCATTTTTTTGAATAGTCCCCATTCATACTTTATGTGCAAATTGTATTCATCAATCTGATAATTTTCGGTTAAGCCTCCTATTTAATCTTAACAAGCTAAAAAGAATGCATTTTCTAGGCCTGGATATACATAATTATGAGCTTTTTTTTAAAAAAAAAAGTGAGACCCTTTTGTTTTATTGAGTGTATCTATGGGGCGTAAAAAGCTTATTTGATTCGAAAATTCGATTCGAGTCTGACATGATATTGACTCGAATCTGTGTTGAACCCTGTTATTTTGGATTCGCACTTGAGAACGACGCGAACCCGATAATGTGATAACTGAACTTGATATGCACTCGACCTGATATGAACTCGAATCCGAAATTAACAAGGTAAATATCTGATATAATCATACATGAAATAAAATATCCAATTATATGCGAAATGCTCTCACCTGACCTATAATTAACCCGACTTGCTAATTGTCTCAACTTGTTATTTACTCGACTTGTTAATTAACTCGACCTATAATTAATTGATCTGAATTGATATATACCTTACATGTAATCAATTGACTTAAAGCGGTTTACTAATTGACATAATGTATTTTGTTAAATTTTTACTAAATATTTTTTCATCGATAAGTATAATTTATTAATACGACAAATCATACACACGACCACCAACGTGGAACTGCAGCCATGTATTGCACACCAAACCACTTTAATTAAGAATTTGTAACCACGAAACTCTATTGACACCCCTTTCGCCAAGGCGTCCGCAGTAGTATTAGCCTCACAAAAATTCGGTTAAAACAAACACACCTTTTTTTCGAGCAGGCTGCATCAATCTCCACGAAAATCCACCAATATTTACATGGTCGTTTCTCCTTGCGTAGCATATGTACTAAACAAGTCAACTGTGGATGACTATATGCTCTCGTAATTTCCTTCTTCTCACCTTCATTTTCACTGTTTTTCATATTCTTTTATTCATATTGTATAGCATATGTACTAATCAACTGTGGACGACTATATGGTCTTAGAATCATATGGAATCTCTTATTCTTCTGTTTCAGTGTAATTTCCTTCCCACTTTACTACACGTTTGATCTTTTTTCCCTTTTCTTTTTTGAAGGTATTAGCGTCTTGGAAAAACAAATACAATGCTGCACAGTTGACTTGAGCAGCAGAAAAGTGTTGTTGATAATTCAATTGGAATTTTGTTTACTTGGGATTTTTACTATTTCATATTCTGCCATTAGGTTTGAAATCATTACTTTTGGCATGATTTGGAATAAATGATTATTATGTTTTGGATACGAAACATGAAAATGTAAAGGTTAAGATATGTTTTGAATAAAAAGGCTATGGAAAAAGAAAGAATGTTGTAGTAGTAGTAGTTTGTTGATCTTGGTGTTACGAATTATATGTTAATTAAGAACCTGGTTTAGCTCGCTATATCTGATCCATTAGTTAGAGGTAATAATCCGTAAATCATACTGAAAATAAATGGAGCAGTTTTAGCTGCCTTGTTAAGTAGCCAAACTATTGGACATGCTTATAGGGGTGAGTATTCAATCGAGTCGAGTAAAAAAATTTCGAGTTATTCAAGTTGACGTGTCATATTTTACAACTCAAACTCTATTTGAAATATTTTCGATTTAAGTCGAGTTTATGAAATTCTAGCCAAGTCGAGTTTTCGAGTTCCTGTACATTTTGTAGTACGGTTTGATTCCAATTTAAACAACTCACTAATCATATACAATGTGCATATATATTTCTTCATATTTTTTTAGGCTTAAGTGTCATATAAGTGCCCAAACTATATTTTTTTTCCAGATAGGTGCCCAAAGTATTTTTCGGGCCAAATAAGTACTTAACATTTTCAAAGTTTTATTTAGGTGCCTTGCCGTTAACATCCGTTAAAAAATTACGTTAGCCATTAAAAACATGTCACGTGGCATGTTTTATTATAAAGAAATTCATAAAATTCTCAAAAACCCTCAAAATAGTCCCAAAATCCCTAAATTCTTAAGTCCCAAATCTCGATTCCAGTCGTTATCGCCGACGGCGTTGTTAGAACCAAATAATAATAGATATGAAATCTAAACCTCGGGATCGATCATGTCAAATCATCAAGAACAATAAACTGAATAAACTGAACGCGGAAGCGTACCTAAATTCATTGATAGATTGAAAATCTTAAATCTTGATGGGGAAATCTCAAAACTTTGGTATTGATCTTCCAAGAAGATAGATTATCTCTTAAAGTAAAACACTCTGACGGGGAAAGAGAGAAAAACAAGTTAACCTATTTCTTGGGGATCACTACCTCTTTATATAGTTGATTATTACGTCAACTATTAAATATTTATAACTCTGCCCCTCATTGAATTATATATATATCTTATGGTATCTACACTCTTATTTCCATGACACTTTAATACCTATGACACGCCTAACATAATTGGTCACTTGATTTTATGTCATACTTTATAATAGCAACATACATTTTACATATGTGCCCACAATTGCGATCTTCTATAATAATCTCATCCATCAACTATATCCATATAGGATCAAAGCGGTCTTCGTCATATCAATCATGACTAGACCCATCAATGGTTACGTATACAAACTTAATCAAATGACATAGATCAATCATGGATGCGTAGCATGAAAAATTACATGAAATGTGAACCGAACATGTCTATTTCCAACTGGTCCTCCTAAACCTTAGTGAGATCAACTTTACTTAATTCAGAGTGTACATAAACCAAAAGAACTTTATTTATGCAGAAAATAATCTTAAATAACTTTAAACTGAAGTAACTAAAATTGTGTCAAAACCAAATGGGCATTTTTCAAAATTACAAACTCCCACTAAAACTGAATATTCTTACATAACATTACTCCCACATGAGTAGTGTACTCATGAAAGACCTAGGGTGACAGTTTCTTAATATGCGCACAATTATGGAGTTTGTACCAACATGCTCTATAGACACACAACCTAACATAATTGGTCACTTGATTTTATGTCATACTTTATAATAGCAACATACATTTGACATATGTGCCCAAAATTGCGATCTTCTATAATAATCTCGTCCATCAACTATATCCATATAGGATCAAAGCGGTCTTCGTCATATTAATCATGACTAGACCCATCAATGGTTACGTATACAAACTTAATCAAATGACATAGATCAATCATGGATGCGTAGCATGGAAAATTACATGAAATATGAACCGAACATGTCTATTTCCAACTGGTCCTCCTAAACCTTAGTGAGATCAACTTTACTTAATTCAGAGTGTACATAAACCAAAAGAACTTTATTTATGCAGAAAATAATCTTAAATAACTTTAAACTGAAGTAACTAAAATTGTGTCTAAACCGAATGAGCATTTTTCAAAATTACAAACTCCCACTAAAACTGAATATTCTTACATAACATTACTCCCACATGAGTAATGTACTCATGAAAGACCTAGGGTGACAATTTCTTAATATGCGCGCAATTATGGAGTTTGTACCAACATGCTCTATAGACCTAGGGTAACATAATATTTATGTCCTTCAAGTTTAAAGTGTCCCTATTGTTTATAGAATAAATGAATGCATATTTATTGTCACAAAATAACTAAAGTGGTCTTTCTATTCAATATACAATTAGCAGTCTATGTGACAAAATTCTTTTGCATCAATATTCTATTAGAATCGAAGTCTGTAAACCTAATGATCTCTAACTTACCAGAACTCCGACATATGAGCATGTAATTTTTGTTCTCTGGAGATATCTCATAACTCTATTGGCTACTATCTAATAGTCCATACTAGATTTTCTTAAATATATGTCTAACATTCCAACAATGTACACTATTTCTGAACGCATACATACTTAAGCATAAATTAGATTCTCAAAAGCTTATGCATATGGAATCTTCTGTATTTTTCTAAATTTCAAGGTTACTTTTAGGGCATTAAGTAAGACAATATTTGTCTTCTTTAGCAATATGAATATCACTTGGTTTAATCCCACTGAACTTTAGTACATACAATTGTCAACCAAATTTATCTCAAAACCGAATGAGATAATCAACATGAAATTTACAATTTCATTAATGAGAGTCCTACTTAAGCTTATAGATAGATTTCTTTAATTTACATATCATTGATATTGTATCATAAGACACAACTTTATGATTGTACCGTATAAATAGTTTCTTCAATGTCGCCATTGAAAAAAAAAGTTAACATTTATCTAATGTAGCTTAAGACTAAAACAAGCAACAAGTGTAATAATTATCTTGAAAGAGTCTTTCAATAAAACTGAAGAGAAAGTCTCTAAAAATTAATGTCTTCTTTTAGAGTATATCCTTTAGATACAAGACGTGTTTTATACTTATCCACATTACCATTTGCATCCTTCTTGGTTTTAAATATCCATTTACAACCAATTAGTTTGCACCTTAAGGTAATGAGACAAGTTCTTAAACTTTATTGTCTTGCATAAAGTTATACTATACTTGAATGACATCAATCAACTTTTGAGAGTTAGAACTTTTATGGCCTGATAAAAAAATGATTGAACATTTTCTATCATTCCAATGTTACCTTATTCTCTTGAAGAAATACAATATAATAATCCAGAATTGTATTTCATCTTGCTCTCGTGGACCTCTTTAATGACACTTGTTGTTTTTTAAGGTTGTTGAGTTTGTTCTTCTGAAATAATTATCTTATCTTGAACGGGAGTTGTTCAACATTGTTTTGCTGAGCTACTTGATTCACTTCTTGATTAATGATAGGTGTGAAAACCTAAACATTGTCAAAAGTGATAGTAGGAATTAAATTGTAATTCAATTCCTCCTCAATAGCAATGTATCTAACCTTATTTCTCCCTCCAAACTCAACATCTTAAAAAAGTTATAAATCTATCCTTAAAATAATTTTAACCGTGGGATCATAAAATTTACAGCTCATGGATCACTCAAAATAACCAAAGTAGTTGCTCTCTTTTGAAGTTTAATTTCTTCACATATGTCCTAACTTATACAAAAGAATCAACACTTTGCAACTTATTGTTGTTTCTTTTGTCTAGGACTATTAGCAATTTTATTCTAACATTTTTTTATTGCCCTAATTCTTAGAGACGCTAACTAAATGAGCATCAACCAAATGAGTACGTGTACACTTATAATGCTTCAACTCTTCTTCCTCTTGAACACAATGAGAAATGAGCCCAAATATAGTCTATTTTTCCCTTTGACAATTGTAACTTGAATTGGTTAAATTGTATAGGAAGCGGTGCCAAAACCATAAGAACAAACAATTGTTAGAAAGTTCGATCTTATGTGCCTTAAATTTGAAGCAATATAAAGAATTTTTATAATTTACCCCCTCACATTTCCTTGATCCTTATACTTCATAGACATCAAAAAATTCATAAGTGATGTCATTTTAACCTTAATGTTTTGGGTAAAACATTTCTTAATTTCGTCAAGGAAACCCTTAGTTTGAGTAGTTTCTTTAAATTTGTGCTCCTAAAGACATCTAGAATGTTTTACTTTATGATCATTAGACTCACGCAATTCGAACGATCTCACCTCTCAAAATACCTTTTATAGGTGCTTACCGCAGTGAGAGGTGCAAGTTGTTATTTCCTTAGTGCAAAGTCTATGTTCATACAACCAAATACTATTGTAAGTGTATTTTTTTAATCCTTGAAATTAGTTTCACTAAACATGAGTGTGGAATGTATTTAACAAATATTATGATAGCAAAGATAAATTACCTAAATATAGAACAAAAAATAAAATAAAACAAAACAAGCTCACATAAATATTCATAAGTAAACAAATAAATTCAGAATAATGGCTAGTTCCCCTCAAGATACCAAGCACAACATTAATATCAAGCTTTTGGACAATAATATTAACTGTAAGCGGTACTTTTGTTGTAGCAATCAAACATTGACAAAAAATTATGTCAAACAATAGGCTAATCTTTGGACCAACGTATTGCTCACATAAAATACCTTATAATTGTCACATATTTATCGCCACAATTGTCGTTGTAATTCTGCCAAATATTAACTTTCCTTTGGGCAAATTAATAAACGCATGAATTAAAAAACCCATAATCATCTTGATATTTTAAATAAACTAATCTACACAAAAGCGGTCACTTTGGTGACATTATGTTTCAATTAATCCATTAAAATACTAGACATCCGAAGCCAAAATATGAATTTAATTGTTTTAAATATTTGTCTTAATTTTATCTTTCAATAAACTTAAAAGATAACCAAAATAATAGTAAATTTGAATAAAGGTAAACCTCATATCAAGATATTAGACACTCCATTAATATTTTATCTTTGGACAAAACATTAACTTGCAAGTGATATCTTGGTACAGTAATCAAACATTGATAATAAGAATATGTCAAACAGAAATCTTCCTTTGGGCCGATTTATTGCTCACATATAAAACTAAATAATTATCACATGTTTATTACCACAGTTGCACATGTAATAATGTTAATTATTAACCTTCCTTTGGGCCGATTAATACTAACATAATCCGACTTACATGCGCAAAATCTACTATATTTTAAAATAAAATAATTTCCACAATAGAGGTCACTTTGGTGACTTAATGTTTCAATTAATTTATCTTCAAATATATACTATAAATATACCGATATCCAAATTTAAAATTGCGTAACATTCAAAACTGAAATTTCTAATAACACTTAAGTTTTTGAAATAACCCAAAATAAGGTTGTCTGAATGAGGCTATCAAAAACTCGAAAAACCTAAATCTTTGACTGTTCCTTAAAAGAAATGTCTTAAACCTTAAGCATGCATTTACCAAAATCAAAGTCGAATTCAAAACATTCAATCTTTAACTAAAAACCAAAATAAGAAGTGTCATCTAAATGGGTAATTCATAAAATGATCACATGAAAATTTAATATATTCATAATAACTAAATAATTAAAATTAAAATTAAAATTCTTGATCAAACTAGATTAAATATGAATTCCATAATAACAATAATAAATGCATTCCAAAACCACATATATAGAACCCAACCTAATTGCTGGAGCGATTCAACAATATTAAGCAAAAGAGATTCGATTGTAATGGAACAAATATAGAATGTTGTAAACTGAAGCTATTGATTGTTCCATAGATAAAATCAAACTAATCCATAAGCAAAATTGTAATAGTCACGGTGCTTATTATAAAAAAATTTGCTTTGGAATCACTAACCAAATAAACTTGAGGTCCAAGTCAAACACCAAGCGTAGCACATATTTGGTGTAACTGTAATAGCAGACTTTGATATGTATGAATATGTACATGCATGCATCATAATTAATACAAACAAAAATCGTTAAACCACATAAGTTATAACAGAGGTAAGGTTTTCATGAACCGGCAATAACTAAACCATTGCGAGGGAGGGACATTATCGAAGCTGCTTGGTGGCTTTGGCCGATGACTTGTGTGCCGTCTTGTACGGTTGGGCCTCGAGTTGGTGTCCGTCGTTGGGCAGGGTTTCTAAAATTCAATGTGGATGGTTCCGCGAGAGGGAAGCCGGGTATGGCAGGTTGCGGGGTGTATTGCGGGATGAGAGGGGAGTGGTGTTTGCTGTGTTCTCGGGGCCTTTGGGATGCATTGAATCGAATGAAGCGGAGGAGTGAACTATTTATCATGCCGTACGTTTGCTTGTTGAGACAAGTTGGCGGTCGAATTGGTCGTTTATCATCGAATCCGACTCGCAGATTGCATTGTCCTGGGTGCTTCACAAGGAGAGGAGGTCGTGGTGTTATTGGTAGCTGTTTGGCGAGATAGATAGCGCATGTATGCAGCTGCGATGTGTGTGCATTAACCATGTTTTCCGTGAGGCGAACTTCTTTGCCGATGCATTGGCAAAAGGGGGTGTGGATAGAGTATCTTGGTTTCATGTAATTGCGGATCCTTGTATGGTGTCATAACGGTTCTTGCTATTAGTGTTTGTTGAGTTGATCAAACAATTGCAAATGGCCAAGAGGGGGGTGAATTGGCAATAAAAATTTTGGTGGGAAGAATGAGTGAAAAATAAAAATTTGCACAAGTAGTTAGAGTGGTTCAAGTTCTCCAAATGAACTCTACATACACTACCTTAGTTCCCACTAAGGATTTTCAACCAATTCACTACTTGAATTCTTCCCCTTTTCTTGGATGAGGAGGTAACCTTACAAATTCGATTAAGCTTTCTACCCAAAGCTTAATCCACTCAATTTACAAAGAGAAGTTATGGTAAACTCAAATGATTCCTCTCAAAGGATAAATGTCTACCCAATTACAATTTCAATCACCCTAAACTCACAATACAAAATGACAATTGAAAACACTAGAGTTGGGTACAAGAATTTGACTTTGAATAGCACAAGGGTTTGGATTTTTGCTTTGATGATGCTTGTAGGTTGAATAGTTGTTGTTGACCTTCAAAGGACTTCAATTTATACCTCCTCCATTAATTCTAGCCGTTTGGGTGGTTGGGAACTTGAATAGAGCCGTTGGAACCCTCTCTCATCACCATAAATGGACTTCTGCAGCTACTCGTATCG
Source organism: Hibiscus trionum (assembly GCA_030270665.1). NCBI lineage: Eukaryota > Viridiplantae > Streptophyta > Magnoliopsida > Malvales > Malvaceae > Hibiscus > Hibiscus trionum. The sequence continues at coordinate 2,587,715 of BSYR01000025.1, read as the reverse complement.
GTACTCGGGGAGCCGTATCGATACCTGTCTCAGAAAAAAAAGAGCCGTTGTGCAAGAAAAAAAAGTGCCGTATCGGTACTCGACTTAGCTCACTGTCAGTTTCCGTTTCGATACGAGGGTTTACCGTATCGATACGGGTCAACTACCAATTTAAAATTTGGTTACCTAACAACTGACACCAACGGTCGAAATATTTAAAACGACTTGAATTTAAAATTCGTTAATCGGTACGCCATTCAAACTCTTTTAGACTTTTACGAAGGAGCGTATCGATACAGATTGAATATGTTTCGATACGGTGTTTCGATACGGTTAAGTGCGTATCGAAACGAGTTCCGGGAGTGGCCAACTTTGTAAAAAAGGTATCGATACGGCTGGAAGCGTATCGATACACCTGGACGGTTTTCAATAGTTTGGCCTTGGAACACTTAGAAAATATTTTGAGTTTGAGTTTTTCAAATTAGTTTTAAAGTGTTGGTGATTTAAAACTTATTAAGGGACTTATAAAACAATTTTAAGTTTTTCAAATTGATCCTTCAAGATTTAATTATATCAAAATCAAACATAGGTTTCACAATCTCCCTCTTTTTGATATAACAAAACTAAAACTTAAAATTTTTGACACTTTGAAAAACTTTGCAAAATTTACTCCCCCTTAATATAAGCTAGGTAACTTTTAAGTTGAAATCAAAATTTTTAAAGTGTTGTGAGCTAGCTTCTCTCCCCCTTTTTGTTAGATCAAAAATATTTAGACAATAGAAAAGTGCATAACATAGGCAAAGGTATAAATAGGCAACATAAATATTATTAAGCATATCATCAATCTTAAAAATCCAACAAAAACATAAAATCAAAGCATAGGTTTAGAAGTAAAGCAAACTTAGACCTAAGAACATAAACCAAAAGTGCATAAATAGAAATATCCTAGATGATATGCATGAGATGCAAGGAGAAGCTACTAGGCATCATCATCGCCTTCTTCATCATCTTCCTCTTCATCGACAATTGGAGCATCATTCCTCATGCTATTACGCCACTCATCATGGAAGGCGGAGAGGGAAATATTCAAGGAGTGATGACCGCCTTCAAGAGAGGTTAGACGATTCTCCATGTTCGTCATCCTTGTGTCAAAGGTTGTTTCAAGAGCGGTAAGACGATTTCCCATATTCGTGCGCAACTCGGTGAATTGCTCATTGAGAAATGTCATAAGAGCATCCATGGAAGGTTGAGGAGGAGGTGGAGGAGCTTGAGGAGCTTGATCACCTTGAGGTTCTTCAAATTGTGCCGCGGCCTCGGGTGGTAGCTCGGAAAGACGTAACCAATTACCATTAAAATAATGGAACTTACCCCGTGCAAGAGAGCGTTCATCGATAGGATCGGTGAGGGGAGTTGGGTAGTCAAACGAGCAATCAATATCCTTTTTCATAAAGAAATAGCTTAAGGTTGTACCATAGGTAAAAGAGGTGACGAGAGAGGTGTGGCGATGTTGCACAAGATAGACAATCTCCGCAAACATGATTCGAGCATGGTTTGGACACTTTCGCTCACGGAAGCAACGGATCCAAAAATCATCCACTTGACGGATGGTAGAGTACTTTCCTCCGGAAGGCCTAAACCACCAAGACACCATCAAATGGAGGATCCGATCTTGAGCATTGAGGGCGGTGACGGAGCCACTAAGAACATGGCCTAAAGCATTCTCATCATCAAGGCCTTCATCCTCCAAATTAAAAACTTCACATATAGATTTGACATCAAGGAGAATTTTCTTGCCCATGAGAAAAGAACTAATGCCGGTAACAACCCCATTGCGATTAGAACAACATTTGACATTAGTGTAAAAGATCAAAACCAAAATACGGTAATAAAAACTGGGAATGGAGAGAAAATCCATAAAATTCCAAAGTTGGAGCAAAGGAAGATATTCAAATTTGAATCGCTCCGAGTTAAGAAAAGGAATAGATATTACCCTTTCCGGACGAATCTTGTAGTTTTCGAATTGACGAAAATATGTGAGAGATCCGGGGGATTCAAAGGAATGTTCATAGATTTGGGTGTAGTTTGGACGTGCAACCTCTCCGGGATTGGATAATTCACCGGTTTGAGAAACCCGCGATCTCTTCCTAGATTCCTTGGGTGCCATGAACTAAAAGAAAATCATGCATTTAGATTCCTTCATTGAAGTCAAGGATCAAGGTAAAAAAAATTTGAAAATAAAATTTAAAGAAGAGATTTTGAAAAACAAAATTTTTGTCAAGAAGATGAATATAAAAACAAAACAAAAAATGAAAAAGAAAAAGAAAGTGTTTTACCTTGATAGGGATTTGAGAGAATGAAGAAAAATCTAGCACCAAATTTGATGAGAAAGATCTTAGAGCTTTGCTTGATGGAAACCCTCTTTAAGATTTTTGAGTTATGGTGTGAAAATATGAGGGAGGAAGAGCCTTTTTATAGGAAAAAATGGCTAGGGTTTTTAGGGTTTGAAGAATTTTAGTTTTGGTAAAAGTTGAAGACATTAAATGCCAAATTAAAAGCTTTCTGCGCAATCGAGTATCGATACGCCTGCGGGTGTATCGATATGGGGGTAGAAACGTAATTTCTGTAAAAATGCCCATTGGAGAATCGTATCGAAACAGATGAGATTCATATCGAAACGATTGAAGCTTGTATCGATATGGGTTTAACCGTATCGATACCTGTTTAAGGCAAAAAGAAGTCTGGGAAGCTTAATGAAGTACTCGTATCGATACGCGTAGATCCGTATCGATACCCTATGCCCAGAAATACATCTTTAGGCCTAAAGAACAACCATAGGCTTGATTTTAACATCTCCTAAGGGAATGCAAATGATGAATGAACAGTTCTAAACATATTTGAATAGAATCATACTCCCCCTAACTATAGGCATGGACATTTTCAAGAGTTACAACACACAAACATGCAATTTCACAAGATCAAGCAATTTTAAGCACAAAGAGGTCCTAAAAGGTCAAGATAGGCTAGCTAGACCTAACTCTCTCCTAAGGGACCAAAAACGCTCTTTATCTAAAGGTTTTGTAAATATATCCGCTAATTGGTTCAAGGTGTCAACAAATTCAATAACAACATCATTTTTCAAAACATGATCTCTAATAAAATGATGTCTAATTTCTATGTGTTTAGTTCTAGAGTGTTGGATGGGATTCTTAGTGAGACAAATGGCACTAGTGTTGTCACACTTAAGGGGTATGGTTTCTACTTCAACACCATAATCTAAGAGTTGTTGCTTCATCCAAAGGACTTAAGCACAACAACTCCCTAAGGATATGTACTCCGCTTCGGTGGTAGATAAGGCTACGCTATTTTGTTTCTTAGAGAACCAAGATACGAGCATACTACCTAAGAATTGGCATGTCCCGGAAGTACTTTTCTTATCTATCTTACATCCCCCATAATCCGCATCCGAATAAGCATGAAGGCTAAAGGAAGAATCTTTAGGATACCAAAGGCTTAAGGTAGGTGTGTCTCTAAGGTATTTAAAAATTCTCTTAATGGCAACTAAGTGTGATTCTCTAGGACTAGCTTGAAACCTAGCACACAAGCAAACACTAAACATGATATCCGGTCTACTTGCGGTAAGGTAAAGCAACGAACCTATCATGGATCTATAAAGCTTAGAATAAACACACTTACCTCCTTCATCTTTGTCAAGCTTTATAGAAGAACTCATAGGTGTGGCTTGAGGTTTTGCATTCTCCAAGCCAAACTTTTTGAGCATATCATTCACGTACTTAGCTTGATTTATGAAGGTGTCATCTTTCCTTTGTTTGATTTGGAGTCCCAAAAAGAATGAGAGCTCCTCCATCATGCTCATCTCGAACTCACCTTGCATTAGCTTAGAAAATTCTTTACAATAACACTCATTAGTAGAACCAAAAATGATATCATCAACATTGTTGCGTGTAAAAGAGTCTATCGCAATTGTAGTGCAAGTGTACACGACGCAAGTAGTAAAGTGATACGAAGTATCGAATATCGTCTCCACAGGGACTGGGCTAATAGCTTCACCTTGAATCACTGCACGAAAGTAAAGAAAAATATTTGAGAAAGTTGTCACGAAAATAATAAAGAAAACTTAAATAAAAGAGTAGAGAAATCAAGATAGAGAGAATGGGCTGGTATTGAATTGCTCAGTAGTGCAGGTATTGCTAAGTCTAGGAAATCCAGTTCTGTCGTCGTCCCCGTCGTGGCAGTACCTGTCGCGGCATCAGTCCGTTGCTTGTCGCGGCAGCGAACACTCAACTCAGTACTTCAAGTTTGGCAAGAATCCCTGCTGTGCCTTGGCCTATCCCTAGGTCCAAGTCTGTCGATGATCACGTCTTTGATGATACCTCCTGGCGTGAATCGAAGGATGAACACCGAGGTTGATGAATTCTTCTTTAGCCACTTGACCTCGTCCTATCCCTAGGTCCGAGATAGTTCAACTATAAACTAGAGAACTAGCACTTATTCCTTTCGTATACTTAACTCTCCCGATTTTAAGTAAATAGATAACCTCACAATGCTCTCCCGATGCTCTTGCAAGATGTTAATAACCAGAATAAGAGAACTTGAAGTTTATTTTATTGAACTGAAAATTCCTAAAACAAAAAAACCCTTGCAACTACCTTACAAATCAACCCGTGGCCCTAATGGGAATTTAGAACATGATGAGGGAAGGAAAACGGCTAGGGTTTTTGGGAAGAAAGCTAGAGAATAGGTGATGTCCCCCCTAGGTCGAAATACATGCCCTTATATAGGCTTTGGGTCCAAGTTTTCTAACATAGCAAGAATACAACTTTAAATTGAAGTACAACTCTAATAAAGACTAAATCTTAAGAGAATCTAACTTTAAATCGTCCTCCTTCTTGCTTGGGATTTTCTCTACTTGAACTTTGGGCTTGACATTCCTTTCGATCTGGGGCTTGGAAAAATATAGTGGTTTTACACGACAGACGGGCTGAATTTTCTCTATCTGTCGAGGTCCACTTTGCTTCTTCTCCTCAAAACTGCTGTCGTCCTCTGCTGTCACGGCGGCAACCATGGCAGCATCGTCCTCCTTGACTGCTCGTCCAGTTCCAGCTCTTCTGCTTCACTGCCCAGCGCCTGCCTCTCCTATCTGCTACAGCATCAACCTGCAAAAGCAACCAATTTCAGTAGAAACTGTGCCTTTTAATATATTTGTGATGTTTAACTGTAAACTGACCTAAATGCAATAGATAATGCTTGAATACAGCAGAAATATGGGTTAAATAGGGGGTAAATAATAGAACTTTTACACACTCAACACACCCCCAAACTCAAGTTTTTGCTTGCCCTCAAGCAACTAAGACCTAAAAGAAAAATGAAATATTTTTGTTTTGGCTTAAAACAGTGAACTTTCCCTTACCCTTAGTTCGTTCCCTGTGACGGCAGCAACTTGTCGGAATATCTAGGGTCTGTCCAGAATCTCATTATAGTCCTCGTGCAGTGTGTGCATGCTTGTGAACAGTTATATGCCAAGACTCTCTTAGTTTCACTAGAATATTTCAGCTCTTAACTCGAATTTTTATGCCAAAGTTTATCTTTAGAAGGCAATTTTTTATGCTCCTTTGATTTTTTTGTTTTGACTCGATTTCACTATTTTTAAGCTAAAGTTTCACTAGAGCCAGTTTTGGGCACCTCTAGCTAACTTCCTAGAGCCAGTTTCGGGCACCTCTAGGGCTGTTGAGTCTCTTTTGCTAAACTTCTTTCCTAGAGCCAGTGTTAGGCACCTCTAGGGGCTATTCAAGTGCTAAGCTTCCTATTCTAGTTAACTAGAAGAGTACTAAGCAGTATAACAGTCACAAATGTGTTTAAGTTTTCAGAACTATAGAAAGGCTCTAAACTTCTCCTAAAAGCTATCCTAAAGGCACTGCCACGACAGGGCTGTCACGGCAGGTAAGTGCAGTTCACAGACTTAAGCCAAAATTTTCATATTTTCATCATTTTTTTTCAAAAATAAACTGAGTAAAAGACATAAATTTTTAAAACTAAGATGGACTCCATTAATGGAGGGTTGCCACCCCCAAACTCGAGGGTTGCATTGCCCTCAATGCAAATGACAAATAAAAATAAAGATAAAGCAGTACATCACAAAATATATAAGCAGGCAGCAAAAAGAAGATAAGAACTTAAATTTTTAATCGTTGTCTTCGCTGTTGCTGCTGAGTCTGATCTGGCGGCGGGCACGAGCTTTTGGAGCTGACTGGGGAATGGGGGAGGCGGAGGTATTCTTTGCTTTGGCCTCCCGTGGTGGTTGGATCCTGGTTGGGGAGATATGAGGGGGTTGCTCCACAGCCTGGACTTCAGAGCTCCTGCTGCTGCTCTCGCCGCTGCTGCTGTCACTGATGCTGCTGCTGGCTCTTGGCATGTTGTGTTTGTCCGCCATTCGCTTCTGCCTCTTCACCAGTGAGAACTCCTTCGATAGATTCCTCTTAAGAGAGAGTTCATTGTCACTGGCGGCCCAAACGGAGGAGGATGAGAATCCGTCAATAAAGACATCAAGCTCTTCCGATGCCATTCTACGTTTCGTGCCACGGGCAGATGGCTCAGCACGGTTGCTGCCGGCTGCTGTCGGGGAAGGTGATGGCGTTGAGGCGGTAGAGGGTGCCCGTAGTGTGGCAGCAGGTGTGGGAGTGTGGGCAGGTGTAGTGATAGTAAAATAATGTGCAGGAAATGTGGGGAAGACAACATCAGGGAAATTTAAAGAATTATGGATAAAGTTTACCATAGAGGCAGTAAAATCCCTGATGAAGGTCATCAGACCAAGCTGCCGTTCCTCCATCTTCTGAATGGCAGCTAAGATCTGGGAGGAGGAGTCTGTCGGGGCTGCTGCTGCGGCAGTTTGTTCAGTTTCCGGCTGCTCTGTCGTGTCTGCTGTTGTGGCAGCTGGATCAAATGACGACAGGGGAGTGGCAGCGGTCAGCTCCATAAGGCTGAGGATGTTCTTTTCAGTCCAACCTTTCCCTTGGACTCGTAGATCAGTGGGCACTTCTGGTACGCCATGGCCCCGGCAGAGTGAGGTGATGAGGTATAGGAGGTAAAGTGGACCCGTCGGTCTGTGTGCGCACTCCAATATGCTCTCACGAATATAGCTACCCACTTTAATGGGCCTTTCATGTAAAATGGAGTGAATTAAACTTAACCTTGGCTGGTCGACCGTGGTATTATGGGATGACGGCATGATACGTTTTTTGATAAAAGCATTCCAGAGCTTAGCCTCCGGCAGCAGTTGAGTCCGCTTTACTGTCCGTGGGTTCTTTCGGCTGGTGTTCCATTGAGTCCCCTCAACTGTCATCTCTGCCATGACAACATCATAGGCAGCAGGGTCTAATGTGTTGAGGAACTGTTGGTGAGCGTCGTCGTTGCTGCCGACGTAGAATCCATACAATGTGTTAATGTACTCAGCTTCGAGCGGCACTTCTTTGCCTTGAACAATCACCGCTGTCGCTGTCCTGCTTCTAATGGCAGCATAAAATTCTCGTACCAACGTGACGTTCATTTCTTCAGGCTGCTCAGCAAAAGTCTGCCACTGTAGAGCTCGAACCTTCCGGGCTATGAATGGCTTTAGGCCCAGATTTTCCTCCTTCGATGTGTAAATAAAGCCTCTCTCTTCCCACATATCTTTGATCGCAAAGGAGCGTGGGGTGGTTGCTGTCGGTGTGGAACTGGAAGCAGCATTCCTACGGGCTTTCCTAGAAGACATTTTTGCAAGGGTTGTGGAAATAAAAATGAAAGCAAGTAAAATCTAAAGGGAGCAAGTAAGAAGAGTAGAAGTGAGTGAAAATGAAAAATGAAACGGGGTTATATAGAGAAGGATTTGCTGCCCGTTGAAGCTGTAACGGCAGGCGCGAATAACGGGGCCAGTTGTTATGCGTTAGCGTATCTGATGCCTCTGTCACGTGTTTCCGTGTCTGTTGTGCGTCTATGACATGTTTCCACGTCTGTAGTGATAGCGTGTTGACAGCCTATATTTTCCGCGTCTGTCGCGGCAGCTGTAACGACAGGCTTCAAAATTTGGGCTTGGGCTGGTGGATGGATGATGGGCTGAGTTCACTTCTCCTGTTCTTCTTGACTCCTTTATTTCCTAAAAACAGAAAAATAAAAACATTATTCAAATAAAATAAATCTTATTTCCTAATAAATAATAAGTAATAATAAAACTAAAAATAAAAATTAGGTTAAATTAGGAATGCCAGGTGGGGCATCTCCTAAGGTAACCACATCCTGTATTCTTGGGGCTTCAGTCCCCTGATAATGCTTTAAGCGCTGTCCGTTGACTTTGAATTGGTGCCCGTCTTTTAATGATCGGATAATGATAGCACCATGGGGAAAAACTTGTACTACTTGGAACGGGCCAGACCATCTAGATTTTAGCTTTCCTCGGAAGAGTTTCAATCTAGAATTGAATAGCAATACAAACTTGTACTACTTGGAACGGGCCAGACCACTTCTTAGTTTTATCCTTGTAAATTCTTGCATTGTCATAGGTCATTGTCCGGATTTCTTCAATTTCGTTCAGATCCAATAGCCTTTTCTGGATTGCCTTGTCCAAGTCCATATTCACTGCCTTGATTGCCCAGTATGCTCTGTGCTCTATCTCGACAGGTAGATGACATGTTTTCCCAAAAATCAATCGTTATGGAGACATTCCCAATGGAGTTTTAAAGGTTGTCCTATAAGCCCATAATGCATCATTAAGGATTAAAGACCAATCTTTCCTAGTTGGCTTGACCATCTTCTCAAGAATGTTCTTAACTTCCCTGTTGGATATTTCAGCTTGTCCATTAGTTTGAGGGTGATATGCTGTTGCGATCCGATGCTTGACACCATACTTCTTCAAGGCAGTAGCAATAACCCTGTTGTCGAAATGTCTCCCTTCATCACTGATGATCGCCTTAGGGATTCCAAACCTAGAAAAGATGTTTTTGTGTAAAAACCGTTGAACTGTCTTGGCCTCATTCTTTTGAGTGGCGATAGCTTCTACCCACTTAGAGACATAGTCTACTGCCAGGAGGATGTAGAGATTCCCACATGAAGATGGGAATGGTCCCATAAAATCAATCCCCCAAACGTCGAAGATCTCGACTTCAAGAATGTTCTGCAGCGGCATCTCGTGTCTCCTTGAGATGTTTCCTGTCCGTTGGCACTTGTCACAACTCTTGTAGAAGATTTGTGCATCTTTATATAGTGACGGCCAATAAAACCCTGACTGCAGCACTTTGGCAGCATTTTTGTTGCCTCCTAAGTGACCTCCATACTGTGAAGCATGGTAGTGATGAAGTATGTCTTCTTGCTCTTCCTGTGGTACACATCTCCTTATAACCTGATCTGCACAGATTTTGAAAAGAAGAGATTCGTCCCAATAATAATGCTTAACATCATTTTGGAACCTCTTCCTGGCTTGATAATTAAGGTCAGAAGGAATTATTCTGCTAACTGAGAAATTAACGAAATCAACATACCAGGGGAGTTCAGAAGACTTACCTACCGCCACGGCTGTCGCGGCAGTGACTGCGGCAGCAAAGAGCTGCTCATCTGGGAAGGTCTCTAGTATGTTTGTCTCATCTTTTGGTAGACTCTGTCCCTTCTCCAACCTCGACAAGTGGTCTGCCACTTGATTTTCTGTCCCCTTTTTGTCCTTGATTTCAAGGTCGAATTCTTGCAATAGCAGGATCCACCGTATCAATCGAGGCTTAGCATCTTTTTTCGCGAACATATACTTCAAGGCAGAATGGTCTGTGTGCACTATGACCTTCGTTCCAAGTATGTAAGAACGGAACTTGTCAATGGAGAATACCACAGCTAATAACTCCTTTTCTGTGGTGGTGTAGTTTACTTGGGCGCCGTTCAGTGTCTTGCTGGCATAGTATATGACATGAAATAATTTGTCTCTCCGCTGCCCAAGTGCTGCCCCGACAGCATAGTCACTAGCATCACACATGATCTCAAATTGCTGTGTCCAGTCTGGTGGCTGTACTATTGGGGCTGTTAGCAGCTTTTCCTTCAGAACCTTGAATGCTTCAGTACATTCGTCGTTAAAGTCAAAGGGTCGGTTCTGCTCCAGAAGATGACATAGGGGCTTGGTGATTTTTGAAAAATTCGCAATGAATCTCCGATAAAAACCAGCATGTCCCAAGAAACTTCTGATACCCTTGACTGTTGTGGGCGGCGGCAGCTTTTCGATCACTCCTATCTTAGCTCTGTCGACTTCTATGCCACGGCAGCTTAATCTTATGGCCAAGGACTATCCCTTCATCCACCATGAAGTGACATTTTTCCCAGTTTAACACTAAGTTCGCTTTTTCACATCTTTCGAGTACCTTTTGTACGTTGCCTAGGCAGCTTTCAAAATCGTCTCCAAAGACTGAAAAATCATCCATAAAAATCTCTAGGAAGTCCTCCACCATATCGGAGAATATGGCCATCATGCACCTTTGGAAGGTAGCTAGTGCATTGCATAATCCAAATGGCATTCTCCTAAAAGCGTACGTTCTGTAGGGGCATGTGAAGGTCGTCTTTTCTTGATCTTCCGGTGCGATAGCTATTTGATTGTACCCTGAATAACCATCAAGAAAACAATAGTAAGGTTTACCCGCTAATCTATCAAGCATTTGATCAACAAAGGGTAAAGGAAAGTGGTCCTTTCGGGTAGCTTTGTTAAGCTTCCGATAGTCCATACAAACCCTCCAACCGGTCATAGTCCTGGTTGGGATTAACTCATTGTTTTCGTTGGTCACCACGGTCATTCCTCCTTTCTTGGGAACACATTGCACCGGGCTTACCCATTTGCTGTCCGAGATGGCGTAAATTATACCAGCATCTAACCATTTGATTATCTCTTTACGCACCACCTCTTTCATCGCATGGTTCAGCCGCCTTTGAGCATCTATAGTTGGCTTATGATCATCCTCTAAAAGGAATTTATGCATACATAATGCCGGACTAATTCCTTGAATATCAGCTATCGTCCATCCAATTGACTTTTTGTGCTGCTGCAACATCCCTATTAACTGTTGTTCCTGTTCATGCATCAACTTGGAAGAGATGATTACGGGCAACGTATCATTTGAACCAAGAAAAGCATACTTTAGCTGCCCTGGCAGGGGCTTCAGTTCTAAAACAGGGTCTCAACAGTTGATGGCTTTTGGATTGCATGGTTATCCGAAGTATAATTTAAAGGTTCGAATAACTTACCTGGACGATCGCCTATCCAGTTTACCTCCTCCTGACCTTTAGTATTAGATGTATTGGATTCTGAGGAGTTGCTGTCGTCGGTGCTGTCGTGACAATCCTGTAAGTGGCTGCCGAGGCAGTGACCAATTTTGATGTCGTGACAGCCCGACCTGATGCAGGGTTGCTCAAAGGTAACTTCAGTGATAACCTTGCATTCCTCTTCTGCATCAGCGTGCTTCATAGCTTGGAGAACATTCAACTTTATTTCTTGATCGTTCACTCTCATGGTGAGTTCTCCTTTTTCCACATCAATCAGTGATCTTCCCGTGGCTAAGAAGGGTCGCCCTAGGATGATTGGTGCGTTTTCATCTGCTTTACAATCTAAAACAAGAAAGTCAACAGGAAATATAAATTTATCCACTCTTACCAGAATATCTTCGATTGTTCCTTCCGGATGAACATAAGAGCGGCCTGCCAGCTGCAGAATTACTGTCGTGGGCCGAGCTTTTCCAATACCTAATTTTTGAAAAACAGATTTTGGCATTAAATTAATACTAGCACCAAGATCACAAAGTGCCTTACGCACATATTTATCTCTGATTACACAAGGTATGATGAAGCTCCCAGGATCCTTCTTTTTCTGGGGTGGTTGCCTATGAAGAATGCTCATGCATCCTTCTGTCATCTTAACCGTTTCAAATTCCCCAAGTTTAGATTTCTTCGACATGGCATCCTTGAGAAATTTGGCGTAACCAGGCATCTCTCTCACGACATCTAACAGCAGAATGTTAATGTGAACCTGCTTAAAAATATCATAAATCTTTTTAAGCTGTGATTCTTGCTTTAATTGCTGTAACCGTTGAGGAAAAGGAGGTGGGGGACGATAATCAGCAATACGTCCTTCCCACTGCATACGAATCTGAGAAGGTTTGGGTTCATCATCTTTCTCCTCTGTCGCTTCTGTTGTCGTGACAGGCTCATCGGCAGTAGGCTGTTTGTTACCTATCGGGGCAGCTTCCTCAGCAGGTCTGTCCAAGGCTGGTTTCTTCACTGTTTCAACTTCTTTCTCTGGCCCTAGTAGTTTCTTCCCACTCCTAGTAGTAATGGCTTTACACTGCTCATGCGTGGGCTGCCTAGCATTTTCAGTATTGCTAGGAAATCCGCCAGTCTACCTTGGATTGATATGCTGGGAAACCCGACCAATTTGTGTCTCCAAAGATTTCAGAGTAGCTTCATGGTTTGTCATCCGCATCTCTGTTTTATCCATGAATGTTTATGTCTTCTTGACAAACAGATTCATGTTCTCAATATAAGTTCATGTCTAAGACATAAATGTAGCCAGAGTCTGTTCCAGTATACTGTTTGTGGCAGCTGGTGGCTGTTACTGCTGCTACTGCGGCTGCAGTTGCTGTCGAGTCAGCAATCTAGGTCCTCCCTGATTCTGATTATTGTGTGCTTGAGGATTCAGGGCATTATTAGGATTACTCCAAGAAAACTTGGGATCCTTTCTCCAGCTGGGATTGTAGTTGTTGGAGTTGTAATTCTGCTTATAGTTTCCAACATACTTTCCCTCTTCTAACTGTATAGGACACTCATCCGAACTATGATTTCCCTCACAAATTTCACATACCTCTTCGACAGCGAATCCATGTTGTGCGTCATCGTTCAAGAGCTTTTTCATTGCCTTAGTAAGGTATGCCACCTGTGATTTCATCATGCTGTCGGCCTCATAATCCTTGACAGCTAGGACCCGTTTACCCCCTCTTCTTGCTGTCAGAAACTACTCCTCATTCTTAGCCAGATTTTTCAATACTTGCATTGCCTCGTCCGGGTCTTTGTCCAATAGTAATCTGTTTGCTGCTGAATCAATTCGAATACGAGTTTGTAAGTTGGCAGCATTATAAAACTTGGTTACCTGGTTCCAAACGGGGAATCCATGCATTGGGCAGTTCCATAGAAGAGTGGTAAATCTGTCCCAGGCCTCGTGCAACGGCTCGTCATCTTCCTGTTGAAAAGTAGCAGTTTCATTACGTAATCGCTCAGATAAGTGTGAAGGATTAAAACGAGATAAAAATTCACGAGACAAATCTGCCCAAGTTCTAATTGAACCCGGCATAAGTTTATTCCACCAAGTCTTTGCTCTGTCCCTCAACGAATGGGGAAATAACCGAAGCCTCAGTATCTCCGGATTAAATCCTGGTAGTCTAAACGAACTACAGATTTCTTGGAACATTTTTAGATGCTCCCTAGCATCCTCGGTACCAGCACCACTGAATTGACCGAGATTGTTGATCATGCTAAACATAACAGGTTTCAGCTCGAAGTTGTCAGCATCTATGTCTGGCAGCGTGGTTTCCAGTTCTACATGATCATTTAACATGTAGTCACGACAGGACCGTCGCGCAGCAGCGGCATCAGGGTTGCCGACAGGAGGTATGATCTCTCCATCTCCGGCAGGAGGATCACCCTGGGGGTTCCCTTGGTCTTTCATCGTCTCTAACTGTTCCTCAAGGTACTCGTTCCTGGCTAGTATGTGATGAAGGCGATTCATAAGATTGAATGAATGTTCGATTTTCGGATCTAATGGATACTCAGGATTTTTTCCTGGTCTCGATCTGCGCATAAACAAGAAACCTTGTGAAAAGCAAGAGTTGAATAAACCAAAGAAAAACAGAAAATAAAAATAAAACGAAAAGTGCAGTAAAAGAAAAGGTAGAGTTATGTTGCCAGTCCCCGGCAACGGCGCCAAAAACTTGTTGCGTGTAAAAGAGTCTATCGCAATTGTAGTGCAAGTGTACACGACGCAAGTAGTAAAGTGATACGAAGTATCGGATATCGTCTCCACAGGGACTGGGCTAATAGCTTCACCTTGAATCACTGCACGAAAGGAAAGAAAAATATTTGAGAAAGTTGTCACGAAAATAATAAAGAAAACTTAAATAAAATAGTAGAGAAATCAAGATAGAGAGAATGGGCTGGTATTGAATTGCTCAATAGTGCATGTATTGCTAAGTCTAGGAAATCCAGTTCTGTCGCCGTCCCCGTCGCGGCAGCACCTGTCGCGGCAGCAGTCTATTGCTTGTCGCGGCAGCGAACACACAACTCAGTACTTCAAGTTTGGCAAGAATCCCTGTTGTGCCTTGGCCTATCCCTAGGTCCAAGTTTGTCGATGATCACGTCTTTGATGATACCTCCTGGCGTGAATCGAAGGATGAACACCGAGGTTGATGAATTCTTCTTTAGCCACTTGACCTCGTCCTATCCCTAGGTCCGAGATAGTTCAACTATAAACTAGAGAACTAGCACTTATTCCTTTCGTATACTTAACTCTCCTAATTTTAAGTAAATAGATAACCTCACAATGCTCTCCCGATGCTCTTGCAAGATGTTAATAACCAGAATAAGAGAACTTGAAGTTTATTTTATTGAACTGAAAATTCCTAAAACAAAAACATCCCTTGCAACTACCTTACAAATCAACCCGTGGCCCTAAGGGGAATTTAGAACATGATGAGGGAAGGAAAACGGCTAGGGTTTTTGGGAAGAAAGCTAGAGAATAGGTGATGTCCCCCCTAGGTCGAAATACATGCCCTTATATAGGCTTTGGGTCCAAGATTTCTAAAATAGCAAGAATACAACTTTAAATTAAAGTACAACTCTAATAAAGACTAAATCTTCAGAGAATCTAACTTTAAATCGTCCTCCTTCTTGCTTGGGATTTTCTCTCCTTGAACTTTGGGCTTGACATTCCTTTCGATCTGGGGCTTGGAAAAATATAGTGGTTTTACACGACTGACGGTCTGAATTTTCTCTATCTGTCGAGGTCCACTTTGCTTCTTCTCCTCAAAACTGCTGTCGTCCTCTGCTGTCACAGCGGCAACCATGGCAGCATCTTCCTCCTTGACTGCTCGTCCAGTTCCAGCTCTTCTACTTCACTGCCCAGCGCCTGCCTCTCCTATCTGCTACAGCAGCAACCTGCAAAAGCAACCAATTTCAGTAGAAACTGTGCCTTTTAATATATTTGTGATGTTTAACTGTAAACTGACCTAAATGCAATAGATAATGCTTGAATGCAGCAGAAATATGGGTTAAATAGGGGGTAAATAATAGAACTTCTACACACTCAACAAACATAAATTTGAACTACTAAGATGTCATTGTTATATCTTTTTATGAAGAGTGTGATATCCACCTTTCCCTTTTCAAAACCCTTTTCAATTAAGAAATTTGAAAGTCTCTCATACCAAGCTCTAGGAGCTTATTTTAAACCATAGAGAGCTTTTGTAAGTTTAAACACATGGTTTGGAAATTTTGAATCCTCAAAACCCGGTGGTTGTTTAACATACACTTCTTCATTTATAAAACCATTTAAAAAGGCACTTTTCACATCCATTTGAAAAAGCTTGAAATTATGATAACATGCAAATGCAAGCAACATCCTAATAGCTTCCATTCTAGCTACGGGTGCATAGGTCTCATCAAAATCATTTCCCTCTTCTTGGGTATAGCCTTGAGCAACAAGCCTAGCCTTGTTTCTCACTATATTACCACTTTCATCTAATTTATTCCTAAAAACCCATTTTGTACCTATAGTTGATTGATTATTAGGCCTTTCAACTAATGTCCAAACTTTACTTCTCTCAAATTGATTTAATTCCTCTTGCATGGCCAAAATCCAAAAATCATCTTTTAAAGCTTCTTTAATATTTTTAGGCTCAATGCATGAAAGAAATGCAACATGATTCATTAATTTGAGAGAGGATCTAGTAGTTACCCCCCTTGGATGGATCACCCAAGATTTCACCACCTTTGACATAGTTTAACTCCCTTGGGTAAGACACCTCCCTTTCCTCAAGAGCCAAGTCCTTCAAGGCTTCAAGAGGTGGATCTTGTGCATCCTCATCTTTAGTTGGAACCTCATCCACCTTTGACGTTTGTCCTCCATCAATGGCATCAAGGATTCCTATATCATCATCATCACAAGATTCCTTCCTCAGAAGGAGGTTATCATCGAAAACAACATGTATTGACTCTTCAACTACTAGAGTTCTTTTATTAAATACACGATAGGCATTAGAGTTTAAAGAGTACCCTAAGAAAATAGCTTCATCACTTTTAGCATCAAATTTACCTAAGTTTTCTTTACCATTATTCAAAACAAACACTTGCAACCAAAAGGATGAAAATAGCTAATGTTAGGCTTCTTAGATTTTAAAATCTCATAAGGTGTTTTCTTCAAAATCGGCCAAATCATTACTCGATTTATAATATAGCAAGCGGTGTTTGTGGCTTCCGCCCAAAAATATTTAGGTAAATTATTTTCGCAAAGCATGGTTCTAGCCATTTCTTCTAAAGTTCGATTTTTCCTCTCAACTACCCCATTTTGTTGAGGAGTGCGAGGTGCGGAAAAATTGTGGCTAATCCCATTTTCATTTAAAAACTCATCGAAACCTAGATTTTGAAATTCGGTTCCATGATCACTTCTAATGTGAGAAATTTTAAGTTCAAGATCATTTTGAGTTATTTTAGAAAATGTGATGAATTTTTCTAAAGCCTCATCTTTTGTACTTAAGAATAGAACCCAAGTAAACCTAGAGAAGTCATCTACAAGCACAAAAGCATATGATTTTCCACCCAAACTCATTGTTCTAATAGGCCCAAAACGATCCATATGAATCAATTGTAAACATCTACTAGTAGAGACATCATTAATGGATTTAAAAGAAGTTCTATGTTGTTTACCCTTTGAACATGCATCACAAATTTTATCTTTAGAAAATTTAAGTTTGGGTAAACCTCTAACTAGATTAAGGGAAATTAATTTCTCTAAGACACTCATGCTAGCATGTCCTAATTTTCTATGCCAAAGCCATGAGTCATGTTCATCATGTGCAACTAAGCATGTATGAGATGAATGAATGTCATCTAGATGCACCATGTATATGTTCCCTATGCGATGACCAATGAGCATTAGTTGATTTGTTTTAATGTTTACAATTTTGCAACCACTTTTATCAAATAAAACATTAAAACCTTTTTCACATAATTGACTTATACTCAATAAGTTATGTTTAAGACCGTTGACATACAAGACATTTTCAATGAAAATAGAAGAGTGATTACCAATGGAGCCTATTCCTTCAATGTGGCCTTTGGAGTTGTCACCGAAAGTTACCACTCCACCACTCTTTGGCTTTAGTTCCAAAAATCTACTCTTGTCACCGGTCATATGTCTTGAGCATCCACTATCAAGGTACCAAGAATTTTGGCTTGAAGCTTTAGCCTTATAGCAATGCCCCCTACAAACAAAGAAATTAGGCCTTGATTTTTGGTACCCAAATCATTTTGGGTCCATGAGTATTAGCCTTCAAAATTTTGGTTCCCTTAGGAATCCAAGAAGCAATAGCATTCATGTTATTAGAAATAATGAGTTCCTTAGGAATCCAAACACTCCTAACTCTTTGACCTCTAGATTGCTTATAAAAATTTCTTTGCTTAGGAATAAAGGGTTTTCTTTTTACATATTGGGATTTAGAATGATTTCCTTTTTCAAAATTGTTTTTCCCAATAGCAATAAATGTTTTAAGATTATCCACTTCCTTTGTGTGATAATCTTGAAAATCGGAAAGAAGTTTCTCAAGTTCAAGATTTTTTGTTTTAAGATCATTTGAAAGATTTACTAAAAACAAAACTTTCTTTTCCAATTCGGAGTCAGCTTTAGAAAATGTCTCATTTTGATTTTTTAAATCGGAAATGGTTTTCTTGTTTTTCAAAATGGATTCTTTGTCTTTTCCTACTAACTCATCGTAAACCTCTTGCAATTCATCATAAGCATCTTGAAGTTCATCAAAAGTATAATCAAAATTGGATAAGTTAGAATTTACCTTTGGTTCATCATCAATGGCCATGAGACATAGATTGGCCACTTCCTCATCTTCCTCGGATACTCATCGTCACTCCAAGTTGCTATTTGAGCTTTGAGCTTGTTCTTCTTCCCAAAGCTCTTCCTATTCAATTGAGGACATTCGGAACGGATGTGACCCGGCTTCTTGCATTCAAAGCAAGTGATTTGGTCCTTCTTCTCTTCCTTACTCTTACTCTTGAAGTCTCCCTTTCTAATAAACTTTCTTCCACGATTTGACTTCATGAACCGAGTAAACCGTTTGGCCAACATGGCCATCTCCTCATCTTCATCTTCACTTGAATCGCTTTCTTGATGTGAAGCTTTAAGAACGATTCCCGCTTTCTTCTTCTCAACTATTTTCTTCTCTTCTTCTCTTCCCTTCCTCATAATCTCATGGGTGAGTAGAGATCCAACAAGAGCATCAAGCTTGAGAGTCTTCAAATCTCTAGCTTCAATAATAGCTGTTCTTTTGCCATCCCATGACTCCGGAAGAGAGTACAACAATTTCCTCAGTAGTTTGTCTTCGGGGATGATCTCGCCGAACCCCTTCAATCCGTTGACAATGATCGAGAATCGATCAAACATCTTGGAGACACTTTCATCGGGATCCATCTTGAAGTTTTCATAGCTTAGATTGAGTAGCCCAATCTTTGTCTCCTTAACATCACTAGTTCCCTCATATGTTGTCTCGAGGGTGTCCCAAACCTCATTGGCATTTTCGATTGAAGAAACCTTGGAGTAGATATCCGGACCAAGTGCACAAAATATCACATGGAGAGCTTTGTCATTCACTTGTATCCTTCTTCTTTCATCATCCGTCATCTCGGCTTTTACCTTTGGGACAAGTCTTTCTTCATCTCTCTTCATGGGAATGTATGGACCTTCTTGAACCACATCCCACACCATGTAGTCGGTAGACTTGATGAAAAGCCTCATCCTATTCTTCCAATATGGGTAGTTGTCCCCATTGAAGAATGGTGGCTTGGTGGTGGATTGGGACTCATAGTTGGAGGTGGATGCCATTGCTTGACTAGTTGTTGATCAAACTCTCCTAGAATCGACTCAAGACGGTTGTAATCCTTCCAATGAGTGTAGCTCTGATACCAATAATTGTTGAGTTGATCAAACAATTGCAAATGGCCAAGAGGGGGTGAATTGGCAATAAAAATTTTGGTGGGAAGATTGAATGAAAAATAAAAATTGACACAAGTGGTTAGAGTGGTTCAAGTTCTCCAAATGAACTCTACATCCACTACCTTAGTTCCTACTAAGGATTTTCAATCAATTCACTACTTGAATTCTTCCCCTTTTCTTGGATGAAGAGGTAACCTTACAAATTCGATTAAGTTTTCTACCCAAAGCTTAATCCACTCAAATTACAAAGAGAAGTTTTGGTAAACTCAAATATTTTCTCACAAAGGATAAATGTCTACCCAATTACAATTTCAATCACCTCAAACTCACAATACAAAATGACAATTGAAAATACTAGAGTTGTGTACAAGAATTTGACTTTGAAGAGCACAAGGGTTTGGATTTTTGCTTTGATGATGCTTGTAGGTTGAATAGTTGTTGTTGACCTTCAAAGGACTTCAATTTATACCTCTTCCATTAATTCTAGCCGTTTGGGTGGTTGGGAACTTGAATAGAGCCGTTGGAACCCTCTCTCACCACCATAAATGCACTTCTACAGCTACCCGTATCGGTAATCGAGGAGCCGTATTGATACATGTCTCAGAAAAGAAAGAGTCGTTGTGCACAATAAATAGGGGGTATCGAAACGTACGTAGGCGTATTGATACGGGGTATCGAAACGGCTAAGACAGTATCGATACCTTTTTCTCGACTTAGCTCACTGTCAGTTTCCGTTTCGATACGAGGGTTTACCGTATCGATACGGGTCAACTACCAATTTAAAATTTGGTTACCTAACAACTGACACCAACGATCGAAATATTTAAAACGAATTGAATTTAAAATTCGTTAAAACCGTATCGATACGGGTGAAGTCGTATCGGTACGCCATTCAAACTCTTTTAGACTTTTACGAAGGAGCGTATCGATACATATTGAATCTATTTCGATACGGTGTTTCGATACGGTTAAGCGCGTATCAAAACGAGTTCCGGCAATGGCCAACTTTGTAAAAAAGGTACCGATACGGCTGGAAGCGTATCGATACACCTGGACGGTTTTCAATAGTTTGGCCTTGGAACACTTAGAATATTTTGAGTTTGAGTTTTTCAAATCAGTTTTAAAGTGTTGGTGATTTAAAACTTATTAAGGGACTTATAAAACAATTTTAAGTTTTTCAAATTGATCCTTAAAGATTTAATTATATCAAAATCAAACATAGGTTTCACAGTGTTGTTTGCTTTCATACTTACCATGATGCACTCTTTTTCCTCCAATGTATGTTAGGGAGGTTTTTTAAGGAGGCATATGGTAGGTTGTATGATTTTGATCTTGAATAAATCATACTTTTATTGATCAAAAAAATAACTAAACCATCGAATATTCAATTTTCTTTCCTTCTTTTCCTTATTTGAACCGTATTAAAAAAATAATTGAATGCAAATCACCTTGTTTCGCTCTCAGTCCAAAAATAAAAGGTCGACTAAAAAATCACTTTCACCTAACGTGATTTATAGTTTGAATAACCCATATCATTAAAAATAATAATAATGATAACAACAAAACCCTAAAGAAAACCGAGACATACTAGCAAATAGGTCTTTATTAACTATCAGAAACATAAATGCAAAACTACTTATCAAACCATACGACAATAATCATAAAATCCCAGAAAAAAAAAACAACCTAATTTTATAATCGAAACACCATATAATAAGGATTTTAAATCATAATGCTGAAGGGTTTAATAATCCCTAAACTTAGGGGTTTCTTAATTTAAAAGATTTAATAATAAATCAATCAATTGATCCTCAATGATTTAATATGACGAGGTTCTGATGTTACTTGTTAGAACCAAATAATAATCTATATGAAATCTAAACCTGATGATCTATCATGTCAAATCATCAAGAACAATAAACTAAATGCGGTACCTGAATTCATTGATAGATTGAAAATCTTGAATCTTGATGGGGAAATCCCAAAACTTTGGTATTGATCTTCCAAGAAGATAGGTTATCTCTTAAAGTAAAACTCTCTGACGGGAAAGGAGAGAAAAACAAGTTAACTTATTTCTTGGGGACCACTACCTCTTTATATAGTTGATTATTAAGTCAACTATTAAATATTTATAACTCTGCCCCTCATTGAATTATAAATATATCTTATGGTATCTACACTCTTATTTCCATGACACTTTAATATCTATGACACGCCTAACATAATTGGTCACTTGATTTTGTGTCATACTTTATAATAGCAACATACATTTTACATATGTGCCCACAATTGCGGATTTTAATCCAACAAGTCTACCACTTCCGTCACCGGAACCCCACGATCATTTCCTCCATTCTCTTGTCATCGATAGTCGACGTGTCTATCATCGAAATAAAGTCGAACTCGCGAAAGAAAAAGAAAATGATCGACGACAAATGACGACGACAATGGCCAGATTTAGGGATCTTTTAGGGTTATTTTGTGAATATTGGTAAATATAAGGATTTTTTAAGGTAAGTTAACGACGGGATAAGCTCTTAATAAAATTACAAATTGTTGAGCAAAAAAAAGCATGCATTTTTTACTCGACAAATATGATTTTTATTAACATAACCATAAAGTCATGACCAAAGTAGAATATTTCGTTAAAATCTCCTTAAACTTAAATGGAGGAAAAGCATGTATTTTCTAGGCATGAAAATACATAATTACAAGCTTATTTGAAAAGGTGATACCTTTTTGTTTTTACTTGATAATGATATATCTAAGGGCGTGAAAAACTCATCTGATTTAAAAATTCGACTAAAATCAATTTGAGTTTGAATTAGTTGTGACTCGGTGTGGTGATGATCAGAACTCGACTCGAATTCGATCTGATCTTGACTCGAACCTGTGTTAAACCCGATTAATTTGGATCTACACTTGACTTGAGAACACCCCGAACCCGAACTTCTCCTATTCAACAATTTCCAAAGCACGAAAATTGATTATATAGAAAATATCAAACTCTTATAATAAGGTTCATTACAGATGGGTTTATGGCTCCTACTCAGTTTATCATAGATGAGTCAGGTTATGCCGAACCAAGTTTTTTAGCTCATCTCCAACATGACAAGCTTTTAGCAATATCTTTCTTATTTGAAGCTTGTTCAAGTGAAAGTGTCAGCCTTAAGACATAATCTTCACTCGCAAAAAGAAAGGTGGTCGGTTTGTAAATGATTATCTAGAAAATATCAAACTCTTATAATTATTTTTTAAATTTATTTTCGTATAATCTTCACTATTATTGTAATATATTGATTGTTAAAATTTTTGAATTTATTTATTTTATAATTATTTTAAAAATCCTACGAAGTTAATTGTTTCGTACATTACTTTTTGACTTGACGTGACAATTATTTTTTTCATAAAATATAACCATTTATGTTCTAAATTGGTTGAATTATTGAATATATACTTGAGAGGAAAGAGTTGTAATTAGTGATAATTGCGACTTGAGAGAGTTGTAATTATTTTAAGGAAACAAATGAATTTATAATATATGCTTTTGACTTGTGAGAGTTTTGATTTGTGACCTGAATTTCATCCGAAACGGACTTGATTTCACCTGAAATTTACTTGATACCCGAATTGACCTAACCCGAAGCCTATCTAAACCTGAACTGACATGAAAATTAACTGACTGGAATCCTAAGCATTTTGACCGAACTTGGTATTGAAATCAAAGTACTAGGACTAAATTGAAATATTATTTATGTGTTGAGCCAATTTTTTAAAATTGTGGTCAAATTAAAATAAATGTAAAACTTGAAGGATAATATTTTATTTTATCAATTTATATTAACGACATCGTCCATTAAAAAAATTAGTGACAAAGGGTCAATTTGTTTTTTTTAAATATTTTGAGGCTACCATTCTTGTTTAGAATTGAATCACTTTTGTAATGATAATAGGATGTTTTAAAACATTTTAACGTGTTAAATTTGGATGTTTTAACAAAATCTAAATATCGAGCGAATAATTTTTTAAAATTCTTATTCAACTAATGATAATGGAACTTATTACTCATGATAAATGGATTCAAACTAAAAAAAAAATGGATCAAATTGTTCATTTTCAGCATTTACATTATCTATGATTTTGTTACAGTTAAATCCAAGAATTAATCTAGTTGGCTGAGAGCAATCATTTAAAAGAATGGTCTAGATTTGATAATGCATGCGTTCAAAATTATCAAAGATTTCATTCTCTAGATGGTATGTCTTTCCTTCCTACGAGTTTATCGAATTTAAATCATTTTCAATATCCTTCCTACTCAACTCATTCCGATTTCCCCCGGTCTTCTTGAACATGCTGCTCTTATTTTTCGAACTCTAGAATTGTTCTAAACTGGATTAGTAAGTAACCCCTTGCAGCGGCAATGGAGCTGGTGGGTGATTCTTGCTGAAATTGACTTGGTAGCTCGAAGAATTGGCGGGGTGCAGTTCTGTCACACTTCACGGTCATGTAAGGTGTTGGCTTGTTGCTGCTGCAGTTGTTGTTGGCGCTGCTGCAATGGAGCGGTTGGCGGTAGCTGGCTAGGCAGTGTGGCAATCTCCAAACATCCACCATCATTGGCATTGCTATTTCCACGGAATTTCTTGCTCGTCAAAGGCGATGTGGTCATGGCCTTCGTCTTCAATGAAGTAAAGCAAAGGGTTAACCATGGATAAGTCTGAATATATTCCCATCTGATCAGAAATGAGACCATTGTTTATGCTATCACTCCCCATCGTTGCATCAAACAGAGTATCTCCTTGAGTGCCAAGCAGTGTGCCAAAACTTGATCCTTCTCTTGACAACTGATATTCTGTATTATCTTGGCTGCCGATTGATGCCGAAGCTGGTATGGCGAATCCGGAAGTTGAATTAATATAGTACGAGTTGGGCCCTGGGAGTTGATATGCAAGGCCCAAACTCCCATCTCCCATTGACCCCAGCATTGCTTGCTGCTGCTGCAATGGAAGGGTTGGCGGTAGCTGGCTAGGCAGTGTGGCAATCTCCAAACATCCACCCTCATTGGCATTGCTATTCCCACGGAATCTCTTGCTCGTCCACGGCCATGTGGTTTCATCTTCGATGCAGCAAAGCGAAGGGAGGGTCCTTTTCAGAGGGTTAACCATGGATAAGTCTGAATATATTTCCATCTGATCAGAAATGAGACCATTGTTTATGCTATCACTCCCCATTGTTGCATCAAACAGAGTATCTCCTTGAGTGCCAAGCAGTGTGCCAAAACTTGATCCTTCTCTTGACAACTGATATTCTTGATTATGTTGGCTGCTGATTGATGCCGAAGCTGGTATGGTACCTAGCATCTCATCCTCGGAGTCATAGTTACAATGCTCCAGAGCTCTATTTGTGTTATTTTTGTTGTATATACGGCATAGTACCCAATCATCGACCTATAAACCCAAAGAAACAAAACAAAAACAATGGACCAAAAATAAGTTAGTGTACAAATAATGACAAATTAGACTGATTCAAGGCAGTAACAATCTGTCCAACAACAAAATCCAGGTTTGAAAGACTAAACTTGAACAAAACAGAACGGAATGACCAGCCCCTAATCGACAAAACATTGAACAAAACAACAGTACAGAATGACCAGCCCCTAATCGACAAAACATTGAACAAAACAACAGTACAGAATGGCCTGCCCCTAATCGATAAAACATTGAACAAAACAACAGTACAGAATGGCCTGCCCCTAATCGATAAAACATTGAACAAAACAACAGTGCAGAATGGCCTGCCCCTAATCTACAAACAATATCCTAATAAGCTAAACAACAAGCAGAATGCTAGTCGCGGCTGTAGACATAATATCAAATATAGTAAAAATAGTGTGATGTAACTAAGGTACGTACTTGATCATCGTTAATAAGTGAAAACTCGTGCATGATCCAATGTCCCTTCTCCTTATTTTTGGAACCTCCTTCAACTTGAAAAACGAAAAGTTTTCTATCCCCTACATGATTCTTCTCGGAATCCATAACAGGATCTGTTCTTTGACCTTTCCAGGTCCCTGACCCTGCCGTTCGGTCAATCCTTCTTCCCTTCCCCTTCTTCCTTAGTTTCGTGAAAACATAACAAGTTTCGGACGTGGTCTCACCGAAAAGTTTCCATGGCTCTTTATCGCCATAGATTTCACAGTCATGGATATCTTCATCGCAAGGTAATGGCTGGCCTCTCGCCTTGTTCCACAGATAATTTTCAATAAGCTCATAATCAGTTGGTGCAAACCGAAAACCTGGAGGAATTCTTGCCATGTATTCAGCGGAAGCCATAACTCTTTGGTTTGGAATAAACAAAAGCTTGCGTGTATCTGGCTTTCAAGTTTTAGAAACCTAATACAAATTAATGGCAGGCGGCCGAGGATCAATATTGTTATCCTCTTATAACGATTTGGGAAGTGCACTAATCTTTTTTATTCTTTAGGTTACTTGCGTAGGAAGTCATCTTAATTTAATTTATATATTTTAGGTTACTCGTGTAGGAAATAATCTTAATTTGATTGATAAGTGTTTTTTTTTAATGAAACGTTATCAAAAGCAGCCTTGGCAATTTAAGAATTAGGAAATTAAAGGTGAATCTCCATGCAGATAATTAGGTTTAGGATTTAAGATTAGGGTTTAGGTTATTGGATGTAAGGTGTATTTTTAGGGTTTAAGGTTTATGATTTCGGATTTAGGATTTAGAGTTGACGCTTAAGATTTAATTTTTTAGTGTTATGACATAAAAAGGACACCAAAATAGAACAAGAGATTTTTGTTCGATAAACGGCAGTCATATGGATCTTCTTCTTCCCCATTCATTTTTTTGAATAGTCCCCATTCATACTTTATGTGCAAATTGTATTCATCAATCTGATAATTTTCGGTTAAGCCTCCTATTTAATCTTAACAAGCTAAAAAGAATGCATTTTCTAGGCCTGGATATACATAATTATGAGCTTTTTTTTAAAAAAAAAAGTGAGACCCTTTTGTTTTATTGAGTGTATCTATGGGGCGTAAAAAGCTTATTTGATTCGAAAATTCGATTCGAGTCTGACATGATATTGACTCGAATCTGTGTTGAACCCTGTTATTTTGGATTCGCACTTGAGAACGACGCGAACCCGATAATGTGATAACTGAACTTGATATGCACTCGACCTGATATGAACTCGAATCCGAAATTAACAAGGTAAATATCTGATATAATCATACATGAAATAAAATATCCAATTATATGCGAAATGCTCTCACCTGACCTATAATTAACCCGACTTGCTAATTGTCTCAACTTGTTATTTACTCGACTTGTTAATTAACTCGACCTATAATTAATTGATCTGAATTGATATATACCTTACATGTAATCAATTGACTTAAAGCGGTTTACTAATTGACATAATGTATTTTGTTAAATTTTTACTAAATATTTTTTCATCGATAAGTATAATTTATTAATACGACAAATCATACACACGACCACCAACGTGGAACTGCAGCCATGTATTGCACACCAAACCACTTTAATTAAGAATTTGTAACCACGAAACTCTATTGACACCCCTTTCGCCAAGGCGTCCGCAGTAGTATTAGCCTCACAAAAATATGGTTAAAACAAACACACCTTTTTTTCGAGCAGGCTGCATCAATCTCCACGAAAATCCACCAATATTTACATGGTCGTTTCTCCTTGCGTAGCATATGTACTAAACAAGTCAACTGTGGATGACTATATGCTCTCGTAATTTCCTTCTTCTCACCTTCATTTTCACTGTTTTTCATATTCTTTTATTCATATTGTATAGCATATGTACTAATCAACTGTGGACGACTATATGGTCTTAGAATCATATGGAATCTCTTATTCTTCTGTTTCAGTGTAATTTCCTTCCCACTTTACTACACGTTTGATCTTTTTTCCCTTTTCTTTTTTGAAGGTATTAGCGTCTTGGAAAAACAAATACAATGCTGCACAGTTGACTTGAGCAGCAGAAAAGTGTTGTTGATAATTCAATTGGAATTTTGTTTACTTGGGATTTTTACTATTTCATATTCTGCCATTAGGTTTGAAATCATTACTTTTGGCATGATTTGGAATAAATGATTATTATGTTTTGGATACGAAACATGAAAATGTAAAGGTTAAGATATGTTTTGAATAAAAAGGCTATGGAAAAAGAAAGAATGTTGTAGTAGTAGTAGTTTGTTGATCTTGGTGTTACGAATTATATGTTAATTAAGAACCTGGTTTAGCTCGCTATATCTGATCCATTAGTTAGAGGTAATAATCCGTAAATCATACTGAAAATAAATGGAGCAGTTTTAGCTGCCTTGTTAAGTAGCCAAACTATTGGACATGCTTATAGGGGTGAGTATTCAATCGAGTCGAGTAAAAAAATTTCGAGTTATTCAAGTTGACGTGTCATATTTTACAACTCAAACTCTATTTGAAATATTTTCGATTTAAGTCGAGTTTATGAAATTCTAGCCAAGTCGAGTTTTCGAGTTCCTGTACATTTTGTAGTACGGTTTGATTCCAATTTAAACAACTCACTAATCATATACAATGTGCATATATATTTCTTCATATTTTTTTAGGCTTAAGTGTCATATAAGTGCCCAAACTATATTTTTTTTCCAGATAGGTGCCCAAAGTATTTTTCGGGCCAAATAAGTACTTAACATTTTCAAAGTTTTATTTAGGTGCCTTGCCGTTAACATCCGTTAAAAAATTACGTTAGCCATTAAAAACATGTCACGTGGCATGTTTTATTATAAAGAAATTCATAAAATTCTCAAAAACCCTCAAAATAGTCCCAAAATCCCTAAATTCTTAAGTCCCAAATCTCGATTCCAGTCGTTATCGCCGACGGCGTTGTTAGAACCAAATAATAATAGATATGAAATCTAAACCTCGGGATCGATCATGTCAAATCATCAAGAACAATAAACTGAATAAACTGAACGCGGAAGCGTACCTAAATTCATTGATAGATTGAAAATCTTAAATCTTGATGGGGAAATCTCAAAACTTTGGTATTGATCTTCCAAGAAGATAGATTATCTCTTAAAGTAAAACTCTCTGACGGGGAAAGAGAGAAAAACAAGTTAACCTATTTCTTGGGGACCACTACCTCTTTATATAGTTGATTATTACGTCAACTATTAAATATTTATAACTCTGCCCCTCATTGAATTATATATATATCTTATGGTATCTACACTCTTATTTCCATGACACTTTAATACCTATGACACGCCTAACATAATTGGTCACTTGATTTTATGTCATACTTTATAATAGCAACATACATTTTACATATGTGCCCACAATTGCGATCTTCTATAATAATCTCGTCCATCAACTATATCCATATAGGATCAAAGCGGTCTTCGTCATATCAATCATGACTAGACCCATCAATGGTTACGTATACAAACTTAATCAAATGACATAGATCAATCATGGATGCGTAGCATGGAAAATTACATGAAATGTGAACCGAACATGTCTATTTCCAACTGGTCCATCTAAACCTTAGTGAGATCAACTTTACTTAATTCAGAGTGTACATAAACCAAAAGAACTTTATTTATGCAGAAAATAATCTTAAATAACTTTAAACTGAAGTAACTAAAATTGTGTCTAAACCGAATGAGCATTTTTCAAAATTACAAACTCCCACTAAAACTGAATATTCTTACATAACATTACTCCCACATGAGTAGTGTACTCATGAAAGACCTAGGGTGACAGTTTCTTAATATGCGCACAATTATGGAGTTTGTACCAACATGCTCTATAGACACACAACCTAACATAATTGGTCACTTGATTTTATGTCATACTTTATAATAGCAACATACATTTGACATATGTGCCCAAAATTGCGATCTTCTATAATAATCTCGTCCATCAACTATATCCATATAGGATCAAAGCGGTCTTCGTCATATTAATCATGACTAGACCCATCAATGGTTACGTATACAAACTTAATCAAATGACATAGATCAATCATGGATGCGTAGCATGGAAAATTACATGAAATATGAACCGAACATGTCTATTTCCAACTGGTCCTCCTAAACCTTAGTGAGATCAACTTTACTTAATTCAGAGTGTACATAAACCAAAAGAACTTTATTTATGCAGAAAATAATCTTAAATAACTTTAAACTGAAGTAACTAAAATTGTGTCTAAACCGAATGAGCATTTTTCAAAATTACAAACTCCCACTAAAACTGAATATTCTTACATAACATTACTCCCACATGAGTAATGTACTCATGAAAGACCTAGGGTGACAGTTTCTTAATATGCGCGCAATTATGGAGTTTGTACCAACATGCTCTATAGACCTAGGGTAACATAATATTTATGTCCTTCAAGTTTAAAGTGTCCCTATTGTTTATAGAATAAATAAATGCATATTTATTGTCACAAAATAACTAAAGTGGTCTTTCTATTCAATATACAATTAGCAGTCTATGTGACAAAATTCTTTTGCATCAATATTCTATTAGAATCGAAGTTTGTAAACCTAATGATCTCTAACTTACTAGAACTCCGACATATGAGCATGTAATTTTTGTTCTCTGGAGATATCTCATAACTCTATTGGCTACTATCTAATAGTCCATACTAGATTTTCTTAAATATATGTCTAACATTCCAACAATGTACACTATTTCTGAACGCATACATACTTAAGCATAAATTAGATTCTCAAAAGCTTATGCATATGGAATCTTCTGTATTTTTCTAAATTTCAAGG
Source organism: Hibiscus trionum (assembly GCA_030270665.1). NCBI lineage: Eukaryota > Viridiplantae > Streptophyta > Magnoliopsida > Malvales > Malvaceae > Hibiscus > Hibiscus trionum. The sequence continues at coordinate 2,557,649 of BSYR01000025.1, read as the reverse complement.
TTACTTTTAGGGCATTAAGTAAGACAATATTTGTCTTCTTTAGCAATATGAATATCACTTGGTTTAATCCCACTGAACTTGTAGTACATACAATTGTCAACCAAATTTATCTCAAAACCGAATGAGATAATCAACATGAAATTTACAATTTCATTAATGATAGTCCTACTTAAGCTTATAGATAGATTTCTTTAATTTACATATCATTGATATTGTATCATAAGACACAACTTTATGATTGTACCGTATAAATAGTTTCTTCAATGTTGTTGCGTGTAAAAGAGTCTATCGCAATTGTAGTGCAAGTGTACACGACGCAAGTAGTAAAGTGATACTAGAGTATCGGATATCGTCTCCACAGGGATTGGGCCAATAGCTTCACCTAATTTCACTGCACGAAGTAAAGGAAATAATTGAGAGAATTGTCACGAGAATAATAAAGGAAAACGTAAATAAAAGAATAGAGTAATCAAGATAGAGAGAATGGGCTGGTATTGAATTGCTCAGTAGTGCAGGTATTGTATTGCTTAGGAACTTCAGTTCTGTCGTCACGCCTGTCGCCGACAGCACCTGTCGCGGCAGCTGTCCGTTGGTCGTCGTGGCAGCAAACACACCAACTCAGTACGTTCAAGTTTGGCAAGAATCCCAGATCTGCCCTGGCCTATCCCTAGGTCCAAGTCTGTCAATGATCACGTCTTTGACGATACATCCCGGCGTGAATCGAAGGATGAACACCGATGTGTATGAATTCTTACTTAGCCACTTAACCTTGCCCTATCCCTAGGCACAAGATAGTTCAACTATAAACTAGAGAACTCGCTCTTATTTCTTTCGTATACTTAACTCTCCCGATGCTAAGTAAATAGATAACCTCACAATGCTCTCCCGATGCTCTTGCAAGATATTAAAACCAAAATAAGAGAACTTGAAGTTTATTTTATTGAACTTGGAAAATCCTAAAACAAAACAACCCTCGCAACTACTTTACAAAACAACTCGTGGCCCTAGGGGGAATTTAGAACATGTCGACGACGGGTAAACGGCAGAGGGGTTTAGGTTATCGGTTATGGGGTCTTTTTCCTCCTAGGTTAAATCTATGCCCTTATATAAGCTTTGGGCTCAAGTATTCTAAGTTAACAAGGATTACAACTTTAATGAAAAGTAAGATTCTAATGAATGCTTAATCTCTAAGGATTCCTACTTTTCAGCCGCCTCCTTGTTTCATGGGAATTCCTCTCCTTGAGCTTTGGCTTGACATATCTTTTGATCCGGGGCTTGGAAAAATATTTGGCTTTCACACGACAGACGAGCAGATTTTTCTCTATCTATCGAGGTCCACTTTACTTTTCCTCTTCATAAGGCTGCTGTCACCTTGCTGTCATGACAGATCCATGGCAGCTTCTTCCTCGTCGTCTGCTTGTCCTTTTCAGCTCTCCTACTTCTCTGCCCTGCGCCTGCCTTCACCGTCTACGATGGCAGCTACCTGCAAAATAAGCCATCTTTTAGTAGAATCCGTGCCTTTAATCCATTTGTGATGTTTTACTGTAAACTAACCTAAATGCAATGCAATGATGCTTGAATACAGCAGAAATATGGGTTAAAAAGGGTGTAAATAATAGAACTTTTACACACTCAACAAATGTCGCCATTGAAAAAAAAACTTAACATTTATCTAATGTAGCTTAAGACTAAAACAAGCAACAAGTGTAATAATTATCTTGAAAGAGTCTTTCAATAAAACTGAAGAGAAAGTCTCTAAAAATTAATGTCTTCTTTTAGAGTATATCCTTTAGATACAAGACGTGTTTTATACTTATCCACATTACCATTTGCATCCCTCTTGGTTTTAAATATCCATTTACAACCAATTAGTTTGCACCTTAAGGTAATGAGACAAGTTCTTAAACTTTATTGTCTTGCATAAAGTTATACTATACTTGAATGACATCAATCTACTTTTGAGAGTTAGAACTTTTATGGCCTGATAAAAAAATGATTGAACATTTTCTATCATTCCAATGTTACCTTATTCTCTTGAAGAAATACAATATAATAATCCAGAATAGTATTTCATCTTCCTCTCGTGGACCTCTTTAATGACACTTGTTGTTTTTTAAGGTTTTTGAGTTTGTTCTTCTGAAATAATTATCTTATCTTGAACGGGAGTTGTTCAACATTGTTTTGCTGAGCTACTTGATTCACTTCTTGATTAATGATAGGTGTGAAAACCTAAACATTGTCAAAAGTGATAGTAGGAATTAAATTGTAATTCAATTCCTCCTCAATAGCAATGTATCTAACCTTATTTCTCCCTCCAAACTCAACATCTTAAAAAAGTTATAAATCTATCCTTAAAATAATTTTAACCGTGGGATCATAAAATTTACAGCTCATGGATCACTCAAAATAACCAAAGTAGTTGCTCTCTTTTGAAGTTTAATTTCTTCACATATGTCCTAACTTATACAAAAGAATCAACACTTTGCAACTTATTGTTGTTTCTTTTGTCTAGGACCATTAGCAATTTTATTCTAACATTTTTTTATTGCCCTAATTCTTAGAGACGCTAACTAAATGAGCACCAACCAAATGAGTACGTGTACACTTATAATGCTTCAACTTTTCTTCCTCTTGAACACAATGAGAAATGAGCCCAAATATAGTCTATTTTTCCCTTTGACAATTGTAACTTGAATTGGTTAAATTGTATAGGAAGCGGTGCCAAAACCATAAGAACAAACAATTGTTAGAAAGTTCGATCTTATGTGCCTTAAATTTTGAAGCAATATAAAGAATTTTTATAATTTACCCCCTCACATTTCCTTGATCCTTATACTTCATAGACATCAAAAAATGCACAAGTGATGTCATTTTAACCTTATTGTTTTGGGTAAAACATTTCTTAATTTCGTCAAGGAAACCCTTAGTTTGAGTAGTTTCTTTAAATTTGTGCTCCTAAAGACATCTAGAATGTTTTACTTTATGATCATTAGACTCACGCAATTCGAACGATCTCACCTCTCAAAATACCTTTTATAGGTGCTTACCGCAGTGAGAGGTGCAAGTTGTTCTTTCCTTAGTGCAAAGTCTATGTTCATACAACCAAATACTATATGTAAGTGTATTTTTTTAATCCTTGAAATTAGTTTCACTAAACATGAGTGTGGAATGTATTTAACAAATATTATGATAGCAAAGATAAATTACCTAAATATAGAACAAAAAATAAAATAAAACAAAACAAGCTCACATAAATATTCATAAGTAAACAAATAAAGGGTACTTCAAGAAAATGCGAGGGGGGGGGGAGCAAGGCGAGAGGGAAGAGGGAACAAGGTATGGACGTTATTCGTGGCAAACCTCCCAAATCAACTCCATTGGAAGGGCGTATGGCAAGTATTTGATCGCCATGGAGTCGTAGTCGACGTCTACGTTCCCTGGAAACGAGCGAGAGATGGAACCCGGTTTGGTTTTGTGCGAATGGCATCAGCGACGGATGCTGACAGAGTTATTGAGAGGCTCGATGGTTTCTGGCTCTACGGATCCAAGATTAAAATTTCGATGGCGTACGAGGGGGGGAATCGATTTCGGAAAAAGGAGGTTGAAAAACCCCAATCGAGTCAGCGACAACAGCCTGTGAACGCAAAACAGGCGAACCGAGTGGCATCACAAGTCCCAGCCGATAGAAGGGAGCCGTCGCAAAAGCCTCTTACGGTGAATAATTTGTCAACAGCGAAAGGGAGTGAGGGTGGTATCTTGATGTCACACGGCTCTCCTTCAGATGACCAACATGAATTGATCCAACGGAAGAGAGCAATAGGGGTTATTGATGAGAAGAAATCGGAAACCCTACAAACTTGTGCTGTGGGTTTTTGCCGCAAACCGTATCAAATCGCGGAATTAGCGAAAGAGCTGGAAACTGCTGGTTTCGAAGGATTATCAGTGATGAGAATATCTGGGGCGGTGGTATTGCTGATGTTCGATACGGTGGACAATAGAGAAGCAACCTTACGATCAAATCGTCTTGATAATTGGTTGGAAAGTGTCTCACCATGGACACCAACAACGGTGATACCAAGCCGGCGAATATGGCTCTCAATAGGAAACATGCCGATACATGCTTGGTCGGAGGATTCTTTCAAAAACATCGCGGCCATTTGGGGAGTGATGACGCGGATTGATATTGAAACGTTACGACCGTCGTCTTTTGAAAGGGCGAGAATCCAGATAGAAACGGATTGGATATACCATATTGATGAATTGGTCGAATTAGAAGTGGGAAAGGAAATTTATCAAATCCGTGTGCTGGAATTTGAGGAAGCGATAGGCCCCAAATGCGATTGTAGCTGTGAGAATGAGCCTGGTGAGAGCAATTCCAATCAGGGAGACAATGCTGTCAATTGGAAAACTAATTCGGTATTTAGCGATAATGACTCAATGGGGGACACAGTGGTACCAAATTCGATTTCGATACAGGCAACGAAGGCTATGGATGAGATTATGGTAGACCGGAGTTATCTTGATCGGATTTGGAAGGAAAACCAACGTGAGGGATGGGGTGTTGTGGAGACTTCCAGTTGGATGAATGATGAATTGGTGGGGATGATCAGGAGGGATGACGGGGAACGGAGTGTGGGTGATGTGGGAGGTGTTGTGCAGGAAGTCGATATCATTTGTACAAAGCAGTCGCAAGAACAAAGAAAGGAGTTAAGCCCAGTGGCGAATGGCCCGCGGATAGAGATGCCAAGGGCTAATAAAGCAATTATAGTTGAAATTAATGGAGAGCAGAAACGAATAAGGCAACTTGAGGAAATTGATGCTTGCTTGGCGACGGCTGGACAGAAGCCGACAGTTGAACAACAAACAAAAAAAGGGCGGGGCAGACCGCGGAAGAAAAAGCCATCACCATCGGCAAATGAGGTAATCGCAAATGGTTCCCTTTCCGATTCGGATTTTGTAATACGTAAACAAGGTTTATTGCGTGAGGCTAGAGAAATTGTCGAATTGGGGAACTTGATAGGAGCGGTTACGGAGGGTAGGGAAGAGGAAGTAATCAGTGATATTGCGCGCCTAATCGAAGCGCGCAATCAAAAGCTATAGCAAAAAATGAAAGTGTTGTCGTGGAATGTCCGGGGAATAGGAGCGGTATCGAAAAGAAGATCTATACAACGTGTTCTACGACAACATAAATGCATTTTGGCTCTTTTACAAGAGACCAAAATGGAACAAGTAACATTGGAGGTGGTGAGACAAATGTGGTATGAAGACGTGGTCGATTTTTTCTTTGTACCGTCGGATGGGAGAGCGGGGGGCATTATTGCAATGTGGGATCCTAAGGGGTTTCAATTGAGATCGAAGGATTGGCGAGGAAATGTGATTATCTTAGTGGGATGGTGGGTTGCCGACGATTGAGAGGCTGGTTTGATTGGAGTATATGCACCTTGTTCATATGCGGACCAACAAAGTTATTGGGAGGGTATTAAATTGGTGTTGCGGGAACAACCTATGGAGTGGTGCATTTGTGGCGATTTTAATGTGGTGACGAACGGGGAGGAACGCACAGGCGGCACCCACAATGCGAAAGGTATGAGTTCATTTTGTGATTTCATTGATTATATTGGAGTAGTTGACGTGCCAATGCAGGGAAAGAGATTTACCTGGTTCGGTCCGGGGGGAAAAGGTAGCCGTTTGGACCGTTTCCTTGTGACACAAGGATGGGTGCACAGATTTGAGGGTTTGACGGTTATAAATCTGCCGAAGGAATTGTCCGATCACTCGCCAATTATGATGATGGGGGATGTTTATGATAGTGGACCAAAGCCGTTTCGATTCTATAATTTTTGGCTCAAAGACATAGTGCAAATCGAGGAGGAATGGAATAGACTATCTTTGAGTGAGGTAGGCATGGGGATATCGCAGAAACTGAAAGGTTTGAAGACTACGTTGAGAGGTTGGAATAGGGGGGTGGGGGATCTTGATATTCATTATAATCAAGTGGTAGCGGAATTGGAGGTGCTGGACGCGAATGTGGGGATTATGGGGCAGTCAAGGGAAGATGAATTGAGGGCAAGGGAGTTGTATAAGAGTCTTTGGAAGATATCGAAATTGAGGGACTCATTTTGGAGGCAAAAATCGCGCGTGACATGGTTGGCGGAGGGTGACCGAAACACGAGGTTTTATCATAAGATGGTGAAGATTCGACAACTTCATAATTATATTGCTGGTATACAAGTAGGAGACCGTTGGGAGACCAATCCCGAAAGCATGAAAATGGTGTTCCGAAAGGAGTTCCAGAAGCATTTTGATAAGCCAACATCCGCGGGTATCATGGTGCCTCATGTGCAGTTTGAAAGTCTATCGTGTGACCAGCAAAGGGGGCTGGAAATTGCGTTCTCGGATATGGAAGTGTGGGCTGCGATAGGGAGTTGTGAGGGGGAGAAGGCGCCGGGACCGGACGGTTTTCCGTTCGAATTTTTTAAGAAAGGATGGAGATTTCTAAAAGATGATGTGATGAGATTCATGCATGATTTCTATGTGTCCAGCCGCTTGTCCCCAGGAATGAACTCCACGTTTGTTGTCTTGATAGCGAAGAAAGATTGTCCGCGCTCAATTGGAGATTATAGACCGATTTGTTTATTGAATTCGGTTTACAAAATCCTAGCAAAGGTTTTGGCGAAACGCCTACAAGAAGTGCTGCCATCGTTAATCTCGGATGTACAATCAGCGTTTATCCGGGGTAGACAAATAATGGATGGCATTTTGCTTGCTAATGAGATAATTCATTCATTGAAGAGAGATTCTATGGCAAATGGAGGGGTGATATTAAAACTAGACTTTGCGAAGGCGTACGATTGTATCGATTGGAGCTGCCTACATAGAATTATGTGTGATATGGATTTTGGGGAGCGGTGGAGGGATTGGATTATGGAGTGTGTATGTTCAGCCCGGTTATCGATTTTAGTTAATGGTAGTCCTTCGAGGGAATTCCAGATGAAGAGGGGGCTTCGGCAGGGTGATCCGTTGTCACCTCTTTTATTTGTGATTGTTGCGGAGCTCTTTCATAGATATATGATAAAAGCGGAACAAATGGGGTTGATCAAAGGTGTTAGAGTGGTGGGGGACGTGTGGCTATCGCACCTCCAATTTGCGGATGACACAATAGTGTTCATTTCCGGTGACATCGAGGAGGCGAGGAACCTAAAACGTGTGTTGAATTGCTTTGAATTTGTTTCGGGCCTTCAAATTAATTATGAAAAATCTTGTTTGTATGGCGTGGGAATTGACATGGAGGTAATGAGGGAGATAGCTTCGATTCTCGGCTGTTCATTGGGGGAGTTGCCGATTTCTTACTTAGGGGTCAAGTTAGGTGTCCATCCGCGTGGGGAACAAGTGTGGGAACCGTTGATCCGTACCGTACGTCGGAAACTTGCTGGTTGGAAGAGGCAATCCCTTTCTTTTGCGGGCAGATTGCTTCTGATTAATTCGGTCCTTTCGGCACTTCCCGTTTACTATATGGGTATTTTTATGGTGCCCAAGAAGGTTATTAGACGAATCGACTGTATTCGACGGAATTTCTTGTGGGGAGGATCGGAGGAGAGGTCGAAGATGAGTAGGATTAGTTGGGAAGTGGTGTGTAAACCGAAAAGATTGGGTGGACTTGGGGTAGTGAACTTGCGCACGCGAAATTTGGCTCTATTGGCTAAATGGGCGTGGCGTTATGCACAAGCGGATAAGTCGTTGTGGAAGGAGGTGATCAAGGCAAAATATGGTTCTGAGGTTCAACAATGGAAATTACCGAGTAAGGGGAGGAGACATATGTCGGCGATGTGGAAACAGGTAGTTGAGGTGCAGGAAGAGGAGTTAGTGGCAGCGTTTACTAACGAAGAACAGTTTATTTGGCTTGTGGGGGAGGGGAGGTCGGTTCTGTTCTGGTGGGACGCGTGGGCGCTTGACGTTCCGTTAAAGGTAGTGTACCCGCGTCTTTTTGGTTTGGCAATTAACAAGTGGAGCTTTGTGAATGAGATGATGAATTATCCGATGGGGGAGTGGAAGTCTTGTTTTCGAAGGGAGTTGCGGACCTTCGAAGTAAAACAATTAGATGACCTAAAGGCGAGTGTGGTAGCGGTGAGCGTACATGTGGGAGTCGAAGACCGCTTGGTATGGAAACATGATGTGTCGGGAAGGTTTGCGGTTGGGAAATTGTATGAGCTGATGAGTGCGGTGGGGATATCGGATACAAAGCTCTTGGGATCAGTTTGGAACATGCCTCTTTTACCAAAAATACAATGTTTCCTATGGTTCATTTTGGTGGATCGATTACCGACTATGCGCATGCTCTATGACCGTGGAATTCCTATCCCGTTAGAATCGATCGGTTGCCGTTGGTGTGCAGTGGGTGAGGACAGTAGCGACCATATTCTATGGTCATGTCAATTTGCCGTCGAGGTATGGGCCTTGTTCTTTGCTTGGTGGGATGTGGCGGTGGTATGGCCGCGTACGGTGCAGGAATGGATCGCACAGTGTTGGGGGAGCTGGTTCAAGGGGGAGGTCCGCGCATGGTGGTTGATTGGCTGCGCTAGTGTTATTTGGTCTCTATGGTTGGGGAGGAATGAGCTGGTCTTCCAAGAGAAGCGGGCGACGAGTAGAATGCTTTTCTTCCTGGCTCAGCTCAGAGCGCTTTATTGGACTCGAGCGTTTATGCATGAACCATGCGTGAACGAGGCAAGCTGGTGGGGATGCCCGCGGCTTTGCTGGACGATGCAAAGAGAGGAAAATATGGCACGTCGACTTAGTATTTGGAGGCCGCCGGTGGAGGGAGGGTGGAAGTTTAATGTGGACGGTGCTGCGAAGGGAAAGCCGGGAAGGGCGGGGTGCGGTGGAGTGCTTCGGGATAGTGGTAGCCGTATTTTGGCCATGTTTTCAGGATCGATTGGAATTGCGGACTCAAATGTGGCTGAGATCCAAGCGATAGCTTATGCGCTGCGATTGTTACGAGAGATGCAGGTTGACACGGTGTCCTCAATTGTGGTGGAATCGGATTCTATGGTAGCGATTTCTTGGATGTCGAGCTCTGAGAAACGCCCGTGGAAGTTATGGCATTGGTTTCAACAGATTGAGGAGGATATTGCGAGGTTACCATGCGTGTGCTTCAACCATATCTATCGAGAGGCCAATGGTTTGGCGGATACTTTGGCAAAGAGTGGTATTGTGCGTCGTGATTGGGTATGGTTGTATAGCAAATAGAGTGTTTGTTACATTGGCACATGCATATCGGTACTCTTTTCCTCTATTTAGGATTAGAGAGGTTTTTAATGAGGCCGATTTGCAATGTGGTTCTTGTATGATTTCTTGATTAATAAAATCATACATGCTTTTCAAAAAAAAAGTAAACAAATAAATTCAGAATAATGGCTAGTTCCCCTCAAGATACCAAGCACAACATTAATATCAAGTTTTTGGACAATAATATTAACTGTAAGCGGCACTCTTGTTGTAGCAATCAAACATTGACAATAAATTATGTCAAACAATAGGCTAATCTTTGGACCAACGTATTGCTCACATAAAATACCTTATAATTGTCACATATTTATCGCCACAATTGTCGTTGTAATTCTGCCAAATATTAACTTTCCTTTGGGCAAATTATTTAATAAACGCATGAATTAAAAAAACACATAATCATCTTGATATTTTAAATAAACTAATCTACACAAAAGCGGTCACTTTGGTGACATTATGTTTCAATTAATCCATTAAAATACTAGACATCCGAAGCCAAAATATGAATTTAATTGTTTTAAAATATTTGTCTTAATTTTATCTTTCAATAAACTTAAAAGATAACCAAAATAATAGTAAATTTGAATAAAGGTAAACCTCATATCAAGATATTAGACACTCCATTAATATTTTATCTTTGGACAAAACATTAACTTGCAAGTGATATCTTGGTACAGTAATCAAACATTGATAATAAGAATATGTCAAACAGAAATCTTCCTTTGGGCCGATTTATTGCTCACATATAAAACTAAATAATTATCACATGTTTATTACCACAGTTGCACATGTAATAATGTTAATTATTAACCTTCCTTTGGGCCGATTAATACAAACATAATCCGACTTACATGCGCAAAATCTACTATGTTTTAAAATAAAATAATTTCCACAATAGAGGTCACTTTGGTGACTTAATGTTTCAATTAATTTATCTTCAAATATATACTATAAATATACCGATATCCAAATTTAAAATTGTGTAACATTCAAAACTGAAATTTCTAATAACGCTTAAGTTTTTGAAATAACCCAAAATAAGGTTGTCTGAATGGGGCTATCAAAAACTCGAAAAACCTAAATCTTTGACTGTTCCTTAAAAGAAATGTCTTAAACCTTAAGCATGCATTTACCAAAATCAAAGTCGAATTCAAAACATTCAATCTTTAACTAAAAACCAAAATCAGAAGTGTCATATAAATGGGTAATTCATAAAATGATCACATGAAAATTTAATATATTCATAATAACTAAATAATTAAAATTAAAATTAAAATTCTTGATCAAACTAGATTAAATATGAATTCCATAATAACAATAATAAATGCATTCCAAAACCACATATATGGAACCCAACCTAATTGCTGGAGCGATTCAACAATATTAAGCAAAAGAGATTCGATTGTAATGGAACAAATATAGAATGTTGTAAACTGAAGCTATTGATTGTTCCATAGATAAAATCAAACTAATCCATAATCAAAATTGTAATAGTCACGGTGCTTATTATAAAAAATTTTGCTTTTGGAATCACTAACCAAATAAACTTGAGGTCCAAGTCAAACACCAAGCGTAGCACATATTTGGTGTAACTGTAATAGCAGACTTTGATATGTATGAATATGTACATGCATGCATCATAATTAATACAAACAAAAATCGTTAAACCACATAAGTTATAACAGAGGTAAGGTTTTCATGAACCGGCAATAACTAAACCATTGCGAGGGAGGGACATTATCGAAGCTGCTTGGTGGCTTTGGTCGATGACTTGTGTGCCGTCTTGTACAGTTGAGCCTCGAGTTGGTGTCCGCCGTTGGGCAGGGTTTCTAAAATTCAATGTGGATGGTTCCGCGAGAGGGAAGCCGGGTATGGCAGGTTGTGGGGGTGTATTGCGGGATGAGAGGGGAGTGGTGTTTGCTGTGTTCTCCGGGCCTTTGGGATGCATGGAATCGAATGAAGCGGAGGAGTGAACTATTTATCATGCCGTACGTTTGCTTGTTGAGACAAGTTGGCGGTCGAATTGGTCGTTTATCATCGAATCCGACTCGCAGATTGCATTGTCCTGGGTGCTTCACAAGGAGAGGAGGTCGTGGTGTTATTGGTAGCTATTTAGCGAGATCGATAGCGCATGTATGCAGCTGCGATGTGTGTGCTTTAACCATGTTTTCTGTGAGGCGAACTTCTTTGCCGATGCATTGGCAAAAGGGGGTGTGGATAGAGTATCTTGGTTTCATGTAATTGCGGATCCTTGTATGGTGTCATAACGATTCTTGCTATTAGTGTTTGTTGAGTTGATCAAACAATTGCAAATGGCCAAGAGGGGGGTGAATTGACAATAAAAATTTTGGTGGGAAGAATGAGTGAAAAATAAAAATTTGCACAAGTAGTTAGAGTGGTTCAAGTTCTCTAAATGAACTCTACATCCACTACCTTAGTTCCCACTAAGGATTTTCAACCAATTCACTACTTGAATTCTTCCCCTTTTCTTGGATGAGGAGGTAACCTTACAAATTTGATTAAGCTTTCTACCCAAAGCTTAATCCACTCAATTTACAAAGAGAAGTTATGGTAAACTCAAATGATTCCTCTCAAAGGATAAATGTCTACCCAATTACAATTTCAATCACCCCAAACTCACAATACAAAATGACAATTGAAAACACTAGAGTTGGGTACAAGAATTTGACTTTGAATAGCACAAGGGTTTGGATTTTTGCTTTGATGATGCTTGTAGGTTGAATAGTTGTTGTTGACCTTCAAAGGACTTCAATTTATACCTCCTCCATTAATTCTAGCCGTTTGGGTGGTTGGGAACTTGAATAGAGCCGTTGGAACCCTCTCTCACCACTATAAATGCACTTCTGCAGCTACTCGTATCGGTACTCGGGGAGCCGTATCGATACCTGTCTCAGAAAAAAAAGAGCCGTTGTGCACAATAAATAGGGGTATCGAAACGTACGTAGGCGTATCGATACGGGGTATCAAAATGGCTAAGACCGTATCGATACCTTTTTCTCGACTTAGCTCACTGTCAGTTTCCGTTTCGATACGAGGGTTTACCGTATCGATACGGGTCAACTACCAATTTAAAATTTGGTTACCTAACAACTGACACCAACGGTCGAAATATTTAAAACGACTTGAATTTAAAATTCGTTAATCGGTACGCCATTAAAACTCTTTTAGACTTTTACGAAGGAGCGTATCGATACAGATTGAATCTGTTTCGATACGGTGTTTCGATACGGTTAAGTGCGTATCGAAACGAGTTCCGGCAGTGGCCAACTTTGTAAAAAAGGTATCGATACGGCTGGAATCGTATCGATACACCTGGACGGTTTTCAATAGTTTGGCCTTGGAACACTTAGAAAATATTTTGAGTTTGAGTTTTTCAAATTAGTTTTAAAGTGTTGGTGATTTAAAACTTATTAAGGGACTTATAAAACAATTTTAAGTCTTTCAAATTGATCCTTAAAGATTTAATTATATCAAAATCAAACATAGGTTTCACAATCTCCCTCTTTTTGATATAACAAAACTAAAACTTAAAAGTTTTGACACTTTGAAAAACTTTGCAAAATTTACTCCCCCTTAATATAAGCTAGGTAACTTTTAAGTTGAAATCAAAATTTTTAAAGTGTTGTGAGCTAGCTTCTCTCCCTGTTTTTGTTAGATCAAAAATATTGAGACAATAGAAAAGTGCATAATATAGGCAAAGGTATAAATAGGCAACATAAATATTATTAAGCATATCATCAATCTTAAAAATTCAACAAAAACATAAAATCAAAGCATAGGTTTAAAAGTAAAGCAAACTTAGACCTAAGAACATACACCAAAAGTGCATAAATAGAAATATCCTAGATGATATGCATGAGATGCAAGGAGAAGCTACTAGGCATCATCATCGCCTTCTTCATCATCTTCCTCTTCATCGACAATTGGAGCATCATTCCTCATGCTATTACGTCACTCATCATGGAAGGCGGAGAGGGAAATATTCAAGGAGTGATGACCGCCTTCAAGAGAGGTTAGACGATTCTCCATGTTCGTCATCCTTGTGTCAAAGGTTGTTTCAAGAGCGGTAAGACGATTTCCCATATCCGTGCGCAACCCGGTGAATTGCTCATTGAGAAATGTCATAAGAGCATCCATGGAAGGTTGAGGAGGAGCTTGATCACCTTGAGATTCTTCAAATTGTGCCGCGGCCTCGGGTGGTAGCTCGGAAAGACGTAACCAATTACCATTAAAATAATAGAACTTACCCCGTGCAAGAGAGCGTTCATCGATAGGATCGGTGAGGGGAGTTGGGTAGTGAAACGAGCAGTCAATATCCTTTTTCATAAAGAAATAGCTTAAGGTCGTACCATAGGTAAAAGAGGTGACGAGAGAGGTGTGGCGATGTTGCACAAGATAGACAATCTCCGCAAACATGATTCGAGCAAGGTTTGGACGCTTTCGCTCATGGAAGTAACGGATCCAAAAATCATCCACTTGACGGATGGTAGAGTACTTTCCTCCGGAAGGCCTAAACCACCAAGACACCATCAAATGGAGGATCCGATCTTGAGCATTGAGGGCGGTGACGGAGCCACTAAGAACATGGCCTAAAGCATTCTCATCATCAAGGCCTTCATCCTCCAAATTAAAAACTTCACATATATATTTGACATCAAGGAGAATTTTCTTGCCCATGAGATAAGAACTAATGCCGGTAACAACCCCATTGCGATTAGAACAACATTTGGCATTAGTGTAAAAGATCAAAACCAAAGTTGGAGCAAAGGAAGATATTCAAATTTGAATCGCTCCGAGTTAAGAAAAGGAATAGATATTACCCTTTCCGGACGAATCTTGTAGTTTTCGAATTGACGAAAATATGTGAGAGATCCGGGGGATTCAAAGGAATGTTCATAGATTTGGGTGTAGTTTGGACGTACAACCTCTCCGGGATTGGATGATTCACCGGTTTGAGAAACCCGCGATCTCTTCCTAGATTCCTTGGGCGCCATGAACTAAAAGAAAATCATGCATTTAGATTCCTTCATTGAAGTCAAGGATCAAGGTAAAAAAAAAATTGAAAATAAAATTTAAAGAAGAGATTTTGGAAAACAAAATTTTTGTCAAGAAGATGAATATAAAAACAAAACAAAAACAAAACAAAAATATGAAAAAGAAAAAGAAAGTGTTTTACCTTGATAGGGATTTGAGAGAATGAAGAAAAATCTAGCACCAAATTTGATGAGAAAGATCTTAGAGCTTTGCTTGATGGAAACCCTCTTTAAGATTTTTGAGTTGTGGTGTGAAAATATGAGGGAGGAAGAGCCTTTTATAGGCAAAAACGGCTAGGGTTTTTAGGGTTTGAAGAATTTTAGTTTTGGTAAAAGTTGGAGACATTAAATGCCAAATTAAAAGCTGTCTGCGCAATCGAGTATCGATACGCCTGAGGGTGTATCGATACGGGGGTAGAAACGTAATTTCCGTAAAAATGCCCGTTGGAGAATCGTATCGAAACAGATGAGATCCGTATCGAAACGATTGAAGCTTGTATCGATACGGGTTTAACCGTATCGATACCCGTTTAAGGCAAAAAGAAGTCTGGGAAGCTTAATGAAGTACTCGTATCGATACGCGTAGATCCGTATTGATACCCTATGCCCAGAAATACATCTTTAGGCCTAAAGAACAACCATAGGCTCGATTTTAACATCTCCTAAGGGAATGCAAATGATGAATGAACAGTTCTAAACATATTTGAATAGAATCATACTCCCCCTAACTATAGGCATGTACATTTTCAAGAGTTACAACACACAAACATGCAATTTCACAAGATCAAGCAATTTTAAGCACAAAGAGGTCCTAAAAGGTCAAGATAGGCTAGCTAGACCTAACTCTCTCCTAAGGGACCAAAAACGCTCTTTATCTAAAGGTTTTGTAAATATATCCGCTAATTGGTTCAAGGTGTCAACAAATTCAATAACAACATCATTTTTCAAAACATGATCTCTAATAAAATGATGTCTAATTTCTATGTGTTTAGTTCTAGAGTGTTGGATGGGATTCTTAGTGAGACAAATGGCACTAGTGTTGTCACACTTAAGGGGTATGGTTTCTACTTCAACACCATAATCTAAGAGTTGTTGCTTCATCCAAAGGACTTGAGCACAACAACTCCCTAAGGATATGTACTCCGCTTCGGTGGTAGATAAGGCTACGCTATTTTGTTTCTTAGAGAACCAAGATACGAGCATACTACCTAGAATTGGCATGTCCCGGAAGTACTTTTCCTATCTATCTTACATCCCCCATAATCCGCATCCGAATAAGCATGAAGGCTAAAGGAAGAATCTTTAGGATACCAAAGGCCTAAGGTAGGTGTGTCTCTAAGGTATTTAAAAATTCTCTTAATGGCAACTAAGTGTGATTCTCTAGGACTAGCTTGAAACCTAGCACACAAGCAAACACTAAACATGATATCCGGTCTACTTGCGGTAAGGTAAAGCAAAGAACCTATCATGGATCTATAAAGCTTAGAATCAACACACTTACCTCTTTCATCTTTTTCAAGCTTTATAGAAGAACTCATAGGTGTGGCTTGAGGTTTTGTATTCTCCAAGCCAAACTTTTTGAGCATATCATTCACGTACTTAGCTTGATTTATGAAGGTGTCATCTTTCCTTTGTTTGATTTGGAGTCCCAAAAAGAATGAGAGCTCCCCCATCATGCTCATCTCGAACTCACCTTGCATTAGCTTAGAAAATTCTTTACAATAACACTCATTAGTAGAAACAAAAATGATATCATCAACATTGTTGCGTGTAAAAGAGTCGATCACAATTGTAGTGCAAGTGTACACGACGCAAGTAGTAAAGTGATACGAAGTATCGAATATCGTCTCCACAGGGACTGGGCTAATAGCTTCACCTTGAATCACTGCACGAAAGTAAAGAAAAATATTTGAGAAAGTTGTCACGAAAATAATAAAGAATAGAGAAATCAAGATAGAGAGAATGGGCTGGTATTGAATTGCTCAGTAGTGCAGGTATTGCTAAGTCTAGGAAATCCAGTTCTGTCGTCGTCCCCGTCGCGGCAGCACCTGTCGCGGCAGCAGTCCGTTGCTTGTCGCGGCAACGAACACTCAACTCAGTACTTCAAGTTTGGCAAGAATCCCTGTTGTGCCTTGGCCTATCCCTAGGTCCAAGTCTGTCGATGATCACGTCTTTGATGATACCTCCTGGCGTGAATCGAAGGATGAACACCGAGGTTGATGAATTCTACTTTAGCCACTTGACCTCGTCCTATCCTTAGGTCCGAGATAGTTCAACTATAAACTAGAGAACTAGCACTTATTCCTTTCGTATACTTAACTCTCCCGATTTTAAGTAAATAGATAACCTCACAATGCTCTCCCGATGCTCTTGCAAGATGTTAATAACCAGAATAAGAGAACTTGAAGTTTATTTTATTGAACTGAAAATTCCTAAAACAAAAACAACCCTTGCAACTACCTTACAAATCAACCCGTAGCCCTAAGGGGAATTTAGAACATGATGAGGGAAGGAAAACGGCTAGGGTTTTTGGGAAGAAAGCTAGAGAATAGGTGATGTCCCCCCTAGGTCGAAATACATGCCCTTATATAGGCTTTGGGTCCAAGTTTTCTAAAATAGCAAGAATACAACTTTAAATTAAAGTAAAACTCTAATAAAGACTAAATCTTCAGAGAATCTAACTTTAAATCATCCTCCTTCTTGCTTGGGATTTTCTCTACTTGAACTTTGGGCTTGACATTCCTTTCAATCTGGGGCTTGGAAAAATATAGTGGTTTTACACGACAGACGGGCTGAATTTTCTCTATCTGTCGAGGTCCACTTTGCTTCTTCTCCTCAAAACTGCTGTCGTCCTCTGCTGTCACGGCGGCAACCATGGCAGCATCGTCCTCCTTGACTGCTCGTCCAGTTCCAGCTCTTCTGCTTCACTGCCCAGCGCCTGCCTCTCCTATCTGCTACAGCATCAACCTGCAAAAGCAACCAATTTCAGTAGAAACTGTGCCTTTTAATATCTTTGTGATGTTTAACTGTAAACTGACCTAAATGCAATAGATAATGCTTGAATGCAGCAGAAATATGGGTTAAATAGGGGGTAAATAATAGAACTTTTACACACTCAACACACCCCCAAACTCAAGTTTTTGCTTGCCCTCATGCAACTAAGACCTAAAAGAAAAATGAAATATTTTTGTTTTGGCTTAAAACAGTGAACTTTCCCTTACCCTTAGTTCGTTCCCTGTGACGGCAGCAACCTGTCGGATAATCTAGGGTCTGTCCGGAATCTCACTATAGTCCTCGTGCAGTGTGTGCATGCTTGTGAACAGTTATATGCCAAGACTCTCTTAGTTTCACTAGAATATTTCAGCTCTTAACTCGAATTTTTATGCCAAAGTTTATCTTTAGAAGGCAATTTTTTATGCTCCTTTGATTTTTTTGTTTTGACTCGACTTCACTATTTTTAAGCTAAAGTTTCACTAGAGCCAGTTTTGGGCACCTCTAGCTAACTTCCTAGAGCCAGTTTCGGGCACCTCTAGGGCCGTTGAGTCTCTTTTGCTAAACTTCTTTCCTAGAGCCAGTGTTAGGCACCTCTAGGGGCTATTCAAGTGCTAAGCTTCCTATTCTAGTTAACTAGAAGAGTACTAAGCAGTATAACAGTCACAAATGTGTTTAAGTTTTCAGAACTATAGAAAGGCTCTAAACTTCTCCTAAAAGCTATCCTAAAGGCACTGCCACGACAGGGCTGTCACGGCAGGTAAGTGCAGTTCACAGACTTAAGCCAAAATTTTCATATTTTCATCATTTTTTTTCAAAAATAAACTGAGTAAAAGACACAAATTTTTAAAACTAAGATGGACTCCATTAATGGAGGGTTGCCACCCCCAAACTCGAGGGTTGCATTGCCCTCAATGCAAATGACAAATAAAAATAAAGATAAAGCAGTCCATCACAAAATATATAAGCAGGCAGCAAAAAAAAGATAAGAACTTAAATTTTTAATCGTTGTCTTCGCTGCTGCTGCTGAGTCTGATCTGGCGGCGGGCACGAGCTTTCGGAGCTGGCTGGGGAATGGGGGAGGCGGAGGTATTCTTTGCTTTGGCCTCCCGTGGTGGTTGGATCATGGTTGGGGAGATATGAGGGGGTTGCTCCACAACCTAGACTTCAGAGCTGCTGCTGCTGCTCTCGCCGCTGCTGTTGTCACTGCTGCTGCTGCTGGCTCTTGGCATGTTGTGTTTGTCCGCCATTCGCTTCTGCCTCTTCACCGATGAGAACTCCTTCGATAGATTCCTCTTAATAGAGGGTTCGTTGTCACTGGCGGCCCAAACGGAGGAGGATGAGAATCCGACAATAAAGGCATCAAGCTCCTCCGATGCCATTCTACGTTTCGTGCCACGGGCAGATGGCTCAGCACGGTTGCTGCTGGCTGCTGTCGGGGCAGGTGATGGCGTTGAGGCGGTAGAGGGTGCCCGTGGTGTGGCAGCAGAAGTGGGAGTGTGGGCAGGTGTAGTGACAGTAAAATAATGTGTAGGAAATATGGGGAAGACAGCATCAGGGAAATTTAAAGAATTATGGATAAAGTTTACCATAGAGGCAGTAAAATCCCTGATGAAGGTCATCAGACCAAGCTGCTGTTCCTCCATCTTCTGAATGGCAGCTAAGATCTGGGAGGAGGAGTCTGTCGGGGCTGCTGCTGCGGCAGATTGTTCAGTTTCCGGCTGCTCTGTCGTGTCTGCTGTTGTGGCAGCTGGATCAAATGACGACAGAGGAGTGGCAGCGGTCAGCTCCATAAGGCTGAGTATGTTCTTTTCAGTCCAACCTTTCCCTTGGACTCGTAGATCAGTGGGCACTTCTGGTACGCCATGGCCCCGGCAGAGTGAGGTGATGAGGTATGGGAGGTAAAGTGGACCCGTCGGTCTGTGTGCGCACTCCAATATGCTCTCACGAATATAGATGCCCACGTTAATAGGCCTTTCATGTAAAATGGAGTGAATTAAACTTAACCTTGGCTGGTCGACCGTGGTATTATGGGATGACAGCATGATACGCTTTTTGATAAAAGCATTCCAGAGCTTAGCCTCCGGCAGCAGTTGAGTCCGCTTTACTGTCCGTGGGTTCTTTCGGCTGGTGTTCCATTGAGTCCCCTCAACTGTCATCTCTGCCATGACAGCGTCAAAAGCAGCAGGGTCTAATGTGTTGTGGAACTGTTGGTGAGCGTCGTCGTTGCTGCCGACGTAGAATCCATACAATGTGTTAATGTACTCAGCTTCGAGCGGCACTTCTTTGCCTTGAACAATCACCGTTGTCGCCGTCATGCTGCTAATGGCAGCATAAAATTCTCGTACCAACGTGACGTTCATTTCTTCAGGCTGCTCAGCAAAAGTCTACCACTGTAGAGCTCGAACCTTCCAGGCTATGAACGGCTTTAGGCCCAGATTTTCCTCCTTCGATGTGTAAATAAAGCCTCTCTCTTCCCACATAATTCTGATCGCAAAGGAGCGTGGGGTGGTTGCTGTCGGTGTGGAACTGGAAGCAGCATTCCTACGGGCTTTCCTAGAAGACATTTTTGCAAGGGTTGTGGAAATAAAAATGAAAGCAAGTAAAATCTAAAGGGAGCAAGTAAGAAGAGTAGAAGTGAGTGAAAATGAAAAATGAAACGGGGTTATATAGAGAAGGATTTGCTGCCCGTTGAAGCTGTAACGGCAGGCACGAATAACGGGGCCAGTTGTTATGCGTTAGCATATCTGACGCCTTTGTCACGTGTTTTCGTGTCTGTTGCGCGTCTGTGACGTGTTTCCGCGCCTGTCGTGATAGCGTGTTGACAGCCTGTATTTTCCGCGTCTGTCGCGACAGCTGTAACGACAGGCTTTAAAATTTGGGCTTGGGCTGGTGGATGGATGGTGGGCTGAGTTCACTTCTCCTGTTCTTCTTGACTCCTTTATTTCCTAAAAACAGAAAAATAAAAACATTATTAAAATAAAATAAATCTTATTTCCTAATAAATAATAAGTAATAATAAAACTAAAAATAAAAATTAGGTTAAATTAGGAATGCCAGGTGGGGCATCTCCTAAGGTAACCACTTCCTGCATTCTTGGGGCTTCAGTCCCCTGATAATGCTTTAAGCGCTGTCCGTTGACTTTGAATTGGTGCCCGTCTTTTAATGATCGGATAGTGATAGCACCATGGGGAAAAACTTGTACTACTTGGAACGGGCCAGACCATCTAGATTTTAGCTTTCCTGGGAAGAGTTTCAATCTAGAATTGAATAGCAATACAAGCTGCCCTGGGCAGAACTGTCGTGGCAGCAACTTCTTGTCATGCCACTTCTTAATTTTATCCTTGTAAATTCTTGCATTGTCATAGGCTATTGTCCGGATTTCTTCAATTTTGTTCGAATCCAATAGCCTTTTCTGCCCTGCCTTGTCCAAGTCCATATTCACTGCCTTGATTGCCCAGTATGCTCTGTTCTCTATCTCGACAGGTAGATGACATGTTTTCCCAAAAATCAATCGGTATGGAGACATTCCCAATGGAGTTTTAAAGGCTGTCATATAAGCCCATAATGCATCATTAAGGATTAAAGACCAATCATTCCTAGTTGGCTTGACCATCTTCTCAAGAATGTTCTTAACTTCCCTGTTGGATATTTCAGCTTGTCCATTAGTTTGAGGGTGATATGTTGTTGCGATCCGATGCTTGACACCATACTTCTTCAAGGCAGCAGCAATAACCCTGTTGTCGAAATGTCTCCCTTCATCGCTGATGATCGCCTTAGGGATTCCAAACCTAGAAAAGATGTTTTTGTGTAAAAACCGTTGAACTATCTTGGCATCATTCTTTTGAGTGGCGATAGCTTCAACCTACTTAGAGACATAGTCTACTGCCAGGAGGATGTAGAGATTCCCACATGAAGATGGGAATGGTCCCATAAAATCAATCCCCCAAACGTCAAAGATCTCGACTTCAAGAATGTTCTGCAGCGGCATCTCGTGTCTCCTTGAGATGTTTCCTGTCCGTTGGCACTTGTCACAACTCTTGTAGAAGATTTGTGCATCTTTATACAGTGACAGCCAATAAAACCCTGACTGCAGCACTTTGGCAGCATTTTTGTTGCCTCCTAAGTGACCTCCATACTGTGAAGCATGGCAGTGATGAAGTATGTCTTCTTGCTCTTCATGTGGTACACATCTCCTTATAACCTGATCTGCACAGATTTTGAAAAGAAGAGATTCGTCCCAATAATAATGCTTAACATCATTTTGGAACCTCTTCCTGGCTTGATAATTAAGGTCAGAAGGAATTATTCTGCTAACTGAGAAATTAACGAAATCAGCATACCAGGGGAGTTCAGAAGACTTACCTGCCGCCATGGCTGTTGCGGCAGTGACTGAGGCAGCAAAGAGCTGCTCATCTGGGAAGGTCTCTAGTATGTTTGTCTCATCTGTTGGTAGACTCTGTCCCTTCTCCAACCTCGACAAGTGGTCTGCAACTTGATTTTCTGTCCCCTTTTTGTCCTTGATTTCACGGTCGAATTCTTGCAATAGCAGGATCCACCGTATCAATCGAGGCCTAGCATCTTTTTTCGCGAACAGATACTTCAAGGCAGAATGGTCTGTGTGCACTATGACCTTCGTTCCAAGTATGTAAGAACGAAACTTGTCAATAGAGAATACCACAGCTAATAACTCCTTTTCTGTGGTGGTGTAGTTTACTTGGGAGTCGTTCAGTGTCTTGCTGGCATAGTATATGACATGAAATAATTTGTCTCTCCGCTGACCAAGTGCTGCCCCGACAGCATAGTCACTAGCATCACACATGATCTCAAATGGCTGTGTCCAGTCTGGTGGCTGTACTATTGGGGCTGTTACCAGCTTTTCCTTCAGAACCTTGAATGCTTCAGTACATTCGTCGTTAAAGTCAAAGGGTCGGTTCTGCTCCAGAAGATGACATAGGGGCTTGGTGATTTTTGAAAAATTCGCAATGAATCTCCGATAAAAACCAGCATGTCCTAAGAAACTTTTGATACCCTTGACTGTGGTGGGCGGCGGCAGCTTTTCGATCACTTCTATCTTAGCTCTGTCGATTTCTATGCCACGGCAGCTTAATCTTATGGCCAAGGACTATCCCTTCATCCACCATAAAGTGACATTTTTCCCAGTTTAACACTAAGTTCACTTTTTCACATCTTTCGAGTACCTTTTGTACGTTGCCTAGGCAGCTTTCAAAATCGTCTCCAAAGACTGAAAAATCATCCATAAAAATCTCTAGGAAGTCCTACACCATATCGGAGAATATGGCCATCATACACATTTGGAAGGTAGCTAGTGCATTGCATAATCCAAATGGCATTCTCCTAAAAGCGTACGTTCTGTAGGGGCATGTGAAGGTCGTCTTTTCTTGATCTTCCGGTGCGATACCTATTTGATTGTACCCTGAATAACCATCAAGAAAACAATAGTAAGGTTTACCCGCTAATCTATCAAGCATTTGATCAATAAAGGGTAAAGGAAAGTGGTCCTTTCGGGTAGCTTTGTTAAGCTTCCGATAGGCCATACAAACCCTCTAACCGGTCATAGTCCTTGTTGGGATTA
This sequence comes from Hibiscus trionum, assembly GCA_030270665.1. NCBI lineage: Eukaryota > Viridiplantae > Streptophyta > Magnoliopsida > Malvales > Malvaceae > Hibiscus > Hibiscus trionum. The sequence continues at coordinate 2,534,726 of BSYR01000025.1, read as the reverse complement.
ACTTATTGTTTTTGCTGGTCACCACGGTCATTCCTCCTTTCTTGGGAACTGTAACACCCCAACATGTCATGTTAAAAGTAAAGGGAATAAAAAAAAAGGGAATGAACTAAAAGGAGTTAAGTGTGAAAATAACATGGAGTTGAGAGTGTGGAGTGTTGAACCCACAACCTCTTGGTTGTGTGGCTGGTTACCCAACCAATTGAGCTAGGCAGCTCTTAGTGTTAAGGTTTCCTCCATATTTACTTGAACCATTCGTGGCTAGTATAGACCACATAAAGCTTATCAGCTTTCCACCTACACGGGGTGAATACCCATAATTTTTCCCCATTTCCAGAACCATTTTCTCTCCAACTCCATTTCCAAAAACCATACTCGGCACCACCCTAACTCCCTCACCACCGATCCGTGCATGACACCGCCACCGCCGGTGAGTGAGTCGTTTCCCCTGAACCTCTAGCCTCCAAGCACGCGCGGTTTCGCGCCTTCGTTCGCCGTGTATGAGCGTCTAAAGTTTGACGTTGTGGAAACTTTTTTCGTCGTTTCCGGTCGATCCACCGTCGTTCTTGGCTCACCGTGGGCATGACCGAGATCCTAACGTCCGGATCTACAAAACCCATAAAGTTTCGTGTCCGTCCGACGCCGGCAAGCTCCTCATCGGAGCACCGCGTTTTTCCGGCATATTCGAACTCTAGAGGTAAGATCCGGTCTAATTTCCGGCTTGTTTCGCGTTAATAACGTATGGGTTGAAACCGTGGTTGTTTGATTTTTTTTTCTCTTTCGGCAGAATCACAATTTTTGGCGTCTCCGGCAACCACTCCGGCGACCGTCCGGTCACCGTCCGGCGACCTTAAGGTGAGAACCGGTCCGAGTAGACCGAACCGGTCTGAACCGGCTGGACCGGTTGAACCGGTCAACTCGGTCAAACCCGACCCGACCCATTGACCGACCCGACCCGTTGACCCGACCCAGTCAACAGTGACGTCAGCATGATGTCAGCGTTGACTTTGACCGCTGGCGTCAGCATGACGTCAGCGTTGACCGCTGACCGTTGACTTTGACCAAAAAGTCAAATTTTCCGAAAATTCATATTTTATGTTTTTTCGACGTCCTGAGTCCGATTTTGAAGCCCGTTTTGTGAAATTCTAACCCGAAAGCCTCCGAGTTGGACTTTGAACTCGAGTCCACTTATGTATTTTAATAATCAATTATGAGTAAGGTGTTTAAAGACTGAAAGTGGAATATTTTTATGAAGGTATTTAAAGTACCTTGTATTCGAGATGTTGAGGACGTCGCATTTGGGTTCGAGAGTGATCGAACGGAGTATCAGGATCGACTGATATAGCAAGTATTAAAGGTAATACTCTACTACCTCTTGTATGCTTTACGAGCATGTTGGTATGTGTTAATGCATGCATAAAAATGATGATTAGCACTGTTAATTCTGCTCAAGTCAAACCAAATATGAAAACGAGTCTGATATTCTAGATAAGACCGAAATGCTCATACGAGGAAGTTAATAAATCTGAAGTTCATTGAGTAGTTAATAAGACAATAAATCTCCAAATTCGATTATAGATTTAGGGGAATCTATACATACCCCTGAATTAAGCGAGTGGCTCAAAATATAGAATAGATCGAAATGACTAAAAGTATTGAAAATACCGTTATGGTTAATGATTGGAAGATTAGTAATGACTAAAAAGAGTTGAAGTATCCTTGGATACCGAGGTTTACAAATTTATTAGAATGATGGATAAAACCTTGAGTTCTGAAATGAATTAAGTGGTTGGGGTACCGAAATTCTTGAATGACTGAAATACCCCTTTTTGACTGGAATAAGTAAATTGCCTATGATAAATTATGGAAATGCCAATAAAGTTGGAAATGACTGAAATGCCCCTAAGGGTTAGAAGTTTCTCCACACAGAATATATGACTGACTACTCCGTGTAAAATACTGTAGTGAAATATGAAAACAACCGTTCAGATATACGATGGAGTTAGATGCATCAGAAGTGTTGGTTAGTTCTGCAAGGTTGGAATATGTTAATTCGAATGGTTTTGGAGACTCAATAAACTTCTGGAAATCTTAAATTTTTACAAATCGTCATTTCATCGTTATTCTAAATTATAAATCATCCCTGATAGTTAAATGACCAAAACGCCCTCGTTGACCAAGGTAATCAAAATAGCCCTAAATGTATCTGATACCGTGAAAGATCTTGACATAGAAATCTCTGAATGCCTGGTTGGATTAGACCTGGCAAACTTGACCCGAGAACCGAAACTCGAATCGAATTACCCGAACCTGGACCCGAACCGAAACCGAAACCGAAAATCAAACCGAAATTGACTCGAAATCTGATACGAAATTTGATCCGAAACCCGAAATAAACCGAACCGAAACTGAACTGAATCTAGTTGAACCGAATAGACCCGAACCGAATAGACCTGAAATGACCCGAACCACAATAGACCCGAACTAAAACCGAACCGAAACCGAACTAAAACCGAAACCGAATCTGAACCGAAAATATCAGACCTGAAATAACCGAAACCGAAATGACCCGAACCGAACCCGAACCGATTGACCGCTTTCCACCTCTAGGTTGGATACCCGATGAGCAAATAGAATTTCTGAGCTACCGTTTGCGTCTTGTTGGTATACATTACCAAAATGCCCTTGTATGATAAAATGATCATAATGCCCTGGTAGGCTTAAATGACTAAATCACATATGATATGCCTAAACTCTCAGCGATCTTGATGTATCATCTCCTGACTATCTGGTTTGAACCGTTAGTACAAACCCCTCTTTTAATAGGGGCCTTGTTCCAAAGATCCGTACAACTATCAAAAGTTAATATGATATCTTCCGTAAATGTCAAGTATCTCCAAGGAAATAAACTATTCCACCTAGTGTGTTCCATGTGTTCTACACAACTGTTTTGCTTACTGAATTACATGTTAAAATACCGATTATGTACACATGATGAATACTTGAACTCATATGAATATGACATGTTTTATAATTAAACATGACCGTACTGTATTTTTAATATATGCATATGTACATAATATGACCAACATGCTATATGGATAATGTATTACTAAAAATTCAGCTATTGATTAATCGAACCGTTACATAGATTGTTACTGGGGTACTTGGGATAGAATATGAAGTGATCGTAGGTTCAGCTCTGATCCAGCTGGAAACACCGTTACCGTTATAGGTTCCAATGCTTCGGCTAGGGTAATTCCTCACCGTTACCGTTATAGGTTCCAATGCTTCGGCTAGGGTAATTCCTCACCGTTACCGTTACAGGTTCCTATGCTTCGGCTAGGGTAATACCTACCATACCGTACCGTACCGTTCCTAAGATGAGGGTTGATAAAAGATTAAACCGTACCGTATTGTTACTTGAACTTTATGTTTTTGAACTGAAAATGTATATTATACTGTTGTTGTACATGTTTTACCTACACCGTTTGGAACACACTAGGAACTGAACTCTCTAATTCCACCTCCGTATATTAATAGCCTATAATTACCGTCTAATTCTCGATGATTGAATAAAGAATAAGTACTGTTATTCTCAAATATAACGTTACCTGAAATATCGACAAAGAAATGAAGATCGTTACTAAGTAAAGCATCATGAAAATGTTATGCCTACCATATATATATCTGCATGAGCTTATAGCATCTTTTGGTAGCTTTGTATTACTGAGCTTTTCCAAGCTCACGTTGTTTTTACCATCGCAGGTTAAAGGTATAACGTTTGACATCAGTGTTCGGAGTTCTCTCGGTGTTGCTTTTGGAGTACGGTACCGACATAGTTAGTGGGCATGCATATCATTATTGTTTCATGATAGTGTCTGAAAAATGTTTTCTGAAATCCTGTTATATGTTTAAATGCTTTCATAAAAGAGTATTTTCAACTAAGGTTACCGTTATAATCTAATATGTATTTTTCAGAGAAAATGTTTTATGTGTATTTTTACCGTGGGTCGCTCCTGTGACCCTAATGTGACTTCCTAGGATCCGTCGTAACGCATAGGCGGGTCTAGGGGGTTACATTTAGTGGTATCAGAGCTTAGAGTTGCGTCTTTCTGGGTAGATCGGCCGATCGTCTGTCATAGGATGTCTGGTTTGTGCATGCCCCTAGATCATAACCGTACTCCATCAAGCCGATACTCCGATGTCGAATCATTTCCTTTGATAAATGCAATTAACCGTTCTGTCCATAATAGCTTGATCTGTACTGGGAAGGAATATTGGTAATGTCTGTCTACGAATTGGATTAAATTGATGGATTTGAATCTGGATAGAGAACCTGAGATGGTTTATGCATGTGAAATAGAAGATCTGAAACAGATTAAGAATAAATGTTTGATCGAACGAGAAAACCGATATAAGATTACAAGTAAAGTAGTTCGGTGATAATGAGGGTGATTGAGGATATTCAGACAATTTTTTTTTTTTTTTTTGATAAAAGTATTATGAATTTAAAAGAAAGGTGTCTGCGAGATTGGTGAGAATGTAGATTATGCGGTGACTCTGTTATACACGAAACAAATAGTTGCCTGAACATTGCGTTGAAAGTAAGTGTTGTCCTTTCGAAACATTGGATTGTATTTGTTCGGCATGGAGTAAGTCATTTTGGGGAAAAGTGACGCAATGTACCGTCCTATGTCCCATACTTACTGAAATTTGATGTTTACATCTTGATTCTAGAGAGCCTTGGTTGACGCTTTGAGTACTCGTATAAACTTCACGCACAGTTGTTCGTCCGTAAAATTGATTGTCAACCTAGTAAAGTAATTCAGATTATGAAATATGTACTTTTGGACTGTATGATTGACTTTTGTGGCGACGAGAATGTTTTGTAGTCTTGACTGAGTATGCCATAATAATAATAACGGTTACGAGATAAGTGTTCACGTGGCTCTGTATAAAGTTCTGTATGGATTCATGTATTACATTTTAATCAATTGAGTTAAGATACATCATGGAATGGTTGTGAGTCTAATGTCAATCCGAGTGACCCAAACGATACCAAATTGATTCGTGACCGTCTGAGCGTCCTGAGAAACAAGGATACATTGATAGATAAGTTTTCAGTATAAGAACGGATGAAAGATTAGTTCTGCATTTCTCTGATCCTGGTAAATTTCGAGGACGAAATTTCTTTTAAGGGAGGGAGAATTGTAACACCCCAACATGTCATGTTAAAAGTAAAGGGAATAAAAAAAAAGGGAATGAACTAAAAGGAGTTAAGTGTGAAAATAACATGGAGTTGAGAGTGTGGAGTGTTGAACCCACAACCTCTTGGTTGTGTGGCTGGTTACCCAACCAATTGAGCTAGGCAGCTCTTAGTGTTAAGGTTTCCTCCATATTTACTTGAACCATTCGTGGCTAGTATAGACCACATAAAGCTTATCAGCTTTCCACCTACACGGGGTGAATACCCATAATTTTTCCCCATTTCCAGAACCATTTTCTCTCCAACTCCATTTCCAAAAACCATACTCGGCACCACCCTAACTCCCTCACCACCGATCCGTGCATGACACCGCCACCGCCGGTGAGTGAGTCGTTTCCCCTGAACCTCTAGCCTCCAAGCACGCGCGGTTTCGCGCCTTCGTTCGCCGTGTATGAGCGTCTAAAGTTTGACGTTGTGGAAACTTTTTTCGTCGTTTCCGGTCGATCCACCGTCGTTCTTGGCTCACCGTGGGCATGACCGAGATCCTAACGTCCGGATCTACAAAACCCATAAAGTTTCGTGTCCGTCCGACGCCGGCAAGCTCCTCATCGGAGCACCGCGTTTTTCCGGCATATTCGAACTCTAGAGGTAAGATCCGGTCTAATTTCCGGCTTGTTTCGCGTTAATAACGTATGGGTTGAAACCGTGGTTGTTTGATTTTTTTTTCTCTTTCGGCAGAATCACAATTTTTGGCGTCTCCGGCAACCACTCCGGCGACCGTCCGGTCACCGTCCGGCGACCTTAAGGTGAGAACCGGTCCGAGTAGACCGAACCGGTCTGAACCGGCTGGACCGGTTGAACCGGTCAACTCGGTCAAACCCGACCCGACCCATTGACCGACCCGACCCGTTGACCCGACCCAGTCAACAGTGACGTCAGCATGATGTCAGCGTTGACTTTGACCGCTGGCGTCAGCATGACGTCAGCGTTGACCGCTGACCGTTGACTTTGACCAAAAAGTCAAATTTTCCGAAAATTCATATTTTATGTTTTTTCGACGTCCTGAGTCCGATTTTGAAGCCCGTTTTGTGAAATTCTAACCCGAAAGCCTCCGAATTGGACTTTGAACTCGAGTCCACTTATGTATTTTAATAATCAATTATGAGTAAGGTGTTTAAAGACTGAAAGTGGAATATTTTTATGAAGGTATTTAAAGTACCTTGTATTCGAGATGTTGAGGACGTCGCATTTGGGTTCGAGAGTGATCGAACGGAGTATCAGGATCGACTGATATAGCAAGTATTAAAGGTAATACTCTACTACCTCTTGTATGCTTTACGAGCATGTTGGTATGTGTTAATGCATGCATAAAAATGATGATTAGCACTGTTAATTCTGCTCAAGTCAAACCAAATATGAAAACGAGTCTGATATTCTAGATAAGACCGAAATGCTCATACGAGGAAGTTAATAAATCTGAAGTTCATTGAGTAGTTAATAAGACAATAAATCTCCAAATTCGATTATAGATTTAGGGGAATCTATACATACCCCTGAATTAAGCGAGTGGCTCAAAATATAGAATAGATCGAAATGACTAAAAGTATTGAAAATACCGTTATGGTTAATGATTGGAAGATTAGTAATGACTAAAAAGAGTTGAAGTATCCTTGGATACCGAGGTTTACAAATTTATTAGAATGATGGATAAAACCTTGAGTTCTGAAATGAATTAAGTGGTTGGGGTACCGAAATTCTTGAATGACTGAAATACCCCTTTTTGACTGGAATAAGTAAATTGCCTATGATAAATTATGGAAATGCCAATAAAGTTGGAAATGACTGAAATGCCCCTAAGGGTTAGAAGTTTCTCCACACAGAATATATGACTGACTACTCCGTGTAAAATACTGTAGTGAAATATGAAAACAACCGTTCAGATATACGATGGAGTTAGATGCATCAGAAGTGTTGGTTAGTTCTGCAAGGTTGGAATATGTTAATTCGAATGGTTTTGGAGACTCAATAAACTTCTGGAAATCTTAAATTTTTACAAATCGTCATTTCATCGTTATTCTAAATTATAAATCATCCCTGATAGTTAAATGACCAAAACGCCCTCGTTGACCAAGGTAATCAAAATAGCCCTAAATGTATCTGATACCGTGAAAGATCTTGACATAGAAATCTCTGAATGCCTGGTTGGATTAGACCTGGCAAACTTGACCCGAGAACCGAAACTCGAATCGAATTACCCGAACCTGGACCCGAACCGAAACCGAAACCGAAAATCAAACCGAAATTGACTCGAAATCTGATACGAAATTTGATCCGAAACCCGAAATAAACCGAACCGAAACTGAACTGAATCTAGTTGAACCGAATAGACCCGAACCGAATAGACCTGAAATGACCCGAACCACAATAGACCCGAACTAAAACCGAACCGAAACCGAACTAAAACCGAAACCGAATCTGAACCGAAAATATCAGACCTGAAATAACCGAAACCGAAATGACCCGAACCGAACCCGAACCGATTGACCGCTTTCCACCTCTAGGTTGGATACCCGATGAGCAAATAGAATTTCTGAGCTACCGTTTGCGTCTTGTTGGTATACATTACCAAAATGCCCTTGTATGATAAAATGATCATAATGCCCTGGTAGGCTTAAATGACTAAATCACATATGATATGCCTAAACTCTCAGCGATCTTGATGTATCATCTCCTGACTATCTGGTTTGAACCGTTAGTACAAACCCCTCTTTTAATAGGGGCCTTGTTCCAAAGATCCGTACAACTATCAAAAGTTAATATGATATCTTCCGTAAATGTCAAGTATCTCCAAGGAAATAAACTATTCCACCTAGTGTGTTCCATGTGTTCTACACAACTGTTTTGCTTACTGAATTACATGTTAAAATACCGATTATGTACACATGATGAATACTTGAACTCATATGAATATGACATGTTTTATAATTAAACATGACCGTACTGTATTTTTAATATATGCATATGTACATAATATGACCAACATGCTATATGGATAATGTATTACTAAAAATTCAGCTATTGATTAATCGAACCGTTACATAGATTGTTACTGGGGTACTTGGGATAGAATATGAAGTGATCGTAGGTTCAGCTCTGATCCAGCTGGAAACACCGTTACCGTTATAGGTTCCAATGCTTCGGCTAGGGTAATTCCTCACCGTTACCGTTATAGGTTCCAATGCTTCGGCTAGGGTAATTCCTCACCGTTACCGTTACAGGTTCCTATGCTTCGGCTAGGGTAATACCTACCATACCGTACCGTTCCTAAGATGAGGGTTGATAAAAGATTAAACCGTACCGTATTGTTACTTGAACTTTATGTTTTTGAACTGAAAATGTATATTATACTGTTGTTGTACATGTTTTACCTACACCGTTTGGAACACACTAGGAACTGAACTCTCTAATTCCACCTCCGTATATTAATAGCCTATAATTACCGTCTAATTCTCGATGATTGAATAAAGAATAAGTACTGTTATTCTCAAATATAACGTTACCTGAAATATCGACAAAGAAATGAAGATCGTTACTAAGTAAAGCATCATGAAAATGTTATGCCTACCATATATATATCTGCATGAGCTTATAGCATCTTTTGGTAGCTTTGTATTACTGAGCTTTTCCAAGCTCACGTTGTTTTTACCATCGCAGGTTAAAGGTATAACGTTTGACATCAGTGTTCGGAGTTCTCTCGGTGTTGCTTTTGGAGTACGGTACCGACATAGTTAGTGGGCATGCATATCATTATTGTTTCATGATAGTGTCTGAAAAATGTTTTCTGAAATCCTGTTATATGTTTAAATGCTTTCATAAAAGAGTATTTTCAACTAAGGTTACCGTTATAATCTAATATGTATTTTTCAGAGAAAATGTTTTATGTGTATTTTTACCGTGGGTCGCTCCTGTGACCCTAATGTGACTTCCTAGGATCCGTCGTAACGCATAGGCGGGTCTAGGGGGTTACAGGAACACATTGCACCGGGCTTACCCATTTGCTGTCCGAGATGGCGTAAATTATACCAGCATCTAACCATTTGATTATCTCTTTACGCACCACCTCTTTCATCGCATGGTTCAGCCGCCTTTGAGCATCTATAGTCGGCTTATGATCATCCTCTAAAAGGAATTTATGCATTCATAATGCCGGACTAATGCCTTGAATATCAGCTATCGTCCATCCAATTGACTTTTTGTGCTGCTGCAGCATCCCTATTAACTGTTGTTCCTGTTCCTGCATCAACTTGGAAGAGATGATTACGGGCAACGTATCATTTGAACCAAGAAAAACATACTTTAGCTGCCCTGGCAGGGGCTTCAGTTCTAAAACAGGGGGCTCAACAGTTGATGGCTTTTGGATTGCATGGTTATCCGAAGTATAATTTAAAGGTTCGAATAACTTACCTGGACGATCGCCTATCCAGTTTACCTCCTCCTGACCTTCAGTATCAGATGTATTGGATTCTAAGGAGTTGCTGTCGTCGGTGCTGTCGTGACAGTCCTGTAAGTGGCTGCCGAGGCAGTGACCAATTTTGATGTCGTGACAGCCCGACCTGATGCAGGGTTGGTCAAAGGTAACTTCAGTGATAACCTTGCATTCCTCTTCTGCATCAGCGTGCTTCATAGCTTGGAGAACATTCAACTTTATTTCTTGATCGTTCACTCTCATGGTGAGTTCTCCTTTTTCCACATTAATTAGTGATCTTCCCGTGGCTAAGAAGGGTCGCCCCAGGATGATTGGTGCGTTTTCATCTGCTTCATAATCTAAAACAAGAAAGTCAGCAGGAAATATAAATTTATCCACTCTTACCAGAATATCTTCGATTTTTCCTTCCGGATGAACATAAGAGCGGCCTGCCAGCTGCAGAATTACTGTCGTGGGCCGAGCTTTTCCAATACCTAATTTCTGAAAAACAAATTTTGGCATTAAATTAATACTAGCACCAAGATCACAAAGTGCCTTACCCACATATTTATCTCTGATTACATAAGGTATGATGAAGCTCCCAGGATCCTTCTTTTTCTGGGGTGGTTGCCTATGAAGAATGCTCATGCATCCTTCTGTCATCTTAACCGTTTCAAATTCCCCAAGTTTAGATTTCTTCGACATGGCATCCTTGAGAAATTTGGCGTAACCGGGCATCTCTCTCACGGCATCTAACAGCAGAATGTTAATGTGAACCTGCTTAAAAATATCATAAATCTTTTTAAGCTGTGATTCTTGCTTTAATTGATGTAACCGTTGAGGAAAAGGAGGTGGGGGGCGATAATCAGCAATACGTCCTTCCCACTGCATACGAATCTGAGAAGGTTTGGGTTCATCATCTTTCTCCTCTGTCGCTTCTGTTGTCGTGACAGGCTCATCGGCAGCAGGCTGTTTGTTACCTATCGGGGCAGCTTCCTCGGCAGGTCTGTCCAAGGCTGGTTTCTTCACTGTTTCAACTTCTTTCTCTGGCCCTAGTAGTTTCTTCCCACTCCTAGTAGTAATGGCTTAACACTGCTCATGCGTGGGCTGCCTAGCATTTTCAGTATTGCTAGGAAATTCGCCAGTCTGCCTTGGATTGATATGCTGGGAAACCTGACCCATTTGTGTCTCCAAAGATTTCAGAGTAGCTTCATGATTTGTCATCCGCATCTCTGTTTTATCCATGAATGTCTCTGTCTTCTTGACAAACAGATTCATGTTCTCAATATAAGTTCATGTCTAAGACATAAACGTAGCCAGAGTCTGTTCCAGTATACTATTTGTGGCAGCTAGTGGCTGTTGCTGCTGCTACTGCGGCTGCAGTTGCTATCAAGTCAGCAATCTAGGTCCTCCCTGATTCTGATTATTGTGTGCTTGAGGATTCAGGGCATTATTAGGATTACTCCAAGAAAACTTGGGATCCTTTCTCCAGCTGGGACTGTAGTTGTTGGAGTTGTAATTCTGCTTATAGTTTCCAACATACTTTCCCTCTTCTAGCTGTATAGGACACTCATCCGAACTATGATTTCCCTCACAAATTTCACATACCTCTTCGACAGCGAATCCATGTTGTGCGTCATCGTTCAAGAGCTTTTTCATTGCCTTAGTAAGGTATGCCACCTGTGATTTCATCATGCTGTCGGCCTCATAATCCTTGACTGCTAGAACCCGTTTACCCCCTCTTCTTGCTGTCAGAAACTACTCCTCATTCTTAGCCAGATTTTTCAATACTTGCATTGCCTCATCCGGGTCTTTGTCCAATAGTAATCTGTTTGCTGCTGAATCAATTCGAATACGAGTTTGTAAGTTGGCAGCATTATAAAACTTGGTTACCTGGTTCCAAACGGGGAATCCATGCATTGGGCAGTTCCGTAGAAGAGTGGTAAATCTGTCCCAGGCCTCGTGCATCGGCTCGTCATCTTCCTGTTGAAAAGTAGCAGTTTCATTACGTAATCGCTCAGATAAGTGTGAAGGATTAAAACGAGATAAAAATTCACGAGACAAATCTGCCCAAGTTTCCTGGTAGTCTAAACGAACCACAAATTTCCTGGAACATTTTTAGATGCTCCCTAGCATCCTCGGTAGCAGCACCACTGAATTGAGCGAGATTGCTGATCATGCTAAACATAACAGGTTTCAGCTCGAAGTTGTCAACATCTATGTCTGGCAGCGTGGTTTCCAGTTCTACATGGTCATTTAACATGTAGTCACGACAAAACCGTCGCGCGGCAGTGGCAGCAGGGTTGCTGACAGGAGGTAAGATCTCTCCATCTCCGGTAGGAGGATCACCCTGGGGGTTCCCTTGGTCTTTCATCGTCTCTAACTATTCCTCAAGGTACTCGTTCCTGGCTAGTATGTGACGAAGGTGATTCATAAGATTGAATGAACGTTCGATTTTCGGATCTAATGGATACTCAGGATCTTTTCCTCATCTCGATCTGCGCATAAACAAGAAACCTTGTGAAAAGCAAGAGTTGAATAAACCAAAGAAAAACAGAAAATAAAAATAAAACGAAAAGTGCAGTAAAAGAAAAGGTAGAGTTATGTTGCCAGTCCCCGGCAACGGCGCCAAAAACTTGTTGCGTGTAAAAGAGTCTATCGCAATTGTAGTGCAAGTGTACACGACGCAAGTAGTAAAGTGATACGAAGTATCGGATATCGTCTCCACAGGGACTGGGCTAATAGCTTCACCTTGAATCACTACACGAAAGTAAAGAAAAATATTTGAGAAAGTTATCACGAAAATAATAAAGAAAACTTAAATAAAAGAGTAGAGAAATCAAGATAGAGAGAATGGGATGGTATTGAATTGCTCAATAGTGCAGGTATTGCTAAGTCTAGGAAATCCAGTTCTGTCGCCGTCCCCGTCGCGGCAGCACCTGTCGCGGCAGCAGTCTATTGCTTGTCGCGGCAGCGAACACACAACTCAGTACTTCAAGTTTGGCAAGAATCCCTGTTGTGCCTTGGCCTATCCCTAGGTCCAAGTCTGTCGATGATCACGTCTTTGATGATGCCTCCTGACGTGAATCGAAGGATGAACACCGAGGTTGATGAATTCTTCTTTAGCCACTTGACCTCGTCCTATCCCTAGGTCCGAGATAGTTCAACTATAAACTAGAAAACTAGCACTTATTCCTTTCGTATACTTAACTCTCCCGATTTTAAGTAAATAGATAACCTCACAATGCTCTCCCGATGCTCTTGCAAGATGTTAATAACCAGAATAAGAGAACTTGAAGTTTATTTTATTGAACTGAAAATTCCTAAAACAAAAATAAGCCTTGCAACTACCTTACAAATCAACCCGTGGCCCTAAGGGGAATTTAGAACATGATGAGGGAAGGAAAACGGCTAGGGTTTTTGGGAAGAAAGCTAGAGAATAGGTGATGTCCCCCTAGGTCGAAATACATGCCCTTATATAGGCTTTGGGTCCAAGTTTTCTAAAATAGCAAGAATACAACTTTAAATTAAAGTACAACTCTAATAAAGACTAAATCTTCAGAGAATCTAACTTTAAATCGTCCTCCTTCTTGCTTGGGATTTTCTCTCCTTGAACTTTGGGCTTGGCATTCCTTTCGATCTGGGGCTTGGAAAAATATAGTGGTTTTACACGACAGACGGGCTGAATTTTCTCTATCTGTCGAGGTCCACTTTGCTTTTTCTCCTCAAAACTGCTGTCGTCCTCTGCTGTCACGGCGGCAACAATGTCAGCATCGTCCTCCTTGACTGCTCGTCCAGTTCCAGCTCTTCTGCTTCACTGCCCAGCGCCTGCCTCTCCTATCTGCTACAGCAGCAACCTGCAAAAGCAACCAATTTCAGTAGAAACTGTGCATTTTAATATATTTGTGATGTTTAACTGTAAACTGACCTAAATGCAATAGATAATGCTTGAATGCAGCAGAAATATGGGTTAAATAGGGGTAAATAATAGAACTTTTACACACTCAACAAACATAAATTTGAACTACTAAGATGTCATTGTTATATCTTTTTATGAAGAGTGTGATATCCACCTTTCCCTTTTCAAAACCCTTTTCAATTAAGAAATTTGAAAGCCTCTCATACCAAGCTCTAGGAGCTTGTTTTAAATCATAGAGAGCTTTTGTAAGTTTAAACACATGGTTTGGAAATTTTGAATCCTCAAAACCCGGTGGTTGTTTAACATACACTTCTTCATTTATAAAACCATTTAAAAAGGCACTTTTCACATCCATTTGAAAAAGCTTGAAATTATGATAACATGCAAATGCAAGCAACATCCTAATAGCTTCCATTCTAGCTACGGGTGCATAGGTCTCATCAAAATCATTTCCCTCTTCTTGGGTATAGCCTTGAGCAACAAGCCTAGCCTTGTTTCTCACTATATTACCACTTTCATCTAATTTATTCCTAAAAACCCATTTTGTACCTATAGTTGATTGATTATTAGGCCTTTCAACTAATGTCCAAACTTTACTTCTCTCGAATTGATTTAATTCCTCTTGCATGGCCAAAATCCAAAAATCATCTTTTAAAGCTTCTTTAATATTTTTAGGCTCAATGCATGAAAGAAATGCAATATGATTCATTAATTTGAGAGAGGATCTAGTAGTTACCCCCCTTGGATGGATCACCCAAGATTTCACCACCTTTGACATAGTTTAACTCCTTTGGGTAAGACACCTCCCTTTCCTCAAGAGCCAAGTCCTTCAAGGCTTCAAGAGGTGGATCTTGTGCATCCTCATCTTTAGTTGGAACCTCATCCACCTTTGACGTTTGTCCTCCATCAATGGCATCAAGGATTCCTATATCATCATCATCACAAGATTCCTTCCTCAGAAGGAGGTTATCATCGAAAACAACATGTATTGACTCTTCAACTACTAGAGTTCTTTTATTAAATACACGATAGGCTTTAGAGTTTAAAGAGTACCCTAAGAAAATAGCTTCATCACTTTTAGCATCAAATTTACCTAAGTTTTCTTTACCATTATTCAAAACAAAACACTTGCAACCAAAAGGATGAAAATAGCTAATGTTAGGCTTCTTAGATTTTAAAATCTCATAAGGTGTTTTCTTCAAAATCGGCCTAATCATTACTCGATTTATAATATAGCAAGCGGTGTTTGTGGCTTCCACCCAAAAATATTTAGGTAAATTATTTTCGCAAAGCATGGTTCTAGCCATTTCTTCTAAAGTTCGATTTTTCCTCTCAACTACCCCATTTTGTTGAGGAGTGCGAGGTGCGGAAAAATTGTGGCTAATCCCATTTTCATTTAAAAACTCATCGAAACCTAGATTTTGAAATTCGGTTCCATGATCACTTCTAATGTGAGAAATTTTAAGTTCAAGATCATTTTGAGTTATTTTAGAAAATGTGATGAATTTTTCTAAAGCCTCATCTTTTGTACTTAAGAATAGAACCCAAGTAAACCTAGAGAAGTCATCTACAAGCACAAAAGCATATGATTTTCCACCCAAACTCATTATTCTAATAGGCCCAAAAAGATCCATATGAATCAATTGTAAACATCTACTAGTTGAGACATCATTAATGGATTTAAAAGAAGTTCTATGTTGTTTACCCTTTGAACATGCATCACAAATTTTATCTTTAGAAAATTTAAGTTTGGGTAAACCTCTAACTAGATTAAGGGAAATTAATTTCTCTAAGACACTCATGCTAGCATGTCCTAATTTTCTATGCCAAAGCCATGAGTCATGTTCATCATGTGCAACTAAGCATGTATGAGATGAATGAATGTCATCTAGATGCACCATATATATGTTCCCTATGCGATGACCAATGAGCATTATTTGATTTGTTTTAATGTTTACAATTTTGCAACCACTTTTATCAAATAAAACATTAAAACCTTTTTCACATAATTGACTAATACTCAATAAGTTATGTTTAAGACCGTTGACATACAAGACATTTTCAATGAAAATAGAAGAGTGATTACCAATGGAGCCTATTCCTTCAATGTGGCCTTTGGAGTTGTCACCGAAAGTTACCACTCCACCACTCTTTGGCTTTAGTTCCACAAATCTACTCTTGTCACCGATCATATGTCTTGAGCATCCACTATCAAGGTACCAAGAATTTTGGCTTGAAGCTTTAGCCTTGTAGCAATGCCCCTACAAACAAAGAAATTAGGCCTTGATTTTTGGTACCCAAATCATTTTGGGTCCATGAGTGTTAGCCTTCAAAATTTTGGTTCCCTTAGGAATCCAAGAAGCAATAGCATTCATGTTATTAGAAATAATGAGTTCCTTAGGAACCCAAACACTCCTAACTCTTTGACCATTAGATTGCTTATAAAAATTTCTTTGCTTAGGAATAAAGGGTTTTCTTTTTACATATTGGGATTTAGAATGATTTCCTTTTTCAAAATTGTTTTTCCCAATAGCAATAGATGTTTTAAGATTATCCACTTCCTTTGTGTGATAATCTTGAAAATCGGAAAGAAGTTTCTCAAGTTCAAGATTTTTTGTTTTAAGATCATTTGAAAGATTTACTAAAAACAAAACTTTCTTTTCCAATTCGGAGTTAGCTTTAGAAAATGTCTCATTTTGATTTTTTAAATCGGAAATGGTTTTCTTGTTTTTCAAAATGGATTTTTTGTATTTTCCTACTAACTCATCGTAAACCTCTTGCAATTCATCATAAGCATCTTGAAGTTCATCAAAAGTAAAATCAAAATTGGATAAGTTAGAATTTACCTTTGGTTCATCATCAATGGCCATGAGACATAGATTGACCACTTCCTCCTCTTCCTCGGATGACTCATCGTCACTCCAAGTTGCTATTTGAGCTTTGAGCTTGTTCTTCTTCCCAAAGCTCTTCCTATTCAATTGAGGACATTCGGAACGGATGTGACTCGGCTTCTTGCATTCAAAGCAAGTGATTTGGTCCTTCTTCTCTTCCTTACTCTTACTCTTGAAGTCTCCCTTTCTAATAAACTTTCTTCCACGATTTGACTTCATGAACCGAGTAAACCATTTGGCCAACATGGCCATCTCCTCATCTTCATCTTCACTTGAATCGCTTTCTTGATGTGAAGCTTTAAGAGCGATTCCCACTTTCTTCTTCTCAACATCCTTCTTCTCAACTATTTTCTTCTCTTCTTCTCTTCCCTTCCTCATAATCTCATGGGTGAGTAGAGATCCAACAAGAGCATCAAGCTTGAGAGTCTTCAAATCTCTAGCTTCAATAATAGCCGTTCTCTTGCCATCTCATGACTCCGGAAGAGAGTACAACAATTTCCTCACTAGTTTGTCTTCGGGGATGATCTCGCCGAACCCCTTCAATCTGTTGACAATGACCGAGAATCGATCAAACATCTTGGAGACACTTTCATCGGGATCCATCTTGAAGTTTTCATAGCTTAGATTGAGTAGCCCAATCTTTGTCTCCTTAACATCACTAGTTCCCTCATATGTTGTCTCGAGGGTGTCCCAAACCTCCTTGTCATTTTCGATTGAAGACACCTTGGAGTAGATATCCGGACCAAGTGCACAAAATATCACATGGAGAGCTTTGTCATTCACTTGCATCCTTCTTCTTTCATCATCCGTCATCTCGGCTTTTACCTTTGGGACAAGTCTTTCTTCATCTCTCTTCATGGGAATGTATGAACCTTCTTCAACCACATCCCACACCATGTAGTCGGTAGACTTGATGAAAAGCTTCATCCTATTCTTCCAATATGGGTAGTTGTCCCCATTGAAGAATGGTGGCTTGGTGGTGGATTGGGACTCATATTTGGAGGTGGATGCCATTGCTTGACTAGTTGTTGATCAAACTCTCCTAGAATCGACTCAAGAGGGTTGTAATCCTTTCAATGAGTGTAGCTCTGATACCAATAATTGTTGAGTTGATCAAACAATTGCAAATGGCCAAGAGGGGGGTGAATTGGCAATAAAAATTTTGGTGGGAAGATTGAATGAAAAATAAAAATTGACACAAGTGGTTAGAGTGGTTCAAGTTCTCCAAATGAACTCTACATCCACTACCTTAGTTCCTACTAAGGATTTTCAATCAATTCACTACTTGAATTCTTCCCCTTTTCTTGGATGAAGAGGTAACCTTACAAATTCGATTAAGTTTTCTACCCAAAGCTTAATCCACTCAAATTACAAAGAGAAGTTTTGGTAAACTCAAATATTTCCTCACAAAGGATAAATGTCTACCCAATTACAATTTCAATCACCTCAAACTCACAATACAAAATGACAATTGAAAATACTAGAGTTGGGTACAAGAATTTGACTTTGAAGAGCACAAGGGTTTGGATTTTTGCTTTGATGATGCTTGTAGGTTGAATAGTTGTTGTTGACCTTCAAAGGACTTCAATTTATACCTCCTCCATTAATTCTAGTCGTTTGGGTGGTTGGGAACTTGAATAGAGCCGTTGGAACCCTCTCTCACCACCATAAATGCACTTCTACAGCTACCCGTATCGGTAATCGAGGAGCCGTATCGATACCTGTCTCAGAAAAGAAAGAGTCGTTGTGCACAATAAATAGGGGGTATCGAAACGTACGTGGGCGTATCGATACGAGGGTTTACCGTATCGATACGGGTCAACTACCAATTTAAAATTTGGTTACCTAACAACTGACACCAACGATCGAAATATTTAAAACGAATTGAATTTAAAATTCGTTAAAACCGTATCGATACGGGTGAAGTCGTATCAGTACGCCATTCAAACTCTTTTTGACTTTTACGAAGGAGCGTATCGATACATATTGAATCTCTTTCGATACGGTGTTTCGATACGGTTAAGCGCGTATCGAAACGAGTTCCGACAATGGCCAACTTTGTAAAAAAGGTATCGATACGGCTGGAAGCGTATCGATACACCTGGACGGTTTTCAATAGTTTGGCCTTGGAACACTTAGAATATTTTGAGTTTGAGTTTTTCAAATCAGTTTTAAAGTGTTGGTGATTTAAAACTTATTAAGGGACTTATAAAACAATTTTAAGTTTTTCAAATTAATCCTTAAAGATTTAATTATATCAAAATCAAACATAGGTTTCACAGTGTTGTTTGCTTTCATACTTACCATGATGCACTCTTTTTCCTCCAATGTATGTTAGGGAGATTTTTTAAGGAGGCATATGGTAGGTTGTATGATTTTGATCTTGAATAAATCATACTTTTATTGATCAAAAAAATAACTAAACCATCGAATATTCAATTTTCTTTCCTTCTTTTCCTTATTTGAACCGTATTAAAAAATAATTGAATGCAAATCACCGTGTTTCGCTCTCAGCCCAAAAATAAAAGGTCGACTAAAAAATCACTTTCACCTAACGTGATTTATAGTTTGAATAACCCATATCATTAATAATAATAATAATGATAACAACAAAACCCTAAAGAAAACCAAGACATACTAGCAAATAGGTCTTTATTAACTAACAGAAACATAAATGCAAAACTACTTATCAAACCATACGACAATAATCATAAAATCCCAGAAAAAAAAAAACAACCTAATTTTATAATCGAAACACCATATAATAAGGATTTTAAATCATAATGCTGAAGGGTTTAATAATCCCTAAACTTAGGGGTTTCTTAATTTAAAAGATTTAATAATAAATCAATCAATTGATCCTCAATGATTTAATATGACGAGGTTCTGATGTTACTTGTTAGAACCAAATAATAATCTATATGAAATCTAAACCTGATGATCTATCATGTCAAATCATCAAGAATAATAAACTAAATGCGGTACCTGAATTCATTGATAGATTGAAAATCTTGAATCTTGATGGGGAAATCCCAAAACTTTGGTATTGATCTTCCAAGAAGATAGGTTATCTCTTAAAGTAAAACTCTCTGACGGGAAAGGAGAGAAAAACAAGTTAACTTATTTCTTGGGGACCACTACCTCTTTATATAGTTGATTATTAAGTCAACTATTAAATATTTATAACTCTGCCCCTCATTGAATTATAAATATATCTTATGGTATCTACACTCTTATTTCCATGACACTTTAATATCTATGACACGCCTAACATAATTGGTCACTTGATTTTGTGTCATACTTTATAATAGCAACATACATTTTACATATGTGCCCACAATTGCGGATTTTAATCCAACAAGTCTACCACTTCCGTCACCGGAACCCCACGATCATTTCCTCCATTCTCTTGTCATCGATAGTCGACGTGTCTATCATCGAAATAAAGTCGAACTCGCGAAAGAAAAAGAAAATGATCGACGACAAATGGCGGTTGATCGGCCGACGAACTACGTCAAGCCTTGCGGCAAGAGAAGAAAGCTTCAATACGTCGCTGGCAGCATGATGAATGACGACGACAATGGCCAGATTTAGGGATCTTTTAGGGTTATTTTGTGAATTTTGGTAAATATAAGGATTTTTTAAGGTAAGTTAACGACGGGATAAGCTCTTAATAAAATTACAAATTGTTGAGCAAAAAAAAGCATGCATTTTTTACTCGACAAATATGATTTTTATTAACATAACCATAAAGTCATGACCAAAGTAGAATATTTCGTTAAAATCTCCCTAAACTTAAATGGAGGAAAAGCATGTATTTTCTAGGCATGAAAATACATAATTACAAGCTTATTTGAAAAGGTGATACCTTTTTGTTTTTACTTGATAATGATATATCTAAGGGCGTGAAAAACTCATCTGATTTAAAAATTCGACTAAAATCAATTTGAGTTTGAATTAGTTGTGACTCGGTGTGGTGATGATCAGAACTCGACTCGAATTCGATCTGATCTTGACTCGAACCTGTGTTAAACCCGATTAATTTGGATCTACACTTGACTTGAGAACACCCCGAACCCGAACTTCTCCTATTCAACAATTTCCAAAGCACGAAAATTGATTATATAGAAAATATCAAACTCTTATAATAAGGTTCATTACAGATGGGTTTATGGCTCCTACTCAGTTTATCATAGATGAGTCAGGTTATGCCGAACCAAGTTTTTTAGCTCATCTCCAACATGACAAGCTTTTAGCAATATCTTTCTTATTTGAAGCTTGTTCAAGTGAAAGTGTCAGCCTTAAGACATAATCTTCACTCGCAAAAAGAAAGGTGGTCGGTTTGTAAATGATTATCTAGAAAATATCAAACTCTTATAATTATTTTTTAAATTTATTTTCGTATAATCTTCACTATTATTGTAATATATTGATTGTTAAAATTTTTGAATTTATTTATTTTATAATTATTTTAAAAATCCTACGAAGTTAATTGTTTCGTACATTACTTTTTGACTTGACGTGACAATTATTTTTTTCATAAAATATAACCATTTATGTTCTAAATTGGTTGAATTATTGAATATATACTTGAGAGGAAAGAGTTGTAATTAGTGATAATTGCGACTTGAGAGAGTTGTAATTATTTTAAGGAAACAAATGAATTTATAATATATGCTTTTGACTTGTGAGAGTTTTGATTTGTGACCTGAATTTCATCCGAAACGGACTTGATTTCACCTGAAATTTACTTGATACCCGAATTGACCTAACCCGAAGCCTATCTAAACCTGAACTGACATGAAAATTAACTGACTGGAATCCTAAGCATTTTGACCGAACTTGGTATTGAAATCAAAGTACTAGGACTAAATTGAAATATTATTTATGTGTTGAGCCAATTTTTTAAAATTGTGGTCAAATTAAAATAAATGTAAAACTTGAAGGATAATATTTTATTTTATCAATTTATATTAACGACATCGTCCATTAAAAAAATTAGTGACAAAGGGTCAATTTGTTTTTTTTAAATATTTTGAGGCTACCATTCTTGTTTAGAATTGAATCACTTTTGTAATGATAATAGGATGTTTTAAAACATTTTAACGTGTTAAATTTGGATGTTTTAACAAAATCTAAATATCGAGCGAATAATTTTTTAAAATTCTTATTCAACTAATGATAATGGAACTTATTACTCATGATAAATGGATTCAAATTAAAAAAAAAATGGATCAAATTGTTCATTTTCAGCATTTACATTATCTATGATTTTGTTACAGTTAAATCCAAGAATTAATCTAGTTGGCTGAGAGCAATCATTTAAAAGAATGGTCTAGATTTGATAATGCATGCGTTCAAAATTATCAAAGATTTCATTCTCTAGATGGTATGTCTTTCCTTCCTACGAGTTTATCGAATTTAAATCATTTTCAATATCCTTCCTACTCAACTCATTCCGATTTCCCCCGGTCTTCTTGAACATGCTGCTCTTATTTTTCGAACTCTAGAATTGTTCTAAACTGGATTAGTAAGTAACCCCTTGCAGCGGCAATGGAGCTGGTGGGTGATTCTTGCTGAAATTGACTTGGTAGCTCGAAGAATTGGCGGGGTGCAGTTCTGTCACACTTCACGGTCATGTAAGGTGTTGGCTTGTTGCTGCTGCAGTTGTTGTTGGCGCTGCTGCAATGGAGCGGTTGGCGGTAGCTGGCTAGGCAGTGTGGCAATCTCCAAACATCCACCATCATTGGCATTGCTATTTCCACGGAATTTCTTGCTCGTCAAAGGCGATGTGGTCATGGCCTTCGTCTTCAATGAAGTAAAGCAAAGGGTTAACCATGGATAAGTCTGAATATATTCCCATCTGATCAGAAATGAGACCATTGTTTATGCTATCACTCCCCATCGTTGCATCAAACAGAGTATCTCCTTGAGTGCCAAGCAGTGTGCCAAAACTTGATCCTTCTCTTGACAACTGATATTCTGTATTATCTTGGCTGCCGATTGATGCCGAAGCTGGTATGGCGAATCCGGAAGTTGAATTAATATAGTACGAGTTGGGCCCTGGGAGTTGATATGCAAGGCCCAAACTCCCATCTCCCATTGACCCCAGCATTGCTTGCTGCTGCTGCAATGGAAGGGTTGGCGGTAGCTGGCTAGGCAGTGTGGCAATCTCCAAACATCCACCCTCATTGGCATTGCTATTCCCACGGAATCTCTTGCTCGTCCACGGCCATGTGGTTTCATCTTCGATGCAGCAAAGCGAAGGGAGGGTCCTTTTCAGAGGGTTAACCATGGATAAGTCTGAATATATTTCCATCTGATCAGAAATGAGACCATTGTTTATGCTATCACTCCCCATTGTTGCATCAAACAGAGTATCTCCTTGAGTGCCAAGCAGTGTGCCAAAACTTGATCCTTCTCTTGACAACTGATATTCTTGATTATGTTGGCTGCTGATTGATGCCGAAGCTGGTATGGTACCTAGCATCTCATCCTCGGAGTCATAGTTACAATGCTCCAGAGCTCTATTTGTGTTATTTTTGTTGTATATACGGCATAGTACCCAATCATCGACCTATAAACCCAAAGAAACAAAACAAAAACAATGGACCAAAAATAAGTTAGTGTACAAATAATGACAAATTAGACTGATTCAAGGCAGTAACAATCTGTCCAACAACAAAATCCAGGTTTGAAAGACTAAACTTGAACAAAACAGAACGGAATGACCAGCCCCTAATCGACAAAACATTGAACAAAACAACAGTACAGAATGACCAGCCCCTAATCGACAAAACATTGAACAAAACAACAGTACAGAATGGCCTGCCCCTAATCGATAAAACATTGAACAAAACAACAGTACAGAATGGCCTGCCCCTAATCGATAAAACATTGAACAAAACAACAGTGCAGAATGGCCTGCCCCTAATCTACAAACAATATCCTAATAAGCTAAACAACAAGCAGAATGCTAGTCGCGGCTGTAGACATAATATCAAATATAGTAAAAATAGTGTGATGTAACTAAGGTACGTACTTGATCATCGTTAATAAGTGAAAACTCGTGCATGATCCAATGTCCCTTCTCCTTATTTTTGGAACCTCCTTCAACTTGAAAAACGAAAAGTTTTCTATCCCCTACATGATTCTTCTCGGAATCCATAACAGGATCTGTTCTTTGACCTTTCCAGGTCCCTGACCCTGCCGTTCGGTCAATCCTTCTTCCCTTCCCCTTCTTCCTTAGTTTCGTGAAAACATAACAAGTTTCGGACGTGGTCTCACCGAAAAGTTTCCATGGCTCTTTATCGCCATAGATTTCACAGTCATGGATATCTTCATCGCAAGGTAATGGCTGGCCTCTCGCCTTGTTCCACAGATAATTTTCAATAAGCTCATAATCAGTTGGTGCAAACCGAAAACCTGGAGGAATCCTTGCCATGTATTCAGCGGAAGCCATAACTCTTTGGTTTGGAATAAACAAAAGCTTGCGTGTATCTGGCTTTCAAGTTTTAGAAACCTAATACAAATTAATGGCAGGCGGCCGAGGATCAATATTGTTATCCTCTTATAACGATTTGGGAAGTGCACTAATCTTTTTTATTCTTTAGGTTACTTGCGTAGGAAGTCATCTTAATTTAATTTATATATTTTAGGTTACTCGTGTAGGAAATAATCTTAATTTGATTGATAAGTGTTTTTTTTTTAATGAAACGTTATCAAAAGCAGCCTTGGCAATTTAAGAATTAGGAAATTAAAGGTGAATCTCCATGCAGATAATTAGGTTTAGGATTTAAGATTAGGGTTTAGGTTATTGGATGTAAGGTGTATTTTTAGGGTTTAAGGTTTATGATTTCGGATTTAGGATTTAGAGTTGACGCTTAAGATTTAATTTTTTAGTGTTATGACATAAAAAGGACACCAAAATAGAACAAGAGATTTTTGTTCGATAAACGGCAGTCATATGGATCTTCTTCTTCCCCATTCATTTTTTTGAATAGTCCCCATTCATACTTTATGTGCAAATTGTATTCATCAATCTGATAATTTTCGGTTAAGCCTCCTATTTAATCTTAACAAGCTAAAAAGAATGCATTTTCTAGGCCTGGATATACATAATTATGAGCTTTTTTTTAAAAAAAAAAGTGAGACCCTTTTGTTTTATTGAGTGTATCTATGGGGCGTAAAAAGCTTATTTGATTCGAAAATTCGATTCGAGTCTGACATGATATTGACTCGAATCTGTGTTGAACCCTGTTATTTTGGATTCGCACTTGAGAACGACGCGAACCCGATAATGTGATAACTGAACTTGATATGCACTCGACCTGATATGAACTCGAATCCGAAATTAACAAGGTAAATATCTGATATAATCATACATGAAATAAAATATCCAATTATATGCGAAATGCTCTCACCTGACCTATAATTAACCCGACTTGCTAATTGTCTCAACTTGTTATTTACTCGACTTGTTAATTAACTCGACCTATAATTAATTGATCTGAATTGATATATACCTTACATGTAATCAATTGACTTAAAGCGGTTTACTAATTGACATAATGTATTTTGTTAAATTTTTACTAAATATTTTTTCATCGATAAGTATAATTTATTAATACGACAAATCATACACACGACCACCAACGTGGAACTGCAGCCATGTATTGCACACCAAACCACTTTAATTAAGAATTTGTAACCACGAAACTCTATTGACACCCCTTTCGCCAAGGCGTCCGCAGTAGTATTAGCCTCACAAAAATTCGGTTAAAACAAACACACCTTTTTTTCGAGCAGGCTGCATCAATCTCCACGAAAATCCACCAATATTTACATGGTCGTTTCTCCTTGCGTAGCATATGTACTAAACAAGTCAACTGTGGATGACTATATGCTCTCGTAATTTCCTTCTTCTCACCTTCATTTTCACTGTTTTTCATATTCTTTTATTCATATTGTATAGCATATGTACTAATCAACTGTGGACGACTATATGGTCTTAGAATCATATGGAATCTCTTATTCTTCTGTTTCAGTGTAATTTCCTTCCCACTTTACTATACGTTTGATCTTTTTTCCCTTTTCTTTTTTGAAGGTATTAGCGTCTTGGAAAAACAAATACAATGCTGCACAGTTGACTTGAGCAGCAGAAAAGTGTTGTTGATAATTCAATTGGAATTTTGTTTACTTGGGATTTTTACTATTTCATATTCTGCCATTAGGTTTGAAATCATTACTTTTGGCATGATTTGGAATAAATGATTATTATGTTTTGGATACGAAACATGAAAATGTAAAGGTTAAGATATGTTTTGAATAAAAAGGCTATGGAAAAAGAAAGAATGTTGTAGTAGTAGTAGTTTGTTGATCTTGGTGTTACGAATTATATGTTAATTAAGAACCTGGTTTAGCTCGCTATATCTGATCCATTAGTTAGAGGTAATAATCCGTAAATCATACTGAAAATAAATGGAGCAGTTTTAGCTGCCTTGTTAAGTAGCCAAACTATTGGACATGCTTACAGGGGTGAGTATTCAATCGAGTCGAGTAAAAAAATTTCGAGTTATTCAAGTTGACGTGTCATATTTTACAACTCAAACTCTATTTGAAATATTTTCGATTTAAGTCGAGTTTATGAAATTCTAGCCAAGTCGAGTTTTCGAGTTCCTGTACATTTTGTAGTACGGTTTGATTCCAATTCAAAACAACTCACTAATCATATACAATGTGCATATATATTTTTTTAGGCTTAAGTGTCATATAAGTGCCCAAACTATATTTTTTTTCCAGATAGGTGCCCAAAGTATTTTTCGGGCCAAATAAGTACTTAACATTTTCAAAGTTTTATTTAGGTGCCTTGCCGTTAACATCCGTTAAAAAATTACGTTAGCCATTAAAAACATGTCATGTGGCATGTTTTATTATAAAAAAAAATTCATAAAATTCTCAAAAACCCTCAAAATAGTCCCAAAATCCCTAAATTCTTAAGTCCCAAATCTCGATTCCAGTCGTTATCGCCGACGGCAGTATAACAGTCGCAAATGTGTTTAAGTTTTCAGAACTATAGAAAGGCTCTAAACTTCTCCTAAAATCTATCCTAAAGGCACTGCCACGACAGGGCTGTCACGGCAGGTAAGTGCAGTTCACAGACTTAAGCCAAAATTTTCATTTTTTCATCATTTTTTTTCAAAAATAAACTGAGTAAAAGACACAAATTTTTAAAACTAAGATGGACTCCATTAATGGAGGGTTGCCACCCCCAAACTCGAGGGTTGCATTTCCCTCAATGCAAATGACAAATAAAAATAAAGATAAAGCAGTACATCACAAAATATATAAGCAGGCAGCAAAAAGAAGATAAGAACTTAAATTTTTAATCGTTGTCTTCGCTGTTGCTGCTGAGTCTGATCTGGCGGCGGGTACGAGCTTTCGGAGCTGGCTGGGGAATGGGGGAGGCAGAGGTATTCTTTGCTTTGGCCTCCCGTGGTGGTTGGATCCTGGTTGGGGAGATATGAGGGGGTTGCTCCACAACCTGGACTTCAGAGCTGCTGCTGCTGCTCTCGCCGCTGCTGCTGTCACTGCTGCTGCTGCTGGCTCTTGGCATGTTGTGTTTGTCCGCCATTCGCTTCTGCCTCTTCACCGGTGAGAACTCCTCCGATAGATTCCTCTTAATAGAGGGTTCATTGTCACTGGCGGCCCAAACGGAGGAGGATGAGAATCCGGCAATAAAGGCATCAAGCTCCTCCGATGCCATTCTACGTTTCGTGCCACGGGCAGATGGCTCAGCACGGTTGCTGCCGGCTGCTGTCGGGGCAGGTGATGGCGTTGAGGTGGTAGAGGGTGCTCGTGGTGTGGCAGCAGGTGTGGGAGTGTGGGCAGGTGTAGTGACAGTAAAATAATGTGCAGGAAATGTGGGGAAGACAGCATCAGGGAAATTTAAAGAATTATGGATAAAGTTTACCATAGAAGCAGTAAAATCCCTGATGAAGGTCATCAGACCAAGCTGCCTTTCCTCCATCTTCTGAATGGCAGCTAAGATCTGGGAGGAGGAGTCTGTCGGGGCTGCTGCTGCGGCAGTTTGTTCAATTTCCGGCTGCTCTGTCGTGTCTGTTGTTGTGGCAGCTGGATCAAATGACGACAGGGGAGTGGCAGCGGTCAGCTCCATAAGGCTGAGGATATTCTTTTCAGTCCAACCTTTCCCTTGGACTCGTAGATCAGTGGGCACTTCTGGTACGCCATGGCCCCGACATAGTGAGGTGATGAGGTATGGGAGGTAAAGTGGACCCGTCGGTCTGTGTGCGCATTCCAATATGCTCTCACGAATATAGATGCCCACGTTAATGGGCCTTTCATGTAAAATGGAGTGAATTAAACTTAACCTTGGCAGGTCGACCGTGGTATTATGGGATGACGGCATGATACGTTTTTTGATAAAAGCATTCCAGAGCTTAGCCTCCGGCAGCAGTTGAGTCCGCTTTACTGTCCGTGGGTTCTTTCGGCTGGTGTTCCATTGAGTCCCCTCAACTGTCATCTCTGCCATGACAGCGTCATAGGCAGCAGGGTCTAATGTGTTGAGGAACTGTTGGTGAGCGTCGTCGTTGCTGCCGACGTAGAATCCATACAATGTGTTAATGTACTCAGCTTCGAGCGGCACTCCTTTTCCTTGAACAATCACCGCTGTCACCGTCCTGCTGCTAATGGCAGCATAAAATTCTCGTACCAACGTGACGTTCATTTCTTCAGGCTGCTCAGCAAAAGTCTACCACTGTAGAGCTCGAATCTTCCAGGCTATGAACGGCTTTAGGCTCAGATTTTCCTCCTTCGATGTGTAAATAAAGCCTCTCTCTTCCCACATAATTCTGATCGCAAAGGAGCGTGGGGTGGTTGCTGTCGGTGTGGAACTGGAAGCAGCATTCCTACGGGCTTTCCTAAAAGACATTTTTGCAAGGGTTGTGGAAATAAAAATTAAAGCAAGTAAAATCTAAAGGGAGCAAGTAAGAAGAGTAGAAGTGAGTGAAAATGAAAAATGAAACGGGGTTATATAGAGAAGG
Organism: Hibiscus trionum; assembly: GCA_030270665.1. NCBI lineage: Eukaryota > Viridiplantae > Streptophyta > Magnoliopsida > Malvales > Malvaceae > Hibiscus > Hibiscus trionum. Next base: position 2,506,183 of record BSYR01000025.1, on the reverse strand, counting down.
ATTTGCTGCCCGTTGAAGCTGTAACGGCAGGCGCGAATAACGGGGCCAGTTGTTATGCGTTAGCGTATCTGACGCCTCTGTCACGTGTTTCCGTGTCTGTTGCGCGTCTGTGACGTGTTTCCGCGTCTGTCGTGATAGAGTGTTGACAGCCTGTATTTTCCGCGTCTGTCGCGGCAGCTGTAACGACAGGCTTCAAAATTTGGGCTTGGGCTGGTGGATGGATGGTGGGCTGAGTTCACTTCTCCTGTTCTTCTTGACTCATTTATTTCCTAAAAACAGAAATATAAAAACATTATTCAAATAAAATAAATCTTATTTCCTAATAAATAATAAGTAATAATAAAACTAAAAATAAAAATTAGGTTAAATTAGGAATGCCAGGTGGGGCATCTCCGAAGGTAACCACTTCCTGCATTCTTGGGGCTTCAGTCCCCTGATAATGCTTTAAGCGCTGTCCGTTGACTTTGAATTGGTGCCCGTCTTTTAATGATCGGATAGTGATAGCACCATGGGGAAAAACTTGTACTACTTGGAACGGGCCAGACCATCTAGATTTTAGCTTTCCTGGGAAGAGTTTCAATCTAGAATTGAATAGCAATACAAGCTGCCCTGGGAAGAACTGTCGTGGCAGCAACTTCTTGTCATGCCACTTCTTAGTTTTATCCTTGTAAATTCTTGCATTGTCATAGGCTATTGTCCGGATTTCTTCAATTTCGTTCAGATCCAATAGCCTTTTCTGCCCTGCCTTGTCTAAGTCCATATTCACTGCCTTGATTGCCCAGTATGCTCTGTGCTCTATCTCGACAGGTAGATGACATGTTTTCCCAAAAATCAATCGGTATGGAGACATTCCCAATGGAGTTTTAAAGGTTCTCCTATAAGCCCATAATGCACCATTAAGGATTAAAGACCAAACTTTCCTAGTTGGCTTGACCATCTTCTCAAGAATGTTCTTAACTTCCCTGTTGGATATTTCGGCTTGTCCATTAGTTTGAGGGTGATATGTTGTTGCGATCCGATGCTTGACACCATACTTCTTCAAGGTAGCAGCAATAACCCTGTTGTCGAAATGTCTCCCTTCATCACTGATGATCGCCTTAGGGATTCCAAACCTAGAAAAGATGTTTTTGTGTAAAAACCGTTGAACTGTCTTGGCATCATTCTTTTGAGTGGCGATAGCTTCAACCCACTTAGAGACATAGTCTACTGCCAGGAGGATGTAGAGATTCCCACATGAAGATATGAATGGTCCCATAAATTCAATCCCCCAAACGTCGAAGATCTCGACTTAAAGAATGTTCTGCAGCGGCATCTCGTGTCTCCTTGAGATGTTTCCTGTCCGTTGGCACTTGTCACAACTCTTGTAGAAAATTTGTGCATCTTTATACAGTGACGACCAATAAAACCCTGACTGCAGCACTTTGGCAGCATTTTTGTTGCCTCCTAAGTGACCTCCATACATTGAAGCATGGCAGTGATGAAGTATGTCTTCTTGCTCTTCCTGTGGTACACATCTCCTTATAACCTGATCTGCACAGATTTTGAAAAGAAGAGATTCGTCCCAATAATAATGCTTAACATCATTTTGGAACCTCTTCCTGGCTTGATAATTAAGGTCAGAAGGAATTATTCCGCTAACTGAGAAATTAACGAAATCAGCATACCAGGGGAGTTCAGAAGACTTACCTGCCGCCATGGCTGTTGCGGCAGTGACTGCGGCAGCAAAGAGCTGCTCATCTGGGAAGGTCTCTAGTATGTTTGTCTCATCTGTTGGTAGACTCTGTCCCTTCTCCAACCTCGACAAGTGGTCTGCAACTTGATTTTCTGTCCCCTTTTTGTCCTTGATTTCAAGGTCGAATTCTTGCAATAGCAGGATCCACCGTATCAATCGAGGCTTATCATCTTTTTTCGCGAACAGATACTTCAAGGCAGAATGGTCTGTGTGCACTATGACCTTCGTTCCAAGTATGTAAGAACGAAACTTGTCAATGGAGAATACCACAGCTAATAACTCCTTTTCTGTGGTGGTGTAGTTTACTTGGGAGTCGTTCAGTGTCTTGCTGGCATAGTATATGACATGAAATAATTTGTCTCTCCGCACACCCAAGTGCTGCCCCGACATCATAGTCACTAGCATCACACATGATCTCAAATGGCTGTGTCCAGTCTGGTGGCTGTACTATTAGGGCTGCTACCAGCTTTTCCTTCAGAACCTTGAATGCTTCAGTACATTCATCGTTAAAGTCAAAGGGTCGGTTCTGCTCCAGAAGATGACATAGGGGCTTGGTGATTTTTGAAAAATTCGCAATGAATCTCCGATAAAAACCAGCATGTCCTAAGAAACTTCTGATACCCTTGACTGTGGTGGGCGGCGGCAGCTTTTTGATCACTTCTATCTTAGCTCTGTCGACTTCTATGCCACGGAAGCTTAATCTTATGGCCAAGGACTATCCCTTCATCCACCATAAAGTGACATTTTTCCAGTTTAACACTAAGTTCGCTTTCTCACATCTTTCGAGTACCTTTTGTACGTTGCCTAGGCAGCTTTCAAAATCATCTCCAAAGACTGAAAAATCATCCATAAAAATCTCTAGGAAGTCCTCCACCATATCGGAGAATATGGCCATCATGCACCTTTGGAAGGTAGCTAGTGCATTGCATAATCCAAATGGCATTCTCCTAAAAGCGTACGTTCTGTAGGGGCATGTGAAGGTCGTCTTTTCTTGATCTTCCGGTGCGATACCTATTTGATTGTACCCTAAATAACCATCAAGAAAACAATAATAAGGTTTACCCGCTAATCTATCAAGCATTTGATCAATAAAGGGTAAAGGAAAGTGGTCCTTTTGGGTAGCTTTGTTAAGCTTCCGATAGTCCATACAAACCCTCCAACCGGTCATAGTCCTGGTTGGTATTAACTCATTGTTTTCGTTGGTCACCACGGTCATTCCTCCTTTCTTGGGAACACATTGCACCGGGCTTACCCATTTGCTGTCCGAGATGGCGTAAATTATACCAGCATCTAACCATTTGATTATCTCTTTACGCACCACCTCTTTCATCGCATGGTTCAGCCGCCTTTGAGCATCTATAGTCGGGTTATGATCATCCTCTAAAAGGAATTTATGCATACATAATGCCGGACTAATGCCTTGAATATCAGCTATCGTCCATCCAATTGACTTTTTGTGCTGCTGCAGCATCCCTATTAACTGTTGTTCCTGTTCCTGCATCAAGTTGGAAGAGATGATTACGGACAACGTATCATTTGAACCAAGAAAAGCATACTTTAGCTGCCCTGTCAGGGGCTTCAGTTCTAAAACAGGGGGCTCAACAGTTGATGGCTTTTGGATTGCATGGTTATCCGAAGTACAATTTAAAGGTTCGAATAACTTACCTGGACGATGGCCTATCCAGTTTACCTCCTCTTGACCTTCAGTATCAGATGTATTGGATTCTGAGGAGTTGCTATCGTCGGTGCTGTCGTCGGTGCTGTCATGACAGTCCTGTAAGTGGCTGCCGAGGCAGTAACCAATTTTGATGTCGTGACAGCCCGACCTGATGCAGGGTTGGTCAAAGGTAACTTCAGTGATAACCTTGCATTCCTCTTCTGCATCAGCGTGCTTCATAGCTTGGAGAACATTCAACTTTATTTCTTGATCGTTCACTCTCATGGTGAGTTCTCCTTTTTCCACATCAATCAGTGATCTTCCCGTGGCTAAGAAGGGTCGCCCCAGGATGATTGGTGCGTTTTCATCTGCTTCACAATCTAAAACAAAAAAGTCAGCAGGAAATATAAATTTATCCACTCTTACCAGAATATCTTCGATTTTTCCTTCCGGATGAACATAAGAAGGGCCTGCCAGCTGCAGAATTATTGTCGTGGGCCGAGCTTTTCCAATACCTAATTTCTGAAAAACAGATTTTGGCATTAAATTAATACTAGCACCAAGATCACAAAGTGCCTTACCCACATATTTATCTCTGATTACACAAGGTATGATGAAGCTCCCAGGATCCTTCTTTTTCTGGGGTGGTTGCCTATGAAGAATGCTCATGCATCCTTCTGTCATCTTAACCGTTTCAAATTCCCCAAGTTTAGATTTCTTCGACATGGCATCCTTGAGAAATTTGGCATAACCGGGCATCTCTCTCACGGCATCTAACAGCAGAATGTTAATGTGAACCTGCTTAAAAATATCATAAATCTTTTTAAGCTGTGATTCTTGCTTTAATTGCTGTAACCGTTGAGGAAAAGGAGGTGGGGGGCGATAATCAGCAATACGTCCTTCCCACTGCATACGAATCTGAGAAGGTTTGAGTTCATCATCTTTCTCCTCTGTCGCTTCTGTTGTCGTGATAGGCTCATCGGCAGCAGGCTGTTTGTTACCTATCGGGGCAGCTTCCTCGGCAGGTCTGTCCAAGGCTGGTTTCTTCACTGTTTCAACTTCTTTCTCTGGACCTAGTAGTTTCTTCCCACTCCTAGTAGTAATGGCTTTACACTGCTCATGCGTGGGCTGCCTAGCATTTTCAGTATTGCTAGGAAATCCGCCAGTCTTCCTTGGATTGATATGCTGGGAAACCTGACCCATTTGTGTCTCCAAAGATTTCAGAGTAGCTTCATGATTTGTCATCCGCATCTCTGTTTTATCCATGAATGTCTCTGTCTTCTTGACAAACAGATTCATGTTCTCAATATAAGTTCATGTCTAAGACATAAACGTAGCCAGAGTCTGTTCCAGTATACTGTTTGTGGCAGCTGGTGGCTGTTGCTGCCGCTATTGCGGCTGCAGTTGCTGTCGAGTCAGCAATCTAGGTCCTCCCTGATTCTGATTATTGTGTGCTTGAGGATTCAGGGCATTATTAGGATTACTCCAAGAAAACTTGGGATCCTTTCTCCAGCTGGGATTGTAGTTGTTGGAGTTGTAATTCTGCTTATAGTTTCCAACATACTTTCCCTCTTCTAACTGTATAGGACACTCATCCGAACTATGATTTCCCTCACAAATTTCACATACCTCTTCGACAGCGAATCCATGTTGTGCATCATCGTTCAAGAGCTTTTTCATTGCCTTAGTAAGGTATGCCACCTGTGATTTCATCATGCTGTCGGCCTCATAATCCTTGACAGATAGGACCCGTTTACCCCCTCTTCTTGCTGTCAGAAACTACTCCTCATTCTTAGCCAGATTTTTCAATACTTGCATTGCCTCGTCCGGGTCTTTGTCCAATAGTAATCTGTTTGCTGCTGAATCAATTCGAATACGAGTTTGTAAGTTGGCAGCATTATAAAACTTGGTTACCTGGTTCCAAACGGGGAATCCATGCATTGGGCAGTTCCGTAGAAGAGTGGTAAATCTGTCCCAGGCCTCGTGCATCGGCTCGTCATCTTCCTGTTGAAAAGTAGCAGTTTCATTACGTAATCGCTCAGATAAGTGTGAAGGATTAAAACGAGATAAAAATTCACGAGACAAATCTGCCCAAATTCTAATTGAACCCGGCATAAGTTTATTCCACCAAGTCTTTGCTCTGTCCCTCAACGAATGGGGAAATAACCGAAGCCTCAGTATCTCCGGATTAAATCCTGGTAGTCTAAACGAACCACAGATTTCATGGAACATTTTTAGATGCTCCCTAGCATCCTCGGTAGCATCACCACTGAATTGACCGAGATTGTTGATCATGCTAAACATAACAGGTTTCAGCTCGAAGTTGTCAACATCTATGTCTGGCAGCGTGGTTTCCAGTTCTACATGATCATTTAACATGTAGTCACGACAGGACCGTCGCGCGGAAGCAGCAGCAGGGTTGCCGACAGGAGGTATGATCTCTCCATCTCCGGCAGGAGGATCACCCTGAGGGTTCCCTTGGTCTTTCATCCTCTCTAACTGTTCCTCAAGGTACTCGTTCCTGGCTAGTATGTGACGAAGGCGATTCATAAGATTGAATGAACGTTCGATTTTCGGATCTAATGGATACTCAGGATCTTTTCCTCGTCTCGATCTGCGCATAAACAAGAAACCTTGTGAAAAGCAAGAGTTGAATAAACCAAAGAAAAACAGAAAATAAAAATAAAACGAAAAGTGCAGTAAAAGAAAAGGTAGAGTTATGTTGCCAGTCCCCGGCAACGGCGCCAAAAACTTGTTGCGTGTAAAAGATTCTATCGCAATTGTAGTGCAAGTGTACACGACGCAAGTAGTAAAGTGATACGAAGTATCGGATATCGTCTCCATAGGGACTGGGCTAATAGCTTCACCTTGAATCACTACACGAAAGTAAAGAAAAATATTTGAGAAAGTTGTCACGAAAATAATAAAGAAAACTTAAATAAAAGAGTAGAGAAATCAAGATAGAGAGAATGGGATGGTATTGAATTGCTCAATAGTGCAGGTATTGCTAAGTCTAGGAAATCCAGTTCTGTCGCCGTCCCCGTCGTGGCAGCACCTGTCGCGGCAGCGAACACACAACTCAGTACTTCAAGTTTGGCAAGAATCCATGTTATGCCTTGGCCTATCCCTAGGTCCAAGTCTGTCGATGATCACGTCTTTGATGATACCTCCTGGCGTGAATCGAAGGATGAACACCGAGGTTGATGAATTCTTCTTTAGCCACTTGACCTCGTCCTATCCCTAGGTCCGAGATAGTTCAACTATAAACTAGAGAACTAGCACTTATTCCTTTCGTATACTTAACTCTCCCAATTTAAAGTAAATAGATAACCTCACAATGCTCTCCCGATGCTCTTGCAAGATGTTAATAACCAGAATAAGAGAACTTGAAGTTTATTTTATTGAACTGAAAATTCCTAAAACAAAAACAACCCTTGCAACTACCTTACAAATCAACCCGTGGCCCTAAGGGGAATTTAGAACATGATGAGGGAAGGAAAACGGCTAGGGTTTTTGGGAAGAAAGCTAGAGAATAGTTGATGTCCCCCCTAGGTCGAAATACATGCCCTTATATAGGCTTTGGGTCCAAGTTTTCTAAAATAGCAAGAATACAACTTTAAATTAAACTACAACTCTAATAAAGACTAAATCTTCAGAGAATCTAACTTTAAATCGTCCTCCTTCTTGCTTGGGATTTTCTCTCCTTGAACTTTGGGCTTGACATTCCTTTCGATCTGGGGCTTGGAAAAATATAGTGGTTTTACACGACAGACGGGCTGAATTTTCTCTATCTGTCGAGGTCCACTTTGCTTCTTCTCCTCAAAACTGCTGTCGTCCTCTGCTGTCACGGCGGCAACCATGGCAGCATCGTCCTCCTTGACTGCTCGTCCAGTTCCAGCTCTTCTGCTTCACTGCCCAGCGCCTGCCTCTCCTATCTGCTACAGCAGCAACCTGCAAAAGCAACCAATTTCAGTAGAAACTGTGCATTTTAATATATTTGTGATGTTTAACTGTAAACTGACCTAAATGCAATAGATAATGCTTGAATGCAGCAAAAATATGGGTTAAATAGGGGATAAATAATAGAACTTTTACACACTCAACAAACATAAATTTGAACTACTAAGATATCATTGTTATATCTTTTTATGAAGAGTGTGATATCCACCTTTCCCTTTTCAAAACCCTTTTCAATTAAGAAATTTGAAAGCCTCTCATACCAAGCTCTAGGAGCTTGTTTTAAACCATAGAGAGCTTTTGTAAGTTTAAACACATGGTTTGGAAATTTTGAATCCTCAAAACCCGGTGGTTGTTTAACATACACTTCTTCATTTATAAAACCATTTAAAAAGGCACTTTTCACATCCATTTGAAAAAGCTTGAAATTATGATAACATGCAAATGCAAGCAACATCCTAATAGCTTCCATTCTAGCTACGGGTGCATAGGTCTCATTAAAATCATTTCCCTCTTCTTGGGTATAGCCTTGAGCAACAAGCCTAGCCTTGTTTCTCACTATATTACCACTTTCATCTAATTTCTTCCTAAAAACCCATTTTGTACCTATAGTTGATTGATTATTAGGCCTTTCAACTAATGTCCAAACTTTACTTCTCTCAAATTGATTTAATTCCTCTTGCATGGCCAAAATCCAAAAATCATCTTTTAAAGCTTCTTTAATATTTTTAGGCTCAATGCATGAAAGAAATGCAACATGATTCATTAATTTGAGAGAGGATCTAGTAGTTACCCCCCTTGGATGGATCACCCAAGATTTCACCACCTTTGACATAGTTTAACTCCCTTGGGTAAGACACCTCCCTTTCCTCAAGAGCCAAGTCCTTCAAGGCTTCAAGAGGTGGATCTTGTGCATCCTCATCTTTAGTTGGAACCTCATCCACCTTTGACGTTTGTCCTCCATCAATGGCATCAAGGATTCCTATATCATCATCATCACAAGATTCCTTCCTCAGAAGGAGGTTATCATCGAAAACAACATGTATTGACTCTTCAACTACTAGAGTTCTTTTATTAAATACACGATAGGCTTTAGAGTTTAAAGAGTACCCTAAGAAAATAGCTTCATCACTTTTAGCATCAAATTTACCTAAGTTTTCTTTACCATTATTCAAAACAAAACACTTGCAACCAAAAGGATGAAAATAGCTAATGTTAGGCTTCTTAGATTTTAAAATCTCATAAGGTATTTTCTTCAAAATCGGCCTAATCATTACTCGATTTATAATATAGCAAGCGGTGTTTGTGGCTTCCGCCCAAAAATATTTAGGTAAATTATTTTCGCAAAGCATGGTTCTAGCCATTTCTTCTAAAGTTCGATTTTTCCTCTCAACTACCCCATTTTGTTGAGGAGTGCGAGGTGCAGAAAAATTGTGGCTAATCCCATTTTCATTTAAAAACTCATCGAAACCTAGATTTTGAAATTCGATTCCATGATCACTTCTAATGTGAGAAATTTTAAGTTCAAGATCATTTTGAGTTATTTTAGAAAATGTGATGAATTTTTCTAAAGCCTCATCTTTTGTACTTAAGAATAGAACCCAAGTAAACCTAGAGAAGTCATCTACAAGCACAAAAGCATATGATTTTCCACCCAAACTCATTGTTCTAATAGGCCCAAAAAGATCCATATGAATCAATTGTAAACATCTACTAGTAGAGACATCATTAATGGATTTAAAAGAAGTTCTATGTTGTTTACCCTTTCAACATGCATCACAAATTTTATCTTTAGAAAATTTAAGTTTGGGTAAACCTCTAACTAGATTAAGGGAAATTAATTTCTCTAAGACACTCATGCTAGCATGTCCTAATTTTCTATGCCAAAGCCATGAGTCATGTTCATCATGTGCAACTAAGCATGTATGAGATGAATGAATGTCATCTAGATGCACCATGTATATGTTCCCTATGCGATGACCAATGAGCATTAGTTGATTCGTTTTAATGTTTACAATTTTGCAACCACTTTTATCAAATAAAACATTAAAACCTTTTTCACATAATTGACTAATACTCAATAAGTTATGTTTAAGACCGTTGACATACAAGACATTTTCAATGAAAATAGAAGAGTGATTACCAATGGAGCCTATTCCTTCAATGTGGCCTTTGGAGTTGTCACCGAAAGTTACCACTCCACCACTCTTTGGCTTTAGTTCCACAAATCTACTCTTGTCACCGGTCATATGTCTTGAGCATCCACTATCAAGGTACCAAGATTTTTGGCTTGAAGCTTTAGCCTTGTAGCAATGCCCCCCTACAAACAAAGAAATTAGGCCTTGATTTTTGGTACCCAAATCATTTTGGGTCCATGAGTGTTAGCCTTCAAAATTTTGGTTCCCTTAGGAATCCAAGAAGCAATAACATTCATGTTATTAGAAATAATGAGTTCCTTAGGAACCCAAACACTCCTAACTCTTTGACCTCTAGATTGCTTATAAAAATTTCTTTGCTTAGGAATAAAGGGTTTTCTTTTTACATATTGGGATTTAGAATGATTTCCTTTTTCAAAATTGTTTTTCCCAATAGCAATAGATGTTTTAAGATTATCCACTTCCTTTGTGTGATAATCTTGAAAATCGGAAAGAAGTTTCTCAAGTTCAAGATTTTTTGTTTTAAGATCATTTGAAAGATTTACTAAAAACAAAACTTTCTTTTCCAATTCGGAGTTAGCTTTAGAAAATGTCTCATTTTGATTTTTTAAATCGGAAATGGTTTTCTTGTTTTTCAAAATGGATTCTTTGTATTTTCCTACTAACTCATCGTAAACCTCTTGCAATTCATCATAAGCATCTTGAAGTTCATCAAAAGTAAAATCAAAATTGGATAAGTTAGAATTTACCTTTGGTTCATCATCAATGGCCATGAGACATAGATTGGCCACTTCCTCCTCTTCCTCGGATGACTCATCGTCACTCCAAGTTGCTATTTGAGCTTTGAGCTTGTTCTTCTTCCCAAAGCTCTTCCTATTCAATTGAGGACATTCGGAACGGATGTGACTCGGCTTCTTGCATTCAAAGCAAGTGATTTGGTCCTTCTTCTCTTCCTTACTCTTACTCTTGAAGTCTCCCTTTCTAATAAACTTTCTTCCACGATTTGACTTCATGAACCGAGTAAACCGTTTGGCCAACATGGCCATCTCCTCATCTTCATCTTCACTTGAATCGCTTTCTTGATGTGAAGCTTTAAGAGCGATTCCCACTTTCTTCTTCTCAACATCCTTCTTCTCAACTATTTTCTTCTCTTCTTCTCTTCCCTTCCTCATAATCTCATGGGTGAGTAGAGATCCAACAAGAGCATCAAGCTTGAGAGTCTTCAAATCTCTAGCTTCAATAATAGCCGTTCTCTTGCCATCCCATGACTCCGAAAGAGAGTACAACAATTTCCTCACTAGTTTGTCTTCGGGGATGATCTCGCCGAACCCCTTCAATCCGTTGACAATGATCGAGAATCGATCAAACATCTTGGAGACACTTTCATCGGGATCCATCTTGAAGTTTTCATAGCTTAGATTGAGTAGCCCAATCTTTGTCTCCTTAACATCACTAGTTCCCTCATATGTTGTCTCGAGGGTGTCCCAAACCTCCTTGGCATTTTCAATTGAAGACACCTTGGAGTAGATATCCGGACCAAGTGCACAAAATATCACATGGAGAGCTTTGTCATTCACTTGCATCCTTCTTCTTTCATCATCCGTCATCTCGGCTTTTACCTTTGGCACAAGTCTTTCTTCATCTCTCTTCATGGGAATGTATGGACCTTCTTCAACCACATCCCACACCATGTAGTCGGTAGACTTGATGAAAAGCCTCATCCTATTCTTCCAATATGGGTAGTTGTCCCCATTGAAGAATGGTGGCTTGGTGGTGGATTGGGACTCATAGTTGGAGATGGATGCCATTGCTTGACTAGTTGTTGATCAAACTCTCATAGAATCGACTCAAGAGGGTTGTAATCCTTCCAATGAGTGTAGCTCTGATACCAATAATTGTTGAGTTGATCAAACAATTGCAAATGGCCAAGAGGGGGTGAATTGGCAATAAAAATTTTGGTGGGAAGATTGAATGAAAAATAAAAATTGACACAAGTGGTTAGAGTGGTTCAAGTTCTCCAAATGAACTCTACATCCACTACCTTAGTTCCTACTAAGGATTTTCAATCAATTCACTACTTGAATTCTTCCCCTTTTCTTGGATGAAGAGGTAACCTTACAAATTCGATTAAGTTTTCTACCCAAAGCTTAATCCACTCAAATTACAAAGAGAAGTTTTGGTAAACTCAAATATTTCCTCACAAAGGATATATGTCTACCCAATTACAATTTCAATCACTTCAAACTCACAATACAAAATGACAATTGAAAATACTAGAGTTGGGTACAAGAATTTGACTTTGAAGAGCACAAGGGTTTGGATTTTTTCTTTGATGATGCTTGTAGGTTGAATAGTTGTTGTTGACCTTCAAAGGACTTCAATTTATACCTCCTCCATTAATTCTAGCCGTTTGGGTGGTTGGGAACTTGAATAGAGCCGTTGGAACCCTCTCTCACTACCATAAACGCACTTCTACAGCAACCCGTATCGGTAATCGAGGAGCCGTATCGATACCTGTCTCAGAAAAGAAAGAGTCGTTGTGCACAATAAATAGGGGGTATCGAAACGTACGTAGGCGTATCGATACGGGGTATCGAAACGGCTATGACAGTATCGATACCTTTTTCTCGACTTAGCTCACTGTCAGTTTCCGTTTCGATACGAGGGTTTACCGTATCGATACGGGTCAACTACCAATTTAAAATTTTGTTACCTAACAACTGACACCAACGATCGAAATATTTAAAACGAATTGAATTTAAAATTCGTTAAAACTGTATCGATACGGGTGAAGTCGTATCGGTACGCCATTCAAACTCTTTTAGACTTTTACGAAGGAGCGTATCGATACAGATTGAATCTATTTCGATACGGTGTTTCGATACGGTTAAGCGCGTATCGAAACGAGTTCCGGCAATGGCCAACTTTGTAAAAAAGGTATCGATACGGCTGGAAGCGTATCGATACACCTGGACGGTTTTCAATAGTTTGGCCTTGGAACACTAAGAATATTTTGAGTTTGAGTTTTTCAAATCAGTTTTAAAGTGTTGGTGATTTAAAACTTATTAAGGGACTTATAAAACAATTTTAAGTTTTTCAAATTGATTCTTAAAGATTTAATTATATCAAAATCAAACATAGGTTTCACAGTGTTGTTTGCTTTCATACTTACCATGATGCACTCTTTTTCCTCCAATGTATGTTAGGGAGGTTTTTTAAGGAGGCATATGGTAGGTTGTATGATTTTGATCTTGAATAAATCATACTTTTATTGATCAAAAAATAACTAAACCATTGAATATTCAATTTTCTTTCCTTCTTTTCCTTATTTGAACCGTATTAAAAAAATAATTGAATGCAAATCACCGTGTTTCGCTATCAGTCCAAAAATAAAAGGTCGACTAAAAAATCACTTTCACCTAACGTGATTTATAGTTTGAATAACCCATATCATTAATAATAATAATAATGATAACAACAAAACCCTAAAGAAAACCGAGACATACTAGCAAATAGGTCTTTATTAACTAACCGAAACATAAATGCAAAACTACTTATCAAACCATACGACAATAATCATAAAATCCCAGAAAAAAAAACAACCTAATTTTATAATCGAAACACCATATAATAAGGATTTTAAATCATAATGCTGAAGGGTTTAATAATCCCTAAACTTAGGGGTTTCTTAATTTAAAAGATTTAATAATAAATCAATCAATTGATCCTCAATGACTAAATATGACGAGGCTCTGATGTTACTTGTTAGAACCAAATAATAATCTATATCAAATCTAAACCTGAGGATCTATCATGTCAAATCATCAAGAACAATAAACTAAATGCGGTACCTGAATTCATTGATAGATTGAAAATCTTGAATCTTGATGGGGAAATCCCAAAACTTTGGTATTGATCTTCCAAGAAGATAGGTTATCTCTTAAAGTAAAACTCTCTGACGGGAAAGGAGAGAAAAACAAGTTAACTTATTTCTTGGGGACCACTACCTCTTTATATAGTTGATTATTAAGTCAACTATTAAATATTTATAACTCTGCCCCTCATTGAATTATAAATATATCTTATGGTATCTACACTCTTATTTCCATGACACTTTAATATCTATGACACGCCTAACATAATTGGTCACTTGATTTTGTGTCATACTTTATAATAGCAACATACATTTTACATATGTGCCCACAATTGCGAATTTTAATCCAACAAGTCTACCACTTCCGTCACCGGAACCCCACGATCATTTCCTCCATTCTCTTGTCATCGATAGTCGACGTGTCTATCATCGAAATAAAGTCGAACTCGCGAAAGAAAAAGAAAATGATCGACGACAAATGGCGGTTGATCGGCCGACGAACGACGTTCAAGCCTTGCGGCAAGAGAAGAAAGCTTCAATACGTCGCTGGCAGCATGATGAATGACGACGACAATGGCCAGATTTAGGAATCTTTTAGGGTTATTTTGTGAATTTTGGTAAATATAAGGATTTTTTAAGGTAAGTTAACGACGGGATAAGCTCTTAATAAAATTACAAATTGTTGAGCAAAAAAAAGTATGCATTTTTTACTCGACAAATATGATTTTTATTAACATAACCATAAAGTCATGACCAAAGTAGAATATTTCGTTAAAATCTCCCTAAACTTAAATGGAGGAAAAGCATGTATTTTCTAGGCATGAAAATAAATAATTACAAGCTTATTTGAAAAAGTGATACCTTTTTGTTTTTACTTGATAATGATATATCTAAGGGCATGAAAAACTCATCTGATTTAAAAATTCGACTAAAATCAATTTGAGTTTGAATTAGTTATGACTCGGTGTGGTGATGATCAGAACTCGACTCGAATTCGATCTGATCTTGACTCGAACCTGTGTTAAACCCGATTAATTTGGATCTACACTTGACTTGAGAACACCCCGAACCCGAACTTCTCCTATTCAACAATTTCCAAAGCACGAAAATTGATTATCTAGAAAATATCAAACGCTTATAATAAGGTTCATTACAGATGGGTTTATGGCTCCTACTCAGTTTATCATAGATGAGTCAGGTTATGCCGAACCAAGTCTTTTAGCTCATCTCCAACATGACAAGCTTTTAGCAATATCTTTCTTATTTGAAGCTTGTTCAAGTGAAAGTGTCAGCCTTAAGACATAATCTTCACTCGCAAAAGAAAGGTGGTCGGTTTGTAAATGATTATCTAGAAAATATCAAACTCTTATAATTATTTTTTAAATTTATTTTCGTATAATCTTCACTATTATTGTAATATATTGATTGTTAAAATTTTTGAATTTATTTATTTTATAATTATTTTAAAAATCCTACGAAGTTAATTGTTTCGTACATTACTTTTTGACTTGACATGACAATTATTTTTTTCATAAAATATAACCATTTATGTTCTAAATTGGTTGAATTATTGAATATATACTTGAGAGGAAAGAGTTGTAATTAGTGATAATTGTGACTTGAGAGAGTTGTAATTATTGTAAGGAAACAAATGAATTTATAATATATGCTTTTGACTTGTGAGAGTTGTGATTTGTGACCTGAATTTCATCCGAAACGGACTTGATTTCACCTGAAATTTACTTGATACCCGAAATGACCTAACCCGAAGCCTATCTAAACCTGAACTGACATGAAAATTAACTGACTGGAATCCTAAGCATTTTGACCGAACTTGGTATTGAAATCAAAGTACTAGGACTAAATTGAAATATTATTTATGTGTTGAGCCAATTTTTTAAAATTGTGGTCAAATTAAAATAAATGTAAAACTTGAAGGATAATATTTTATTTTATCAATTTATATTAACGACATCGTCCGTTAAAAAACTTAGCGACAAAGGGTCAATTTGTTTTTTTTAAATATTTTGAGGCTACCATTCTTGTTTAGAATTGAATCACTTTTGTAAGGATAATAGGATGTTTTAAAACATTTTAACGTGTTAAATTTGGATGTTTTAACAAAATCTAAATATCGAGCGAATAATTTTTTAAAATTCTTATTCAACTAATGATAATGGAACTTATTACTCATGATAAATGGATTCAAATTAAAAAAAAAAAAATTGGATCAAATTGTTCATTTTCAGCATTTACATTATCTATGATTTTGTTACAGTTAAATCCAAGAATTAATCTAGTTGGCTGAGAGCAATCATTTAAAAGAATGGTCTAGATTTGATAATGCATGCGTTCAAAATTATCAAAGATTTCATTCTCTACATGGTATGTCTTTCCTTCCTACGAGTTTATCGAATTTAAATCATTTTCAATATCCTTCCTACTCAACTCATTCCGATTTCCCCCGGTTTTCTTGAACATGCTGCTCTTATTTTTCGAACTCTAGAATTGTTCTAAACTGGATTAGTAAGTAACCCCTTGCAGCGGCAATGGAGCTGGTGGGTGATTCTTGCTGAAATTGACTTGGTAGCTCGAAGAATTGGCGGAGTGCAGTTCTGTCACACTTCACGGTCATGTAAGGTGTTGGCTTGTTGCTGCTGCAGTTGTTGTTGGCGCTGCTGCAATGGAGCGGTTGGCGGTAGCTGGCTAGGCAGTGTGGCAATCTCCAAACATCCACCATTGTTTGAATATAGAGTGAAGAAGGATTGAGAGAAAGAAAGTATAGAAGAAATGATCACAAACCAGTCTACTTTCTTATTCAATATCACAAGGTATTTATACAACATAAGAGAACTCAGAGAGCTCTGTTAACAGATTCATAACTGTTTAACAAATACAGCTTTACAACTTAACCAACTATAACAGAATAACAAACTTCCTCCAGCTTTCTTCACCATTCTTGATTCCTTGATTACATACTCCTAACATACTTCCATGTTTCTCCTCTTCCTTTCCTTTACAAGAGACTGAACATCTTCATTATCCAACACACTTCCATATTCATCTTCTTTCTGCACTGATTTTTAACAGACAACCTTGACAGAGCAAAAACATTCACACCTATGTTGAAAATTTTCTGGTTGTAGATTTCAAACTCAACTCCCCAGCAGAAAACACACACAACCTTTCTCTAAGATGAACAAAGAAGGATGCTGACAAAGGCTTGGTTAGAATATCTGCAACTTGATCTGCTGCAGGCACATAGTTAATCTGAAACTGACCCTCTGCAACCTTCTCCCTTACAAACGATAGATCAAGTTCAACGTGCTTCAACTTGGCATGGTGAACTGGATTTGCTGAATGTGCTATAGCACTAGTATTGTCACACCATATAACTGGTGTAGAAGTTATAGAAATCCCAAGCTCAATAAGGAGAGACTTTACCCACATTGTTTCACACATAGCATTAGCTAAGCTTCTGAACTCTGCCTCAGTGGACGACCGAGAGACCACACCTTGTTTCTTCGAACTCCAAGCAACAAGATTGCCCCCTAAAAACACACAGTGTCCTGCTGTAGACCTTCTATCATCAGGATTGGTACCCCAATCAGGATCAGAATACGTTACAAGTGTTGTAAGCGTTGGTGTCATGCTAAAAAATAAGCCATGGTCCAGAGTGCCCTTAAGATACTTTATGATTCTACCAACTGCCTTCCAATGCTTATCTAAAGGTGATTGCATGAACTGGCTCACCTTGTTCACTGCAAACTGAATGTCAGGCCTTGTTGTACAAACATGCTGTAGAGTGCCTACAATCTGTCTATACAAGGTTGCATCTAAGCAAGGATCTCCACTAGCAGCAGACAACTGAGGTGAAGTAATCATTGGGGTAGGAGCAGGATTAGCATTTACCATCTTAGACTTCTCAAGAAGTTCAAGTATATGTTTCTTCTGACTTAGAATGACTCCTTGTTCAACATGTTGCACAGTCATGCCAAGAAAGAAATCAAGTTTCCCCAGATCTTTAAGAGAAAAAGCTGAGTTAATATCCTGAATAACTTCACTAATTTCATTTGCATCATCCCCTGTGATCACCACATCATCAACATACACCATAACATATATCTTATGACCAATGTCTCCTCGAAAATACAAAGAAGCATCTGCTAAGGACTCTTTGAATTTAAGAACATCTACCAAATAAGCCCGAAACTTTTCAAACCATGCCCTGGGGGCTTGCTTGAGGCCATATAGGGATTTCTTTAATCGACACACTAACTGATTCCCATGATCATCAACCTGTTCAAACCCTGGTGGTTGAACCATGTATATCTCATCCTCTAAGTCCCTATTTAAAAAAACATTGTCAACGTCTATCTGTCTTAACACCCATCCTTTGCTAAGAGCCATACTTAACAAAACTCTAACAGTCACAGGTTTTACAACAGGACTATAGGTTTCATTGTAATCAAATCCTGCTTTTTGGGAATAACCCTTAGCTACTAGTCTTGCCTTATACCTAGCCACACTACCATTTGCATTTTTCTTAACCTTGAACAGCCATTTACAGCCTATAGGTATTCTATCATTGGGCAAAGAAACTAACTCCCATGTACCTTTGCCAATTAATGCTCCAAACTCTTTC
This sequence comes from Hibiscus trionum, assembly GCA_030270665.1. Taxonomy (NCBI): domain Eukaryota; kingdom Viridiplantae; phylum Streptophyta; class Magnoliopsida; order Malvales; family Malvaceae; genus Hibiscus; species Hibiscus trionum. Next base: position 2,488,162 of record BSYR01000025.1, on the reverse strand, counting down.
TCTACAGCTTCTTTCCACTTAGCATGACCCATAGCTTGATAAATGTCTACTGGTTCATCAAACTCAGACATAACTTCAACATTAAAGACCTTAGGTTTAAAAATACCTGCTTTTGATCTTGTAACCATATGATGTGAATTCCTCATTGAATCTGAAGTAGAGGAATAAGATGTACTATGCACAGAAGTTGATCTTTGCTCTTGCTCCACAGGATCAGAACTAGCACCTGGAAACACTCCACCATCCAACACACCTTCTGAGCAAGTAGAAGCTGGAACTAAACCTTCACCAACAGCTGAACTCGAACCATCAAACGAATCTGAGGCACCTGATGAAGACACAGCAATACCAGGCTCTTGCATCTGGACAGCAACTTCAGTAGAAACAGGTGTACAAGATACAGGACCAAGGACCATTTCTGCTGGATCACTAGAACCATGCATAACTGTAGGACCATCAGGACCACTAGAACCTGCAGGAACAGCATGCATTTGCAACCCTGGTATTTGCAACTCTGTAGAACCACCACGAACAGGAGTTTGCACTTGAACACTTGGTGCTGATACATGTTGACCACCATCTTGAATTTGACTCTGATTTTGTGCTGGTATTTGCAACTCTGTAGCTGGTATTTGCAACTCTGTAGGACCACCACGAACAGGACTTGGTGCTGATACTTGTTAACCATCAGTTTGTCTTTGATTCTAACTTTGAGAGCTAGTACTAGGTGAACACAGCCTTTGTGGTGACTCTGAAGAAGTAGAAGCACTGGTAACTATCTCTTCAACAACAGCACGTGCATCACCAGCTACCCTTGGTTTAAAGAACTTTGCAACCACAGCATCACCAGGCTCAGTTTGCACCTTCTGACCATGCTGAGCAACACCTGCAAAAGGAAACACATCCTCATTAAACTGAACATGTCTGGAAACATAAACCTTACCATCCTCACTAAGACACTTGAAGCCTTTCTGATGAGAACAGTAACCCAGAAAAGTACAAGGCTTAGACCTGTACTGCAGCTTATGTTGATTGTAAGGCCTAACCAGAGGAAAACACTGGCAGCCAAACACCCTTAAACTATCATAAGAAGGTAACTCATTATAGAGCTTTTCATGAGGACTCTTTCCTTGCAAAACAACAGTAGGCAATTTGTTAATGAGATAAACAGCAGTAAGAAAAGCATCTGACCAGAATTTAAAAGGTACTGAGGCTTGAGCCATTAAAGTAAGCCCAAGTTCTACAATGTGCCTATGCTTCCTTTCAACAATTCCATTTTGTTGAGAGGTATAGGGACATGTATTCCTCACACTAATACCATTCTGAGCAAAATAAGAAGATAAAGGCTTAAACTCACTTCCACAATCAGTTTGAAAAACTTTAAGCTTGGTATCAAACTGCCTCTCAACAAACTTATGAAAAGTCATAACAATTTGAGCTACATCAGATTTCCTTGATAGAAAATAGATCCATGTAAAACGAGTACAAGCATCGAAAAAGCTAATGTAATATGTATAATTATTGGAAACCAAAGGAGTAGGACCCCACAAATCAACTTGAACCAATTGAAAGGGTTTAGAATAAACAGTTACAGAACTCACAAAAATTCGGATAAAACTCAACAGATACGTTATTGTCCTTAGTAAATTTTGAAACTGAAAGTAAATTCTTCTTAATCGAAGGGACATGAAGCAAATTAGTTAACATTAAAGACCTGTTACTAGAATTTAAAACAGCAGACCCAACTTTCGAAATGGGAACAACCATTCCATTAGCAACCGAAACCTTACCTGACCCAAAATAAGGTGAAGACTGAACAATCATACCTGCATCCGGTGTCAAATGAGTCGTTGCCCCAGAATCTGGATACCAGACAGCGTCGGAATACCCAGTAGGACCTTCATCTTTTGCATTCAGATCCGAACTAACCATATGAACAGATTCTTCAACCGGAGATTCCGAAGGCTCCTCCATAGCTTCATCAGTCATGAAGCAATGATTGGCAGATGAATTACCAAGACCTTCATACATCTGATCAAACCGGAAATAACAACGGCTGGCCAGATGACCAATCTTCCCGCAAATTTGGCACTGGACTCGCGAACGATCATTGAAACGCCCAGCAAAAGTCCGACCACCACGTCCTCGAGAAGGATAACCACTACGGTTGAAAGAACCGCCCCGATTCACTTGAAACGTCTGATCTTGAAAACTCCTCTGTGTATCTTGAAACGGCCGTTGAAACGCCGTACCTCCATTGCCAACATTAGGGTAAGCAGTCTGATGATAGCCTTGGTTGAAATATCCTCGACCCAACGAATGTGGGCTTTGAATATTACCACCAGATGGGCCTTGAGCCAGATTAACCTGAGCAAGAAAGTCTTGCTGACGAGCCTCTGTATCAAGTAGAACACTGCACACCCCATCTATCTTGTACGCCTGCTGACTGGAGGTGATGACAGCCACCACCGGCTCATACTCCGGTGGCAAGCCTGAAAGTATCGCAGAAATATGCATGGTGTCGGTCAACGGATTTCCACAAGCCGCCAAACTATCACAGATCGCCTGAACTTGTGCCAAGTATTCACGCATCGATTGATCCATTTTCCTCAGATTCTTCAACGAACAGTGAAGATGCATAATCTTGGTCGTCGAAGAAACTGAAAAAAGATGCTGAATCTTTTCCCATATCTCAAGCGTCGTGCGGCAATTGACCAGAGAAGGAAGAATTGACGGGCCAACCGATGAGAGTAACCAAGAACACAAAGCACTATCCTGTTGTTTGTAGGCAACAAACTCAGGATTAGGCATCTTGGCACCATCTTGAACAATACACTGAGAAGGAACAGCCAGTGTTCCATCAACATGGCTCACCATCGCCAAACTCTCAATGGCAAAGAGCACCTGCTGCTTCCACAACAGGTAATTGGTGTCGTCAAGACGAATTGAAATCGTCTTGTTCGTGAATGGTTTTGACGAACCTGTTTCACTCCCTTTGGAAACCTCTGATACCATGTTTGAATATAGAGTGAAGAAGAATTGAGAGAAAGAAAGTATAGAAGAAATGATCACAAACCAGTCTACTTTCTTATTCAATATCACAAGGTATTTATACAACATAAGAGAACTCAGAGAGCTCTGTTAACAGATTCATAACTGTTTAACAAATACAGCTTTACAACTTAACCAACTATAACAGAATAACAAACTTCCTCCTGCTTTCTTCACCATTCTTTTTTCCTTGATTACATACTCCTAACAACCATCATTGGCATTGCTATTTCCACGGAATTTCTTGCTCGTCAAAGGCGATGTGGTCATGGCCTTCGTCTTCAATGAAGTAAAGCAAAGGGTTAACCATGGATAAGTCTGAATATATTCCCATCTGATCAGAAATGAGACCATTGTTTATGCTATCACTCCCCATCGTTGCATCAAACAGAGTATCTCCTTGAGTGCCAAGCAGTGTGCCAAAACTTGATCCTTCTCTTGACAACTGATATTCTGTATTATCTTGGCTGCCGATTGATGCCGAAGCTGGTATGGCGAATCCGGAAGTTGAATTAATATAGTACGAGTTGGGCCCTGGGAGTTGATATGCAAGGCCCAAACTCCCATCTCCCATTGACCCCAGCATTGCTTGCTGCTGCTGCAATGGAAGGGTTGGCGGTAGCTGGCTAGGCAGTGTGGCAATCTCCAAACATCCACCCTCATTGGCATTGCTATTCCCACGGAATCTCTTGCTCGTCCACGGCCATGTGGTTTCATCTTCGATGCAGCAAAGCGAAGGGAGGGTCCTTTTCAGAGGGTTAACCATGGATAAGTCTGAATATATTTCCATCTGATCAGAAATGAGACCATTGTTTATGCTATCACTCCCCATTGTTGCATCAAACAGAGTATCTCCTTGAGTGCCAAGCAGTGTGCCAAAACTTGATCCTTCTCTTGACAACTGATATTCTTGATTATGTTGGCTGCTGATTGATGCCGAAGCTGGTATGGTACCTAGCATCTCATCCTCGGAGTCATAGTTACAATGCTCCAGAGCTCTATTTGTGTTATTTTTGTTGTATATACGGCATAGTACCCAATCATCGACCTATAAACCCAAAGAAACAAAACAAAAACAATGGACCAAAAATAAGTTAGTGTACAAATAATGACAAATTAGACTGATTCAAGGCAGTAACAATCTGTCCAACAACAAAATCCAGGTTTGAAAGACTAAACTTGAACAAAACAGAACGGAATGACCAGCCCCTAATCGACAAAACATTGAACAAAACAACAGTACAGAATGACTAGCCCCTAATCGACAAAACATTGAACAAAACAACAGTACAGAATGGCCTGCCCCTAATCGATAAAACATTGAACAAAACAACAGTACAGAATGGCCTGCCCCTAATCGATAAAACATTGAACAAAACAACAGTGCAGAATGGCCTGCCCCTAATCGACAAACAATATCCTAATAAGCTAAACAACAAGCAGAATGCTAGTCGCGGCTGTAGACATAATATCAAATATAGTAAAAATAGTGTGATGTAACTAAGGTACGTACTTGATCATCGTTAATAAGTGAAAACTCGTGCATGATCCAATGTCCCTTCTCCTTATTTTTGGAACCTCCTTCAACTTGAAAAACGAAAAGTTTTCTATCCCCTACATGATTCTTCTCGGAATCCATAACAGGATCTGTTCTTTGACCTTTCCAGGTCCCTGACCCTGCCGTTCGGTCAATCCTTCTTCCCTTCCCCTTCTTCCTTAGTTTCGTGAAAACATAACAAGTTTCGGACGTGGTCTCACCGAAAAGTTTCCATGGCTCTTTATCGCCATAGATTTCACAGTCATGGATATCTTCATCGCAAGGTAATGGCTGGCCTCTCGCCTTGTTCCACAGATAATTTTCAATAAGCTCATAATCAGTTGGTGCAAACCGAAAACCTGGAGGAATCTGTAATACCCCTAATTTTATATGAAAATAGTGAAAGAAAAAAAAATATATGGAATAGGTTGAGAGTTGTGAGAATCGAACCCACAACCTCTTGATTCATGGCTGGGTGCCCAGCCAATTGAGCTAGGTAAGCTCTTGGTCTGGAATCACCCCATTTAAATCTTATTTAGATTCGAAATTAAATATATTTAATTAAATAATACAAATATCCCAACCACTCCACTATCAGATTTGTTTAAAGGGGGATCAGATCTTCACGTTAGGGATGAATTATTTCCCTAATTATTGATATCTATCAATAATTATTTTTTTTCCCCTTTCCTAACCGAACCGGCCACCACCATCATCCTCCACCGCCGCGCCGTGGACAACACCGCCACCGTCAGAGTGGCCGCCGTCCCCTTCCCGATCGAGCCGTGCCAGTCACTCGCACATCGCCGCCACCGTCGTCCTCCGTGTGCGCTGCAACCGCTTCGAACAGGGTAAGCGTCGGAGTCGGATTTTCGGTCGGGTTTCGCATGCGCCGTCGCCGGCCGAGGTTGTCGAGTCGTGGCCGTTGTCAGGCCGTGGCTGCCGTCGGATGCTGGGTTGCGTCGGGGTTCTGTGCGCCGTCGGGGGAGGGGGAAAGGGATATTAGGGTTAGGGTTAGGGTTTGTTGATTTGGGGATTTTGTAGATGAACCGAACCGGTTCAAGGAGAAGTGAACCGGCCGGCTGGGTTGAGCCGAACCGGTCTGGTTGGCTGATGCACTGATGACGTCATACTGGCGTCAGCGATGACGTCAGCGATGACGTCAGCGATGACGTCATCACAGTCATCACAGTCATGCTGACGTCAGCGATGACGTCAGCGATGACGTCAGCATTGACTTTTGGTCAACTTTTTCGACCGAGCCCACTTTTATGTTTTTCGACGTCCCGGTTCCATTGGCGCTGTCCGTTTCTTCAAATTCGAACCCGAAGTGCCGTTTTGGATCAATTTTATATATTGAGCTCAGATTTTCAGTAAAGTGTTAAATCGGAATTTGACTCAGATAATTTCGTGTTCAGGTGACATGGACTCAGATCCCGAGATTTTACCTCCTCCACCGTCAGGCAAACCTCCGGTGGCACAATCTTCGAGATCTGCTAGTAAGATATTTATTAAGAGTAATTTATTCGGATGTGGCATAGTAGGAAATCTAACATAGTGTCATGTATTGTTAGGAACTGATTCTGTCCGACCTTCCGTTAGAGCTGAGCGTGGGAGACGTCACTATCGACGTTGACTATTTAGCTGCCTAAGGTGTGTTCTCTGTTTTGTGCTACATTTTTATGTGTTACATGATTTCGTGAATCTGTTTGAGAAATACTTGTATGCTATTCTACACTGTTATTTGATGAATATTGCATGACTTAATTGTATGTCATTCTGCTCTGTTATCGGATGAATAATGTATACTCGGATACTATGATCATGTTATGTAACACATATCGGAATCGGATTATTATGTACATGCATCTTAGTTATTTAACAAGATTGCATTCGGACTCGGACATCGGATTACATGTCATATCATTGGGTTGGGATATTGTACGGAGGAAGCTCAGCGACTTCATCCTTCGGGATGAACTTCGCTTCGGATCAGTAGTTCCATCCTTCGGGATGAGTTCTGCTTCGGACATGGTGACGTAGGGTAGAGTGGTTCAGGGGAACTTCACTCTTCGGACGGTGATGTAGATGGGTGCATATCATGTCATGGCATCTGTATGCATTGTTTGTACTATTTCAGAATATCTGTTAATTCTTGACTGTGATATTATTGTTTGATTGATTTCTGTTATGCACCTTAGAGACACACTGAGCTTTATAGCTGACTCCCCCTTAGTATCTATTTCAGATTTCCAGACTTAGGTTTCGGTACTTGGAGGACTACGTACGAACAGTATTTGATATTATCTATCAGTATGTTTCGTTTCAGACTTATTAAATGATTTAAATATTTTCAGTATTTGGTTGTAAACGTGGACTTTGGACATTTATTACTATTTGGATTTGATAACTATTTTGAATATGCTTGTTTTAAAACGAAACAGTAAACAATAACTATTATAATTAAATAATAGTTTTGGTACAGTTTTTCATAAATGATCTTACTTGAGGGGAAAGTTTCCAATTCGCCAAATTCAATTTATTTCAAAACCCTAGGTCAAAATAGGGGGTTACATTTAGTGGTATCAGAGCCTAGGTTACACCCCTCGGCCTGTGAGACTCGATGAAAATTTGATTTTAAAGTTTTCGAAAAATTGCAAGCATCATAAATGTTTTCGGAAATTATGAGATTTTCAGATAAATGTCCAAATAAAAATATATATATATATGTTTTTAATTAAAGTCTCCAAGTACCAATCTTGACTCTAGGACTCTTCTTTTGTAGATAGACTATTATGCCACTGTGTAGGAGTTTTAATCTATTGTTTGTTCGATGTCGTGACCGAGGCCCGTACTACTACTTCTAGTAGTGGTCACTCGCCTTCTGTTGGGCAAGCAGAAATTCAGAATAAGTTACATGTTGATGAGAACCATTTGTTAGGAGGATATCAGATCGGAAGTGATAACTCACTTGATATTGAGAACACTGACCGATATGTAGGAGCCGAGCTCGTATCGTGGTGTTAAGATTATTTTATAAATTTGAAACAGAACAGCAAGCCAGGGAATGATTATGAGATATAGTTTCGGAGATTGGTCAAGTATGCTACTGAGTTAGTTGTGACTGAAAAAAAAAAAATAAGTATGATTTTTTTTTTAGAACTTCAACTACCGATTCAAAGAGACGTTGCAACACATCATGATAAAGTATTCAGCGACATGGTTGATCGAGTTAAAACTTCTGAGAAGATAAATTTCACAAATGGAAAAAGGAGGAACTTCAAAATTTGATCAACTCGGGAAGCCACCAGACACATTTGTACAACGAAGTTTTGTCTGCTCGTTGGGAAAGTGATCTAAAGATAAGTTTATTCCTCAGAGTTATCAGAATGTAACTTGCAGTATCGACAGTTCTGTCTGGCAGGCAGGGTAGTTCAAAAGTCTACCAGCCTATTTCTATATGTGGTTTTTACAACAAAAAGCATAACGGGGAGTGTAGGTTGATGAACATGACGTGTCTCAGATGTGGGTCTCAGGATCACTATTTAAAGAATTGTCCACGTTCAGCTACTGCTTCATCCGTTCAGAGTCATGCATCAATTCAAGCACCTCACCGAGGTAGAGAGGCGGTTCGGGTCAGTTGCTTCTGGTACTGCTAGTAGAGGTAGACATGCTCCGAGTGGGTGATCATGTCAAGATTTCTAAGGTGTACAAGAATTGCCCTTCGGAAATGCAAGGGAAAATATTCTCTGTTGATTTGATGGAGTTACCTTTCAGAGAGTTCGACCTTATTCTCGGAATGGATTGGTTATTCGCTCATCGAGTCCGTTTGGATTGTGAAAAGAAAAAGGTGACTCTGAAAACCTCAGATGGGTACGAGGTGATTATGGTGGGAGAGCGTAGAGATTACTTGCCCGATGTTGTTCGACTCTCAAAGCAGAAAAGATGATTCGACATGGAACTACGGCCTATTTTGCTTATATTTTTGACTCGAGGTAGTCAGATTCTGGTGGATAAGATCCGGGTGGTTAGGAATTTTTCTAGATGTTTTTCGGAGGAATTGCCAAGGGTACCGCCAAAACGTGACGAGGTTGAGTTTGGCGTAGATGTATATTCGGGTACAGCTCATGTCTCTATGGCAATGTAAATAAAGACTGAAATTGGAATTTGCGCGATTGAAGGTATTCAAAGTTTCTTGTATTTGGGATGTTGAGGATGTCGCAATTGGGTTCGAGAGTGATCGAACGGAGTATCATGGTCAATTGATATAACAAGTATTAAAGGTAATACACTACTACCTGTAGTATGCCTTATGAACATGTTGATATTCGGTTAATGCATGCATGAATATGATAAGGAGTGTTGTTAGTCCTGCTCAAGTCAAATCAGATATGAAATTGAGTATGATAACCTAGATATGATCGAAATGCTCGACCGAAGAAGTTAACAAATGTAAGGACCTGGAGTTCAATGCTAAAATTATTTTGATATGAAATTACGAAAATGCTCTATGGTATGAGAATGACTAAAATACCCTTGGATTTGGAAGTAGTCTAGAAATCTGCACTGGATATGGTAAAACAACCCGATTCATCTAAAAACCTCGATCTACTTGGAAAATTATGGTAACAAGATTTAAACCTTCGAGATTGTAAGGTGATAGGTTTCCTTGAATTGGGAATGAATTTCCAAGTATAGATTTACGGGAACTACTCATACCTCTGAATTAATCAAGTGGCTCAAATACTGAATTGATCGTAATGACTAAAGGTATTGGAAATACTGTTATGGTTAAATTATTCGGAATGATCGTATTGATAAAAAGGGCTGAAGTATCCTCGGACACCGAGGCTTGCGAATTAACTAGAAGGATGGATAAAACCTTGAGTTCTGAAATGAATGAAGTGGTTAGAGATACCGAAATTTCTGAAATGACTGAAACACCCATGAGTACTTAAAGGATTGAAATTCTACAAATGGTTCAATTGACAGTATTGATGGATATCTCGAACATCGAAATGACCGAAATACCCCCATGATTGGAATAAGTAAATTATCTTTGATTAAATTTCTGGAAATGTCGATAAAGTGGAAATGACTGGAATGCCCTCAAGGGTGAAGTATGACTCTGGTATATAAATCTCTCGTGATATTAATATGAGGATGGAAGTTTTTCCGCACAGAATATAAGTTTGACTACTTCGCGGCAAGTCCGATGGTGAAATAGGAAAGCAACCGTTCAGATATACGATACAGTCGAATACATTCAAAGGGTTGGTTAGTAATGCAAGGTTGGGATATGTTAGTTCGAATGATTTTGGTTGCAACTATCTCTACGGAGAGAAGTGATATATCTTCACCGATCACAAGAGTCTAAAATACCTCCTTACGCAGACAGAGTTGAATCTGAGACAACGTCGCTGGTTGGAACTTCTTAAGGATTATGAATGTGATTATTTCTTTTTCTGAAATAAGTGCATCTAATCCTTCTGTCCATAATAGCTTGATCTGTATTGGAAAGGAATATCGGTAATGTTTATCAATGAATTGGATTAACTTAATGAATTTGAATCTGGATAGAGAACTCGAGATGGTCTATGCATGTGGAATTGAAGATCTGAATCAGGTTAAGAATAAATGTTTGATCATATGAGATAACCGATATAAGACTGCATGTATGTTAGCTCGGTGATAATGATATACTCGAAAATATCCTGAAAAAAAAAAAAAAAAAAAATTGATAAATGCAGTATGAATCTAAGAGAGAGATGACTATGAACCCAGCGAAAGAGTAAACTCGGTAGTTACTCCGTTAAACACAAAGAAAACAATTGTATGACCTTTACGTTGAAGGTAAGTGCAAATCATTTAAAACTTTGGTTATGTCGGATTGGCATTGAGGAAAAATTCACTGGAAATATGGCATGGTGTATAGTCATACATATCATCCTTGACTGAAATTCAGTGTTACGTCTTAACTTTAGAAGGCTCTGTTGGAAGCTTGAATTACTTGCTTGGATTTCAGGTACAGATTCTTATCCGTAAATTGATGGATGACTTGATAGATTAACTCATATCCTAGAGGAGATGCTTCTAGGAGGTATGGTTATTTCTATGATTATTGGAAAGGTTTCACATCCCTGACTGAGACCGCATATAATGAAAGCTGCAAGACAAGTGTTTGTTTGGCTTCGTACAAAGTTCTGTATGCATTCAAATACTGTAATATGATTAGTTCGTATGAGTTGTATGATAGTATGACATTGCGTTTAAAGAATAGTTGAACGACTAAAGACACTCCCAGATTGATCCGTAATTGTTTGCGAGACCCGAGAAACATTGGTACTCTATTGGGTAAGTTTCAATACAAGAATGGATGAAAGAGTAGTTTCTGCTTTTCCCCAACTGTGATAAATTTCGAGGACATGTTAAGAGGTTGTGTTCTGGATTATAGTGATAGTTGGGAGGATTTCTTGCCGCTTGCAGAGTTTTCATATAATAACAGTTACCAGTCCAGTATCAAAATGGCACCGTATGAGGCTCTGTATGGGCGTAAGTGTAGGTCACCGATTGGGTGGACTGAACTTAATGAACATAGATTGTTGGGACCAAATCTAGTCCGTGAGGCTGAACAGACAGTCAGATTGATTCGACACCGGCTTAAAGTTGCTTTTGATAGACAAAAAAATCTTACGCCGACTTGAAACGTCGAAATCTTGAGTTTGAGGTTGGTGATGAAGTCTTCCTGAAAGTATCTCCGTTGAGGAAGGTACTTCGGTTTGGTCGGAAGGGCAAATTGAGTCCTCGTTATATTGGCCCTTATCGGATTTTTCGCCGGGTTGGACCTGTTGCTTATCAACTCGAATTACCACCAGAGCTTAGGCGCATTCATGATGTTTTCCATATTTCTGTGTTGAAACGCTACCATGCTGATCCGTCTCATGTTTTACCTGTGGAAGAGATCGAGATTCGTCCTGATCTACGCTTTGAGGAGGAGCCTATTGAGATTCTTGCTCAGGATAAGAAAGTTCTCAGAAGGAAGACCATCAAGATGGTCAAAGTTTTGTGGAGCGGTCGCAGTCATGACGAGGCTACTTGGGAGCCCAAAGATAACATCAAAGCTCAATATCCGCATTTGTTTACCTCAGGTAAATTTCGAGGACGAAATTTCTTTGTAGGAGGGGAGAATTGTAATACCCCTAATTTTATATGAAAATAGTGAAAGAAAAAAAATATATGGAATAGGTTGAGAGTTGTGAGAATCGAACCCACAACCTCTTGATTCATGGCTGGGTGCCCAGCCAATTGAGCTAGGTAAGCTCTTGGTCTGGAATCACCCCATTTAAATCTTATTTAGATTCGAAATTAAATATATTTAATTAAATAATACAAATATCCCAACCACTCCACTATCAGATTTGTTTAAAGGGGGATCAGATCTTCACGTTAGGGATGAATTATTTCCCTAATTATTGATATCTATCAATAATTATTTTTTTCCCCTTTCCTAACCGAACCGGCCACCACCATCATCCTCCACCGCCGCGCCGTGGACAACACCGCCACCGTCAGAGTGGCCGCCGTCCCCTTCCCGATCGAGCCGTGCCAGTCACTCGCACATCGCCGCCACCGTCGTCCTCCGTGTGCGCTGCAACCGCTTCGAACAGGGTAAGCGTCGGAGTCGGATTTTCGGTCGGGTTTCGCATGCGCCGTCGCCGGCCGAGGTTGTCGAGTCGTGGCCGTTGTCAGGCCGTGGCTGCCGTCGGATGCTGGGTTGCGTCGGGGTTCTGTGCGCCGTCGGGGGAGGGGGAAAGGGATATTAGGGTTAGGGTTAGGGTTTGTTGATTTGGGGATTTTGTAGATGAACCGAACCGGTTCAAGGAGAAGTGAACCGGCCGGCTGGGTTGAGCCGAACCGGTCTGGTTGGCTGATGCACTGATGACGTCATACTGGCGTCAGCGATGACGTCAGCGATGACGTCAGCGATGACGTCATCACAGTCATCACAGTCATGCTGACGTCAGCGATGACGTCAGCGATGACGTCAGCATTGACTTTTGGTCAACTTTTTCGACCGAGCCCACTTTTATGTTTTTCGACGTCCCGGTTCCATTGGCGCTGTCCGTTTCTTCAAATTCGAACCCGAAGTGCCGTTTTGGATCAATTTTATATATTGAGCTCAGATTTTCAGTAAAGTGTTAAATCGGAATTTGACTCAGATAATTTCGTGTTCAGGTGACATGGACTCAGATCCCGAGATTTTACCTCCTCCACCGTCAGGCAAACCTCCGGTGGCACAATCTTCGAGATCTGCTAGTAAGATATTTATTAAGAGTAATTTATTCGGATGTGGCATAGTAGGAAATCTAACATAGTGTCATGTATTGTTAGGAACTGATTCTGTCCGACCTTCCGTTAGAGCTGAGCGTGGGAGACGTCACTATCGACGTTGACTATTTAGCTGCCTAAGGTGTGTTCTCTGTTTTGTGCTACATTTTTATGTGTTACATGATTTCGTGAATCTGTTTGAGAAATACTTGTATGCTATTCTACACTGTTATTTGATGAATATTGCATGACTTAATTGTATGTCATTCTGCTCTGTTATCGGATGAATAATGTATACTCGGATACTATGATCATGTTATGTAACACATATCGGAATCGGATTATTATGTACATGCATCTTAGTTATTTAACAAGATTGCATTCGGACTCGGACATCGGATTACATGTCATATCATTGGGTTGGGATATTGTACGGAGGAAGCTCAGCGACTTCATCCTTCGGGATGAACTTCGCTTCGGATCAGTAGTTCCATCCTTCGGGATGAGTTCTGCTTCGGACATGGTGACGTAGGGTAGAGTGGTTCAGGGGAACTTCACTCTTCGGACGGTGATGTAGATGGGTGCATATCATGTCATGGCATCTGTATGCATTGTTTGTACTATTTCAGAATATCTGTTAATTCTTGACTGTGATATTATTGTTTGATTGATTTCTGTTATGCACCTTAGAGACACACTGAGCTTTATAGCTGACTCCCCCTTAGTATCTATTTCAGATTTCCAGACTTAGGTTTCGGTACTTGGAGGACTACGTACGAACAGTATTTGATATTATCTATCAGTATGTTTCGTTTCAGACTTATTAAATGATTTAAATATTTTCAGTATTTGGTTGTAAACGTGGACTTTGGACATTTATTACTATTTGGATTTGATAACTATTTTGAATATGCTTGTTTTAAAACGAAACAGTAAACAATAACTATTATAATTAAATAATAGTTTTGGTACAGTTTTTCATAAATGATCTTACTTGAGGGGAAAGTTTCCAATTCGCCAAATTCAATTTATTTCAAAACCCTAGGTCAAAATAGGGGGTTACAGAATCCTTGCCATGTATTCAGCGGAAGCCATAACTCTTTGGTTTGGAATAAACAAAAGCTTGCGTGTATCTGGCTTTCAAGTTTTAGAAACCTAATACAAATTAATGGCAGGCGGCCGAGGATCAATATTGTTATCCTCTTATAACGATTTGGGAAGTGCACTAATCTTTTTTATTCTTTAGGTTACTTGCGTAGGAAGTCATCTTAATTTAATTTATATATTTTAGGTTACTCGTGTAGGAAATAATCTTAATTTGATTGATAAGTGTTTTTTTTAATGAAACGTTATCAAAAGCAGCCTTGGCAATTTAAGAATTAGGAAATTAAAGGTGAATCTCCATGCAGATAATTAGGTTTAGGATTTAAGATTAGGGTTTAGGTTATTGGATGTAAGGTGTATTTTTAAGGTTTAAGGTTTATGATTTCGGATTTAGGATTTAGAGTTGACGCTTAAGATTTAATTTTTTAGTGTTATGACATAAAAAGGACACCAAAATAGAACAAGAGATTTTTGTTCGATAAACGGCAGTCATATGGATCTTCTTCTTCCCCATTCATTTTTTTGAATAGTCCCCATTCATACTTTATGTGCAAATTGTATTCATCAATCTGATAATTTTCGGTTAAGCCTCCTATTTAATCTTAACAAGCTAAAAAGAATGCATTTTCTAGGCCTGGATATACATAATTATGAGCTTTTTAAAAAAAAAAAAGTGAGACCCTTTTGTTTTATTGAGTGTATCTATGGGGCGTAAAAAGCTTATTTGATTCGAAAATTCGATTCGAGTCTGACATGATATTGACTCGAATCTGTGTTGAACCCTGTTATTTTGGATTTGCACTTGAGAACGACGCGAACCCGATAATGTGATAACTGAACTTGATATGCACTCGACCTGATATGAACTCGAATCCGAAATTAACAAGGTAAATATCTGATATAATCATACATGAAATAAAATATCCAATTATATGCGAAATGCTCTCACCTGACCTATAATTAACCCGACTTGCTAATTGTCTCAACTTGTTATTTACTCGACTTGTTAATTAACTCGACCTATAATTGATCTGAATTGATATATACCTTACATGTAATCAATTGACTTAAAGCGGTTTACTAATTGACATAATGTATTTTGTTAAATTTTTACTAAATATTTTTTCATCGATAAGTATAATTTATTAATACGACAAATCATACACACGACCACCAACGTGGAACTGCAGCCATGTATTGCACACCAAACCACTTTAATTAAGAATTTGTAACCACGAAACTCTATTGACACCCCTTTCGCCAAGGCGTCCGCAGTAGTATTAGCCTCACAAAAATATGGTTAAAACAAACACACCTTTTTTTCGAGCAGGCTGCATCAATCTCCACGAAAATCCACCAATATTTACATGGTCGTTTCTCCTTGCGTAGCATATGTACTAAACAAGTCAACTGTGGATGACTATATGCTCTCGTAATTTCCTTCTTCTCACCTTCATTTTCACTGTTTTTCATATTCTTTTATTCATATTGTATAGCATATGTACTAATCAACTGTGGACGACTATATGGTCTTAGAATCATATGGAATCTCTTATTCTTCTGTTTCAGTATAATTTCCTTCCCACTTTACTATACGTTTGATCTTTTTTCCCTTTTCTTTTTTGAAGGTATTAGCGTCTTGGAAAAACAAATACAATGCTGCACAGTTGACTTGAGCAGCAGAAAAGTGTTGTTGATAATTCAATTGGAATTTTGTTTACTTGGGATTTTTACTATTTCATATTCTGCCATTAGGTTTGAAATCATTACTTTTGGCATGATTTGGAATAAATGATTATTATGTTTTGGATACGAAACATGAAAATGTAAAGGTTAAGATATGTTTTGAATAAAAAGGCTATGGAAAAAGAAAGAATGTTGTAGTAGTAGTAGTTTGTTGATCTTGGTGTTACGAATTATATGTTAATTAAGAACCTGGTTTAGCTCGCTATATCTGATCCATTAGTTAGAGGTAATAATCCGTAAATCATACTGAAAATAAATGGAGCAGTTTTAGCTGCCTTGTTAAGTAGCCAAACTATTGGACATGCTTATAGGGGTGAGTATTCAATCGAGTCGAGTAAAAAAATTTCGAGTTATTCAAGTTGACGTGTCATATTTTACAACTCAAACTCTATTTGAAATATTTTCGATTTAAGTCGAGTTTATGAAATTCTAGCCAAGTCGAGTTTTCGAGTTCCTGTACATTTTGTAGTACGGTTTGATTCCAATTTAAACAACTCACTAATCATATACAATGTGCATATATATTTCTTCATATTTTTTTTAGGCTTAAGTGTCATATAAGTGCCCAAACTATATTTTTTTTCCAGATAGGTGCCCAAAGTATTTTTCGGGCCAAATAAGTACTTAACATTTTCAAAGTTTTATTTAGGTGCCTTGCCGTTAACATCCGTTAAAAAATTACGTTAGCCATTAAAAACATGTCATGTGGCATGTTTTATTATAAAAAAAATTCATAAAATTCTCAAAAACCCTCAAAATAGTCCCAAAATCCCTAAATTCTTAAGTCTCAAATCTCGATTCCAGTCGTTATCGCCGACGGCGTTGTTAGAACCAAATAATAATAGATATGAAATCTAAACCTCGGGATCGATCATGTCAAATCATCAAGAACAATAAACTGAATAAACTGAACGCGGAAGCGTACCTAAATTCATTGATAGATTGAAAATCTTAAATCTTGATGGGGAAATCTCAAAACTTTGGTATTGATCTTCCAAGAAGATAGATTATCTCTTAAAGTAAAACTCTCTGACGGGGAAAGAGAGAAAAACAAGTTAACCTATTTCTTGGGGACCACTACCTCTTTATATAGTTGATTATTACGTCAACTATTAAATATTTATAACTCTGCCCCTCAGTGAATTATATATATATCTTATGGTATCTACACTCTTATTTCCATGACACTTTAATACCTATGACACGCCTAACATAATTGGTCACTTGATTTTATGTCATACTTTATAATAGCAACATACATTTTACATATGTGCCCACAATTGCGATCTTCTATAATAATCTCGTCCATCAACTATATCCATATAGGATCAAAGCGGTCTTCGTCATATCAATCATGACTAGACCCATCAATGGTTACGTATACAAACTTAATCAAATGACATAGATCAATCATGGATGCGTAGCATGGAAAATTACATGAAATGTGAACCGAACACGTCTATTTCCAACTGGTCCTCCTAAACCTTAGTGAGATCAACTTTACTTAATTCAGAGTGTACATAAACCAAAAGAACTTTATTTATGCAGAAAATAATCTTAAATAACTTTAAACTGAAGTAACTAAAATTGTGTCTAAACCGAATGGGCATTTTTCAAAATTACAAACTCCCACTAAAACTGAATATTCTTACATAACATTACTCCCACATGAGTATGTACTCATGAAAGACCTAGGGTGACAGTTTCTTAATATGCGCACAATTATGGAGTTTGTACCAACATGCTCTATAGACACACAACCTAACATAATTGGTCACTTGATTTTATGTCATACTTTATAATAGCAACATACATTTTACATATGTGCCCAAAATTGCGATCTTCTATAATAATCTCGTCCATCAACTATATCCATATAGGATCAAAGCGATCTTCGTCATATTAATCATGACTAGACCCATCAATGGTTACGTATACAAACTTAATCAAATGACATAGATCAATCATGGATGCGTAGCATGGAAAATTACATGAAATGTGAACCGAACATGTCTATTTCCAACTGGTCCTCCTAAACCTTAGTGAGATCAACTTTACTTAATTCAGAGTGTACATAAACCAAAAGAACTTTATTTATGCAGAAAATAATCTTAAATAACTTTAAACTGAAGTAACTAAAATTGTGTCTAAACCGAATGAGCATTTTTCAAAATTACAAACTCCCACTAAAACTGAATATTCTTACATAACATTACTCCCACATGAGTAATGTACTCATGAAAGACCTAGGGTGATAATTTCTTAATATGCGCGCAATTATGGAGTTTGTACCAACATGCTCTATAGACCTAGGGTAACATAATATTTATGTCCTTCAAGTTTAAAGTGTTCCTATTTTTTATAGAATAAATGAATGCATATTTATTGTCACAAAATAACTAAAGTGATCTTTCTATTCAATATACAATTAGCAGTCTATGTGACAAAATTCTTTTGCATCAATATTCTATTAGAATCGAAGTCTGTAAACCCAATGATCTCTAACTTACCAGAACTCCGACATGTGAGCATGTAATTTTTGTTCTCTGAAGATATCTTATAACTCTATTGGCTGCTATCTAATAGTCCATACTAGATTTTCTTAAATATATGTCTAACATTCCAACAATTTACACAATTTCTGAACGCATACATACTTAAGCATAAATTAGATTCTCAAAAACTTATGCATATGGAATCTTCTGTATTTTTCTAAATTTCAAGGTTACTTTTAGGGCATTGAGTAAGACAATATTTGTCTTCTTTAGCAATATGAGTATCACTTGGTATACTTCCACTGAACTTGTAGTACATACAATTGTCAACCAAATTTATCTCAAAACCGAATGAGATAATCAACATGCAATTTATAATTTCATTAATGAGAGTCCTACTTAAGCTTATAGATATATTTCTTTAATTTACAAATCATTGATATTGTATCATAAGACACAACTATATGATTGTACCGTATAAATAGTTTCTTCAATGTCGCCATTGAAAAAAAAACTTAGATCTATCTAATGTAGCTTAAGACTAAAACAAGCAACAAGTGTAATAATTATCTTGAAAGAGTCTTTCAATAAAACTGAAGAGAAAGTCTCTAAAAATTAATGTCTTCATTTAGATTATATCCTTTAGATACAAGACGTGTTTTATACTTATCCACATTACCATTTGCATCCCTCTTGGCTTTAAATATCAATTTACAACCAATTGGTTTGCACCTTAAGGTAATGAGACAAGTTCTTAAAATTTATTGTCTTGCATAAAATTATACTATACTTGAATGACATCAATCCACTTTTGAGAGTTTGAACTTTTATGGCCTGATAAAAAAAATGATTGAACATTTTCTATAATTCTAATGTTACCTTATTTTCTTGAAGAAATACAATATAATAATCCAGAATAGTATTTATCTTCCTCTCGTGGACCTCTTTAATGACACTTGTTTTTTTTTAAGGTTGTTGAGTTTGTTCTTCTGAAATAATTATCTTATCTTGAACGGGAGTTGTTCAAGATTGTTTTGCTGAGGTACTTGATTCACTTCTTGATTAATGATAGGTGTGAAAACCTAAACATTGTCAAAAGTGATAGTAGGAATTAAATTGTAATTCAATTCCTCCTCAATAGTAATGTATCTAACCTTATTTCTCCCTCCAAACTCAACATCCTAAAAAAATTATAAATCTCTCCTTAAAATAATTTTAACCGTGGGATCATAAAACTTACAGCCCATGGATCACTCAAAATAACCAAAGTAGTTGCTCTCTTTTGAATTTTAATTTCTTCACATATGTTCTAACTTATACAAAAGAATTAACACTTTGTAACTTATTGTTGTTGTTTTTTTTACTATGACCATTAGCAATTTTATTCTAACATTTTTTTATTGCCCTAATTCTTAGAGACACTAACTAAATGAGCACCAACCAAATGAGTACTTGTACACTTATAATGCTTCAACTTTTCTTCCTCTTGAACATAATGAGCTCAAATATAGTCTATTTTTTCCCTTTGACAATTGTAACTTGAATTGGTTAAATTGTATAGAAAACGGTGCCAAAACCATAAGAACAAACAATTGTTAGAAAGTTCGATCTTATGTGCCTTAAATTTTGAAGCAATATAAAGAATTTTTATAATCTACCCCCTCACATTTTCTTGATCCTTATACTTCATAGACATTAAAAAAATACATAAGTGATGTCATCTTAACCTTAATGTTTTGGGGTAAAACATTTCTTAATTTCGTCAAGGAAACCCTTAGTTTGAGTAGTTTCTTTAAATTTGTGCTCCTAAAGACATCTAAAATGTTGTACTTTATGATCATTAGACTCACGCAATTCGAACGATCTCACCTCTAAAATACCTTTTATAGGTGCTTACCGCAGTGAGAGGTGCAAGTTGTTCTTTCCTTAGTGCAAAGTCTATGTTCATACAACCAAATACTATATGTAAGTGTCTTTTTTTTAATCCTTGAAATTAATTTCACTAAACATGAGTGTGGAATGTATTTAACAAATATTATGATAGCAAAGATAAATTACCTAAATATAAAACAAAAAATAAAATAAAATAAAACAAGCTCACATAAATATTCATAAGTAAACAAATAAATTCGAAATAATGGCTAGTTTCCCTCAAGATACCAAGCACAACATTAATATCAAGTCTTTGGACAGTAATATTAACTGTAAGCGGTATTCTTGTTGTAGCAATCAAACATTGACAATAAATTATGTCAAACAATAGGCTAATCTTTGGACCAACGTATTGCTCACATAAAATACCTTATAATTGTCACATATTTATCGCCACAATTGTCGTTGTAATTCTGTCAAATATTAACTTTCCTTTGGGCCAATTAATAAACGCATGAATTACAAAAACCCATAATCATCTTGATATTTTAAATAAATTAATCTACACAAAAGCGGTCACTTTGGTGACATTATGTTTCAATTAATCCATTAAAATACTAGACATCCGAAGCCAAAATATGAATTTAATTGTTTTAAAATATTTGTCTTAATTTTATCTTTCAATAAACTTAAAAGATAACCAAAATAATAGTAAATTTGAATAAAGGTAAACCTCATATCAAGATATCAGACACTCCATTAATATTTTATCTTTGGACAAAACATTAACTTGCAAGTGATATTTTGGTACAGTAATTAAACATTGATAATAAATCTTCCTTTGGGCCGATTTATTGCTCACATATAAAACTGAATAATTATCACATGTTTATTACCACAGTTGCACATGTAATAATGTTAATTATTAACCTTCCTTTGGGCCGATTAATACTAACATAATCCGACTTACATGCTCAAAACCTTCTATATTTTAAAATAAAATAATTTCCACAATAGAGGTCACTTTGGTGACTTAACGTTTCAATTAATTTATCTTAAAATATATACTATAAATATACCGATATCCAAATTTAAAATTGCGTAACAGTCAAAACTGAAATTTCTGATAACACTGAAGTTTCCGAAATAACCCAAAATAAGGTTGTCTGAATGGGGCTATCAAAAACTCGAAAAACCTAAATCTTTGACTGTTCCTTAAAAGAAATGTCTTAAACCTTAAACATGCATTTACCAAAATCAAAGTCGAATTCAAAACATTCAATCTTTAACTAAAAACCAAAATCAGAAGTATCATATAAATGGGTAATTCATAAAATGATCACATAAAACTTTAATATATTCATAATAACCAAATAATTAAAATTAAAATTCTTGATCAAACTAGATCAAATATGAATTCCATAATAACAATAATAAATGCATTCCAAAACCACATATATGGAACCCAACCTAATTGCCGGAGTGATTCAACAATATTAAGCAAAAGAGATTCGATTGTAATGGAAAAAGTATAGAATGTTGTAAACTGAAGCTATTGATTGTTCCATAGATAAAATCAAACTAATCCATAAGCAAAATTGTAATAGTCACGGTCCTTATCATAAAAAATTTAGCTTTGGAATCACTAACCAAAGAAACTTGAGATCCAAGTCAAACACCAAGCGTAGCATACATTTGGTGTAACTGTAATAGCAGACTTTGATATGTACGAATATGTACATGCATGCATCATAATTAATACAAACAAAAATCGTTAAACCACATAATTTATAACAGAGGTAAGGTTTTCATGAACCATCAATAACTAAACCATTGAATATTCAATTTTCTTTCCTTATTTTCCTTATTTGAACCGTATTAAAAAAAATAATTGAATGCAAATCACCGTGTTTCGCTATCAGTCCAAAAATAAAAGGTCGACTAAAAAATCACTTTCACCTAACGTGATTTATAGTTTGAATAACCCATATCATTAATAATAATAATAATGATAACCGCAAAACCCTAAAGAAAACCGAGACATACTAGCAAATAGGGCTTTATTAACTAACCGAAACATAAATGCAAAACTACTTATCAAACCATACGACAATAATCATAAAATCTCAAAAAAAAATAACCTAATTTTATACTCGAAACACCATATAATAAGGATTTTAAATCATAATGCCGAAGGGTTTAATAATCCCTAAACTTAGGGGTTTCTTAATTTAAAAGATTTATTAATAAATCAATCAATTGATCCTCAATGATTTAATATGACGAGGCTCTGATGTCACTTGTTAGAACCAAATAATAATAATAGATATGAAATACAAACTCGAGGATTTATCATGTCAAATCATCAAGAACAATAAACTGAATAAACTGAATGCGGAAGCGTACCTGAATTCATTGATCTTCCAAGAAGATAGATTATCTCTTAAAGTAAAACTCTCTGACGGGGAAGGAGAGAAAAACAAATTAACCTATTTCTTGGGGACCACTACCTCTTTATATAGTTGATTATTAAGTCAACTATTAAATATTTATAACTCTGCCCCTCATTGAATTATAAATATATCTTATGGTATCTACACTCTTATTTCCATTACACTTTAATACCTATGACACGCCTAACATAATTGGTCACTTGATTTTGTGTCATACTTTATAATAGCATCATATATTTTACATATGTGCCCACAATTGCGGATTTTTATCCAACAAGTCTACCACTTCCGTCACCGGAACCCCACGATCATTTCCCCCATTCTCTTGTCATCGATAGTCGACGTGTCTATCATCGAAATAAAGTCGAACTCGCGAAAGAAAAAGAAAATGATCGACGGCAAATGGCAGTCGATCGGCCGACGAACGACGTTCGAGCCTTGCGGCAAGAGAAGAAAGCTTCATTCCGTCGTTGGCAGCGTGATGAATGACGACGACAATGGCCGAATTTAGGGATCTTTTAGGGTTATTTTGTGAATTGTGATAAATATAAGGATTTTTTAAGGTAAGTTAACGACGGGATAAGCTCTTAATAAAATTACAAATTGTTGAGCAAAAAAAAACATGCATTTTTTACTCGACAAATATGATTTTTATTAACATAACCATAAAGTCATGACCAAAGTAGAATGTTTCGTTAAAATCCTCCCTAAACTTAAATGGAGGAAAAGCATGTATTTTCTAGGCATGAAAATACATACTTACAAGCTTATTTGAAAAAGTGGGACCTTTTTGTTTTTACTTGATAATGATATATCTAAGGGCGTGAAAAACTCATCTGATTTAAAAATTCGACTAAAATCAATTTGAGTTTGAATTAGTTGTGACTCGGTGTGGTGATGATCAGAACTCGACTCGAATCCGATCTGATCTTGACTCGAACCTGTGTTAAACCTGATTAATTTGGATCTACACTTGACTTGAGAACACCCCGAACCCGAACTTCTCCTATTCAACAATTTCCAAAGCACGAAAATTGATTATCTAGAAAATATCAAACTCTTATAATAAGGTTCATTACAGATGGGTTTATGGCTCCTACTCAGTTTATCATAGATGAGTCAGGTCATGCCAAACCAAGTTTTTTTAGCTCATCGCCAACATGAAAAACTTTTAGCAATATCTTTCTTATTTGAAGCTTGTTCAAGTGAAAGTGTCAGCCTTAAGACATAATCTTCACTCGCAAAAGAAAGGTGGTCGGTATGTAATTGATTATCTAAAAAATATCAAACTCTTATAACTATTTTTTAAATTTATTTTCGTATAATCTTCACTATTATTGTAATATATTGATTGTTAAAAATTTTAAATTTATTTTTTTTATAATTATTTTAAAAATCCTACGAAGTTAATTGTTTCGTACATTACTTTCTGACTTGACGTGACAATTATTTTTTTCATAAAATATAACCATTTATGTTCTAAATTGGTTGAATTAGTTGAATATATACTTGAGAGGAAAGAGTTGTAATTTGTGATAATTGTGACTTGAGAGAGTTGTGATTATTTTAAGGAAACAAATGAATTTATAATATATGCTTTTGACTTGTGAGAGTTGTGATTTGTGACCTGAATTTCATCCGAAACGGACTTGATTTCACTTGAAATTGACTTGATACCCAAAATGACCTAACCCGAAGTCTATCTAAACCTGAACTAACATGATAATTAACTGACTGGAATCCTAAGCATTTTGACCGAACTTGGTATTGAAATCAAAATACTAGGACTAAATTGAAAGATTATTTATGTGTTGAGCCAATTTTTTAAAATTGTGGTCAAATTAAAATAAATGTAAAACTTGAAGGATAATATTTTATTTTATCAATTTATATTAACGGTCATATCATCGTCGGTTAAAAAAATTAGCGACAAAGGGTCAATTTATTTTAAAAAATATATTTTGAGGCTACCATTTTTGTTTAGAATTGAATCACTTTTGTAATGATAATAGGATGTTTTAAAACATTTTAACGTGTTAAATTTGGATGTTTTAACAAAATCTAAATATCGAGCGAATATTTTTTTTTAATTCTTATTCAACTAATGATAATGGGACTTATTACTCATGATAAATGGATTCAAATTATAAAAATAAAATAAAATTTGGATCAAACTGTTCATTTTCAGCATTTACATTATCTATGATTTTGTTACAGTTAAATCCAAGAATTAATCTAGTTGGCTGAGAGCAATCATTTAAAAGAATGGTCTAGATTTGATAATGCATGCGTTCAAAATTATCAAAGATTTCATTCTCTACATGGTATGTCTTTCCTTCCTACGAGTTTATCGAATTTAAATCATTTTCAATATCCTTCCTACTCAACTCATTCTGATTTCCCCCGGTCTTCTTGAACATGCTGCTCTTATTTTTCGAACTCCTCTCTACTTTGTTCTCATTCGATCCCAATTTATTCTTTATGTTCAATTTCACAACTACAACAAAGATCAGTCAGGAAAATCGAGTCAGTTTCTATCACCAGAATCAAAACCACCGAATTTCTTAACCTTAACTCCACAATCTCATCAATCTAATGAAACTATTAGTCACAAATCACGATTTAAAAATGGCCTTTCGTGGATGATTTGGGGTTTGAAGTATATTCGTCAATTTTTATGATTTCTTCCCAATTTCTTGCCAAATTTTAAAAAGAAGCACGTGATTGAAGCGTGAATCGAAATTCCATAAGTCGATATCTAATTTCAATTCAACAACTGTTCATTTTAGATAAAATAACGCATACTTACAAATTAAATTATTTAAACTCGAATCATCTAAATAAAACATGTCATCTTTCACTACTACTAAAAGTGTTGGACCACTTTTTATGTTCATATCAATGTGTAACTTTTCATATTAAAGAACGCAACACAAAAATATCCTATAAACTAAAGACTTTCCAGATACTTTACACATATAATAAATATTAGAAAATATCTATTATACTTGTACCGATAAAGCAACAAAAAAGTTGTACTAGCAAATATCGTATACTCTACAAACCAATCAAATAATGCCCCCAAAAGTGTCCCAGTTGAAGTCAACCTTCAACACTTAAAACCATTGGCAAACCTCATAAATCCTCACTTTAAGTCTTCAAAATATAATAAGTTCAAGAGAAGCTCGTTGAGACAACTGGTCTGGTTCCCCAATGTATTCTGCATCCAAATTCGTTTCGCTAGTCAAGAAGCTTTGGATTAGCAAGTGGCGCAACCAATGTTCCTACGATCATCTGCCGGGGGCTGACGCCGAGGACTACGCCAAAGCCATTCTGGCTCGACGAGGTTACGTACCGATATATGTCGGCAAAGAGACAAAGAGGTTCGAAGTTCCTATCAAGTATCTGTCCTCTGCTGCGTTTCAAGAACTGCTCGTCTGGTCGCAAGGCGACGACCTTGATGCCAAGATTGATGGGCCGATCAGGATCGGTTGCAGTTCTAAGAGTTTTAAACAAGCGTTGAAAGATGCCAAGCACCATTTTATTTGATGGAATTGACGATACCATGTAACCTAAGCTAAGGCTCTTACTATCATAAGTTCATAATATATACTACGTAGTCATTAACTTTTTTTTGGGTTGCCCTCCCGATTACTTAGGGCTTTTTCTCTGATTAATCTAGACCGGCCCACATCGTACAACTAGCTCTTTGGTAGGTGAGTCTTCCAATAGAAATTTTCTACACACAAGATCTCAAACTTGAGACATGTTTAAGCAATATCAAGCTACTCTATTGCTTTTTTTATTTATAGTTTCTATAAGTTGCTAATACTAAAATTGTTAAAATTAATCAAATATTTTTTTTTATTAAAACTCTTAAAATCTTAAACCCTAAACCATTGGTATCATTTTACGTATATCGTTTCTTCAACAATACTTTGATGTATTGGTGTTGGACTTCTTTTGTAAAGACATTACTGTTATGGGACGTTTGGTTCATCGAATGTAACATTACCCTTAGGAATAGGATTCCCGGAATGATTCATTACTTAGCATATTACTGAGAATGTTACATTACTTTTGTTTGGTTTGTTTGACATGAATGTAAAATTTTAGTGTTTGGCTAATGGATTACAAGATTACCGGAATACATATTTTACAAAATTATCCTTGTGGTAGATTTTTTTTAACTAGTCAAACTTTCAATATTAAAGTTAAAATATTTGCATGAAAATTCATAGAAAATACATTTTCCTAATTGAATATAGTTTTTAATATTATAGTACCATAATATATATTTGAATATTTGTGATTTATTATAATTATATATTTAAAAAATACAAAAGAAAAACAAATTCATAAGTTTCTATAATAATCATTACATTCGCCACTAAATCAAATATACTAATAACTAACTATAAATATTATATTTATATGTTTTATTACTCAATCTACATTATATTTAAAATCAAACGTGCCATTCAATAAAATACAAAATTTCAAACAAAATTTATAATGTGATTTAAAATTGAATAATACAGATTTTTACCATATAAATAAAAAAATATTATTTTTTAGAGAAGAAATAATATTAAAAATTATTTCTAATATTTATTGTCATTTTTTAATGATGAGTGTGGTTTATATATTTTATTATACAACAATTTAGGTTAGATAAAGAATTGTTTTAACATATCAAAATAAAAAATATTGTCCGAGAAATAGGAAATAATGATTTATTTGAATAAACATTATTTCAAGAGTATTTTAGTCTAAAGTGGTGAGAATTGTTTAATACCTAAGAATATGGTTGAAATGACATTTTTACCATTTTGAGGAAAAGAAGCTACTATTGAGAATGTAATATTACCCTTTGTAGGAAATTCTCCTAAATCAAACGTGAGTATATGATTTCGAAAAATATTATTCCTCTTGATAATAATTTTTTCTGTGAACCAAACGCCCGTAGTAGCTTCTTTATTAATAAAATATGATTTTGGCCGAGAAAAAAAAATCGACAGTAGCATTTTTCTTAGGAATTTGAGTTTATTTATTTTTATTATTTTAAGCTTAGAATTTAGTTACAGTGTTATAAAGAA
The DNA here is from genome assembly GCA_030270665.1 of Hibiscus trionum. NCBI lineage: Eukaryota > Viridiplantae > Streptophyta > Magnoliopsida > Malvales > Malvaceae > Hibiscus > Hibiscus trionum. The sequence continues at coordinate 2,460,477 of BSYR01000025.1, read as the reverse complement.
ATATTAAATTGTTTTTTATAATTATATTAATAACAACAGGTACAAATTAAAAAGTGAAAAGGTAATAAATAATGAAAATACAGATAAAAAATATCTACAGAAACTTGATATACTGAAATAAATAAAAAACACAGAGTTTGATAATTTCTTTCAATTTATTCAAAATTTAGACATTAATTTTGAATTAACAGAGTTAATTCCACATCAGTGGATGCATCATTTTTCTATTGAAATTGGGACGTACGGATATTAATTTGTTTCGGTGTGAAGTTTCAAATTTATTGGTATTGTATATATATTTTTAAAATGTTTATCATAAGGATAAAAAAAACATTTATCAACATTACCAACAAATATTGAGTGCATTGGTAAGGCACATTGCACTCCCAAAGAGATGACACGAGTTTAAACCTTGGAGATGATATTATTGAGAGTGGCATCCTTACAACCCGACCGTGAACGGACATGCATAATACCAGAAAAAATATCTAGCAACATTAAATAAGTGGGATTTAATAAATTATAGTTAACTCCTTTGCTTTGAACCCATATTATCTTATAGGATAAATATTTTATACACAGGCGGTAGAAACTGAAAGTTTCCACAAGCGCCTTAATTTTAGGGTAGGGAGTTAGTTTAAGGTATAGGATTTAAAAGTTTAGGTGTAGGGCGCCTGTGTATAGGATTTTAATCCTATCTTATATAGTGAATTAATTTGCTTTTGGCCCTTTTCTTTTTCATTCTAGATATACTATTTATGTTATGATCATGATGCTCATGTATTTTGTCCGTATCTTAAACCTTATTTAAATTTGGTATTTAGTAATAAATAAGATTAAGGGCGTAAAAAGCTCTTGAACTTAAAAGAAATAACTAAGCCCTATTTTTTTGCACTTAATTAAGTTCTTGAACTAAAAAATTTAATCAATTAAGTCTTTTGACCATGAAATCTTAATAGATTTTTATCTGTCGGTGCAGTGTGTCGCGTCACAGTGCTTCAACTTGAAATTTTCATAATATTTTATTTTATTTAAAAAGATCTTTAAAAGCTCTAAAAATTCTAAAAGACTTATAAAATTTATAAAAAATATTTTTTGAGAAAATCTGTAAATGCAACATGATAAAATTGTAGTGTATCATGTACCAGTGATATCTAAAGAAAAAACTATCAAAATTTAATAGTCAAAATTGATCAAAGGGCTTAATTAATTAAATTTCTTAATTTAAAGACTTAATTGAGTAAAAAAATTCTTCACTTTTATTGATTTTTCCCAAAAACTTAATAGCTTTTTATATCTTAAGCCTAATTAATTTAATTTTTGCGTGTACTCTCGCTATTAATAATTACGTGCCTAACAAAACCCCGTAAAATTTTGATGCTTTTGCATTAATTTTTATAAAATTATATATATATATATATATATATATATATATATATATATATATATATATATAGGAAAATTCTACGACGGGCGACGAACATTGATGAACACCACTAACGATGAACATCGATGAACACCATTAATTTTTTTAAAAAATTTTAAAAATCTAAATGACTAAAATTATAATTAAAATTATCTCTTAGAAAAATAAAAATCAAATTTAATAGTTACTTTATAATATTTTTTTAATAGGTTAGAATCAAATATACCCAATTCTCCTAAACCCTAACAAAATCAATCTCTTAAAAAAATAGAAATCAATTTATAATTTTGTAATAGATTCGAGTCAAATATACCCAAATCTCCTAAACCTAAACCCTAACATATTCGAAATTGGGGAAAATTAAAATTAGGGTTTGATTGGGATTTGATTTGGGAGAATTGTGTATATTTGATTCTAACCTATTAAAAAATATTATAAAGTAATTATTAAATTTGTTTTTTATTTTTTAAGAGATAATTTTAATTATAATTTTAGTCCTTTAGATTTTTAAAATTTTTAAAAAAATTAATGGTGTTCATCGTTAGTGGTGTTCATCGTTAGTGGTGTTCAGCAATGTTCGTCGCACGTGGTAGACTCATATATATATATATATATATATATATATATATATATATATATATATATATATATATATATATATATATATATGTTAGGATCAACTTACACTGTGTAAAACTCTTTAAGTTTTACACCTTTTTGGATCGTTGGATAGGGAAAATGGATGGTTGAGATTAACTCCGTGTTTTTAATCCCCAAGTGATAATCTTCACATATTTTACTGTTAATCTCATCCATCCGTTTCACTCATCCAACGATCCAAAAAAGGTGTAAAACTTAAAGAGTTTTACATAGTGTAATTTGATCCTATCCCTATATATATATATTATAAAAGCAGAAAATATCTAAATTATAAGGAGAGTTTATAATCATAAACGTAAATTAAACACATAATTTAAACATTTTCTAATAATCAATGACATAAGAAACTAGTCATTTTAGATCATACAAGGAGCATACAATGAAAATGTTAAAAACTCAATCAAAAGAATCAAACAAAAGATAGATACGAACAGATCTGAATGCATCAACGAATGAACCACAAAAGAGGATCAAACTGCTTAAAGACCACCTACAACCGCAAACTATAGCCGAACGTCGTGAGAAAACTATCCACAAATGCAAACCACGAATACAAATTCAATCTGAGGTTCCAAGAAGGGAAGATAAACAAGATAACCAAATAAGCACCTTCTTGATCAATAGAGGCTATGCCAAATCTAACCCCGTAAAAAGAACTAGTCAAAAGACGGTCAATAAAGACAAAAACATGTCAAAAGACAGAGAAAGATGTGCCACAAGGCAGAGAAAGAACATTAAGTATTAGAAGAAAAGCACATATACCTAGAAAAATCAAGTGAATACCCAAACCTGTGGTCGTTTTATTTATTTTTATCTTTCCATACATAACTGAAAAATGAAAAAGATTATTCATGAAATTTAGGTCTCAAAAGTACATGATCAATATCACCAAAGCTCAATACAACAGAGAAAATTAAGTGAAGTGCTCTAGATACAATGTATGAAAATGTGTCTATAAAGTATGAGTCAATCGGGTAGCATTTTAGACTAACTAGAAAGCATTGCTGGAGATAGCATAAGGATCAAATGTGAAGAAGAGAAAGGGTGCAGCTTTTCCTTTACCATGATTCGGTCTTACGGAGAGGAGATCTCATTTACGCTAGGCCATGCAATCTCCTTGGCTTATGAAGACGGGAAGTTCATTCCTATGGCTGAGGTATATGCTCATATATCTCGATTAATCACCAAGTATAAAGAAATATATGATGGTGATTATATTTTGTGTCGCGTAAGCTTTTTCTTCCATGCCGGCCATTTTTAGAATCAGATCCATTTCGACCTTTTATAGCCATTTTTTTAATCATCGCAACCTCTTATCCTATCATTTCTTTCGCCTTTGACATGAGCAATATTATGCCTTCATCATGTAAACTTTCAGCTGAATGACCAATTGTAATAAAAATTCAAAACACTCTTTAACCACTGAAGTGCATTTTCAGGACTTTAGGTTTACAACTATATCATGAACTCTTTCCACCACCTCATTCACGATCCCTACTCAATCAGATAAATCCATGGCGAGTTTTTGGTTAGAGAGCTAACTCGGTTGATGTCGACTTTTGGTCTTGCTAGTGATGATTTGGATGCGTTTTTAGTTTGGAATGTGACGTGCCACCAAAGGTTCAGTGTTTTTTGTGGTTTGTTTGTCTTAAACGTTTGCCGATGTTGTGCATGTTGAGGGATCGATGGATTGTGCTGCTATTACTTGTGTGTGGGATTGTCCGCGGTTGTGTATACCTTGTAGTTTGCCACGGGAGGTGTGTGGTGATATTGTAGGGCAGCCTCCTTTTGGATGGATCTCTGAAATTTAATGTTGATGGATCCGCACGGGGTAAACCGGGGCCAGTTGGATGTGGTTGGGTGCTACGTGATGCTGAGGCTAGAGTCTTGGCAATTTTTTCGGGTCCTTTAGGGGTGATGGATTCAAATTCCACGGAATTGCGGGCAATTGCCTATGCATTGGATATGGTGAGCAATTCTAATTGGGTGTCTAGTCCATCTGTTAGAACTATAAAAAATTTGTTATTAGCTTGTTAAGCATTCTGTTAGGATTGTCAGTATGGGCCGTTGTAACCAACTCGTTAGGAAGTTACATGGGTTGGCTACTTGGGCTATATAAACCAATATTATTGGGTTTGTGTGACCCATAAATCACATTGTATCTTTTTCAGATAATATTTAATAAAACTCTCCCTTTGACCATTTTAAGTCAAAATCCCCAAATCATTCTATGAGATTATATCGTTAGGTTAACATGGTATCATTCGCCTTCTTCTGATCCTAAGTGTGTTTTTCGGTGGTGCCATCGTATCTGTTCCAATGCCTTCCGTTGGTGATGTGCCGGTTGAGACTTCTCTTGAGTCTCTGTCGATGGATGATGGAGTTTCTGCGCATGTTTTTGCTAATAAGCAGACCAATGTCAAGCTCGATGACGATAATTTTCTTCTATGGCGGCAGCAGGTGAAGCTACTTGTTCGAGGTCTCGGTTTAGAGCATTTCCTTGATGAGGACACTCCGGTGCCGGCGAAATTGGTTACTGATTCCGGTGGCGAGCGCATCTTAAATCCTGCGTATATCAATTTTGTTAAGCAGGACAGTTCTCTCGCCTCATGGCTACTGTCTACAATCACTCCCCGGCTCCTTCATCACTTCGTTGGATCTGAATCTTCTGCCTCGATCTGGAATGTTGACTGCCGTCGTTACTCCAAGCTCACAACCACCAGGCTGATGCATCTGCACTGTCGGTTGCGCTCTCTACAGAAAGGTACCCTCTCCATTACGAAGTATTCCCCTTAGATCAAAGAAATTTGCGATTTACTTGCAAATTGTGGTAATCTCGTCTTGGAATCGAGCAAGTTGCTACTGTGCTCAACGATTTACCTTTCGAGTTTGAGCCTACTGTGGCGGTTATTACGGCTAGCAAGAAGCCTTATTCCTTTGATGATGTGGTTTCCTTACTGGTTGATGTCGAGGTTCGTGTTAACGATTCGCTACATCTTCCTGTCGGGATCCACAATACAACGTTTCGCCCCTCTAATGATGTTGCTGAGGAGGTTGAGGATGGTTCGCATTGGTCACAGTTCTCTGGTAACTCAAGAGGTGGTTCTCGTGCTCCTACTGGTGGACGGTATAGCGGCATATCTTCAAAACCATAGTGCCAGATCTGTGGGAAATTTGGCCACTTAGCTGATCGGTGCTGATTTCGCTTTAATGACAAGGTTAAAAGTGCCTCTCCTCGCAATCCTGAGGCACAGGCTCATTCATGTTGTTGCCATCATGATTTTCTTCCAGATCATTCGTACACACCATTTGTTTCTGGTAATGCTAATTCCTCTGTTGAGTCTGCTCAGGTCAATGTAGTTCATGCTTCGCCTGGTACATCCTCTGCCACATGGTGTCCAGACTCCGGTGCGACTCATCACGTGTCTAATGGTCCGGCTCATCTTCAATATGGACGTTCCTACACTGGCCAGGTAAGGTTCACATTGGTGATGGTTCCACACTCTCTATTTCTTGTATTGGTCAACATGTTGTTTCATCATTTTCTAAGCCGTTGATTCTTGATGAGTTGTTATATGTTCCTCAAATCTCACGAAATTTGTTGTTCGTGTCCAAATTTTCCTCTGACAATAACGTGTACTTTGAGTTTCACTCTTCCTACTGCTGTGTGAAGGATGAGAGAACATGTTCAGTTCTGTTGGAAGGGTCTCAAGATCATGGGCTTTACCAATTTCATTTTCCTGCTTCAGTTCCGTTTGTAGATTCTGCTTCTCTTCTTGCTTGCACAGCTTCCAGGCCAGATGATTCTGAGTATCACCTGTGGCACAGGCGTTTAGGGCACCCTGCTCCTAAGGTTGTGGCTGTAGTGCTTAATAAACAGGTTTCTTTTGATAGATCTTTTATTTGCAATGCATGTCAACTTGGCAAGAGCCATGCACTACCGTTTCATTGTTCCTCTACTGTCTATACTAGACCTTTTGAATTAGTTGAAGTGGAAGTTTGGTGGCCTGCTCCAGTAGCATTTGATGGTTTCTTCTATTATATATCATTTGTTGATCTCTTCAGTAGAAACACATGGGTATATCTTCTTAAACATAAATCTGATGATGTTACTGCCTTTCATATGTTTTATGCCCTAGTTAAAAATCAGTTTTCTGCTTCTTTACTTGCTGTGCAAACTGATGGTGGGGGTGAATTTCGTTTCCTTGATGCATTATTGGCTTCGTTAGGGATACAACATAGGGTAACATGTCCTAGAACTTCTCAGCAAAATGGAATAGTGGAACGAAAACATAGACATATAGTAGAAACTGCCTTGACTCTTTTGGCTCAGGCATCTCTGCCCTTAAAATACTGGTCTTATGCTATTCTAAGTGATGTTTACTTAATTAATAGATTCCCTATTAAGGTGCTCACTGGATTATCTCATTTTCAAGTTTTATTTGGCAAAGCTCCTGACTATAAGTTTTTGAAGGTGTTTGGTAGTCTCTGTTACCCCTATTTAAGGCCATATAATAGGCACAAAATGGATTTTAGATCAAGACCTTGTCTCTTCTTGGGTTATTCACCCAAACATCATGGTTACCAGTGTCTGGATAGGAGTACTGGTAGGATGTTTGTATCTCGGCATGTGGTCTTCAGTGAGGGTGTATTTCCTGCAGCTGAGTCAGATGGTAATTTTAGTGCTGCGACACCATCAGATTTTTGTTCAGCTCCTTTAGTGGTTGAATCATCCACTTCTCAATCAGTTGACTCTTTTTCAGAGCAGCCTGTTTTTAATACTCCTATTTCCCCTGATGCTGTGAGTTAACCAGTAACAGTGGCCATTGAGGTCCATGAGCCTATTCTTGCTGAGCCTGGTTCAGCTGGTGATCATGTTACTGAAGCAGCTGCCCCTGCTACTTCAGTGGATGTTGTGTCTGGTTCTGCTGGTGATCTTGTTGTTGCAGTTGCTGCACCGGCTTCTTCAATGAATGCTGATTTCTTTGTGCATGATCTGCCTACTTCAGTTGAGGCTTCTGAAGAGCCTGTACCACAGTCAATAGTTCCAGATGGTTTGCTTGTGCCTGAGCCTCCTACTGATATGATTGAGCATGAACACTCTGTAGTAGGATCTTCTATCAGCAATACGCATTCCATGCTAACAAGAAGTAAACGTGGAATCTTTAAACCTAAGGCATATCATTTGCAAGTTGATGATGTCCCTAGAGATGTTTATGTTGCCTTAGCAGATCCGGAGTGGAGACTAGCAGTTGAGGCTGAGTATAATGCTTTGCTCTCCAATGACACTTGGGAAATTGTGGAGTTGCCATCTAACAGAAAATCCATTGGGTGTAAATGGCTCTTTAAAGTCAAGAAAAATGCAGATGGCTCTGTGAACAGACGGAAAGCCCGACTGGTTGCCAAGGGGTATTCTCAGGTTGCTGGCTTTGATTTTGTGGACACCTTTAGTCCAGTAATAAAGTCATTCACAGTGAATGTTGTCCTCTCTCTTGCTGTGGCAAATCGTTGGAAGATACGACAAGTAGACATAAATAATGCCTTTTTGAAGGGTGATCTTGAGGAAGCTGTTTACATGCAGCAACCTGATGGCTTTCAAGTTGGAAATGCAACAGGGAAAGTGCTGGTGTGTAAGCTTAAGAGAGCATTATATGGTCTAAGACAGACACCCAAAAAGTGGTTCACAAAACTTAAGGGGTTTCTTGAGGAACTGGGGTTCAAAGCATCTAATGCTGATGCTTCTTTGTTCGTGTTCAAAACAAATGTAATGATCACATACATAGTAGTGTATGTAGATGACATATTGCTTACAGGATCATCTACTGGTCACATTGATGAAATCATTAAACATTTGCATCAGAAGTTCTCACTCAAAGATCTTGGTGACTTGCAATTTTTTCTTGGTATTGAGATGCGCTATGTTTTCGGTGATTTGTTTCTTACACAAAAGAAGTACATTATTGAGCTGCTTGTTAAGACTGATCAGCGTGACCTAAATACAGCTGCAACTCCTATTGCTGTGACTCCCAAGTTAACTAAAGGTGCTGGTGTTCCTTTGGCAGATGAGCATGAATATAGGAGTGTTGTTGGTGCTCTCCAATACATTTGTCATACTCGCCCTGATATTAGCTTTGCTGTGAATAAAGTGGCACAGTTTATGCAACAACCATATGATATGCACTGGTTGGCTGTTAAACGAATCCTTCGATATTTACGTGGCACTTTGGATTATGGTCTTTGGTTTTCTCCACAACCACAGCACCGGTTTACTCTCACTGCATTCCCAGATGCTGACTGAGGCAGTGATCCTGATGATCGACGCTCAGTTTCTGGTTACTGCACCTTTCTTGTTTCGCACTTGTTGTCATGGAGTTCGCGTAAGCAACGGTCGGTGTCTAGGTCTGCTGCTGAGGCTGAGTTTCACAGTCTATCTAATGCATCTTCTGAGCTCAACTGGTTAACTGCGATTCTAACTGATATGGGAGTTGAACTGGATGATATACCTACAATTTGGAGCGACAATACAAGTGTCGTTGCCATGTCAGCTAACCCTGTTATGCATGCTAAAACCAAGCATGTAGAACTAGACTTATTTTTTGTTCGTGAGCGAGTCCTTTCTTAGAAATTGTAGGTTAATTATGTGCCTGCTTGTGATTAGATCGCTGATATCTTCACCAAGCCAATCTCTGTCGAAAAGTTTGAAGAGTTTCGTCATCAGTTGGGCGTACGAAATTTTTCTGATTTGGAAAATTGACAAAGCAAGGGAAATGTTAGAACTATAAGAAATTTTTTATTAGTTTGTTAAGCATTCTGTTAGGATTGTAAGTATCGGCCGTTGTAACCAACTCATTAGAAAGTTACATGGGTTGGCTACTTGGGCTATATAAACCAATGTATTGGGTTTGTGTGACCCATAAATCACATTGTATCTTTTTTCAGATAATATTCAATAAAACTCTCCCTTTGACCATCTTAAGTCAAAATCCCCAAATCATTCTCTGAGATTATATCGTTAGGTTAACACCATCGATTATAATTGAGTCTGACTTGCAGGTTGCCATAAATTGGGTATTAAATACGTCACGACGTCCATGTAGATTATGTCGTTGTTTTGCTCAAATAGATGAGGCTTGTAGTCGGTTGTCATTAGGGATGTGAAAAACTGACCCGACCTGGTAACCTGCCTGAAACTCGATCGAGTCAGAACCTGGTTTGACCCGAGAACTAAATGACCCGAACCCGACCTGCACCCGATCGAAACGAACCCGAACCCGAATTCAACATGTTACTGTAGTAACCGAACCCGACCGAAACGAACCCAAACCCAAATTCGACATATTACTGTAGTAACCGAACCCGACCTGCATCCGACCGAAACAAACCCGAACCCGAGACTGACCTGCCAGATAACCGATTTAACCCGACCTGTTTGGACCCGATCTGTTTTGAAACCGACCTGTTTTGAACCCGACCTGTTCTTGACCTGAACTGATATTGACCTGAACTGATATTGACCTGAACTGTTCTTGACCTGAACTGATATTGTTATTTGATTTGCTGGTAGATAATAAAACTATCTTTTAAGAATATACTTGGTTATGTTCTTTTAAGTTAATAATAAATAATGTCAAGTGTTAATAAATTGTATATCTATAGTTAGTAGAAATTAATGCTAAGTAAAAATTAAGAATATACTTGGTTATGTTCTTATAATTATTAAAACATTCAACTTTAATTATTTAAGTTAACTTGATCAAAATTTAGTAAAAATTATTTAAGTAAAAATTAAAAAATTACTTGAATGAATGTCTTTTTAATTAATTAACTTAACTTGATCAAAATTTATTGGACAACATTTGAAAATGTGACTTTAAACAGAATAAGTCAAAACATAAAATAAGTGAACTTAACTTGATCAAAATATATACTTGGTTTGTTGATTATTTAAGTTGATAAAGACAGAATAAATGAACTTGAAACTCACAAGAACTTTAAACATAATAAGTGAACTTTTAAATAGAATAAGTAAAATTATTATTGAATAAGATAGAATTTTATTACAACATAAAAGATTACAACTTAGTAAACTTTAAACTTACAATCTTACAAATTGTAAATTATGAAATATAACACAAGTTTGATTTGTGTACACTTGAGCTCTTAGATCTTATAACAAAGTTTTACAACATAAAAACTATACTTTGTTACCATAAATATTCTCATCGAGCTGTTAAAAGATGAAATGCTACCATCAAGCTTTAATTATGGGTAACTTAACTTACATAGCTAAGAAACCAGCATAATTAAAACAAGGGACTAGAATAAATTATAAAAATATTGGATTTAGATTACAAAAATTTAAAATAAATAGGGGTCAATTTCTGTTAAAAAACATCTAATTGATCTAAATTAAAACCTATAAGCATAAATTACATATCTGATTAAAATAACTCTAACATTAAATATCGAATCTCAATTAAATTAACTTAAATTGGGACTCAATTGAATTAAACTAAAATCTAAAAGTAAATATTAAGAGTTTAAATGAAAAATATCTAAAGTTGGAGGGACAAAAAAATAATTACCCTAACCTAAAAATTTAGGCAGATACTTTCCCTCTCCCCACCCATTTATTTGAATTAAAATAAACATAATATGTATATAAATTAAAAGGAGGAGAGGTGGCACATGAATTGAAAAAAAGGAGGGAGGGTGGCGCATGAATTGAAAAAAAAGGGAGGGAAATTAAAATAGAAAAATGGAGGGGGAATTGATAAAAAGGGGGAGGGTGGCACGGGAATGATGTATATGTGTGTGTATATAATATATATATATATATATATTATAATATACTCATATATTATGTATACATATATATATATATGATATAAAATAAATATAGGTAAGTTTTAGTATGTATATGTACATATATAATATATGGGTATGCATAAGCATTATTCCGGGTCAAAAGATCCGCGCGTTATTATACGGGTTGCGCCTTTTAATACGTGTCTTGCTCCGCAAGCACTCGTAGTTTAATTTCTTTCATTTTGGTCTTTTTTTCTGTGAAATTGAGCAGGCAATTTTGTTTTATTTTCAATTTGGTCATTATTCTAGTTTTAAGGTTTAGGGTTTGGGGTTATAATCTAGGGTTTTCCTTTTCAATGTTTAAATTTATATATGTATGTATAAATAATGCAAAAATGTATGAATAATGAACCCTAAACCCTAAAAATAAAACCATAATCCATATATGTATGTATATATATAATGCATGTAAGTATGTATGTATAGATGTATGAACTAAACCCTAAACCTTAAAAATTAAAACCCTAATCTATATATGTATGTATGTATATATATTGCATGTAAGTATGTATGTATCATTTTATGAACCCTAAACCATAAAAATAAAAACCCTAATCCATATATATATATATATAATGCATGTAAGTATGTATGTATCAATTTATGAACCATAAACCATAAACCATGATCCCTAAACCATAAACCATAATCCTTAAACTCTAAACCATAATCCACGTATGTTTGTATATAAGTATAAAGATTGAAAGTATGTATGTATCAACGTATGAACCATAAACTCTAAACCCTAAACCCTAACCCTAATTCCTTTTGTGCTATGTATGTATAATGTATGTATGTATGTCGGAATGTGAAACACTAAACCCTAAACCCCAAACCCTAAAAATAAAACCCTTAATTCATATATGTATATATAATTTATATAATGCATGTAAGTATGTACATATCAATTTATGAACCCTAAACCATAAATCTTAAACCCTATCCCTAATTCCTTTTTGTGCTATGTATGTATGATGTATGCATGTAAGTATGTAGGAACGTGAAACACTAAACCCTTAACCCTAAACCCCAAACCCCAAACCTTGAAACCTAAACCATAAACCCTAAACCATATAAACATATGTATAATGTATGTAAGTATATATGTACGTATGTTGTAACACTACAAAAAAAATATTAAAATAAGGTAAATATCCTACCTACTCCAACCAAGTGGCTTCTATGATTGAACCCAAATTAATTTTCCCCCTATTTGGCTTTCCCACGGCAGAAACCCATTCAACATTTGGGTTTTATTTTTTATTTTTTTTCTCAACACAAATTACAAGCAGCCACCGTCTCATCTCCGTCACCGCCGCTCCGTGGCATTCACCGCCACCACCGTTGGCTTCCTCGTCGAGCCCCGACCAAAAGCCCCTTAACCACGCGCCGTCCCGTTGCCCCATCGTCGTGGAATCACGATCGTAGCTGCCGGAAATCATCTATATTTTCGTCTGATTCCGAGCGCATACGTCGTTCGTTTAAGAAACGAACGCTAGATCTGTGCTCACGGCTTGGAGGCGAGCAAAACCCTACCGTCAAATCATCCGTCCGACGCCGGCGAGGCTTCCATCGGAGCTTCGAACTTTCCGATCATTTTGAACTTTAAAGGTAAGATCCGGTGAGTTTTCAGGCTTGTTTCGGATTAAAAATATATGGGTTGGAATTGTGGTCTAATGATCTATGTTTTCTGGCAGAAAATGACGCGAAATGGACTTTCCGGTGATATTCCGGTGACCGTCCGATCAACTCCCCGATGACCGTCCGATAGCTAGTTATTTTGGGTAAGTGAACCGGTTCGGACCGGTATATATTAAACCGATTTGAATAGAACCGGTCCGGCCCAATAACTGGGTTAGCCTTTTAATTATAAAGGTGGGCCGGCTTGTTAGGGCCCAATGGCCTTTAGCCCGCACCCGGTGAGTCAAAGCCCAAACCGTGTCCAATCCGACCCGTCTACCCGTGTCTGACCCGACCTGTCTACCTGTTGACCCGTACCTGACCCGTTGACCGAATCAACTCTGTGACGTCAGCGTTGACTTTGACCGCTGACGTCACCGTTGACCGTTGACCGTTGACCGTTGACTTTGACCGTTGACTTTGACCAAAAAGTCAAATTTTCCGAAAAGCCATATTTTTTGTTTTTCGACGTCTTGAGTCCGATTTTGAAGCCCGTTTTATGAAATTCTAACCCGAAAGCCTCCGAATTAGACCTTGAACTCGAGTCTGCTTATGTATTTTAATAATCAATTATGAGAAAGGTGATTAAAGACTGAAATTGAAATTTATGCGATTGAAGGTATTCAAGGTTCCTTGTATTCGGGATGTTGAGGACGTCGCATTCAGGTTCGAGATTGACCGAATGGAGTGTAATGGTCGACCGATATAACTCGGAACTAAGGTAATACACTACTACCTCTTGTATGCTTTATGAGCATGTTGGTATGTGTTAATGCATGCATAAAAATAATGATTAGTACTGTTAATTCTGCTCAAGACAAACCAAATATGGAAACGAGTCTGATATTCTAGATAAGACCGAAATGCTCGTACGAGAAAGCTAATAAATCTGAAGTATCTGAAGTTCATTGAGTAATTAATAAGACAATAAATCTCCAAATTCGATTATAGATTTAGGGGAATCTATACATACCCCTGAATTAAGCGAGTGGCTCAAAATACAGAATAGATCGAAATGACTAAAAGTATTGAAAATACCGTTATGGTTAAAATGATTGGAAGGTTAGTATTGACTAAAAAGGAGTTGAAGTATCCCCGAATACCGAGGTGTACAAATTTACTAGAATGATGGATAAACCCTTGAGTTCTGAAATGAATTAAGTGGTTGGGGGTACCGAAATTCTTGAATGACTGAAATACCCCCTTTGACTGGAATAAGTAAATTGCCCATAATAAATTCTGGAAATGCCAATAAAGTTGCAAATGACTAAAATGCCCCTAAGGGTTGAAGCATGACTTACGTACGTCAATCACTCCTGACATGAATGTAAGGTTGGAAGTTTCTCCGCACAGAATATATGGCTGACTACTCCGTATAAAATATTGTGGTGAATTATGAAAGTAACCGTTCAGATATACGATACAGTTAGATGCATCAGAAGCGTTGGTTAGTACTGCAAGATTGGAATATGTTAATTCGAATGGTTTTGGGGACTCGATAAACTTCTGGGAATCTTAAATATTGCAAATTGTCATTTCATCGTTATTCTAAATTGTAAATCATCCCTGATAGTTAAATGACCGAAATGCCCTCGTTGGCCCAAGTAATCAAAATAGCCCTAAATGTATCTGATACCGTGAAAGATCTTGACATAGAAATCTCTGAATGCTTGGTTGGAAATCTGATGAGCAAACAGAATTATCGAGCTACTGTTTATGCCCTATTGGTATAAATTACCAAAATGCCCGTGTATGATAAAATGACCATAATGCCTCTGGTATGCTTAAATGGCTAAATCAACCATAATATGCCTAAACTCCCAAGATCTTAATGTATCATCTCCTGACTATCTGGTTTGAACCGTTAGTACAAACCCCTCTTTTAATAGGGGCCTTGTTTCAAAGATCTGTTCAACTGTCAAAAGTTAATATGATCTCTTCCGTAAATGTCAAGTATCTCCAAGGAAATAAACTATTCCACCTAGTGTGTTCCATGTGTTCTACACAACTGTTTTTGCATACTGAGTTACATGTTATAATACCGATTATGTGCATATGATAGAATACTTGAACTCACATGAACATGACATGTTTATAATTAAACATGACCGTACTGTATTTTTGATATATGCATATGTACATGATATGACCAACATGCTATATGGATAATGTATTACTAAAAATACAGCTATTGATTAACCGAATCGTTACATAGATTGTTACTGGGGTACTTGGGATAGAATATGAAGTGACCGTAGGTTCAGCTCTGATCCAGCTGGTAATTCCTTTACCGTTACAGGTTCCTATGCTTCGGCTAGGGTAATTCCTCACCGTTACCGTTACAGGTTCCTATGCTTCGGCGAGGGTAATTCCTCACCGTTACCGTTACAGGTTCCTATGCTTCGGCTAGGGTAATACCTACCATACCGTACCGTACAGTTCCTAAGGTAATCCCTTAGGATGGCACCTATGCCCTATGGACACTGGTTAACGCCTTTGACGAAGTTTTGGGGAAACTGCCTCTTGGAGTGTGGTTGGAGGGTTGATAAAAGATTAAATCATACCGTATTGTTACCTGAAATATATGTTTTGAACTGAAAATGTATAATATATTGTTGTTATACATGTTTTACTTACACTGTTTGGAACACACTAGGAACCGAACTCTCTAATTCCACCTCCGTACATTTATAACCTATAATTACCGTCTAATTCTTGATGATTGAATAAAGAACAAGTACCGTTATTCTCAATATAACGTTACCCTGAAATATTGAAAAAGAAATGAAGACCGTTACTGCGTAAAGCATCATAAAAATGTTATGCCTACCATATATATGCATGAGCTTATAGCATCTTTTAGTAGTTTTGTATTACTGAGCTTTTCCAAGCTCACGTTGTTTTTATCATCACAGGTTAAAGGAATATATCTTGGTATAACGTTTGATATCAGTGATGGGAGTTCTCTCAACGTTGCTTTTGGAGTACGGTACCGACATAGTTAGTGGGCATGCATATCATTATTGTTTCATGATAGTGTCTGTAAACAAAAAAATGTTTTCTGAAATCCCGTTATATGTTTAAATGCTTTCATGAAAGAGTATTTTCAACAAAAGTTACCGTTATAATTAAATATGTATTTTTTATAGAAAGTGTTTTATGTGTATTTTTATCGTGGGTCGCTCTTGTGACCCTAATGTGACTTCCTAGGATCCGTCGTAACGCATAGGCGGGTCTAGGGGGTTACATTTAGTGGTATCAGAGCTTAGAGTTGCGTCATTCTGGGTAGGTCGACCGATCGTCTGTCATAGGGTGTCTGGTCTGTGCATGCCCCTAGATCTTAACCGTACTCCATCAAGCCGAGACTCCGATGTCGAATCATTTCCTGTGATAAGTGCAATTAACCGTTCTGTCCATAATAGCTTGATATGTACTGGAAAGGAATATTGGTAATGTTTGTCTACGAATTGGATTAAATTGATGGATTTGAATCTGGATAGAGAACCTGAGATGGTTTACGCATGGGAAATAGAAGATCTGAAACAGATTAAGAATAAATGTTTGATCGAACGAGGAAACCGATATAAGATTACAAGTAAAGTAGCTCGGTGATAATGAGTGTGATTGAGAATATTCTGACAAAAATTTGATAAAAGTATTACGAATTTAAAAGAAAAGTGTCTGTGAGATCGGTGGATGTATAGATTATGTGGTGGCTCTGTTATGCACGAAGGAAACAATTATCGGAGTATTTTAATGAATGTAAGAGATATTCGTTTAAAACCTTTGTTATACTTGTCCGGTATGAAGAAAGACATTTTAGGGAAAAGTGACGCAATGTACCGTTATGTGTATCATACTTATGGAATTTTATTGTTTACATCTTGATTTTGGAGGACTCTCTTTGAGGCCTTGAGTATTTGTATGGATTTCAGATATAGTTCTACATTCGTAAATCATGATCAATTTAGTAAAGTAAGTTGGGTTTTTAGAGGGAATGCTTTCGGGTTGTATGATTAACTTTTATGGTACCGGAAGAAATTTCTTATCATTGACTGAGACCGTTTACAATAAAAGTTATGAGACAAATGTTGTTCTGCATTATATGAAGTTCGTTATAGATTTAAATGTTATATTCTGATTAATTGGTCCAAAATGTATGATGGGATGATTATGGCTCCAAAGTCAATTTGAGTAACTGAATACACTGCCAGATTGATCCGTAATTGTCGACGAGTCTCAAGAAATAAGGATAGTCTGATGAATAAGTTTTAGTACACAAATGGATGAAATAGCAATGTCTACATTTCTCCGTCTCAGATAAATTTCGAGGACGAAATTTTCTTTAAGGAGGGGAGAATTGTAACACTACAAAAAAAATATTAAAATAAGGTAAATATCCTACCTACTCCAACCAAGTGGCTTCTATGATTGAACCCAAATTAATTTTCCCCCTATTTGGCTTTCCCACGGCAGAAACCCATTCAACATTTGGGTTTTATTTTTTATTTTTTTTCTCAACACAAATTACAAGCAGCCACCGTCTCATCTCCGTCACCGCCGCTCCGTGGCATTCACCGCCACCACCGTTGGCTTCCTCGTCGAGCCCCGACCAAAAGCCCCTTAACCACGCGCCGTCCCGTTGCCCCATCGTCGTGGAATCACGATCGTAGCTGCCGGAAATCGTCTATATTTTCGTCTGATTCCGAGCGCATACGTCGTTCGTTTAAGAAACGAACGCTAGATCTGTGCTCACGGCTTGGAGGCGAGCAAAACCCTACCGTCAAATCATCCGTCCGACGCCGGCGAGGCTTCCATCGGAGCTTCGAACTTTCCGATCATTTTGAACTTTAAAGGTAAGATCCGGTGAGTTTTCAGGCTTGTTTCGGATTAAAAATATATGGGTTGGAATTGTGGTCTAATGATCTATGTTTTCTGGCAGAAAATGACGCGAAATGGACTTTCCGGTGATATTCCGGTGACCGTCCGATCAACTCCCCGATGACCGTCCGATAGCTAGTTATTTTGGGTAAGTGAACCGGTTCGGACCGGTATATATTAAACCGATTTGAATAGAACCGGTCCGGCCCAATAACTGGGTTAGCCTTTTAATTATAAAGGTGGGCCGGCTTGTTAGGGCCCAATGGCCTTTAGCCCGCACCCGGTGAGTCAAAGCCCAAACCGTGTCCAATCCGACCCGTCTACCCGTGTCTGACCCGACCTGTCTACCTGTTGACCCGTACCTGACCCGTTGACCGAATCAACTCTGTGACGTCAGCGTTGACTTTGACCGCTGACGTCACCGTTGACCGTTGACCGTTGACTTTGACCGTTGACTTTGACCAAAAAGTCAAATTTTCCGAAAAGCCATATTTTTTGTTTTTCGACGTCTTGAGTCCGATTTTGAAGCCCGTTTTATGAAATTCTAACCCGAAAGCCTCCGAATTAGACCTTGAACTCGAGTCTGCTTATGTATTTTAATAATCAATTATGAGAAAGGTGATTAAAGACTGAAATTGAAATTTATGCGATTGAAGGTATTCAAGGTTCCTTGTATTCGGGATGTTGAGGACGTCGCATTCAGGTTCGAGATTGACCGAATGGAGTGTAATGGTCGACCGGTATAACTCGGAACTAAGGTAATACACTACTACCTCTTGTATGCTTTATGAGCATGTTGGTATGTGTTAATGCATGCATAAAAATAATGATTAGTACTGTTAATTCTGCTCAAGACAAACCAAATATGGAAACGAGTCTGATATTCTAGATAAGACCGAAATGCTCGTACGAGAAAGCTAATAAATCTGAAGTATCTGAAGTTCATTGAGTAATTAATAAGACAATAAATCTCCAAATTCGATTATAGATTTAGGGGAATCTATACATACCCCTGAATTAAGCGAGTGGCTCAAAATACAGAATAGATCGAAATGACTAAAAGTATTGAAAATACCGTTATGGTTAAAATGATTGGAAGGTTAGTATTGACTAAAAAGGAGTTGAAGTATCCCCGAATACCGAGGTGTACAAATTTACTAGAATGATGGATAAACCCTTGAGTTCTGAAATGAATTAAGTGGTTGGGGGTACCGAAATTCTTGAATGACTGAAATACCCCCTTTGACTGGAATAAGTAAATTGCCCATAATAAATTCTGGAAATGCCAATAAAGTTGCAAATGACTAAAATGCCCCTAAGGGTTGAAGCATGACTTACGTACGTCAATCACTCCTGACATGAATGTAAGGTTGGAAGTTTCTCCGCACAGAATATATGTCTGACTACTCCGTATAAAATATTGTGGTGAATTATGAAAGTAACCGTTCAGATATACGATACAGTTAGATGCATCAGAAGCGTTGGTTAGTACTGCAAGATTGGAATATGTTAATTCGAATGGTTTTGGGGACTCGATAAACTTCTGGGAATCTTAAATATTGCAAATTGTCATTTCATCGTTATTCTAAATTGTAAATCATCCCTGATAGTTAAATGACCGAAATGCCCTCGTTGGCCCAAGTAATCAAAATAGCCCTAAATGTATCTGATACCGTGAAAGATCTTGACATAGAAATCTCTGAATGCTTGGTTGGAAATCTGATGAGCAAACAGAATTATCGAGCTACTGTTTATGCCCTATTGGTATAAATTACCAAAATGCCCGTGTATGATAAAATGACCATAATGCCTCTGGTATGCTTAAATGGCTAAATCAACCATAATATGCCTAAACTCCCAAGATCTTAATGTATCATCTCCTGACTATCTGGTTTGAACCGTTAGTACAAACCCCTCTTTTAATAGGGGCCTTGTTTCAAAGATCTGTTCAACTGTCAAAAGTTAATATGATCTCTTCCGTAAATGTCAAGTATCTCCAAGGAAATAAACTATTCCACCTAGTGTGTTCCATGTGTTCTACACAACTGTTTTTGCATACTGAGTTACATGTTATAATACCGATTATGTGCACATGATAGAATACTTGAACTCACATGAACATGACATGTTTATAATTAAACATGACCGTACTGTATTTTTGATATATGCATATGTACATGATATGACCAACATGCTATATGGATAATGTATTACTAAAAATACAGCTATTGATTAACCGAATCGTTACATAGATTGTTACTGGGGTACTTGGGATAGAATATGAAGTGACCGTAGGTTCAGCTCTGATCCAGCTGGTAATTCCTTTACCGTTACAGGTTCCTATGCTTCGGCTAGGGTAATTCCTCACCGTTACCGTTACAGGTTCCTATGCTTCGGCGAGGGTAATTCCTCACCGTTACCGTTACAGGTTCCTATGCTTCGGCTAGGGTAATACCTACCATACCGTACCGTACAGTTCCTAAGGTAATCCCTTAGGATGGCACCTATGCCCTATGGACACTGGTTAACGCCTTTGACGAAGTTTTGGGGAAACTGCCTCTTGGAGTGTGGTTGGAGGGTTGATAAAAGATTAAATCATACCGTATTGTTACCTGAAATATATGTTTTGAACTGAAAATGTATAATATATTGTTGTTATACATGTTTTACTTACACTGTTTGGAACACACTAGGAACCGAACTCTCTAATTCCACCTCCGTACATTTATAACCTATAATTACCGTCTAATTCTTGATGATTGAATAAAGAACAAGTACCGTTATTCTCAATATAACGTTACCCTGAAATATTGAAAAAGAAATGAAGACCGTTACTGCGTAAAGCATCATAAAAATGTTATGCCTACCATATATATGCATGAGCTTATAGCATCTTTTAGTAGTTTTGTATTACTGAGCTTTTCCAAGCTCACGTTGTTTTTATCATCACAGGTTAAAGGAATATATCTTGGTATAACGTTTGATATCAGTGATGGGAGTTCTCTCAACGTTGCTTTTGGAGTACGGTACCGACATAGTTAGTGGGCATGCATATCATTATTGTTTCATGATAGTGTCTGTAAACAAAAAAATGTTTTCTGAAATCCCGTTATATGTTTAAATGCTTTCATGAAAGAGTATTTTCAACAAAAGTTACCGTTATAATTAAATATGTATTTTTTATAGAAAGTGTTTTATGTGTATTTTTATCGTGGGTCGCTCTTGTGACCCTAATGTGACTTCCTAGGATCCGTCGTAACGCATAGGCGGGTCTAGGGGGTTACATATGTACCAATGTATAAACCCTAAACCCTACCCCTACCCATAGCCCCAAACCCCAAACCCTAAACCCCCAAAACACTAAACCATAATTCATATATGTATGTACGTATAATGTATTAATATTATGTATGTTAAATCCTAATCCCTACACAATAAACCCTAAACCCGAATGAACCCGACCTGAAACAAAATCGACCTGAAATGAACCCGACCTGAAATGAAACTGACATGAAATCAACTCGAACCGAAATTAAACCGTCAATTAACCGTTTTGGCCCGACCTGAAATGAACCGACCTGAAATGAATCCGACCCGAAATGAAGTCGGCCTGAAATGAACCCGAACCCGAACCGAATCGAGTCAAAACAAAAAACGACCTGAAATGACCTGTAATCGATTTGACCCGACTTGACAGAGCCGACTTGAAACCCAATTGTTGACCTATTTTTACATCCCTAGTTGTCGTGTGTGTTTTAATCAGGTGTTTAGGGAGGCGAATGAAATGCCAGATGTGTTGGTAAAGTGTGGTATTGATCGTAATTCATGGTTTCGAGTCATTTTTAGTTACTGTGGATGTGAAGAGCTTTTCTGTTTTTTTTCCACCAAGGGTAGTTTTTGATGATGTGTGCTTTGGTGGTGCACGTGGGAGGTGGCTGTGGTGCCCATGGTTGGTGCTGCGATGATGTGTCTTTGGTGAGATCGCTTGCCGATTCTTGGGTGTTTGTCTTGGTTTGTCTTTTATGCCAGTCAATTTTTATATTGGGGTGTTTATCGAGCGAGTCAGTCGTGAGTTAAGCAGTACTTGTTAAAAAATTTATTCTTTAACTTGACTCATTGCTCGTTAAAATTGTGCTCGACTCATGCTCATTAAAAAAAATATTGCTCAATTCGACTCATTGCTCGTTAAGCTCACTAAAAAATTTACCTTATTTTCAACTAAAAGTAAAATTTAATAATACTATATGAGGCTTAATACTAACATAAATTAACAAATTAAAAAAATATCAAAAGAGTGTATAAAACACTTTCAAAGTCTAAATCCAAACTAACAAACCACAAATACACCAAACTAGCATTTTAAAACTAAAATAACAATCCACAAATTCACAAAACTATCATATTAAAACTAAAGTAGCAATTCACAAGTACATCAAACTATAGTAATTACTAAAAAATATTTTAAAAAATTAGCGAGCTGCTCGCGAACTTAACGAATTGAATTAGACTTTGCTTGACTCAACTCGTTAAGCTCTCGAGTCAAGCAGCTCACAAGCTGCTCAACTCGTTAAGCACCTCTATTACCAGGGGTACTCTTTTCCTCCATATAAGGTTTTAAGGAAGTTTTTAAGGAGGCCTTTGATATTATATTGTATGATTTTTACCTTCAATAAAAATCATAAATGCATTGATAAAAAAAATAAATCCACGTCACTTTTATTTTTCACATTATGTTTTCTTATTAATTAAAATTTCCAAATCAGCAGTATCTTCCATTAATTAGTACCGAAATCTTCAAACATCAAAACTCAATTTTTTCCCCTAGTCCTTTGATTATCATGCCACCAAAAATTCCAAATTCACCAGTATAATGTGATTTGGAATCTATACAAACCTTTAAATTCTTTTCAAATCCATTGCACTTTCTTATTCCTTTCAATTTTTTCTTAACCAACAAAAAAAAATCACTATGAAAAAAAAATCAAATTACAGAACTGTAAACCAAAACAATGAAAAAAAAATCTGCTATGTTTTTACTGCCCAAGTCTGTAAAAATGCCCAAGACGCCCAAGACTGTAAACCAGTCTTCTTTGTTACTAAGACATCTTTTTAAGGTATAGAGATTTTATTAAAAATCTATTACATGATAAATAATTTCTGGTTAAAGGTGAAAAAATCACCCGATTAGAGAAAGATGACCATGCTTTTAACAGTTGTATTGAATGGAAAAAATTGGCAAATTGATTATTCATTATTTCATTGCAAGTTGGAATTGTCATGAAATTCGCCCATGCTTTTAATAGTTTTATTGTTTTGTTTATGAAATTGATTGCATTTTTACAGACTTGGCAGCGAAAGAAGAGCAGAATTACAGTTCTGTAGTTTTTTTTCCCTAATGATTTTGTTTTGTTGGCTAAGAAAAAATCGGAGGGTATAAGAAAGTGCGATGGATTTTTTTTATCAACGATATATGATTTTTTAAAGAGAGGAAATTATACAGCAACAAATTAACAAGAGTTTCGTTAAAAAATTTTCAAAACTTAAATGAAAGAAAAGAGTACGGCTCATTAACGGGATGAAACTGAACACCAAAAATCACAAACAAGATCAACACCCAATACTAAATTAAAAGCTCCACACCAAAGCTCAAAAACACAACCAAGCAAAATCACATCCAGCGCCCATTGTCGCAACCCTTTCGAGCCCAACATAAAGAATACGGAGTCGCCACCAATCTTTTAAAAGGTGTGATTGGTTCACCTAAAACGGGTCATTTTAATAAAATATTTTATTTTATTAAAACAACGGTTTTGGTATGCGAAAACAAAAAACAGGTTCGGGAGTCGGTTATGCGCGGGGAAGGGTTAGCACCCCACAACGCCCAAAAATTGGTACTTAGTCAATTACAAAATGTTTTAATGTCGGAATTTGCTAGTTCGTATAAAATTTAAATTATTGTCCATTTATGAATATGAGTCTATTTTAACGGTCTTACCATTCAAAAAATGAACTTCAATCACCGCCAACACTCCTGGCGCTAACCCGTCATTTCCGTTTGATAAGATACCGCATTTATTAAGATTCTAATTATTAAACATTACATTAAGAAACAAATTTAATTAAATTAATCTACAAGATAATATAAAAGCATACAAATGTACAAGGTTAAATAAATACACGAACATTAAAGGAAAAATGATGAGATTCGTGACTTTAAAAACATATTATTCCCTTCATCATATGAGCCATATTTTAAAAGGGAGAACAAATAAAAAATAAAAAAAAAATTGTGTAAAAAGGGCTTATATGTATATAGAAAACTAAATTAGAAAATGATTAAATTAAAAAACAAAGTAAAACCAGGGGCGGAATTTATGAAAAAAGGTGACCATTTTTGAAACAATTGAAAATTCGGCGACACGCGGAGCAAAAAGGAAAAGGCAGAGGGACTTAATGAAATAATTAAACCATTTTCTTTTGGATATAAAATTCATTTTCATAAACACTTTTTACTATTTTCCTTTTAAAATTTTTGGATCAAACACCCAATCTTAAATTTCTCTCAATTGTTCATCCATGTTCTTCATGGATTGAAGAACCAGTGAACTTCCGCCGCGCTGGCCGCCACACACCGGCGCTGGCCGCCGTTTACCGAAGGTGGAATATTTTTTCTTCGAAATCCTCTTTTTAAAACTCCGACAATTGTGGCTTAAAACGGGCAAGGATTTTTTCTTCTTCCTTTATATATTTGGAAAAGAACAAAAACAATGTAACACCCCTTTCCCGGTCTGGTAGGAAACCGGGTCAGAAAGTATTATCGGTGATCAATACAGTGATTCTGGTGCAATAATTCATTCAGTAAACAATACAAAGTGATACGATATCGATATGCAACAATAACAACTTGTATTAAGACTTGCTAATCCGTGTTGGGGCTAATTTCAAACTTCTTAAACCTTTAGGGACTAAACTATAATTTCAATAATTTACGGGTCCTTGCAATAAAACAACTACACCACAATTAAACTCCACTCAATTTCGGTAAACCTATAAATTTTCACGTTAATCTAAGTTCATTTAATCACCTGATTAATCTTTAGAAGTTTTAGTGACCAATTTATAACCAATGCAAAATAGTGTTCATTGCCAATTAACGGTTATAACTAACACCGTATTGAAACGCCTTAGGATGTATCGGTACGGGCATGTAATAATTAAAATTCCAGTGACACTGTCTAACATCGTACCGAAACACCTGGAAATGTTTTGATCTAGGTTGACTTCCATTGACTTTGAACAAAAGACCTTGTTTCAATACAATTTAGCCTGTATCGATCCCAGTTGACTCACGTTGACCCCATTTTGACACACCCCAAGCCTGTATCGGAACGAGTTTTGACAGTGGCTAAAGTCTCAAAAAATTTATTAATACGCTCCCAAGCCGTATCGAAACACCTTGTTTTACTCTGATTCCTTATAGCCTTAATATGAAGGCCGTATCGATACGCCATCACCCGAATCAGTACGCCTGCCCTGTAATGACAGATTTTAGTCTGATGTTTATCAAATTTGACCTACCAAATGATGTCCAAATGCAATAAGTTTTTGCACACAATATTTCAATACAATAATCTACTAGCATGCCAAATTTTAGGATTACTCGAATCTATTTACTATGATTTCCCCTTTAAGATCCAAATATGTCACTTAGTCATTTTAAGCCTTTCTTAAAAGGGTCATTGTAACCCCCTCGACCCGGCCTAGCCGCCAGACCGCATCGAATGGGTTACATGTGGAAAACCGAAGCGAAACCTGTTAAGGCTCCACTCCGATTAGCAACCCTAGAAAATTTCTTTTAAAGTTATCTTGTCTAGATGCTTTAGTTATATCCTATGTGAGAGGACACACATCGAAAAACACACATGGATACAAAACACGTAAATCAGACAATTGAAACAACCCTTTTTAGATTTTCCAATAGGCCGTATCGATACGCTCGAGGACCGTATCGATACGCTTGGACCTGGTCAACACCTCAAAGTCAACCTAGGGAGACCGCATCGATACGCTAGACGATCGTATCGATACGCTCTCAACGGTCAACTTTCCAAGGTCAAACTCCAAAGACCGTACCGGTACGCCTTGCCTATCAATACACCCTCGCGTACCGGTACGCCTTGCCTAAAACAAGGTTCAAAGCAAGGGATCGTATCGATACAGCCCTTGAGCGTATCGATACGCCCTGCACTGGAAACCTTATTTTGGCTGCTAAAAACACAAGGACTCGACTCTAGAGGCATTTAACGACTAGACAAGCAACATACAAACTCAAACACAACATAAGACATCCATGGATAAGTATATGAAGCAATTTAAGCATTCAACGAAGCAACATCCAACAAGATAAGATTCTTAGATGAAACATGCATATAAGGCATTCATCCACATAGCCAAAAGTTAAACTAAAACATACTTCAACATGGCATAAGGCAATACAAGCCCAAAACGTCTAAACCAACTTGTCTAAGCAAAAGAACATGCGATCAACATCACAAAATACAAAGGTCCTATCCCATTGCTTAAATACTAATTATCGAAGTCTAAACCATACTTGAGCAAACTAAATTCCCTTGGAATCCTCTCTTGTTCCCCGAGCTGCTCCGAAGGTCTAAGGGCCTGCATTGTTGGAAAAGAGAGCGTAAGCGTTTAAGCTTAGTGAGCGGTGCTAAAAAAGGCAGCTACAACAATGCAGTTTTAAAACGGAAGTTTGCTTGAAACTAAAACCATTTCCAAATCATTTCCACATGCTTGAAACACACAATGTCATGCTTTTACCTTCACGTTCATTTACCGAATGCAACCACAAGCCATAGGCTTACCATATGCTCATTCTCATAACGCAAGCAAAGTAAACCACAATGCATAATCATAAGCATAAATAGATAGAATTAACAACATGCTTAACATGAGAATTAGGGCAATCATGGGTATATTGACATTCAACGTTTTTACTCGGATATGCGGATAGCTTTCTCAAACTCACTAGACACTTCCGGTGGAATCTCATATCACCGTACTCACCCGTCTAGAAAAAACATAATTTCCGATGGAATCTCACATAACCGTACTCCTCCTTAGTGGAATCTAACATCACTAAGGCCACGCGCGAATTTTTCCTCGAGTGCACTCTAATCCTATTGATCGATCAATTATATCTGGTAACAACCAACACATGTCAATATACTCAAACACAACCGCAAGCATTACAGATGCTTGGACCACTTACCAAGTCCAACTTTCATGCAAGGCATGTACTCACTATGCAAGTATAACACAAGTCTCACATTTCAACATGCATAACAATGCAATCCAACACATAACAACATAACATGTTCAAACTTGCATTCAAGAAATCGTAAAACACAATTTAATCGCATAAACCTTTAAAACTTACTCTTGAGCTTGGATTGGCTTTTCAAGCTCAACCCAAATTCCCAAAACACTTCCTTAACCACGTTAAGGCTTTTAAAATCAAGCCACTCACCGAAGTAACCCAACACAAGCCGAAAATGTCGATCAAGCCTCCAAGTTCCCTGGAATTGAGTCTGAAGCTTCTCCAACGTTTTCCCTTGCTTCTAATCATCCAAAAACAGTGCATTACACATCAAAACATCCACAAAATCACTGCCACAAATTAGATTACAACCCAAGACAAATTTCGTTACATTTCCAAACCAAGAATTAACCCAAACTCTTCATTTTCGGACTTGGACACAACCCATCAGTTACTCATCAATTTCATCATCCAAATCTTCACTAAACATGTCCAAAACAGCCCCCAAGTGTAACCATACCATCAGCCCAACTTTCTCCTCACATAACTATCTCAAAACTCAAGATTTTCACTTCTAAACTCACCCACTAATACCCATTTTGGGATTTCATTAAAACTTCACCATTTTAACATATGTTAAGCTTAAAAGCAAGTTTATAACATATTTGAACTTTACAAATTAAGAACTCAATGAAAAACCAACAAAGTTTCCATCTTTAATCTAAAACTTTGAACACTTGAAACAACTAAAAAATGGGTTTTATGGAAATCCAAGACCATGAAAATGTTGAGGATGAAGAGGAGAAGTCAAAAATGTTATTACCTTGAAGAAATCACTTAGTTGAGAGCTTGAAATCCAATGGAATGGTGACTAGAGTTTAGGGAGGTTTTTAGAACGTGGAATTCAAAATGAAGAAGAAGATGGCTTTTCCTAAAAACCCCTTTTTTATTCTTTTTTATGAAAAATCCCCCTTTTGCCCCTTTTTCTCTTAAAACTCTTTTTGGTGCATTAAAATAGTTTATCTCCAATTTAATTTAACCCATCCCAGTTTAACTAACCCAATATCTCCCGACCCTAAACTCGGAGCGTTACAGTCATTTAGGGCATTAAGTATATTACAACATGAGCACAAAGCATACATACCAAAAGAGACCATATATGACTAGTTCAACTACTTTTCCATCATTCTAGGAGTTCATAAGGACAAAATACATTACTTTTGGCTTGTAGTGACTTGTCTAGCTCCAACTTCTTCCATCTTAAAAAATGATAACCTTCTTATCCTGAAATGCATTAGGCACACTTTTCCTAGTGAGGTAGTCATAAACATGTAAACATCAATGAAATGCATAACAACTCATGCTCAATAATAACGATACTATGTTTCATGTTCAACATCAATTATATCACATTTCCTTATAAATCCTTGGATCAAATCAAGATAGTGGATACACGAATTCCTACGCCTTTCCAAGTCAATGGATGGTCTAGTCCCTCCGTCTCGCCAATGACCAATATCACAAACATCCCTCCGCCTCGCCAAATCAATATATGCCATAGCCCTATGACCGTAGTCCACCCCTACACCGAGCTCATGAATTTTATGGCATGCCAATTGTATCCAATGTCCGTTTCAATCCAAGATTCCGTGACAATATCAATAATCGGTGATCAATGACAATAGCAATATTCAATGTCCTTACCGAGAACAATGTTTTAATGATGATGTTCAATAACAATATCAACAATCTATATTTCCATAATTCAATGACAATGATGATATCTATATACGATGATCTATAACAATAACGATGACGATGACAATGTTTAATGCTCGATGTTATAACTTACCAATACTTACCACGATGTACACTAAGTGGTCCGATGCAATAGTCCTTAATAATGAAAACAAGGGTGATAATTTTAATAACAATGGAATCGGGAAAGGCACCTAGCCTAATCCCGAGACTCCGACTACACTCACCTCAAAATCCGATGCTCCTATGGCTCTCAGATAACAATCCCCTTGTTCCTAGCTTTGTATGGAGACGATGGTTGTTCTTTACCAATTTTTTGAGCTTGGCAAACAATAGGATTGTGTCAGAATCAGTATTACAATATCAAAATCGACCTAGCGATATCAAAATCAATATCTAGATTCGATACAATCAATAGCTAAAGAATATCTATGGATGGCTATAACCTAGCTTGAGATTGCTCACAAATCCTCCATGTATTTCAACAATAGTTTGGGGGGATTAGCTTACCCGATCGATAAGAACATTTCGATATCAATAAATCGAAAAAAACTCAAACTCCACCACACTCAATAATGGAGGTGTGTGCTTGTTCGAAGCTGACAATAGGGAGAGGGAGGTATATGCTTAACAAGCAATCGAGTAAGTGTTTTTTTTCTATTTACTTGTTTTTAATACTTAAGGCTTTCCCTCCTTTGAAGGAAGCTCACCCAGTTATCCCACGTATGGGAAAATATAAATGAGGAGGGGCTAATGCAAGGTTAGTCCCTCACCTCTCTATGGTCTATGGTTTCACCCCAAACGTTTAATTCATTCAATTTAATCACTAAAAGTTTCCTATAAATTCAATAAGGTCCCATATGAATGAATTGACTCACTTAGAGTCCATTATCAATGTAATTAACCTCATAATCAAAGTCAAAACAATGTTTGGACCTTTCTGATGTAGGATTTTGTTGAGTGTGTAAAAGTTCTATATTTTACCCCTTATTTAACCCATATTTCTGCTGCATTCATGCATAATTCATTGCATTTAGGATAGTTTTCAGTCATATATCACAATTATATTAAATGGCACAATTGCTACTGATTTTGGTTACTTTTGCAGGTAGCTGTAGCAGACTCAGGGCAGTGGAGAAGCAGAGCTTGAACACGGGACTGAAGTCGAGAAGGACGATGCTGCCAAGGCCGCTGCCGTGGTAGCCAAGGACGACAGCAATGGTGGAGGGAAAAAGTAAAATGGAGCTCAATAGAAAGAGGAAATTAAGCCGGTCTGTCGTGGAGCACTCATATATTTTTCCGAGCCCTAGATCAGAATGAAGGCCAAGCCCAAAGTCCAAGGAAGAAACTCCAAGCAAGAAAAGAGGACGAATTAAAGACATCTAATCTGAAGATTTAGTCTTTAATAGAGTTGCACTTTAATTTAAATTTGTATTCTTGCCATATTAGAAAACTTGAACCCAAAGCCTATATAAAGGCATGTAATTCGACCTAGGAAAGGACATCTTATTCTCTAGCCGTCTTCCCCTAAACCCTAATCGTTTTCCCCCTTCTCATCATGTTCTAAACTTCCCCTAGGGCTAAGTGTTGATTCTGTAAAGTAGTTGCAAGGATTGCATTGTTTTAGGATTTTTTTATGTTCAATAAAATATACTTTAAGTTTGCTTATTCTGGTTTTCAACATCTTGCAAGAGTATCGGGAGAGCATTGTGAGATTATAAATTTACTTAATATCGGGAGAGTTAAGTATACGAAAGGAATAAGTAAGGGTTCTCCAGTTTATGGTTGAACTATCTCGGACCTAGGGATAGGACGAGGTTTAGTGGCTAAGGAAGAATTCAACAACATCGGTGTTCATCCTTCGATTCACGCCGGGAGATATCATCAAAGACGTGTTCATCAATAGACTTGGACCTAGGGATAGGACAAGGCACAACAGGGATTCTTGCCAAACTTGAAGTACAAAGTTGTGTAATCGCTGCCGCGACAACAACAGACCGCTACCGCGACAGGCGCAACGACAGAACAGACAGTCCTAGACATCGCAACACCTACACTACTGAGCAAATCAATACCGGCCCATTCTCTCTATCATGATTTCTTTAATCCTTTATCTTCAGTATTCTTTAGTATTCCTTTACAAACAATTAAAATTATTTTCTTTCTTGTGTAGTGATTCAAGGTTAAGGCTATTTCCAGTCCCTGTGGATTCGACATCCGATACTTCGTGTACCACTTTACTACTTGCGTCGTGTACACTTGCAATCTATTGCGATAGACTCTTTTACATGCAACAAGTTTTTGGCGTCGTTACCGGGGACTGGAAACATATCTTTACCCTACTTTTACTGCACATTCTTTTAATTTTTCTGTTTTTACTTGGATTGTTTACCCTGTGCTTTTCACAAGGTTTTCCGTTTGCTTATGCGCAGATCGAGACGAGGAAAGGAACCTGAGTATCAGATATACCCTAAAATCAAACGCTCGTGCAATCTTAGGAACCGACTCCGACTCGTGTTAGCCAGAAACGAGTACCTTGAAGAACAGTTAGAGGCCATGAACAACCAAGGGAATCCCCAAGGTCCATAAGATCCTATCGGAGATGGAGGAAACGGACGACCTGTCGCTCCTCCTGCTGCTGGGGCCGCATGTCGGTCATGCCGAGATTACATGATCGATGATCATGTGGAACTAGAGACCACCCTGCCAGACGTGGAAGCTGAAAATTTCGAGTTGAAACCTGTCATGTTCAGCATGATTAATTCCGCTGGCCAATTTAGTGGTGCTGCTACAGAGAATGCTAGGGAACATCTAAAAACGTTCCAAGAAATATGTGGTTCGTTTAGACTACCAGGAGTAAAACCGGAGATACTGAGGCTTCGATTATTTCCTCATTCATTGAGGGACAGAGCTAAAACTTGGTGGAACAAACTAACGTCGGGTTCAATACGAACTTGGGCAGATTTAACTCGTGAATTTTTGTCTCGTTTTAACCCTTCCCATTTATCTGAGCGATTACGTAACAAAATTGCTACTTTTCAACAGGAAGATGACGAGCCAATGCACGAGGCATGGGACAGATTTACTACTCTTCTGAGGAATTGCCCGATGCATGGATTCCCTGTTTGGAATCAAGTAATCAAATTCTACAATGCTGCCAACCTACAGACTCGCATGAGAATCGTTTCAGCAGCCAATGAGTTGTTGTTAGATAAAGATCCGGATGAAGCCATGGTAGTGTTAAAGAATTTGGCGAAGAATGAAGAGCAATTCCCCACATCGAGGAGAGGTAAACGAGTACTAGTTGTGAAGGATTACGAAGCCGATAATTCCCTAAAGACACAAGTTGCGTATCTCACAAAGGCAGTAGAAAACTTGCTGAAGAATGATTCTCAACCGGTCTATGCTGTAGAAGAGGTATGTGGAACTTGCAGTGGGAATCATAGTTCGGAAGACTGCCCGCTACAACTAGAGGAAGGGATATATGTTGGGAACTATAACAAGCAAAATTACAATTCCATCAACTACAATCCAAACTAGAGGAAGGATCCCAAATTCTCTTGGAGCAACCCAAACAATGCCCTGAACCCTCAAGCACAGAACACTCAAAATCAGGGGGCTCCAAGAATTCTGACTCGGCAGCAACCGCAACAGCAGCCGCAACAGCCACCAGCAGCCACACCTAGTATATTGGAGCAGACCTTGGCCACGTTTATGCCTCAGACAGGAACTTACATTGAAAACATGAATCACTTCGTCAAGAAGACTGAGTCATTCATGGATAAAACAGAGATGTGGATGACTAACCATGAAGCTACTCTGAAATCATTGGAGACACAAATGGGTCAGGTTTCCCAGTATATTAAGCCAAGGTAGAATGGAGGATTCCCTAGCGATACTGAGGTCGCTCGACAACCCACACATGAGCAGTGCAAAGCTATCACAACTAGGAGTGGGAAGAAATTACCAGGGCTGGAGAAGAAAGCTAAACCAGTTAAGGAACCAGCCCTAGAATCGACTACCGCGAAAGCTGTCCCGGTAGCCGAAAAACAGCTTGCTGCTGTCACACCTGTCACGACAGCAGAAGGGACAGAGAAGAAGGATGAAGAACCTAAACCTCCTCAGATCCGAATACCGTGGGAAGGACGCATTGAAGATTATCGTCCTCCACATCCTTTTCCACAGTGGCTACAGAAGCAGAAACATGAGTTCCATCTTAAGAAGATCTATGATATTTTTAAGCAGGTCCACATTAATATTCCGCTATTAGATGCCATCAAGAAGATGCCCGGTTATGCCAAATTTCTCAAGGATGCTATGTCGAAGAAATCCAGACTTGGGGAATTTGAGACGGTTAAAATGATAGAAGGATGCATGACTATTCTGCACAGGCACCCACCCCAGAAAAAGAAGGATCCTGGGAGTTTCGTCATACCTTGCATAATTGGTGATAAATTCGTGGGTAAGGCACTTTTTGATCTAGGTGCTAGTATTAATTTAATGCCCAAATCTGTATTTCAGAAATTAGGTATTGGACGAGAACGACCCACAACAGTTATGCTGCAGCTGGCAGACCGCTCGTACGTGCAACCAGAAGGGAAGATTGAAGATATTCTGGTAAGAGTGGATAAAATTATTTTTCATGCTGACTTTCTTGTTTTAGATTGTGAAGTAGATGAGAATGCACCAATCATCCTGGGGCGACCCCTCTTAGCCACAGGAAGATCACTGATTGATGTAGAAAAGGGAGAACTCACTATGAGAGTGAATGATCAAGAGATCAAGTTAAATGTTCTCCAAGCAATAAAACACGCTGATGTAGAAGAAGAATGCAAGGCTATCACTGAAGTAGTCCTTGATCAACCCTGCATAAGGTCAGACTGCCATGACATCAAATTTGGCCACTGCCACAACAGCCATTTAGAAGACTGTCACGGCAAGGACGACGACAACAGCTCCTCAGATTCTGACATATCATACACTGAAGGTCATGAGGAGGTAAATTGGATAGGCAATCGTCTAGGTAAGTTATTCGAGCCCTTAAACTATACCTCGATTGAACATATCATCCAAAAGCCATCAACTGTATAACCACCTGTTCTAGATCTTAAGCCCCTACCAGGGCAGCTCAAATATGTTTTTCTTGGATTAAATGATACGTTGCCCGTAATCATCTCTTCCAAGTTGATGCAAAAACATGAACAACAGCTGATAGAGATGCTGCAGCAGCACAAGAAGGCTATTGGATGGACGATAGCCGATATCCAAGGCATCAGTCCGGCACTATGCATGCACAAAATCCTCTTAGAGGATGATCACAAGCCGACCATTGATGCCCAGAGACGTTTGAATGATGCTATGCGAGAAGTGGTCCGAAAAGAAATTATCAAATGGCTAGACGCTGGGATAATTTATGCCATCTCGGATAGTAAGTGGGTAAGCCCAGTGCAGTGCGTTCCTAAGAAAGGAGGAATAACCGTGGTAACCAACGAAGAAAACGAGTTAATCCCAACCAGGACTATGACCGGTTGGAGGGTTTGTATGGACTACCGGAAGCTTAACAAAGCTACCCGGAAGGACCACTTTCCCATGCCTTTTATTGATCAAATGCTTGATAGATTAGCAGGAAAGTCTTAATATTGTTTTCTTGATGGTTACTCAGGTTATAAACAAATAGCCATCGCACAGGAGGATCAAGAGAAAACGACTTTCACTTGCCCATATGGTACTTACGCTTTTCAGAGAATGCCATTTGGACTTTGCAATGCACCACCAACCTTCCAGAGGTGTATGATGGCGATATTCTCCGACATGGCGGAGGATTTCCTGGAGATATTCATGGATGATTTCTCTGTCTTTGGAGACAGTTTTGAAATATGGTTAGGCAACCTACAGAAAGTGCTCGAGAGATGCGAGAAAGCGAACTTGGTATTAAACCGGGAGAAATGTCACTTCATGGTGGATGAAGGGATAGTCCTAGGCCACAAAGTAAGCTGCCGCGACATAGAAGTCGACATAGCCAAAATTGAGGTAATTGAAAAGCTGCCGCCACCCACCACAGTCAAGGGCATTCGGAGTTTTCTAGGGCATGCTGGGTTTTATCGAAGGTTTATAGCAAATTTTTCAAAGAACACCAAGCCGTTATGCCACCTGTTAGAGCAGAATCGTCCCTTCGACTTCAATGCTGAATGTACTGAGGCATTCAGAATTCTGAAAGAGAAGCTAGTCACAGCCCCAAACGTACAGCCACCGGACTGGAAGTTGCCATTTGAGATTATGTGTGATGCCAGTGATTACGCTGTAGGGGCAGCACTTGGGCAGAGGAAGGACAAGCTATTCCATATAATTTACTACGCTAGCAAAACACTCAACGATGCTGAAGTAAACTACACCACAACAGAGAAGGAACTGTTAGCAGTGGTGTTTTCAATTGAAAAGTTTCGATCCTACATACTTGGAACAAAAGTGGTGGTTCACACAGACCACTCTCCAATGAAATATATGTTTGCTAAAAAAGACGCAAAGCCCAAACTGATTCGTTGGATTCTGCTGCTGCAAGAATTCAACATAGAAATCAAGGATAAGAGAACCACGTTGCAGATCACTTGTCACGATTAGAGAAGGGAAAGAGTCTCCCAACAGACGAGACACACATACTGGAGACCTTCCCTGACGAGCAGCTGTTCGCTGCCACAAGCACTGCCGCGACAGCCATGGCGGCAGGTAAGTTTTCTGAACTCCCCTGGTATGCTGATTTCGTTAATTATTTAGTTAGCGGAATATTCCCTCATGATCTTAATTATCAAGCTAGGAAGAGGTTCCAAAATGATGTTAAACATTATTATTGGGACGAGCCTCTTCTTTTCAAAAATTGTGCAGATCAGATTATCAGGAGGTGTGTACCACAGGATGAGCAGGAAGCTGTGCTTCATCACTGCCATGCTTCACAATATGAAAGACACTTAGGTGGTAACAAAACTGCTGCCAAGGTTTTGCAGTCTGGTTTTTATTGGCCTTCACTATTCAAGGATGCCCAAGCATTCTACAAAAGCTGTGATAAATGTCAACGGACTAGAAACATCTCAAGGAGACATGAGATGCCACTGCAAAACATCCTTGAAGTCGAAATCCTCGACGTTTGGGGGATTGATTTTATGGGACCATTCCCAGCATCATGTGGGAATCTTTATATCCTCCTGGCAGTGGACTATGTGTCCAAATGGGTTGAAGCGATCGCCACACAGAAAACGATGCCAAGACCGTTCAGAGATTTCTGCATAAGAACATTTTCTCTAGATTTGGCATTCCGAAGGTGATCATCAGTGATGAAGGGAGGTATTTTGACAATAGGGTCATAGCTGCTGCTCTAAAGAAATATGGTGTTAAACATCGGATCACAACAGCTTATCACCCTCAGACCAATGGACAGGCCGAAATATCCAATAGAGAGGTAAAGAACATTCTTGAGAAGATGGTTAAACCAACTCGAAAGGACTGGTCCCTACACCTCAATGATGCACTCTGGGCTTACAGAAAAGCATTCAAAACTCCATTGGGAATGTCACCCTACCGACTGATTTATGGAAAAACATGCCATTTACCTGTGGAGATAGAGCACAGAGCATACTGGGACATCAAGGCAGTGAACATGGACTTGGAAAAGGCAGGACAGAAAAGGCTTCTTGACTTGAATGAGATTGAAGAAATTCGAGCAATGGCCTATGACAACGCAAGGATTTACAAGGACAAGACAAAGAAGTGGCATGACAAGAAGCTGCTGCCACGACAGTTCTGCCCAGGGCAACTTGTGTTGTTTTTCAACTCTAGGTTGAAACTCTTCCCAAGGAAGCTGAAATCTAGGTGGTTCGACCCATTCCAAGTGGTGCAAGTTTTTCCCCATGGTGCCATCACGATCAAATCCTTAAAAGACGGGCACCAATTTAAAGTCAACGGACAGAGACTGAAGCATTATCAGGGGACTGAAGCCCCAAGAATGCAGGAAGTGGTTACTTTAGGAGATGCCCCTCCTGGCATCCCTAATTTAACTTAATTTTATTTTTATTATTATTTATTTATATATATATATTTATTTATTAGGAAAATAGAATTAATTTATTTTTAGGAACTAAGTTTTTATTTTAAATAATTTCAGGAAATAAAGGAGACAAGGAGAAGAGAAGAAGTGAACTAAGCCCACCATCTCACCATCAGCCCAAAAAGCCCAAAGGAGGAAGCTGTCGTCACAGCTGTCGCGACAGATGCGAAAAATAGAGCCTGTCAACACGCTGTCGCGACAGACACGCAAACGCGTAACAGACACGTAGTAGACACAGAAACGCGTGACATACGCATCAGAAACCGCGTAACACCTGGCCCCGTTATTCGCGCCTGTCGTTACAGCTCCAACGGGCAGCAAACTCTTCATCTATATAAACCCCATTTTACTATTCGTTTTCACTTCACTTTTACTCTCTCTACTTGTTTCCTCTCCAGATTTTCATTTGCTTTCATTTTTCTAGAGTCTCTTGCAACTATGAGTACCAGAAACACCAGAAGAAGTGCTGCCTCAAGCTCTGCCCCAACAGCAACACCAGCAGCCACTCCCAGCCACGACAGAATCCCAAACCGATTTTCCAACGCAGAGTCCAATGACCGATATTACACCTCCTTCCAGAAAAGGGATATGTGGGAGGAGAAATGGTTCATCTACATCAAACGAACGGAGAATCTCGGGCTCAAACCATTCATCGCCCGTAAGATCAGAGCGCTTCATTGGCAGATGTTTGCTGAGCAACCTGAGGAGATGAACATCACCCTGGTCAGAGTATTTTATGCTGCCGTCAACAGCAGAGACACGACAGCAGTAATACTTCGTGGTAAGGAAGTACCTCTGGAGCCAGAGTACATTAACACCCTTTACGGACTCTACGTCGGCCGAAAGGAAGATGGGCATAAGAGGTTCGTGGAGAGCCTGGAGGCAGCAGATTATGATGTTGTCATGGCAAAACTCACCGAGGAAGGAACCCAGTGGAATACAGAACGCAAACACCCAAGGACGATAAAACGAGCTAAACTCACCCCTGAAGCCAAACTGTGGAACGCATTCGTGAAAAAGAGGATTATGCCTTCCTCACACAACAACACAGTGGATCAACCAAGGTTAGCTCTCGTTCATTCCATTCTAAACGAGAGGCCTATTAATGTTGGTCGATATATTCGTGAAGGGATCTTGGATTGTGCATTGCGGCCATCGGGACCCCTTGTCTTCCCATACCTCATCACAACCCTCTGCCGTGGCCATAATGTCCCTGAAATTACTGAAGATCTGAAGGTGCGAGGAAAAGGATGGACGGAGAAAAACATCTTCAGTTTGATGGAGCTGAAAACTGCAACTCCAATCTCCTGGCTACCCTGTAGAAAATGGAGGAACGGCAGTTGGGACTGATGAGCTTTATCCGGGACTTCACAATAGCAACGGTACATTTCATTAAAAGCACTTTAAATTTTCCAGATGTATTGTTTCCTATCTTCCCCGATCATTATTTTGCTACCCCCACACCTGCCCACACTCCTACCCATGCTGCCACACCGAGAACACCTTCTGTTGTGTCCACTCCGACCCCGGCCGCGACAGCTGCAGGTGGCAGCCCCACTGCCACAGCCTCTGCCAGGGGAGCAAAGAGAAAGGAGCCTCTGTCCGACCTTGACGAGTTCATTGCTGGTTTCTCCTCCTCCTCAATTTGGGAGGAATCCGATGGCGAGTCCTCTGTTAAGAGGAACCTGTCCAAAGAATTCACTCAGATGAAGCGGCAGAAACCCAACACCGGGGACGGACTATCCGGCCAAGGGAGGTCTGGCGTCAGCAGCAGCAGCAGCAGCTCTTCCGATGAGGTTCAGGTGCTGGAGAAACCACCCCAAATCTCACCTACTCGCATCCAGCCCCTGAGGGAAGCCAAGAAAAAGTCCACCTCTGCCTCTCCAAGACATCTGCCGGCGATGAAGGTCACTGCCCGCCGGCAGATACAGATCAACAGCAGCAGCAGCAGCGACGACAACACTTAAAATTTAAGTTTTTTTATCTTATCTTTGTTGTCTGCTATTTTGTTATAATTGTGATGTTTTATCTTCTTCTTTTTTCCATTCTGTCATGATGCATTGAGGGTAATGCAACCCTTGAGTTTGGGGGTGGCATCCCTCCATTAATGAAGTGTCTATTTTGTTTAAGATTTGTGTCTAAGAGTTAGTTTATTTTTGCTTAAAAATGAATGAAGATTTGGCTTAAGTCTTTGAACTGAACTTACCTGCCGTGACAGCCTCTGTCGTGGCAGTGCCTTTAGGATAGTTTTAGGAGCAGTTTAGAGCCTTACTATATTTCTGATTCTTAAACACCCTTTGTGACTTTTATACTGTCTAGAACTCTACTGGTAAACTAGAATAGGAAAAGCTTAACACTTGAGTTTCCCCTAGAGGTGCCTAACACTGGCTCTAGGAAAAGAAGTTAAGAAAAAATAGACTCAATACACCTAGAGGTGCCCGAAACTGGCTCTAGGAAGTTAGCTAGAGGTGCCCGAAACTGGCTCTAGTCAAACTTAAATTAAGAAAAGAGAATCGAGTCTAAATAAAAACTAAAGGAGCCTAAGAATTGCCTCCAAAAATATGAAAGTTGGTATAAAAATTCAAGTTAGAAGCATAGCTATTCTAGTAAACTAAGGGAGTTTAGGCATATAATTGTTCACAAAACATGCACACACTACACGCGAATTATAGAAAGGTTCCGAATGAATCCTGAATTATCCAACAGGGTGTTGCTCACAATAGGGAATGAATGGTAGGTAAGGAAAAGTTCACTGTTTTAATCCAAACAAAAAAAATTTATTTCTTTTTTAGGTTTAAATTGCTTGAGGGCAAGCAAAAACTTGAGTTTGGGGGTGTGTTGAGTGTGTAAAAGTTCTATATTTTACCCCTATTTAACCCATATTTCTGCTGCATTCAAGCAAAATTCATTTCATTTAGGATAGATTTCAGTTATACATCACAATTATATTAAATGGCACAGTTGCTACTGATTTTGGTTACTTTTGCAAGTAGCTGTAGCAGACTCATGGCAGTGGAGAAGCAGAGCTGGAACACGAGACTGAAGTCGAGAAGGACGATGCTGCCAAGGCCGCTGCCGTGGCAGCCAAGGACGACAGCAATGGTGGAGGGAAAAAGTAAAATGGAGCTCGATAGAAAGAGGAAATTAAGTCGGTTTGTCGTGGAGCACTCATATATTTTTCCGAGCTCTAGATCATAATGAAGGCCAAGTCCAAAGTTCAAGGAAGAAACTCCAAGCAAGAAAAGAGGACGAATTAAAGACATCTAATCTGAAGATTTAGTCTTTAATAGAGTTGCACTTTAATTTAAACTTATATTCTTGCCATATTAGAAAACTTGAACCCAAGGCCTATATAAAGGCATGTAATTTGACCTAGGAAAGGACATCTTATTCTCTAGCCGTCTTCCCCTAAACCCCAGTCATTTTCCCCCTTCTCATCATTTTCTAAACTTCCCCTAGGGCTAAGGGTTGATTCTGTACAATAGTTGCAAGGATTGCATTGTTTTAGGATTTTTTTCTGTTCAATAAAATAGACTTCAAGTTTGCTTATTCTGGTTTTCAATATCTTGCAAGAGTATCGGGAGAACATTGTGAGATTATACATTTACTTAATATCGGGAGAGTTAAGTATACGAAAGGAATAAGTACGGGTTCTCCAGTTTATGGTTGAACTATCTCGGACCTAGGGATAGGACGAGGTTAAGTGGCTAAGGAAGAATTCAAGAACATCAGTGTTCATCCTTCGATTCACGCCGGGAGGTATCATCAAAGACGTGTTCATCGACAAACTTGGACCTAGGGATAGGACAAGGCACATCAGGGATTCTTGCCAAGCTTGAAGTACAAAGTTGTGTAATCGCTGCCGCGACAACAACAGACCGTTGCCGCGACAGGCGCAACGACAGAACAGACAGTCCTAGACATCGCAACACCTACACTACTGAGCAAATCAATACCAGCACATTCTCTCTATCCTAATTTCTTTAATCCTTTATCTTCAGTATTCTTTAGTATTCCTTTACAAACAATTAAAATTATTTTCTTTCTTGTGTAGTGATTCAAGGTTAAGGCTATTTCCAGTCCCTGTGGATTCGACATCTAATACTTCGTGTATCACTTTACTACTTGCGCCGTGTACACTTGCACTCTATTGCGATAGACTCTTTTACACGCAACAAATTTTTGATTGCTGGAACCCAATTCCGACTAGACCGGATTTTGGGGGTGTTACAAATAAACAACTAGATAAAGAATAAGAAGAAAGAAAATACCAAATGTTGCTTGATTGCTTCTTGTATTCCTCTTGAAAAAACCAGTACACAAAACTTTTCCAGTTTTTAGTGTATTTCGCTGTGATTCTTGGTGTCTAAGTGGTGGTCATTACAAGAGGGAATGGGTGGTTTATATAGGCTTTTACATGCCAAATATACATGGAAAAATCTGAATAAAATCCCTTAAATCGAGCGAAAGCAATCTCTTAATTGCAAATTTAAAGCTGATTCGGGTTGACATTCCTTTAGTATTTGATTTAGCTTTGATTTTGGTTCGAAAAAAAAAGTAAATTTGGGGCTTAAATCTTCCCCTTTTTCTTTACGTATTCGAACCCTAACCATTCTTCCTTGCTTTCTGTATATGCGTCGCTAGATAGGAAAGAGTGGTCGCGCGGCGCCGACGGAGATCACGTCGAAGGTTAGTCGGGATGAGGTAGTCGCTACTGTCTTTGGCGGATGGTGACACTGCAGTTGTCGGAATTGGAGCGGCCAAGAGAGCCGCGCGGGAGCCTCTTACAGTGACCAGCTCGCACGCATGAGCTGCAGACGTAGGGAAGGCATGGTGTGTGCCAGCGCGTATGTGGGGGGCTGCTACTTCTTTTGTTGATCCAATCTGGACTGTTGAATCTATACCCTAGATCTAACAGTTGAGATTAAAAGCCTGCACATAGGATAAAAATAGGGTTAGCTTGTGTTTTTTTTCGGCCTAGTGGGTTATTATGTTCATAGGTTTTTATTTATTTGAAATGGACCCCTTATTTATTTAAAAGGACTAAATTAGGTAGACTCTTTTGGGTTTTGATAATAGGTAATAATGATGATGATGATGATGATGATGATGATGATGAAAAATTATTTGGGTGAAAATTCAGTGACAACAATTACCCCTCTTTGCTCATTTCGGTGAAACAGAGATAGAACAAAGATCAAAAGGCACTAATTTTCACCAATCGCAAACTTGTTGGACATCAAAACAGGGTTGCATTCTTCTTAGGCTCGAACGGATAGGCCAGTTCCATTCTTCTTATGTCTGAATGGATAGGCATGTTCTATTCTTCTCAAGCCCGAATAGATAGGCGGGTTCCAAAAAGGTTTCATTCTCCTCATGCTCGAATGGATTAACAGACTCTATTCTCCTTATTCTCGAATAGATAAGCAGAATGAAAAAAAGGTTCCATCCTCCTAATGCTTGGATGGATAAGTAGGTTCAATAAAAGACTTCATCCTCTTCATGCTCGGATGAATAAGCAGGTTTTATCCTCCTCGTGCTCATATAGATGAGCAAGTTGAAAAAAAATGTTTCATCCTCCTCATGCTCGAATGAATAAGTAGGTTATATTCTCCTCAAGCCTGAATAGATAGACGAGTTCTGATCTCTTTATACCTAAACAGATAGGCAAATTCTATTCTCCTCATATCTGAATAGATAGACGGGTTCTGATCTCCTTATGCTTGAACGGATCGACGAATTCTATTCTTCTCATGCATGAATAGATATGTGAGTTACAATCTCCTTATGCCTGAATAAATAGGCGGATTCTATTCTTCTCATGCCTAAATAGATTTGTTACGAAGTCTCTTGACTTCTCTTGCAAGAATATGAACTGGTTCTTCCTCGTAGGACAAGTTTGGTTGAATCTCTACAGATTCGGGTTCAATGATATGAGATGGATCAGAGTGGTATTTCCGAAGCATTGATACATGGAAGACATCATGAATTTTACTCAGTTCTGAGGGCAACAATAATCGATATGCCATGGGGCCAACTTTTCGATGACTTCAAAGGGTGCAATGAATCGAGGGGACTCAATTTTC
This sequence comes from Hibiscus trionum, assembly GCA_030270665.1. Lineage (NCBI taxonomy): Eukaryota > Viridiplantae > Streptophyta > Magnoliopsida > Malvales > Malvaceae > Hibiscus > Hibiscus trionum. The sequence continues at coordinate 2,417,689 of BSYR01000025.1, read as the reverse complement.
CCTTTTTGCCAAACGTCAGAGCCTTCTTCCACGGTGAAACTTTAAGGAAGGATTTTTCACCAACTTCATACTCAATGTCCCTTCTCTTAAGGTCAACATACGCATTCTGTCGGTCAGAGGCAGCTTCGGTTTAGTCCTAGAATCGACTAAACTCTAGCTCCGATACCACAAATATAACACCTCCTTCCCGTTCTAGTAGGAAACCGGATCAGGAAGCATTATCGGTGATCAGTACATTGATTTTGGTGCAATAATTCATTTAGTAAACAATACAAGGTGATACAATATCGATATGCAACAGTAAAAACTTGTATTAAGACTTGCTACTGCCATTTCCAAAATAATACGCTACTGCCATTGCCAATATATATATATCCTTTAATGGCTGCTCAACGCACCAAGGGTCAAACCAAAATAATACGCAACTGCCATTACCAAGCTTTCAAAGAAAATTTGAAACATCCAAGTGAGCAGCCATGATATTCGAGCAAGCCAACGTAATAATCTACTCCCAAACGAGAGACATAGAGCCACGACACGATGTGTTAAATCACCACCACTGTACATTTTCACCATATTTAGCCACGATTATCGATCTCCACAGCGATGATGTATCCGTGGCATAACTCCACGTCCATTTTGACATCATAGCCAAATTATAGAAATGTAGATCAGCCACCCCCAAACCTCCAAGTTGTCACGGACAACACACAATCTACCAGCTTACCTGGCTCATCTTGCAATGTATACTAACACCCCCACAAAAATGCCTAGCGTATCTTATCAATTACTGCGATCACCTCTTTAGGAACCAAAAACCAACCCATATAGAACACCGGCAACGAAGAAAGCACTGTATTTACCGAAGTCACACGAGCCGCGAAAGAAAGAGACAATTTTTGCTGACCATCCAACTTCTTACGGACATTGTTTATAATCGGTTCCCACACAATCTTATTACGCAGATTTACACCTAAAGGCATACCTAAGTAGACAAACGGCAACTCCCTCTTTTGACATCCTAACATTGATGCAACCGAGTCAAACATATTATCCTCTACACCAATAGCAATCAAAGAGGATTTATAGAAATTTATTTTAAACCTAAGCATACTTGAAAACATCTCAACAGTCTATGGACACTATGAGCACACTCAAATGACATCTCAAAGAATAAAATCGTGTCATCCGTGAATTGAAAATGGGATAATGAAAAGCCAGCGACAAACTCTACCCCCTGAATCAAACTTGCACCTTCAACTTTAACCAAAATTTTGTAATACCCAACTCAGATACGGAAGGCAAAGCCTAAAAGGAGGTAGACAGTCTAACAAGTTAGAATTCGAAAGGAAAAAAAGGCGATTATACTCAATTACTTGAGACACAAGTTATTAATCTATCAAGCATAGAAGATTAAACAAGATCATTCTAAAGCAATCATACACATAATAAGATTGAAAGCAAGAACAACATGATCATAATTCTATCACATTTGAATGTATACCAAGAATTTGAGCCATATTTTTAATCTCAAATTATTTCATCTACATGTGATTCTAGGACAATTCGAATGTTAAAACCATCCATAAAATCTCCAATTATCATTTGCAAACATGGAATTCAAGGTATGACTTTGAAAACTATTCAAGGACCAATAAAACTCTACAAACTCATTTAAGTCTATAGGAAATTTAGTTATTTCATTACAGGCATGTGTTTGAACTACCAATGGTCAATTAATTTTATATTTACATACATTATTCTCAATTCAAAGTCCACATACATGAGCAAGTAACCATAATATGTAGTTATCAAACATTCAAAACAACGCCTAGCATGACATTGCTACATTTCGAATTGGCATCCATGTCTATTCTATCTAGATCAACCAATTACCAAATCATCAACCAAACATAGGATAAATATAAGTATTGTTAGAGTATTATTTATATCCCACTGTTAATCCAACAACAAAATGCTTAAGCCTAAAGTTCAAACTAGTGCCACCTTCTAGGATTTTACATATAACAAAACATAACATACTTTTGTTGCCTTAGTGACCCTGCAAAATCTTCCTCAGGCTTGATCAACAATAACCTTTCTTGTAATATAACAAGGTGAGTAGTTAGAAATTCTAGTATTGCAATTTAATAACAGAAATTTAAGTATAACAATGTCTAGTTTATAGTCCAACTTTTAATTCGAACAATTTAGCCATCAAGGCTAATTTCATCTATTTAACTTTTACAAAGAATACATGCTCACTTAGTAGAATAAATCACCATCAAGCAACTTCTTCAAGTTATTCAGGAAGACAATTTAGTCTTAGCAATCAGTCTATATATTCAAACACCATTGAAATTTATGGCCTTAATAGTTGTTAACCTAGGATACATAATTGATCAATATCACCAGGAAATGTTAATTCCTTTACCATTGAAACATTTAACCTTTCCAAATTTTTCAGGGGTACCTTAGTACCAAATAGGGGACCTTAGTCCAGTTCAGGCTGAGCTTGGAGGTTTCTATTGGCATGTCAATCTAGTTAGGACAAAATTATCAAGGCTCTTATGACCTTACAATAGGTCATCTTTGTATTCTATTAAATTTCAAGTACTAATTTCATACACAAAATATCAAATTAATCATAACACGCAAATAGTCCATGCTTAACTTTAAATTCACACAAACAGATGTCCATACATACCTTGGACTCTTACCTTAAAAGCAACAACAATCCCAGGAAATTATAGGCAATTAATGCCTCACAAGACAATTAAAAAGTTTAACTAATTTAACAAACTATGCTTATTTAACATAGTTATACTCACAAATATTTCAAGCTAAGCTTGATCCTGAATCGCAATGCCCTTTTGTTTATCCTCTCCTTGATCAACACCTTTCTTGTCTAATAATACAACAATAAAAAACATCAAAATCAACCCCTTGACAATTTAACTCACATATTTTTATATATAATCTCAAAACAGTTTCCATACATTCATGTTTTTCAATGATATTTTCTAATATCCTAAGTGACTGCTGCTACCAGACAAATTGCACATCATTCAATTAAAATTTCATATCTTCTATTTCGTAAATTGGAATTTCAAACTGTTTACACTGTTGGAAAGCAGACTCAACTAGCCTTCTAACCATATATGCCTTGCATTACTACTCCTTACGAATTAATATAGATTTTAATCCACAGATACACCTCATTCTACCACCAGGTAGTTTACACTACCTTTGAACAAATGTCTCTACAGACTGTTATAAAACTCGAAATTCAGTTTAGTTTGTTTTAAATGAAACTAGACATGACAAGCTTTCCAACTACATAAATTATAGGTTCTAATTCCACCAGTACAGTTTATGGAAAATTTTCAAAGCCACATCTAATGCAGATTTTAAAATTTTTTACAAGGTACAAAGCATGGTAGTTTCTTTATAGCTCATTTCCATGCCTTATTTTTTTCTTCTAAAAAGACTTCCAAATTCCTTAGTTAATCCTACTATCAAACCTACCTAACATAGCTTTAAAATCCAGCAAAACATTCATTTAGAAACCACCAAAAGTAGTCTCAATTGTTGCATATAAAACAGGGCAGTCCCCTAACTGTATTAAACTGAACTTAAATAGTCCCATATGCATCTCTAATTAACAAAAAAGCTTCTTTATCCATATACACATATCTTAGGCTCATTTAGCTATTAAAAAAGGGTTCTAACACAGCCCGAATTATCCTAACAAAACAGTTTCAATTCAAGTTAATACCGAGCAAGACAGCTTCTAAAATTCTCAACTATGTCTTGTATAAATTCTCAAGTTTAATACGACATTTCCAGCATGTGAATTCACTTCAATGATTCCCAATTGACATTACCATCATACAAAGTTACCCATTTCATATTTCAACGTACATAATTTTCATTTATATGCTAACGTTCTATCAACTAAATCACCCAATTCAAGTGTCAATTCTATTATGTAATTTAATCGAATCAAACTACCTTAGCCTCACTACCAACTTCAAAATAAAGGAACAATAAATGGTAACTTACATTCTTGACATAAAGATAATTCAAGAACTAAATTAAGCCACCTAATTAAGTTTCTCTTCATTCTTAAAGTTACACGCAAATACCGAATTTTCACACCTTAATAATATGGTCATCTTAATTCAATCCCCTTATTCTAGAAACATTCAATTTCGACCACTAAGAAATCCTATCCTTCCACTTCAGTCACCACTAAATAACACTTATTAAACTTAGCCAATGAACCTAATTTGTATCAATTGAAAAATTACATTTTAGAATGATACACATTTGATGTAGCGCCTCCCAGACAATCACAAAAAGTAGTGGCGAAAAGGAACAGCCCTGTCCAAGCCCTCGCCCCATGCCAAACTCCTTGGTTTCACAACCATTCAAAAAGACCGACATCCGAACAATGGTTATACATTCCCTAATCCACAACCTCCAAGTTGAGCTAAAACCCATGCATTGCATAACATAGTCAATAAATTCCCACCTTACGCAATCATATGCTTTTGCGAAATCGAGCTTAAGAACAAAACCTCCCACGGCTGATTGTCGCATTGCGTGAATCACCTTATTCGCCAAAAGAATGTCATCGATAGTTTGTCACCCCTTCACAAAGGCCGACTCTTGATCGCTTATTAATCCTCCCAAGACCAATTACAACCGACTCGCCAATAACTTCGCCAAGATCTTATAGATCGAATTCACCAAACTTATTGGCCAGAAATTGCATATCACCATCGGTGACTCAACCTTGGGCAACGACCCTAAAAACGTACAGTTCGCACCTTTAGCCAATTTCCCTGTCAAGTGAAAATTCGCAGCAAATGGCATCACGTCCATCTACACTACATCCCAAATCTTTTTGAAAATTGCCACACTAAAGCCATACAACCCTAGGGATTTCAAACCATCGCACACACAAATAACCTCTCATACCTCCTCCATTGTGAAAGGTACTACGAGCCTTGAGTTTTCCTCCTCGAAAATTCATGAAAAATCACATCAACTTCCCTATTACTTAACCGAACCTCCTTTGCAAAATGTTTAGAGAAAGCTCGAACCAAATATATAACACCCCAAATTTTTCCCCTAATTTTGAAAACCCCTAGTATGAAAATCCCTAATTAGAAACCCTAACAATTGGGAATTTATGAAGAGAAACCCTAATTTAATTAAAGGATTAATTTGATTAGATTCAGAATTTGAGGTTCAATTCAGAAATTTGGTAATAATTTTGTGTACAATTGAAACTTCGGTGACCATTCTATGATGCGGGTAAGACTAGGGACCTTTGTTTTGTGATGTGCCCCTTTTGGCTTGATATTTAATCAATTTTTTCAGCTCTAAAGAATCTTTTGGGATCCCACTTGTTATCTGCAGCCGCAACTCTCCCAACAATATATCTCCCTCATTCGATTAGCATCTCCCCTTCCTTTGCATCTCCGACAACCCTTCGTCCAACGTCTGTGGCTTGCACGACCACTAATACCGCGTCATCTACCAGCGAGCAAATCTCAGCCATCAGATCGTCCTTATCGATCGCCGTTTTTGAGAGAACGGTGAGAAACTTTTCGGTACTCGTTTTGTGTCGCTGTCTGTTTAACTGAAATCACATGAAAACCTTTTGGTTTTCTCTTGAGCCTTGCGCCGCCGTTCTCCTGCACCTCTTGCCTTCGTCAGAAATTGAGGGAAACCCTTTCAATTTTCATCTCCTCCGTTTCTCACGCCACCGCCTTGACCATCGTTCGTGAGGGTTGAGGGTAAGCTACCGTTAGCCCGTCCTTATTTCTTTTTCGGCTATACTTTATGCGTTTGTTTTTGTGACCTATGTATAACGTTGTTATGGTTGTAACAGTGTCGTCGTGCACGTTTGGATTCACTACCGCTGCCGCCTTTGGGAACTTCGAAACCCTAGTTCATATTAGATGAAAGGGATTATGGGTGTTGAACTGAGCTACGTGTGTGTGTGGAGTGTATGGGTTTGGTTAAGCCCAAAAAAAATCGAATGAGTTTTATGGATTACCGAAATTGTGAACCCAAATCTGATCCCAATGGAAAAGGCCCAAATCGGCTTAATGAGTTTGGTATGAACCGGTTGGACCCAAAGTTGGATCCATGAACCTAAGCTAAACCAAATCGTGTTTGACCTAATCTGATTAAGTGAACCGGACCGAACTATCAAAATTAAACTGAACTCGATCGTTGACCTGAACCGATTTTGACTCTTGGACCAATTTTGACCGAATTGACATTTCACCAAGTTTACTGTTGACCAGTCAAGGCAATGTTGACTTTGACTTTCTGTCAGAGTTGACTATGACTTTGACCATAGTTGACTTTTACCTTTGACCATAATTGACTAAATTTGACTTTTTTAGAGAAGCTTCATCTTGACCTTTTTCGACGTTCTAAGTTCGAATACGCTGCATGTTTTGTCAAATTCAAACTTGAGAGCTTCGGTTTACTATTTACAATTAATTGTACTTAGTAATTTCAGATAAATTGAACATCGAATTAACGCTAGTTTATTCTTTTATTCAAGAATTGACTCCAAGGCCAACAAGTTACCTCCAGTTGTTCAGTCTGACCAGGTACGTTCTTCAAGATCTTTATGTGAGTTTGTATTTAGTTTAGTATTATGTTTCTAGTTGGTGACATAGTGATAATATTAGTTCTAATATAGAGATCTTACTTCGTAGGTTATGATTCAGCTAAATTTGAGCGTGAGAAGCACTTTTCTCGACATTAGAGCTTCTGCCCACTAAAGGTGTATCTCTTCTTGTGCTATTAAATTATGTGTTTCTTATTGTTCCATGTACTTATGTGAAATGAGATTTTTATATTTTGTGTGATTTATTCTGCGTTGTGATTTGTGAAAGTTTTCGTATATCATGCATAGCATATCATATTGTGTTTTAACTTAAAATCAGATTTATTAAATAGTGAAATATCAGATTTTCGGAATTTTATAACATCGAATTTATAGAATTGTTCGAATGATATTTGGATTTTGAAATCAACATCATATCATTGTGGGTACATGTTTTGAGATTATTCGGGGAAGTTCAGTGGTTTCACCCTTCGGGCTAAATTCCGCTTCGGATTAGTGGTTCCACCTTTCGGGCTGAGTTCCACTTCGGATGGTGATGATGGGGAGAGTAGGTTCTGGGGAACCTTACTCTTGGGATGGTGTATAGGATTGTTGGGTATTGAATCATGCATCAGACATTATATCATTATGATTTTGATTTGTCGGATTGAATGTGTTTTCAAAAGACTTTACCTAAAAATAAAAATAATGTTTTGGTTTTGTGTTTGTTTGCACTTTAGACACACACTAAGCTCTTTAGCTTACACCCCCTTAGTCTTCTTATTTCATATATCTTTAGACTTTTTAGGTGACTCGGTACTTGGAGCATCTCACGTTTTACTCGGATATTTTATCATTTAGTTTGAACTCTTTTTCTACTTTGGATTTCTGTTTTAACATTGTTTGGAATATTTGTGTAATATGTACATTGGGACTGTTTATAATTTGGGATTTACATCAGAGTATTTATTGAGTTTTACTTATTTAATCGATTCTTTTGAATTATAAAATATTTTAACCTAAATTGTTTCTTGAGGGACAAGTTTTCAATCACGATTTCCTAAATTTGGCCCATTTCCTCTGGGCCGGATTTAGTGGGTTACATTTAGTGGTATTGAGATAAGTTCAACCCTCGGACTGTGAGGCTTACAAAACTTGTTTTCAAAATATTTTCGATTTTTGCACGCATCTAAAATATTTTGGGATAAATGGTGATTTTCTGAAAAAATATTATGGTATTATGTGATTTTGACTTTATTGTTTCCAATGTGTCTTAAATCCGAGACTCCAGTACCGATTTTGACTCTAGGTTATTACCTTTTGTAGATAGTTTATTATGCAACCACATTGGAGTTCTAACTTTGTGATTGGTCGAAGTCGTATCGCCGCTTCTGGTAGTGATCATGTTTCCCATGTGGATCAAATGGAGAATCATAATGTGATATCAGATAATGAGAATGAGACGTTGAAAGGACATCAGATCGGAAGTGATGACTCACTTGAGGTTGATGAAACTGAGATAGTTCAGCTGGATAGTGCCACGGTGAACCATGAGTTACTGCGTTACCTTCGCCAATCAGAGGGTCCGAGGAAACCCATTTCTACATAATTTATAGCTGCTGGGATGAAATTGTTTAAGGGTAAAATTGGTACGCATCCAGCTGATGCGGAGTATTGGCTAAAGAACTTACAATAGTTGTTTGTTGAGACGGATTGCCCAGCTAATCAGAAATTGAGAGCTGTTGTATCATTTCTAGAGGGCGAAGCACAAAATTGGAGGGAGTCTGTGGTAGATAATGTTCCATCTAGTCAAGTCACATGGGAGTTTTTCCTACAGGATTTTCAGGATCGATATGTGGGAGCCGAGATTTTAACAAAGTGTCGTGATGATATTATGAATCTGAAGTAGAACAATATGTCGGTGAATGATTATGAGATAGAGTTTTGGAGGTTGGCTAAGTATGATTTTAGGTTTGTTGCGACAGAGAAAGATAAGTGTGAATGGTTCTTGAATGGGCTTCGTTTACCGCTTCAGAGAGAAGTTTCCACACATCATGATAAGGTGTTCAACGAGCTTGTAGGTCAAGCTAAGACTGCTGAGAGGATAGAGGCATGCATGAGAGAAGAAATTCAAAATTTCGGTCAAGTCAGGAATTAATCGCACACGTCTGTTCCGCCAAGCTTTGTCAATCTATTTGGAAAGAGGCCTAGAGATGAGTTTGTTCCTCAGAGTTATCAGAATATGAGACCTGTTGCATCAACAGTTCCGATTGGTAGTATGGGTAGTTCAAAAGTTCGTTGGCCTATTGCTGTTTGTGGTTATTGCAATAAGAAGTATAACGAAAAGTGCAGATTAATGAATAGTGCATGTTTTAGATGTGTTTCCCATAATAATTATCTAATAAATTGTCCATGATCATCTATCAGTCTATCAGTGTAGAGTCAGAGACATGTATCAGTTCAGGCACCTCACCGAGGTAGGGGAAGATTGGGTCAGTTGCTTATGGTACTACGAGAGGAGGTAGACATAATCCGAATGGTGAATCAGCTAGATCCGAAATTAGACGTCTAGGTTCAGTATATTCGACTGGAGCTCATGTTGGATATGGTGATATGCACGATGACATAGCATGTACAATATGAAGTTTCAGTTTTTGTTGTTATTATAATGGTTTTTGAATTCAGGATAAGAAAGTATAAGTATGTGTTGGTTAGTTTGGGAATCTGTTGTTAAGTTTGAAAATTTCGAGGATGAAATTTCTTTTAAGGGTGGGAGAGTTGTGACACCCCAAAATTTTCCCTAATTTTGAAAATACCTAATTAGAAACCCTAACAATTGGAAATTTATGAAGTGAAACCCTAATTTAATCAAAGGTTTAATTTGATTAGATTCGGAATTTGAGGTTCAATTTAGAAATTTGGTGACCAATTTGTGTACAATTGAAACTTCGGTGACCATTCTGTGATGCGGGTAAGACTAGGGACCTTTGTTTTGTAATGTGCCCCTTTTGGCTTGATATTTAATCAATTTTTTCAGCCCTAAAGCATCTTTTGGGATCTCACTTGTTATCTGCAACTGCAACTCTCCCAACAATCTCTCTCCCTTATTTGATTAGTATATCCCCTTCCTTTGCATCTCCGACGACCCTTTGTCTGTCGTCCGTGGTTTGCACGGCCACTAATATCGTGACCGTCATCGACCCGCGAGTAAATCCCAGCAATCAAGTCGTCCTTATCGATCGCTGTTTGTGAGAGAATAGTGAGAAATTGTTCGGTTCTCATTTTACGCCGCCGTCCGTTTCACCAAAATCACACAAAAACCTTTTGGTTTTCAATCGAGCCTTGCGCCATCGTTCTCTTGCACCTCTCGCCTTTGTCAGAACTTGAGGAAAACCCTTTTGGTTTTCATCTCCTACGTTGCTCACGCCACCGCATTGACCATCGTTCGTGAGTGTTGGGGGTAAGCCATCGTTAGCCCCTCCTTATTTCTTTTTCGGCTATGCTTTATGCCTTTGTTTTTGTGACCGATGTATAACGTTGTTATGGTTATAACAGTGCCGCCATGCACGTTTGGATCTTCCGCCATCACAATCTCTACTGCTGACACTGTCTTTGGATACTTTGAAACCCTAGTTCATATCAGATGAAGGGCATTATGGGTGTCGAGCTGGGCTGTGTGTGTGTGTGGAGTGTATGGATTTGGTTAAGCCCAACAAAAAAATCGGATGAGTTTTATGGATTACCCAAATTTTGAATCCAAATCTGATCACAATGGAAGAAGCCCAAACTGGCTTAATGAGTTTGGTTTGAGCCAGTTGGACCCATGAACCTAAGCTGAACAATATCGTGTTTGACCCAATCTGATTAAGTGAACCAGACCAAACTATGAAAATTGAACCGAACTGGACCGTTGACCTAAACTTGTTTTGACTCTTGGACCTATTTTGACCTTGACTATTTGACCAAGTTGACTGTTGACCAGTCAAGTCAATGTTGACTTTGACTTTCTATCCGAGTTGAGTTTGACTTTGACCAAAGTTGACTTTTTTAGAGAACCTTCATCTTGACCCTTTTCAACATTTTGAGTTCGAATCTGCTGCCCATTTTGTCAAATTCAAACCCGAGAGCTTCGTTTTACTATTTACAATTAATTTTATTTAGTAATTTTAGATAAATTGAATATCGGATTGACCCGAGTTATTATTATGTTCAGGAATTGACTCTAAGGTCGACGAGTTATCTCCAATTGTTCAGTCCGACCGGGCACATTCTTCGAGATCTTTACATGAGATTGTCTTTAGTTTAGTATTATGTTTCTAGTTGGTGGCATAGTGATAATATTAGTTCTGATATAGAAATCTTACTTCATAGGTTATGATTCAGCTAGATCTGAGAATGAGATGCGCTTTTCTTGGCATTAGAGCTTCTGCCCGCTAAAGGTGTGTCTCTTTTTATTCTATAAAATTATGTGTTTCTTATTGTGCCATGTACTTGTGTGAAATGAGATTTTTACATTTTGTGTGATTTATTCTGCGTTGTGATTTGTGAAAGTTTTCGTATATCATGCATAGCATATCAGATTGTGTTTTAACTAAAAATCAGATTTATTAAATACTGAAATATTAGATTTTCAGAATTGTAAAACATCGGATTTATAGAATTGTTCGGATGATATTTGGATTTTGAAATCACATCATATCATTGTGGGTACATGTTTTGAGATTGTTCGGGGAAGCTCAGTGGTTTCACCCTTCGGGCTGAATTCTGCTACGGATCAGTGGTTCCACCCTTCAAGATGAGTTCCACTCTTGGGATGGTGTATCGGATTGTTGGGCATTGAATCATGCATCAGACATCATATCATTATGATTTTGATTTGTCGGATTGAATGTGCTTTCAAAAGACTCTACCTGAAAATAAAAATAATGTTTTGGTTTTCTGTTTGTTTGCACATTAGAGACACACTAAGTTCTTTAGCTTACACCCCCTTAGTCTTCTTATTTCATATATCTTCAGACTTTTTAGGTGACTCGATACTTGGAGCATCTCGCATTTTACTCGGATATTTTATCATTTAGTTTAAACACTTTTGACTACTTTGGATTTATGTTTTAACATTGTTTGGGATATTTGTGTAAAATGAAAATTGGGACTGTTTATAATTTGGGATTTATATTGGAGTATTTATTGAGTTTTACTTATTTAATCGATTCTTTTGAATTATAAAATATTTTAACATAAATTGTTTCTTGAGGGGCAAGTTTTAATCGCCATTTCCTAAATTCGGCCCATTTCTTCTGGGTCGGGTTTAGGGGGTTACAATACATGCCCTCAACCTACTCGAATCCATCTCCCACCTACCATCCACGCCTAATCACAGAATTGAATTTCGGACAGCCCAAATCTTAGCCGAACAATGGAAAAACGTTGTATTCCTATCACCTAAATACAACCAAGTCGCGCGATATTTTTGACCCCACAGTGCTTCCTTTTGCTTCAAAGGTCGCCACAATTGTTGTATCCAGACACATCTTTGTTCCACCAAATCAGCCTCTCTTTCACTCGATCCCAAATCTCCATCAGCAACTTCGATTTGATTCTGTAAAGAAATGATTGCCTTGTCAATATCCCTAAACTCGGTCTTGTTCCACACTCGAAGAAATTGTTTTAACTGTCGCAACTTCAGCACTATATTATCGTTACAAATTCGGAGCCGTGAAATACGGCACCACTCATCTGTAATTCGCAAAACTTTTTGCTTGCAATCTAACCAACAATTGACAAACTTGAAAGGATGTGCCCCCCAATCACGATCTTCGCACAATAAAACCAATGGAGAATGAGTCGAAACCCCCTTGGAAGCAAAATTTGCTGGATGTGCGAGAAACAATCAACCCAAGATGTCGACACAAGAACTCTATCCAATCAGCTTCTACAATTACCAGCTCCAAACCAGGTGAATTGTTTTCCCACAAACAGAAAATCCACCAAGCCTGCATTATCAATGAACTCAGAGAAAGCAGTCATCCCATGCGGTTCCGAGCTACAATCAGCCCGCTCAGCAGACCATCGTACAACATTGAAATCTCCCGCTACGTACCATGGACCATTGAAATTATGCACTCTATCCATAATTCACACCCACAATGACTCTTGCTCTGAGCTATCACAAGGAGCGGGGCCGGTTCTGGGTCGGGGCAGCAGGGGTGCCCGCCCAGGGCCCATAATTTTTTTTAAAAAAATAATATTAGTATCCCTTATTTTTTATAATAATTAAAAATTGTTACATAAAATAATGAGGCCCATAAATTTTTATAATAATTAAAAAACTGTTAAGTAGAATAATGGGGCCCATTATTAAATTTTTATATTAATTAATAATGATTTTACTTCTCATAAAACACTAATTAAAAAAATTTCTTTTCAAAATAAAAAAAATCAACTAACCGGTTAAACTTCTGTCTTTCTAAATTCTCACCATCAATTCATCAAATTTATTTCCCAATTTCCCATATCAACGGAAAATTTTCTAAGCGTTATTTTTTCTCAGGAGAAAATTCAAGTATAACTAATCTATATATCTTCTCTTTCATATTTTACAATTCATCTGAAAATTCAATTTCTCATATATCTCACAAACACAATCACAGTTGCCTATCATCAGTTATGGTGCTTGAATCCTATTGAAGTATGTTCTTAAAATATTAGGTAAGATCATGTTTTCAATATTTTTTTTCTTAATTTTATATATTTTCAAATTTTAAGTAAGATTATTCTTTTATATTTGTTTAATAAATTTTGGGTATGAATACGCAAATTCTCCGTCTTCATCCTTTGGTCCAAATCTAATTCAATTTAATTCCATATTCAAACATAACCTTGAAGCTAAAATTCTTGTTGAGATTTATTTTGTATGGGGTTAATTTTTTATTGGTTTTCTTTTTTTTAGCAAACTCATCTTGTAATTTATAACATTAGTGACTGTCCTGTCGCCTTGAAAATTATAATTTGTATGTATTGTTGTATTGTTGATTACTAATTTGTTTGTATTCAACTTCAATTCCATCATAGATCTAAAGTAGTTTGGTTTTGAATGCCTTTCTTTGCTTCATCTTTGCACAATTTCCCATGCAATTCAGTGCTTGATTTATGTAATTTTGTTGTGTTGCTTTGTTCCACGAATATCTATAAATAAAATAAAAAGCAATATATGAGATGGCTCTCACTTGAGCAAGCATGTTGTCTTACAAATGGCATGGGGCACACGTTTTTTTAGTAATTAACAATAACCATTGTTTGATGCACTCTGTGTGGAAAGCATGTTCACAATTTAGTATTTCAGTATCATCTTCATCTGCGTATTTTTCCTGACATATCATACAACATGGTTCAAAATTAAATCTTATTTCGTTTGAATGATAGTTTTTACTAAAGAGTTTTGAAGTAATAAAATCTTATTTTGATTGTGAAGTGAAATATTGAGTAAATAAAATACCCCTTTTAAGTATAATTAAGTGTAAACTTATGTTAAAAAATTACATTGAAATTTCTAAATTATTTCTTTTGGTAATGAATTTTTTAAGATGTAATAATTTAAATGCCTATTATTTTTTTCATGTGTTTACTGGTGCTATTGTCTTAGAGTTCAGTCATTGCGGTGTTGCAGATTTGGTATATAAATACTTCGATCGAGGATCTTTCCATTTTCACAGGTGTTATTGTTCTTTTCTATATTAATTGCATTGTCATATAATGTCGCCTAAAACATTTGTCTGGTAGTGAAAACGAACAAAAAAGAAAATAAAGAAACGAGTTAATAGAATCACAAAAGGGAGCACTTGATAAATTCTTTAAAAACAGAGTATGAGAGCCTTCTAATGTAAATTTAAATGATCTAGGTATGTAACACCCGGGTTTAGGGGTCGGGTGAAAATAATAATAAAATAATATTTTTAGTTTCAGGTTATAATTAAATAATAAAATAATTTTCATAGGCCTAGTGATTTCAAAATAATTAAAGATATGTTGGGCCTATCTCTTAAGTCCAAAATCCATGGACTTTAGGATATATAGGTTTTAGCCAATCATTAATGGCATAGTTGTAAATATGGCTTTTGGGTAAATTAAAAATAAAACAAAAGATGAGAGCATGTGCTCATCTTCTTCCTCACTTCCAATTTTTCAAACCAATGACATTGAAGAGCTCTCTACACAAAGTTACTATTCCATCACCTAACATTCTCATCTTTGGTGCTTTTCGAAAGGTAATCTCGTTTTTTAGTTGGCCTTGTTTTCCTCTCTTCAAAAGTACAACTAGTTTTCATTTTCATCCAAGTTTTAGAATTTGAGTTTTTGGAGGATTTGAATAAAAATGGTAACTTTATTGTTTTTAACTTGGGGTTTTGATTTAATAATGTTAGATATGATGTTTTTGAATCAAATGGTCCAACATATATGATTTTTATATGGTTTTATATTCATTCCCGGATTTGGGTTTTGTGGGGGGGGGGGTTTGAAGGGTTTTGGAGTGGATTTTGGGTGTGTTCTATGTTGGGATTTGAGGGCTAATGTTAGTATGTTAGTCAAGCGTTGTTTTGGAATCATTTGGGAGTGTTAAAAGTGTTGAAATCAAAGGTTTTGGACTCTGCTTTAGGGCTGCTCGGGTTTGATGATTTTTAGGGGTGTTCTTGGCTTGTAATCATGTGTTTGGTGCTTGATTTGTGTTCTGGGTTTGCTACATTGATGTATGGACTGATTTGGGATTATTTTGATTGTGTTGGGATGATTAGAAGCAAGGATTTGTGTTGGTGAAGCATCGAGAGTGAATCTGGAAGCTTGAAGGGTTGGTTGCTTGGTTGTTGAGCTTGGAAGAGAAGGTGAGTGGTAAATGTTTTTGAAATGGTCTTTGAATATTTTGGTTCAAGCATGTGGACTAGGTTGGGCTTGGTAGACCCACCTAGAGTTGGGATTAGAGTGGTAGCCTAATCCTAAGCTTTAGTTAGAGACTATGGTTGCTCTTAAATGTGTTTATGCCTCATGTTTCTATGTGATTGTGTTGGCTATGTATATGATAGTATACATGTATGTTGAGGCATGGATTGATGCATTGTGATATGCATGTGGTATGTTCATGATTGAGATCATGGTGAGTACGTGCTAAGCACGGAAGTGAAATGAGATATGTTATGGATTGTATAATATTGGCACTAGTATACTTGGGTACAAATGATCGATCATTAGGATGTTAGTGTGCACACGCGAGTCAAATGCGTGCATGGTCTTGATGATGTAGTCATCAAGATGGAGTACGGATACGCACGGAAATTCTTCTTGTATAAATGATAGTCGGTGATGAGTGTAATCCCATCGATGGGGCGTGAGGATGAGTGGAATCCCCTCCGCGAGAACGGTGATGAGTGTAATCCCACCGTGAGGTAAAGTGGTTGTTGGATGTGAGTTCCAACGTGTTTATCTGCGTATTCGAGTCATAGCTAGGTGCCAATATGAATTGATATGTGTATCAAATTGTTGTGGAATGTGAATCTTATATGGATTGATATATGTATTTACATATGATGTGGATGTGAGCTTGTTAAGCATGGCATAATATTGAATATATGTTCATGCATCATGTGTATTTGGCTCATAAGGATTGAAGGTAAATCATGCATTCTACCTTGTTGTGCTCGTGCTTAGACCCTGCATTGTCGAGGTTTGTTTTAAAGAGCTTACCCTCACTAAGCTTTATGCTTACGCTCTCTTTTGTTCGACAATGCAGATCCTTAGTTCGTGGGTTGCTAGTGAAAGAAGGAGCCTCCAAGTGTGTGCTTTGTGGTGTTAGTTAGCTATCAAGTATGGACTTTTTAGTTATGATCTAATGGTCAAGCAATGGGACATGTATATGTTGTTTGAGCCTTTTGAAGTATGGTGATGATGGTTGTTTAGGAGCATGCTAGACTCCTTTTATGTGTTTTGTTAGTTTTGCTTTTGGATGCTATGGTATGCTTGTAAACCATGCTGGATTTGCCTATCTTAAATGCCTAAGTGTTGAACTTGTTGATGTATGTTTCTTTTAATGCTATGTATGACCTTGTGTTTGGATGCCTATCTTATACCTTGTGTATTTTGAGTATGTTGCTATAGGATGCATGCCTCTAGAAGGTAATTGTATGATTTGTACGCTTCTTGGAGTCGTTTCGGAAGTTTGGAAACAATTGAAGATGTCTAAAACTAATTTTGGGAAATTGTAGACAGCAGGTGTTTCGAAACAGGTTGTCCTATTTCGAAACGGGTGTGGTTCCAAGGCCCCCGTACCAGAACTCGTTTCGATACGTTTTGGCCACTGTGAGCCCCTGTTTCGAAACAAGTTTCGAAACACTTTGGCTACTGGAATTGCCGTTTCGAAACTGGTATCGAAACGGCAAGGCAAAATGAGACCCTGTTCTGAAATGGGGTGGATGCGTTTCGAAACGGGTGTCTGGCTTTTAAAACTGAAGCTTGTGTTTCAAAACGGGCTTTGACTGTTTCGAAACACATGCCCATTCTTGGGCTTTTTGACATCTCTAAAGGGTCCCAAGTGTTGGGCTTAGGCCCTGTTTGTTGTTGGGCTTCCGCTTAGGTTAAATTGATGTATTTAGATAAGATAAAATGAAAAAGTTTTTCCTAGGGTCGGTAACCGAAGTGGAGTCTTAACGGGTTTCATCTCGGTTATCCCCGTGTAGCCCACTGGGATCGGTCAAGCGTCCGGACCAGGGCGAGGGGGTTACACTTGTTGGTATCGGAGCCTAAGGTTTCCGAGACCTTGGGCAGGTAAGTGAGGTAAGTTGAGTTTTTGTATTGAAATGCACGGTGTTTGATTGCCATGTAAGCATGTATGCTTGTTGTTTTGCTTGAAGCATAATGTCTAGAGTCCCATTGCTACTATTACATCGGAAAAGAGAATTTTAAAGTGAGGGAACATACTTGAGCCACTTGGAGCCCTTGCCTTGCTAACCCTTTTCTTTTTGTGCTTGTTGTTGTGTGTAGTTGTTGTTTGTTAGCACGATGTCGAGGCCGAGAGGTAGGCCGAGAGTGGTTCGTCAAGAACCACGCGCTGCGGCTCCTGTTGAGTCGGTGGTTGGGATTGAGGCTCATGTAGAAGAGCCTGCTGCTGTTGGAGTTGGAGCTCCTCCACCACCACCACCTCCTCCGCCTGGTGGGGGAGGCGAGGCGGGAGTCGAGGGAGAGGGAGAGGGACCTCAGTTTGGCCAAGGTGGCCAAGGTCCAACCAGAATAGATATGGCTCCGCTTGTGCAAGCTATAGCGGGAGCATTTCAGGCCGCAGTTGCCGGGGCACAGGCTGCAGCTCAGCCTAGAGGGGATGATAACAGTTTACCGTTGGAGAGGCTCCGTAGCCTAGGGGCCGAAGAGTTTAGAGGGTCTACACCTGAGAGATCCGAGTTATGGTTAGAGAAGACCGTTCGCATCTTAGCTCAGATCGGTTGTGTGGGTGCTCGCAGATTGGGCTGTGTGATCTCTTTGCTACAGGGTGATGCCTACACTTGGTGGGTCACCATTACTACCGGAGTTCCAGAGGATGAGATTGGATGGGATTTCTTTGAGTCTGCTTTCCGGAAACGGTACTTGGAGCCGAGGTATCTCGATGAGAATAAGCGAGAGTTTATGGACCTAGTTCAGGGAGATGCTTCTGTGACTGACTATGAGATTCGTTTCGTTCGTTTGAGTCAGTATGCACCAGAGTTGGTTCCGACTGAGAGGGACTGTTGTAACCATTTCAGATATGGGCTGCATGAAGAGGTTAAGAGGTTCTGATTATTCGGACTTTGATGTCTTGGTTGCTAGAGCCAAGGACATTGAGCACAGCTTGGGGCTGACCAAGCGTTCAGGAGGATCTAGTTCTGGTAAGAGGAACAATAACTTTGACCGTGAGGATGCCAAGAGGCATAGAGGTGGCGGACAGCAGTTTGACCATAGACGTGGCGGTGGCCACCATGGTAGAGGCCACTAGGGCCATAGGGGAGGAGGGCGGTTGCCCGAGTGTACACGATGCGGGAGACAGCACACTGGTGAGTGTTGGGGTAACTTCCATGCTTGTTGGAACTGTGGTTCGAGGGACCACTTTAGAAGGGAGTGTCAGCATCATGCGGCACAGGCACCGAACATTGCTCAGGCTCCTGCGAGAGCGAATGATTATCAGAGAGGTCGTGGGCGCGGCCGTGGCTACTTCCAGCCTAGGGCTGGTGCTCCTAGGGTAGATGCTCAGAGGAACCTTGCTCATGTTGTAGCTGTACAACTAGAGGCGGGAGGACCAGCGAGAGTTTATGCTCAGAGAGAGGCCGGGAATGACACTGATGTGATAGCAGGTAATTTTGAGTTACAGTCTATGTCTTTGCTTTCTTTGGTTGATTCGGGTTCTACGCATTCCTACATTTTGAGTGAGCATGCATGGAAGTTAGATATACCTGTTGAGATCTTAGATGTAGGTATGCATGTGACTAGTTCCTTTGGTGAGACAGTTGTAGTTAGAAGAATGTATAGGAGATGTCCACTG
Source organism: Hibiscus trionum (assembly GCA_030270665.1). Classification (NCBI taxonomy): domain Eukaryota; kingdom Viridiplantae; phylum Streptophyta; class Magnoliopsida; order Malvales; family Malvaceae; genus Hibiscus; species Hibiscus trionum. The sequence goes on along the minus strand of BSYR01000025.1, from coordinate 2,398,499 downwards.
AAGATTCAGGGTCATGTATTTCCCGTTGATATGATGGAGCTTCCTTTTTATGGTTTTGATATTATTTTGGGTATGGACTGGTTAGTTGAGCACCGAATTAGTGTGGATTTTGAGATGAAGATGATTTCCTTGAAACTTTCTGATGACTATGAGGTAGTAGTAGTAGGCGAGAGAACATTAAGTTCTTGTCTAATGTTGTGTCAGCTTTAGAGGCTCATAGGTTGATGGATTCCAGTTGTGGGGCTTTCTTAGCTTATGTTATGAATCCGAATATGAGTGAGGCTAGACCGAAAGATATTAGAACAGTTTGTGACTTTTCGGATGTGTTTCCTGAAGAGTTGCCGGGGTTGCCTCCTGACAGAGATGTTGAGTTTGTAATTGAGACTGTTTCAGGGTCTACTCCAGTTTCTATAGCTCCGTATCGTATGGCTCCGAAAGAGTTGAAAGAATTGAAGAGTCAGCTGCAAGATTTATTAGATCGTGGTTTCATTAGGCCTAGTAGTTCTCCTTGGGGTGCCCCGTGTTGTTTGTAAAGAAGAAAGATGGTAGTATGCGTATGTGTATTGACTACGGGAAGTTGAATCAGTTGACTGTGAAGAAAAAATATTTGTTGCCTCGTATAGATGATTTGTTTGATCAGTTGAGAGGCGCTTCAGTGTTCTCGAAGATAGACTTGAGATCGGGGTACTATCAGTTAAAAGTAAAAGAGTGTGATGTTCCGAAGATAGCTTTTAGGACTAGATATGGTCACTATGAGTTCCTTGTGATGTCGTTTGGGCTCACGAACGCACCTGCATCATTCATGGATATGATGAACAGAATTTTTAGAGACTATCTAGACCGCTTTGTAGTTGTTTTCATAGATGATATTCTTTTGTACTCGAAGACAGAAGAAGAGCATGATGAGTATTTGAGATTTGTTTTGCAGAGATTATTGAGGAATCAGTTGTATGCGAAGCTTAGTAAATGTGAGTTCTGGATTCGAGAGGTTGTATTTCTTGGCCATGTTGTTTCGGCCGAAGGTATCTGTGTTGATCCATCGAAGATTGAGGCTATTGTTGAGTGGAAACAACCTAAGTCCGTGATTGAGATTCGGAGTTTCCTAGGATTAGCCGGTTACTATAGGAGATTTGTTGATGGTTTCTCTAGGGTAGCTGCTCCTTTGACTAAATTGTTGCAAAAAGGAGTTAAGTTTGAATGGTCAGATGCAAGACAGAAGGCCTTTGAGAAATTGAAAGAAGCTTTGACAAATGCTCCAGTGTTAGTGCAACCAGTTTTAGGTAAAGAGTTTGTGATCTATAGTGATGCGTCCTACATAGGTTTAGGGTGTGTCCTAATGCAAGAAAGAAGAGTTGTTGCTTATGCTTCTAGACAGTTGAAAGTTCATGAGAAGAACTATCCTACTCATGATATAGAGTTAGCCGCGGTTGTGTTTGCATTGAAGATTTGGCGACATTACTTGTATGGTGAGAAGTGTATAGTTTACACTGATCACAAGAGCTTGAAGTATTTGATGACACAAAGAGAGTTGAACTTGAGATAGAGAAGATGGCTTGAGTTGTTGAAAGATTATGATTTGACCATTGAGTACCATCCGGGTAAGGCAAATGTAGTAGCCGATGCTTTGAGTAGAAAAGTTGTAGTTAACTTGAGAGCTATGTTTGCTAGATTGAGTGTATCTGATGATGGTGGTTTGATCACAGAGTTGCAAGTGAAGCCTTCTCTGATTCAGTTGATTAGAGAGAAACAGTTGCAAGATGTGTCTTTAGTTCCTCATGTTCAGGACATAGCCGAGGGTAGACCGACCGAGTATAGTTTCAGTGGTGAGAATGTGTTGTGCTTTAGAGATAGAGTTGTAGTGCCGGAATATGTTGAGTTGAGGCGTTTGATTTTGAGTGAAGCACATTCAAGTCCTTTTTCTATGCATCCGGGTAGTACCAAGATGTACCGTAACTTGAAGAATGATTACTTCTGGGTTGGTTTGAAGAAGGATGTAGCCGAGTATGTGAGTCGTTGTATGGTTTGTCAGAGAGTGAAGGCAGAACATCAGGTTCCTTCAGGTTTGTTACATCCTTTGAAGATTCCAGAATGGAAATGGGAGAGGATCACCATGGACTTTGTGTCGGGGTTACTGTTGTCTCTTTCGAAGAATAATTCGGTTTGGGTAATTGTTGATAGATTCACTAAGTGTGCTCACTTCTTAGCAGTGAACACTACGGATTCTTTAGACAAGTTGGCAAACTTGTACATCCATGAGATTGTGAGACTTCATGGAGTTCCGAAGTCTATTGTTTCAGACAGAGATCCGAGATTTACTTCGAGGTTCTGGGGTTGTTTGCATAGTGCTCTAGGTAGCCGTTTGCATTTCAGTACTTCTTATCATCCTCATTCTGATGGGCAGTCAGAGCGAGTGATACAGATTTTAGAGGATATGCTTCGTTGTTGTGTGATTGACTTCCAAGGTTCTTGGGAGAAGCACTTACCTTTAGTTGAATTTGCTTACAACAACAGTTATCAGTCTAGTATTCAGATGGCTCCCTATGAGGCTTTGTATGGTAGACGATGTAGGACTCCAATTTGTTGGGCTGAAACGGGTCAGAGATTGTTACCTATGCCGGATTTGCTTAAGGGGACTACCGACAAAGTGAAGTTGATTTGTGACCGTTTGAAAACAGCTTCCGATCGTCAGAAATCTTATGTAGATTTGAAGAGAAAAGATATTGAGTTCTCCGTGGGTGAGAAAGTGTTTCTGAAAGTATCTCCGTGGAAGAATGTGATGAGATTTGGCCGGAAAGGAAAGTTGAGTCCGAGGTTCATTGGTCCGTATGAGATAGTTGAGCGGATTGGGCCTGTAGCTTATCGTTTGAGATTGCCTTCTGAGTTAGAGAAGATCCATGATGTGTTTCATGTGTCGATGCTTAGGATATATAGATCAGATCCTTCTCATGTTATACCTATTGAGGAGATAGAGTTGAATCCAGATTTGTCTTACAATGAAGAGCCTGTTGACATACTTGCTTCTGATACCAAGGTGTTGCGTGGCAAGACCATAGAGTTGGTCAAGGTGTTGTGGAGACATAAAGGTGTGAAAGAGGCCAGGTGGGAGAGGAAAGCTGATATGCTTGAGCAGTTTCCGTATCTGTTTTCGTCAGGTAATTTTGGAGACGAAATTCCTTAAGTGGGGGAGAGTTGTAACACCCGGATTTAGGGTCCGGGTGAAAATAATAATAAAATAATATTTTTAGTTTCGGGTTATAATTAAATAATAAAATAATTTTCATGGGCCTAGTGATTTCAAAATAATTAAAGATATGTTGGGCCTATCTCTTAAGTCCAAAATCCATGGACTTTATGAGATATAGGTTTTAGCCATTCATTAATGGCATAATTGTAAATATGGCTTTTGGGTGAATTAAAAATAAAACAAAAGATGAGAGCATGTGCTCATCTTCTTCCTCACTTCCAATTTTTCAAACCAACGACATTGAAGAGCTCTCTACACAAAGTTACTATTCCATCACCTAGCATTCTCATCTTTGGTGCTTTTCGAAAGGTAATCTCGTTTTTTAGTTGGCCTTGTTTTCCTCTCTTCAAAAGTACAACTAGTTTTCATTTTCATCCAAGTTTTAGAATTTGAGTTTTTGGAGGATTTGAATAAAAATGGTAACTTTATTGTTTTTAACTTGGGGTTTTGATTTAATAATGTTATATATGATGTTTGTGAATCAAATGGACCAACATATATGATTTTTACATGTTTTTATACTCATTCCCGTATTTGGGTTTTGTGGGGGGTTTTAGAAGGGTTTTGGAGTGAATTTTGGGTGTGTTCTATGTTGGGATTTGAGGGCTAATGTTAGTATGTTAGTTAAGGGTTGTTTTGGAATCATTTGGGAGTGTTAAAAGTGTTGAAATCAAAGGTTTTGGACTGTGCTTTAGGGCTGCTCGGGTTTGATGATTTTTGGGGGTGTTCTTGGCTTGTAATCATGTGTTTGGTGCTTGATTTGTGTTCCGGGTTTGCTACATTGATGTATGGACTGATTTGGGATTATTTTGATTGTGTTGGGATGATTAGAAGCAAGGATTTGTGTTGGTGAAGCATCGAGAGTGAATTCGGAAGCTTGAAGGGTTGGTTGCTTGGTTGTTGAGCTTGGAAGTAAAGGTGAGTGGTTAATGTTTTTGAAATGGTCTTTGAATATTTTGGTTCAAGCATGTGGACTAGGTTGGGCTTGGTAGACCCACCTAGAGTTGGGATTAGAGTGGTAGCCTAATCCCAAGCTTTAGTTAGAGACTATGGTTGCTCTTAAATGTGTTTATGCCTCATGTTTCTATGTGATTGTGTTGGTTATGTATATGATAGTATACATGTATGTTGAGGCATGGATTGATGCATTGTGATATGCATGTGGTATGTTCATGATTGAGATCATGGTAAGTATGTGCTAAGCATGGTAAGTATGTGCTAAGCAAGGAAGTGAAATAAGATATGTTATGGATTGTATAATATTGGCACTAGTATACTTGGGTACAAATGATCGATCATTAGGATGTTAGTGTGCACACGTGAGTCAAATGCGTGCGTGGTCTTGATGATGGTAGTCATCAAGATGGAATACGGGTACGCCCGAAAATTCTTCTTGTATAAATGATAGTCGGTGATGAGTGTAATCCCATCGACGGGGCGTGAGGATGATTGGAATCCCCTCCGCGAGAACGGCGATGAGTGTAATCCCACCGTGAGGTAAAGTGGTTGTTGGATGTGAGTTCCAACGTGTTTATCCGCGTATTCGAGTCATAGCTAGGTGCCAATATGAATTGATATGTGTATCAAATTGTTGTAGAATGTGAATCTTATATGGATTGATATATGTATTTACATATGATGTGGATGTGAGCTTGTTGAGCATGGCATAATATTGAATATATGTTCATGCATCATGTGTATTTGTCTCATGAGGATTGAAGGTAAATCATGCATTCTACCTTGTTGTGCTCGTGCTTGGACCCTGCATTGTCGAGGTTTGTTTTAAAAAGCTTACCCTCACTAAGCTTTATGCTTACGCTCTCTTTTGTTCGACAATGCAGATCTTTAGTTCGTGGGTTGCTAGTGCAAGAAAGAGCCTCCAAGTGTGTGCTTTGTGGTGCTAGTTAGCTATCAAGTATGGACTTTTTAATTATGATGTAATGGTCAAGCAATAGGACATGTATATGTTGTTTGAGCCTTTTGAAGTATGGTGATGATGGTTGTTTAGGAGCATGCTAGACTCCTTTTATGTGTTTTGTTAGTTTGTCTTTTTGATGCTATGGTATGCTTGTAAACCATGCTGGATTTGCCTATCTTAAATGCCTAAGTGTTGACCTTGTTGATGTATGCTTCTTTTAATGCTATGTATGACCTTGTGTTTGGATGCCTATCTTATACCTTGTGTATTTTGAGTATGTTGCTATAGGATGCATGCCTCTAGAAGGTAATTGTATGATTTGTACGCTTCTTGGAGTCGTTTCGGACGTTTGGAATCAATTGGAGATGTCTAAAACTGATTTTGGGAAATTGCAGACAGCAGGTGTTTCGAAACGGGTTGTCCTATTTCGAAACGGGTGTGGTTCTAGGGCCCCCGTACCGGAACTCGTTTCGATACGTTTTGGCCATTGTGAGCCCCTGTTTCGAAACAAGTTTCGAAACACTTTGGCTACTGGAATTGTCGTTTCGAAACTGGTATCGAAACGACAAGGCAAAATGAGACCCTGTTCCGAAACGGGGTGGATGTGTTTCGAAACGGGTGTCTGGATTTTAAAACTGAAGCTTGTGTTTCAAAACGGGCTTTGACTGTTTCGAAACACAGGCCCATTCTTGGGCTTTTTGACATCTCTAAAGGGTCCCAAGTGTTGGGCTTAGGCCCTGTTTGTTGTTTGGCTTCGGCTTAGGTTAAATTGATGTATTTAGATAAGATAAAATGAAAAAGTTTTTCCTAGGGTCGGTAACCGAAGTGGAGCCTTAACGGGTTTCATCTCAGTTATCCCCGTGTAGCCCACTCGGATCGGTCAAGCGTCCGGACCGGGGCGAGGGGGTTACAAGATAGTTCTCCAAACCATACTAATGTTGGTGCTACTGATGCAAATGATCATGATAATGTCCTAAATCATATCGATGATGATGCTTCTAATTTAAACAACCGTAATCATGCACAAAATGAGTCTAATGTTGAAGATTTTGGAATTGATCAACACTTAATCCTTTTTTTGGACATTTATGATCCTAGAAATGGGGGTAATCTTGATAATAAGTCTAGAGATATTCTAATTGAAAAGGGACCTATAAGAGAATTGAATTTGAAATTTTCCTTAGCTAATAATTCTAGGCATTTTTTCGTATGCCTATTTTTCTAGAAAGTTGAGTAATGGAGAAATTAGCGATAGAAAATGGTTGGTCTATTCTAAACATGTGCGCAAAGTTTATTGTTTTTGTTGTAAATTGTTTACAAAGTAAAACAACAAGACTTGTTTAGCAAATGATGGATATAATGATTGGAAGCATCTTAGTGAAAGACTCCAACAACATGAAAATAGAATTGAGCATAATACTAACATGAATGTTTGGAGTGAATTAAGAGTGAGATTAAAAAATAATCAAACACTTAATAAAGATTTGCAATTAAAAATTTCAAAGGAGAAAGAATGTTAGAGGCAAGTTTTAATAAGAATAATAAGTGTTGTGAAATGTCTTGCTAAAAATAATTTAGTTTTTTGAGGATCTAGTGAGAAACTTTACGATGAGAGTAATGGAAATTTTTTGGGTTAATTGAAATGATTGCTGAATTTGATTTGTCAATGCATGACCATATTAAACGTATTCGAAATGAAAATATTTATTATCATTATCTTGGTCATAAAATTCAAAATGAACTAATCTCTCTTGGCCCATAGTATTAAAACTTCTATTCTAAAAATAATATAAAAGGCAAAGTATTTTTCTGTTAATCTTGACTGTAGCCCTGATGTAAGCCATCAAGAACAAATGACTAATAGTGAGATGCATAAATATGACAAGCAACAAAATAAAAATAGAAGAGTACTTTTTAGAGTTCTTGAAAGTGGATGATACATCTGGATTGGGGCTTTTTAATGAATTAGTAAATGCATTGCAGTCTCTTGAGTTGAATGTTGATGATGTAAGGGGCCAAGGATATGATAATGGTTCTAACATGAAAGAAAAACACGAAGGTGTTCAAAAGAGATTGTTTGAAATAAATCCTAGAGCTTTATATGTGCCATGTGCTTGTCACAATCTTAATCCTTCTCTTTATGATATGTCACATTCTTGTGTTAAAGCTATTTCATTTTTGGGATTGTGCAACGTATATATTCATTGTCTGCAAGTTCTACCAAAAGGTGAAAAATGTTATGTGATAATGTTTCAGAAACTGTAAAATCTTAATCTGATACTCGATGGAAACGTCGAATTAAAAGTGTCAAAGCTATTAAATGTCATGCTCCTAAAATAAGGTTAACTTTGTTACAATTATTTGAATTTTGTGGTAATGATGCTAAAGCATAAAGTTTGACTAATGCCTTTCAAAATTTTAATTTCTTACTTGGAATGGTTATTTGGTATGATATTTTATTTACTATCAACATGGTGAGTAAAAAATTGCAATCTAAATCAATGAACATTGATACTACCATAAAGAAGTTGGAAGGTGTAATGTTATATTTTGAAAATTATAGGAATGAGGGGTTTGAAGCAAGTATAAATATTGCCAAAAGTCTTGCATTAGATATGAACATAGAGCCAACCTTTTTGACTAAGCATCGTTTTTTTTAGGGAAAAGAATAATTTGGTAAAAATAATCATGATAAAAAAATAAATCTCTAAAAGAGTCTTTTAGAGTTAATTATTTTTTGTTGTTGTTGTTGATATGGTGATTGCTTCTTTAAAAGATAGATTTGAACTACTAAAATTTTTTGAAAATTGTTTGAATTTTTAATTAATTCTACAAGGTTGAAGTCATTGGATTATAATAAATTAAGAGAATGTTGTGATAATTTTAAGATTATTTTTTCTCATAATAATTTGTCGGATGTTGATGCAGATGACTTTTTTAAATGAAAGTATTGCAAATGACTTTGCCAAGTGGGTTCATGTCGGTGCTTGAAATTCTTGAGTTTGTTAAAGCTGCAGATTGTTATCCTATTGTTTCAAGTGCTTACCGAATCTTATTAACAATGCCGGTGATAGTAGCATCCGCGAAACGAAAATTTTCAAAGTTGAAATTATTGAAAAATTACTTGAGGTCAACAATGTCACAAGAAAGATTGAATGGGTTAACTATGTTATGTATCGAGAAAAATATGTTGGAAAGCATTGATGTTGACATTATCATCAATGATATTGCATTAAAAATGCTCAAAGGCAATGCTTTTTATAAGTATTTGTATGCTTAATTATATTTTTGATATTTTTAAGATCGTAATAAATTATTATTTGTTTAATTTAATAAATAGAAAATTTATATTACATATTTTTTATGTAATATAAATTTTCATGCACTCGTCTACCTTGAATCAAATAAAATGCATATCCAATTCTACCGATTCTATAATGAATCGCGAGCCCTCCCAAATAGCCACAATGTCACAGAAAGCCCCAACATATGGCGAAAACACAAATTCGCAACCATCCGAAGACCATAAATTAGCAATAACCAAAGACGATAACGCTTCAAGTTTATAGTCTTGTAACAACATCATATCCACATGTTGTTTCTTGAGAACATCACGAACACCTCGTCTCTTCGACGCATTTCCTAACCCTCGGATGTTCCAAGTCATGATACGCATGATTCACAGCTCCCTAAACCCGTCAGAAATCACACGAGAGATGTCCTTAATAATGCCCTCTTCATAGCCAATTGACTTGACACCAACGATACTCCCCAAAGCCATTGTCTCCTCGATCTCCCAATCCGACAACAATAAGTCTGCACAATCAATACGCGCAAGTCCTCCTAACGAACATCCTCCCAAAGCTGATTCGCACTCCAATCATCGGGTCCAGGTGATCGAGTGACAGTCTCCCCACCACCCAACACCAACCCCTCAACTTTCTCGACTCTCAGAAATTATTTTGACTGAACCTCATTCTCATCTTTCATCAAATTTGGGACATGAGAGTTGGTGCTTTGATCATTCGAATCATCCAAGTCATTCGAGCGTGTCGATCACACACACTCACATTAAAAAAAATGGCCGCACATGTCCAATTCCATGATACGCAAAGGGGTACAAATGGGCCTCCACCTGCAAAGTAATCGAATCCTCAATCTTGGCCAAATGATTTGTCTCAATCAACATCCGGACGATGGAGATAGAGTATCATCATCAACTCAGATCAAAGAACCCCATCTTCCCGCAATATTCCCAAATGTCTCTTGCGACCACGCATGAATTGGCATACCTCCAATCGAAAGCCAGACACGTCGTGAATACAAACCTAAATCGGGGGACCAAGGTTCTAATCGTGAGAACCACACTAATCAATCAGGGCAATTCAAAACTTTATCTCTCATGCCAGTATCCGTGAACATCAATAATTGTTGAAGATGAGGCTAAAATGCATGAGCATGAGCTGGAAAAAATACAGCTGTCCAAGCAAACAATCCCCTCCAATTCTGTTGGAAACGGTCAAAAAGGAATCTTAAAATTGTACACGTGTCATGTGCTAACACTCTAGGGTTTCCTATCAGCTGTGTATATAAGCACCTATTTGCAAATGAATAAAACAAGCTTTCTCTCCATTATTTCCTATATCTGTTGCGTCTTTATATCAAGCATGTTGTATGCCTAACATGGTATCAGTAGTCTGAGTCGTCTCCTGGTCATCCTTCTCCTCCATCATCATGCCTGACACGTCTGCACCCACCGGAGCTACGGATCTCCCTCTTACCTCAACTGATGACACCTCCGATAGCTCCTTCTCCAACAAACGTATCAGCCTTTAACTCGATGACACCAATTACCTCTTATGGAAACAACAGGTTACCTTGCTAATTCGCGGCCAGGGTCTCGAAGGATATCTTGATGGCACCATCATCCCTCCACCAAAGCTCATTGCAGGTGAAAATGGTGCCCGTATCCCAAATCCCACTTATCTCCGCTTCTTTAAGCAAGACAGCTCGTTGGCCTCCTGGCTACTATCCATCGTCAGCTCCAATGTTCTTCCTCGGTTAGTAGGTGATGAGTCGTCTTCAACTATCTAGTCCACCATCACCGGCATCTACTCCCAACTGTCCACAACGAGAATCATGCACCTTCACTGCAGATTGCGCTCCATCAAGAAAGCTTCACTATCTATGAGGACGTACACCATGCAAATAAAGGAAATTTGTGACCTTCTAGCATCGTGTGGCAGTCCAGTTTCCCCTGTTGAGCATATCGCCACCATTCTTAATGGGCTATCGTCTGAGTACGATCCTTTCGTGGCAGTCATCTCAGCCAGCAAGGAACCATATACAGTGGATGCGGCTGTCTCCATACTTATAGATGCTGAGTCTCGTGTCTCTGATCCCATCAGGCTTCCTATTGGCATCAACAACACCTTCTACTCCAACAACAACAACACGCAATCACATGATGACTCTCGTGGTCGATATCGAGGCATTAGACCACGCATTCAGTGTCAACTTTGGGGCAAACCTGGCCATCTAGTCGACCGCTGCTGGCATCGGTTTGACCAATCCTTCAAGGGTGTCACCTCCTCCCAACCGAGAGCCAACTCTACCAACCAGGCCCCAACCCAGGCTAATGCCTGCTCATTCAAACAAGACACCGTTGAGGTTGCCTATGATCCATATATCAATGAATCTGCCAACAATGAATCATCTCCTTCCAATGACACTCAATCTGGTGAAATGCAAGTCCACACCTTGGTTGCCTCCTCTACTGCTTGGCACCCCGACTCAGGAGCTACACACCACGTAGCCAACAACACAGCCTCTCTTCAAGGGGGAACTCCATATTTTGGTAAGGGCTCAGTATACATTGGTGATGGCTCCTCTCTAGCTATTACTCAAGTTGGTTACTTTGAAATTTCTACTTCCTCTCGAACACTTATCTTAAGTGATCTATTGCATGTTCCTCGAATCACAAGAAACCTATTATCTGTTTCGAAATTCACTAAGGATAATTCAGTGTATCTTGAATTTCATGAGGATTGTTGTTATGTGAAGGATAAACTCACAGGTTCTATACTGTTGGAAGGAGTTCAAGAAGGGGGTCTTTACACTTTTTCAGGAGACTCGATCAACAACACCATCACAGCCTACTCCACATCAGTCCAGCACAACTCACCATTTTGGCTTTGGCACCGACGCCTGGGTCATGCCTCATCTGAAGTTATCAATTTTGCCTTGAATAAGTCATTGGTTGTAGACAAGAATGTTGTATGTAGTGCTTGTCAATTAGGCAAATGTCACTCCTTACCATTCAAACACACTGTAACCTTGTATGACACTCCGTTTGAATTAGTGGAAATCGATATTTGGGGTCCAGCACCAGTCATCTCCAATGGTTTTTCTTATTACATATCCTTTATTGACATGCACACGAGAAATTGCTGGGTGTATCTGCTAAAAACTAAGTCAAAAGCTTCTATTGCCTTTGATCTCTTCTGCAAGCTTGTTCAAAACCAATTCAACTCTCGAATCAAAGCAGTTCAGACAGATGGAGGTGGTGAATTCCAGTTTCTTGACACTCTCTTACCATCTCTGGGCATTCAACAACCCCTCACTTGCCCATATACATCCCAACAGAATGGGGCAGTGGAGCGCAAGCACATGCATATCATTGACATGGCACTGTCACTCTTAGCTCAAGCCTCCATGCCACTGGGATATTGGTCTTATGCTGTTCTTAGCTCTGTCTTCCTCATCAACAGACTCCCAACAAAAAAACTTGGCAATCATTCTCCATATCAGAGGCTTACAAGGAAATCACCAGACTACAACTTCTTCAAAGTATTTGGATGTGAGTGCTATCCAAACTTAAGGCCCTACAACAACCATAAGCTCTCCTTCAGGACTAAGTCATGCTTATTTCTTGGTTACTCACCCAAGTATCAAGGCTACCAATGTGCAGATGAAACTGGTAGGATTTACATTTCGAGAAATGTTACTTTCAATGAATCAGTATTTCCCTGTGCCAAAACACCCTCACCTGACAATGCTCACCCTTCCTATCACCGATCCCGAGCCTTCCCCAATCTATCTCCCTCTCCCTCTGATCAACCCTTAAACCCTACCACCATGCCAAACACACATATTCAACCTATATCACCCACCAACACCAACAATACTACACCACCCAACAGTCCTGTTACACAATCCCCTCCTACATAACCAAACACTACAACAGGTCAACCTTCAAGCACCCCTCACCCCACGTACACAGATCATCAATTTGATACCTCACCACTACAACCTACACCACAACATGAACCCACTCATCCTCTACACACAGCAACCAATGATTTAACCTCTACTGCCATTCAACCAAACCCTCCCCTATCCAGCAAACATCCTATGGTAACACGTAGCAAAGTGGGAACCTTCAAACCAAAAATCTACAACACCATAACCACTCCCTCCAACATCCAAGAGGCACTTGATCATCCATCGTGGGCCGAAGCAGTTCATCTTGAGTACACTGCTCTTCGAGACAATGACACTTGGGAACTCTCTAAACTACCACCAGGCAAAAAAGCCATAGCCAGCAAATGGCTATTTCGTGTGAAACACAATGCTGATGGCTCGGTCAGTAAACTTAAAGCGAGACTTGTCGCAAAAGGCTACTCTCAAACACCAGGGCTCGATTTCATGGAAACTTTCAGTCCAGTGGTACGCTTCTTTACTGTCAACATACTCATCTCTGTTGCAGTCACAAACCAATGGCACATTCACCAAGTGGATGTAAACAATGCATTTCTCAAAGGAGAACTGCATGAAGCTGTGTACATGCACCAGCCTGCTGGATTTATACAACACGATTCAACAGGTAAGCCACTGTTCTGTAAGCTCAAGAAAGCCATCTATGGCTTAAGACAAGCACCAAGGAATTGGTTTGCTCAGCTGAAATCTTTTCTGGGCACACAAGGATTTCTTGCCTCACAAGCTGACTCAACTCTGTTCATTCTCAAATGTGATGCTCTATCCATATACCTAGCTGTCTATGTTGATGACATGCTAATCACAGGAAATGTTGAATCACACGTGCAGCAAGTTATACAGGCTCTTAATGATCGTTTTTCTCTCAAAGACCTTGGATATCTACATTATTTCCTTGGCATTGAAGTCACACCGTATGCAGGAGGCCTCTTCCTATCTCAACAACAATACATTGTTGACCTGCTACACAAAACAGACACCTTGCGTGCCAAAGCTGCTTCAACACCCATGATACCCTATCCCAAGCTCAGCAAACTTGATGGCTCTCCCCTAATTGAAGCTCAACCGTATAGAAGCATAATCGGGGCACTTCAATACATATGCCATACTCGCCCAGATCTAGCCTTTCCTGTCAACAAGGCTGCACAATACATGCAAACACCTACTGAAAAACACTGGCAAGCTATCCACAGAATCCTGAGATACTTAAGCTTCACTCTCGATTATGGACTCTGGTTCCAACCACAACCCAGTGACAATTTACAACTCACTGCGTTCTCTGATGCTGATTGGGGCAGCGATATCGACGACAGACGTCCACATCCGGTTACTGTTTCAAGCTTGGTCACCACCTGATCACATGGTGTTGGAAGAAACAACGTGCCGTCTCAAGATCTTCTGCTGAGGCCGAGTACAGAAGCCTAGCTGATGCAGTGTCTGAGATCATTTGGGTTCAATCCGCACTCACTGAAATGGGAATTAAAGTTCACAACATTCCTCAACTCTGGTGCGATAATACCAGCACAGTCTCCATGGCCGCCAACCCCGTTCTTCATGCGAAAACAAAACACGTGGATCTTGACCTTCACTTTGTTAGAGAGAAAGTTAGCTCAAGACTTCTTCAAATCAACTACATCCCAGCGTACTGTCAAATCGCAGACATACTTACTAAAGCACTGCCTACGCTTCAGTTTGAAGGACTTCGCAAGCAGCTTAACACCAGACAATTTGAAGAAAAAACAAGCACGGGAAATGTTGAAGATAAGGCTGAAATGCATGAGCATGAGCTGGAAAAAATATAGCTGTCCAAGCAAACAATCCCCTCCAATTCTGTTGGAAACGATCAAAAAGGAATCTTAAAATTGTACATGTGTCATGTGCTGACACTCTAGGGTTTCCTATCAGCTGTGTATATAAGCACCTATTTGCAAATGAATAAAACAAGCTTTCTCTCCATTATTTCCTATATCTGTTGCGTCTTTATATCAAGCATGTTGTATACCTAACAATAATATCAATGAGCCCACAATCCTTAATATTCAGAAACCTTGCAATTGATCCACGTTAAGCCGAGCAGCCAACTCCCTATACTCCACAACTTCTTGTAATTTTTCAAAATATTCACTTTCTCCTTATCAACGGATTCGTGCACCACTCGATCAGTCTCGAGTACCCTTTTCTGTTTCGACAATACCCGATCATCTTCCTTAACCACTTGACCTGCCTCCCTAGCCGTAGAATCTGAAAATGCTCGCTTCCATCTCCAAAACGAGCCCCTGCCACCATATTTTGTCGGAGATACCCATAGATGAGGACCATAAATCCATGTCCCATTTAGGCGTTCAATCGCTCGATCAACATCTCCTCTCGAACCTATTCTGACAAACCCAAAGCGTGATCCATTCTTTGATTTCTTGAATGGGATAAAAGCATCTTAAACAACACCATGCCTATCGAACAGCTGCATAAACCCTTCCAATGCAATGTCGCCAAAATGTTCCCACGAACAAAGTCCAGACATGATGTCGTTCTGTCAAACCCTGACGCCATTCCCCTAAAATCTCATTTTTAAATATTGGATCTTTCGTTAATTAAATCGTGTATCTCTGTCACTTGTAGTTGTTTATCATTCAATGAATGACTGAAAAATGATTCACAGATTCAAGTATAATCTTTTCTTACTTTCTATATAAGCAAAGCATGCAAAGTCGTACTTACTTTACTCTTTCTACCCATATGGAGACTCCTCTATTTCAGTAATTTTTTTCAGTTTTCAGTAAAAGTAAATAGCAGAATCGTGGATAGGGAACTATACTAGTGACCTACCTAATTTTATTGTAGAAATTTTCGGGATCAATGATTGGACCATGCAAACTAGAAATACTTTTTCTTGGATAAAGAAAGAGATTACTCGATCCATTTCCGTATCGCTCATGATCTATATAATAACCGGGGCGGTTTCGGCGAAAACACTACATCATTACAATACATGAAACATACTCCAGTTGTGACTAAAGACCCACAATAATCGAGTTGTGACTAAAGATCCATAATACATTTGGCCGGCTGGTCAAGCTATTCATCTTTTTTTTAACATACAAGCTGTTCATGTTTGTTCCCTCATATTCTTTTAAGTCATGAGTTTTAAATCTATTAAAAGCACTCCCCTTCTTTCTCTTAAAATCCTTCATTCCTTTTCTTTTTATGTAAGATTATGATTAAATTTAAAATTTGTTAAAAAAAACTTAATCAGGTAGGGAGCATGACTAAAGCGGTGAAAAAAGGTTATGGTATAATTTCTGCTTACAACCACTCCTACATCCAATTAAAAACACATAACCGATAAACAGTAAAAGGCTCATAAAATGTACCAACATAAGTTGAAAATATATTTGAGAAATAATAATAGATTCGGCTTAACAATAACAAAGACTTATTTAGTAAATACGTTAGAATTTTTTTAAAATTTTTATTTTTAAAATTTGTATTGCTTTCATTTATTTTTAATTTTTTAAATAGTTTTAATTACTTAAATACTTTTAAAATCTGTTTATTTGTTTAAAATTTTCATATTTTAAAATGGTTTTTTTAATATTTTATTTTATAATTTGAATTTTTTCTTCAAGAAATAAATAAGTCTCGATATTTTAATATTATTCGCACATTGGTTATTATGTCAACAAGATAATGGCCACATCAATATAATAGTAGTCGATGAAGAAAATTGTGAGTCGAAAAACTCATTTGATTAAATATTTTTAATTCAAAATATCGATTAATAGTGAAAAAAAGTAGAATCTTAATTGATTTTTTAAAAAGAGTTGAAGGGTTTTTTTAACTTCTTAATAAATACGAAAGGTTATTTTGTCAACAAGGTTAACGGTCACATCAATATAGTAGTCAATGCAAAAATTTACCTTTCAAAGATTCAATTGATTAAATATTTTAGTCCAACTCAATTAGTCATAAAAAATAGAAATTTAATTGATTTTTTATAATAAAAAATTGAAGCGCTTTTTTAACTATAACTCTTGGTAAATATCAAAAGTTATAATTTTTTAACTATAAGACTTGAACTATGAAACAATGTTCTAATTATTAAAGTTAATTTTTTAATGTTTTAATACCTTCTTGAATATTTTTTAAATAATTTTAGAATTTTTATTTCTTTTAATTTGAAATTTTGAATTACTTGCATACTTTTTAATTTTATTTTTTAAAATTTTAATATTTCAAAATATTTTTTGAATATTTTATTTTTTTATAATTTATATTTTTTATTAAAAATTAGCAAATTCTCGAACTTTTTAAAAAAATAATCAAATCATCAATTAAAAAATAATTAAGTCTTTCTGACACATCATTGTTCATACGTTGACAATGATATTAATATCGTCAGTGGTCATATATAACTCATTGATAATACTAAAATCGTAAATGTCGCTTACTCCCAAAAACCTTAGTGCCTTTTGTTTCAAACATAATCACTTGTTTTTTCATTTTTTTTCTTTGCTTAATCGACGACACTAGTTTTTGTACCGGTTGTCGACCGTCGATAATTCATATTTTATTTGTTTTCTTCTATTTATTTATTTTTTGCACATTTTGTTACACTTTCTTTTGTCTCTGTGGTACGTTTTCTCTGTCATTGTGGCAAGTCTCTGCCTTATGGCACGTTTCTATAGTTATCTTTGCAAGTTTTTAGTGTTCATACGGTGACCCTCACAAAACTTGTTTTTTATTAGTGTTTGTCGGTTGTCACGTATAGCTTGATCCCCTTTTGGGTTGTTTGCATGTGTAATCTAGAGTGAATCGCCGCTTTTTAAAAATAGGCGTGAAAGGTGATTGCCGATTTTGAGGATTTCATCTAGTTCGTGTTTCGACAACTCCCAAAAGATCCTTCTTACAATGGACAATAGATATTTTCTTTGGTGCAAATATAAAGTGTCTATCTGAACGCTTATCTTTTCTTTTTAGTTTTACTATTTATTTTTTTTGTTGTTTTCTTTTTAATATTCTAAAACTTTTTTTGTTTTGATTTTATTTATCAATAAAGATGTTTGGTTAATGTGTCAAAAAAAGTTAGTGGTCACATATCTGTAATAATAATCAATGATAAAAACGGTCCAGAAAAAAAGTTCAGCTAACTAATTTTTTGATGAATTAATTATAAATAAAAAAATTCACTAATTGGTTTAGTGGCTAAAAATATTTATATTATTTATTTTGTATAAGCTTAAATATGAGCATGGGAATGTAATATCTTTTTATTTAATAAAAAATTATAAAAAAAATATTATTTTTTTAAAAAAGAACTATAAAGGTTGGAAACATAATTAAAAAATCCATTATAATTGTACCGATAAAGAGCTTTGGTAAATATGAAAGACATCTCTAGCGGTGTTAGGATTATCGTAAACCATGCAACCAATCAAATACTGACGGGTGGCCCGAAAGTTTCCTAGTTCAACTCGACCTTCAACACTGAAACTCCAACTTAAAACCATTAATGGCAGCGCTCATTGTTCTCGTGAAATGCAAAAAAAAAAAAAAAAACTTGCCCTAAGTTAAAGACGAGTCCGTTGGTTCTCCAATGTATTCAGCATCCAAATTCGTTTCGCTGGTTAAGAAGCTTTGGAATAACAAGCCCAAGCAATGTTTTTACGAATACGATCGGCTGCCGGGAACGGATGTCGAAGCCGTTCAAGCTCCGAGAGGTTACGTAGCAATATACGTGGGGCAAGAGGCAAAGAGGTTCGAAGTTCCTATCAAGTATCTCTCTTTAGCTGTGTTTCAAGAGCTGCTCATCCGATCGCAAGGCGATGACCTTGACGCCAAGATTGATGGGCCGATTAGGATCGCTTTCTGCAGTTCCGAGAGGTTTAAACAGCTGTTGAAAGATGCCAAGCACCATTTTATTTGACCAAACCATGTAACCCAACAACAACAAGATCACCAAAAAAGAAAAAGATTGAGAAAATGTATTAATGAGTCAAATCTTATAGAATATATATCAGATGGAACTTTTTCTAAATTCATAATTGATACAAGTATTTATAATGTATTAATTATTGATTTTTTAATTAAGTTAATGAATTATTTCTTTAAGACTTAATGAATGTTTGAGTTTTGCTTACCATTATTATTACATTATCCATGAATGTATGCCATTCTTTTACTATGTACAATTATTTCTACTTAGTAATTTGAAGGATAATTGGATTTTGGATTATTTACTGTGATTTCTTGTGTTAAAGGTGATCAAAATTCACGACTCCCCCATTCATGAGATAGCTGAATTGCCTTCTCCTCTTTCACATGTGCAATCTGTTCATACTTACAAGGGTTACACAGTGGCATAGTATTAATGTAGAATTTATTCTCGTAGACAATAGGACCCAATGCTAGATATGAATGTGGGGGACATCATTCACACGTTAGAGCGTTACCATTTGCTCGAGATATGTTTCTCTCAATGCTAAATATTTTCTTGTGTGATTGTGTTTTACGCCTTGTGTGATTATTATCGGTGTTGTATATTTGTATGTTGATTATTTAATGCATACTCATGTTAGATTGTGAATAAAACTTTATATCAGACTTCATGAACTCGATTTCATATTACAAGACTGTGTGTGTGACTCAAGCTTTTACTCATATGATTGTATACATGAGCTGGTGTAGTCACCTATTTTATCCGGTTCTTTATTCGATTCTTTTTACTTGAAATCATAAAAAAAACATGTACTACAAAAGTCCCAAAAATATGTAAAATGCTAAAGCCAAAAAAAATTCATATGCATTAGACCCAATTAGACCTAATATGTGAGAAACCCTAGTTTTGTTTGTGCAACATTCCTTTTATTCATATCAAGCAACTTAGGCAGGAAAATCATGTAAATACGAGGGTTTTACTAGGGCTTTTTAGGGTTTTATTTTTCTTTTCCCCTTTATACTATTGTAATTGGCTATGGTAACACACAGAAGCAATTGTAACACACCACATTGAAGAGGAATAAAAGTTGTAGTTGATTTTTGGAGGTACTTTTACCCAAGCGTTGTTCCTTTATAGTTTTGTTATTTCTTTGTTACTTGGTTTCGAATAAAGAGGAAAAAGGGGTACGAGTTATCACTAAGTCAAGCTCGAGGAGTATCCATCATCGCCAAAGGATAGAGCCGACATCACCACCGGCAACCAGCAGCAGCACCGGCGACCAGCGGCGGCAGCAATGACGTTAACCAGCAACGGCAACAGCCATGGTGACGCCGTTTAGCTTATACCCTACGTCTATAAACTCGCATTTCGATCCCACTGTTTACAATCTCTCTACTTTAGTCTTTCTACTTTTAATTTATTTTTTAATTTTTATTTCATGCACTTTAATTCATTATTTGATTCATATTCACTATGTTCTTTAATTCATCTTCATGCATTTTAACCTAGTAAAATATTAGGGGTAAATAAATCATTTAATAATTAATGTCTTTTAAAGAAAAAACTATCAAATAATTTGTATATACTTTTTAGGTTAGTTTCCTTGATTAATAGTTTAGATCTTTTCTTTTGCAAGAATTAAATATCAATAATAGATTTAATTAAATATTACATTTAGATCCTTAAAATAATGTACCTCATAATAATAGATATCTTAAATATTTTTCACCTCACCTTAATTGTAGATAATTAATTAAATAAAACCCTTAAGTTGACTTTTCTTAAAAGGTTAATAATTTATTAATTGTGAATATTGGTAAATAGAAATTAACTTGGTAATTATTTTAATAAAAAAATAATTTTCTCTTTAATTGTAAATAAAACTCTTTAGGTAATTTAAAAAAATAAATTGTAAATAACTTAATAAATCCTTTTAGGATTAGCTTCTTAAAACACCTAATAATTATCATTTTAGGGTTTAGAAATTAATAAAGGCTAATAAAACATCATTCAAGAAAGATTTTTCTTGCATCATGAAAACGGGGTATTTTTTCAATTAGAGTTAATTCAGTCTTCCCCTAGTAGTTGTAGGAATGGTTGAAACTCCTATGCGAAATTGTATTTTCGAATTTTAGGGGTTAATGCCTTAATCCCCCGGTGTGTCTAGATTGATTCAGGTTTTCTCAACCGTGAGCGAATTCGAGCCAATTTTAGAACTTTGTAGATTTTTTTATTAATATTTGCACGCACCCATCTGGATTATCAAGGAAAATATTAGTGATCAAGTAAGCGTCGTTCTGCAGGTGTGATGGGGTGCTAATCCTTCCCCACACGTAACCATGCCCCTGAACCCTCGATCTGGTTAATTTTTAGGTTTCCAGTTCACCTAATACAATAAAAGAGACTGGTGGCGACTCCGCTGAAGACTATTTTTAAGAGGGCACAACTTTTACTTGATCGCGAATTATTTTCTTTAGTAATCCGTTGCATTGTTTGTGTGTGCATTTTTGGTGCTTTAAACTGTCATTGTATCATAAACATAAGCCTTCTACCCGAGCTTTATTAAACTTAAGTGGAAGAAAATAGCTATGCCTTCATAAGTAACCCTTTGCATGAGCTAGTGAAAGTCTTCCGGGGTCCAGAGTACTTATGGTTTCGTGAGTAACCCTCTGCACAGGCATAACGGAAATGCATCCCCTTGAACCAATGTTCGATCTGCAAGCCTGTAATGGGCCAAGATCGAACATCTTATCCACCTTGGAGTAGGGGATATGGACGGTTCGAGAACCTTTTATAGATCCAAACCCTCATGAATGTATGTTTTAGAAAGCCCACCCCATTAGAGCCATGTGAAAAGTCATAGGTTTTATTTTTTGCATTATTTATTGTTTTATTTTGTATATTATCCTTGTATTTTACTATGTTTGTATTATTTCATTATTATCATATATTGACACTTTTTGCAACTTTTAGAGCGTACATCACATTTGCATTTTTATTCATACATTTACATCGCATGATAACTTGCATAAGTAAAAAAATTAATTATGGGAAGTTCGATTCTAGTTAACCAAATTACGCACTCGTACGGTACTTGCTCCCAAACTCAGAAATGAACATGGAAAACATAATGGCAGCAATAGAAGTCAGCTTGAAAGGCGTTCAGGACCAGCTCGAAAATATTGAGAATGATTTGAAAGACGAAATCACCAAGGCCCAGAAGAACATCGTGCTCCAGATAATAGCCATGTTGGGTTTCAAAAACCCTGAAGCTGTCAAAGCCCTTAAGAACGCGAATGCAACAAAGCCACCACAAGCAGTGAATCGTAGGGCACTCAAAAGTAAAGGTTCAAATTCATCTTCTAGGAACCTCAACCAATGCTCTGGTGGAGTCCAGGGCAGGTCGAGGCAACGATCAAGACATAAAGGTTCCAGACCTGGACAAAATGGCCGATAAAATCAACGTAGATAAGAAGTTAAAAGATCATTGCGACAAGTTAGAGGGAATTTTTAGAGCCTTGCATGGAGTATGCATTCACCGTTGCATGGCGCCAGATACCTTAGCTTGGCGATAGACTTAGTTATTCCCCTAAAGTTCAAGACACCCGAGAAGTTGTCGGAAGATGTCCTATTACCTTGACAATGAGAAGTTGCTTATACAATATTTTCAAGACAGCTTGTCTGGGCCTGCCGCCTTTTGGTACACTAAACTAAGTCGAGCCAATATAAAGACATGGATGGATCTTTCAAGTGCTTTCATCGAACAGTATAAGCATGTCACTGATATGGTCCCAAACCGGCATGTGTTGGAGCAAAAGGCCAATGAAAGCTTTAGCCAATACGCACAGAGATGGCGAGACGTGGTCTCCCAAGTTTAGCCATCATTGTTGGGAAACGAGATTACTCCAATGTTCCTGGAGACTTTAAATGGCCCATTTTATGATCGTATGCTAAACCATACCACCGAGTGCTTCGCACACATGGTCACAAACGAAGAGTTGATATTGGCAGCCATCAAAAGTGGGAGACTCGAGGAGATACCAGGCAAATATAACAAGCACCTACAACCTGAATTACTTGAACAATGAAATTTTGTCATGAAGTATATGGGGCAAGCCTGGCTAGAATTCACTCACAATGCTTAACAATTGGATAGTAGAGGATTTTCCTGTTATTGCAAAATCATACCAAGAACGAACCCTTTTGCTTTTGCCTGCAAGCATTAGGGATATTTTGTAAGGGCTTATATGTTATTTTACTTGTTTTAAAGATGCATTTCCTTTATTTTCTCAAGTGGAAAATATTTCATTTTCTCATTCATTCCATCCATTTTTCTTTCAAAACACATCTTCTTTGTAGAGCCCCTATTATTGATGGTATGAATGATTATTGAATCTAATCTCGAGATAGAATGGCAAAAAGTGTGTTCAAGATTAATGATTTTGAGTGAATCTTCCTCTCAAACATTGTTATTTAAGGTCTTTGAATAAATTGATAACTCTAAAACATCTACCAACTGAAGATAACTTCTCTTCGATGATATCTATATGTGAGATCATTTGACATTCCTTCATTTCCCTTCACGAATAAGAAAATTATCCATTGTCGTCCCTTTTGAGCCTGATATTTTTCTTGTGATTGAACCCTAACCAAAGATCACTACCCACACTGGGGGGCAAAGAGGATGAAGGAAGCATCACAAATCAAGATGAATGTTCGAAATGAAAAAAAGAAAAGGACAACAAAAAAGAGAAAAAAAAAGAAAAAAGAAAGAGAAGGAATGAAGAAATGAAGGATGAAGTATATGGAACATGTGCCAGAAATAAAAGAAGGGAAAATTAATCAAGAATGATTGATCCTTAGTTTAATCACCCTTAAATATGTATTTGGGACTATATATCCTTTCTTTTGTAACTTGAGCCAAAGCCTACAGTACAAGCCTTTAAATACCATTTTGATCACACATGAATATCTGAGAAAAGAAGTTTGTTTTCAAAAAAACATTCCACCTAATTGAGTTAACCTTTCTTCAAGGACTTCCAAACTTATAATGTTTGTTTGAGATTAGAAAAGAGGAAAGAATGAAATTTTGGGAGTTGGTGAGTCACAAAGAGTCACCTAAAATGGGGTAGAAATTAGAAACGTTATCTGGTTGATGAGGATTGAACTCGTAATCCTTGGCTTGGGAGCCCAAGTCTTAACCGTTTGAGCTAAGGTAACTTCTAGTTATAGTTTGTCTCAGTCTATTTTTAAGCTATTCATTTCGGTTATACCAAAATTAAAGAAAGGTATGAACCAAATCCCACATGTGATAATTTAGTACCCCCAAAATATACAAATCCTTCCTTCTCTCTCTCGACCCATCACCTCCCCCCCCACACCGGCCATCTTTGTGATCTTCGATCACCGTCGTGTCGTGAACTTCACCGCCCTCACCAACAGAATTGCCGTCGTATCCCGGCCTCGCTCCTGCTCTTCACTCGCGGTGAGCGTCTACCATTCGCCGTGGAGATTCAGTCAAACGTTCAGCCCTAACCCAAACCCTCGCCTCTTCTGTTTCTTGCACTTTCTGGCCACTCCCACCGTCCGCTCGTCGTGTTATCGCCATAAACGAGATCCTCATCCCGAGCCGAGCAAAACATCGATGGTCGACTGTCCTTTTGTCACCGGCAAGGGCTTCATCAGAGGTTCTTCGATCCCGACCATCTGAGTTTTATTTTAGGTAAGATCTGGTTAAATTTTGGCTTGTTTTGATGAATTCTGGGTTTGGTTGAATCTTGTGTCTAATGGGCTATGTTTTCTGTAGAAAATCAACCTTTGGGTTCACTGGTGCGATTTTCTGGTGAGTAGAGATATATGGGGTAAGTGTGTTGAACCAGCCTGAACCCGTCTTTATCAAACTCGGTCTGCCAATTCAACTGAACTAATTCAGCCCGAACCGGCCTGCTTAAGCCCAATAAACTCAAGCCCAGATTTAACTCATGTTCGAATCGACTCGAGTCTGACTGAACCAACTCGGACCTATTTGACCTGAGTTTGACTCGTATCTAGCATGTCTCGTTGAGTGACTCAACCTGTCCGAGTCAACTCAGTGTGTCAACTTGCCCGAGTCAACCCGGTTGATCGTTGACTGCTGATGTCAATGTTGACCTGTTGACTGCTGATGTCAGTATTGACCGTTGACCAATTGACTATTGATGTTAGTTATGACATTAGCGTTGATTAATGATGGCGTCCTCGTTGACTTTGACCATTGACTTTGAACAAAATGTCAAATTTTCTAAAAAAACCCATATTTTATGTTTTACGACGTCTTGAGTCCGTTTTTGAAGTCTGTTTCGTGAAATTCTAACCCAAAAGTCTCCAAAACAGACCTTGAACTCGATCATGCTTATGTATTCTATTATTCAATTATGAGCAATATCAATAAGGACTGAAATTGGAATTTGTTAAATTGAAGGTATTCACATATCTTTGTATTCAATATGTTGTGGACGCCGAATTCGGGTTTGAGAGTAATCGAATGGAGTATCATGAATCGATCATTATAGCTCAGAGCCGAGGTAACACATTACTACATCTTGTATGATTTATGAAACTGATGGTATTTGATTAAAGTATGCATGAATATGATTAAGAGTACTTTCAACTCTGCTTGAGTTAATTTGATTACGAAAAAATGGTAATCTGGATAAGATTGAACTATTCGAAAGGGAAATTTAATAGACCAAAAGGTCCTTGAGTTTAGTAAATGATTAATAAGACATATACTCTCCTGATCTGATTAATAGGGTTAAGGATTTGACATTTTAAATGTTTCTTTAAGAATTGATGATAATACCCTTGAGAAGGAAGAATGACTTAAATACCCTTAACGAAGGAAATGACATGGAATTTTACACCCGATCTGATAAAACGATTACTTTATCTAAAATCTTTGTTCTATTAGGAAAGACTTCGATATCAATATGCATATATGTGTGATAACAAAACACTTGGATTTTCCCGAACTCTGGATAAACACTTGAAGATAAATTTACTGAAAGTTCTTCTTAAACTTAAACTGATCTAAATGACAGTAAAGAATGAATTGATTGAAATGATTGAAAACACCTTTAAGACTTGGAATAACAAATCCCAATAAAGCCAGACAGATGTAATGACTAAATAATCCTTGGACACAGAACTTATTAAATTAAACAAAATGACAATTATACCCTCAAGTTCTAAAATGAAGGAAATGTTTTGAATGGCTAGAAGAATAAGAATGGCTAAATATATATCGAGCATTTAATTAATGAACCCTCGTGTCTTGAGATAAGTGAAAGCTTTTAAAATCCCGAAAATACCCGTAAAGCTCAAATAGTTGCAATATGTAACGCCCGGGGTTTGGGGCCCGGGAGGTAACCAGGTTTGGTTAAATTGGTACGGGTTAGTTTATTTGAAAGAAAACATTATTAAATAACATTAAAAGTGGTTTTTATTGATTAAGGGAAAAAAGGGGAATTTAGGATTTTAAAACAAAAGGGTTTTATTCAAAAAGAAATCATCTTCCTCCTCCTCCTTTTTCATGTTACTTTTCCAAAACCACCATTTTCAACTATTCTATTAGAGCAATCATCTCACACACACAAGTTTTCAAGGTAATTTCTCCTTTGTTTCGATGTTCCTTTCCTTGAGCTTGTTATTGTTTAAATATTTCCTTAAAAAACCCATTGTTCAAAGTTTTTCCAAAATACCATGAGTTTGAAAAGAGGAAGGGTGAGGGGATTTTCGTGTGGGTATTTTAATGTCATGTTTAAGGGTGTTTTTAATCTTGTTTTAGTGTCCTAAAAATGTTAAAATAGAGGCTAAAGGTAGGAAACCCAAATCTAGCATAAAAGATGGGGTTTTGGAGTGGAAATTGCGGGGTTTTGGGTTGCTCTTGTGTGGAATCTTGGGATGATAGTTTGTAAACTTTGGGTAGGTGTTTTGGAGTTTTGATGGTGAATTTGTTAGGTCTTGGCTGCTAGATGTTATGGGACGTTTTGATGGTGTTTCAAAGTGTTCCGAGTGTGAATCGACGAGGTTTTGATGTTGAATGATGAGTTTCAGTGTTGATGCAAGTTTGGGGGTTTGTTTTGGGTCCAATGCATCATTTTTGGATTGACTAGGAACAAGGGATATGAGTTTGGGACCCTTGGACGCTAGACCGGGTAGTTCGAAGGCTTGAATCGGTGTTTTGGCTTTGTTTGGGCTCAATCGGTGAGTGGAAACGGTTTTGAAGTTCTAAATATGTTCAATGAATGTTTCTTGGGGTTTGGGTGGAGCCTTAGAGGCTAACCTAGACCCAAGTGTAAGTTTATCTATTCTCGCCTTGTTTAGCCGATTGTTGGCGTTTGTGTTTATGTGTGTTGTGATGTTGATTGTGGAATGTTTTTACCCCGTTCTAATGTTGTTGTGTAGTCGTAGTTGATGTCAAGCCTCACGTGATGGTTAGTCGTTGTATATGGTGATGTGTAGTTCCATCGGTAGTGACTAGTAGATGAGTATGGTGATGTGTAGTCCCATCGGAAAAATACTAGTTGTTGTGTACGGTAATGTGTAGTCCCACCGGGATGGTTGTGCATGTGCAAACCATGTTTCATCTATGCTTGCGTTATTACATCTCTTTCTTAAAAGGTTTTGCTTTTAAAACTAAAATATATGTTTTCAACTGCATTGTTGTTGTGTTTAGAGCTCCGCTCACTAAGCTTTTAAGCTTACGCTCTCTTTTTCCAACAATGTAGATCGTTAGAGACTATGGGAGGCAAGTGGGCAAGGGAGGAGTTCTTGGAGTTCTTGCTAGCTCAAAGTATGATTTTACTAGTTGTAATAATGCTTAGACAATGGGAATACTAGACTTTATGTTAGAAAGTTGGTGTTCAAACTCTTATGTTTGGTTTTGTTTAAGTTGCTAGCATGTTTTAAATGTTGATACCATGATATGTTGAGGCTTGTTATGGCTTTTGGTAGATTACCTTGCATTTTGACTTGTTGGTGTTTTTGAAGCTTAGTATTCTTATGTGCTTTGGGTTGAGATCCATTTTGTTGCGTGTATGCATGGTTGAAGTCGTTTGTAGGGTGTCTTGCCTCTAGATTGTTTGTATAATAAGTTGCCTTGTGGTTTGTGATGTTGCGGGGTAAGTTTGGGAGCGTTTCAAGATGCCAAAATGTGTTTTCAAGCCAAACTGTGTCTAGGTGTTTCGGAACGCCTGATATGGTTTCAGAACGGTCGAGCTCTAGGGGTACCCGTATCGAACGGGGGTGGTGCCGTTTCAGTACGATTTTCCACTGGAGGTTCCTGTTTCAGAACCATGTAGGGTCGTTCCGGTATGTTTGGCCATTGGAGGTTCCCGTTCCGGAATCAGGTGGGACCGTTCCAGAACGGCTTGGTGTTACTTTTTTAATGAAGCCCGCTTTTCGGAACGGGCAAGCCTGTTTCGAAATGTAGGCAGTTAAAACGGTTAAAAGGCATCTTCGAGGGTTTCTAAATGTTGGGTTTTAGTCCCTAATGCTCATATGCTTCCTAAATGAGTTGTATGTGCCCCTTTGTTATGGTTTTGCCTCGCGAGCTTGAAATTTGACAATTAAGCTACTTGGTAAGTTTAAATTATCGTATGCCCTCTGATTGGTTCGTTTTTCGATGTTGCCTTCATGCGTAGGATTAAAAGTGATAGTTAGACAAGATAAATAAAATGAAAAAAATAGGGTTGCTAATCGGAGTGAGGCCTTAACGGGTTTCGCTTCAGTTTTCCCCGTGTAACCCATTTGGTTCGGTCTGTTAGCTAGGCCGGGACGAGGTGGTTACATTTGGTGGTATCAGAGCCTCGGTTACGAGGTATCTCGAGAAGGTAAGTCAGGTAAGTTGGTGACAAGCGTCATTTTACCCGTCAAAATAAATAAATAAATTAACCTCTTTCAACAAATAATAAAATAAAGAAATTAAGTAGTTATAGGGAAAGAGGGTCGATCCACAATGAGATTAGTCGGAATTCTTGACTGAGTGATACTTTGATTGATGCTTCTAGGAATATCTGTGAAAACAAGAAAAGTTAAAAGGGGGGTGATCTGATATAGGGTGAAAATGAAATAGAAGAAAAAGTAAAGAAAATAATAAGAAAGTCCAAATATATAAAATAGCCTCGAACTAGCCTTGTCAATTCTTTCGATCATTGAAATGGATTTTTACTCCGGGGATCATGTCGGTTACAGTCTGCGAGGCCCAACTCGTCGCAACTTGCTTCTCTCTCGAGTAACCAATCCTCCCAAGTCTATCTTCGAAGGTTGATTCTTAAACAAATTAACCACGTCTATCGCCGTCAAAATATTTAGTTTTGAAAACAGGAAAAGCCCGACTCAGAAATTGTCTTAAAAAGAATTGCTTCTGATTTTATCTTTCCTTAGCGGACCGCCGCTAAGAGTGTTCACAGGAAGTCGAAATTGCCACAGGCCGATCCTTCCTCCCAACTATGTTTTTAAACGATTCCAGACCAACGAGCTATTTTTGATTTGAAAAACGGTTAAAAACTTTAGTAAGGCCGATTGCCAAACTATCTAAACCGAAAGATAAAAATGTATTCCCGAAGGAAATTAGGCAATGTTCAATTCTCACAATTTGAATTGATTTGGCTAGTTCTTGGCTCAAGAGATTTAGCTAAGCATGATATTAGTTATCATACTTACTTGATTTTATAAAAATAATTAAAGAACATAAAAGAATAAAAGTAATGAAAAAAGAACTTTGATTAAAAACTAGAAATAACAAGTGTTTCAAGCTAAAAGATGAAGACTAATTGATTGATGCCTAAGCCTTTACCAAGGAGTGGTATTTATAGGCTTGGAATTACAAAGATAAAAGATAAGAAAATTTAAAATAATAAAGTAAAGATAAAACAATTCAAATGTTTTGAAATTTAAATGCAGAAAATCTAAACGGATAAGCCGATAAGGTCTTTCAGAACATTCCAGAATCTTCTAGAAGTCGCCACACATCTGCCACGTCAGACGCGTCGTGCCCAGTGTCGTGCCCACAATGCCAGTCATGACCAAAATAATGAAAAGACTGCAGAAATGCCCTCTTTTGCTGTTGTTTTCCACAATTAGGTCCCTTGCACAAAATATAGCAAAACGAAATGGATTAGGTAGCAAGAAATCCTAAAAAACTAGAAAAATAGAAATTAAAAAGTGTCACATTTGAGAGCTTATCAGTTGGTTGTTTGGGTTGGTTGCTATTGCACGATGTATGACAACATGTTTTTATTGTTCTTGTTGTTGGTTGAAGTTTAGTCGAGTGTTCCCATTGCTAGGTGTTGTTATTGGAAAATGGTTTTGGTTTAAATAGCTTGAGAACTTAGATCCTTGCCCTTGCTAGCCTAATGTTTTCTTGTGTGTGATGTGTTTGTTGTTTTGGATTTTATCTTCACTATGGTAAGACCGAGAGGACGGCCTAGAGCGGGTGACCAGGCACCCGGGGATGTGCCTCATGTTCCTCCTGCTCCCGATGGTAATAGGGTGGATGTAGGAGGTAATGTGCCTCTGGCCGATGCGAATGTTGAACGTGATGGTAATGGACCTCAGGCCGACGCAAATGTTGAGGGTAATGGAGCTCAGGTGGGTCCGGGTTAGGCAGGTGCGGACATGATACTTTTGATTCAGACTATAGTCGGGGCTTTTCAGACAGCTTTAGCCGGTATGCATGCTGCAGCACCACCTCAGGGTGTGGGGATAGGTTTACCCCTTGAGAGGCTTCGTAGTTTGAGTGGAGTTGAGTTCCGTGGTTTGACTCTCGAGTGTTCAGAGGCTTGGCTCGAGAGTACTACACGAATCTTAGGCCAGATGGAGTGCTCAGACACTCGTAAGTTGGGTTGTGTTGTCTCCTTACTTTAGGGAGATGCGTATGCTTGGTGGACTACCATTACTTCGGGTATGGCAGAAGCGGATGTCACTTGGGAATTCTTTAGGACAACGTTTAAAAAGTATCTCGGGGTCCGATATCAGGATGAAAAGAAGAGAGAATTTATGGCATTGGTTCAGGGTAGTAAAACGGTGTCAGAGTATGAGGTTCAGTTTGTGAGGTTGAGCCAGTATGCTCCCGAGTTGGTTCCTAGTGAGAGGGAACGGTGTGAGCGCATCTGATATGGTTTGAGTAGGGATGTGAAGACGTATATGCTCACTTCTGATTACACCGAGTTTGATGTTTTGGTCTCTAGGGCCAAGGATATTGAGCAGAACTTAGGCTCGAGTACTTGTGCTAGTGAGTCTGATTCCGGGAAGAGACATGCGGATTGGGACAGAGATCATGCCAAGAGGCATAGAGATAAGAGGTATCAGCCCGATTCGAGACATATGGAGGTAACCTTGGATGGGGCCATCAGGGCCAAGGGGCTGTTGTTCACACTCCTGAGTACACTAGATGCGGGAGACGCCACCTGGGCGAGTGCATGGGTACCTTTGGGGGTATGTTTGAACTGTGCTTCCTGAGATCATTTGAGTCGTAACTGTCCACACTCGGCTAGGAGCGGACCGGCTCCAACTAGGGGGTTTGAGCATTAGAGAGGTCGTAGGCGCGGTCGAGGTAATTTTCAGCCGAGGAACGATGGTCAGAGGAACTTAGCTCATATGGTGGTAGGACAAGCTAGGGTATATGCACAGCGAGAGGCTGGGAATGACACGGATGTCATCGCATGTAATTTCTCGTTACAGTCATTGACTTTGCTTTCTTTGATAGATTCGGGTTTGACACATTCGTATATTTTGGGTGAACATGCAATATCTTTAGGTTTACCGTATGAGTGGTTAGAGATAGGTGTGAATGTTAATAGTTCTTTCGGTGAGACCGTGGTAGTTAGGAAGATGTATATGAGATGTCCTTTGATGATTCAGGGCCACGTGTTTTCGGTCGACATGATGGAATTGTCGTTCAATGGTTTTGATGTGATTTTGGGCATGGATTGGC
The DNA here is from genome assembly GCA_030270665.1 of Hibiscus trionum. Classification (NCBI taxonomy): domain Eukaryota; kingdom Viridiplantae; phylum Streptophyta; class Magnoliopsida; order Malvales; family Malvaceae; genus Hibiscus; species Hibiscus trionum. The sequence goes on along the minus strand of BSYR01000025.1, from coordinate 2,367,151 downwards.
TCGTAGAGCATAGGGCTAGAGTAGACTTTGAGACCAAGAGAGTCTCTTTGAGGCTTACAGATGATTTTGAAGTTGTAGTGGTTGGCGAGAACATTAAGTTATTGTCCAATGTTGTTTCTGCTTTAGAAGCTCAGAGATTGATGGATTCGAGTTGTCAGGCGTATTTGGCTTATGTGATGAATCTGAATATGAGTGAGGTTAGACCGCAAGACATCAGAACAGTTTGTGATTTTCCAAGTATTTTTCCGGAAGAGTTGTCGGGTTTGCCTCTAGATAGGGAAGTTGAGTTTGCTATTGAGACATATTCTGATTCTGCACCTGTGTCTATTGCTCTGTAAAGAATGACACCAAAAGAGTTGAAAGAGTTGAAGACATAGCTTCAGAAACCGTCAGATAGAGGTTTCATTAGGCCTAGTATTTTTCCGTGGGGTGCTCCAGTTTTGTTTGTGAAGAAAAATAACGGCAGTATGAGGATGTGTATAGACTATAGGCAGTTGAACAAGGTAACAGTGAAGAACAAGTACCATTTGCCACAAATAGATTACTTTCTTGATCAGTTGAGAGGTGCTTCAGTGTTTTCGAAGATTGATTTGAGATCGGGTTACTACCAGTTGAAGGTAAAGGATGTGGACATACCGAAGACAGTCTTCCGTACACGTTATGGGCACTATGAGTTCTTGGTAATGCCTTTTGGGTTGACTAATGCTCCAGTTGCATTTATGGACATGATGAATCGAGTGTTCCACGAGTTTTTGGATAGGTTTGTGGTGGTGTTCATAGATGATATCTTAGTGTATTCTAGGACCGAGGAAGAGCATGATGAGCATTTGCGACTAGTGCTCCAGACCTTGCTTGAAAATCAGTTGTATGCCAAGTTGAGTAAATGCTAGTTTGGGATTAATAAGGTAGTCTTCTTTGGTCATGTGATCTCGGCCAAAGGAATCATTGTAGATCCCAAGAAGATAAAAGCCATAGTGAGTTGGAAAAAATCGAAGCCAGTGACCAAAATCCGTAGTTTTCTAGGCTTGGCGGGGTATTATCGAAGATTTGTCAAGAGATTTTCGAAGATTGCGGCAGCCTTGACTAAATTGCTTTAGAATAATGTTTCGTATGAGTGGTCAGATGCAAGACAACAAGCGTTTGAGAAGTTGAAGAAAGCTTTGACCGGAGCTCCCATTTTGATTCAGCCTGAATCGGGGAAAAAGTTTGTGATTTATAGTGATGCATCGTATGTAGGGTTCGGTTGTGTGCTTATGCAAGAGGGTAAGGTTGTAGCTTATGCTTCGAGACAGTTGAAGGTTCACGAGAAGAACTACCCCACTCATGACATAGAGTTAGCCGCAGTAGTGTTTGCTTTGAAGATTTGGAGACATCAACTATATGGTGAGAAGTGCACCGTTTATACCAATCACAAGAGTTTGAAATACTTGATGACTCAGAGAGAGTTGAACCTTAGACAACGTAGATGGATAGAGCTTCTTAAGGATTATGACCTTACGGTAGAGTACCATCCGGGTAAGGCAAACGTAGTGGTTGATGCTCTGAGTAGAAAAGTGGCAGTTGAGTTGCAAGCTATGTTTGCGAGATTAAGTGTGTCACGGGATGGCGGTTTGATAGCCAAGGTACAGGTTAAACCTTTGTTGGTTAAGTTGATTCGAGAGAAACGGTTGCAAGACGAGTCGTTGGCACCTCACGTGCAAGATATAGCCGAGGGTAGACCAACAGATTTTTGCTTTGGTGAGAACGGGATCCTATGTTTCAAGGATAGGATAGTAGTTCCAGAAGATGTCGAGTTAAGGCGTGTCATCTTGAATGAAGCCCATAACAGTTCTTTTTCTATGCATCCGGGTAGTACAAAGATGTACAGTGGGTTAAAAGAAGAGTACTACTGGATTGGGTTGAAGAAAGATATGGCCGAGTTTGTGAGCAGGTGCATGGTTTGTCAGCGAGTTAAGGCCGAACATCAGTTTCCTTCAGATTTGTTACAGCCGTTGAAGATTCAGGAAAGAAAGTGGGAACGTATTACCATGGACTTTGTGTCGAGTTTACCGTTGACTCATTCGAAGAAGAATTCAGTGTGGGTGATAGTCGATAGATTCACTAAGTGTGCCCATTTCATATCTGTACATACTACCTACACCTTAGATAAGTTGGCCGATCTGTATATCAGTAAGGTAGTGAGATTGCATGGGGTACCGAATTTGATCGTATCAGACCGAGATCCGAGGTTTACAGCTAGATTTTGGGAGTGTTTGCATCGTGCCTTGGGTGCTTGGTTGAACTTCAGCACTTCGTATCACCCGCAGTCGGATGGTCAGTCAGGGAGAGTTATTCAGATGTTGGAGGACATGTTGAGGTGTTGCATCATTGACTTTCAGGGTTCTTGGGAGAAGCACATATCGTTAGTAGAGTTTGCATACAACAATAGTTATCAGGCTAGTATTCATATGGCACCGTATGAGGCTTTGTATGGTAGGAAGTTTAGAACACCTATCTGTTGGGTCGAGGCCGAACAAAAGCTTGTACATATGCCCGACTTGTTTAAGGGCACTACCAATAAGGTAAAACTGATCTGTGATCGCTTGAAGGCAGCTTCAGATCGACAGAAATCGTATGCCGATTTGAAGAGAAAGGAGATAGAGTATGTCGTGGGCGAAAAAGTGTTTTTGAAAGTCTCACCTTGGAAGAAGGTGATGAGGTTTGGTAGGAAGGGTAAGTTGAGCCCGAGATTCATTGGTCCTTATGAGATAGTTGAGCGAGTTGGTCCCGTTGCTTATAGATTGAGATTGTCGACCGAGTTAGAAAGGATTCATGATGTGTTCTATGTTTCGATGCTCCAAAAGTATAGATCGGATCCGTCTCACGTAATGCCAGTGGAAGAGATCGAGTTGAACCCCGACCTATCGTATGATGAAGAGCCGGTTGAAATTCTTGCTACGGATAGGAAAGTGTTGCGTGGGAGATCTATCGAGTTAGTCAAGGTCTTGTGGAGACACCGAGGTGTGGAAAAGGCTACTTGGGAGAGGAAGGAATTCATGGAAAGATAGTTTTCGTATCTTTTTTCGTTAGGTAATTTCGGGGACGAAATTCCTTAAGTCGGGGAGAGTTGTAACACCCGGGGTTTGGGGCCCGAGAGGTAACCGATTTTGGTTAAACGGGTTCGGATTAGTTTATTTGAAAGAAAATATTATTAAATAACACTAAAAAGGGTTTTTATTGAGTAAGGGCAAAAAGGGGAATCTTGGATTTTAAAACAAAAGGGTTTTTATTCAAAAAGAAATCATCATATTCCTCCTCCTTTTTCACGTTATTGAGCCAAAACCACCATTTTCGACTATTCTATAGGAGCAATCATCTCACACACACAAGTTTACAAGGTAATTTCTCCTTTGTTTCAATTTTCCTTTCCTTGAGCTTGTTATTGTTTAAATATTTCCTTAAAAACCCATTGTTCAAAGTTTTATCAAAATACCATGAGTTTGAAAAGAGGCAGGATGAGGGGATTTTCGTGTGGATATTTTAATGTCATGTTTAAGGGTGTTTTTAATCTTGTTTTGGTGTCCTAAAAATCTTAAAATAGAGACTAAAGGTAGGAAACCCGAATCTAGCATAAATGAGGGGTTTTTGGAGTGGAAAATGTGGGTTTTTGGGTTGCTCTTGTGTGCAATCTTGGGCTGATGGTTTGTAAACTTTGGGTAGGTGTTTTGGAGGCTTAAAGAAGTAGTTTTGATGGTGAATTTGTTGGGTCTTGGCTGCTAGATGTTTTGAGACGTTTTGATGGTGTTTCAAAGTGTTCCAAGTGTGAATCGATGAGGCTTTGATGTCGAATGATGAGTTTCAATGTTGCTACAAGTTTGGGAGTTTGTTTTGGGTCTAATGCATCATTTTTGGAATGAATATGAACATGGGAAACGAGTTTGGGACCCTTGGACGCTAGACCGGGTAGTTTAGAGGCTTAGATCAGTGTTTCGGCTTTCGTTTGGGCTCAATCGGTGAGTGGAAACTATTTTGAAGTTCTAAATATGTTCAATGAAGGTTTCTTGGGGTTTGGGTGGAGCCTTAGAGGCTAACCTAGACCCAAGCGTAAGTTTATCTATTCTCGCATTGTTTAGCCGATTGTTGGCTTTCGCGTTTATGTGTGTTGTGGTGTTGATTGTGGAATGTTTTTACCCCGTTCTAATGTTGTTGTGTAGTCGTAGTTGATGTCAAGCCTCACGTGATAGTTAGTCGTTGTATACGGTGATGTGTAGTCCCACCGGTAGTGACTAGTAGATGAGTACGGTGATATGTAGTCCTATCGGAAAAATGCTAGTTGTTGTGTACGGTGATGTGTAGTCCCACCGGGATGGTTGTGCATGTGCAAACCATGTTTCGTCTATGCTTGCGATATTACATCTCTTTCTTAAATGGTTTTGCTTTTAAAATTAAAATATATGTTTTAAACTGCATTGTTGTTTTGTTTAGAGCTCTGCTCACTAAGCTATCTTTTTCCAACAATGTAGATCGTTAGAGACTCTGGGAGGCAAGTGGGCAAAGGAGGAGTTCTTGGAGTTCTTGCTAGCTCAAGGTATGATTTTAATAGTTGTAATAATACTTAGACAATGGGAATACTAGAGTTTTGTTAGGGAGTTGGTGTTCAAACTCCTATGTTTGGTTTTGTTTAAGTTGCTAGCATGTTTTAAATGTTGATACCATGATATGTTGAGGCTTGTTATGGCTTTTGGTAGATTACCTTGCATTTTGACTTGTTGGTGTTTTTGAAGCTAAGTATTCTTATGTGCTTTAGGTTGAGATCCATTTTGTTGTGTGTATACATGTTTGAAGTTGTGTTTAGGGTGTCTTGTCTCTAGATTGTTTGTACAATAAGTTGTCTTATGGTTTGTGATGTTTCGGGGTAAGTTTGAGAGTGTTTGGAGATGCCAAAATGTGTTTTCGAGCCAAACTGTGTCTAGGTGTTTCGGAACGCCTGATATGGTTTCGGAACAGTCGAGCTCCAAGGGTACCCATATCGGAACGGGGGTGGTGCCGTTTCGGTACAATTTGCCACTAAAGGTTCCTATTTCGGAACCTTGTAGGGTCATTCTGGTACGTTTGGCCACTGGAGGTTCCCGTTCCGGAACCAGGTGGGACCGTTCCAGAACGGCTTGGTGTTACTTTTTTAATGAAGCCCGCGTTTCAGAACGGGCATGCTTGTTTCGAAACGCAAGCAGTTAAAACGATTAAAAGGCATCTTCGAGGGTTTCCAAATGTTGTGTTTTAGTCTCTAATGCTCATATGCTTCCTAAATGAGTTATATGTGCCCCTTTGTGATGGTTTTGCCTCACGAGCATGAAATTTGACAATTAAGCTACTTGGTAAGCTTAAATTATCGTATGCCCTCTGATTGGTTCGTTTTCCGTTGTTGCCTTCACGCGAAGGATTAAAAGTGATAGTTAGACAAGATAAATAAAATGAAAAATACGGTTGCTAATCGGAGTGAGGCCTTGACGGGTTTCGCTTCGGTTTCTCCGTGTAACCCGTTCGGTTCGGTCTGTTGGCTAGGCCGGGACGAGAGGGTTACATAATGCCCATATGTTAATGGTTTAGGGTTTACGGTGTAGTTTAGGATGAAGTTAAGATCAAATATTGGGAGAGAAAAGAGTCTATTAAACTTCTAAATTTAAAAATTAGTTGGGACAAAAGCCTTATTTGATTAATATTTAAACTCAAAATGACATAAAATGTTATTATACCATAATTTTAAGAAGAGCAACGATCTCTCCATATTATAATACAAAAAAATAATAAAACATACATCATTTTACTATTTATCATATTTTTAAAAATAGATAACAATAAATATAAACTATTCATTTACTTTACCTTAATTACCAGGTAGCCTTCAGTTCCGATGAAATCAGTTCAGATCCATTCGGTTCGGTTGAAAATTGGTTCGGGTCTATTTCAGTTTAACAAAAATTTTAGGTTAGTTTCAGTTCAGTTTATATCGGGTTTCGGATGAAGTTCGGATCATCATATTCGGGTCAATATCGGGTCTCGATTCGAGTCTCGAATCTCGAGTCTCGGGTCAAGTTTACCAGGTCTAGTCAAGCATGTATTTCTTTTTTATTTTGTTATATTTGTCAAAACTCATAAGTCATTATTTGCTTCTTTATTTTACAAACCTATTAGTTATTGTCTTTAGTTAATTTCATTTTAATAATAGTGATAATTATGTTAGTTATTAACTCACTCAATGCATGTGGACATGATACTTAACTCGCTACTTTATTAGTCAATCATATACACATATGTGACGGTTTATATATGTAGTATCTCTGATCTAATTTTTGACTAGACTAGGTAAAGGGTGTTACACTAGGACTCGTAGTAAGCTTATTGTTATGTGGTTAGTGATTGATGCATTGATGATTTGTTATTTATTTGTGTGGTCGAACATGTTGTGTGATTAAAACATAATTAAAATTGTTAGTTATTAGATATGTCATGGTGAATACCTTATGTCTACTGTTCATGCATGCATGCATGCTTATATTGATGAATTTCATAAAGTATTGTAGCGTAGAAGTGTTTTACAACTTGTGAAGGTTTGCTTTTGGAATTATTGTTTCCATTCACATATTATAGATTTCTTTTGAGTGGATAGGATGACATCATCATCAGGAAAAGTCTCAATTGCGGGCCTTTCCGAGTACAACATTTATTTTCACCGGTGGGCATGTATAGTATGAAACATTAGTGAGTCGAATATGTAAACTATTTGAACCATTTTTCATTACATTCAAATTAAATTAATAGAACTCTGATTTTTGAATCAAATGCTTTAAACTTAAATATTATGATATTGATATCATTTGTTTGTTTGTTTTTTTTTTTGGGAAGATTTTGAAAATGGAATGAAAGTTCTTTAATTGGTCCTTCGAAATTAACCGAGTCAGGATTGAGAAGATACAACTATTAACTAGTTTTTGTTACCCAACTAAGGGCCCAAATTTTTGAATGAATTAGTTGGTTGCATTAATAGGGTTTAAAAGAAATTTACAACTATAAACAAAACAATAAACAACCCTAAGACCAAACTAAAAGGGAAAACGAGGAACCCTTCTAAACAAATAAACCAGCAAATTCTCAAACTAAAAAAATCGAAGAGCATCTAAAAAATACATATAAAAGAGTATTCCGAAAATAGACCAGGATACAAGTCTAAAACCATCAAACATGGCATAAACACATAGGGCCTTGGCACTTCCAAGATTCAATCTAAGTTTTCTGCATCCAATATTGCTGCCTCTATTGTCTTTGCGGAGCTTCTTCCATCCAGTAACACGCGCCTCGTTGTCCTTTGCCTTTTTTAGCTAGGTTATGAGCAGCATTGTTTCTCAGTCTATAGACAAAGTGGAAGCTAATGCTCTCAAACTGCCTAGCAACAAATTTGATGTCATAAATTATTGGACTAATCAGTGAGCCATTTACTGAATAAGATCAAACCTTCTTTATCACTGTGATATTATCGCCCTCAATGATAACCCTTCTAAAGCCAAGCTCTTTTGCATAGAAAATAACATGAAGACAAGCAAGAGCTTCAGCCACAAAAGCATCTAGAACATAATTATGCGAAATTGTGCATGAAGCCATAATGAGCCCTGTATGATCACGCCCAATAACTGCAGATACAGATTCTTTAGTATTTATATCAAAAGCCAAATCAAAATTAAACTTAATAATGGGTAAATATCACTTAAAAATTAAATTCTAAACCCTAACCCTAACCCTAATTTCCACCTCCTAAACCTTACACCCTAAAAATACACCATACCCCTAATTCCCTAAACCCTAACCACAACCCTTAACCTTAAACCTTAAATTCTAAACCCTAAACCCACTAGTTTAAAGTGGGGACATAAAAGGGCATGATAAGGGGGCAGACGGTTTCCATCCCTTAATAATATTCATTGCATGAGCTTTCCACTTATCCACCCTTTCCATTACTACCGGAGGAAAAAGAGAATAACATATATCCACTATTCACAGAATATACTCCAAAACCAGCTGGTCTGCAAATAACAACATCACTTTTACCAGAGTTAGATAAAGGAATTGAATAAATTGTGGCTACTTGAGTTTCATCAAAAAGAGCTTCTAAGACATCCATTTTTCATGTTTTAGTAGGAGCATGAATTAAGTCCGAGACATGTGTATATCTGATATCAATTGAATCCCTTTTGAATCTGCCATCTCCTAGTCATGGAAGTCATACATCATTCCAAATGTTTACCTTTTGTCATGATCCAATTCTCCAACCAATGCCCTTCTCTATCAACCCCCTAGCATTCCATATACTTTTCCAAATGTAAGAAGGATTGGAGCCTAAATTGGGTGACAAGAACTCGATTCTAGGGAAATATCGGGCATTAAGAACCTTAGCAATGAAGCAACTAGGTTGTGTAATCAGTCGCCAGCACTATTTAGCAAGCAGGGCTACATTGAATTGAGAAAGCTCTCGAAATCCAAGACCACCACATGACTTGGGTCGTGTAATGTAGGACCATGTGCTCCAATGTATTTCTTTTTTAGTTCCATTATTTCTCCGCCAAAACTTTGCCATAATTTGCTCCAAAGCTCGACATAATGAGAGTGGAAGAAGAAAGCAGTTCATGACATAAACATGTATAGATTGGAGGACACTTTTAATTAAAACTTCCTTGCCTCCCATACTTAGAAAATGAACACTTAAGTTATCAGTCTTTTTATTGAATCGGTCAAGATAAAAATTGAACACTTCCCTCTTATTTCTTCCAACCATTGTAGGTAACCCTAGATATTTTTCTGGATTTATCGATAAACGAACTCCCAACAGAGGACCAATCTGTTCTCTTAAAGATTGATCAACATTTACGCTGAAAAACATGAGTGGTTTTTCAAAATTCACCCTTTGTCCTGAAGCATTGCCATAATTGTTAAGAAGATCTTTCATATTTTTAGCACCTAAAATGGGTACGAGCTCAAAGGGTCCCCATGCCTGAGGCCTCTAAAAGGGCTAAAATGACTGCCATTGGTGCCATTCAAGCAGATTGAATAAGATAGAGTTCGGACATAGCTCATAATCAAACTCACCCAGCATTCCGCAAATCCAAGCTTCATCAACATGCCTTCCAAGAACGGCCATTCAACTCTGTCATAAGTCTTACTTATGTCCACTTTCAGAGCAAAAGTACCTTGTTTACCCACACATTTCTTTTGCAAAGAATTTAACACTTCATAGGTTGTTATAATGTTGTTTGAAATTTGGCGGCTGGGGATGAAAGCACCTTAAACTTTATCAATACAAGTTTCTAAGATTGGAGCTAACCTGCATGCCAACACCTTCTAGATGATTTTATACAACACATTATAAATGCTTATTGGCCTAAAATGAGTCATGTTCTAAGGTTGCTCTACTTTACGGACTAGTACAATCTGTGTGTTATTGATTGATCTCAAATCACCATTACCATTAAGGATAGATAAGCAAAAACTACTGATATCTGCACCAATAATACCCCAAAACTTTTGGTAAAACAATACTGGAAATTCATCCAAACTTGTACCATTCATGGGGGTCATACATTTCACTACCTGCCAAATCTCATCAGTTGTAAAAGGTTTCAGAAGCACACCATTCATCTCAGTAGTTACCCTTGGCAGAACTCTGTCATAAATCATAGAAGCATCACATGGCATAGATGACTGAAATAAATCTTTAAAATAGTTACTGAAAACATTAAGCAACTAATGATCTTCAGTTACCCACTCCCCATTATTATTAAGTAGCCCTTTAATTGTGTTCTTCCTTTTACAGTACGTAGCATGGCTATGAAAAATGGTGTATTTTGATCACCATGTTGTAGCCAATTTGATCGTGAACACTGTTCTCAAAAATATTCCTCTTTGTCAACTTCCAAATTCAGTCTCAGCTTCACCTCAGTCAATTCACTAAGGGTCTCTTCATCTGGATCACACCTAGCTAGCTCCTTCAATCTACGCAGCATGGCACATTTACGAGTTGTTGACTGTTTCTTATGTTCTCTACTTCATGCCATCAAAGCACAACCCAGATTATGCAACTTATCTGGGACATTAGTAGTTGAACTCTCCCAATAAATCTTTATAATTTGTGCAGCTTCATCCTCCAAAATCCAGTTTGCATCGAACTGAAAAACGTCAAAATTGGGCACTGAACGGTGTAGAACATGACCCTCAGTATCAACTAAAATGGGGCAGTGATCAAAAATGGATTGTGACAAGTGTGAAACTGAATAACCCGGATGCATGCTCCACCAACTAGGATTAGCTGCAGCTCTATCAAGACGCTCTCAAACATTATTCTCTGGTAAGCGTCCTCTTTCCCAAGTGAACCATACCTCGTTGAACCCAAGATCACAGTTTTCCAGCACATCACGAAACCCGGCCATATTACGCTCAGATCGCAGCCATCCTCACTGCTTCTCAAAAGAGTAAGTGATTTCCTTAAAATCACCAACCACTACCCATGGTAGCGATTGTTGTGATTCTAAATGCCACAACAAATTCCACGATTCTGGCCGTTTATGCTCTACAGGGTTTCTATAGAATCTGGTGAACCTCTATGTGACCTCACTTCTTTAACTATAACATCAATATAGGACCCGGAGTAGCTTTGCAATGTAACATTAACATCCGACTTCCAACTTAGTGATAATCCTCGCCTCAATCCATCAACCCCAACATCTATGCCAAACAAAAAACCACACCTACGATGAACTCTTTCCATTCTCCTCGCATCAAGTTTTGTTTCCATAAGAAATAAAATGTGAGGATGGCTACCTCTTAGTGAGTTCATGAGTCAGTTAATCGTCTGTAGTTTCCCCAACCCACCGACGTTCCAACTAATGAATTTCATGGCATCTGGCTGCCCTTCTTAGCAGAGCTAGCCGATATCTTAGTCATAACTACCGGTGGAGCAGAATCATCTTTAGTAGAAACTGTCGGCACCTCATCAACAACTCGTTGCCTTTTCTTCCCATCAACAATAGGTAGAGGATTATCCTCATTATCTGATCCAATATCCATGTGATACCAATAGATGGCCCCATATCATGGTTAAATGGGCCCACACTATTTTTACCATGTGGGGATTGAGGCAAGCTAGGAAGGTTTCTAGAGTTTCCATGTAAAAATAATTGTCCATGCACGTTAGATGCATCATGGATATCCACCAGTGAAGTCCCAGTAGCTTCCTCTCTCAACCACATGTTCCGTGTAGGTGGTCCATGTCTCGTTGCAGCCCGAATGGACAAGTCCCAACCAAACACCACCTTCTTTGGATCCAGAGACAGACGTAAACTGTAATAGCTTTCACCATGGCCAAGCTTACCACAAATGAAGTAGAACAGACTCAGCTTCCCTTACTGTAAACGAGCGTAAGCAGTCCAATCCTTACCGAAAGCAATTTTCTTCTTCCGTTTTAGAGGGTGACTAACATTGATTAACACTTTGACTCTAATGAATTTCTTCCTTCCGGTCATCACCGATTTTGAATCATATTCCAAAAACTGACCCAGGAAACTTCCAAATTGCCTGGCCATTTGTTTTGACACTAGACCAGGGGGAAGATCATGAATCTGCACCCAGAATACAACATTCTCCAATGGCACGTTTAATGGATCTTCACCTTTTTCCAACATATGCAAAAGAAGCAGATGATTATTAAAGAACCAAGGGCAGCCATCCAAAACCCTAAGGAGGTCCACCTCATGGTAGAATCGAAAGCAAATCATCTTATCACCAACATCAGAAATTGAAATTTCACATAAAGGGTGCCAAACATCCGCCATAGTGTTTCTCATGGACAGAAAGTGAATCACGCTTGATTTTAAAAATCTCCAACTAAACACAACGCATACTCATCTTCAACTTCTTCCACTTCGTCTAGGAGAACAATTGCCTCCTCCTCTCTATCATCAGTAGATAGCAAAGCCAAATTGGAATCCATAGAAAACCCTCAATAACCAAGGGAAACCAGCATGCAAAACTGCAGACAAACACCTTATAAGAAAATTATTTAAAAGTAGGATTAGAACTTTTGTTCTTATCGATTAAAGGAAAACAAGAAAAAGAAAAAAAAACAAGCAAAAATTAGGCCATCCATATCAGTTTCATCGCCATCACAATTAACGAATATAGATGAACGAAAAAACATCAATACTAAGCCTCATTTTTTTTTGAATATGGCCACTGAATTTTTATTATAACCATAGAAGATATCACAATTACAACACTTCTAGGAAGGAAAATAATGAGACTAATCTACCCAAATTTCTTACAACTCAAAAACAAATAAAAGTGAAAAACTTCTATGGAGATAAGCATACCATCAAAATTCAGAAGCTTATTGAATCTCCTTGTCTCTATCCAATTAGGACTCATAACTGATGAAAAAGGAGTGGCGAGCGATCCAAACTATCAGGCAGAATGTTCCGCTACCCAGGACTTATTACATCGGGAAACAACCATCAACCGAGTGGGGATCTAACTTTCCGTGACCACCGACAAATCATAATCAGGAACTAACACCGATTAAAAACTCTATGAGAGAAACGATCGACTACTAGGATATGTTGAATCATGCCACAAGGACAGATGAAACAAAACCACAAAAATAAAATAAAAACATGTCACAAGGACAGAAAAAAAGCGTTTCACAAGGACAGAAAAACCGCATGCCATGAAAGCAGAGATTCTTGTTAAAAAAAAAGAAAATAAAAAAATAATGAACACCGGCTATCGACAACCAATAGCTAGGTGATTGCCAATCGCCGACTAACACAGAAAGATCGAAAAAACTTGCAGGCGGCGCAGGGTTATTAGAGAAAAAAAAAACTAGGATTTTTTTAGAGCAGGCGGCCATATTAAAAAAAAAAAAGATAAGCCCCAAAATTTAAAGGAATGAATTATAAACAAGTAAAACTTTAGTTATATTAAATATTTTTAATAATTAATCTTTCTATAGGGTATGTAAATAATTTTAAAATTATTTTCTAATAATTATAATCAATTATAATAAATTTTTGATGATCGAAATACAATTAAAATATGTTACAAGAATGTTAAATAGATAAAATAAAAAAAAATGAAACATATATGTATGATTCATACGGTCCTTTTATGTAATGCGGATAAATAATTGTAATAATGTGGATCAACTCGCATGTGATTGTGTAAATTAACTCATTTGATTATGATGATTGAATATTTAATATAATTAATATATTATATTAAAAATAATAGATAAAGTATTTAATTTCATATCATATTAAATAAATTTAAAATTACAGTCGAGTATTATGTAAGTTATTCAAAATAGGGATAATGTGAAATAAAATAAATAAATGATATATCAACAATTAATTGGTCTATTAAGATGAAACATCAAATATTTTAAATAATATCAATAGTTTGAATTCATGCGTTATAAACAGAATTAATTGGGTTTAAAAGGTCACCATAACGCAGTCGTTTAAATATTCTTTCAATAATAAAAAATCAACAAAGTCATATATTAATGCTAAATTGAATTTGATAGAGTTAAATTATTATGTAAAAAATTATGTTTTAAACATTTTCATCTAACTCGGCAAATAAGAATAATTCAATCAATGAATCGACATGTGGATCAAACTGTTAAAAATACAAAATTAAAAGTATATATTGATTTTAAAATAATATTATAAATATTTTTTAAAAAATAATTACTATAAAATGATTTAAATATTTTTAAATCATATAATAATGAACAACAAACAAGAACACAAATGCTTTTTAAACTAAATTTATGCTAACAAACTTATAGAACATAAAATAAGAAAAATAATATTGCATGAAAAATAAAAATAAAAATACAAATAAATATGGATTATTGTCCCAAACTCAGGCGGTGGACATTTTTTGTTTCCACAAGCGCCTCAATTTTAGGGTTTATGATTTTAGTTTAGGGTATAGGGGTTTTAGTTTAATGATTTAAAATTTATGGTTCATTGTTAGAATTTAAGATTTATTGTTAGACTTTAGTGTTAACTATTAGGATTTAGGTTTTAGGACAATATGATTAGGGATTTAGGTTTTAACCTATAAATCTTAAATTTTAACTCAACTCAAAATTCTATCAACAATCTCTAAATTCAAAATAACTACACTTAAACCCATAAACCTTAAACCATAAACAGAATCCCTAAACCCTAAAACTAAAGTGTTTGTGTAAATAAAATATATCAAAATATACCCCTAATTTTCCCTTCTTTTTTATGGGTTTTTGTAGGAACAACAAAACTTTTTACCCTTTTCATGCCTTTTTATGGCCAACATTAAATAAATTAAATTTTAAATTTTAATCTGAATTCTAAATCCTAAATTTTAAACTCTAAACCCTAACAATACACTTTGTCTCAAATTCCTCAAATTCTAATCGTAAACCTCAACCCTAAACCTATTTCTATTCGTTTTTGTAGGTGCTTGCTAAAATCAGTGTCTTTCCCTTCATTTTTCTCTGCATGAATGACTTGTAAAACTATTGAACTTGGAAACATGGATTATGTCATTCATTCAACTCTGAATTCAAACTACACACTTAAACTCCTAAACCTTAAACCTTAAACATAATCTATAAACTTTAAACTAAGACGGTTATGTAAACAAAATTTTTACACGCACTTGTGCAAAGAATAATTACCCATAAAAATATATCAAAATATAAATAAAGAAACTGGAGCCCCCTCCCCCTGATTTTTCCTTTTCTTCTTTATGGGTTTTTGTAGGGACAAAAAAAACTTTATACCTTTTTCATGATTTTTTATGCCCAACACTAAAAAGTTAAATTTTAAGTTTTAACCTTAAATTTCAAATTCTAAACCTTAAACTCTAAACCCTATCAATACATTTTATTCTAAATTCCTTAAACTCTAATCATAAACATTAACCTTTAATTTAAATTTTTAATGTAGGACATAAATAGGGCACCGTAAAGGATGGAGAATTTCTAAACGTTTTTGTTGGTGCTTGCTAAAATCAGTGCCTTTCCCTTCATTTTTCTCCGCATGAATGACTTGTAAAACTATTGAACTTGTAAAACTATTGAACTTGGAAACATGGATTATGTCATCCATTCAACTTTAACCAAATTGTCTGCATTATCGCCTTAAGCTGAGTCTTTATGCCTTGTAAAACTGTATTAGAGAATTTTTAAAGATGTGTAGAAAAGCAATGGAATTTATGCCTTTCAACCCCTCGTTTAGTTTGAAACATAAATGACTATATATATATAAAAGATAGATGGATAATATTATATTAGCAATATATCATACATATTATATGATTATTGATGAGAAAACACACAACACGTACGTGATATTACACGATTATACGACAGACACTAATCGAAACACAATACACAAAAGGAAGAAAAAAGAAGATGAAAACTCGAAGCTCAGTACAATCACGTGAAGTAGATGCATATAATATGCATGGTTCTCCCTCATATATGAGAACAAATAAGGACAGCGGGGAACTAACACTTTGCAGGGTGAGGAAGCTTGCAGAGGCTAGGCAATTTCATGGCAAGGTTTGGGTCAATGCCAAGGGTGGGCAAGAGATTGGAGTTCTTATATGAGCAAAGGCAACGCATGTCGGCGTGGGAAAGGGCGGAACAACACGTCGACGTGGGCGGGGGAGGGTTGGGAGGGGTCACTGCTGGCTTGCATGCCATCAAATCTGAAGTTGGCATGTTGCATATGGTTTGAGCATCTGTGGTAGCGATCGCCATAACCATTACCAGTGCTACTATAAATGCCACACCATTCATTTTCTCTAGTGTTTTTTTTTAATGATGTGGACCGAATACTATGGGGATGTTTGGTGTGTAGGTAAGCTACCCAAAGATTGTTATTTATAGGGGGAAATGGGGCACAAAAGTTTGGTGTAGTCCGTGAACCGTGAATATGCTTTCGGTTCTGTCGGGTATTGACTTTTGCGAACATTCGGCAACCAAACTATGGACTCACGGGACATATATAGGGATGTAAAAACAAGTCAGAACCTGGAAACCCGACTGAAACCTGCCCGAGTCAGAACCTGATTTGACCCGAGGTTTTGATGACCCGAACCCGATCTGCAACCGACTGTTGTTGATCCGAACCCGAATTTGACCTGTTACTGTAGCAACCGAACCCGATCTGCGTCCGACTGAAAACGACCCGAACCCGAATTGGACCTGTTAATTTGGACCTGAAACCCGATCTGCGTCCGACTGAAAAAAACCCGAACCCGAAGCCGACCTGGCAAATAACCGAAATTACCCGACTGAATTGACCCGATATCCGATTTTACCCGACCTGAAATGGACCCGACCTGAAATGGACCCGACCTGAAATGGACCCGACCTGAAAATGGACCCGACCTGAAATGGACCCGACCTGAAATGGACCCGACCTGTTTTGAACCCGACCTGCTTTAAACCCGACTTGTTAAGTGACCCGACCTGTTGTTGACCTGAAATGTTTTCTTATAGATTAATTTTACTTAAGTAATAACAAATTCAAGAATGGGGACGAAATTATGTAATATTTTTGTATAATAATATTTTAAGTATTTAATTTAAATATTAGTTAAATAAAATTATGGTTCATCTAAATTTTTAAATTTAAAAGTTTTAATAAATTCTTATCCCTAGAAATATTTGTTCCTAACTTTATCATGGTAAATAAGAGAATAAAATTGTCAATCATGTAGTCATCTCAATGTTTTGATATTATTTTCTAATAAGTTTCATCTTTTCTTACAAAAATATTTTCTTTTTGCATTTGTATGTACATGTTATCAATTTTTGTAGTATACTTCTTTTTTTTGAAGGTTGATTTTATTTTTCAATTAGTATTTATTTGATTATTTTGTTCATATACATATATACCTACCTATATTGATATACATATATGATATTTATATATATATATATTAAGTACTAAAATTGAAAGAAAAAAAATAAGTAATTGATAATTTATCAACTACAAAAACTTAATGAAGAGTGAATATTAAAAAATAAAAATATTGAACCAAGTAATACAAATAATTTATGAAATTAAAAAATATTAAATTAGACTTTATATTATACT
Source organism: Hibiscus trionum (assembly GCA_030270665.1). Classification (NCBI taxonomy): domain Eukaryota; kingdom Viridiplantae; phylum Streptophyta; class Magnoliopsida; order Malvales; family Malvaceae; genus Hibiscus; species Hibiscus trionum. The sequence continues at coordinate 2,349,974 of BSYR01000025.1, read as the reverse complement.
TCTAATCTAATACATTACAAAATAAATTAGATTAATTTTTTTACCAAGCAATATCAGATATTATTTTTTTGCATTCCCATATCCATCCAATTATACAGTGTTCTGTGTCAAGCACGATCCAGAAAACAAAAAATATATGAAGAGTTCTGTAGTACTATATGAAGTACAAACTAATAGAGAGAATGAAGAAAAATAAACAGAAACATTTCCTTTCATCTCTCAAGGTTGAAACAGATTATATTTGTGTTTGCAGGGAAGATCCTTGTGGCTGTAAACAACCCTTTCGTCACCATTCACCACTTGCCCACTCCCTCTCAAAACCTTACATTTTTAACAGTCATGTACTTGTTAGAACATCTACTTTACACAACATATTTTATTCATAAAGAACACCAAGTTAGTGGAAGTCGAGATCAATACCATCGAATTGTTAGCAATCCTTCAACTCCGATCGGACCTCGAGCATGGATCCTGCTTGTACTTACTCTAACCTGTTAAAATTCATGCATCATAATAGAACCAGTTCAGAAAATCGACCATGTTGTACAAAGCAAGAAATTTTGAGAGATTACCTCAAAAAGTTATTGGATGGGAACTCTCTCCAACTGAGCTGAAGCTAAACTCATTGACTTGAGCAAAAAGTTAAATACCATGTTAGGCAGAAAGCTCAAAGATATCCATAACTTCGATGAAGAATTGAATCCATTTGTAGAGAAAATGAGGGTGAAAAGGGGGGAATTTAAAACATCAATATTTCAAGACTGCGACTTCTTTTTAAAAAAAAGTTTGTCAAGCTGAAACAACAATATTTCGAGACTCGTTTGATATGAACCATGGTAGCAATAACATAGCACCATTAGAATTCTACAAAAAGCCAACAGCTAACCACAACATAAAAGAAATATGGGTAACGTGGATCACCTGCACAGCAACAGAAACTTATATAGATCAAATGGGCAATCCTAATTTCAACCCCTTTTATTTAGAAACCTTCTGTAAGCACAAAAACTCGGCCGGACAGAGGTGAAGGCAGTGCCGCAACTGCTTCCTGGATTTTCTGCCAGAATAACAATTACAAACAAACTTCTAAATCACTACAAGGAACACAAACTAAGATAGCATTTAAAACAAGACTGTGGGGTAGGTGATGAGGGGGTTTGATTAACTCCTAAAAATACTTCTATCATAGCATATCAGCACATCCAACAAAAGGGATGAAAATGATTAAAGAATCCATTATTTACAAAGGCAAACTAAAAGTCTACAACCAATTAATACATGCAAGATGCTGAACAGGATTGAAATAAGTAAAATGAGCTGCATAACTGAGATAAATTTGCAACCTATTCTTAACATTTATCAAGAGAACAATTCAATTATGCTTTTATGAGAGCAGGTTTCCAATAGAAATCTAAGTTTGAGCGTCCAATGGTTATCAAGGAGATTCAGGTTTATCCATCTCAGAACCTTGTCAAGTTAGGAGTAAAGCATCCCAATTGGTTCATCTCAAATATTCATGACATTCCTAAAATAGAGATAGCAAAAAGAAAAGAATAGAGTAATGCACCTCCACAACTAGAATCTTTGCCCGCAAAACATCTAAATTAGCTTCATCAACTATAAAGTCAGACATTGTATCTCCAGTAAAAGCAACTTCTGGTGCAGTAGTAGTATAAGTGATCTGCCAATGCATGAATTCAACCAAGTTACACACAAGCTTTATAGGATAATTAAGTGCGACTAATATGAAGGTAGAAGTATGGAGAACATTTTGGCTAAAACAATGAGTATCAACCTGAGAAGAAATTTTAAACAAAAAATAGTTAAAACTTAATGAAGAAAACCACTTTGGTGATTTTACCAATTATTATCACATATGAACTATAAAGTTCCAGAGATGCAACTGTACTCCAAATCGTAAAATGAAACTCTCAAAACTAACAACCATCTGTGGAATTTTATGTAGGTCATAACAATGATAATCAAGACAGACCTCCACACCTGATGACTTCAAATTCTTGATCTCATTTCCGGAAAGGCCCAAGTACTCTTCTTTAAGTTTTTGCTTTACAGAGTAAACAACATAACCCTGCAACAATAACACTATCTAATGTTAAGAGTAAGGTCGTGCTGAAGCCTGAAAAAATGAAAAATAAATGCTAGAACTGGAAACATCTACACACTTTTCCTTACTGTTACAATTGAATTTCTTTAAACTTGAAACAATTAAAAGTACCTAAAAACGAAGATTAATATGAAGAGGCCTTCAAATTCTACCTTCAAGTGGAAAACAACTAAACAAGCTTTGTGAATTCAACTGTAATCATCTAATTTTTTGTACTATTATTCATTCAGCATCTAAAAATTAAAAGAAAAAAGGGGCAAACCAAGAACTAGACTACCAAAAGTAAGAGCACAAGAAGAGCAGAAACAGAGAGAGAAAGGAAAAAACTAACAATGTGATCCATATGGCCATGGGAGATAAAGAGAAAGTCTTGAATCAAGGACTCACCGCAACAACACTTGCCCGTATCTCTATGTAGAATTCAACCTCATCTGAAATTTATCAAGGTTCTTCCCATAACCAGTCAAACTAACACAAAAGCGGACATATTATTATTAGCAACTAAAGAAAACAAACTAAATTTGTCAAAATTGACACAAATAAAAAGAAATCAAACCGGCTTAAGAACTTCCATCGACACTTGAATATTACACTTCTCAGCTAATTTTGCCATGTTATTGAGCTTCGTAACCAATAAATTACTACAAAAACAACATGATAAAAATTGTAGGCCCTAATGAGACCAGAAATGTTGCAAAATAAAAATAAATAAAGATTTGAAGAAGAAATTTACCAGCGTTGAAGGAGAGAGAGCTGGGAAGCGACATTGAAAGAAGAGATGGTGAGGTGAGAAAATATGTAAAATTGGGTGTTTGGGGATAACAAAATTTGAAAAAATAATCTATTAAAATGGATTAGATAAATCGGTGAGAGGGAAACCCTAGCAAGGGCGGCAGTGAAATATGAAAATTGAAACAAGAACAACAATTAAGTTAAAAAATGGAGGGGAAAATCCCGCCCATTTTTTAAGTGGTTATTTACACTTTAAATCATTATTAGTTTAAGAGTTTTACATTTAGGTCTTTTATTTTTATTATTTAGTTTTAATTTAATTTATTTTAGCCTAATTTTAGTTTAGTTTTTTAGACCTTTATGCTTAGGTTTTTTTTTAATTAGATCATCCTTCATAAAATTATTTAATAATTAAATATTTTAAAGATCCAACTTATTTATGTTGTACCAACCCAAAACGATCGATGTCGATTCCAAACGTTTGACGGCTTTTGAAGCCCAATTTATTTTTTCTTGAAAAAAAAGATTTAGGGGTTGGGGTTTGAGGTTTATAGTAATTGTGTCAAGTTGAGTGTTTGGGTTATGGGGTTAGTTTAAGAGATTATGCTTGCACTTTAATTATTAGTGATGGTAAGATTTAGGGGTTAAAGTTTATGGGTTAAGGTTTGAGATTTATAGGTTTAGTTTAGGGGTATACATGCATACATACATACATACATACATACATAGTTTAGGTGTTAAGGATTGAGATTTATGAGTATAATTTAGGGGAATACATACACAATACATACATACATAATATACATAGTTTATGGGTTAAAGTTTGAGGTTTATGAGTATAGTTTAGAGCTATACATACATATATAGTTTAGGGGTTAAGGTTTGAAGTTTATGGTATAATTTATGAGTATACATACATACATACATACATACATAACATATTAACCTACATACATATATTTAATTAATTATAACAATATATATAACTTACCTATATACATATATATACATATACATATTAAAACATACATACATATATATACACACATGTACATAATACATATAGTAAAACTTACATACATAATATATCTTATTTTTAGTCCAAAGTGATCCTATTATTTTTTGTAATTTAGTCAAATGTTTATAATTTTAATTTAATATTTTTGTTCATTATAGTCCTTAAATCTCAATTTTTATTCCAAATTAACCTCTATTCATTTTTTGTAATTTAGTCTGGTGTTTTTAATATGATAATATTTTTATTAATGTTAGTCCCTAAGCCCTTAAATCCTAAACCTAAACCCTACACCATAAACCCTACACATATATATAATTTTACTTTGACACTTTGTTTATTCTAGTCCCTAAACTTTATTTGTATTCCAAATTGACAACTTTTTTAATTACTCTGATGTTTTATAATTTTAATTTGATATTTTGTTCATTATAGTCCCTTAAACTTTAGTTTAATTCCAAATTAACCCCTATTTATTGTTTTTTTAATTCGTCTAATGTTTTATAATTTTAATTTGGTGCTTTGTTCATTCTAGTCCCTTAACTTTTTTTTTCAATTCCAAATTGACCCCTATTCATTGTTTTTTTAATTCATCCAATGTTTTATAATTTTAATTTGATATTTTCATCATTTTAGACCATAAACCTTTATTTTTATTCCAAATTGACCCACATTTATTTTTTTTAATTTGTCCAATGTTTTATTATTTTAATTTGATATTATCTTTATTCTAGCCCCTTAACTTTGTTTTAATTCCATATTGACCCTATATATATATTTAATTCATCATGTTTTATAATTTTAATTTAAAATTTTGTTCATTCTAGACCCTAAAACTTTATTTTTTATTCTAAATTGGCATCTACTTATTTTTTTTTAAATTACTCTAATTTTTATACTTTTAATTTGATATTTTTGTTCATTATACTCCCCAAAACTTTATTTTTATTCCAAATTGACCCCTTTTCATTGTTTTCTTTTAAATTTTTCTAATTTTTTATAATTTTAACTTGATATTTTTGTTCACTATAATCCGTGAAACTTTATTTTTAATCCAAATTGAACCCTTTTCAGTCCAAATTGACCATTTTTCATTATTTTTTTCTAATTAGTCCAATGTTTTATAATTTTAATTTGATGCGACTTTAAATAATTAACTCCAAAACGATGAAGATTGACGAATGTCAACCTAAAGTCTATCGACTACTTATACGGTTGTTCATTATAGTCCCTAAAATTTTATTTTTATTCCAAAATACCCATTTTCCTTGTTTTTTTTAATTTGTCTAATGTTTTATAATTTTATTTTGATATTTATGTTCATTATAATCCCTGAAATTTTATTTGTAATCCAAATTGACCCATATTCTGTCCAAATCGACCCATTTTGATTTTTTTTAATTACTCTAATGTTTTATAATTATAATTTGATATGACTTTAAATAATTAACTCAAAATTAATGACAATTGACGAAGGTCAACCTAAAGTCTATCAACTACTTATATGGTTGTACGACCGAACTCAAACTGAATACGAATTTCAATCCCAAAAATACCCCGACCTGAATTACCCGACCTGAAGCTACCCGACCTGAAATTACCTGACCTGAAATGCACCCGACCTGAAATGCACCCGACCTGAAATGAACCCGACCTGAAATGAACCCGACCTGAAATAGACCCGACCTGAAACGAACCCGACCTGAAATGGACCCGACCTGAAACGAACCCGACCTGAAATGAACCCGAACTGAAACGAACCCGACCTGAAATGTATCCGAACCCGAATTAACCTGCCAATTATCTGCTTCGGACCCGACCCGTTCTAACCCGACCTGAAATGGACCCGACCTGAAATGGACCCGACCTGAAATGGACCCGGTCTGAAATGGACCCGACCTGGAATGGACCCGACCTGAAATGGACCCGCACCCGACCCGAGTCAAGTCAATTTTTTTTTTACCTGAAATGACCTGTATCCGATTTTACCCGACTTGACAGAACCCGACCTGAAACCTGTCCGATTACCTGTTTTTACATCCCTAGACATATACTTGTGGTATAGATTGTTGTAAAATTATAAGTTTACTTAGTATATTTTAAAGAATCTCACGTCTCTTTTTTATATTATTTGTTTTGAGTTTAAATAGAGAGACTTGGTATTGTGCTTGTAAGAGAAAAATATAACGGTGGTTGCGCGCGCATGAGGTTTGGTCAAAAAGTTCAGTCCAGTTGAAACCGGCGAATTTTCCCATGTGCATGAACTAGAGGCCCGATCTATTTTTATTATTATTTAAAATTCATTTTGGACCATCCATTTTTTATTAATTTTAACCATTCATTTCAAATAAAAGCATCTTTATTCTTAACCATTCATTTTATTTTTGACTGATTTGCCATTGTCTAATTATTATTTTTAGATGCCCTTTTAGGCATGCATGGTACTATAAATATCATGCACACATGCCTTCATAATTCAACTTAAAGTAGAATCATCTACTTACTTTCTTCTTCTTTCTCTCATTTTAAACACCTTTTAAAAGCTGAGTATTCATTGATTCTTTGCTCTTTTTGTTGCCTGCTTTAGCAGAAGTGCTTGTTGAATCCTGGAGGGTACGCTTCACCGCGAAACATCCTTAAGAACAGTGTCTAGTGCACGCCTCAAGCAAGTCTTATTTTCAACCCTTTTTCGGTTTAACCAAACATTTTTCCTACAATCTTAAGGATATTTTTCTCATTTCCTATTTTAAACCGAAAACCTGTGACCTCTTAACAAAGATTTTTGTTGGTGTTGTTGTTGTTGTTACGCTGTCCGTGCAGTACTCTAGTGCGTCCCTTTACAGTTGTGGTGTTGTCTGTACATCATAATTTGAACTCTACTGCTAAAATAGGTATGTATTGTCTATGAATTTTTTAGGATGCTTTTAGATAATAATTTTATTTATCTATGGTATAATATTGAATTATTATTCTTATGCCTAATATCTATGCTTATAGAATTTTGTGAGTTGAGCTTTAAGCATGATTGCAGTTGGTTACAAACTTAAAATAATATTTTGAAAAAAAAGGAAAATTATTTTATGTGTGGCAGACTCCATAATTGATTGTTGGTATAATGTAAAAGTGCATGTCTAGGATTGGTCCTATCAAAGACTATGTATTTAATAGTGTATTTTACACCACCTCTCTTTCATAGGAACCTACCTGGTGTATTATTCATTGACTATGCCTACGATTTTTATCTTTAATTATGATGACACATTGAGCCACCATATAACTTAGTGCAGAAATTTCAATGAGAAATGATTATCTTGTTAAGCCAAATATTAATTTAGGCGAAATAGATGTCGTTAATTTTGTTAAGCCAAATATTAATTTGGTTGAAATAGATGACGTTGATCCTGTTGAGCCAAATTTTAATTTGGTTGAAGCAGATGAGATAATTTTTGTGATCATTTCTCAAAGTTGATATATTTACGAATACAAAAGAGTGGATGATAGACAATGGTGCTACTAGGCACATATTTAAGTCATACCCCCTTACGGAGGAAGGGGAAGAAATTGTCTATCTTAAACACCGTTTGAAACTGCACAAGTATTTGAAGAGGCAAGGTATTATTCAAAGTTAAAAAAAAAATCTTAGCCTAAGTTTCCTTCAAATGGGACGAATCGAGAATATATTATGTGAAAAAAGGTTTGTAACATGTTTATTCAAAATTATTAGGCATGCTATTTATATTTCTTGTATGATTAAATGTTATGATGATCTATGTGACATGTTAATGTGAGAACTTATATTGTTATGATTGATTTGACATGCTAATATTAATTTAATTTGTAAAATGTGTATGTTGGATTTTCTATGTGAAAATGATTAGAGACACCTTAAGTTTATAAAAGTTATCTTAAAATATTTTTAAGTGTGGGGGTATTTTGCCAAATTTATGCTTCTAGTTCGTAAGGAAAAATAATTGTTTCTAAAGTGTTAGATTGCAAGTTCACAATGTTGCATATATGCTTTGGACAATAACATATTTGGGAAATAAAATTGTTAAACAAACAATGACTATAATTTATGTCAATTTTAGTAGTTTATTTTTGAATTATATCATATTTTATTTCAAGAATAAAAGAATGGGTAAGATAAAGGAGATGCTTATTTTGCTTAATGACTATAATGAAAAAAAATCATAATTTGTGATCTATCTCCTCTTATAAATTGGTGTATTATTAAAATTGCACGTTTGTTTCTTCTAATTTATGAGCCAAACTTATTTAAAATCTGATTGAGAACATAATGATTTGAGAAGATCTGAACGACCTAGAAGTGTAAAATTCTTTGGAAGTATTATTTTTTATATTTATACTTGGCTGAAAATGATACAATTTTTTTGAATCGATTTCTTCTTACGATGTTTTTGTTTTGAAAAATGGTTAATATTGAATGTAACTCATTTTTACAACGTTTGTAAATTAGTTTTTTACTTCATAAAACAGAACTTATCGATTGCAAACAAATTCTTTTTACAAAAAAAATTAAGAGTAATTATTTTATAAATATATATTGCAAAAGCTTTTACTTAAAACAATATAAATTGTTTTGATATTTTTACTCCATTTACAAAAAAAAATCATTGGAATCTTTTTCTCTAGTTTCAATACAATTTTTTATCAGCCAAATGGACGTTAAAGTCATATTTTTTGTTAATCAAAAGTAAATAGTGAACAACCCGAAGAATGCATCGTATCAGGTCGTGAAATCAAAGTTTGTAAATTTCTCAAATCATTGTATGTCTTGAAACAAACTTCCAAAATTGTGGAATGAGAAATTCAATCAAGAGATAAGTATAACATGAGTGACTATTTGTTTGTATTGGTAGCATGTTTATCTTAATAATGGTTTTTTGTTTATATCAAACTGATTGACGATGTTTGTGTGATTATTTATTTATATATTGATTACTTGCTTATCTTAGTAATTATTATGTGAGACTGAAAGGTATCTTGCTTCAATGAAAGACATGAATGAAGTAAATGTCATATTGAGTATTTAAATCATGAGGAAGCGTGGTAGCAAAATGCTATCACAAGAACATAACGTTGAATTTTTAAAATGTTTAGATATATTATACCAAACCTGTGAATACTCATTATGATGCTAATATTCAAATGAGAAAAATATACATGTGATCATGTTGCTCAATTCAAGTATGTACAAAATTATTAAATTTTGATGCACATGATGAATTTTACTAAACTTGAGATGACACGTGTTATTTCTCAATTGAGCTGATATACACAACTCAAATCATTATTGTTGAGTTGATGTAGTATAGTTAATAAGATATCAAAAGGATATCATGAGTTATGATATTCTACTTAGTGGAATACCCGTTGTATTAAAAGGATACAATGATGATAATTGAATTTCTTATTCACGTGAGACTAGAGCTACTGGTGGTTATGTATTTACCCTTAAAGGTAGAACACTATCTTGAAAACTAGCCAAACAGACATTTATAGAAAATTTACTATGAAGTCTGCATTTATTGCATTAGAGTTGGCTAATAATGAAGTTAAGTGTATTCTTCCATTTCTTAGCATGTATAATAAAGCTAAGTGGTAGAACAACTTCTTAGCCAGTGTAATGAAGTTAAGTGGTAAAAATTTTTTTATCTTGAACAATAAAGCTAAGTGATAGAAAAATCTCTTAGCATGTATTTGAAGTTGAGCGATTGAAAAATTCTTTAGCATGTCATTAGGCACAGAAATGATAGATTCAGTGCCAATGCGTTATGATTGCCAAGTAGCAATAGACATTGTAAAGAATAAAAACTTTCAAAGGTTAAACTAGACATATTTGTCTAATGACATGAGGTAATAAAGCAGTTGCAAAAACATAAAGTGATATCAATTGATTATGTGAAGTTAGAAATGATTTTGTCCAAATTATTCAGCTAAACCCTTGAGAAGAAAATTAATATGTGAAGCATCGAAGGGAAAATGGACATATGCCAATATAAGAAATCAACAGTGATGGTAATCCAACCTTTGTGATTGGAGATCCCATGAAGAAAGTTCATATGGGTAATAACAAGTCATTGATTGATCTTGTAGAGAAAGCACTACATTATTTTTTTGTCCATTCCTATGGTGTAAATAGTGCTAAAAACTGCAAGGATGGTAGGGTGAGTAAAACTCTTAATCAAGTTCATACCCTTTATAGGTGGTGTATTGACCTGCAGAATAAACTTGATGACTAGACAGACCTATATAAGTGTGAAGTGGGGCCGCTTCTATAAGATATATGACAAAGTCTCTAGAGCACTTATGAAAACCTGGCACGCGCATGGCCTATTAGCGCACAACCGCGATAAAGAGCAAGAATAGATCTAATGTGATTAATGAGAATGTTAGCTTACAATAATGAGTTATTGATTCATAGAAACGTGTTTCACCAATTACTCTGTAAGTTATGTCTCATTTTTCTAAGTTTTGGTTCATAGTCCAGAAAGACACCAGAATGAATACGTTATGTCAGAATACTTAGCTAAACTTTTTTATTCATCATTCTTTGAAATATGTGGGGGATTGTTGTAAAATTATAAGTTTACTTAGTATATTTCAAAGAATCTCACATCTCTCTTTTATATTATTTGTTTTGAGTTTAAATAGAGAGACTTGGTATTGGGCTTGTAAGAGAAAAATATAACGGTGGTTGCGCGCACATGAGGTTTGGTCAAGAAGTTCAGTCCAGTTGAAACCGGCGAATTTTCCCATGTGCATGAACTAGAGGCCCGATCCATTTTTATTATTTTTGTTTTTATTTTTATTTAAAATTCATTTTGGACCATCCATTTTTGATTAATTTTAACCATTCATTTCAAATAAAAGCATCTTTATTTTTTTTTTGCTCGGCAAATAAGATTTTTTATTGAATCATAATCGCCTCAGCCTATATGTGTGCCTCGTTAAAAACCTCCCTACATCTAATTGGAGGAAAAGAGTACAACACATATAGGGTATACAACAACATCACATAATACCCGGGCAAAACAAAATTACCCAACACCTACAGCTCCTATTGTAACCAAGACTCCAAAAGAAAACAAATATAAATTAACCAACAGCAATAAGGTTACCCCATGAATCAAACAGATTAGCCACATTGGCTTAGATTCACCCTGCCAATGAAAGTAATAAAAAACACCCCTGCCTTATAGAACCTTTCTCTAGTCATCCCATCCAAAAAACAAGGCTTACAACTACCAAATTTTACTCCATGTCAACAAGAACCAAGTGAAACCCCTTGAATGTCGCCAGCAGCCAATCAATTCCACCAACTTTTCAATCAGCTATAAAAAAAACAGCCTCCAGTGTAGTCTATATCGCAGAACCAAGGCTTCATCCCCTGAACCATGTCCGGATTTTACACAACCAACAGGGCCTTTGCGGTACATGCTACCACCACGCCTTGAAGAGTTCCGAACGCTTCGATCCCTCATTCGCTAGGAAATCCGCAAGGTTGTTTGACGTCCTCTGAACATACACAAACATTATACACGCTATTTTCTTAGAATTTCCATCAATCGATTCAAATACTTGCCACCATCGCCAAGGTCTTAGAGTTTTGTCGCCAAGCCAATTGAGGACTACTTTCGAGCTGATTTCCACAGTAAGTTTTGATTTTCCTAACCAGCCAGCTTCAATGAAGAGTTCCAAGGCTAACTTTATTGCATACAGAACAGAAAAATCCGAACTTACCGCTTCCATCGGGCTAGAAAACATAGCTGTTAGTATCCCTTTTGTCGATCTTAAAACACCCCCACATCCGGTATACTCATCCCTGAACGCACCTTCAACTCTAATGTTCATATTATCTGTAAGAGACGCGATCCCAGCGAAATTACTTTCTTCTATTCTGATGCTGCCCCTCGGATTATTCCACCAACGTTCTTCATCAAGTAACAAGTCTGGATATGAAGCTTTTATCCACAAGAAAGCTCTCATTTTCAGGATAAACAGCAAGTCCTTCAAGGAGGTTGTTTTGTCTCCAAAAACTCTCTCATTTCTTGCTAGCCATAAGCTCCATACAGCAGAAGAAGTTGAGACCAGCCAAATGGTTTTGGAACTACCTGTCCACGAAGCATTGAAACAAAATGCAAAGAAGTCTTCGATGTTCATCAATCCTGGCCAAGAAATTTCCCACCAGCTGCAAAAATTCTTCCAAAAACATATCGCGATCCTGCACTCCAGAAAAAGATGGCTGGTATTTTCAATTACCCTTGCACACCATGGACATCCGATCAACTTGTCATCTAGCTTCACACCCCTCGATCTAAGGAATTCTTTAGTAGGGATCCTATCCATCTTTAAGAACCAGAGAAAAGTTTTTACTTTGTGCGGCACCTTCAGCTTCCATAGCGTATCAAAATTAAAAGAATGGTCTTCTAACTCAACATTTACCATTAAGTCAGTTAGCTTTCCAACTGAGAAATTCCCAGCTTTATCATGGAGCCATAAAATTCTATCTGGATACCCGACAACCAATTTCACAGGAGAAACAAGATTTTTTACTGAAACCAGAAGCTTTTCCTCTCTACTTACAAGTGGTCTTTTGAACATTTGATTCCAGTTTAAGTCATTTAATTCACACTCTCCTGCCACTGCAGCAACTGGAACTCCTTTATGAATTGACAAATATACAATCTTGGTTGGACCATATTCAAAGGCTTGTCACCGCACCATATATCTTCCCAAAATAAAGCCGTATTTCCATCCCCAATCTGCCATTTAAACGCCTTTTCATCCATCCATCTTCCAACATCGGGTTCCTTCAGATTGTTAAGAATACCTCTCCAAACTATCGATGCATTTTTTAGCCTACTCTGAGATTTGGTCATACTATGAATGCTTTCGCCATATTTAGAGCTGAGAATTTTACGCCACAACGCTTCCTTTTCCACATAGAATCGCCAGCCCCACTTTGCTAGTAGAGCTTTGTTTTTTGCTTCAATATTAACTACTCCCAACCCGCCTTTTCTCCTTGGCTTACAAAGTTTCCCCCAATTCGCCTGAACCATCTTTTTTGGACCAGCCCAGCTTCCCCAAAGGAAAGCGCGCCTAATTTTATCGATATGCTTAAGTACTGATCTGGGAACCTGAAAAATGGACATGTAATATAAAGGGAGGGTAGCAAGGACAGAATTAACGAGAACAATTTTTCCTACAAACGACAAGGATCTACATTTCCATCCCGCTAGCTTTTTCCTGATTTTATCTACCACAGGGTCCCACGTTGATATTTTTCTCGGGTCCGCACCAAGAGGAATACCCAGATAACTAAAAGGGAGCTTTCCTTTAGAGCAACCACACAATTTTGCTAGTACAACAGTTCGCTCCTCCTCCACATTGACCCCAACAATACACAATTTTTTGAAATTAATACTCAGCCCAGAACTGACCTCATAACACCTAAGGATACGTTTGATGATCAACATCTGGTCTTCGATTGGTTTTAGAAACAAAAGAGTATCGTCGGCAAATTGGAGATGCGTGATTGGCTCCAAGTCCTCCGCTAATTTGAATCCTTCCATAATACTATCATCCACAGCCTTTTTTAGAAGTCGGTGAAGACCCTCCGTTATAAGAATAAAGAGAAAAGGGGATAAGGGGTCCCCCTGTCTTAGTCCTTTGCACAATCTGAACTCTTTCGTGGGAGATCCGTTGAGTAAGATAGACACTTTTGCAGTTGACACGCACTTGAATATCCATTGACACCATCTACTTCCAAAGCCCATTTTCTTCATTATCATCATCAAGAAATCCCAACTCACACTATCATAGGCTCTTGTAAAGTCCAATTTCAATAAGATTCCTCCTTCATTTCTCTCATTCCGTTGGAGCGAATGTATTATTTCATTTGCAATTAATACTCCATCAAAGATTTGTCGACCCTTTATAAAAGCACACTGTGTAGAGCTCACTAATTTCCCTATAACTCTGCTTAGTCTTCTGGATAGGACTTTGGAAACGATTTTGTAAACTGATCCCACTAAACTGATAGGTCTGTACTCTGTAATGCTTGTTGGCTGATCTATCTTTGGTATTAAGGCGATGAAGGTTGAATTCATATTATTTGGCAATCTCCCTGATGAGTAGAAGTTCTCCATCAAACTTTTCAGATCATTTTTAACAAGCTCCCAACATTTTTTAAAAAATAGAGCATTAAAACCATCCGGCCCGGGAGCTTTTGAGTCTTCGCAACTCCACACCGCATCTTTAATTTCCTCAAGAGTAAAGGGTTGTTCTATACAGTTTGCTTCTATATCGGAGATTCTACAAAATTCAAGGTTGAAAGATGCTTCCCAATCCCTCTTCCTGCTACTAAACTGTTGCACAAAGTGATTGTATACCTTTTGCTTCAATCGCCTAGTCGTGACCGATCCACTTTCTCCTAAGTTTGCCCCCTTGATCGAATTCCTCTTTGATCTTATTTTCACTGCCCTATGATAGAATCTGGTATTTAAGTCGCCCTTCAACAACCAGTTAGCTCTGGCTTTTTGACGCCAAAAATCCTCCTGCACCTTTAGACATTCCCACAATTCCATTTTGAATTTCTTCAGCTCCTCCAATTGATTGGGTTCCAAATTTGCAATGTCACCCTTTTTTTCTATCTCATTCACCTGATTAACCAGCTGATTTACCTTCGCATTTATATCAGTCTGTTCAGCATTCCAACGTTTCAAGGCTTCCTTGAGTCGTTTCAATTTTATTGGCAGATTACATCTACTCAAGTTAAGGTCCCCCATCGTGTCTTTAATCACCTTTAAACATCCTTCCTTTGAGAGCCAAGCATTGAACATCTTAAAGGGTCTTGGTCCCCAATCGAGATTATCATTTGCTAGAATCAACGGAGTATGATCAGATACACTTCTAGGTAGGCTTCTTAGAGTTAAGTCACCAACAACTTGGAACCATTCCACGTCTGCCAAGAACCGGTCTAGCTTACTTCTTCTGTTGCCAGGGCCAATCTAAGTGTAGAGTCTCCCAATTAACGGAATTTCAATCAATCTGCAGCTCTCAATAAAATTATTAAAATCTTCAATATTAGGGTACCTGTTATCACAGCCTTTCCTTTCTTCTCTAAATCTTACTGCGTTGAAGTCACCCCCCAATAGCCAAGGGTATTTCGAAGAATTTCTCATACTCGCCAATTCTCCCCACAAAACATGTTTCTCCGTTTTTCCACAAGGAGCGTAAACGTTGATGCAAGTAACACGAACATTTTCCAAGATCCAAATTCCAGAGATAAGGATGTACCTGTCAGCGATTTTATCGGCTTCCACTGTGAATTTGTTTTTGTCCCAAATAATTAGTATCCCTCCAGATCTCCCCGATGCCTTTGCTATCTTGAACTCATACTCGTCGTCATACCATAGGTCCCTGATATCTTCCTCTTTAAATTCTTCCTTCTTGGTTTCTTGTAAAAACACCATTTCTGTCTGTTGTTCTCTAATGACCTTTCGGATTTCAGAAATCTTCGCCTTTGACCCAAGACCACGAATATTCCAGGATAGAATTCGCATTTTATGCAGCGACTTAACACTGGAATACAATCAAATGGTCCCTCTCTTCTAGTCTTACCATTTCTTCCACCATTGCATTTTCATCCCCTTTAATTTCAATTCCAAGGGTCTTTCCAAGTTTCAGCGCCTCCTTCGCTTCCAAAGTAAAGTTCTCCCACCGCCACTGAAGATCAGAATTCGACAGCGATCTACCCTCCAGTTCAGTTGTTTCCAACACCTTACTTTCCTTCCTTTCTCTCCTTCGCGCTCGATCTCACTTTCTCCTCTCCTCTTCTGTTAATACTTTATCTTGTAGGTCTTGTAGGGAAGAGTACCTCCTCACTCTTGTCTGGTTTTTATGTTTCGTAACAGACAAATTTTTGGGGTTAGAGTTAATACCTTCTCCAACAAATCCCCTTTCCTCAATTTGTTCCCGGTGCATTTTATCTATAGTTGTATCCTTATCCAAAGGAGAATTCAGCTTATTTACACAATCAGCCCATGATCCTTTGTGGCCCATAAAATAATTATCCTGATCCTTGTCAACTTCTGAGACCAATCCAGTCGGTTTATAAGCAAATAGATCATTTTTATTAAAACCCATGCCTCCCACATCTTCTAGAACTCTAGCCCGCATCGGGTTTATCATATCTGAATCCGTTCCTACTGACCCATCACTAGCCCAGTCTTTTGTTTGCTCATTTCTCTTTGTTGGCCTTTTTTTATTCAATTTAGACGACACCACTTGGTCTCCATTAACAGCTTCTCCAACAAGTTCCTCGGATGAATCTCCCACTAAATCGGTTTCTCCAATACGCCTATCTTTGTCTTTTTCCACCCCTTCGACATAATCATTAGACTTCATTCCCATATCCATTTCATTAAATGCTTCCTGGTAACTGTTTCTTGGTTCCTCCTGGCTTTTCGTATCCCTCTTTTCACCGGTTGTAGCAATCGACTCCGATGAAGACTCCGATTTTGAAGAAGCTGGTTGCCTTGAATGAAATTCATCCAATGATTTTTTCTGAGTGTGGTTTGCCTCCCATCGTATCCCTGTTTCAGTGATTCTTACTGAAAATATTTCTCTCCCTGCTTCAAGGTCAATTAGATCCTCAATTTTCTGCGTTTGGCTTGTTGTGATTAGCATTGATATTCTATCGCATCCTAATTGTTGAGACGTATTCTCCCCCATCGCTATCCAGGAACCCCAGATTCCAGCGATGCTTTTAAAGGTTTCAATGTTCCAGCAATGTAAAGGTATCCCATACACATCAATCCATGTTACCCTTTCAGAAGGTCTGTAAGATTCAGTCCATCTTTCAACTTCTGAGAAAACTTCCTCCAGCAGGGACCATTTTTGAGTTTCCATGAGTTGGAAAAGCTCAACGTCGTGAAATTCAATCAAAAAATTTTGGCCACCAATTCTCTTTACTTGCAAATCACCAAGACCCCATTTATCTAATCTTCCTTTAACTGTTTCAATCGAGCAAACCGTGGTTGTTGTTCCAATTACGCTTTTACTCAATTTCTGAATCGCTTCTTCGTCAACGTGACCCTGGACACAAATGCAATTTGTGGTTTCTCTGGTATTGTTCTCCTCTTTTCCTTTACTGCTTTCCGACTTCTGTAGACCTGCATCTACCCCTCCTTGTTGATTCACGGTTCTGTGGTTTGTAGAATCTCGTTGATCCCTCTCCTTCTCCCCAAGCTTCTCTTTATTTGTTCTCGTTCTTCTCCAGTAAGATGTTCTTCCATTGAATCTTGCCACCGATACTGTAAGTCTGTACCCATATAACTTAAAACCATTCAATCTTTCCATCGCCCTGTAGGCATCCTTCCACGTTGCAAATCTGACAAAACCAAACCTCTTTCCTGCTTTGTCTCGTTTCTTTGCTATGAACGAATCTACCAAGTCTCCATGTCTTCCGAACGTTTGTCTGAGTCCACTCCAATGAAGTTTTGTCGGTAGGTTACTGACGAACAAAGTCACTACACCTCCTCCTCCGCGATCCATTGATTCTGTTTGCCAACGAGGGTCAATGTTTTATTACAATATGTACGTGAATAAAAAAAAGCATCTTTATTCTTAACCATTCATTTTATTTTTGATCGATTTGTCCTTGTCTAATTACTATTTTTAGATGCCCTTTTAGGCATGCATGGTACTATAAATACCATGCACACATGCCTTCATAATTCATCTTAAAGTAGAATCATCTACTTGCTTTCTTTTTCTTTCTCTCATTTTAAACACCTTTTAAAAGCTGAGTATTCATTGGTTCTTTGGTCTTTCTGTTGCCTGATTTAGCAGAAGTGCTTGTTGAATCCTGGAGGGTACGCTTCACCGCGAAATATTCTTAAGGACAGTGTCTAATGCACGCCTCAAGCAATTCTTATTTTCAACCTTTTTCAGTTTAACCAAACTTTTTTCCTACAGGGATCTCCTTCTATTTTGGATGCTTTAATCCAAATTCATTATCAAAGGGAACATCCAAAAAAAACCATTGTTTGGTGTACTGTCAATATCAGTGGTAGAAGCATGACAAGTGTTCTTGTGATAAATTTAAGAATTAAAAAATCAATGCATTAGAGTACACTAATTATCATTTTAGAGGGCTTTCGAGCAATTTTACTATTTTATAAAAAGAGGTTTACATCTATTTTATTATGGTTTGTTTGCATGTGGGTTAGAAGAAGGCAAAAGATGATCAACTTTATCACCCTTCTCTTCCTATTTTTCATCTCCTGCAACCTTCCATTTTCTTAGGTGAGTAAACCTAGCCATAAGCAATAAAAAATCACAATTTTACTGTCTAAACATTTCATCTGAGATTAAAGAAGGTGAGATTCATCACCCTTACTCCATGAGCTTCAAAAAAAAGCTCATTTTCTTCTTCAAAAGATGGTGTGAAGCTATCTTGAGGTTTTGGAGGAGCTTTAGCTTTGGAAAGCTTTTCCATGCTATACTATTCGATATTAACTTAAGGGTTAAGAAAGCCTTAAAACACTTTGTTAAGATGCTGGAAGTCCTTTAATCTTGGCGTTGAGTTTTATGAAGAGCCTTAAATGATACTAATCTTGGCGTTGAGTCTTATTCGATCTAGAGCTCTATGATTATTGTTGTTTGGCCATTTGGATATTGCTTGTTGTGTGGACTATGTATGACATGGGGTCAAGATACCTAAGGTTCGTGATATCTCATGTTTAGCGATTTCAAAGTACAAAAACTTTTAGTGATTTCAAGGTACCACTATTTCCTATATTGCCTGATAGTTAGTGATTTCCAAGTGTTATTACTACTACCATTATTGCCGTGTGGATTAATTACTATTGTATGCTATAGCTTTGTGATAGTATTGTTGTATCGAAGCATGATCGATTTTCATCGTAAATGATGTATTGGATCGGTGATGATAAGTATTTACGCCCATGCCTATATGCTTATATTAATCTTCTATGATTATGTTTATGAAATGTATGAAATATAGTATAGTAAAAGTGTCATTGAGCTTGTAAAGCTCTATGTTCGGGTTTTTTTTTTAGTTTTTGTATTAATTAGTTGATTCAGATCGTGTCCAATGAGCACCATCATAAAGGGATTTCAGCACCTTTTTATGATTGCACAGTTTCAATGTTACTATTATTGGCGGTTTGAAGTGAAGATCGATTGATTTTGACTAAACCGGTTTTGAAAATTTTGGTCGGTCACTTTGATTATCCAATGTGACATCCTAAATAAATTGATTGTTATCATGATCTTAGCGTTAGTCAGTTCTATGTTAACCTAGTGGTCATAGTAAGGTGTCAATGAAGACACGGCCCTAAGTTAAAGTTGTAGTGCTAGTGTCATGTCCGTAGAGTAGAGGTATTAATATTTTAAAGTAAATCAATCTTAATTATTTAAGGACATGACACTGTAGAAAGATACACGTGTATAATTTCTTATATTGCCAATATATGATGAAAAAACACACAACACGTACGTGATATTACACGATTATAAGACAGACATCAATCCAAAACGCAACATAAAAGGATTGAAGAAAGAAAATAAACTCGAAACCCAGTACAATCACGTAAAGTAGAGGCACATAATATGCATGGTTCTCCCCCATATTTGAGATTAAATATCGACAGCAAGAAACTAACACTTTGCAGGGTGAGGAAGCTTGCAGAGGCTAGGCAATTTCATGGCAAGGTTTGGGTCAATGCCAAGGTTAGGCAAGAGCTTGGAGTTCTTATATGAGCAAAGGCAACGCATGTTGGCGTGGGAAAGGGCGGAGCAACACGTCGACGTGGGCGGGGGAGGGTTGGGAGGGGTCACTGCTGGCTTGCATGCCATCAAATCTGAAGTTGGCATGTTGCATATGGTTTGAGCATCTGTGGTAGCGATCGCCACCATAACCATTACCAGTGCTACTATAAATGCCACACCCTTCATTTTCTCTAGTGTTTTGATTTTTATGATGTGGTCCGAGAAGTGCCAAAGATTGTAATTTATAGGGGGTGATTATGAACAGAAGTTTGGTGTAGTCCGTGAACCTTGAATTTGGTTTTGAGATTTAATTATTGTTCAACCAAACTGTAGTCTCACGGGATGTGAACTCGTGGCGGAGAGAATTTTAGATGCGCTACTCATTACTTCTAATCTGGGACGGTTGTATTTATTTGATATTAACAAAGATTAAATAGATAATTAAGTCATAGTTTAAATGGACTAATTGCTATTGTAGTTTGAGAAACGTGCAGCGAAATTTTACCCAAATCATAGGGTTTTCAGGTATTCTCAGTTCTGATCCGTGCTTCGATGACTGTTTGATTGGCCTTCTGTTTTGCTGAGTGGGTTTCCCCTCAGATCGGAACCACGCTTCATCGGGTAAGGAACAACGGGAAAGCTTGTTTATCTTGGTGGTGAAGGGGGTTTCGTAAGACCCTTGTCCCGTTCTTACCTTCGAACATTCGAAGCCCTTTGTCTGATTTCCTCTCTTCATTGAAGTCTCGGGAGGTGTCTCGAGCCTGGTTTTTTTCGTTTCTTCAGCCTATGTCGGTTTCTCGAACAGAGCCACGTTGCAACGATTTAAATAAAAGAAAAAAAGAATTGTAGGAGGTAAAAAAATAAAGTTACAGTCAAAGGAAGGAAGAATGTATTCCGAGAGAAAAGAGGACGTTAACGTTCATATCAGACAAAAAATCTCTCCTTACCCTACTCTTCCCTTTAAACCCTAAGGACTCAAACGACAGCATTTGGGCTAACACTTGCCACGACTCACCTTATCATTTAACTTGGCTTAAAGCCTCCAAACAACAGAAATTAACAAACATTAAAAACGAGTTCAATTATTTAACCCAGCTATTTTTGACTGATACCATACTTCGCACTTCTAATAGTGTCCTTGACCTCAAGGATCAAATCCAGGAAACTACAATTTTAAGATGTGCAAAATCTCCCATGTAACATCTTCAGGGAAGAAGTTCAACCATTCAACCAGAACTTCAATAACAGCTCTATTACCCCTTTTTACCATCCTCTTCTCCAGAATTTTCAAAGGCTCCTTGATGATGCTACCATCTGAATCCATAACAGGTAATTCGGCTTGATGAACAGCTGCTCTAATGTGCTTCTTCAATTGAGACATAAAAAATGGGTGTATTTTAGATCCTTCAAGCAATGTGAGTCTGTAGGCCACACTTCCTACCTTATCTGCAATTTGAAACGGCCCAAATCATTTAGGGGCTAATTTCTGACACACCTTCGCTTCTATAGTTTGTTGCCTATAAGGATGCAACTTTAAATAAACCCAGTCACCAATCTACAATTTACACTCAGTCCTTCCTTTGTCAGCTTGTTGTTTTATTCTCACTTGAACTCTTTGTAGATGGAATTTTAACATCCCGATGGCAGCTTCCCTTCTTTGTAGACTTCTGTCCACTGATGCTAGTAAGGATTCTCCAGCAACATAAGGCAAGTGCACAGGAATATCTTGCCCATATAATGTTGTATAAGGGGTCATTTGAATGATAGCATGGAATGTGGTATTATACCACCATTCTGCCAAATGAAGCCACTTTGTTCATTCTCTTGGTTTCTCCCCTGTCATACACCTCAAGTATGTCTCCAAGTATTTGTTGAGCCTCTCTGTTTGTCCATTGTCTCTGGATGGTATGTAGTAGACGGAGTCACTCTCACTCCCAACTTCGAAAACATCTCCCTCCAGAACAAACTCATGAACACCTTGTCTCGGTCACAAATTATATGACTGGGCAACCCGCGTAACTTAAATATGTGCTCCAAAAAGAACTGTGCTACATCTTTGGCCGTGAAAGGATGAGCCAAAGCCACAAAATGCTCGTACTTAGTCAATTTATTGACCACAACCATAATGGCATCTTTCTCTTTTGATTTCGGCAGCCCCTCTATGAAGTCCATGCTAATTGACTCCCAAATATTTCTGGAACTGGTAAAAGTTGCAACAACCCCCTAGGATGTATCAAGTCTTCCTTATTTTTCTGGCAGACTACACATTCCCTCACCCACCCTTTAATCTCTTTCCTCATTCCTTTCCAATAAAAAGGACCTGACAGCCTCCTGATGGTTGCATGAGCCTCAGAGTGACCTCCCCCTACTCCATTGTAGAAATACTCAATTAAATCCTTTCTCAAGGTGTCAACATCCCCCACTACTATTTGCCCTTTCTTTTTAGCAATTTTCCATTCCAATCATACTTTGAGTGCCTTGTTGAACCTCCTTCCAAATCTTCAATAATCATTTTTTATCCTCGAGTCATTTCTCCAACTATCATCAATTCTTGTCAAAGTGTTGGTGTTAATACTACTAATGGCCATTAACTGACAATTCACTGCCCCTAGATTTCTTGACAACACATTTGCCACTACATTATTAATTCCCTTCTTATAAACCACTTCATAATCGCAACCCCATCATTTTTGCAACTCATTTCTGCTGTGAAGGTGTGGTAGCTTGATTTTCAGCTAGAAATTTCAAGCTTTGGTGGTCTGTTATGATCATAAAGTGTCTGCCAACCAGGTAAGTAGCCCACTTTTTATCTGCCATTAATACAACTATCATCTCCTTTTCATAAACTGAAAAACCCTTATGCTTATTGCCCAATCCCTTACTGAATAAGGCCAGAGGCTTCCCATTCTAAATCAAAACTGCTCCAACCCCAACATCAGATGCATCAGTCTCCACTATGAAATTAGAAGAGAAATTTGGCAATGCTAGAACCGGGGCAATGCTGACAGCTCTCTTAAGTTGGTTGAAAGCTTTTTCTTCTAGTTGAGTCCATCGCCAAGGCCCATTTTTTAACAAGTTAGTCAAAGGCCTCGCAATGCTTCCATAGTTCTGAATGAATCTTCTGTAACATCTAGATAGGCCTAAGAATCCTCCCAATTATTTAATTGAGTTAGGAGCCTTCCAATCCATAATGCAAGACACCTTGGACTGGTCCATAGATATCACCCATTCTGAAATTTTGTACCCCAAGTAGTTGATTTCCCTTGCTCCAAAACAACATTTGTTCATCTTTGGGTACAACTTGTGAGCCCTTAAAACCTCTAAAACCTCCTTAAGATGCTCAAGATATGAGTCCCAACTTTCAGAATACACAAGTATGTCATCAAATAACACAAGAACTGTCTTTCTCAATAACCCCTTGAATACTTTATTCATCAGCCCTTGGAAGGTGGCTGGAGCATTAGTAAGCCCAAAAGGCATTACTAGAAACTCATAGTGCCCCTCATGAGTTCTAAATGTCGTTTTATGTATGTCTTCCTGTTTCATCCTAATCTGGTGATAGCCAGGCCTCAAATCCAGCTTGGAGAAGATTTTGGTCTTCCCAAGTTCATCCAACAACTCCTCAACCACTGGAATTGGGAATTTATCCTTGTGAGTCATTTGGTTTAACCTTCTGTAATCAACACACATTCTCCAAAAGCCATCTTTTTTTCACCATCACCACTGGGGATGAAAAGGCCCTAGTGATATCCCTTATTACTCCAGAACTTAACATCTCTTGTACCAGCTTTTCAATAGCATCTTTCTGCCAATTAGAATATTTGTATGTCTTCATTTTGACCACATCATGTTCATCTAGTAAATTAATCTTGTGATCTTTCCCCCGTTCTGGTGTCAGCTCTTGTGGTTCCTTAAACATATCCGAGTAATTGTGGAGCAGTTGTTGGATACTTTTTGTTAACCTTTCAGGCCTGTTTTTGAATTCCAGTTGGACATTTAGCAATAACAGAGAAACATTGTAAGGGTCATGGATTCCCCTTAACAATTTCTCACAGCTCTTAGCTTCAATAACCTGCAAAGGTTCTGGTTGAATCCCTTTTAGCTTCACTATCATGCCCCCTTGTTGGAAATGCATCTCTTTCATCATAAAATACCACTTGATTTGCCCCAATTCCTTCAACCATTGTATGCCCAGTACCATGTCACATCCTTTTAGTGGCAGCACCATGAAATTTGTACTGAAATGGTACCCCTGCACTTTCCACTTGACATGTTTGCAAACACCCAGTGTCTCTAGACTGCTCCCATCCGCAACTGTTACCTTCACATTGCACTTCTTGTCCAATCTGAGCCCAACTTTCTTAATTGTTGGCCAACTCACAAAATTGTGAGTGCTTTCAGAGTCGAGTAAAGCCACAAAAAATGTCCCTTCTACTTCTACTCTCAATTTCATGGTGTCACAAGTAGAAGCTCCCTACATTGCTTGGAGAGATATCATTGGAACTCCCTCTCCTTTCATGGCTTCAGTATGCTCCATATTCAAATCTCTAGTTTCCTCACAATCCAAGAAAATTTTTTGCTCTATATCTTCATTCAATCCCATCCACCATGATCTGAAACATCTGAGTTTTCGCACAACGATGCCCTGGAGAGTTGTTGCGTGTAAAATAGTCTATCGCAATAGAGTGCAAGTGTACACGACGCAAGTAGTAAAGTGATACATGAAGTATCGGATGTCGAATCCACAGAGACTGGAAATAGCTTTATTCTTGGATTACTGCACAAGAGAGAAAGAAGAGAGTTTAATTGTTTGTAGAGGAATAATGAAGAATACTGAAGAAAAAAGATTAAAATATTCAGGGTAAAGAAATAGGCCGGTATTAAATTGCTCGGTAGTGCAGGTGTTGCACTGTATAGAAATCCATGTTCTGTCGTCGTCTCTGTCGCGGTAGCACCTATCGCGGCAGCGGTCTGTTGTTGTCGCGACAGCGATCACACAACTCTATACTTCAAGCTTGGAAAGAATCCATGCTGTGACTTCTCCTATCCATAGGTCCAAGTCTGTCGATGAACACGTCTTAGATGATACCTCCCGGCGTGAATCGAAGGATGAACATCGATGTTGTTGAATTCTTCCTTAGCCACTTAACCTCGTTCTATCCCTAGGTCCGAGATAGTTCAACCATAAACGGGAGAATCCGCACTTATTCCTTTCGTATACTTAACTCTCCCAATATTTAGTAAATGAATAATCTCACAATGCTCTCCCGATACTCTTGTAAGATGTTGAAAACCAGAATAAGCAAACTTGAAGTTTATTTTATTGAACAAAAAATTCCTAAAAACAGTACAATCCTTGCAACTACTTTACAGAACCAACCCTTAGCCCTAGGGGAAGTTTAGAACATGATGAGAAGGGGGAAACGACTAGGGTTTTGGGGAAGACGGCTAGAGAATGAGATATCCTTCCCTAGGTCGAATTACATGCCTTTATATAGGCCTTGGGTTCAAGTTTTCTAATAAGGTAAGAATACAAGTTCAAACTAAAGTACAACTCTAATTAAGATTAAATCTCCAGAGTAGGTGCCTTTAATTCGTCCTCTTTTCTTGCTTTGGGTTTCTTCCTTGAACTTTGGACTTAGCTTTCATTCTGATCTAGGGCTCAAAAAAATATAGGAGTTGCCCACGACAGACCGGCTTAATTTCCTCTATCTGTCGAGCTCTACTTCACTTTTCCCCTCACCATTATTGTCGTCATTGGCTGCCACGGCAGCGGCCACGGCAGCATCCTTCTTTTTGACTCCAGTCCTGTGTTCCAGCTCTACTTCTTTATTGCTCTGAGTCTGCCACAACAGCTACTAGACCTGGCAAACTTGACCCGAGAACCGAAACCCAAACCGAATTACCCGAACCCAGAATCTGAAATTTGATCCGAAACCCGAAATAAACCGAACCGAAACTGAACCGAATTTAGTTGAACCGAATAGACCCGAACCGAATAGACCCGAACCGAATGGACCCAAACCGAATAGACCCGAACCGAATGGACCCGATTAATAGAAATAAAGAAAGATAAAATATGAACAGCCGCACAAATCACTAAAATGTCAAATATATTGACTTTATAAAGTCATATATAAGGTATAAAAATCTGACCAACCTAAAAATTTGATTAAAAACGACTGATCTCTCATTGAACCGAAAATAACCGAACCGAAATCAACCGAACCGAAATTAACCGAACCGAAAATAACCGAACCGAAAGTCAACCGACCCGAAATGACCCGAAACACAATAGACCCGAACTAAAACCGAACCGAACCGAAACCGAAACTGAACCGAAAATATCAGACTTAAAATAACCGAAACCGAAATAACTCGAACCGAACCCGAACCGATTGACCCGTTTGCCACCTCTAGCAGCTACTTGCAAAATCAGCCAAAATTAGTAGCAACTGTGCCATTTTATAATTGAGATGTATATGTTAAATCTATCCTAAATGCAATGAATTATGCTTGAATGCAGTAGAAATATGGGTTCAATAAGGGGTAAAAAGTAGAACTTTTGCACACTCAACACACACCCAAACTCAAGTTCTTGCTTGTCCTCAAGCATTTATGACCTAACTAACTAACAAGAAACTTTTTGTTTGGCTTAAATCAGTGGACTTTTCCTTACCTGCCATTCATTCCCTCTCGTGAACAACACCTAGTGGGATATTTCTGGATTTATTCGGAACCTTGCTATAATTCTCATGCAGTGTGTGCAGGTTTTGTGAACAACTATGTATCTAGACTACCTTAGTATATCAGAATAGTTATGCTTACAAACTTGAGTTTATGCCAATTCAATTTTTTCTGGAGGCAATTCTTAAGATCCTTTAGTTTTTTCTGACTCTTGATTTAACTGCATCTTTTCTGGAGGCAATTCTTGGGCTCCTTTAGTTTTTTCTAGCTTAGCTCAAAAAAAGAAATCTCCTAAAATCAGCGCAAGGCAGTTTTGCATGCAAATGAGTCTGAATAATTTTCTTTCTTTTATTGTTTTCCTAGAGCCAGTGATAGGCACCTCTAGGGGCAGTTTCAAGTGGGTAAACATTCCTATTCTAGTGTACTAAAGTAATCTATATAGGCATAAGAGTCACAAAGAGTGTTGTACAAATAGCAAGGCTCTAAACAGATCCTAAAAAAATCCTAAAGGCACTGCCACGACAGAGTCTGTCACGGCAGGTAAGTTCAGTTCAAAGACTTAAGCCAAATGTTTTTTAAGCAAAAATAAACTAAATAATAACTAACACTTAGACACTATTTTAAAACCTAAAAGACACTTCATTACTGGAGAGATGCCACCCCCAAACTCGAGGGTTGCATTGCCCTCAATGCATGATGAAAAAGATGAAAAAGAGAAAAATAACAACAAAATACATCACAATAATAATAAAATAGCAAGACAGAAAAAATAAGATAGAAACTTAATTTCAGGAGCTGTCATCACTGCTGCTGCTGCTAATCTGTAGCTGCCGGCAGGCACTGACCTTCATTGTGGGTGTGGGGGTAAGTTGAGTGTGTTTCATCGTTTACCGATGCTTGGGGTCTGTATTCCACTCTGTCCCCTCCTCTGTTACCTCTGCCATCACAGCATCGTAGCCTGCCGGCAACAGACTTTCTACGAACCTCTTGTGTTCGTTCTCCCTTTTGCTTACATAGATGCCATAGAGGGTATTGATGTAGGCAGGCTCGAAAGTAACTTTTTTACCTCGCACTATCACGGTCTTCGTATCCTTGCTGTCGACAGCATCGTAAAATTCCTGGACCAACGTGACATTCATCTCTTCGGGCTGGGCAGCAAACATCTGCCATTTGAGGGCCTTGATTTTTCGTGCTATGAACGGTTCGAGCCTGAGGTCTTCCGTGCATTTGGTGTAAAGGAACCCTCTTTCTTCCCACATCTCCCTCTTTTGGAAGGAGCGGTAATATCTGTCGACGGAGTCGGTGGTGGCAAAGCGGTTAGGGATGGCACTGTTGCTAGGTGTGCTGGCTGCTGCGGCAGAGCTGGAGGCAGCACTTCGGCGTGTTTGTCTGGTACTCATAGTTGCAAGGCTGTGGAAAATGAAAGAAATTTAGATCTAGAAAGAAAGCAAGTTGAGAGAGTAAAAGTGAAGTGAAAAATGAATAGTAAATGGGGTTTATATAGATGAATGGTTTGCTACCCCTTGGAGCTGTAACGGCAGGCGCGAATAACGGGGCCAGCTGTTACGCGGTTTCTGACACGTCTGTCACGCGTTTCTGTGTCTACTGCGCGTCTGTTACGCGTTTGCGTATCTGTCGCGACAGTGTGGTGACAGGCTGTATTTTCTGCGTCTTTCGCGACAGCTGATGACAGGCTGTGACGACAGACATCTCCGTTGGGCTTTTTGGGCTGTTGTGGAAATGGTGGGCTAATTCACTTCTTCTCCTCTCCTTGTTTCCCTTATTTCTTAAAAATAATTAAAATAAAAACTTAGTTCCTAAAAATAAAATAATTCTAATTTCCTAATAAATAAAATACATAATTAATAAAATTAAGTTAAATTAGGGATTCCTTGAGGGGCATCTCCTAAAGTAACCACTTCATGCATCCTTGGGGCTTCAGTCCCCTGATAATGCTTTAGTCTCTGTCCATTGACTTTAAATTGGTGCCCATCTTTTAAGGATTTGATCGTGATGACACCATGAGGAAAAACCTGCACAACTTGGAATGGGCCGGACCATCTAGATTTAAGCTTTCCTGGGAAAAGTTTCAATCTAGAGTTAAACAACAACACAAGCTGCCCTGGGCAGAACTGTCGTGGCAGCAACTTCTTGTCATGTCACCTCTTGGTCTTGTCCTTGTAAATCCTTGCGTTGTCGTAGGCCATTGCTCGAATTTCTTCAATTTCATTCAAGTCAAGTAGCCTCTTCTGCCTTGCCTTATCTAAGTCCATGTTTACTGCCTTGATAGCCCAGTAAGCTCTGTGCTCTATCTCAATAGGTAAATGGCATGTTTTTCCATATATCAGCCGGTAGGGTGACATTCCCAATGGTGTCTTAAATGCTATTCTATAGGCCCAGAGTGCACCATTGAGGTGTAAAGACCAGTCTTTTCGAGTAGGTTTAACCATCTTCTCAATAATGTTCTTTACTTCCTTGTTGGATATTTCGGCCTGTCCATTGGTCTGAGGGTGATACGTTGTTGCAATGCGGTGCTTTACGCCGTATTTTCTCAAGGCAACAGCGATTACCCTATTGTTGAAATGTCTCCCTTCATCACTGATGATCACCTTAGGTATGCCAAACCTGGAGAAAATGTTTTTGTGCAGAAATCTCTGAACAGTCTTGGCATCATTTTTCTGTATGGCGATCGCTGCAACCCATTTGGATACATAATCCACTGCTAGCAGGATGTAAAGATTCTCGCGTGATGTTAGGAATGGTCCCATGAAATCAATCCCCCATACATCGAAGATTTCGACTTCTAGGATGTTTTGCAACGGCATTGTAACACCTAGGTTTAGGGGTCGGGTTTGGTTTTATAATTAAAATAATATATATATATATATATATTATTTGGACCTTGTGATTAAAAAAAACATTTTTGTGTAGGACTAATTTGAATTGTTTTACATCTTCCATGGAATTTGTGAATAATGAGAATTGTCATCTCATTAATGGAAAATCCGTAAATAGTTAGACTTCATTTTAAAACCCTTTTAATTAAAAGAGCCTTTGTCGTCTTCTCCACTTCTCCTTTTCCATTTCAAACGACAAGGGAGTCTCCTACCCCATTTCCACTATTCCATTTCCTTGCTTCTTCATTTTGGCTCGGTTTTGAAAGGTAACTACATTTTCATTTTGCACTCATTTTCCTCTATCCAAAAGTATCTTTAGATTTCATTTTTATCCATGATTTGGAAATTTGGTTTTTCATGGAAAAATGATAAAGGTTAAAGCTTTATGGGTTTTTACTAAAGCTAATGATTTAATAATGTTAGTTATGTTGTTTAGGAACCTTGAAGTCCAACATATATGAATTTCAAGGTGTTTTAACATGATTTTCGTATTTGGGTTTTCAAGGGGTTTTTGAAGGGTTTTGGAGTGGATTTTAGGTGTGTTTTATATTGGAAATGGAAGGCTAATGTTAGTATGTTAGTTGAGGGTTGTTTTAGAACCATTTGGAAGTGTTAAAAGTGTTGAAATCAAAGGTTTTGGATTAGGTATAAGGGCTGCTCGAGTTTGATGATTTTGGGGTTGTTCATGGTTTGAATTCATGTGTTTATTGTTTGAATAGTACTCCGGGTTAGCTACATTGATGTATGAGCTGATTTGAGGTTGTTTGGATTGTGTTGAGTTGTTTAGAGTCAAGGACTAGTGTTGGTGAAGCATCGGGAGTGAATCCGGAAGCTTGAAGGTGTCGGTTGCATGATAGTTGAGCTTGGAAGTGAAGGTGAGTGGTTAAATGTTTTAAAATGGTTTTGTGTTCTTGGT
This sequence comes from Hibiscus trionum, assembly GCA_030270665.1. Lineage (NCBI taxonomy): Eukaryota > Viridiplantae > Streptophyta > Magnoliopsida > Malvales > Malvaceae > Hibiscus > Hibiscus trionum. The sequence continues at coordinate 2,319,780 of BSYR01000025.1, read as the reverse complement.
TCAAGAATGTGGACTAGGTTGGGCTCAGTAGACCCACCTAGATTTGGGATTAGAGTGGTAGCCTAATCCCAAGCTTTAGTTAGAGACATTGGTTGAACTCTTTAATTGATGTTTATGCCTCATGATGATATGTGATATGATGGTTATGTATAATGTGTTATACATGTATGTTGAGGCATGGTTGTGATGTATTGTTATATGCGTGAGGTATGGGCATGATTTTAATCATGGTGAGTACGTGCTAAGCACGAAAGTTGATATTAAATGATGTTGTGGAATGAGTTAAATGTTGGCACTAGTATGTTTGGGTACAAATGATCGATCATTAGGATGTTAGTGTGCACACTTGAGTTAAATGCACGCGTGGTCTTGATGATGGTAGTCATCAAGATGGAGTACGAGTTCGCCCAGAAATTCTTCTTATATAAATGTTAGTCGGTGATGAGTGTAATCCCATCGACGGGGCGTGAGGATAAGTGGAATCCCCTCCGCGAGAACGGTGATGAGTGTAATCCCACCGTGAGGTAATGTTGTCATTGGATGTGAGTTCCAACGTGTTTATCCGCGTATTCGAGTCATAGCTAGGTGCCAATATAGGTTGATATGTGTATCAATGTGATATGAAATGTGATTTCCTTTTTGGATTTATATATGTGTTTACATATGAGGTGGATTGAGTTTGTTGAGCATGACATATTGTGAATTTATGTTCATGCATCATTGACATCTTGACTCTTGTGGATCGAAGGTAAGGACATGCATTTACCTTGTTGTGCTCGTGCTTGGACCCTGCATTGTCGAGGTTTGTTTTTAAAGAGCTTACCCTCACTAAGCTTTATGCTTACGCTCTCTTTTGTTCGACAATGCAGATCCTTAGTTCGTGGGTTGCTAGTGCAAGAAGGGGCCTCCAAGTGTGTGCTTTGTGGTGCTAGCTTAGCTAACAAGTATGGGTAGTTTTAGTTATGATGTAATGGTCAAGCAATGGGACATGTATTTGTGGCTTGATGCTTTTGATGTATGTTGAATGTTGGTTGTTTAGGAGCATGTTAGACTCCTTTTATATGCCATGTTGTTGGTTGGCTTTTGGTTGCCTTGAATGCTTGTAAACCATGTTAAATTGCCTACCTTAATTTTCTAAGTGTATGTCTTTTGAAACATGGATCTTGAATGCTATGCATGATCTTTAGATTGGATGTCCATCTTATATCTTTATGAATCTTGAATATGTTTGCAATAGGGTGCTTGCCTCTAGAGTATGTTCGTATGTTATGTTTGCTTCTTGGAGTCGTTTAGGACGTTTGGGATCATTTGGAGGTGTTTAAAGCTGATTTTAAGAATTTTCAAAGTGCAGCTGTTTCGAAACGGGTAGCCCTGTTCCGAAACGGGTGTGGTTCCAGGGCCCCGTATCGAAACGTGTATTGATACATTTTGGCTACTGTGAGCCCCTGTTTCGAAACCAGTTTCGAATCACTTTGGCTACTGGAATGGCCTGTATCGAAACGGCAAGGCAAAATGAGACCTTCTTCCGAAATGGGGTGGATGCATTTCGAAACAGGTGTCTGGCTTTTAAAACTAGGCTCGTGTTTCGAAACGGGCTTCAACTTTTTCGAAACACAGGCCTGTAATTGGGCTTTTTGACATCTCTAAAGCGGTTTCAAGGGTTGGGCTTAGGCCCTGTTTGTTGTTGGTCTTCCTCTTAGGTTTAATTAATGCATCTAGATAAGATAATAAATGAAAAGTTTTCATAGGGTCGGTAACCGAAGTGGAGCCTTAACGGGTTTCATCTCGGTTATCCCCGTGTAGCCCACTCGGATCGGTCAAGCGTCCAGACCGGGACGAGGGGGTTACACTTGTTGGTATCATAGCCTAAGGTTTCCGAGACCTTGGGTAGGTAAGTGAGGTAAGTTGTGTTTTTATGATTGAAATGTACGGTGTTTGCTTTCCATGTAAGCATGTTGGCTTGTTTATCAAGTATGTTTGTTGTTTTGTTTGAAGCATGTTGTTTAGAGTCTCATTGCCACTATTACATCGGAAAAAGGATTTTTAAAGTGAGGGAACATACTTGAGCCACTTGTAGCCCTTGCCTTGCTAACCCTATCTTTTATGTTTTCTTGTTGTGGTTGTAGTTGTTGTTTGTGAGCGATGCCGAGGCCGAGAGTGGTTCGTCAGGAACCACGTGTTGCGGCTCCTGTTGATGAGCCGGTGGTTGGGGTTGAGGCTCATGTAGAAAAGCCTGCTGCTGCTGCTGGAGTTGGAGCTCCACCACCACCACCTCCTCCGCCTGGTGGGGGAGGCGAGGCTGGAGTCGAGGGAGAGGGACCACAGTTTGGCCAAGGTCCAGTCGAAATAGATATGGCTCCGCTTGTGCAAGCTATAGCGGGAGCATTTCAGGCCGCGGTTGTCGGGGCTCAGGCTACAGCTCAGCCTAGAGGGGATGATAACAGTTTACCATTGGAGAGGCTCCGTAGCCTAGGGGCTGAAGAGTTTAGAGGGTCTACACCTGAGAGATCCGAGTTATGGTTAGAGAAGATCGTTCGCATCTTAGCTCAGATGGGTTGCGTTGGTGCCCGTAGGTTGGGATGTGTGATCTCTTTGCTACAGGGTGATGCCTACACTTGGTGGGTCACCATTACTACTGGAGTTCCAGAGGCTGAGATTGGATGAGATTTCTTTAAGTTTGCTTTCCGGAAAAGATACTTGGGGCCGAGGTATCTTGATGAGAAGAAACGAGAGTTTATGGCCCTAGTTCAGGGAGATGCTTCTGTGACTGACTACGAGATTCGTTTTGTTCGTTTGAGTCAGTATGCACCAGAGTTGGTTCCGACTGAGAGGGACCGTTGTAACCGTTTTAGATATGGGCTGTATGAAGAGGTTAAGAGGTATACTTTGGCTTTTGATTATTCAGATTTTGATGTCTTGGTTGCTAGAGCCAAGGATATTGAGCACAGCTTGGGGCTGACCAAGCGTTCTGGAGGATCTAGTTCTGGTAAGAGACATAATAGCTTTTACCGTGGGGATGCCAAGAGGCATAGAGGTGGCGGACAGCAGTTTGACCATAGGCGTGGCGGTGGCCATCAGGGCCACAGAAGAGGAGGGAGGTTGCCCGAGTGTACACGATGTGGGAGACAGCATTATGGTGAGTGTTGGGGTAACTTCCATACCTGTTGGAACTGTGGTTCGAGGGACCACTTTAGGAGGGAGTGTCTGCATCAGGCGGCTCAGGCACCAAACATAGCACAGGCTCCTGCGAGAGCGATAGATTACCAGAGAGGTCGTGGGCGCGGTCGTGGCTACTTCCAGCCTAGGGCTGATGCACCTACGGTAGATGCTCAGAGGAACCTTGCGCATGTTGTAGCCGTACAGCCAGAGGCAGGAGGACCAGCGAGAGTTTATGCTCAGAGAGAGGCCGGGAACAACACTGATGTGATAGCAGGTAATTTTGAGTTACAGTCTATGTCTTTTCTTTCTTTGGTTGATTCGGGTTCTACGCATTCCTACATTTTGAGTGAGCATGCACGGAAGTTAGAGATACCTGTTGAGATCTTAGATGTAGGTATGCATGTGACTAGTTCTTTTGGTGAGACAGTTTTGGTTAGACGAATGTATAGGAGGTGTCCGCTGAATATTCAGGGTCATGTGTTTTCTGTTGATATGATGGAGCTTCCTTTTTATGGTTTTGATATTATTTTGGGTATGGACTGGTTAATTGAGCACCGAGCTAGTGTGGACTTTGAGACTAAGAGAATTGCTTTGAAACTTTCTGATGATTATGAGGTAGTAGTAGTAGGCGAGAATATTAAGTTCTTGTCTAATGTGGTGTCAGCTTTAGAGGTTCATAGGTTGTTGGATTCCGGTTGTGGGGCTTACTTAGCTTATGTTATGAATCTGAATATGAGTGAGGCTGGACCGAAGGATATTAGAACAGTTTGTGATTTTCTGGATGTGTTTCCAGAAGAGTTGCCTGGTTTGCCTCCTGAAAGAGATGTAGAGTTTGTGATTGAGACTGTTTCAGGGTCTACACCAGTTTCTATAGCTCCGTATCATATGGCTCCGAAAGAGTTGAAAGAATTGAAGAGTCAACTGCAAGAGTTATTAGATCGTGGTTTCATTAGGCCTAGTAGTTCTCCTTGGGGTGCTCCTGTGTTGTTTGTAAAGAAGAAGGATGACAGTATGCGTATGTGTATTGACTACAGGCAGTTGAATCAGGTAACTGTAAAGAACAAGTATTCGTTGCCTCGTATAGATGATTTGTTTGATCAGTTGAGAGGTGCTTCAGTGTTGAGAGGTGCTTCAGTGTTCTCGAAGATAGATTTGAGGTCAGGGTACTATCAGTTGAAAGTAAAAGAGTGTGATGTTCCAAAGAAAGCTTTTAGGACTAGATATGGTCACTATGAGTTCCTTGTGATGCCATTTGGGCTCACGAATGCACCTGCAGCATTCATGGATATGATGAACAGAATTTTTAGAGACTATCTAGACCGTTTTGTAGTTGTCTTTATAGATGATATTCTTGTGTACTCAAAATCAGAAGAAGAGCATGATGAGCACTTGAGATTTGTGTTACAGAGATTGTTGAGCAATCAGTTGTATGCGAAGCTTAGTAAATGTGAGTTCTGGATTCGAGAGGTTGTATTTCTTGGCCATGTTGTTTCGGCCGAAGGTATCCGTGTTGATCCGTCGAAGATTGAGGCTATTTTTGAGTGGAAACAACCTAAGTCCGTGACAGAGATTAGGAGTTCCTAGGATTAGCCGGTTACTATAGGAGATTTGTTGATGGTTTCTCTAGAGTAGCTTCTCTTTTGACTAAACTGTTGCAAAAAGGAGTTAAGTTCGAGTGGTCAGATGCAAGACAGAAGGCCTTTGAGAAATTGAAAGAAGCTTTGACAAATGCTCCAGTGTTAGTGCAACCAGTTTCAGGTAAAGAATTTGTGATCTATAGTGACGCTTCCTACATAGGTTTAGGTTGTGTTTTGATGCAAGAAAGAAGAGTTGTTACTTATGCTTCAAGACAGTTGAAGGTGCATGAGAAGAACTATCCTACTCATGATATTGAGTTAGCCGCGGTTGTGTTTGCATTGAAGATTTGGCATCATTACTTGTATGGTGAGAAGTGTATAGTTTACACCGATCATAAGAGCTTGAAGTATTTGATGACACAGAGAGAGTTGAACTTGAGGTAGAGAAGATGGCTTGAGCTGTTGAAAGACTATGATTTGACCATTGAGTATCATCTGGGTAAAGCAAATGTAGTAGCCGATGCTTTGAGTAGAAAAGTTGCAGTTGAGTTGAGAGCCATGTTTGCTAGATTGAGTGTATCCGATGATAGTGGTTTGATCACAGAGATGCAAGTGAAGCCTTCTTTGATTCAGTTGATTAGAGAGAAGCAGTTGGAAGATGTGTCTTTAGTTCCTCATGTTCAGAACATAGCCGAAGGAAGACCGATCGAGTATAGTTTTAGTGGTGAGAATGTGTTGTGTTTCATAGACAGAGTTGTTGTACTCGAAGACGTTGAATTGAGACGTCTGATTTTGAGTGAAGCACATTCGAGTCCTTTTTCTATGCATTCGGGTAGTACCAAGATGTATCGTGACTTGAAGAGTGACTATTTCTGGGTTGGTTTGAAGAAGGATGTAGCCGAGTATGTGAGCCGTTGTATGGTTTGTCAGAGAGTGAAGGTGGAACATCAGGTTCCTTCAGGTTTGTTACAGCCTTTGAAGATTCCGGAGTGGAAGTGGGAGAGGATCACTATAGACTTTGTGTCGGGGTTACCGTTGTCTCCTTCGAAGAAGAATTCTGTTTGGGTAATAGTGGATAGATTCACTAAGTGTGCTCACTTCTTAGCAGTGAACACTACAGATTCTTTAGACAAGTTGGCGAACTTGTACATCCGTGAGATTGTGAGACTTCATGGAGTTCCGAAGTCTATTGTTTCAGATAGAGATCCTAGATTTACTTTGAGGTTTTGGGGTTGTTTGCATAGTGCTCTAGGTAGTCGTTTGCATTTCAGTACTTCTTATCATCCGCAGTCCGATGGATAGTCAGAGCGAGTGATATAGATTTTAGAGGATATGCTTCGTTGTTGTGTGATTGATTTCCAGGGTTCTTGGGAGAAGCACTTGCCTTTAGTTGAGTTTGCGTACAACAACAGTTATCAGGCTAGTATACAGATGGCTCCCTATGAGGCTTTGTATGGTAGACGATGTAGGACTCTGATCTGTTGGGCTGAAACGGGTCAGAGATTGTTACCTATGCCAGATTTGCTTAAGGGGACTACTGACAAAGTGAAGTTGATTTGTGACCGTTTGAAAGCAACTTCCGATCGTCAGAAATCCTATGCAGATTTGAAGAGAAAAGAGATTGAGTTCTCAATGGGTGAGAAAGTGTTTCTGAAAGTATCTCTGTGGAAGAAGGTAATGCGATTTGGCCGGAAAGGCAAGTTGAGTCCGAGGTTTATTGGCTCGTATGAGATAGTTGAGCGGATTGGGCTTGTAGCTTACCGTTTGAGATTGCCTTCTGAGTTAGAGAAGATCCATGATGTCTTTCATGTGTCGATACTTAGGAGATATAGATCAGATCCTTCTCATGTTATGCCTGTTGAGGAGATAGAGTTGAATCCGAATTTATCTTATAACGAGGAACCTGTTGAGATACTTGCTTCTGATAGCAAAGTGTTGCGTGGCAAGACCATAGAGTTGGTCAAGGTGTTGTGGAGACATAGAGGTGTGGAAGAGGCCACGTGGGAGAGGAAAGCTGATATGCTTGAGCAGTTTCCGTACTTGTTTCCGTTAGGTAATTTCGGGGACGAAATTCCTTAAGTGGGGCAGAGTTGTAACACCCAAGTTTAGGGGTCGGGTGAAAATAATATTAAAATATTGTTTCGGATTTGGTTTTAAAATAAAAATAATAATATATATATTATTTGGACCTTGTGATTCAAAGAAAACATTTTTGTGTGGGAATAATTTGAATTGTTTTACATCTTCCATGGAATTTGTGAATAATGAGAATTGCCATCTCAATAATGGCAAATCCGTAAATAGTTGGACTTCATTTTAAAACCCTTTTAATTAAAAGAGTCTTTGTCATCTTCTCCACTTCTCCTTTTCCATTTCAAACGACAAGGGAGTCTCCTACCCCATTTCCACTATTCCATTTCCTTGCTTCTTCATTTTGGCTCGGTTTTGAAAGGTAACTACATTTTCATTTTGCTCTCATTTTCCTCTATCCAAAAGTATCTTTAGATTTCATTTTTATCCATGTTTTGGAAATTTGGTTTTTCATGGAAAATGATAAAGCTTAAAGCTTTATGGGTTTTTACTAAAGCTAATGATTTAATAATGTTAGTTATGTTGTTTAGGAACCTTGAAGTCCAACATATATGAATTTCAAGGTGTTTTAACATGATTTTCGTATTTGGGTTTTCAAGGGGTTTTTGAAGGGTTTTGGAGTGGATTTTGGGTGTGTTTTATGTTGGAAATGGAAGGCTAATGTTAGTATGTTAGTTGAGGGTTGTTTTAGAACCATTTGGAAGTGTTAAAAGTGTTGAAATCAAAGGTTTTGGATTGGGTATAAGTGCTGCTCGAGTTTGATGATTTTGGGGTTGTTCATGGTTTGAATTCATGTGTTTATTGTTTGAATAGTACTTCGGGTTAGCTACATTGATGTATGAGCTGATTTGAGGTTGTTTGGATTGTGTTGAGTTGTTTAGAGTCAAGGACTTGTGTTGGTGAAGCATCGGGAGTGTATCCGGAAGCTTGAAGGTGCCGATTGCTTGATAGTTGAGCTTGGAAGTGAAGGTGAGTGGTTAATTGTTTTAAAATGGTTTTGAGTTCTTGGTTCAAGCATGTGGACTAGGTTGGGCTTGGTAGACCCACCTAGAGTTGGGATTAGAGTGGTAGCCTAAACCCAAGCTTTAGTTAGAGACATTGGTTGAACTCCTTAATTGATGTTTATGCCTCATGATGATTTGTGATATGATGGTTATGTATAATGTGTTATACATGTATGTTGAGGCATGGTTGTGATGCATTGTTATATGCATGAGGTATGGGCATGATGTTAATCATGGTGAGTACGTGCTAAGCACGGAAGTTGATATTAAATGATGTTGTGGAATGAGTTAAATGTTGGCACTAGTATGCTTGGGTACAAATGATCGATCATTAGGATGTTAGTGTGCACACTTGAGTCAAATGCGCGCGTGGTCTTGATGATGGTAGTCATCAAGATGGAGTACGGGTTCGCCCGGAAATTCTTCTTATATAAATGTTAGTCGGTGATGAGTGTAATCCCATCGACGGGGCGTAAGGATGAGTGGAATCCCCTCCGCGAGAACGGTGATGAGTGTAATCCCACCGTGAGGTAAAGTTGTTGTTGGATGTGAGATCCAACGTGTTTATCCGCGTATTCGAGTCATAGCTAGGTGCCAATATAGGTTGATATATGTATCAATGTGATATGAAATTTGATTTCCTTTTTGGATTTATATATGTGTTTACATATGAGGTGGATTGAGTTTGTTGAGCATGACATATTGTGAATTTATGTTCATGCATCATTGACATCTTGACTCTTGTGGATCGAAGGTAAGGACATGCATTTACCTTATTGTGCTCGTGCTTGGACCCTGTATTGTCGAGGTTTGTTTTTAAAGAGCTTACCCTCACTAAGCTTTATGCTTACGCTCTCTTTTGTTCGACAATGCAAATCCTTAGTTCGTGGGTTACAAGTGCAAGAAGGGGCCTCCAAGTGTGTGCTTTGTGGTGCTAGCTTAGCTAACAAGTATGGGTATTTTTAGTTATGATGTAATGGTCAAGCAATGGGACATGTATTTGTGGCTTGATGCTTTTGATGTATGTTGAATGTTGGTTGTTTAGGAGCATGTTAGACTCCTTTTATATGCCATGTTGTTGGTTGGCTTTTGGTTGCCTTGAATGCTTGTAAACCATGTTTAATTGCCTACTTTAATTGTCTAAGTGTATGTCTTTTGAAACATGGATCTTGAATGCTATGCATGATCTTTGGATTAGATGTCTATCTTATATCTTTATGAATCTTGAATATGTTTGCAATAGGGTGCTTGCCTCTAGAGTATGTTCGTATGTTATGTTTGCTTCTTGGAGTCGTTTAGGACGTTTGGGATCATTTGGAGGTGTTTAAAGCTGATTTTAAGAATTCGCAGATTGCAGGTGTTTCGAAACGGGTAGCCCTGTTTCGAAACAGGTGTGGTTCCAGGGCCCCGTATCGAAACGTGTATCGATACGTTTTGGATACTGTGAGCTCCTGTTTCGAAACCAGTTTCGAAACACTTTGGCTACTGGAATGGCATGTTTCGAAACGGGTATCGAAACGGAAAGGCAAAATGAGACCTTATTCCGAAACGGGGTGGATATGTTTCGAAACGGGTGTCTGGCTTTTAAAACTGGGCTCGTGTTTCGAAACGGGCTTCAACTGTTTCGAAACACAGGCCTGTAATTGGGATTTTTGACATTTCTAAAAGGGTTTCAAGGGTTGGGCTTAGGCCTTGTTTGTTGTTGGGCTTCCGCTTAGGTTTAATTAATGCATCTAGATAAGATAATAAATGAAAAAGTTTCCTAGGGTCGGTAACCGAAGTGGAGCCTTAACGGGTTTCATCTCGGTTATCCCCGTGTAGCCCACTCGGATCGGTCAAGCGTTCGGACCGGGACGAGGGGGTTACAGGCATCTCATGTCTTCTTGAGATGTTCTCAGTCCGTTGGCACTTGTCACAGCTTTTGTAGAATGTTTGGGCATCCTTGAACAGTGAGGGCCAATAAAAACCAGATTGCAAAACCTTGGCAGCGGTTTTGTTTCCACCTAAGTGTCCTCCATATAGTGAAGCATGGCAGTGGTGAAGCACAGCTTCCTGCTCATCCTGTGGTACACACCTCCTGATTATTTGATCTGCACAATGTTTGAAAAGAAGAGGTTCGTCCCAATAATAATGTTTTGCATCATTTTGGAACCTCTTCCTTGCTTGGTAACTAAGTTCAGGAGGTAATATTCCGCTAACTATGTAATTAACGAAATCAGCATACCAAGGAAGTTCAGAAAACATACTTGTCGCCATGGCTGTCGCGGTAGTGCTTGTGGCAGCAAACAACTGCTCGTCAGGGAAAGTCTCCAGTATGTGAGTCTTGTCTGTCGGTACACTTTTTCCCATCTCCAATCTTGACAAGTGGTCTGCAACTTGGTTTTCTGTCCCCTTTTTATCCTTGATTTCAATGTCGAATTCTTGCAGCAGCAGAATCCAACGTATCAGTCTAGGTTTTGCATCTTTTTTATCGAACAGATACTTCAGTGCTGAGTGGTCTGTATGGACCACCACCTTCGTTCCAAGTATGTATAAACGGAACTTGTCAATCGAGAACACCACTGCTAACAGTTCCTTTTCTGTTGTGGTGTAATTCACTTGGGCATCGTTTAGTGTTTTGCTGGCGTAATAAATTACATGGAACAGCTTGTCCTTCCTCTGCCTAAGAGTTGCCCCTACAGCGTAATCACTGGCATCACACATAATTTCAAATGGCAAACTCCAGTCTGGTGGCTGTACAATTGGGGCTGTTACAAGCTTTTCTTTCAGGATTCTGAATGCCTCAGTACATTCAGTATTGAAGTCAAAGAGACGATTCTGCTCCTACAGGTGGCATAAAGGCTTGGTAATCTTCGAAAAATTTGCAATAAACCTTCGATAAAACCCAGCATGCCCTAAGAAACTCCGAATTCCCTTGACTGTTGTGGGTGGCGGCAGCTTTTCAATCACTTCTATCTTTGCTCTGTCGACCTCTATGTCGCGGCAGCTTACCTTGTGGCCTAGGACTATCCCCTCATCCACCATGAAGTGACATTTCTCCCAGTTTAATACCAAGTTCGCTTTCTCGCATCTTTCGAGCACCTTCTGTAGGTTGCTTAAACAGCTTTAAAAACTATCCCCAAAGACGAAAAAATCGTCCATGAATATTTCCAGGAAGTTCTCCACCATGTCGGAGAATATTGCCATCATACACCTCTGGAATGTTGTTGGTGCATTGCAGAGTCCAAATGGCATTCTTCGGAAAGCATAAGTGTCGTATGGGCAAGTGAAAGTCGTTTTCTCTTGATTCTCTGGTGCAATAGCTATCTGATTATAACCTGAGTAACCATCAAGAAAACAATAATAAGGTTTTCCCGCTAATCTATCAAGCATATGATCAATAAAAGGTAGGGAAAATGGTCTTTCCGGGTAGCTTTGTTAAGCTTTCGGTAATCTATACAAACCCTCCAACCGGTCACAGTCCTGGTTAGGATTAGTTCGTTCTCTTCATTGGTCACCACGATTATTCCTCCCTTCTTAGGAACACACTGCATCGGGCTCACCCACTTACTATCCGAGATGGCATAAATTATCCCAGCGTCAAGCCATTTGATAATTTCTTTTTGAACCACTTCTCGCATAGCGTCATTTAAGCGTCTCTGGGCATCAATGGTCGGCTTATGGTCATCCTCTAGGAGAATTTTGTGCATACATAGTGCCGGACTGATGCCTTGGATATCAGCTATCGTCCATCCAATAGCCTTTTTATGCTGCTGCAGCATCCCTATCAGCTGTTGTTCCTGTTTCTGCATTAACTTTGAAGAGATGATTACGGGCAACGTATCATTTAAACCAAGGAAAACATATTTAAGCTGCCCTGGCAGGGGCTTAAGATCTAAAACAGGTGGTTCTACAGTTGAAGGCTTTTGGATCATGTGTTCCTTCGAGGTATAGTTTAGGGGCTCGAATAACTTACCTGGACGATTTCCTATCCAGTTTACCTCCTATTGACCTTCAGTGTCAGATATGTCAGAATCTAAGGAGTTGCTGTCGTCGTTGCTGCAGTGACAGTCTTCCAGATGGTTGCTGTGGCAGTGACCAAATTTAATGTCATGACAGCTCGACCTGATGCAGGGTTGGTCAAGGATTACTTCAGTGATAGCCTTGCATTCTTCTTCTGCATCAGCATGTTTGATTTCTTGGAGAACATTGAGCTTGATCTCTTGATCATTGACTCTCATTGTAAGTTCTCCCTTCTCTACATCAATTAGTGATCTGTCTGTGGCTAGGAAGGGTTGCCCCAGGATGATTGGTGCGTTCTCATATGCTTCACAATCTAAAACAAGAAATTCAGCAAGAAAAATATACTTATCCACTCTTACTAGAATATCTTCGATCCTCCCTTCTGGTTGTACGTAAGAGCGGTCTGCCAACTGCAGCATAACTGTCGTGGGTCGTGCTCGTCCAATACCTAATTTTTGAAATACAGATTTTGGCATTAAATTAATACTAGCACCTAGATCACAAAGTGCCTTACCCACGAATTTATCACCAATTATGCACGGTATGATGAAACTCCCAGGATCCTTCTTTTTCTGGGGTGGATGCTTGTGCAGAATAGTCATGCATCCTTCTGTCATTTTTACCGTTTCGAATTCCCCAAGTCTCGATCTTTTCGACATAGCATCCTTGAGAAATTTCGCATAACCGGGCATCTGCTTTATGGCCTCTAACAGCGGTATATTGATGTGAACCTGCTTAAAAATATCATAAATCTTTTTGAGCTGGTACTCCTGTTTTTGCTTTTGTAACCGCTGTGGAAAAGAAGGTGGAGGACGGTAATCTTCAAATCTTCCTTCACATGGTATTCGGATCTGAGGAGGTTTAGGTTCTTCATCGTTCTTGTCTTTCTCCTCTGTCCCTTCTGTTGTCGTGACAGGTGTGGCGGCAGCAGGTTGTTTATCGTCTGTCGGGGCAGCGTTCGCGGCAAATTTTTCTAGGGCTGGTTCCTCAATTGGTACGGCTTTTATCTCCGGCCATGGCAGTTGTTTCCCACTTCTAGTTGTAATGACTTTGCACTGCTCATGTGTGGGTTGTCTAGCGACCTCAGTATCGCTAGGGAATCCTCCGTTCTGCCTTGGCTTAATATGCTGGGAAACCTGACCCATCTGTGTCTCCAGTGATTTCAGTGTAGCCTCGTGGTTGGTCATTCTTATCTCTATTTTGTCCATGAATGACTCAGTCTTCTTGACAAAGTGATCCATGTTTGCCATGTAAGCTCCTGTCTGCGACATAAATGTGGCCAAAGTTTGCTCCAATATACTAGGTGCGGCTGCCGGCTGCTGTTGCAGTTGATGTCGTGTCATAATTCTGGGTGCTCCCTGATTTTGAGTGTTCTGCACTTGAGGATTTAATGCGTTGTTTGGGTTACTCCAGGAGAACTTGGGGTCTTTCCTCCAGTTGGGATTGTAATTGTTGGAGTCGTAATTTCTCGGCTTGTTATAGTTGCCAACATACATCCCTTCCTCTAGCTGTAACGGGCAGTCTTCCGAACTGTGATTCCCACTGCAAGTCTCACATACCTCTTCCGCAGAGTAGACAGGTTTTGAATCTTTCTTTAACAAATTTTCTACTGCCTTTGTGAGGTACGCAACATGTGTCTTTAGGGAATTGTCGGCTTCATAGTCTTTCACAGCTAACACACGTTTACCTCTCCTCACTGGGGGAAATTGATCTTCATTCTTCGCCAAATTTTTCAATACTACCATGGCTTCGTCTGGATTTTTGTCCAAAAACAGTCCATTTGCTGCTGAATCTATTCTCATCCGGGTATGTGTGTTGGCAGCATTGTAAAATTTGATGACTTGATTCCAAACGGGGAATCTGTGCATCGGGCAATTCCTCAGAAGAGTGGTAAACCTGTCCCATGCCTCGTGCATTGGCTCGTCATCTTCCTGTTGAAAAGTAGCAATTTCATTACGTAATCGCTCAGATAAATGGGACGGATTAAAACGAGATAAAAATTCACGAGTGAGATCCGCCCAAGTTCGTATTGAACCCGGCGTTGGTTTGTTCCATCAAGTTTTCGCTCTGTCCCTCAGTGAATGAGGAAATAATCGAAGCCTCAGTATCTCCGGATTTACTCCTGGTAATCTAAACGATCCACAGATTTCTTAGAACGTTTTCAGATGTTCTCTGGCATCCTCTGTAGCAGCACCACTAAATTGGCCAGCGGAATTGATCATGCTGAACATCACAGGTTTCAGCTCGAAATTTTTAGCTTCTACGTCTGGTAGGGTGGTCTCCAGTTCCACATGATCGTTGATCATGTAATCACGGTAGGACCGGCGTGCGACCTCAGCAGCAGGCCTTCCGTTTCCTTCATCCACGATAGGATCTTCAGAATCTTCGGGATTCCTTGGGTTGTTCCTCCCGTTATGCATAGCTTCTAATTGTTCCTCAAGATAATCGTTTCTGACTATCAAAAGACGGACTCGGTTCCTGAGATTGCACGAGCGTTCGATTTCAGGGTCTAGTTTATACTTAAGTTCTTTGCCTCGTCTAGATCTACGCATAAGCAAACGAAAAACCTTGTGAAAAGCACAGGGTGAACAGTCCCAATAAAAACAGAAAAATTAAAAAGAAAGTGCAGTAAAAGTAGGGTAAAGATATGTTGCCAGTCCCCGGCAACGGCGCCAAAAACTTGTTGCGTGTAAAATAGTCTATCGCAATAGGGTGCAAGTGTACACGACGCAAGTAGTAAAGTGATACACGAAGTATCGGATGTCGAATCCACAGGGACTGGAAATGGCTTTATCCTTGGATTGCTGCACAAGAGAGAAAGAAGAGAGTTTAATTGTTTGTAGAGGAATAATGAAGAATACTGAAGATAAAAGATTAAAAGATTCAGGGTAAAGAAATTGGCCGGTATTGAATTGCTCGGTAGTGCAGGTGTTGCATTGTATAGAAATCCCTGTTCTGTCATCGTCTCTGTCGCGGCAGCACCTGTTGCTGCAGCGGTCTGTTGTTGTCGCGGCAGCGATCACACAACTCTGTACTTCAAGCTTGGCAAGAATCCCTGTTGTGACTTGTCCTATCCCTAGGTCCAAGTCTGTCGATGAACACGTCTTAGATGATACCTCTCGGCGTGAATCGAATGATGAACACCGATGTTGTTGAATTCTTCCTTAGACACTTAACCCCGTCCTATCCCTAGGTCCGAGATAGTTCAACCATAAATTGGAGAACCCGCACTTATTCCTTTCGTATACTTAACACTCCCGATATTAAGTAAATGAATAATCTCACAATACTCTCCCGATACTCTTGTAAGACGTTGAAAACCAGAATAACCAAACTTGAAGTTTATTTTATTGAACAGAAAATTCCTAAAAATAGTAAAATCTTTGCAGCTACTTTACAGAATCAACCATTGGCCCTAGGGGAAGTTTAGAACATGATGAGAAGGGGGAAAACGACTAGGGTTTTGGGGAAGACGGCTAGAGAATGAGATATCCTTCCCTAGGTCGAATAACATGCCTTTATATAGGCCTTGGGTTCAAGTTTTCTAATAAGGTAAGAATACAAGTTCAAACTAAAGTACAACTCTAATTAAGATTAAATCTTCAGAGTATGTGCCTTTAATTCGTCCTCTTTTCTTGCTTTGGGTTTCTTCCTTGAACTTTGGGCTTGACTTTCATTCTGATCTAGGGCTCAGGAAAATATAAGAGTGGCCCACAATAGACCGGCTTAATTTCCTCTATCTATCGAGCTCTACTTCACTTTTCCCCTCACCATTGTTTTCGTCATTGGCTGCCATGGCAGCGGGCCACAGCAACATCCTTCTTTTTGACTCCAGTTCTGTGTTCCAGCTCTGCTTCTTTATTGCTCTGAGTCCGCCAGCTACCTACAAAATCAGCCAAAATCAGTAGCAACTGTGCCATTTTATATAATTGTGATGTATATGTGAAATCTATCCTAAATGCAATGAATTATGCTTGAATGCAGCAAAAATATGGGTTCAATAAGGGGTAAAAAGTAGAACTTTTGCACACTCAACAAGAGTACTTGGCTGCACACCAGAAACAAAGTCCTTTTTTTCCTTCTGTCTTCAATTTCACTAGCAAACAAAACCTTCTCGGTTCCTTTGTGACTGCTTTGCCCAGTTTCCCTCCCTGTATTAGGGCTCACCACAGTTGGGGACGCTGTTCGTGAAGTGAAATTGGATTCGGAAGCTTGACTAGGCGCATAAACACTCATGTTAGGCACACTTGCAATCCTAGAGGGAATACTCAAAGCAGTGAGAGGGGCTGTTCGAAGTGAAAGGCTAGACTGTTTGTTAGTACCAGGAAAAAATATAGACTCAAAGTGTCTAGCTAAATGGAATGCTTCAATCAATGTTTTAGGCTTTAAGAACTTCAGGTATTGACTAATATCAATCCGTAAATGGTCTTTAAGCACACTAAGAACATACTCATCTGGTAATTTTACCTGATTCAGCAGGCTGATAAAATCCTCGTAGAATTGTTCCACTAAATATGTATGTCGAAGTGCAATTAGCTCTGCAAATGGCTCTTCAAACCCATCTGGTGCAAAACGCTCACACAACTTGACTAAGTATTGCTCCCAACTCCATTGGTTTGAATCAGCCCAGCTCCGAATTAGAAATTGATGCCATTGAAGGGTCTTTCTGTCCAAGTGCAACATTACCCATCGAATCCTAGACTCAACTGGAACTGACTCCACTTCAAAAAATTGTTCCAACTTAGACAGCCACCCTAAAAAATCAGGCCCATCAAATCTAGGGCACATCAGTTTGTAAGCCATATTAGCTGCCTGGATAGGAGTTCCCCTTTGGTTGCCGCGAAGTCCATCATCATCCACCATAACTACGGAAGGACCTTGAGCAGGATTGTGTGCCTCGACCAGTGGGGTTGAGATACCTAAAGCCTGAGCATTCGGTGGAGGACCCAGTATCCCATCCGTGTTAATCGTTTTACCCAAACCGATTTCTAACAATCTATGGAGATCTGCCATCATCGCGACCCTCATTTCTTTCATTTTGTCGTAGATTTTGGAATCCAAACGAGTCTCCAAAGAACGCATATCACTTTGGAGCCAATTCGTTTCAAGTTGCCACTCTGGTTGCTAATTTTTCTCTATTGGATTTGCTGCAGTTGTTTGCGCCGCCAACGTTGTCTAATGGCGAGTCATGACACCGTCAACCATTTTTCCAGGTATTAGTACTGGTCTCTGATACCTTTGTAATGATTCAAATAAAAGAAGAAAAGAATTGTAGGAGGTGAAGAAGCAGATTCACGGTCAAAGGGAGGAAGAATGTATTCCGAGAGAAAAGAGGACGTTAACATTCATATCAGACAAAAAGTCTCTCCTTACCCTACTCTTCCCTTTAAACCCTAAGGACTCAAACGACAGCGTTTGGGCTAACACTTGCCACAACTCACCGTATCATTTAACTTGGCTTAAAGCCTCTAAACAACAAAAATGAACAAACATTTAAAACGAGTTCAATTATTTAACCCAGCTACTTTTGACTGTTACACACGTCTTCTCAGTGTTGAACAAGGGGAAACTCTGTTTTTTTATCATAGACTAAGGGGTTTTGCACTTCAATTTTCATTAGTGGTTTCGAACCCTCACTCTGAACGGTTTTTGTTCTCCAGAAGTAGGTTTTTCCTCTTTCTCATGCGTCTTGATGTTGATCTGATTGTATGACTCCATGTTCGTTTATGTTTTCCTTTTTGTTTATCGATTGCACTGTTATCTTCTCTTTTTTCTAGAATGCCCCTTGTTTCTAGATATGTTTTGCTCCCTTATGGTGTTTGCACTGATATTTCCGCTATGATATGTTCGCGGATGTTTTACCTTTGTTGATGCTTTCGTTTCTCGGACATCTATGGAAGTGTTAAGGTCCAACGACTTCTTTGCTTTGGGGTAAACCTCTGTACTATTGTCTTTGGTTTGATTGCTTTTACCTATTTTGGAATAGGATCCTTTGTCAAATTTAGTCGTTTCGCTCTGTTTTGACTCTACTTTTGAAGTTTTGAGTGGTGGAAGTTTTGGGGCTGCTGTTTGCTGGGTAGTATGGCGATGATCACCTAGAATGTGAGGGGACTTGGAAACAAAGAAACAGTCAGAGCCCTGAAAAATGCTAATGTCATTCATCGGCCTGCTATTGCGTTTCTAAGTAAAAAAAACAAAAGAAGAGATATCTTAAAAAAATTAGAATGAAAATAAAATTTGATAAAGCTTTCTACATTGAACTAGAAGGTACGGCTTGTGACCTTGCTCTCTAGTGGTCGACAGAGTTCACGATATCAGTCCTAAAAGCCGGAAAAAAAAATTATTGACGTGCAAATAACCATGAAGGATCAAGTTGATTGGTTCTGTACTTTTATTTATGCCCTATCGTATCAGAAAGATAAACAAGAGTTCTAGAAGCTCTTAACGGAACTCCGATGTGGGATTACTGAAAAATGGTGTGTTATAGGAGATACAAACATCGTGGCCAGACCGTTCGAAAAAAGAGGGGGTGCCCCGTTTGATCCCTCTTCAAAAAAGATGTATTTCGATTTCCTTGAAAATTATTGCCTTCTTGAAATTCCAACTAAGGGTGGTATTTTTACTTAGTCAAATCGAAGATGTGATAATGAAGCAATCTTTGAAAAACTTGATCAATCTCTAGCATCATTAGAGTGTAGCTCATTATTCCCTAAAGCTATCTCCCTTCTGGATGCTGCCATTGCCTCAGACCATGCACCTCCTGTGCTCCTTCTTAATGGTAGACCGAAAAAGAGGGGAAAATCCTTTCAAATTTGAGTATAAATGGCTCCTTGAGGTGGATTGCCATAAATGTATTAAAGATGAATGGGAGCTTCACAACCCTCTATGAAACCATAGATCGTTTGGGATCAAACTAAGAAGAACGAGGAATAAGCTTCAAAAATGGAGCAAAGAGAAGTATGGAAAATGCAAAATGGAGGTCGAAAATATCATTGCAAAAATTAAAAAGTTGCAAGGCAAGTGACTAACCGAAAACGAGAGGGAAAGACTGAAAGGGCTTGAAAAGGAGCTTGATACTCTATGGGCAAGTGAAAAGAGACACTGGTACCAACAAGCACGCCTTTACTGGCTCAAATCGGGAGATCAAAATACTAAGTTCTTTCATTCCACAACGATTCAAAACATGAGAGCCAATACTATCTGCGGACTTAAAAGTTCTAATGGTGAATGGATTGAGGAGGATGAGGTTATTTCTTCATTGTTTCAAGAACACTTCAAGAATATTTATTCTAGACATCCAAATATTGAGATTGGTAGTCTTTCAGGGATCATCCCTTGTAAGGTCTTGGATGATATGAACAGAAGTTTAAGCAGCCAAGTCTCTAAAGAGGAAATTAAGCAAGCCATTTTCAGTATAGGGGCGCTTAAAGCCCCAGGTCCCGATAGATTCTCGGGTTCGTTTTATCACACATTCTGGAAATGCATCAAAGATGATCTCATAAGCTCGGTGGAACATTTCTTCCAAACATGAGTCATGGATCCAATGATGAATAAAACTAACATTGTTTTGATTCCAAAACGAAAGAATATTGTGGAGGTCAATCACTTCAGACCGATAAGCCTGTGCAACTTCTCACTTAAGGTCATCACAAAGATCCTTACAGCTCGAATCAAGGTTTGTCTTTTGACCTTATCCCGCCATCCCAATCAGCCTTTGTGAATGGACGGCTCATTCAGGAAAACATCATTGTGGCTCACGAAGCCTTCCATGCAATTAAATGAAAGAAGAAAGAATCTGAAAGTGTTATGGCGCTGAAAATTGACATGGAGAAAGCTTATGACAAAGTGGATTGGCAAGTGCTACGAAAAGTAATGCAATGCATAGGATTCTGTGAATGGTGGAATGATAGAGTTATGCAGTGTGTTTCTTCTCCATCCTTCTCGCTGGTTATCAATGGTGAAAGTCGAGGAGTGTTTCATCTGTCTAAAGGTCTTCATTAAGGTGACCCTTTGTTCCCTTTCCTCTTCCTTTTCATTTCCAACATTTTTACTTGGCTTCTTGATAGAGAGATGAACTCGATGGCTTTCAAAGGCTTCAGAATTAAAAATTGGTGCCCAATCCTTTCACATCTCATGTTTGCGAATGGTTGCATCTTATTCACCAAAGCTGATGAACCAAATTGTCAAGCAATTCTCAAGCTTCTTTCTGATTTTCAGAGGATCACTAGGCAAACGGTTAATTTTGGGAAATCTTCTATTTTTCTTTCCCTTAATATGAGCACTACTCAAAAAATCGAACTCTCTGAACTTATGGGCTTCGGTCTTATGGAGGAAGGTGCTCTTATTTAGGTCTTCCTTCGATGTGGGGCCGAGACAAGAAAGAAGCTCTAATGTTTATCAAAGATCGGGTTCGCCACAAATTACAAGGATGGAAGGCTAGAGTTCTCTCCCAAGCAAGCAAGGAAATGCTCATTAAGGCTGTGGTTCAAGCTATTTCGTCTTATATCATGCAATGTTTCCTTCTTCCAAGTACTTTTTGTGATGAAATTTGTTCAATGATTAGTCAGTTCTGGTGGAATAATTCACATGAAAAGGAAAGAGGAATTCATTTGATCGGTTGGAAGAAACTTTGCCTCCCCAAAGACAAAGGTGGATTAGGTTTCGGGGACCTGAGAACGTTCAATCAAGTTCCCATTGCCAAAGTAACGTGGAGAGTTCTCAAGAATCTGAACTCGTTCTTGGCACAAATCCTCCGAGGAATCTATTTCCCAAATAGAAACATTCTTACTGCACCATATTGTCATAACCTATCTTGGGCTTAGATCGGTATTAGAGATGGCATTAAAACCATCAAAAATGGTTCTCTTTGGAGAATTGGAAACAAAATGAGTGTCTCTATTTGGGGGGGGATAACTGGATTCCCAATATGCAAGCCTTCTCCCCTTCCTCCCCAAGACCATCCTGGTGTCATGACCTTATAGTGGCTAGACTTCTCTCTGTGGACTTAAAAGCTTGGAACTATGATAAGATCAATCAGATTTTTTATCCTCATGAAAGAGATACCATTCTACATATTCCTATTGGAGGACCATCTGTTCGCGATTCTTTGATTTGGGCAGGCAACAAAAATGGTCAATACTCAGTCAAATCAGGCTACTTCTTCCTTTCCAAACAACTTATGAAAGAAGAGGCCCCGAGCTGCAGTAACGAGCCATCTCTTAACCAATCTTTGTGGTGAGCCTGTTGGAAAATTCCTGGCCCCCAAAGATTAAAACTTTCATATGGAAGTTGTGTCGTAATATTCTCCCAACTAAAGGAAACCTCCAAGTAAGGTTCCTTAGAGCTTTTTCGATCCCTGCAAATTGCCTAAGATGTAATTGCGATTCGGAAAGCGTTGAACATATGCTTTTCTTTTGCCCATATGCGCAAGCGGTGTGGAGAGCATCGGGCTTTAGCTACTCACCGTCTCTCCATAGTTTTCTGGGTTTCAGTAAATGGTGGGAACAAATCATCAAACTACGGACTAATGGAAACGACTTTAATTGTTGTGATTTGATCGCATTCTTATGCTGGACTATTTGGAAGGTAAGAAATGGTTTTGTCTTCTATGGTTTGGCTGACTCACCAGTTGAAACTTGGCAAAAGGTGGAAAATGCTTTTTAGGAGTCCACTGAAGCTAATAAGGTGATCAAGGAAGATAAGTTGCCTCCCTCCCAAAGACGTATTGATAAATGGATCCCACCTGAAAGAGGTACCCTTAAGGTAAATTGTGATGCGTCTCTCTCAAAGGATGAGAAATTGGCAGGAATTGCAGCCGTTGTAAGGGACTTTACGGGAGATATTCGAGCAGGGGAATCAATGGTGATCAATTCCATGTTTGTTGATGTTGCTGAAGCCCAAGCACTTCGGCTGGGGTTAACACTTGCAAAAAAGGAAGGTTTCTCTTGCGTTGTCCTGGAATCAGACAATCCCGGGCTCATCGAGAGACTAAAGGCCAAATCCACGTCCTGTTGGATGACGACGACCATCGAGGAAGACATCATCCTCTTATCCTCCACCTTCTCCTCATATTCATTTGTTTATGTTCTTAGACTTTGTAATCAAGTCTTCGGTTGAGTTGCTAGGCATACATGTGCCTCTACATATCCTAGGGATTGGCCTTTTAATGTTCCTCCCGACCTGAAGACCCTTTTGTAACGTTCTTTTATGGGAATAAACTTCTTCTCTTTAGTCTCCTTAGTAAAAAAATGGAATAATTACTATTGTAACATATATAATGACGTAAATTCAAATATGTTTAAGTTTATACGGTATCTTTAGGAAATAGAAATCATTTGCCTTTGTTGGTGCCTTTATTTATGTCTCACATTAAAAAAATTAAGTTTAAGGTTTAGTGTTAAGATTTAGGGTTCGGGTGTATGGAATTAGGGTATGGTGTATTTTTATGATTTAGGGTTTAGAATTTAAGGTTATGACTTAGGGTTTAAAATTTTAGTGTTAAGACATAAAAAAGCACCAAAAAAAGACGAGAATTTTGTCCGTATCTTTAAGGGTTTGAATAGCTTAGTCATTATATCCATATATTATATATGTGCATTAATTACTAACATTCTATTAGCATACTACTCTATTACCAGAAAACACGTGATTGGCTGTGCTGGTCATTATATCAATATATATGTACTAGTCGGGTTGGTTCAAGTGGTAAGAAATTTGGTATTGTTTAAGCAGGTCTCGAGTTTGAGTTCTTGTGCATTTAGAACATCCTCCCTGAGAGACTCACGCACTAAAATTAAGTGTGTGACTCAAGTCTGTCCAGATTAGTTAGGAGAAAGCTTAAAAACCGGAAGACAACAAAAAAAAATGTGTTAATTACTAACATTCATAGTTTACTTTCTTTGTTTTCCCCTTCGCTTTATTATACCTATGTTTGTTTGTTTTTCCCTTTAGTTTTTAATAAGAATTATTTCATCTTTGTGGCATTTTTTTATTTTTATGATATTTTTTTTGTTTTTAAGCATTTTTTCTATTTTTTTATTGGTTGTTTGATCATTTTTTTATATTTTCTTAAGGTTGGATTTGACAATGATACGGCTGATTAAGATGATACTTATTTATTGTCATGTTGATTTTTTTACTTTGGACCCTCATACTGAATTTGAATACACGTTTACAATCATCGTTCATTGTTCGCAACTGAGTTGTGGTAATGACCGTTTTGTCAACATGCCTTAAGTGATATATTTTTTTAATATTAGTATAGATGATTTTATCTTTCCACGTCGATTATTGATGTTGTTAGTATCTATTTTTTGTACGAGCATTTGCATAAATTTTTAATATTTTCTTCATAGGTTATGGGGATTACGGGCTTAGTTTACGTTTAAGGTTTTAAACACTCACTGTAATTTTATTTAATAAAATTAACAGATTTAATAAGAAAAATAGAATGGCAACAGACTTCATGTCACTTTGACACGTCAATAATGAACTTTCAAAATTTTATTGTGTTACTTTTATTTTCATGCCTTGTCGAATATTTTAGCATTTAGTGTCTTGTAGTGATTAATTATATTCTATGACCTTGAAGCAATGTCGACAATGAGCAAGACATGGTATCTTTCTTCATTACTTGAGATTGAAGGCAAGACTCAAGATGAGCTCCTTAGAGCTTGCTTTTCATTTTGTAAACATTTAAGATGGAGTTGTTAATTATTTCAAAGATAATGTATTTGTTGTAAAAACTACATTTGCAACGAGCAATGATAACAAAGGAGGGTTAGCTTATATAGCCTACATGACTGAATAGCCTGGGCCGCCGCCACCTTCCGGCACCGTCCACTCAATGTTTTGCTTTGGATCTTTAATATCACATGCCTGTAAATCATTAAAATCAACATTAATAATCATAAACCTATTTGGCATAAACCAGGAGACCAAATCTCTGTTTGTTATGTGAAAACCATAATGTTAAACTCGGTTGGTACTTGGGAGTGTTGGATATTGATTATATATGAGCTTTGTTGGTCGGACTCTTTATTTGCTTCCAGTGAAACCATTATATAGACTAAAAGAAAGGATGTTTTTGAGGCAAGTATCAACCGATTGTTCTGTACATTACCTTACAGTGCAAGCAATTTTGAGCATTGATCTGCAACTTCAGTTGATTCTTTTCATCGGGAATATACCTTTAATTCCAACAACAATGAATTCAGGGACAATATATTACAAGGACATGAGCTAGAAGAAAAAGCATGATAAGAAATTTACTCGTATACACGGGCAGGACAATATCGTGACTCGGGTCCTGCATACTCTGGCAAGTTTACAGTTTCAGGAATATCCGGGTCCCTCAAGCGAAGATGAGCTGGCTGATCATGGTTATGATTTGTATTGCTCCTAAAATGAAAATAGAAAATAAGCAAAACATAAGTCAGGAGGGAATGAAAAAGAGAATAGGCATTTTTCGCTGATTTATTCAGTTTCATAGTTTCGTTACCTGCCATAAAAACCGAAACTAGAGGATTATGAGTTATAATCAACTTGACATTTAAATATTTTTATCTAATTAAGTTCTGGACATAAAATCTAAATTATGATAAAGATAATTAACACAAGGCAATGAGTTTCATTCTCCACACCTGTGCAAAGACGTTGGCACGTCAAAGGACAATACTCCATCTGGCTTCGGGTATTCAATTGGGGAATGTAACTTAGCAACCTGCAAAAGGAAGTGTACTAATTAGTTCCCGAAGATATGCAACAAAATCAACTGATAAAAGAGGTACATGATTAACTTCTGTCTATCAGCATATGCAGCTTTGTTTTTTGTCATCATAATTTACAGCAATAATTCTATTTATGCATCGAATTTGAGATATGATTAGGCTCATTTACAGCATCTCTGGGACATCTTGACATAGTATTGAATTATAAAGAATGCTCTTCCGTTGTTTCCTATATTGACAGTTTTAGCTAGAAACAACTTTGATTTCAGCTTACACTGAATTTTAACAGGGTTAAAAACATTGATGCCTAGATCAAAATAAATCCAAATATTTAATTTGCCATTTTGTTGCAACTTTAATTTTTTTTATCTCCAGAAAATGGTTTCCCTTACATTTGTTGCTTCATGGTCGGGTTTCCCATGCTTAAGTGTGAATGGAGATTTTCCTTTCAATACATAGCTGTAAGAAAACAAAACAGTGCGAGACTAACATTAGAGAAAATCAAAGTGAGAAAATATCGCCAACAAGTAATCTTTACATGGCTAGTCCAGAAAAAGATGAAATCTTACTGTTCCAACGCACTTACGGCTAAGCCTGGAAAAAGCCCATACTCAAAAGCCTACAATAAATGAAACTATATTCAGAACATAAGATCAAAGGCATAAACTTCACCAATTAGACAAATAAACAAAAGGAGAAAATGAACTGATCCAGCTACAAAAATATGTGATTCTTTACAGAGAAAATTAAAGGAGTTCAGTTTCGTAAATTTGCTCATCAACTTAATATCCAAAAGCAGTCATGAAACTAAATGAAAGCAATATTAAAGAATAGGACATGAGGAAACTGCAGGAATTGAAAAGAATAAAAATGGTGAGGTGCTCTACTTACAGGTCGGTAATTCCGAGCTCTATGAAGTTCCTCCCAAACCCATGAATTCCTCAAAGCATCCCAATATGCTTCCATATTGGAACCCTCGTGAAGTGTGCCAAAAGTAGCTTCTGCCGCTAGCATTCCTGTCAGAAACATGCCCTGCTTTTTTAATACTATGTAAACTTGGTATCTTCATCATATGAACAGGTTGCAGCATGCAATTAACATTACAAACTAATGTTAGCTCATTTTGCAAATGCAGGAATTATGTACATTTCAAAAGCAGAACATGAATGATGATGCAGTAAATTTATAAGAAACTTTATTTATGTTCAGTGATGTATTTGAAATTCTTCTTCAACATAGTATACATTCGGTATCTTTAACATTTTATTTTATTTTTTATAATAAAGAAAAAATACAAGGAAATTTTACTTTACAGAAGGCTATGATCATAATATAAGCCACATGAATATTATATTGGAATTGAAATTTTCATCAGACTTTATTCCTCTGAACTTCATTGGTTTAAATGATCTAAATAATTCATAATCTTGTATGTAGACACATGCAAGAATTAGAATTCATTAATCCGGGAAAAAATCAACAATTGGTAAGGAAATATAAACCATATCCCTTAGATCAATTACCTGATTTCATGGCAGTATGAGTTCCCTTTATTTTTGGTACATTTAAAAAGCCAGCGGAACATCCAATTATTGCTCCTCCCGGAAAAACTGGATATGGAACAGACTGAAATTTAACTAGCATCATATTCATGTATGCATAACAAGTAATAACCAAACAGAAATACCAAACAAAGGTATAATTAAAAGTGTGATCATAGGGGTAAATCAGCTTCTCCAGATCCTTCATCATCAATAAACTGGTAAAAGGTCATATAATGGTCAGAGCTGTTGTCCAGTGCATTATGTTTTAACACATTAAACCTACTCCAAAAAACCTATTCATAGCAGCTCACAGTGCTAGCCACTTACGATATTCAGAAAACAGCTTTCAACTCTCTACTAGCTTACTTATGAGCAATTCTGACTAAAGGAAGATTGCTCAACTCACCTGAAAACCACCTTCATTCAATGTCCGAGCCCCATACTGAAGCACGGTCCCACCTTCTAGTAGAGGTTTTATGGAGGGATGATGCTTGAGTTTCTACCAGAAGAAACAACCGAAGAGAAATATGAGTGACTGTGAGATTCCAAATTCTTTTATTTCATGTTTGAGAGACTTAAAATTGAAAAGTCAAAACATCATTCTTTCCAGAATATCTACAGCAACCAGCAAATTGGAATACCAACTAAACTATAATAGGAAAACAAGCTAATGGTCAGGAAATCATGCGAATATTTTATTCTCATCCTACAATTGGTTCTCTCTGTTACCACTGCCACTGCCTCCTTAAGTTGGTTCCTATCATGATACCCCACCTTGAACAATGCTAAATCAAGAAGCAGCATGCTGGTTGGCACAAGAGGGGGGAAATATTGTTGTAGCATGCAAGAGTACTTGTTTCTAATCTTCGAATATTTTGAAAATGTCTTTTTTGCGAGTGATTTTGATACGAGTCACCAAGTTTCCAAATAGTGAAAATTATACAGTGGCCAAGTCTGAAAAATTAGTTGAAAGGTTTTGATAGAGAATCATACACATATACATATATATAATATGGTGCTTGATCCAAACAACAGCAACTGATCAATTTCTCTGATCCTTAGGCCTTCCATTTCAACATTGATAAGATGAAAGAAAAGAAAGAGAAAGAGAGAACTGAAACGAAATGGAATGCTCAAATGGGCTCAACAAACCACAACAACATGAAGATGTTATGCATTACTGTAGACAGTAAAAAAATGCATATGCACGTGCAGAATCATGTTAAAATTAGAATAGAAAATGTAGGGAATAACTAACCAACTTTAACATGCATAAAATACTTTTTCTTAATTAATATTCAAGAAAATGGTAAAATATATCCGTGTTCCTAGTCCACACTAATGAAAAGACCAAGACTGGAACGAAATTCACAGAACATTGTAAAAGACTTAAAATTTAGTTTACCTGGAATTCCTCATAAGGATTCAAGAAAGGGTTATGATAATTCAAAGCAACCACGAGACCAATTGAAATCTGTATACTCAACCAAGAAAAAACAATAATAAATGAGATGGACAGTAACATTATGATGAACAATTCCATGAAAATGTTTTTAGACTTAAATAACAGCTATAGCACCAGCAATGTATAAAATGACAATAAATGAAGATTTGGCAACGATAGTAAGATTAGGGGTGATAACGAGCCGAGCTGAGCCCGAGCCTGGCTAGGCTCGTCAGGCTCGGCTCGAAATGAAAAATTTTGCTATAATTTTTTTATATAAAAAATTTGTTAAAAGTCTCTTTCATAACCAACACTGAAACGAAATTCAATGATCGAAAAGGGGGGAAAAGTGCCAAAATTAGATTAATCCAAATAATCAATAAATATTTTTATAATACAAACCCATAATTAAAGAAAATACAAAATCAAACAACAACCAACTAAAGAAAATGCCCAATTTATTTTAGTTAATTTACTTTTAGTAGATTTTTCCTAATTTATTTTATTGATTTTCTTTTGCTAAACATATTACTTTTAGTGCATATGTAGATTCCGAGCCTGTTCACGAGCTTTCCGAGCTTGTTAAGGTTTCGAGCCGATCCCGAGCTCGAGTCGAGCTCACTCGAGCCGAGCTTTGACCGAGCCGAGCCCGAGTAGCTCGCGAGCCGGTCAGGCTCATTATCACCCCTAAGTAAGATAATGATGTTGTAAGAACTTAAAATTAGGACAGCAAGTGAGAAGAAAATAACCACAAAATGATAGTGGTGATAAAAATAATGAAATAGTAAAACAAAATGTTCTTCCAGGTCACACGGAATCAGGCAAGGAATATGGCACAAAATCTGCCAACATAAAATAGAACTTAGAAAATTTTCATACCAGTTTTTGTCCAAATTTAAGGGGAAGAGTCTGTACCTAATACTAAGCTTTCAATAAGATCGCAAAGGGCTAAAGACTCTACTGTCTTAAGTAGTAACCGATACAGCTAAAAAGTTGGGTGGGGGATTATGGTCACCTGTTTGTCAAACCAATACATATCCATTTGACATCAGCACTAAAATCTAGTGACTTTGTTAAAAATATTCATTTCAGAGTGCAACTAACACATACAATACTGGAATAATAAAATGACGCCAAATTTTACATCTTCCAGAATAAAAGCTTGAATATCCATGCAATAACAGGTCCAGTTTTAGCAAGTTGTTTATTTATAAACATACTGCATATTTTGGTAATCTTAAGGCGGCAGATGGAATTCTCCACGAACAGAGCACTAACATTCTATTTAAGATCGGCCTAAAACAGAGAGCAGCAAGACAAACTTTATTACCTGTCTATCTTTCATGTGGTACAAAAATGAACCTCCATAAGTCTTGGAATCCAAAGGCCAGCCTAATGTATGGAGAACTGCGCCAGGTTTATGCTTGTTCTCATCGATTTCCCAAACCTGATTGAAGAAAAATATCAACAAACATTATCTCCAATATGCAGCATATATTAACACAGGATTGTATCTCAAAAGGGAGAAGTATAAAAACCAAACATCAAACCCAGAAAAACATATTCTTCAGATGTAAAAATTTACCTCTTTAATTCCCAGAGCATAAGTTTGATGTTGAGCTTGTACCTTCTCTCTCAGCTTGTACTCTTTCATTAATTTCTGTTCAAGAAAATTAAGACAATGACCATCACTAACATTCTTTACTAGTAAAACTAGCTAAATTGGAACCCTAGAACAGCAACTTTAGCAGCAATTTTTTCCTGAAAACCTGTGACAATGATCCCCGACATCCTTCAGCTAGAAGTGTAATCCGACCTGCATGTTAACATCACAGTTTAGTCTGCTACTAGCAAAATAAATTCATAGAGCACAGAGAGGAAGAGATAGAGGAAGAGAGAGATGCCTTTCAATGCCACACCACGCTGGAAATTCTCTTTTTTAGAACCATCTTTGGCAACTCCCATGTCATTAGTTCCAATCCCAACAACTTTATTGTCTTCATCATATAAGATCTAAACAATGGAACACCTTGTCATTCGAACAGTCATCATAATATCAAACAGAAACAAGACAAGTAAAATATAAGTACCTCACTGGCAGCAAAACCCGGATAAATTTCTACTCCCAATTCCTCAGCTTTTGCCCCCATCCAACGCACCAATTGACTTAAGCTACATCAGAACATCCAAGATATTAAGCTTTAAGGTAAAGTTGAGGCCATCAAATGGGAAGAAGTATAGAAAAAGGAAGGGTCACATTATTCATAGTTCAAAATATTAAATTCCATTGAAGGAATTGCAGGTGCTCATAAGATGAGATGAGTGTCAAAGCTTAATTTGATCAGCAACCTATCATTTATTCAGCAAACAGTTGGTTTCCAAAGTTGCAATCTGCTTAATTTGATTATTAAAATGAAAAGAAAAGACCCATTGCAATCTAGCCCAAATGCAATTGGTTGTCAAATTCATGTTCCAAGTTGTTCCAGGCAAGGTATATGAGCATTAGAGAAATACCTAATGACATAGTTTCCCTCGTTATCAAATGGACAAGGAAGTGAAATTGCATGATCCTTTGTAAGAAACAAAAACTTGTCGGATGAAACAGGGACATTTATTGGTGCCTGCGTGCAAAGCGAGCAAATGTAGAAAATGAAGTGAGAAAAACTATCAATGTTCAAATTACGTGCATGGTCAGTCATATATCCCTTGTCTTCTAGCAAAAGAAAATAAACAAGCAATCTTCAGTTAATACGAAGTTACTGTGTGCATGAAAGATGTTAGAACATAAAGCACCTAATGTCATTTCAAATTTACAGCAGTATTAGCATACAGGACTTACGAAATTCACCATTATCAATGTTATGCAGCAATAATATTTCATATAGAATTCATCCAAATTTTTGTAACTATTTGGATAGCAGAAACACAGGAAATTTATTTTTTTCTTTAAAAAAAACAAATTTTGTTAGCTTCTTTCTTATGTTAACTTGACAGAGACCATGTAGGAGATTCAACAATTTACAAGACCACCCACATAAAGTCATAAAGGCAAAAAAGTATTCTATCTGTTCAGGGATTTAAATTGCTGTTGCGGCAGCACTTTCGGTCGCGGTGTCTTATCGTGGGGACATAACATATGCAATTGCGGTTACTGCGAACCACTATTTGAATCCCTGTATCTGTTGTCACTTGTCAGCTATGGTTGAGGTAAGAAACTATGTTACTGACCTGGTTCCAAAATACCAGTCTTTAAACATATCATGAATAAATACACTTAAATTCTAAAATGAAGGCATCAAAAGAGAAGGCACCTCTTCGTCTTTCCATTGTGGGAGAAGCTCATTCAATGCCCGAGGTTCAAAAACGTTCCCAGAAAGGATGTGAGCACCTAAAATCACATAGAAACATCATTTGTTTTTCTCCCGAGCAATCACATAGAAATATTAAGCGATGTTTATAAATGCTGAAAGCTAAACTTGCAGTCTGCTATGGCTCTAAGCTCAATTGCCATAGTCAAATGTACAGTAAAACCCCCAAAAAGAAGATGACAGAAACTTACCCACTTCAGCACCTTTTTCAACAACACAAACTGATAGATCAGCATTTTTCTCCTGACACAACTGCTTGAGCCTTATAGCTGCAGATAAGCCCGCCGGACCAGCCCCAACGATGACAACATCATACTCTATAGACTCCCGATCAGTTTCACAGCTATAACTCCTAATCTCCCCAACAAAACCCTTCCACCTCAAAAACCCATTTCCATATCTTTCACGTTCTCTCAAATTAACACGATTTGGAAAATACCCAGACGAGAAAACCCGATCAAAAGCGAGCCTAGTGCCTAAAGAAGGTGGGTTTGGATTAAAATAGTGAAAACAGGATTGCCCTTTTGGAGTGGCAGAAGAAAGTGGTGAAAGGAAGGGAAGGTGAAGCTGCTTGCGATTCTTGAGAGAGGTTGATTTGGAGTATATGGAGAGAAATCTGTGCATGATTGAAGCAGGATAAGGATTGAAAGGAAAATCCTTACGTTTTCTGTTTGATGTATAGCAAAGAGGGGAAGCAATTGAAGTATTATATATGTTTACAAAGAGGCTTCACTGGGTCTGGAACTGACGTGCCATGCTCATCCTAGTTTTGTCTTCTTCTCTCTAGGTTTGGCTGTCCTTGTAATCAAAATCATTTCATACATTCTTTTCTTTTCTTTTCTTTTCTTTTTTAATAACATTAATTTAAAAAAAAATCATTTCCAATCATATTGAGCGTTGTAAAGATTTTGTTTCTATTACATAATTGGGGTTCAAATACGGATTGAAATTTCCTGCTCTTTCGGTGTCTTTATTTATTCTTTATGCTTAAAATTAGGTTTAAGATTTTATGTTAGGGTTTATAGTTAGAGTTTAGGAAATTTAGGGTTAAGTATATTTTTTAAGGTATAAAGTGTAATATTTAGGATTTAAAATTTAGGGTTATGACTTGTAATTTAATTTTATAGTGATTTTTAGTATTGGGACATAAGTAATGACACCGAAAGGGGCATAAGATTTTTATCCTTCAAACAGTGTAGTTTGTATGATGCATGTCTTTTAAAATATTGGGCTTCTTATTCTTTAAGTGTCAAAAAATGTCTCTAATATTCAATTGAATATTATTTTAGCCTATATTTTAAATAAAAGTAATTTAACCCCCAACATTTCATTTTGGATCAAAATAGTCTCTCTACGAATGAAAATTGTTAGTCAACTGACGATAAACAACTTGAAATGACCTGACAGAATGACACGTCGGAAGAAAAAATATTTTATATTTATATAATTTTTTAAATTATTTTTTGACTCATGTGTCATCTTATAAAGTTAGCATATTTGTCTATATGACATTTCTATTGCAGTGTACACTGTCACGTAGGTTTGTCACATCATTTCAAGTCATATATCGTCAATTGAATAACAGTTTTAATTCGTAGAGGTGTCATTTTAACCCAAAATAAAACGTTGAGGGAATTGCTTCAAAAAAAATATGGGCTAATATGACTATTTAGTCAAAACATTAGGGGTATTGTTTGATATTATAAGTCAAAAAAATTCAGATGAATCAATTTATTTATTCAATGACTTAATTAAGTAACAAAAAAATCATACTTAATTGTTTGTTTTTTTAAGTTTAAAAACTTCTTATTCATTTAAGTCATAATATAATTTTATTATTATTTGACTTAAAAGAAAAACCAACCCTAAATTATACATTTTGTTTGTTTTTGGCCTTTAAATTATTTTTTTGGTCAAAATAAGTACTTAAACTATTAGTTTTGGTCACTTTAAGTCTGGTAGTTAAAAATTATTCGACCAATAAGATATTGACACGTCACAAATTTTTTTGACCAATAGGTACTTAAGGATTACAAGCAAAAAATAGTATAGTTTAAGTACTTATTTTGACAAAAAAGAGTTTAAAAACTTAAAATAACTAAAAATAATAGTTTAAGTATTTATTTTGACAAAAAATAATTTAAAGACTAAATACAAACAAAATAGATAGTTTAAGGGTTGATCTTTTAATTAAGTAATATTATTTTAATGATGTTTATGGTAAATTGCTAAAAAAAATTGTAATAATCAGTAGGATAACTCCATATCATCTGCTTCTTCATTCAAATCTTCTAAAAAAATATGTAACTGACATTTCACATTTTAAAATTAATATGAAATATATCATTGACTATGTAAGATGAAATAATATAAATATTTTTAATTATTTGATCAATTATTAGATCTCAATATATATATTATAAATTGGAATAAAAAATCATAAGTGAACATATAAGATTAACACATCAATACTATTTTTAATTAAAATTTATGTTGTCAATAATTAAAATTAATTAAATAATTTAAATTAATTTAAAATTCATTTATTTAAATGCAAAAGTAGATAAATAAAAATATAAACTTTTAGGATATTTAAAAAGTTTAAATTGAAAAAATCTATTATATTATTTTAAATTTTAATATTATCCTTTTTACATGAGGTAAAAGTATAAATTGGAAAAGTAAATTTTATAAGCTACTGAATTTTTATTAAAACTATAAAAGATATCACAATTACAATGCATCTAGAAAGGAGACTAAAATCTCTTACAACCCATATACAAAGAAAAGTGAATACATCTATAGAGATAAGCATACCATTAAAATCCAGAAGCTTTCCTGAATCTCCTTGTTCCGCTACCTATGACTGATTACATCGACAAACAACCATCAACCGAGTGGAAATTTAACTTTCCATGAGCACCGACAAAATTATAATAAAAAATTAGCGTCGTTAAAATCTCTATGCGGGCAACAAACGACCACTATGGTATGCTGAAATCATGCCACAATAACAAATGAAACAAACCACAAAATAAAAAAACATGTCACAAAGGACAGAGGAAAACACATATTACAAGGACAGAGAAAATATGTGCCATAAAAGCAGAAATTCTTATTAAAACATGAAAAAATTAGAAAAAATAAGAAAATAATAAATCCGGTGGTCGACAACTAATATTAACATTAATTTCCGACCACCAGTCAATGGAAAAAAAGAGAAGTTACAAAGCCACGGCTGCACTTTTTTTTGATGAAAGCTAAAGTGATTACAAGTAGTATTTGTTCTAAATATACTCTCAACCATTTGACAATGAACGCTCAATTACCATGCTGCAGTTGTTGGTGCTCGAACCCGTGACCTCTACGAACAACATGTATAATGTAAAAAGAGAGAGAGAGAAAATAGGTTAAAAATAATGTAATTTAAAATTTTAGAATAACATGTATAATGTCAAGTATATAACTTATTCAAAGTAAAAAATAGTATATAACATATAAAAATAGTATATAAATATACATGAAAACAAATTTTACTATGTTTTTCAAGTGGTATATTTTCTTTTTAATAAATTTAATTTTTAATATTAAATTAAAAACATTTGAACAAAAATCCATAGAAAGTTTTATATTACACTATTAAAATTCTGCAATAACTTTATCTAAGTAGATTTACATGTTTAAAAAATATGTAAGTAAATTTTACACATATATAATTTATTTAATTATATATATATTTACCAAAATAAAAATTAATTAATTGGCATTTTAAACAATTTAAAAAGGAGTCAATAAAAATTGTTGTCAAAATTGATGAATATCGATTGATCCTTACAAATTAATCATTTGTAAGGATTTTGTTTATTTGTATGATAAACAAATAGAAGAGAGGAGGATTCAAATAATGGTCATGTTTGGTAATTAGCGGATAGCTGATAGCGGATTATATTAGTTGATAGCCGATTGCATTAGTTGATTTGACTATTGAATTGTATTAGCTGATTGTATAAAAATGTTTGGTAAAATTAACTGATAGCTGATAGTTGTTTGATTATTTAAACAAGTAAAATGACATATAAAGACATGATTATATTCGATACTTATTTGAATAGTTTATTAGTTTATCAATATTTTGTATCTATTAATATTAATTAGATTATAAAAAGTATTATTTTTTAATATAACATTACTAAGAATATTTGAATGATCTATATATTAATTTATTATTTATATAATTATTTTAAATATAATTTAATTAATTATTAAATTTAAATACAAATATAAATGTGTGAGAATAAAAAGAAAAAAACAAAAGGTATTAGTTTACAAGTGTCGCAGGACCTATTTGGTAAAGAGAGATTTAAGCTAAAATTAGAGGTTTGACCGGTCAAATCTGTTGAGATGTGTGGTGCTCGATTCGTTCAACCGATTATGCTCACCAAGTGGTGGAGAGGTGGATTTTTGGGTGGAAGGGTTTAGGAAGCTAGAAAGAATAAAGACACGATGATTTATAGTGGTTCAACCTTCTAACCAAGGTCTACATCCACTACCTTAGCTCCCCACTAAGGATTTCACAACCAATTCCACTAATAGATTCGTCCCCTTTTCTAGGCTTAGGAGGAAACCCTTTACACCGATCAAGCTTCTACCCAAAGCCTTGATCAAAACCCTCTTTTACAAAGAGAAACAAGAAGCAAACTTAAACCCTCTAATAGCTGTTTGTTTGCACAATTAAGCTCTCACCCAAAACCTAAAACACTTGAGCAAATTTGACAATTTTGGTTCACTAGTGTTTGTCTATACAATAATTGACACTTTAGGCTCTAAGACAATTCTTGATCATTTGTTGATTGACAATTGAAGCATTAGCCTTCTCTTGATGCTTGGAGGTCCCTTTTATACTCCCAATTGAGTTTGTAGCCGTTACTAGCCGTTGGGATCAAATTGGAGCCGTTGAGGACTTTAATTCCCACCATAAATGCATTCTGCAGCTCTCCGTTTCGAAACGCTCGATGCCGTTTCGAAACACTCTCAATGTAGAAAGAGCCGTTGCAGTCTGTCAGGGTTCCCGTTTCGGAACACCCCCTTGCCGTTTCGGAACGCGTATCGAAACGCTATAAGCCCGTATCGAAACGCCTGCATTTAAAAGTTGGTTGGGAAAGAGCCGTTGGGTTTTATGACCGTTATGGTCAATGCCACGTGGGCGTATCGAAACGGCCTAGCCCGTTTCGAAACGCTGGGCAAAAATTCAGTCCAGGGTAAGCCCGTTTCGAAACACGTTTCGAAACGTTTTTGCTACTGGAGCACCCTGTTTCGAAACGCCCTAAGGTGTTTCGAAACACCTGGACAGGTTTGAGAAGTTTGGCTTTAAAACACATGAAAAACCCTTTTGAGAAATTTCCTAAACACAATTTCAAGTTGTTTGGACTTTGTAAATGTTTTAAATACTTTTTAAATCAGTCCAAAACATTTTTCAATTATTATATCAAAACATTAGTTCTACAATCTCCCCCTTTTTGATATAATAAAACTCACTTGAAAAATTGTTTGAGATTCTCCCCCTTTAACTTTAAAAATGTGAATAAGAGTTGAAAATTTTTAATTCAAATAAAGCTCCCCCTTATTCATTTTAAAATTCAATTTTTCAAACCATTTCTCCCCCTTTTTGTTATATCAAAAGGAATTTAAAACATTAAGTTCAAAATAACACTAGAGGTAAAAACTTTGACAAAAATAAGAATTTGGTTTAAAATGGCTCCCCCTTACTCAAAGCATCATCAAAATGTTAGTCACAACATATATGATCATCTAGTTGAATTTAAAAAAAAAATTAACAAAAGAAATCAAAAACAACTAGAATTTTACCAACACTTGAACTCAAGGTAGGATGTGAAGTCTTCCTTCTTCAAGTGTTCTTCCTTGTGTGCATGAAGCTCCCCCTCAATGTTTGACTTGTTGAACATCTCCATCACACCTAGCAATAGACAATCAAGTAATTTTTGGTATCCAAATTGCTTTGGATCCATGAACATTAGTAGCACAAATTTTAGTCCCCTTAGGAATCCATTTTTCAATGTCATCCTTTTTAATTGAAGTGGTTAGTCCTTTTGGGACCCAAACACTTCTAAAACATTTTCCCTTAATAAATCTAGGGGCACTAGATTGTCTAACATAAAAATTTGATTTTCCAAAATTGTTTTTCTTTTCAAGTTCTTTGGAAATCAAATCTTTTTCTTCTTGAACTTTTTGAAGCAATTTTTGTAAATCAAAACATTTTAACTCAAACTCTTCAAGTTTTGCTTCAAGTTCAAGTTTGGTTCTAGAAAGCAAATCATTTTGAATTTTTAACTTTGAAATC
Source organism: Hibiscus trionum (assembly GCA_030270665.1). Taxonomy (NCBI): domain Eukaryota; kingdom Viridiplantae; phylum Streptophyta; class Magnoliopsida; order Malvales; family Malvaceae; genus Hibiscus; species Hibiscus trionum. Next base: position 2,282,505 of record BSYR01000025.1, on the reverse strand, counting down.
AATTTATTGTTTTTCAAAATGTGGCTTTTAAAATCTAAAACCAAATCGTCATAGGCATCTTGTAATTCATCAAAAGAGTAAGAACATGAAGTAGATGAATTAGAAGTTACCCTTGAATCTTCTTCGATGGCCATAAGCCAAAGGTTGGCTTGTTCATCGTCGGTGGAGTCCTCATCACTCCAAGTAGCCACATGTGCCTTCTTCTTATGGCTTGAAGTGCTTGCCCTCTCCTTTTTTTTAGGTTCCCGTTCAAGCTCTCTCAAAGCTTTCTTCATGAACGGGGCACACTTCTTGAAGAGATGAACTATCTCTTCATTTTCATCCTCCTCTTCACTAGAGTAGACATGATGGCAAGTGGAGGATTTGAGAGCCATGGCACTTGCATTGATGCCAAGCCCTTTGATTTTCTTCTCTCCCATAGCTCTAATTTCTTCCCTCTTCTTCTCATCCTCTTTATTCTTCTTCATGATTTGATGAGTAAGGAGTGACCCCATGAGTTCATCAAGCTTCAAAGTCTTCAAATTTTTGGCTTCGATGATGGCGGTCCTCTTTGAGTCCCATGACTCGGGAAGTGAGTAGATGAGCTTTCGAACAAGCTTCTCCTCCGGGATTGCTTCTCCATAGCCTTTAAGACCATTCGTGATTGTGGAGAACCTATCAAACATCTTCTCGATGTTCTCTTCCGGATCCATTTTGAAGTTTTCATACTCAAGAGTTAGGAGCCCAATCTTGGTCTCCTTGACTTCATTTGTTCCCTCGTATGTGACTTCAAGCTTGTCCCATACCTCCTTGGCACTCTCACAAGAAGACATCTTCTCATAGATGGATGGACCAAATGCACAAAATAAAATGTGCAAGGCTTTGCAATTTAGCTCCATCTTCTTGCGATCGTCGGCACTCCATTCCACTTTGCTCCCTTGTGGCACGAACGGACCATCTTCAACTATATCCCATAGCTTGTAATCTCTTGACTTCAAGAAGAATTTCATCTTTGTCTTCCAATGGGCATAGTGATCTCCGTTGAAGAAAGGCGGTTTGTCGATGGATTGCGCCATTTGAGCCGGTTGATGAAAAAGTGATCGAGCTTGCCGGATCTTCTCAATAGGATGTGAATCCTCTTCGATTGAGCCAAGCTCTGATACCAATTGTTGAGATGTATGGTGCTCGATTCGTTCAACCGATTATGCTCACCAAGTGGTGGAGAGGTGGATTTTTGGGTGGAAGGGTTTAGGAAGCTAGAAAGAATAAAGACACGATGATTTATAGTGGTTAAACCTTCTAACCAAGGTCTACATCCACTACCTTAGCTCCCCACTAAGGATTTCACAACCAATTCCACTAATTGATTCGTCCCATTTTCTAGGCTTAGGAGGAAACCCTTTACACCGATCAAGCTTCTACCCAAAGCCTTGATCAAAACCCTCTTTTACAAAGAGAAACAAGAAGCAAACTTAAACCCTCTAATAGGTGTTTGTTTGCACAATTAAGCTCTCACCCAAAACCTAAAACACTTGAGCAAATTTGACAATTTTGGCTCACTAGTGTTTGTCTATACAATAATTGACACTTTAGGCTCTAAGACAATTCTTGATCATTTGTTGATTGACAATTGAAGCATTAGCCTTCTCTTGATGCTTGGAGGTCCCTTTTATACTCCCAATTGAGTTTGTAGCCGTTACTAGCCGTTGGGATCAAATTGGAGCCGTTGAGGACTTTAATTCCCACCATAAATGCATTCTGCAGCTCTCCGTTTCGAAACGCTCGATGCTGTTTCGAAACACTCTCAATGTAGAAAGAGCCGTTGCAGTCTGTCAGGGTTCCCGTTTCGGAACACCCCCTTGCCGTTTCGGAACGCGTATCGAAACGCTATAAGCCCGTATCGAAACGCCTGCATTTAAAAGTTGGTTGGGAAAGAGCCGTTGGGTTTTATGACCGTTATGGTCAATGCCACGTGGGCGTATCGAAACGGCCTAGCCCGTTTCGAAACGCTGGGCAAAAATTCAGTCCAGGGTAAGCCCGTTTCGAAACACGTTTCGAAACGTTTTTGCTACTGGAGCACCCTGTTTCGAAACGCCCTAAGGTGTTTCGAAACACCTGGACAGGTTTGAGAAGTTTGGCTTTAAAACACATGAAAAACCCTTTTGAGAAATTTCCTAAACACAATTTCAAGTTGTTTGGACTTTGTAAATGTTTTAAATACTTTTTAAATCAGTCCAAAACATTTTTCAATTATTATATCAAAACATTAGTTCTACAATCTCCCCCTTTTTGATATAATAAAACTCACTTGAAAAATTGTTTGAGATTCTCCCCCTTTAACTTTAAAAATGTGAATAAGAGTTGAAAATTTTTAATTCAAATAAAGCTCCCCCTTATTCATTTTAAAATTCAATTTTTCAAACCATTTCTCCCCCTTTTTGTTATATCAAAAGGAATTTAAAACATTAAGTTCAAAATAACACTAGAGGTAAAAACTTTGACAAAAATAAGAATTTGGTTTAAAATGGCTCCCCCTTACTCAAAGCATCATCAAAATGTTAGTCACAACATATATGATCATCTAGTTGAATTTAAAAAAAAAATTAACAAAAGAAATCAAAAACAACTAGAATTTTACCAACACTTGAACTCAAGGTAGGATGTGAAGCCTTCCTTCTTCAAGTGTTCTTCCTTGTGTGCATGAAGCTCCCCCTCAATGTTTGACTTGTTGAACATCTCCATCACACCTAGCAATAGACAATCAAGTAATTTTTGGTATCCAAATTGCTTTGGATCCATGAACATTAGTAGCACAAATTTTAGTCCCCTTAGGAATCCATTTTTCAATGTCATCCTTTTTAATTGAAGTGGTTAGTCCTTTTGGGACCCAAACACTTCTAAAACATTTTCCCTTAATAAATCTAGGGGCACTAGATTGTCTAACATAAAAATTTGATTTTCCAAAATTGTTTTTCTTTTCAAGTTCTTTGGAAATCAAATCTTTTTCTTCTTGAACTTTTTGAAGCAATTTTTGTAAATCAAAACATTTTAACTCAAACTCTTCAAGTTTTGCTTCAAGTTCAAGTTTGGTTCTAGAAAGCAAATCATTTTGAATTTTTAACTTTGAAATCAATTTATTGTTTTTCAAAATGTGGCTTTTAAAATCTAAAACCAAATCGTCATAGGCATCTTGTAATTCATCAAAAGAGTAAGAACATGAAGTAGATGAATTAGAAGTTACCCTTGAATCTTCTTCGATGGCCATAAGCCAAAGGTTGGCTTGTTCATCGTCGGTGGAGTCCTCATCACTCTAAGTAGCCACATGTGCCTTCTTCTTATGGCTTGAAGTGCTTGCCCTCTCCTTTTTTTTAGGTTCTCGTTCAAGCTCTCTCAAAGCTTTCTTCATGAACGGGGCACACTTCTTGAAGAGATGAACTATCTCTTCATTTTCATCCTCCTCTTCACTAGAGTAGACATGATGGCAAGTGGAGGATTTGAGAGCCATGGCACTTGCATTGATGCCAAGCCCTTTGATTTTCTTCTCTCCCATAGCTCTAATTTCTTCCCTCTTCTTCTCATCCTCTTTATTCTTCTTCATGATTTGATGAGTAAGGAGTGACCCCATGAGTTCATCAAGCTTCAAAGTCTTCAAATTTTTGGCTTCGATGATGGCGGTCCTCTTTGAGTCCCATGACTCGGGAAGTGAGTAGATGAGCTTTCGAACAAGCTTCTCCTCCGGGATTGCTTCTCCATAGCCTTTAAGACCATTCGTGATTGTGGAGAACCTATCAAACATCTTCTCGATGTTCTCTTCCGGATCCATTTTGAAGTTTTCATACTCAAGAGTTAGGAGCCCAATCTTGGTCTCCTTGACTTCATTTGTTCCCTCGTATGTGACTTCAAGCTTGTCCCATACCTCCTTGGCACTCTCACAAGAAGACATCTTCTCATAGATGGATGGACCAAATGCACAAAATAAAATGTGCAAGGCTTTGCAATTTAGCTCCATCTTCTTGCGATCGTCGGCACTCCATTCCACTTTGCTCCCTTGTGGCACGAACGGACCATCTTCAACTATATCCCATAGCTTGTAATCTCTTGACTTCAAGAAGAATTTCATCTTTGTCTTCCAATGGGCATAGTGATCTCCGTTGAAGAAAGGCGGTTTGTCGATGGATTGCGCCATTTGAGCCGGTTGATGAAAAAGTGATCGAGCTTGCCGGATCTTCTCAATAGGATGTGAATCCTCTTCGATTGAGCCAAGCTCTGATACCAATTGTTGAGATGTATGGTGCTCGATTCGTTCAACCGATTATGCTCACCAAGTGGTGGAGAGGTGGATTTTTGGGTGGAAGGGTTTAGGAAGCTAGAAAGAATAAAGACACGATGATTTATAGTGGTTCAACCTTCTAACCAAGGTCTACATCCACTACCTTAGCTCCCCACTAAGGATTTCACAACCAATTCCACTAATTGATTCGTCCCATTTTCTAGGCTTAGGAGGAAACCCTTTACACCGATCAAGCTTCTACCCAAAGCCTTGATCAAAACCCTCTTTTACAAAGAGAAACAAGAAGCAAACTTAAACCCTCTAATAGGTGTTTGTTTGCACAATTAAGCTCTCACCCAAAACCTAAAACACTTGAGCAAATTTGACAATTTTGGCTCACTAGTGTTTGTCTATACAATAATTGACACTTTAGGCTCTAAGACAATTCTTGATCATTTGTTGATTGACAATTGAAACATTAGCCTTCTCTTGATGCTTGGAGGTCCCTTTTATACTCCCAATTGAGTTTATAGCCGTTACTAGCCGTTGGGATCAAATTGGAGCCGTTAAGGACTTTAATTCCCACCATAAATGCATTCTGCAGCTCCCCGTTTCGAAACGCTCGATGCCATTTCGAAACACTCTCAATGTAGAAAGAGCCGTTGCAGTCTGTCAGGGTACCCGTTTCGGAACACCCCCTTGTCATTTCGGAACGCGTATCGAAACGCTATAAGCCCGTATCGAAACGCCTGCATTTAAAAGTTGGTTGGGAAAGAGCCGTTGGGTTTTATGACCGTTATGGTCAATGCCACGTGGGCGTATCGAAACGGCCTAGCCCGTTTCGAAATGCTGGGCAAAAATTCAGTCCAGGGTAAGCCCGTTTCGAAACACGTTTCGAAACGTTTTTGCTACTGGAGCACCCTGTTTCGAAACGCCCTAAGGTGTTTCGAAACACCTGGACAGGTTTGAGAAGTTTGGCTTTAAAACACATGAAAAACCCTTTTGAGAAATTTCCTAAACACAATTTCAAGTTGTTTGAACTTTGTAAATGTTTTAAATACTTTTTAAATCAGTCCAAAACATTTTTCAATTATTATATCAAAACATTAGTTCTACAAAATTCGCTAATTTAGATGTTTGGTAAAGAGCAGATTGAAATAGCGGATTGGGTGAAACCTCTAATTTTGAAAAAGCTGCTAATAGGAGTTTTTGAAATTAGAGGTTTTGACATAAGAGTTATAAAGATCATTTTACCCTTAACAATTATTAAAAATCTCTAAATAACCTAATTTAATTATTTCTATTTTAATTCTTCAACCTCACATATTTACATTGTGACTTTGTAAACTTATACTTTTTGTTTTTTTTATTCTCACATATTTATATTTATATTTGTATTTAGATTTAATTTTAATTAAATTATATTAAAATAACTATATAAATAATAAATTAATATGTAGATCCTTCAAATATGTTTAATAATGTTATATTAAAAATATTGATAATTAATAAACTATTCAAATAATTATCGAATATAATCATGTCCTTATATGTCATTTTACTTGTTTAAATAATCAAACAGCTATCAACTATCAGTTAATTTTACAAAACAATTTTATACAATCAGCTAATACAATTCGTTAGTCAAATCAACTAATGCAATCAACTATCAACTAATGTAATCCGCTACCAGCTATCCACTAATTGCCAAACAGGGCCACAATGTAAATACACGAGGTTAAAGAATTAAAATAGAAATGGTTAAATTTAGGTTATTTGGAGATTTTTTATAATTGTTAAGGGTAAAAGGGTCATTATAACTCTTATGTCAAAATCTCTAATTTCAAAAAGCTCCTATTAGTAGTTTTTTCAAAAGTAGAGATTTCACCCTAATCCGCTATTTACCAAACATCTAAATTAATGGATTTAACTGGCCAAATCTCTAATTTTAGCCTAAACCTTTAATTTTGGCTCAAACCTCTAATTTTAGCCTAAACCTTTAATTTTGGCTCAAACCTCTCTTTACCAAATAGGGCCAATATATATATACATATACATATATACATATATACATACATATATATATATATATATATATATATATATATTATTTTAAGGATAATAGGGTTTAAAATGCTAATGATTCTCCATTACCGATGATTATTTTTCTTTTATTTAAATATTAAAATACTTTTTTTAAATATGTGTAAAACTATTTAAATATTAAACTAATATTAAATTAAATTATTTAATAAATTTACAACATTTAAATATTCTACAAAGGATCTAAAATAAGAAAATTCATTACTTTAATGGTAATTTTGTCCAAAATATCAGAAATTGACAAGGGTAGGAATCACATTCTCGGAATGTTGACAAAAAACGCTACTGTTGGTAATAATCTTTTCTAGATTGGTGGAAATAAGGAGAAACCAAACATGAGGATAAGATTTCAGAAAAGATTATTACCACTGATAATAATCTTTTTCGTGAACCTTGCATAACCAATTAAGTTTTTAAATAATAAAATATATTATTATAAGAATAAGTTCAGACTAGGAAACTGGCAGCCGACCAGAGCCGGCCGGTTTAATAGGTACGTTTCCCATCATGATACGGTTTTTGGCTATTGGTTGGGATGATCGGTCGGTTGGGTTTTGGAAACCAAAAAAGCAAGCAAACCAAATTGCCTTTAAAACAAGCTTCCCTTTATTTGATCACAAAAACAAAACCCTAATTCATTGTCCATCACCTCAGTTTTTTCTTTGAGAAATTAGGGTTTTCTTATCACTCTCCTTCACCTTCAAACTCCTTCGCCCTTCCCTCCATTTCAAGGTTTGTTTTTTTAGTAAAAAAATGTTCTTTGCTTCTCCAGCTTAATTCTTGTAATTCATACTGTTTTTTTTTCATTTTTTTGTTGAAATGGTTTTTTTTTGCTCAGTTAAGCCTAAAAGAGGAGCTTTTTTTTGTTTGTCTTTGTGGGTTTGTTGATTTTTTTTACTTTTTTATATTTATATTATTAATCAGTTTTTTTTTTCTGTTTTATAGTTCAAGAACCATAAAGTAGTCCTGGAAATCGATAATTGTTACTTATTAAGAGAACTTAAAAGAAAATATGATTTCCCAGAATTGTTTATGTGTACTTCTTTGGTTTATTTCTATATGTGTGTACTTTCTCTTTTTTGTTCTGGATATAGGTCACATTTTTTTTGCTTGTATGTCAAGATTCTTTCTGTTTGGTGTGTTATGAAATGTTCCATGTTCAATCCGGATTTTGAATTATATGATTTGGTTGGTGCTAATGATCAAGGCAGAAACTATCATATTCAATTGACTTCTTGTTTAAGGTCTGTAGTTATTGTTTTGCCGTATATCTTTATAATGTAATAAAAGGACATTAATAGGATAACAAGGCGACAGAGCTAGTTTGTTGGTAGATCGATAATTGGCTTTGGCTTCTCCCTGGAGATTTTATGTGGGATTGTAGCTTTTGAGGGACTTGTTCTATGGGATGTTTGTCTTGTTTCTGTGTTTATTTGGCTTTGTATTGAATTATCATGTTTCTGTAGTGCCATTAGGACAGTTCTAGTCATTTTTCCAATTTATCTTAATATAATCTGGGCGTAGTTCATGATGATGTACCCTGTTACCTCATAAAGAATGTTGTGGATTTTGTTTTCTTTCTGATATAGAATAGTGTAATATTAAGTTACTAATACGATTTGTGGTGTATTAATTTCATATCCCGCTGAGATTTCTTGTATGTTTGTTCCAGCAGGGCATATGGCTAGTGCTGAGGATGGCAAGGAACCAGAATGGGTAGAGAGAGTACGATCAGAGGGAGCTGTTCCACTACTTGAACCAGATAACTGTCCGAATGGTTGGGCATGTCCATCCGGGGATAACTTCATGGTAAGGGGTCCGGAGTACTTGTCAAACAAGGTTAAAATTCCTGGTGGTAAATATCTGCTTAAGTCTCTTGGTTTTGACTGGATTAGAACTTCCACAAAGCTCTGTGACCTCTTAAGCCATCGTAAAAATCGTGTTAGAAAAGCTGTCGAAGAAGCCTTTCCAAAAGGTGATAAGCCTTTTATTTGGGCATTTAATCTTCAGCTCCCAACTAAGGACAACTATAGTGCTGTAGCTTATTTTGTATCCACTGAACCTATTCCAGAGGGTTCTTTGATGGACCAATTCTTGAAAGGTGATGATGAATTTAGAAACTCAAGGCTTAAACTGATTGCTAACATAGTCAAAGGGCCATGGATTGTTCGAAAAGCAGTTGGAGAGCAAGCAATATGCATCATTGGACGAGCCCTTTCATGCAAGTATTGTATATCTGAGAATTTTTGTGAAGTTGATATTGATATTGGATCTTCGATGGTTGCAAGTGCTATTGTTCACCTGGCATTTGGTTACATTACAACTCTGACAGTTGACCTGGCTTTTCTTATTGAGAGTCAGACTGAAACAGAGCTTCCCGAACAGCTCTTAGGTGCTGTTCGATTCTCTGAACTGAAACCTGATTCTGCTCAGTTTATCGAACCGTCATCTTATGGGAGCAGTGGGAATTTGCAAGCATCACTGCCAACACGCTTATGGAAGTCACTTGGACATGGATTTTCTCAGCTTATTCATCCAGGAGCTCAAGAAAGTGGCTCAGTCTCTACTTCAACAACCCAAGTTAATGGTGCTGCTGGTCATGATGAAAGTGATGGAGATGTTAAGAAATGGTAAGCTTCCATCATAATGAATCCCCTGCTTCCCCCATCTCTTTTCCTTGTTTTTTGGCAAGTTCCTTTCATTTTTTATACGTTCTCTTTTCTACCATTTCTGTTGGTCAAATATGGTTTGTGCTATGTGTCGAAGTTTGGTGGTATAATAGTCGATGACTTTGTACTCCGAGTCTTCACTTTTGTTGAAATACCCCTACCCGATTTTCATGTCTGATCATATCTGGACATGAATATGAAGATATGATCTTTAAACGACCCTTCAAATACATGAGAAAATTAGAAAAGTTCCACAAGCACATGCTGAATACATACCCGTCTCCCCACATATGAATGAGAATTATGAGTGGATTGAGAAGTAATGGATCCCGATGTGTAGGTGACAAGTCTAGTTTTTATTCCTTGCTGCCTTTCATGCCCCAGATGTATAGTTGTTTAAGAATGAATAAATAACACGTATTATAGTTCCGATAATCACACTTAACACTAAATAAATCCCTTGTTTAGAGGATTGCAGAAGTTAGGAAACTATTGTATTTTTTTGCAGATTAATCAGATGGTTATGATCGATCAACTGTACACATCGTTGCTTTGCAGAAGCTTCCTTTTTCAATCGTTTTCAGATTCGATGGTATGCAATCTTTTGGTGACACGTGGCCGAATCATTGATAGAATTATTTTGTACTAATATTTATTTTCTCTCTTTTGGTTTATAGCAAATTAACCACAAATTATGTGTACCAATATTGCTGTCTATAGATAAACTTTTAGTTGTTTATGTGCTTTATTTTCCCTACCTTTTATTAATGATGCGTCCCTATCATTCCTACATACATGCATGCATGATGCATACAAGCATATGGAGTGAAAGATGACCATGCATCATGCATACAATAATATTGTGTTCCAAATAATATAAAGGGTAATTACACTGTTGGTCATCCAACTATAACTTTTTTTTTTTATTTTGGTTACAAGCTAAATTTTGTTAATGACATGTGTCGTCATGCTATTGGTTTGTTGGTTAGGTGATAACAAAAGACTGATACAGTTGGGATTCAAACCCAAGTTTTGAGACAAAACATCTCTTCTCTAACCATGAAACATTGATGCTTGTATCTCTTTTATTAAGGTAAATTCGAGGGATGACGTTTTTTAAAGATAAAAAAGTTGTAACAACTCAGATTTCCGAATCAATATTAGAGTATTGGCTCAAGTCATCAACTAAGTGAAAAAAATAAGACATTTGGGTGAATTGGGCCAAGTTTGAACCATTATGCTGGAGAATTGAGTTTGGATTGGCTAGTGTAGGGTTCTTAGTGAGAAGCGACAGACTTGAGGGAATTATGTGGAAATTGTCATTTTTCTTTTGAAAGGTTGAATTCCCATGAAATTGGCTTGTTTTTACGAGGCTAGTTTTAGGATATTTCAAAAAATTATGAAATCAAAATCGTTGTAGGTTTTAAATATTTAAATTAATTATTATTTATTGAAAATAAAAATTAAAACAAAGAGGAATTTAAGTTTTAAAATGGTTTCAAACAAAAGAACTTTTCTAAATAAACATGGTTAGAAAAAAATATTTTTCGAGGTAAATATGTTTAGGGTAAAATACAAAAATAATGACTCAACTTTTGCCTCTCTCCTATTTTACTCACTCATCTTTAAATTGAGTCGATTTAATGACTCAACTTTTAACATTGAGTTTTTATCATCACCCAACCGTTATATTATAGATGCTGTTAATGATGTGGCATTTTTATTGATTTGGCCGCCACGTAAGCACACACACGTGTTAAAAAATCAAACCAAAACGACATATTTTTATCCCGTTTAACCTAAACGCATAGTTTAGAGGTTTAGTTCTTCAAACAAATCGTTATCTTTAGGTTTAAAAAATCAGAGAATTTGAAAAGTTTTTTAGAGCGTAAACACGAAATCCTCTGGGTAAATCGTGTGGGTTAATCGTTTGGGGGAATTTTTCGTTGTGTTTGACAATTACAAACAACGCTGAAAGGGTTTTCATCATCAGAAAATCGTTTGGTGAAACCTTATTGTGCAACATTTACAAACCGCTACAAGAAATAGAAGGTAAGTCTCAATTTACGAAATCATTTGGGTTAGGAAATTGAAAGGGTGAATGACATTGGACCAAATTTTCGGAAAGCATTTTGGTTTCGTATATGTATTAACTTGTTGGAGTTTCGGTTTTGTTTCAATTTACTTGTTGAAAGGGTAAAATGTTGAGTTTTCATCGATTCTAATATGGTGATGTTTTTAATTTCAGTTTACTCATGGAGAAGCGTGTGCTGCGTTCGAAGGGGATGACAAGAGTGCCATATGGTAAGTTTTATATTTCTATTAACTTGTTTGAGTAGTTTATGAATAAAACAATGGTGAATTACTTTCTGGATTAAATTGTTCGAGTAGTTTAGGGATAAAACAATGCTAATTTAATGTATGTCTGATGGTTAAATGGTATTTGTGTTTGAAAATTTAATGTAAGTTTTGTATTTGTATTAACTAGTTCGAGTAGTTTAGGGATGAAATAGTGGATGCCCTTATATGCTAGTTTAAGGTCTGAAAAGGGATAAAATATGTGTGTGTCTGATAGTTATGTCCATTTAAGGTATGTTTGATGGTTAAAGGGTATTTATGTTTGAAAATTTAATGTAAGTTTTGTATTTGTATTAACTGGTTCGAGTAGTTTAGGGATGAAACAGTGGATGCCCTTATATGCTAGTTTAAGGTCTGAAAAGTGATAAAATAGGTGTGTGTCTGATAGTTATGACCATTTAAGGTATGTTTGATGATTAAAGGTAAGGTATGTCTGATAGTTTAGGGTGGGGACTGCCTGCCTGCTATATATATGTTTGTTTAAGGTATTTGTGTGCTGGTGGGGGACCATGGTGGATAAAAAAATGTATACTTGTGTGCTAGTGGGGGACCATGGTGGATTAAAAAATGTCTATTTGTGTGCTGGTGGGGGACCATGTCCATATTAAATCGTTGGACCTAAAAAACAATTTTATTAGTTACATTAAAGACTTAGAGACAACGTTGGTAACTTAAAATAGTGCAGAACACTAAAACAGAAGCATACTTGTTTTTATGAATCTAAGTGTTTAATTAGTGCAGAACACTAAAACAGAATGGACTGATTTGGTTAACCTAATATTATATATCTGTTTGTAAATTGAAACCATTAGTTACTTACTGTGCTAAGTGATAATCTATTGTTTTATTAGTTAAATTATTACTGATTTTCGATTATTATTCTTTGACTATGTGAAATTATTACAATATTTTACCGGAACCGATTCAGAGTATTGCACAATTGTTTTTCATCATGGTGGTTTTATTTTAAACAATCAGAAAACCATGTATACTGGTAAATAAGTTAGCTTCTTTGATATGTGTCACATTGATAGTATGTCAATGCTAGAAATAGATGACATGGTTAGGGAGTTAGGATATTCTACCCCACATGATATTTATTGGTAAAAACTAGAGGGTGTATTAAAAGTTAGTCCACTGAAAAATGACAGTGATGTGCTAAATATGTTAGCTTCTTTACCTAGGCAGAAATATGTACATGTGTACCTAGACGAAATAGTGGAACCTCTTACTAATATCAATGTTGGGACTGAAACTATTAGGACTGATGAGAATGCTACGAATGATGAAGTTGAAATTGAGTCTAATGGGTCTACTGATAATAACAATAGTGAGGATGCTGATTATGTAGCTTGTAGTGATCATGATTCTGATAGTCCTTTAGAAGACAATGAGAATGATTTGGCTGACAATGGTGATGAAGTATGTGATGTACATGTGGGTGTTGGGAGGGATATACCAGGTTTTAGTGCAGTTGTAAGGGTTGAGAATGAAGATGTATGTAGTAAAACTGACAGTGAGGGTGCAGACTCATTGCACAATGCAAGTGATAGTGAAACTGATGGCAAGGGAAGAAAATATCCTGAATTTAATTGTGAGACGGACTTGAAGAACCCTCAGTTTAAAAAAAGAATGATGTTTTCTCACCAGAGTGTGCTTAAAGCTGCTGTGAAACAATATGCTGTGGTGAATAGATATAATGTGAGGCTAAAGACCAATGATTCCAGAAGACTTCAAGTTGTTTGCAAGGATGGTTGCCCTTGGATGATTTGGGCATCAAGATTGAATCCAAAGATAGTGAAGGAAAGTAGTTGGCAAATTAAAACATGCATAGGGGAGCATACTTGCATTAGGGATACTGTAAATGCAATTGTACTTCTACATGGTTGGCATAAACATACATGAAAAAATGGAGGGTTGATCCCACCTATTCTAGTGGCTCTCTTCAAAAGGATGTGGAAAATGATCATATTTTGCATGTGCCATTAACAAAATGCTGTAGAGCAAAGAAATTAGCTCTGAAAAAGCTTCATGGGGATGATGAAGAGCAATATACAAGGATATATGACTATCTTGGTGAGTTGAGAGGAACAAACCCTAGGACAACCACCATATGCCGTTTAGATAATAGGGTTTTTGAGAGAACGTACGTTTGTCTACAAGCTTGCAAAGATGACTTTAAGGCTGGATGTAGACGAATCATTTGTGTTGATGGGTGTTTTCTCAAAGGGCATTATCAAGGATATTTGTTGGCAACAATTGGGATAGATGGAAATGATTGTATCTATCCCTTGGCATATGCTGTTGTTGAATCTGAAAATACATCTTCTTGGTCTTGGTTTTTTCAAATTCTAGAAGAAGATTTGGAAATAACCAACTCCTATCACTATATCTTCATGTCTGACAAACAGAAGGTAATGCACATATTTCTTTATTGTTTACTATTAACTTTTACTATTAACTGTTTACTATTAATCATTTCTTTATTGTGTTGCAGGGTTTAATTCAATCCATTTTAGAGTTGTTTTCGATTGCCGAGCGTAGAGGTTGTGTTAGACACTTGTATTCGAACTTCAAGAACAAAAGAGGCTTCACTGGCAAAGCATTAAAGGATGCCCTCTGGAAGGTTGCAAGGGCCACATACATGAAGAAATTCATTGATGCTATGAATGAAATGAAAGTAATTTCAGAAGATGCATTTGAGTGGATGCAGAACAAAGATCCTAGGCTATGGTCCAAGTCACATTTTGAAACACATTTAAAATCTGACTTGCTCCTCAACAATTTGTATGAAAGCTTTAACAAGGTAAACTTCAAAATCAGTTCCAAATTTGTCATCTCTAAACTATGTTGTCATTTATTATTTATTGGTAATTTGCTTGTTTCTATTTTACTTTTGTAAAGATGATATTAGAGGCGAGGGATAAACCAATTTTGACATTAATGGAGATGATCAGATGCAAGATAATGAACATGTTTGCTAAAAAGGCTGAGGATGCTCAAAAGATTGTTGGGACTCTTTGTCCAAAGATTCAAAAGAAGGTTGACAAACTTATTGTGCAATCAGTAAGGCCAGTATTCAATTTTCTCAGTAAACTGTGCTACTGTTTTTCCAATTCAATTTTCACTTGAACACTTAAACTTTGCTACTGTTTTTCCAATTCATTTTCACTTGAACTCGTATGTGTATATTGCAGATGCTGGCCTAGGAATGCTGGGGGAAACAGATATGAGGTCCCTGCTGGACATGATGATTAGCACATTGTAGACTTGGGAGCACATTCATGTAGCTGCAGAAAGTGGGATCTGACTGGTATAGTTCATTTAACAATATTTTAATCTTATTTGACCATCTTTGACTATGTGCTATTACAGTAATTTATATTTTTTATCTTCACAGGAATCCCTTGTATACATGCCACAACAACTATTTTAATGAGAGGTGAAAGACCTGAAGCTTATGTCAACAACTGCTACAAGAAAGAAACTCAGCTTCAAATTTATTCTCACATGGTCAAACCATTAAGAGGACCAAAACAGTGGGCACACCATGTAACAAATGTGCCCATCTTGCCACCTATTATGCGAAGAACTGTTGGATGACCTCAAAGAAGTAGAAGAAAGGAGGCAGATGAAATTTTAACTTCTACTGGAAGAATTTCGAAGAAGGGATTTGTTTGAATGACTTGTTCAAAATGTGGCAATGCATGACACAACAAAAGGTATTGCAGGGGACAAGTTGGTGGCAACAACCCCTTGTCTTCTAATAACAATGTGAGAAAACCTAGAAGAAATGGTCCAAAGGTTTCAATTCCCAGTGTTTCTCAGCAAACATCAAGTTCAAATGCAGCATGTCCACCTATGAATTCATCCACTGTCCAAATTATGGATTCATCCACTTAATATGTTCCACCAATACAGGGGCCTAAACTTGTTGTAAGTTTAGACATATTTTAATTTGTTGTTCTTTACAATAGATATTTTATACAATAAACTGGCTGCACATGTTTCATTTTTATTTATTTTAGGTTAAAAGAGCACCAACTTCAAATGCAGCAGGTCCAAGCAGTCAAGGCTCAGTCACCACTGTCAGATGGATGCCTTCTCAAAGCACTCAAGGCTCAGTACAGAATCAATCACAAGAAAACCCTGCTTCAAAGAGGACTATATGGAGATGAATTTTAGAATATAATTTCTTTTGTTAATGGTGTTTTATAAAAACAATTTGCCTTTAGGTCACTAGTGAATGGAACCATTTTATTGTGTAGGTGTTTGTGTATATGTGGCCAAAGACCTAAGTAAGTTTAGGCCACTCACAGTCATGGTCACTAGTGGATGGAATCTTATGATATTTTGTTTAGGTATTTTGTTATATGTTATCAAATACTTTGGTAACTTGTGATCACTAATGGTGATATTTTGTTACACAATTGTGAAGATTACATTATAAAGTTGGTATGTGAATGCAATTTACAAACAATGATTTTGCCATTATACTTTACTTATTTCCCCTTTTATTATTTTTTGTATTTTTTTTAAAATATGAATATATCACCAATCTATAACACAACCATAACAGAACCATCAAATGTTAATAACCATTCCACATAATGTTAAGAAAATAGTTCCCTTTCATAACACAACCATAAAAATTCCATCAACATAACACATCCATATTTGATATTCATCCGAATTCTACATTCTACATTCGAAATACCCATTCTACCTAAGAAATACCAATTCACAAAATACTCAGTAACATTACTATTTCTCCCCTTCGACCTTCGAAATATTTATTCACAAAATACACAAATTCATACTCAAAATACCTATTGTGATAATATCCTTCACAAAACCTCCCATTGTTATTTTTAATCTTCCTTCATTTGATACCCATAAAAAACGCAGTCAAAATAATAGAACCTATGACTGCACAAAACCAAACAAATCTTTCATTTCTTCTCTCCCTGTCCTTGGCTTTGATTTTGTTTAGCAGACCAATAAGAAGAACCTTTGTACTAGAATCCATTGGAGGACCGTACCATTCAAAAAAATGGCAATCCTTGTAAAATCGGTAACCGTAATTCGAACACCCATAAAATCGCCGACCTAGATTGTTGTTAGTCCATGCAATCTTCAATACTGCTTCCTTGCCACACCAGCAACAAATTGGGATGCCGTTCCCCTCATCCCCGATAACCTCTTATTTCAACCTTCTCATTCCTCTGTTAGCCCCTCTCTATCTTCGTTTCAGAACGCAAGAAAAGGAAATTAGGGATTCATTTGAGTAAAGGAGATTTTTATAACGATCATTTTTTTTAACACGTGTGTGTGCTTACATGGCGGCCAAATCAACAAAAAATGCCACATCATTAACGACATCCATAATATAACGGTTGGGTGATGATAAAAACCCAATGTTAAAAGTTGAGTCCTTAAATCGACTCAATTTCAAGATGAGTGAGTAAAATAGAAGAGAGGCAAAAGTTGAGTCATTATTTTTGTATTTTACCCATATGTTTATTTGATAACTAAAAAGTATTTTGTTAGTTTTTAATTTTATTTAAATTTAATGTATTTAACTATGTCTTTTTAACAAGACTAGCAAATATACTTAAATAATTATAAAATGATAATTTGAATACTTGTTTCTAACCAAAAATAATTTAAGTGCTCAAAGTTAAAAAATAAAATAATTTAAGGACTGAATTTTTATTTAAGAAAAATAGTTACTTAATATTTTTTTAATGGTAGGTCAAAGGACCTACCATACCATAAGATGCACCTGCCTCTGACTAAAAGTGTTCTTAGCCTATTCGTTTTAACAGTCGAAACTGGACTATTCTTGTTAAGTCATGTAGGATCATACGGACGATAAAGTTCTTTATCAAGTATTTTAACGCTACTATATTTTCAATGGATTTGGATACAAGAGTCATGTTTAGTAAATAATGGTTTGAGCAAAAATTAGAGGTTTGAGCTAATATTAGAGGTTTGATCTGTAACTCCCTCGTCCCGGCCTAACCAACAAACCGGACCGAACGGGTTACACGGGAAAAACCGAAACGAAATCTGCTAAGGTCTCTGTAACCCCCTAGACCCGCCTATGCGTTACGACGGATCCTAGGAAGTCACATTAGGGTCACAAGAGCGACCCACAGTAAGATTTCAAATAAACCTATGGTTAAACCTTTAAAATCATAAAACAAATATTAATTTAAAATACAATTTCAGAAATCGTTTAAAACGATAAAACAATCATGATACCAGTTGCAGAAAATAAGTTTCAGACTCAATTGTATAATTCAAACATGACACACATGCCCCCTAGTTACACTGATACTATACTCCCTGACGAGCCGAAGAAACTCCCATACCGACGTTGATAGGTGCAACTTGTCTGATCTTTTATCCTGAGATGGTAAAAACAACATGAGCTTGGGAAAGCTCAGTAATACAGAACTACCAAAAGATGCTATAAGCTCATGCAGACATACGGAAGGCATAACATTTTTATGATGTTCCAGGCAATACTTATCTCCATTTATGTTTCGCTGATTTAGTGAAACACTATTTTTGAGGACTACAAGATTTGTTCTTTCTATGTTACTGAGTATTATGATAGAGCTTATTGTTCAGAGAGTCAACAGAGTGGCAGGTTGGAGAAGTTAAACCATGAAGCCTAGTGTGTTTTAATAAGTTGCAAAACAACATACATAAGTACTTAGCATCATATTATATGAACACATAACAGATTAAATGCAAATGCTCGGATGCATGTATACGTTTACTAGTGACTACCCTCCAACCATACACCAAGAGGCAGTTTCCAAAATTGCGTCATAGGCATTAACCAGTGCACATTCGGCATAGGTGCCAACCTAAGGGAATACCTTAGGAACGGTACGGTACGGTATGATAGGTATTACCCTAGCCGAAGCATAGGAACCTGTAACGGTAAAGGAATTACCAGCTGGATCAGAGCTGAACCTACGGTCACTTCATATGATAACCCAACAGTATACCCAACGGAATCAGTGTTCAGATTTCCAGACATGATTAACAGAATATATGTGACAGATATTTTATTCATAATATCAGAAACAGAAGAATATATGCTTTTGACGGATAAATAGGCATACTATTGAGCAGAGCAGAGCAGACACTTGTTATTCATCATGCAAACAGATTATACCATCATAGGTCAAACTAACAGATCATACTATTGAGTTTATCAGGCAATCTGACAAAACCATTACAGATCAAACGATCACATAACAAATATACAGATTGATCAGACATATATCAGGTAGGCAGAGAATGTCATCAAACATAATATTTTTCATGACTAATTAATTATACAGTTCATTCAACAGAATATATCACACATGGAACACACTAGGTGAGACAGATCATTTCTTGGAGATGTTTGGCATTTACGGAATGAGACATATTGAACTCTTGACAACTTGCACGAATTTCTGAAACGTGGCTCCTCTTAAGAAGGGGATTCATACTAACAGTTTAACCCAGATATTCAGAAGGCGATACTTCAAGACCTTAGAAAGTTCAGATATATTATGGGTACTTTAGTCCTTTAAGTATACAAGGGCAATATGGTCATTTTGACGTTCACAGACATTCTGGTAATCATACCAACATTGAAAACAATGGTTCACAGAACTCGGGTATCATATTTGCTCATTAGTTTTCTATCCAGACATTCAAGAATTTCTAATTTAAAATCTTTTAAGTTATCAGATAATTTCAGTAATGTTCCGATTATTTAGGCTATCATTGCCTTTCAGTTATTTTGGGTCTTATTAACAAATCCAGAATTTCATCAGATACCTAGTTACTGATTAACTCAAGAGGGTATTTCAGATATTTTAGACTGAGATAATTCTATCAATTGGTACCTCCATCATTCACTTACTAAAACGAGATTAAGGAGTCTTAACTCTCCGGCCCTTTACAGAAAATTCATTTATTTCAGAACTTGAGGTTTATTGTCATTCAATTAATCAGACATCATTGATAGAGTTTTAGATTTAACTGTATTATTTATTACTATTAGCACTTTCGATACTCCCGGTCTATTAATATTCATATCAGAATTCTATTTATATTCTTGTCTGAATACTTTGATCTTACTGATTCTGATACTTAATTTTCGTATCGAATTCGGCTTAAGCAGAGTTCACAGATACACTTCATCACAAACATGCATGCTTTAACCGGATATTAACATGTGCATAAAGCATACAAGGGGTAGTAATGTATTACCTTAATTCCGAGTTATACCGGTTGACTCCCGATACTACATTCGATTGCATTCGAATCCGGACTGGATGTCCCATGACATTTCGAATACCGAGATATTACCATACCTTCAAATACACAAATTAACATTTCAGTTCTTATCCATAGAGCTCTTAACAGAATTAAACACTTTCGGGTTCAAGGTCAGATTCGGAGGCTTTCGGGTTATAATTTCACAAAACGGGCTTCAAAATCGGACTCAGGACGTCGAAAAACATAAAATAGGGCTTTTCAGAAAATTTGACTTTTTGGTCAAAGTCAAAGTCAACGCTGACGTCAGCAAGTCAACGCTGACGTCAGCAGGTCAACGGGTCAGAGTCAACGGGTCAAAGTCAATGCTGACGTCAGCATGACATCAGCAGTCAACAGAGGTCAATTGAGTTGACTCGGGCTGACTCGGTTGACGGGTCGGGTCGGGTCGGACGGGTTGACCAGGTCGGGTTCGGGTTGACCGGGTCGGGTTCGGGTTGACCGGGTCGGGTTCGGGTTGACCGGGTCGGGTTCGGGTTGACCGGGTCGGGTTCGGGTTGACTGGGTCGGGTTCGGGTTGACCGGGTCGGGTTCGGGTTAGACGGTTTGACAGAGTTGACCGGTCCAGCCGGTTCAGACCGGTTTGGGCCGGTTCACTTACCCAAATTTCTAGGGTCGTCGGACGGTCACCGAAACAGTCGCCGGAGACGTCGCCGGAATGCCCCAAAATACTCGGTTCTGTCGGATTTTGAAAGCTTGTCAACTCAAGAATTCAACCAAACGTTATATAACTTATTTAAACCGGAAAAACTTACCGAAAACTACCTAAAACGTCAAAACTCCGTCGAAAATGACGAAGCTCCGACGAAGGCCTTAACGGACTCGGATGGGCGATCGGTTCACTGGGTTTTGTCCGTTGTGATGTGAGGAACTCAGATCTGGTGGTTGTGTCGTAGACGGACGACAAACGGCGGTTGAAATCGGACAAAATCAGAGGCGACGATTCGGGGCTTATTTTTGAAGCTTCAAACAGAATTTGCCGGCGAGAGGCGGCTTCATCATGCGCGTGGTGGTCGGGGTTAAGCTCAGGGTACGACGACGGCCGCGGGGATAAAGGCGGTGCATGCCACCGACGAGCGGTGGCTGAAATCGGCGCAAGGCCGAAGGGGAAGATGGTGGGTCGCGGGATAGGGTTCAATTTGGGTATTCTTGCAGATGTTTTAATTAACATATGGGAAAATAGATCTGAACAAGAATAGAGTCAAATGGTTTAGGTAGGATATTTTGCTTATTTTAATATTATTAAATTTTTTACACTTAATGCTAAAAGAAAAATCAAGGCAGCCCTTAACACAAAATAGCCATTGGCTCAACGGTTTAAGCAAAAGGGGCAAGGGAAGGGTGAGGTCGTGGGTTCAAATCCCACCAGTCTCACTTGTTCTCTCTTTTTTTTTTATATATAAAATTTCATAGTGTTACAATTCTCTCCCCCTTAAAAGATATTTCGTCCTCGAAATTTACCAGAGTCAGAGGAATAGATATATTGCTCTTTCATATATTTTTGTACTAAAACCTTTCCATCCAAGCGTCATTGTTTCTCGGGACTTATCGACAGTCATAGATCAATCTGGCAAAGCCTTCAGTTGCCTAAGTCGGCATTTGACCCATAAACATTCCATCAAACATTTCGGACCAATTATTCAGGATATAACATTTGAAGCCACACCAAACTTCATATGATACTGAACAACATTCCTCTTATAACTTTTTTTTTTATACACGGTCTCAGACAAGGATAAGAGACATTCCGATCTTCCACAGAAGTTAATCATACCATCCAAAGGTATATCTTTTAGAGTTCGAACTACTTTTCAGGGTTGACCAGAATATTCAGATGAAAAACTACCACTACAGTTCAGATAAGCACTCAGACTCCAACGACAACTCCAGAATCAGGATGTAAACATCAAAATTCAGTCAGGGATAATATTTGACGATATACCAAGCCATACCATGGAGGAGACGCCTTTCTTCATACTGATCGAACACAACTAAGGTTATTAATGGATATCACTTACCTTCAACATAATACTCAGACAATTATTTCTTGTGTGTTTAACAGAGACACCACAGATTATACACTTTCTGCACAATCGTAAACACTTCACTCTAAAGTTCATAGATTTTTTTTTTTTTATTTCCGATAGGGTATTTTCAAACACAATCGTTATCACCGAATAGCCTTTCATGATATCTTACATCGGACATCCCGAATTATTAAACATTTATTCTTAATCTGATTCAGATATTCGATTTCACACGCATAAACCATCTCAAGTTCCTTATCCAGATTCAAATTCAAACATTTAATTCAAAGCACAGACGAATGTTATAGACATTTTCTGTAAGCAGATGTTGAGCTATAGAAGGCAGAATACTCAGATTTGGTTATTTTAAGAGAAATGATTCAACATCAGAGTTTCGGCTCGGTGGAGTACGGTCAGGACCTAGGGGCATGCACAGACCAGACACTCTATGACAGACGATCGGCCGATCTACCCAGAAAGACGCAACTCTAAGCTCTGATACCACTAAATGTAACCCCCTAGACCCGCCTATGCGTTACGACGGATCCTAGGAAGTCACATTAGGGTCACAAGAGCGACCCACAGTAAGATTTCAAATAAACCTATGGTTAAACCTTTAAAATCATAAAACAAATATTAATTTAAAATAAAATTTCAGAAATCGTTTAAAACGATAAAACAATCATGATACCAGTTGCAGAAAATAAGTTTCAGACTCAATTGTATAATTCAAACATGACACACATGCCCCCTAGTTACACTGATACTATACTCCCTGACGAGCCGAAGAAACTCCCATACCGACGTTGATAGGTGCAACTTGTCTGATCTTTTATCCTGAGATGGTAAAAACAACATGAGCTTGGGAAAGCTCAGTAATACAGAACTACCAAAAGATGCTATAAGCTCATGCAGACATACGGAAGGCATAACATTTTTATGATGTTCCAGGCAATACTTATCTCCATTTATGTTTCGCTGATTTAGTGAAACACTATTTTTGAGGACTACAAGATTTGTTCTTTCTATGTTACTGAGTATTATGATAGAGCTTATTGTTCAGAGAGTCAACAGAGTGGCAGGTTGGAGAAGTTAAACCATGAAGCCTAGTGTGTTTTAATAAGTTGCAAAACAACATACATAAGTACTTAGCATCATATTATATGAACACATAACAGATTAAATGCAAATGCTCGGATGCATGTATACGTTTACTAGTGACTACCCTCCAACCATACACCAAGAGGCAGTTTCCAAAATTGCGTCATAGGCATTAACCAGTGCACATTCGGCATAGGTGCCAACCTAAGGGAATACCTTAGGAACGGTACGGTACGGTATGATAGGTATTACCCTAGCCGAAGCATAGGAACCTGTAACGGTAAAGGAATTACCAGCTGGATCAGAGCTGAACCTACGGTCACTTCATATGATAACCCAACAGTATACCCAACGGAATCAGTGTTCAGATTTCCAGACATGATTAACAGAATATATGTGACAGATATTTTATTCATAATATCAGAAACAGAAGAATATATGCTTTTGACGGATAAATAGGCATACTATTGAGCAGAGCAGAGCAGACACTTGTTATTCATCATGCAAACAGATTATACCATCATAGGTCAAACTAACAGATCATACTATTGAGTTTATCAGGCAATCTGACAAAACCATTACAGATCAAACGATCACATAACAAATATACAGATTGATCAGACATATATCAGGTAGGCAGAGAATGTCATCAAACATAATATTTTTCATGACTAATTAATTATACAGTTCATTCAACAGAATATATCACACATGGAACACACTAGGTGAGACAGATCATTTCTTGGAGATGTTTGGCATTTACGGAATGAGACATATTGAACTCTTGACAACTTGCACGAATTTCTGAAACGTGGCTCCTCTTAAGAAGGGGATTCATACTAACAGTTTAACCCAGATATTCAGAAGGCGATACTTCAAGACCTTAGAAAGTTCAGATATATTATGGGTACTTTAGTCCTTTAAGTATACAAGGGCAATATGGTCATTTTGACGTTCACAGACATTCTGGTAATCATACCAACATTGAAAACAATGGTTCACAGAACTCGGGTATCATATTTGCTCATTAGTTTTCTATCCAGACATTCAAGAATTTCTAATTTAAAATCTTTTAAGTTATCAGATAATTTCAGTAATGTTCCGATTATTTAGGCTATCATTGCCTTTCAGTTATTTTGGGTCTTATTAACAAATCCAGAATTTCATCAGATACCTAGTTACTGATTAACTCAAGAGGGTATTTCAGATATTTTAGACTGAGATAATTCTATCAATTGGTACCTCCATCATTCACTTACTAAAACGAGATTAAGGAGTCTTAACTCTCCGGCCCTTTACAGAAAATTCATTTATTTCAGAACTTGAGGTTTATTGTCATTCAATTAATCAGACATCATTGATAGAGTTTTAGATTTAACTGTATTATTTATTACTATTAGCACTTTCGATACTCCCGGTCTATTAATATTCATATCAGAATTCTATTTATATTCTTGTCTGAATACTTTGATCTTACTGATTCTGATACTTAATTTTCGTATCGAATTCGGCTTAAGCAGAGTTCACAGATACACTTCATCACAAACATGCATGCTTTAACCGGATATTAACATGTGCATAAAGCATACAAGGGGTAGTAATGTATTACCTTAATTCCGAGTTATACCGGTTGACTCCCGATACTACATTCGATTGCATTCGAATCCGGACTGGATGTCCCATGACATTTCGAATACCGAGATATTACCATACCTTCAAATACACAAATTAACATTTCAGTTCTTATCCATAGAGCTCTTAACAGAATTAAACACTTTCGGGTTCAAGGTCAGATTCGGAGGCTTTCGGGTTATAATTTCACAAAACGGGCTTCAAAATCGGACTCAGGACGTCGAAAAACATAAAATAGGGCTTTTCAGAAAATTTGACTTTTTGGTCAAAGTCAAAGTCAACGCTGACGTCAGCAAGTCAACGCTGACGTCAGCAGGTCAACGGGTCAGAGTCAACGGGTCAAAGTCAATGCTGACGTCAGCATGACATCAGCAGTCAACAGAGGTCAATTGAGTTGACTCGGGCTGACTCGGTTGACGGGTCGGGTCGGGTCGGACGGGTTGACCAGGTCGGGTTCGGGTTGACCGGGTCGGGTTCGGGTTGACCGGGTCGGGTTCGGGTTGACCGGGTCGGGTTCGGGTTGACCGGGTCGGGTTCGGGTTGACTGGGTCGGGTTCGGGTTGACCGGGTCGGGTTCGGGTTAGACGGTTTGACAGAGTTGACCGGTCCAGCCGGTTCAGACCGGTTTGGGCCGGTTCACTTACCCAAATTTCTAGGGTCGTCGGACGGTCACCGAAACAGTCGCCGGAGACGTCGCCGGAATGCCCCAAAATACTCGGTTCTGTCGGATTTTGAAAGCTTGTCAACTCAAGAATTCAACCAAACGTTATATAACTTATTTAAACCGGAAAAACTTACCGAAAACTACCTAAAACGTCAAAACTCCGTCGAAAATGACGAAGCTCCGACGAAGGCCTTAACGGACTCGGATGGGCGATCGGTTCACTGGGTTTTGTCCGTTGTGATGTGAGGAACTCAGATCTGGTGGTTGTGTCGTAGACGGACGACAAACGGCGGTTGAAATCGGACAAAATCAGAGGCGACGATTCGGGGCTTATTTTTGAAGCTTCAAACAGAATTTGCCGGCGAGAGGCGGCTTCATCATGCGCGTGGTGGTCGGGGTTAAGCTCAGGGTACGACGACGGCCGCGGGGATAAAGGCGGTGCATGCCACCGACGAGCGGTGGCTGAAATCGGCGCAAGGCCGAAGGGGAAGATGGTGGGTCGCGGGATAGGGTTCAATTTGGGTATTCTTGCAGATGTTTTAATTAACATATGGGAAAATAGATCTGAACAAGAATAGAGTCAAATGGTTTAGGTAGGATATTTTGCTTATTTTAATATTATTAAATTTTTTACACTTAATGCTAAAAGAAAAATCAAGGCAGCCCTTAACACAAAATAGCCATTGGCTCAACGGTTTAAGCAAAAGGGGCAAGGGAAGGGTGAGGTCGTGGGTTCAAATCCCACCAGTCTCACTTGTTCTCTTTTTTTTTTTTTTTATATATAAAATTTCATAGTGTTACAGTCTCATTCTGATTAGCAACCCTATTTTTTGTGTTTATCTTGTCTAAATGTCACAATTAATCCTATGTGTGGAGACAAAAAACGGAAAAGCAAAAACGAATACAATCCAAGCAGAGCATACAATAACTTAAATTTACCAAGTAGCTTAATTTGTCAAGTTCCATGCACACGGGGCAAAATCATCATAAAGGATGCATATAAACTCGATTAGGAAGCATACAAGCCATGGGGACTAAAATGCAACATTCGAAAACCTTAGAATGTGCCATTTAACCATTTTAACTACCTGCGTTTCGAAACAGGCTTGCCCGTTCTGAAACGCGGGCCCTATTCAAAAAGTAAAAGCCAAGCCGTTTCGAAACAATCCCACCTTGTTCCGGAACGAGTGCTTCCAGTGACAAAACGTATCAGAACGGGTTTCGAAACAGGGGCTCACAGTGACAAATCGTACCGAAATGGCCCTACATGGTTCCGAAACAGGAGCCTCCAGTGGCAAAACGTACCGAAACAGCACCACCCTCGTTCCGATATGGGTACCTTTGGGGCATTGACCGTTCCGAAACCATATCGAGCGTTTCGAAACGCCTGCACACAGTTTGGCCTGAAATCATACTTTGACACCTCCAAACGTCCCCAAACTTGTCCCGAATCATCAAAAACCACATAGCAACATATCATACATACATTCTAGATGCAAAATATCCTAATCACAATATTAGACATGCATTCAAGCAACAACATGGATTTCAAGTCCAAGGCTCACAAAGACTCTTAGATTCAAAAACACTAACATGCCAAAACACAAAGCAATTCATACAAGGCCTCATTACACCTCAACATATCTTAGTATCAGCATCTAAAACATGCTAGCAACATAAACAAAGTCAGAGCACATGAGTTTGAACACCAACTCCTTAACATACAAAACTAGTATTTCCATTGTCTTAACATTATTACAAACACAAAACCATACTTTGAGCTAGTAGAAATTCCTCCCTTGCCCACTTGCTTCCCGAAGTCTCTAACGATCTGCATTGTTGGAAAGGGAGAGCGTAAGCTTAAGAGCTTAGTGAGCGGAGCTCTAAATCACAACAACAATGCAGTTTTAAAACATAAATCTTAGATTTGGAGCAAAACCATTTAAGGAAAAGATGTAATGAAACACAATCATAACAATACATGGTATGCACATGCATAATCAAAATCTGGTGGGACTACACATCACCGTTCACGACAACTAGTAATTTTTCGATGGGACTACACATTACCGTACTCTTCTATACTACCGGTGGGACTACACATCACCGTAGCAACGACAACCATCACGTGAGGCTCGACACCAACAACGACTACACAACAACATTAAACGGAGAGTAAAGGCAATCCACATTTCACACAACATCACAAACAATTGCACACACACCAACACTTAACGAACAAGGTGAATTAGCAAACTTACACTTGGGTTTAGGTTAGCCCTCAAGGCTCCACCCAAACCCTCAAGTACCCACTTTGGAATCATTTAAAACTTCAAACATTACCACTCACCAATTGAGCCCAACGAAAGCTGAAACGCCGATCTCAAGCCTCCGTAGCGCCCGGTATTGCACCCGAAGTACCCAAATCAATGTCCGCTACTTCAAGACAACCCAAAACAAACTATTCGGGTGCTAAAATACTTGTAAACCAGCGAAAACCCGAAAATCTACTCATTGCAACCAAAACACATTGACTCAAACCCAAATTTCATCCAAACTTCACCATTTTTGTTCTAGACAAACCCCACACTGAATCCAGCCATTTCGGCCACCAAAACACATCCAAACTCATTTAGAAATATCCCCCAACATCAAAGGAACCACCAGCCACGTTTTTGACCCAAAACCAACCTAAAAACTCAACATTTTTAACCTAAAAATCTCATTTTTATACCCATTCTGGGTTTCCCACCATTTTCCATTTTTTAACATTTTTAAGACACCCAAGCATGATTAAAAACACTCTTAAACATTACATTAGAATACCCACATGAAAATCCCTCAATTTTACCGTTTTTCAAACTCAAATCATTTTGAAATAACCCAAAATAATGAATTTTTAAGAAAAATCTAACTAGTGACAACTTAAGGGAAGAAAAATTAAAACAATGAGATGTTTACCTTGAAGACTTGCTTGGAAGAGGGATTTGAGGCAATGCAATAGTGGTTTAGGGTTTAAGAGAGGTTTTGTGAAAAAAGGAGATTTTCTTTTGGAGAAGATGACACTTTTCTTGTTTCAAACTTCTTTTCTTTCTTTCTACTCAAATTCCCATCTACAAATTTATTAATGACATTTTTGTAATTAATGACACTTTTATAAAATCATCATTTTAAATCTAATTTTAACCCGGACTAATCCTAAATCAAAATCGACAAACTCTCGGGCCCTAAACCGGGGCGTTACATTATCAGTCAAATTCACTGATTTGGATGTTTGGTGAATAGTTGATTGAGATAAAACTTCTAATTTTAAAAAAGCTACATATATGAGTTTTTTTAAAATTAGAAGTTTTGACATAAGAGTTATAAATAGTCTTTTATCCTTAGCAATTATAAAAATTCTCCAAATAACCTAAATTTAACATTTACTATTTTAATTCTTCATCCTCATGTATTTATATTATGACATTTGTAAACTAATAGTTTTTATTTTTTTCTTTTTATTCTCACTCATTTATATTTGTATTTAAATTTCATAATGAATTAAATTGTATTAAAAATAATTGTATAAATAATAAATTAATATATAGAACCTTCAAATATGCTTAGTAATGTTATGTTAAAAAATATTTTCATAATGTAATTAATATTAATAGATACAAAATATTGATAACTAATAAATTATTCAAACAAGTATCAAATATATGTCATTTTACTTTTTTAAATAATCAAATAACTATCAACTATCAGTTAATTTTATCAAATAATTTCATACAAATATCTAATACAACTCGTTAATTACCAAACTATCAATCAAATCAATTAATGTAATTCGTTATCAACTATCAATTATCCACTAATCGTTAAATAGGCTAAGATCTAGAATACTCCCGTGTGTTGATCTAAACGCATGGTAGCTGATGTTAGTTTTTTAACAACGTTGAAGTTGCCGTATTTTGGTATTAACAAGGAAGTTGTAGAACTCGCCTTGTCTTTCATAAATCATAACAAGGACGGTTTAAGGATATTATTTATTTTGACTCTTCCTCGATCCCTTTTTTGATATATAAATAGGGCAGGGATTCTTATAATTAAGCAAAGCAAAGCGAAGGCAATTAGCAGAGAAACTAAATAGACATTGAAGAGGGAAAATGGCCAAATCCAACAGCAAAGCTTCAATGTATCTCAACATTATTCTTTTCATCTCTCTTCTTATAATCATAAATACAGCAGAAAGCAGGTTCTTTCTACGTAAGTTTTTTAATTTTAATTTTGTTTATCAATAAAGTTATCTGGTTGATGTGTAAAAACATATATGTATGTTGTTTTGCAGTTGGGCATGGAAAGGCCAAAAGTTCGACACCAACTTGTGTGTCGATATACGGGCAACAAGAAGGCGACACTTGCTTTAGCATCTCTCAAGCATTCAATTTGACCCTTGATTCCTTCTTACAAATTAATCCAAATCTTAACTGCAACAAAATCTTTGTGGGTGAATGGCTCTGCGTCGATGGCTTTCTCAGTTAATTCAATTTAAGAGAATTAAATCGAATTAAATTTGAATTTTGAATAAAAATGGTTCGAATAAATTGTTGATGGACGGAACAAAACTTGCTTGATGTTGATGTTCAACCTTGTACTAGTATTGAACACATTAC
The DNA here is from genome assembly GCA_030270665.1 of Hibiscus trionum. Lineage (NCBI taxonomy): Eukaryota > Viridiplantae > Streptophyta > Magnoliopsida > Malvales > Malvaceae > Hibiscus > Hibiscus trionum. The sequence continues at coordinate 2,252,692 of BSYR01000025.1, read as the reverse complement.
AATCTCATTGTAAGTGGTTACTGTTAAATGTATCCAATTTATAATCTATTTGAAATTTCTTTTGCTAATCATATTTCTCAATCAAACTATATAACTCATATTTTTAAGGGTTAATATTTGATGCACCACCATTGGAGTTTTTTCTTTCCACAAGCGGGATTCAAATGATGCCTTGTGTTATTTTAGGGCCACCAAATTCTACACACTAAAAATCAAACCTAAAATATAAACTTTAAACTCTAACTCTAAACCTTAAAAATTAACATTAAACCCTAAAATCATAATCTTAATCCCTAAAATCCTAATCTTAAACTCTAAAAATGCACCGCTTGCGGAAAACTTCATATTTCACCTCCACTGCATTAAATCCTAATCCTAATCCTATAGTTTGGTCGTATCTGGCGTAGTTTACCCTAAATATAACTATATTCATAGCTATAATTAACTGCTTTATAAAATGGAACAGATCTAAAAGATTAAGGATCAAAGATAAATTTACCTAGTATAGATGTTAGAGTCTCCTGAAACTTGAGGATTCGAAATGAATTTAAATGTGGAATATCTTTCTGAAAGACATCATTTTTAATTTCTTTCACATCGATCAATATATTTTAGTATTAAATGTTGGATCAAGTGGACACAAGTATGATAACATTATAAAAGTTGTAAGAAGAATAAAATGCGAGAAAAGTGTAACACCTTTAAAATCGGCTCAGTAAAATTTTTTCCTGATGATTGGGATTTATCTTTGTCAATAATTAAACTTAGTTCTTGAGCTAATATGATTTATTCCGTATTATTAAGGCTTGGTTTGAAGTTTTGAGGATTGATGACCTAATTGTAAGAAGATGAATTTTAAAGTTTAGAGTGTAAGGAATTAAATTGAAACTAAAATCAGGAACATATAAAATGGCTGGTGCTAAGGGAGGCGAAACGTCTAGAGCAAAGGTGGACGCAACATCGGGTGCTTTTGGAGTTGCATCGGCGAGTTTCAAGTTGGGGACCAACTATGCTTCCAATGGTGAGGATTGTACTATCTTCATCAACAATCTCAGTAAGCGTGTATCTAGACAAGCCTTGAAGTATCAAATAAGTATTCATGGTAAGGTTGTTCGAATTTTCATTCTAGTGGTTAATAGAAGGGCCAGATACAAAGATTTGACCTTTGCCTTCGTTGAAGAAAAACAAAATTGAAGAAAACAAGAATGTGTTTCTGTTTCTTTCGATTGAATAATGAATTAAGTTACAAAGGTTTACAGACTTTTATAGGCTTGGACTTTTAGTTACATTAGGAGTCCTACAAATTATTAACTTCTAACTCTAGTCTTAGGAGTTTGACTTTAACTAAACTTATACAACATAGTTCGATTACAATAACTATTCTAGTTTGACTAAACTTACACTCTCATCAAGTTGGAGAATATACATTGTATAATCTCAACTTGAATAAAAAATTGTCGAATAAGGCTTTTAGCAGTGCTTTTGTTAGTACATCTGCCACTTGCTCCTTGCTCCTCGGCTGGAACATACTCTAATGAAGCCATTCCACTTGTCAACTTCTCTGCGATAAATTGCCAACATGCTTTGTTCTGTCGTGTTGAATAGGGTTCTTGACAATTTGAATGGTTGACTGATTATCACAAAAGATCTGGAAATTTTCATCTTTGGTCATTCTAGTTCTTTAAGCAACTTTATTAACCAGATTTCTTCACACATTCCCAAGGCCAATGCTCTGTATTCTGCTTCTGCACTGCTTCTGGAAACAATTTTCTACTTTTTACTTTTCCATGTCACCAAATTACCCTATACATAAGAGCAATATCCATTGGTTTACCTCCTGTTTGTTAGTTCACTGGCCCAACTTGCATTTGTGAATACTCTAACAGTTTTATTGGAACTTTTCTTGAATATTAAACCATGTCCAGGTGTACCTTTCAAGTATCTCAGAATCCTCTTTGCTGCTTCCATGTGTTCCTGCCTCGGATCTGTCATGTGCTGACTTACAATATTCACTGGAAAAGAGATATCTGGTCTTGTTAGTGGTAGGTAGATCAATTTCCCTACTAGCCTTTGGTAGATTCCTTTATTTGCCTTTGGACTTGGATCGACTTTGTTGAACTTTAAGTTTGCATCCATGGGTGTATCTACTGTTTGCAACCCAACATTTCTGTTTCTGTCAACAAATTCAGAACATACTTCCTTTGATTGATCACCAAACCTTTGCTAGACCTTGCTATCTCAATGCCTAGGAAATATCTGAATTTTCCTAGATCCTTGATTTCGAATTCCCTTCTCAACAAGGTCTTTAATCGACTCAATTCCACTTCATCATCTCCTGTCAATATTATATCATCCACATAAACAATAAGAATAACCCTTTTATTCAATGAGGTTACCTTAGAGAACAAGGTATGGTCTGCCAGTGACTGTTTGTATCCATTCTTCAAGATAACCCTGGTGAATTTGTCGAACTATGCTCTTGGAGACTGCTTAAGGTCATAAAGAGATTTGTCTAGCTTGCACACCTTCTGATTTTGTCCAACACCTTCTAGTCCAGGTGGAATCTGCATGTATACTTCTTCCTCAAGGTTACCATTAAGAAAAGTATTTTTAATGTAAAGTTGATGCAGTTGCCTATCACAGTTTACAGCTAGGCTTAACAAAACTCTAATTGAATTTAATTTAACAACAAGGGCAAATTTTTCCTTATAATCGACTCCATAGGTCTGTGTGAACCCCTTGGCAATCAATCTGACTTTATATCTTTGTATATTTCCATCTGAATTGTACTTAATGGCAAGCACCTATTATCATCCAATGAGTTTTTTTTTTTACCTTGAGGAAGATCTGTAATGGTCCATGTACCATTCTTTTCAAGTGCCTTAATTTCTTCATCAACTGCTTCCTTCCACTTTGGATTCTGCAAAGCTTCTTCAATAGTCTTAGGAATCTGTTCTTCATCTAGCTTTGATGTAAATGCTTTAAAGGATGACATCAAATTTCCATAAGCAACATACCTTTGAATAGGAAGCTTAGTACACCGCCCCACCCATTTTCTTTTAGCAATAGGTAAGTGTTGAAATTCAAGAAGATGAGAAGTAATACTAGCATAATTATTACCTTCACTTTCTTCAAAAGCAACTGGACTAAAATCCGATTCTTGGCAAGTACCAGATTGCAAAATGGTTTCTGGAATGGTTCTCCTCTTTCTGGTGTAAACCTCTAGTTGTTTAGGGGGATGTGAAGAATGTTCGATTAAATTTTGGGTTCCTGCAGGCGTGACAGTAGGTGAAGTATGTGGTGTAGATAAGGTATTAGGCAAGGAAATAGGTAAGCTATTAGGTGGAGAAAGAGAAGTCTGAAGCTCAAGTGATGAGGGATAAGTAGTAGGTGGTAAAAGAAAAGAAGGATCATGTTTTGGAGAGGGCTGAAAATCATCAAAACTCTCCCCACGAATTCCAACCATAGGAAAATATAGTTTCTGTTCAAAAAAGTTAAGATCCAAAGAAACAAGAAATTTCTGAGAAGGTGGATGGTAACATTTGTAGCCCTTCTTTAGTGAAGAATATCCCACGAACACACATTTAGAGATTTAGGATCAAGTTTAAACCTAGAAGGATCATGGTTTGTAACAAACACGATACAACCAAAAGTTTTCAAAGGAAGTGTACATGACAAAGGCTTAAAGTGAGGAAAACAAGATAAAAGAACATCTCTAGGTGTTTGGAAATTTAAAACTCTACTAGGCATGCGATTAATAAGATATGTAGAAGTTAATAAGGCTTCTACCCATAGATATTTAGGAACATTGTGGGTAAACAATAAGTCTCGGGTTACCTCTAGTAGATGCCTATTTTTCCTTTATGCGATTCCGTTCTGTTGAGGAGTATCAACACAAGAACTAATCTGTACTATCCCTTTCTCCTTGAAAAAATCACATAAAGATTTAGTAAAGAATTCCCCTCTATTATTCGATTTAAAGATTTGAATTTTAGAATTAAATTGGGTCTCGACTATGTTGTAAAATCTCTCAAAAACACTAGTCACTTCGGATTTTTCTTTCAAGAGGTAAGTCCAAGTGGTTCTACTATGGTCAGCAATAAAGGCCACAAACCATCTGCTACCAGTAATATTCTTCACTTTAGAAGGACCCCAAACATCACAGTGGATAAGAGAAAAAGGATGTTAGAGTTTGTAAGTAGAGGATAAGTAAGATTGTCTTGTTTGTTTTGCAAGTTGACAAATATGGCATTTAAAGGAAGAAGGTTTTTGATTAACAAATAATTGAGGAAATTTTTTTGCAAGATAGGATAAATTTGGGTGGCCTAACCTAAAATGCCATAACATAACATCAGACTGTCCTAAGGAAGTAAGACAAAATTTAGAAGATGAAGGTTTAGAATTTCCTGTACTGTGAAGAACATGTAAACCATTCTGCAAGCGAGCATTGCCAATCCTCTTTTGAAGTCCAGTGCCTGTAAAAAACACTCAGAATTAGTGAACTGGAAAACACAATATAAATTATTGTAGAGCTTGCGAACTGACAACAAATTACAGTTCAGACTAGGCACAAAAAGTACGTCTCGAAGGACTAAGTCATCAGTAAGAAATACAGAACCACTGCCTTGAATTGGTGAGAAAGAACCATATGCTAATTTGATAGAATTCTGAGAGAAGGGATTTTTAAATTGAAAAAACAATTCCATATTACCAGTCATGTGGTCAGAAGCACCAGAGTTCGCAATCCATGATGATGTATTCGTAGTAGAAAGAAGTGCAGTGGAAGAAGAGTTGGTCTATGTACCATCATTGTCTACGAAAGCCAGATTTCTTGCACTGCTCCCAGTGAATCTGCCGAACAGTTGCTGTTGCTGCAATTGGTGAGAAAGAACCATCTACTAATTTGATAGAATTCTGAGAGAAGGAATTTTTAAATTGAAAAAACAATTCCATGTTACAAGTCATGCGGTCAGAAGCACCAGAGTTTGCAATCCATACTGATGTATTCGTAGTAGAAAGAAGTGCAGTGGAAGAAGAGTTGGTCTATGTACCATCATTGTCTGCGAAAGCCAAATTTCTTGCACCGCTCCCAGTGAATCTGCCGAAAAATTGCTGCAATTGTACCATCTGTTGTTTGGTGAAGCCTCTAGATGAAGTTGGATTATCCATTGAAAAAGAAAAGGGGAAAAATTCCGATAGGATCAAATTTAGACCGATACCATAAAGAAAAATAGAATTGAAGAAAAACATAACATGTTTCTATTTCTTTCAATTGAATAATGAATTAACTTACAAAGGTTTACAGACTAGGACTTTTAGTTACATTAGGAGTCCTACTAATTATTAACTTCTAACTCTAGTCTTAGGAGTTTGACTTTAAAAAAACTTATACAACATAGTTCGATTACAATGACTATTCTAGTTCGACTAAACTTACATTTGTTACTTTGGTGAGTCATGCTATGATGGTGTAACACCCCCACTCGGTTTAGTTGTAAACCGCCTAAGAAGCGTTACTCAAGCAAGGAAAAACGTGAACCAACAAAAACTTTCACCTAACTTACCTCTAATAGGTAAGTTAGACTTCTAATCAAACAATCATCATGAATCATATTGCAATCAATCTATAACATATAATCATTAGACATCTTTGCCATAACATATAATTATGAAACATCTTTGCTATAACATACGACCATTAGACACCTTTACCATATCATATAATAATAAAACATCTTTGCTATAACATATGAACATTAAACATCTTAAGCAACATGAACCAAACAAGAGTGTAAACATCCGTACATGAACAACATATCATTCAAACTAAGACTTGAATCACCAAGTCCAATTAATTCATAACCATTTGAATAAGCAGACTTAGTAATCAAGATATCAAATACATATACATATCCTTATTCCATGGATCGGTAGGACATTCATGTCATCCTAATTCATGGCAACAATATCACATTATTCATGCTTTCAAAACATTCGCCTTAGCTAACCATTATGGCATAGCATTACCAAAGAGATCATAGAATTTCAAGGCAGCAAGCATTCAAGGCATATATCAACTATTTAACAACATTCAAGCTGTCAAAACATTATATCACACCATATACACATCCATACTCATATAACTTAACATAACACCTAGATTAACTAGGCTATCAACCAAGTTACATTAACAAGTTATACATCACCATATCATATCAAATATATACATAGTCCTTCAAGGAATCAAAATGCATGATCATTAGACTAGATTCATGACTAAGGCCACCAACTAGGAGCTTACAAAAGATCATGATTCATACTTGAGGCTTGAGCTTGAGCTTGTCTTGCCTTGCATCAACTCAAAAATAGCTTTCAATCCACTAACCTGTAGATTGGGAAGAATGGAAATAAGAGTGATAAGTACATTTAAGTACTTAGTGAGGTAGCAGCCTAGGCTAGGAAAGTTCATTTCCATGTTAAATGTGTCTTATTCATGAGGAGACCTAGCTAGGTTCAAGAAAATCAAGTTTAAGCATGTATAAGACATTCGATTGGTCTATGCCATATAGAGTAATGTATCATTTCATGTAAATTACTCCATACATAAGCATGCCATTTCAAGATCTAGTATATATGTATCACAAATCAATTTTCAAGCCAACATTACATGTTATCATTAAAATCATGGATACATGCCACATGTCAAATGTCATGGCATATGCAAGTCTAAGTAATTGATTCAAGATTCATTTCATTTACACGTGATAACAAACTTTACAATAACAAGATTATACAATCAAATTCAAGTATAGGCCTTGGTATATAGTCAAGTCTAGGTAATCGAGTCATCAACCAAACTGTCGCCACAAGATGCACCGTAGTGCTGGTCAACCCTCCTACTATAGCCAAAGACCATAACACACATCCCTCCTACTGTCGCCAAATAAGGGCCTTAGCCCGAATCGTAGTCCACCCAACACAAATGAGCTCAAGACTTTATGGCATGCCATCCTACCTATAACTCACTAACTACCAAGTCCATCTAATATTTCTTGATATCTTGAGTAAACTACGATAAACGAATAACTATGATATCTCATATCAATGTATTCGAGCATGACCATGCATTTTCTAGTCTCACTCAATCAAGTGGCCTACGATATTACTCCTATTATGTAGGAGGGACAAATCCTATCTTGATCAACCATATTTCGCTATATAGAGTGTGACATATCCAATATCAGTCTTTATAGTATAGTCTGTTACAACACACGTTTGACTGCATCAAAATATGTCACTCTCGATATTGAAATAATGATGATCTCAAGTCTGAGGATCATATACCTAATTATCACCATGAACAATGTTGTGACTGTCACATAATAATCCAAGAAACATGCTTATAATGGGTCACTCCAGTATGTCGTTCTCTAACACATACATATGTATTGATTTTGACATCTCTATGTCAATAACAACATTTTGTTATCAATCAACTACATATTAGTCTTAATATATTATTGTTATCCACACCCACAATAATTCTCGACTAAGGACATTCAAGAATAACTATATTATTCTAAGGACTTTATTATAATTTAGTTTATTTATAGATGCACAGAATAAGATTGAAATAATAATAATGGCTTTATTAATAAACAAGATAAAATAAGTATGTCTTTTACAACCATCTCATGATTGGTCTTTGGGCATACTCCAACAAGATTCACCGTAGTGCTGGTCAACCCTCCTACTGTCACCAAAGACCATAACACCCATCCCTCCTACTATCGCCAAATAAGGGCCTTAGCCCGGACTGTAGTCCACCCAACACAAATTAGCTCAAGACTCTATGGCATGCCATCGTACCCATGATTCACTAACTACCAAGGCATCATTTAGTTTGGTGTTCATTAATCAAGATACATGTGATCATACAAGACAAGAATCAAGGCATTTGCAAGGTACATTTCAAGCTTATTCAAGATGTCATTAGACATGTAACAATATCAAGAAGCCCTTAGGCTAGTGAACCTTATTTCTTTATCGCAAGATACAATCATTTAGTCATGATACATCAAGTAAGCCTATCTAGGCATTCAAGGCAAGAAACATATTCTTTTAAACATATCATGGAAATATGTAATCAAACAAGGTCTCACCTAACATCATATATTCATCAAGTATAACTTAAAGATCATTCTTCTCTTAGTTATTTACCAAATATAGTTTCAGTCCATTTTCATAGCAACATCTAAACAAAATATAAACACGATCAAGCTTGGTTAGGACCTAAGTCCTAACCCTATTGATAGCTACACTCACAAAGACTCCAAGCTTAATCTTGAATAACAACCCCTTTTTCTTTATCCTTTGGATGTCCAACTCTAGCGTCTTCACTAAAATCCTATACTTCTTGGTCTAACAACACTTACACAAAATCATGGAAACATCATTAGAAACAATTCATCAATATCTCATACAATCAAACACACTTGCACTACATTACTAAACTGTTTCTGGCAGTTTGCACACCTTGTAGTAATTTGTTCATATCTTTTAATCTACTCATTGGATTTTCAATTAATTTACACCCTTGTAAAGATAATTCAATTATCTATTCAACAATGCATGTGTCATATTTTTAGCTTTTCTAGATCAATACAGTTTTACAATTCAAGTCGGGTCAAATTATAGTCTTGAAACTGCCCAAATTACAATTTTAGTCCATTTTCTAGGGCTAATTCACCTTGGAACCTTATTAATTCATTTGAGCCCTTTAGACCCTTATTTCCCTGTTTGTAATCTGTGATTTCAAGCTGAGTTTGGTCCCTAATCAGTTCATTTAAATCCTCAATTTAACAATTATTCCAGAACAGTCCAGTTTTCACTTTCTTAGCATATAAGTCCATTTATCAATTCCATTGCGAGCATATATCAAATTTCAATCTATCAAGCTATCAAATTATCATTCCCCTGTTATTTAGGTATCATTTCCAGTCCTCAATTTTTTCATTTTGATACTGGAATTTCACATTTATTCCAAAACAGTCCAAATTCACCAATTAAGCTTCTAAAGTGACCAGTTCCATTCTTAATCAAATTTCCAACATTTAACCATCATTTTCATCAATCCAATGCTTCTACTCACTAGTAAATTTTATTTCCAACAACTTCTTCCGACATGATTTTTTTCTTATTTATCTCGCATCACCACACAATTAACAGATTTCCTTAACAAGTTCACTAGGTTGAATCTAGATGCATTTACACCATTCGACCATCTATTTCTCAATCAATTTTCATTCTAATTTCATGTAAACTTCAATTCAACACAAATTTAAGATCAAACACAAGACTTATATAATCAATTTTCCAGATTTTAAACCATAACAACATTCAACTTAACCAAATTTAACATGAACATATTTGGTTAGCAAGGAAACACTTACATGAACTCTTCTTAGCATGCATGCATGAATCAAGATCATCCTATCAAGCTTCAATTCTATAAAATGGTGTGTTAAAAATTTCAATCTCTCCCGAGTAAGCTTTCTTTCTCCTATTTCTTTTTCTCCTTTCCCTTTTAGATTCGATGGTGTATGTGTAAGGAAGAAGATGAAGACAACATGGTTGTCTTGTTTGGAGCTGGCCGAGTGTCCCACTACCCCTTTGGGTAGTGATGACACTTGGTTATGCTATTAACCAAGTAAAAATAATATGTTTATTGTTAAGTGCGCAAAAGTCCTATATTTATACCCTAGTTTAGCTCAATTATTGCTGTTCTTGAGTATAGTTTAGGTTGCATTTAGTAGGTAACATACACAAAATAGCATAAATTAGATTATCTACCTTGTTTGATAAATTTAGTTGATTTTATACATATGATACTACTCAAGAGCGTTTTCTCCCTGTGCGTAGGTACCCGCCCAGGCAGATGCTGCCGAGGCAGCAAAGAGGGCAGATGATAAGAAAGCTGGGAGCTGAAGGAGGAAGCTATTGGATCATCAAGAGAGTTGATCGAGGAGGAAAGAAGCAGAATATAAATCTGTTCCAACATTTGCACACCAGTCCATATCCCCACCGAGGCACTCAACTACTTGCCGCCAAGGCAGCACTTCAAGGAAGAATGGAAAAACGCAAAGTGGTATGCAATAGAAAGAGCTCATCAAGCCCGATTTTTAGAGACCACTTGCATGTGCATTGGAGCCCAACAGACAAAGAAAAGCCAAGTCAAACTCAAGTTGAAGAAAAGTCAAACGAGAATCTAGGAGTATTTAATGATCTCTTAATGAGTTGCAATCATACTCTAACTAGTATTCCTACCCTAAACCGGCTTAGGCCTAGGCTTCTCCCCTATATATATGTAATCGACTTGAAGGGGAGAACATAATTGCGATTTGAGAGAAACTCCTTCTTGTCAAAACCCTTGTGCCGTCAAAACCCACCATGTTCTAAACCTTCCCTAGGGCTAAGGGTTGGTTGTGTATTAGTTGTGAGAGTCTTGTTGTATTCGTTTAGGATTTCGGTTTTGAAATAAAATTCAAGGTTTGTTTACTCTTGGTTCTTCATTTTTGCAATCTTTATCAGGAGAGAAGAGGGCGTCAATCCATTTGTTCAATATCGGGAGAGTTGAACTCACGAAACGAGTAAACACAGTTTTATCCAACCATAAGGTAAAGCTACTTCAGCTTTGGGATAAGTTAAGAAGTTCAGCGGCTAAAAGAGGATCCACAATTGGTTGGTGTTCACCCTTAGATTCACGCCGGGAGGTATCATCCAAGACGTGTTCGCCAATAGTACTTCAAGCTTTGGGAGAAGAGGGAGTCATAGAAGGGAGCCTTGCCGAACCTTGAATCATCGCTTAACTGCCCAGGCAGTCACTTGCTCTCTTCTGAGGCGGGCGTCTGCCGAGGCATAGTCGTGGCCGACTGTTGAAAGTTGTTAAGTTGATCTGCAAAATTGTGCCGAGACAGTACATCAAATCTCCACACTATGAAACATCCAATACCGACCCATTTTCTCACTCTGATATCTCAATTTACTTTACTTATTTTAGTTTTAGCTTCAATCAAACCAACTTCTCATATCTGTGTTTTTACTTTATTTGTGCAGAAAAGTGAACTCCGAAAAGCTTTCACAATTCTTGTGGAGACGATATCTTAAATACTATAACTTGGCACCGTGTACACTTGCATGCTAATTGCGCATCACTTTTGCACACAACATTTATTATTTTAATTTAAGTTATAATTAATTTATTAGTGTTTTTAATATTTTAATTATTAGTTACCAACCTTTCATTCTTTATATTTTAATTATAAGTTCAATGTTTACACTTTCGTTTCCAATTAAAATTGTAATTTCTACTAGGCTAGGATTTGGGGTATTACAATTCCCCCTTAAAATAAATTCGTCCTCGAATTTACCTGACGTAAATAGATGAGGGTACTATTTTCTCATCGTTTCTTCCGGTTTCCACGTCGCTTCTTCTACTTTGTGATTTCTCTAAAGTACTTTGACAAGAGGAATGGTCTTGTTCTTAAGCTTTCTGACTTTGTAGTCAAGAATTTGACCGGTTATTCTTTGTAAGACAAGTCAGGGGTTTAATTCTACTTCTTCGGGTTCAAGAACGTGAGATGGATCAGACAGATATCTTCGTAACATAGAAACGTGGAAAACATTGTGAATCTTATCGAACTCACTAGGGAGTGCTAGTCGATAAGCCACTGGACCTATTCTTTCAAAAATTTCGAAAGGTCCAATAAAACGAGGGCTAAACTTTCCCTTCTTCCCGAATCTGAAAACTTTCTTCCACAGTGACACTTTGAAGAATACTTTATCTCCCACGTTGTATTGGATGTCCCTCCCTTTTAAGTCGACATAAGCTTTTTGTCTATCTAAAGCTTCCTTCAATCAATTGTGAATCGATTGAACTTGTTCTTCTGTCTCCCGTAGTAACTGAGGTCCCAACACTTTGTTTTCCCCCACTTCGGACCAACACAAGGGCGTTCTACATCTTCTTTCGTACAAGGCTTCATACGGGGACATTTGGATTGACTTTTGATAGCTTTTGTATGCAAACTCTACGAGTGGTAAGGATTTCTCCCAGTTCTTTCCAAAGTCGATTACATAAGCACGCAACATATCTTCGAGTACTTGTATCACCCGTTCCGATTGGCCATCGGTTTGTGGATAAAATTCCGTGCTCAAATTTAATTTGGTTTCGAGAGCTCATTGTAAAGATCTCCAAAACCGTGATGAAAATCTAGGATCTCTATCGGAGATTATCGAAGTTGGCACTCCATGTAACCGAATTACTTCTCGGATGTATAGTTCGACTAGATTATCCAAGCTTAGATTCATTCGAACATGGATGAAATGAGATGATTTCATGAGTCTATCAATGATCACCCACACGACATCATTCTTTCTTGGAGTGCAAGGAAGACTAGTTACAAAATCCATAGTAATCTGATCCCACTTCCACTGAGGTAGCTCAATCGGTTGAAGTAATCCCGTAGGGACTCTATGCTCAGCTTTAACTCGTTGGCACGTTAGACATTTGGACACAAATTCAGTGATAGCCAAATTCATGCATGGCCACCAGTACAAGGATTTCAAGTCTTTGTACATTTTGACCGATACCGGGTGTATCAAGAAAGAACTTTGGTGAGCTTCTTGTAACATTTATCATTTCAGTTCTTCGTTATTAGGAAAACACACTCTATCTTGGAAATAGAGGAGTCCATTCGACTTGAGGGAGAAGTCCGAATTGGACTCGAGACTAAGCTTTGGAATAATCTTTTGAAGTTCGGGATCGACTTGTTGCAATTCTTTGATTTTCGAAATTAGGCTGGATTGAACTTGCAGTTCGGATAAGAATCCCCGTTTCTTGATCAAACAGAAGTGAGCATTGATAGCCAAAGAAGCTACAAGAATTCAAATTTGTCATTATAGGGGTGTTCGAATAATTACTTGCACATCAAGAAAGATTCAGTTCGAATGAATTTCACTAGAATTAGGTTCAAGAATTTACCCGAATATGAATTTCGACTAAGGGCATCGGCAACCACGTTTGCTTTACCCGGATGTTAGTCCATAATCAAATCATAGTCTTTAATTAATTCAAGCCATCTTCTTTGCCTCAAGTTCAAGTCTTTTTGAGTTAGGATATATTTGAGACTCTTGCGGTCAGTAAATAGTTTGCACTTTTCAACATACAATGTCTCCAGATTTTGAGCGCGAACACGATAGTGCCAACTCAAGATCGTGTGTAGGATAATTCAACTTTTGAGGCTTCAATTGTCGAGATGCATATGTGATCACATTACCTTCTTGCATCAAAACGCATCCGTGGCCCGAATGTGATGCATCGCTGTACACGGTGAATTCTTTTCCCGATGCTGGCTGTATAAGAACTAGGGCATGAGTCAAGGCTTGTTTGAGTTGGTCGAAACTACTGACCTCGCTCATATTTCTCAGAGGTCTCCAATCAGGAATAGTTTGGAATTTCTTGGAGTCGACTTTGATTCCTTCTGCCGAGATAACATGTCCGAGGAACGAGACTTCCGATAACCAAAATTCGCACATAGTGAACTTTGAGAACAATTGATGTTCTCAGAGAGTTTGGAGTACAATTCAGAGGTGTTCAACATGTTTCTCCTTGCTTCGGGAATAGCCAAGGATGTCATCAATGAAGACGACTACAAACTTGTCGAGATAAGGCTTGAAAACCCTATTCATCAGGTCCATGAATGCGGCAGGGGCATTTGTTAACCCGAATGACATTACTAAGAATTCGTAATGTCCATATCGAGTCAGGAAAGTTGTTTTGTACACATCACCTTCTTTCACCCTCATTTGATAGTAACCTAATCGTAGATCGATCTTGGAGAATACAACAACATCTTTAAGTTGATCAAACAAGTCTTTGCTCCTAGACAACATATACTTGTGTTTGATCATTACTTTGTTCAATTGTCGATAATCGATGCAAAGTCGCATCATCCCGTCTTTCTTCTTCACGAACAGAACGGGAGCACCCAAGGAGATGTACTGAGTCAATTGAATCCCTTGTCCTCTAGTTCTTGGATTTGTTTCTTGAGTTCTTTCAAATCAACGAGGGCCATACGGTAGAGAGTAATGGACACCGAATTTTTTCCAGGTTGAACTTCAATCCTGAATTCCACTTCTCGGGTTAGAGGAAGACCATGGAGTTCCTCGGGAAAGACATCAATGTATTCAAAAACAATTGGCATATTAGGTAATCCGAATTCAAGTTCATCTTGTAAGACCATAGTAGAAAAAGTGGATGTTGGTTTCTTGTCTATTAGTAGGATTGAGTCTTTTCCTAAACCCCATAAGTATAGCCTCTTATATTACAATCTAACCAGGCTTCATGTTTTCCTAACCAATCTAATCCCAGTACTAGATCGAACTCACAAGTGGGTAATACGAAAAGATCAACTGGAAAGGGCATGTTTCGAATGGTAACATGGGTGTTTTTGCAAACAAAGTTTATGTTCATTAAGCCTTCTATTGGATTCGATACTACTAAGCTATTATCAACAATTTCGGGTTTCAAGTTTACTTTCAATAATATGGCAGAACATATAAAAGAATGAGTTGATCCCGAATCAATCAAGGTATAAGCAGGAATTGAATTTAATTCGATAGTACCTGCGATTACATTAGGAGCTTCCTCCTCTTCTCTTCCTCGAATATGATAGATCCGAGTAGGGCTCGAGATTCTTGATGAGTGGTGGCCGAGTGATGTCCTTTGCCTCAACCTTAATTTCCCAACTAAGCTTGTCGAGGTGCTTTGGTTCGAACAAGATGAGCATCACTAGCATTGACCGAGGTTCGGTTCAGAAGTTTGTTCAAATTTTGCGGATAATCTTTTATGTAGTGATCGGATCCTCCGCACAAGTAGCACAAGTTGGATTTGGTCCTACATTAACTGGAATGATGTTTTTGACAGAATTTACAAGTAGGCACTTGTGAAGCCTTGCCCGTGTTACTCGTACTATCAGCAGACATTACCGGGGCTGAAGACTTGATTACTGACTAAGGCTTCGGTATGTAGTTACTCTTTTGGGAGGGAGTATGACTCGAGGGATTTCCACCAGAGTACTTGGGTTTCTCGAACTGCCGTTGTGGTCGATCATCATGTCTCGACCGCTTGTCTTTCCGGGATTGATTGCTCTTTCGTTTTCCCAAACCTTTCATCTTAGCTTCAGTGGCAATAGCTCGATTAATAAGACTTTGAAAGCCCGAGATCTCAAGGGCCGTGAAGATGGGACTAATTTCATTGTTGAGGCCGTTGATGAACACCCGACACTTGTCCGTCTTGGTTTTGATGTATTTGTATCCATATTTGCATTACTTACAGAAGTCACTCACGTACTGCTCGATAGGTCTCTTGGCTTGCTCCAGATACAAGAAACGCTTCCTACGTTTAGCAAGATATTGCCCAATAATATATTTCTTCTTGAATTCATCTAGGAAGAATTTCCAGGTGACCTTTTCAGAAGGCACATTCAAGATTATGGTTTCCCACCAACTTAACGCTTCGTCCGCAAGTAACGTGACATCACATTCAAGCTTATGTTCATCCGAACAGGAGAGTTGTTTAGTGAGAATTCGAATAGTGGCCTCTAACCAATATTCAACAACTTCAGGATTAGCCTCGTCAACACTGGTGAAAGTGTAGGCCCGATTTTGAGCGAGCTTGTCAATAGGAGCTCTAGATGGCACATGAACATGAGTTGAAGACAAAGAATCTTTCTTCATTGATGTGATAAGTTGTTCAAACATAACGCTTCGTCCGCAAGTAACACGACATCACATTCAAGCTTATGTTCATCCGAACAGGAGAGTTGTTTAGTGAGAATTCGAATAGTGGCCTCTAACCAATATTCGACAACTTCAGGATTAGCCTCGTCAACACTGGTGAAAGTGTACGCCCGGTTTTGAGCGAGCTTGTCAATAAGAGCTCTAGATGGAACATGAACACGAGTTGAAGAGAAAGAATCTTTCTTCATTGATGTGATAAGTTGTTCAAACATAACTTTCATGCTAAGGAAGTATTTTTGTTGAACTGGATTGATAGTAGGAGCTACTTGCTCCGGTTCCTTATTCTTTGGAGCTTCTGGAGGTATTTGAGTCATCCGAACACTCTCTCCTTCATTAGAGGAGCCCTCGGGACTTTCATTGTCCCGAGAAATCCTAGTCTCAGACATTGTTCTTTATAAATTAACAAGAAGAGTCAATTAGGCAAGAGACAAGCATACATGAACATATATGACTCATTGGTGGCCAATTAACTCCTATATGATGCAATAGGCCTGGTTTAGTCCGAGGATCGACTAAACCAAAGCTCTGATACCAATAAATGTAACACTCCACCCGGTTTAGTTGTAAACCGGCTAAGAAGCGTTACTCAAGCAAGGAAAAACATGAACCAACAAAAACTTTCACCTTACTTACCTCTAATAGGTAAGTTAGACTTCTAATCAAACAATTATCATGAATCATATTGAAATCAAGCTATAACATATAATCATTAGACATCTTTGCCATAGCATATAATCATGAAACATCTTTGCTATAACATACGACCATTAGACACCTTTAACATAGCATATAATCATGAAACATCTTTGCTATAACATATGAACATTAAACTTCTTAAGCAACATGAACCAAACAAGAGTGTAAACATCCATACATGAACAACATATCATTCAAACTAAGACTTGAATCACCAAGTCCAATTGATTCATAACCATTCAAATAGGCGTACTTAGTAATCAAGATATCAAATACATATACACAGCCTTATTCCATGGATCAGTAGCACACTCATGTCAACCTAATTCATGGCAACAATATCACATTATTCATGCTTTCAAAACATTCACCTTAGCTAACCATTATGGCATAGCATTACCAAAGAGATCATAGCATTTCAAGGCAGCAAGCATTCAAGGCATATATCAACTATTTAACAACATTCAAGCTTTCAAAACATTGTATCACACCATATACACATCCATACTAATATAACTTAACGTAACACCTAGATTAACTGGGCTATCAACCAATCCACATTAACAAGTTATACATCACCATATCATATCAACTATATACATAATCCTTCAAGGAATCAAAATGCATGATCATTAGACTAGATTCACGACTAAGGCCACCAACTAGGAGCTTACAAAAGAACATGATTCGTACTTGATGCTTGAGCTTGTCTTGCCTTGCCTCAACTCAAAAATAGCTTTCAATCCACTAACCTATAGATAAGGAAGATTGGAAACAAGAGCGATGTTGCGTGATTTGAGTGCTTCGCAATTTTTGCAAGTATACACGTCGTAAATTTTCAATCCACTAAAGAATTAAGTTGATAGAATGAGAGAATAGGTCGGCTTATATTGAGTCGCAGTGTAGAATTCGAATGGAACAATCTTGGTTTTGCATGCAAGAGGAAACTTGATTGCCTCTACAATGGGTAGAATGGTTGCCTCGACAATGGGCAATATGATTGCCTGGGCAATGTATAAGGTGATTTCTTGGGCAATTGGTAAGGCGGTTGCCAGAGCAATGAATTAAGAGACTGTCTGGGCAATTTGAGCGACAACCTTAGAGGTTCAGCAAAGCATTCTTCAATGGTTTCTTCTTATCCTTAAGTCGAAACTCTAACAATGTGCAAGCCATGATAATACCTCCCAGCATGAACCAAGGGTGAACATCAACCGATCTTACACCTCTTTTAGCCTTTGAAATTCTTACTTATTCCTAAGCCAAATTAGTCTTCACCGATTTGGGTAAAAACCATGCTTATTCGTTTCTTGAATCTAACTCCCCCGATATTAGATAAATGGATGCAATCACAATTTCCTCTCTCGATTCATTTGCAAGTAAAGATAAACACCAAGAATAAGCAAACCTTGAACTTAAATTGCATAACAAAAACCTAAACAGAATCCAAACGTTTTCTCACAACTACTAAACAAAATAACCCTAGCCGAATATAGTTTAGTTCACAGTTGGGATTAGGAACAACACACGATTAATTCCCAACAAGAACATCAATCGAACAAGAAAAAAAATAGAAGTGCTGAGCGTTTGGGTGTTCTCTATTTATGAGCGCAAGTGCTGAGCGTTTGGGTGTTCTCTATTTATGAGCGCAAGTGCACACTCTTGTCAAGTTATAGTATATAAGATATCGTCTCCCACAAGGATTGGACAGCTTGGTTCAAATTGTTATTCCTGCACAAGAAAAGTAATTGCACAAGTAAGATGGTTGTTTGAGAAGACAAGTAAAATAAAAACACAAGTAATAATAAGGAAGTGATCAGGTTGATAGGGAGGGCAGGGTTATGCTGCTGCTTAGTGTGAAACTGCGTTGAATAGGTCAAGTGTGTTTTGCACTACCACAAACCGCTGCCATGGCGAGTAATGGCAAATTGAGGCGACGACAACTTTCGCTGCCACGACGGCACTATACGCTTGCAACTTTCGCTGTCCCGACATGTGAGATAGAGAGAAGTCCTGGCTGCAAGTCTGGCAGATACTCCAAGTTCGGCGAAGCAATTCTGAAGTGATCCTTCCTATTCTAGGTAAGGATTCTGTCACTATGTGATGTAGGCAATACCTAGCAATCTCAGCGTAAACCTAACACAGGCAGTCGATGTTTGGTTGCTCCTTTTAGCCGTTGAAATTCTAACTTATGTCTAAGCTGAATTAGTCAACACCTCATCATGATGAGACCATACTTATTTCTTTCGTGAGTTTGACACTCTCATGCCCAACAAATGGATTTCTTCAACTGGATTTTTGGAACTAATTAAAGAAGTGAAGTACATGAATTAAGCAAACTTGGAATATTTTATTGCAAAACAAACCTTGACCCTAAACAACCATTCTCACAACTAATTACAACACAACCCCAAACCCAAGAGAATTTTAGAACATGTCGGCGGCAAGAAAACCTAAGCTATGCCTAAAGAAAACCTAAGATGTGTCTCTTGATTTGCTAAATACATGAGGTTTATATAGGCAAAGGTCTAGTCTAAGTCCTTCTTGGAGTAGAAGTTCTCAAAAGGCTTTTGCATTAAATGCAACTTTAAAATCTGACTTCTTTGAGTTGAATATGGACTTCTTTTCCCGTTGCCTTGTTCCACAAGTAAGCCCGTTCTTTTCCTCCGATGGCTCTGTCTGCTGCTCCGGGCGTCAGAAAATTGAGTGGATGACATTGTTAGAATCAGGATTTTCTTCTCTACCAATCGCACTCCAATTTACCAACTCTTCACTTTACTGCCCTGGGCGGCAGACTCACTTTGCTGTCCTGGGCAACATGCTTACTTTGCTGTCCTGGGCGGCAGACTCACTTTGCTGTGCTGGGTAGCAGACTCACTTTGATGTCCTGGGCGACAGACTCACTTTGATGTCCTGGGCGACAGACTCACTTTGATTTCCTGGGAGGTAGGCTCACTTTGCTGCCCTGAGCGGCAGGTATAGCGGCAGCAAGTCCTCTGCAGCGGCTCTCTCTGTGTGGAACTGCTTCAGTACAGCTCCCTGGTCTGCTGCCTCAGCATTATGTCCTCAACTCCTCTCTCCTTCTGTCAGCCTTTAGTACCTGAAACTAAAACTAAGCTAAAACAATACCTTTTCCTTACCAATTAAAAGATAATCAATAAAAAGCATGGCAAAGTAAAGAATACTGTAAAATGCAATTCATGATCCTAATTATGCCTAAAATGTACTAAAAAACAACAATAATATGAGATGGAATGTGCATGAAATATAGAACTTATGGACACTTTACACACCCCCAAACTTGAACTATTGCTTGTCCTCAAGCAATGCAACCTAAACATACTTGCCCTTATATTAACTAGAAAGAAAAACTTGTTATCAACTTGATTCCGCACCTCAAGGCTGTGGCACCTATATTAGATTAGTGAAGGGAAAACAACAAGAAATAACTCAGAATTAATCTATAATTCCAGTGCAGTGTATGCAGAACTGTGTACAGGCTGAATATGAAGAATAACTAGATAAACAAAGATGCTGTCATGATGTATAAGGTTGCTACCGAGACAACAAAATTAAGCACAATTATTTAATCATGGCAATGAGGGCTTCAGCTCATCACAACTACTCTTCTAGGTATGAAATTAAGATAGGAGAAAACTACAAAACCCTGAACCCATAGAGTAGAGTCTTCCCGTGAATACTTTCATTCACTCATGCTAATTTGTCCGTCACTGCAAAATTTTTTCAGATTCATGGAATTTGATATCAGTAGAGTTTTCTCGCATATGATTCTTCCTAGAGCCTGTTTCGGGCACCTCTAGGGCAAAACAACAATTTTTTTCTTTCTGATGCTTTGGCAGTGCTTTATTTTTCTGTTTCTGTTTTCTACCTCGGCGGCTACCTACAACCATAGTTAGAACTTTGCAAAGAATTTTAAAAACAAAACAGGTAGTGTTCTTTAGATATTCTAACAAATTCAACAAGTAAAAGTAGTGTTTGACAATTTTGGCAATAAAAAAATTCTAAGTTATTTTTCATACTTTTCCCGGAAATAAGTTCAATTTATTTATTGGTGCGAAAGTAGTTAATCGTCTATCTATCATAGGCACACTTTCTAACAATTGTTTCTTTTCCGATTGATAAGAAGGCAAGTACAATGCAATCTATATGCAACTAAGATGCCTAAAAAATATGAGAACTATGCCCCCCAAAACTCGAGATGGGCATTGCCCTTAATGCACAAAATAAAACTAAAACTGAAAAATAAATATGAGAAAGGGAAAGAAAACTCAGGCTTAGTTGCTGTCAGATGGTGGAGAAGATGTGGAGGAGTTATCTGCTCTTTCGCCAGTTGTGGGCTGCGGCAGTGCTGCCCCTTTTGTGCTCAGCGGTTCGATTTCTTAGGGTCTGAATCTGGGTAAGTAGTTGTGAGATGGGAATAAAACGCAAATAAAATCTGGTCCCAAGTAGGTAAAATCTACTCCTAAATAAAACAATAAAGATGTGGAAAAATAAAAACTTATACAAAATTTTGTTATTCTAGGAGTGCATTGATATGCATATCCTAAAGTAACTACTCTCTTATTGGTTTAGCTCCAGAGGGTCGCTTTCGATACTTCTTGTAATCCATCCGCACCCTCTATCTAGTTATTATCCTTATGGTGGAGGAGTCCTTCTTCCTCGTTCCCTTGTAATCCATGTGAACCTTCCTTCTAGTTCCTATTCCTGAAGGCATGAACATGTGATTAGGAGAAATTATATAACTACTAACCATGTACTTACCTCCTTTTTGTCGAAGTTCTTCATAGGGGAAAGTTTCTTTTTCTGCCAAGGTAGTTGCTGCGACAACTAGCTGTTGTGGTAGTCTTCTGTCATAGTGTTGTGCCGGGCAAGGGAAAACTCTTTAGGCTCCTCGAAAATCTCCCTTAGTAGAGATTTTGACGACTGTAAATCTGCATGCATCGACTCCTCTAGATATATATAATCCATATCTACTGAGGTGTCTGCCGAGGTAGGCGTCATTATGGAGGCTTCTGTCGTGGTAGGCCTCTCTGCTGAGGCATAGCTTTGCTCAGGTGCTGTCAGTTCGTCCTCAGGGCAAGGTTCTAGGTAGCTGCCGGAACAACTGTCAATGTTGCTGTCCGGGCAGTGTTCTGCATCCTCTTGGCTTTGAGTTTCTAATTGCTCCTCACACATCAGAGATATTTCCTCGCATTGCTCTTCGTCCTATTGACCTAGGACATCAATATCCCTCAGACTTAATTGTTCTGGTTCATCTATAACATTGATGAGGACTGAATTGTTCAGCCGTGCATCCATCTTAGCGATGCTGGCGTCCATAGCAGCTGTCACTTTATCCGTGAGCGCAAGCAAGGTTTGAAGTGTGTCCTCCAAAGATTTTGGTTGTTCTTGCGGATAGCTATATTCCCAGGGCATGTTGCTTTCTGCAGCAAAATTGTTATGGTAATTTTTTGAGATTTTTGATCATACCATGAAAAATCTTGCTGCTGCGGCGGCAATGGCTTCAGCTATCCCTGTTGCTGCTGCGGTGGCATCTGCTGTTCATATTCAAGCAACCATTCATGCGTGGTTTTCCTTGACATGTCCGTTACAAATAGTTGAGGGCGACTTTCGAATGCATGATTGCCTTCACAAAATTCGCAAAAACTTTCCCAAATATTGACGCCCTTAACTCGTGGGGCACCTGAATAAGAACTTTCCCACATAATTTTTTTGAATGAAAATAAGAATAATAAAAACTAAAATTAAATGCAAATAAAAATAAAAGTGCAGAAATTTAAATATGAATTTTGCTGTTACCAATCCCCGACAATGGCGCCAAAAACTTGTAGAGCGTTTGAGTGTTCTCTATTTATGAGCGCAAGTGCACACTCTTGTCAAGTTATAGTATATAAGATATTGTCTCCCATAGGGATAGGACAACTTGATTCAAATTGTTATTCCTGCACAAGAAAAGTAATTGCACAAGTAAGGTTGTTGTTTGAGAAGACAAGTAAAATAAAAACACAAGTAATAATAAGGAAGTGATCAGGTTAATAGGGAGGATAGGGTTATGCTGCTGCTTAGTGTGAAACTGCGTTGAATAGGTCAAGTGTGTTTTGCACTGCCACAAACCGCTGCCATGGCGAGTAATGGCGAATTGAGGCGGCGACAACTTTCGCTGCCATGACGGCAGTATACTCTTGCAACTTTTGATGTCCCGACAAGTGAGATGGAGAGAAGTCCCGGTGGCAAGTCTGGCAGATACTCCAAGTTCGGCGAAGCAATTCTGAAGTGATCCTTCCTATGTCTAGGTAAGGATTTTGTCACTATGTGATGTAGGCAATACCTAGCAATCTCAGCGTAAACCTAACACAAGCAGTCGACGTTTGGTTGCTCCTTTTAGCCGCTGAAATTATAACTTATGTCTAAGCCGAATTAGTCAACACCTCGTCATGATGAGACCGTACTTAATTCTTTCGTGAGTTTGACACTCTCATGCTCGACAAATGGATTTCTTCAACTGGACTTTTGGAACTAATTGAAGAAGCGAAGTACATAAATTAAGCAAACTTGGAATAATTTATTGCAAAACAAACCTTGAAACCTAAACAACCATTCTCACAACTAATTACAACATAGCCCCAAACCCAAGAGAATTTTAGAACATGTCGGTGGCAAGAAAACCTAAGCTATGCCTTAAGAAAACCTAAGATGTATCTCCTGATTTGCTAAATACATAAGGTTTATATATGCAAAGGTCTTGTCTAAGTCCTCCTTAGAGTAGAAGTCCTCAAAAGGCTTTTGCATTAAATGTAACTTTAAAATCTGACTTCTTTGAGTTGAATATGGACTTCTTTTGTCGTTGCCTTGTTCCACAAGTAAGCCCGTTCTTTTCCTCTAGTGGCTCTGTCTGCTGCTCCAGGCGTCAGAAAATTGAGTGGATAACATCGTTAGAATCAGGATTTTCTGCTCTACCAATCGCACTCCAATTTACCAACTCCTCACTTTGTTGCCCTGGGCGGCAGACTCACTTTGCTGTCCTGGGCGGCAGGCTTACTTTGCTATCCTGGGCGGCAGACTCACTTTGTTGTCCTGGGCGATAGACTTACTTTGTTTTCTTAGGCGGCAGGCTCAGTTTGCTGCCGTGTGTGGCAGGTATGGCGGCAACAAGTCCTCTACAGCGGCTCTCTCTATGTGAAACTGCTTCAGTACAGCTCCCTGGTCTGCTGCCTTAGCATCATGTCCTCAGCTCTTCTCTTCTTCTGTCAGCCTCTAGTACCTGAAACTAAAACTAAGCTAAAATAATACCTTTTCCTTACCAATTAAAAGATAATCAATAAAAAGCATGACAAAGTAAAGAATACTGTAAAATGCAATGCATGATCCTAATTATGCCTAAAATGTACTAAAAACATCAATAATATGAGATGAAATGTGCATGAAATATAGAACTTATGGACACTTTATAAGAAGAACTTGAGCAACCTTGGTCTTCAATCAATCTCTATCATCTCGTCTCTCCCTCCAGTCCTCCTTCTAATGGAGGACTTGGCCTCTTACTTATAGGAGATGGATAGGTCAAAGTCATTCTTGAGGAAGAGGTTAAGTTGGAATTAAAAACAATAAAAGAAATAAATCTCTTTTATTTTATTCTTTTATCCCTCCTAAAACTCCTCCTTTTTCATGAAATTTAATATCCTTCAACTCAGCTCATAGGACTTCAATTCCTCTTAGGATTTCTTGGTATTTTTGACATTGGATAAGGCTGAATTCATGGAGAAATCGGTTGCTTCCTCGTGTGCTTCAATCGGTCACCTTCTTCTTTCCTTTATTGTCACGACGATGCTTGCCCGGGCAATTTTCCTGCACGCATCAAAACACATACCAAGCAGCACCTTTTCCACCAAAATAATCTAGTAATGATAATCAAGCATGGCGATGAAGAAAACAATGCAAATATGCATGAATGACTAATAATGCAACCTAAATGAGCCTAAGTCTAACAATAATTGAGATGAAAAAGTGTAGAAAATTAATACTTTTGCACACTTAACACACCCCCAAACTCAAACTATTATTTATCTTCAAGAAATGCAAAACTAACAATTACTTGCCAATATTTCAATCAAAAGAGACATGCTCTAGAATTGCCTTCAAACTTCATAACCGTGGCGCACATTGGGATGAGTGTTCGGATAGCATGAATTTTCCCGGAACCAAACTATAATGCTTTTCATCATGTGTGCACGTAGTTATGTGCAAGTTGATTAATCAAGAGTTTTATGTGAACAATAGGTATTTGTTAATTTAATTGCCTGGGCATTTATTAATTCACAAACCATGGCGTTTATAGGCCTTCAGCTCATCACAACTACTTTCATAGGCTTGAAGATAAGATTGGAGCAAACAACAAACCCCTAAGCCTATTGAGTAGAGTCATCCTGTAAAGTCTTTCATTTACTCATGCTAATTTGTCCTTCACTTTTAGTGTTTTCAATTTATATGGACATGCTATAGCAGTGGAGTATCCTAAGCACATGATTTTCATTCAATTCGGCTAGAGCCTGTTTTGGGTACCTCTAGCGAGAAACTTAATTCTTTTAAATTACCCAAATTCTAAGCAACTTAAGTTCAATAAGTCTCTATCAATAAAAAAGCCACAACTGTGTCAATTAACTTTTAGCATCATAGTAAAAATCTAAGTCACTTTCACGCAATCCTTAAATTAAAGGTTCTTTAATTGTATTGCCAAAATTCTGTAATTCAACAAGGCCTAGAAATTAGATTTAATTGAAAGCATGGCTAGTAACTTATGCAACCTATATGCACTTACTAAGGATGAATGCACTAAAATGATCTTAACTAAAAACAAGCACTCCCCCCCAAACTCAGATTAAGCATTGTCTTCAATGCATGATTATATGGAAATCAACTAAAAGAAAAATAAAGATAAATGCAAGAAAAGAAAGAACAATTACAATGACTTGGAGGGGTCATCGTCTTGGATGATGAGTTTTCTTCTCGCGGTTTGCTTGCTTCTTTTGCTTGCTCGAGGTGGTTGACGACGTGTAGCGGCTGTAGGTTCCGATTGTTTGGTCACCTCGTCATCATCTTCCTCCTCAATGTTGATCTCCTCAGTGGTGGAGGCTTTGCGTTTTGCCTTGGTGGAGGATGCTGGGACTTGTTTGACTTGGATGGTGGAAGATGCTTCTAAATTGGAAAATTCCGACCATGTTTCGGTGCGACTTGGCTTTGTTAATGGTGATTTGCCTTTGTCATCCTGGACCGGTGGGGCATCTTCAATAGGTATTGCCTAGGTAGGGGCTGCGGGCATTACCGAGGCAGTGTGCATTGCCGCGACAATGAGTTAGACAGGAAAATTGGGAACCTTATCGAGTTATCGGGTATTTTTCAAGGATCAATCGAATGATTGCATTGTTGTAATCCTTCATATACCTCATGAACTGCAACTGCTTTTTCTCCATGGTGTCGAGTCGATGGGCAAGTGGCTGGATCATGTTGGCAAGTTGTTCAAGAATTGATGTTGCCGGTTCGCTTGTCTTGGCATTGGTATGAGAGATTGCCGGTTCATTGCCCGAAGAAGTTGCCTCGACAATGTTTTGGGAAAAGGTTGACTATGGCTCGACTTTGGATATTCCTATGATGTGGAGGTATCTTTATCTTGCCCATCCTTTCCTTTGAGGCGTTTTCTCATCCGCCGGATCACTAGGCACGTGGTGTTTCTCACACAATTTGGTGATTAGGTTTGGGAAATAGAGAGTACCTTTATCCTTATGGCTACAAACAAACATCTCATTGCATATTATTGCACCAATATTGATAATACGTTTGTGCAAGTTAGAGTGAATGAGCAAAAGTCTAGGTTTATTAACCGTAGTATTGTGTGAGGTGGGCATTAAACATGTTTTCACAAATTTATTCCAAAGTTTACCATGCCCCAAAATACGCCATCATTCCACATTGTGGAGGCGATGGTGAGATCCTCGAGTATGTTGTTGTAATCATCCGGGGTGAGATTGTCAACGAACTCTTGATGTTCATCTTTTTTCACGTAAATCCTGTAGAAGGTGTTGATGGTATCGACATCAACGGGGATTTCTTTACCACGAACGAACACATACGAGTTGTTTGGTTCGGAAAGTGAGCATAGAATTCCCTAACCCAATGGAATTTGCTCGGCTTCGGTTGATGGCAAAAGATTTTCCACTTTTGGTACTAGATCGAGCAGAAGATGAACGACTTCAAACCAAAATCTGTGTTGGAGGAGGAGTAGAAAATACCTTGTTCTTTCCATACCTTCCGATTGGCCAACTTCTTGAGGTACCTCTACTCGATTGCTGTTGTTGCATACTTCTTGAAGTCCGGTTCTTGGCTTGATTGTGGGTGTTCCAATATCTTGAGCTTCATGGCCATGAAGGATGTTAGAGTTGGAGAAATCAGTGAACAAAAAAGAGAAAAATAAAGCTTGGAAGTTCAACTGAAAGATAAGAAAGAAGGTCTTTGAATATTGTGATGGTTGAGTGTTATAGGGAGGGGTATTAAATAGGGTGGGTGTGATGATTGCAAATTAAAGTTTGCAAGAGTATTGAGTGTAGTGGGCGATAAGTAAGATTAGGGAAGGGGAAGGGTTTTTGGCTATGGGTGATGATGTGGAGGGGATTTTGGGTAAAAGACGAAGTCAATTTGGGATTAAAAATCCCTAAAAATCAGCCCATTATTTCCCTTAAAAATCGGCCCATACCTTCTTTAGGCGACACTTAATTCTTCTTTCCAATTCTTCTTCAAGTTGAACTCCTTTCCTAAAAATATGTATAAAATAAGAATAATTAAAAACAATAATAGAAATTAAACATAAAATAAACTCTTATCTTAAAAGAATGTGGAAAAAATAAATGCAAAAATTAAAAATACTAATGGAGAGCATAGTCATGCATCTCCTAAATTAACCACTTCCTTATCGCGCACGACATGAGTGCCAGTGAAGTGCTTTAATCTATGTCCATTAACATTGAATTCATGGCCATCTTTTATGGACTTTATTATTACGACACCATGGGAGAATGGTTTGACAACTTCAAAAGGTCCTGACCATCTTGATTGCAATTTTCCCGAGAAAAGCTTTAACCGAGAATTGAAAAGGAGGACTAATTGCCCGATCAAGAATTGCCGCGAAAATAGCTTATTGTCATCCGAACGCTTGGTTTTCTCCTTGTATATTCTTGTATTGTCTTAAGCTAAGGCCCGAAACTCCTCTACCTCATTGAGGTCCATTAGTCATTTTTGTCCAGCACTCTCCCAATCCATATTCAAAGTTTTGATTGCCTAGTACATCTGTAGAGCATTTAGGTGTTCTCTAAATATAAGCGCTAGTGCACACTCCTTTCAAGTTATAGTATAAAAGATATCGTCTCCCACAGGGATTGGACAGCTTAACTCGAGTTGTAATTCCTGCACAAAGAAAATTAAATGCACAAATAAGTTTTAGTTTTGTAAAGAAGGAAAAATAAATAAAAACACAAGTAATAGATAAAAGAGATCAGGGTGATAGAATGGGTCAAATTATGCTGCTCCCTAGTGTGAAACTGCATTGAATAGGACAAGTTGCTCTGCGATGCCAGACTTTGCTGCCTCGACGGAGGATGGCAGATTGGCTGCTTTGACGCTTTCGCTGCCTCGGCAGTGGAACAGACGAATGGCTCGACAACAAACTCGGTAGACCATCAAGGCTCGGCAGAACGCTTCGACAGTGATCCCGCTTATGTCTAAGTCAAAATTCTGTTGTTGCCCACTGCAGATAATACCCATCATAGCGTGAATCTTACAAAGACAACAACCTTGGTTCGTTTTTCTTTAGCCGCCTTAAATCCTACCCTATGTCTAGGCTAGATTGATCAACACTTGATTAGAGTGAGGATCGTACTTACTCCTTTCGTGAGTTTGACTCTTTCGATACCGAACAAATGGATAGTTAACAACTAATCTTTCGAACTTAATTGAAAACTATGAAGAACATGGAATAAGCAAACCTTGAAGTTTTATTGCAAAAATAAACTTAATTCCTAAACAACCGTTCTCAAACTAGTTTACAACATAACCCAAACCCAAAGGAGAATTTAGAACATAGTGGCGGCAAGAAAACCTAAACTATGCGTAAGGGAAAACCTAAGTTGTTTTGAATTACAAAATATGTCAAGTATTTATAGGCATTAGCTAGGCCAAGTCCTTCTTGGAGTAGAAGTCTTCAAAGTAGCTTTTGCATTAAATGTAACCTTTAATTCAGACTTCTTTGAGTTGAATATGGACTTCTTCTCATTGCCTTGTACCGCAAGTTATCTTGATCTTTTCCTTCGGTAGCTCTGTCTGCTGCTCCAGGTGTCAAAAAATTGAGTGGATGGAATCGTTGGAATCATGATTTTTTGCTCTACAGATCGCACTCCAATTCTCCAATTACTCGGATTGCTGCCCTAGGCGGTAGGTATGGCGGCGACAGCTACTCAACAGCGTCTGTCTCTGTCTGGAACTGCATCAGTACAGCTCCTTGGTCTACTGACTCAGCATTAGCTCCTCAGCTCCTCTCTCCTTCTGCCAGCTTCTAGTACTTGAAACTAAAACTAAACTAAAACAATACCTTTTCCTTACCAAATAAGAGATAATCAATAAAAACATGGCAAAGTAAAGAATACTGTAAATATGCAATGCATGAGCCTAAATATGCCTAAAATGTACTTAAGAACAACAATAATATGAGATGGAATGCGCACAAAATATAGAACTTATGAACACTTTACACACCCCAAACTCGAACTATTGCTTGTCCTCAAGCAATGCAAACCTAAACATACTTGCCCTTAGAACTAATCAGAAAGAAAAACATGTTTTAAACTTGATTTAACGCCTCAAGGCCGTGGCACCTGTCATTAGATTTGTGAGAGGGGAATAACATGAATTACCTCAGAACTAAACTATAATTCCAGTGAAGTGTGTACAGAATCTATGTACATGCTAAATCTGAAGAATATTCTAAGTAAACAAAGATATTGTCATGATATATAAGGTTGCTGCTGAGGTAGCATAATTAAGCACAGTTTAATAATCATGGCGATAAGGGCTTCATCTTATCACATCTACTCTTCTAGGTCTGAAGTTAAGATTGGAGCAAACTAAAAAACCCTGAACCCATTGAGTACAGTCATCCCGTGAAGACTTTCATTCACTCATGCTAATTTGTCTGTCACTCGATAGGTTTTTAGATTCATGGACTTTGATAGCAATGAAGTGTCCTTGCACATGATTCTTCCTAGAGCCTGTTTCGGGCACCTCTAGGGATAGACAACATTAAAATTTCTTTCCTGTCGTGGCAGTGCTTTTCTTTTTCCTGTTTGTTGTCTGTCGCAGCAGCTTCCTACAATCATGTTAGAATTTTTCAAATAATTCAAGCAGGCAATGTTTACCAGAAATTCTAACAAATTCAGCGAGTAACAGTAGTGTTTTTAATTTTTTGCCTTAATAGAAAAATTCTAAGTTTACTTCATGCTTTCCCCAAATTTACGGAGTGGTGCGAAAATTTTAAAGTCAACTATCCTACCATAGGCACAAGTTCTAACAATTTTTTTTCTTTTTCAATTAATTTCTAAGGCAAGTACATTATGCAACCTAATATGCACTAGTTATCCCTAACAAAATGAGTTCTAAACCCCCCAAACTCAAGACGGGCATTGCCCTCAATGCACAAAATAAAATACAAAAATAGAAACATAAAGATAAATACAATTACGAGAATTAAAACATAAAACATAAAAACAATTAAATAAAGAAAAGAAAAGAAAACTCTAGAAGTTGGCTGAGGGCTGAGAAGAGGCTTGAGTCTTTGCGGCAGAGGAGGAAGATGAGGGTTGAATGACAAGGAGGCGTCCGACAGATGTTCGAGCGATAGACTTGGCAGGTGATACTTTTGCTGTTCGCGTCGGCTGGACTCTCTTAGAAGTGGGGCGAGGTTCTTCGCGAGGTGCTTTGCTCTTTTCTGTCTCAGATTCTGACTCAACTTCCTCTGACTTGGCGGAGATGATGTGCCGCTTCCTCTTCCTTGTTGCCTCCTCCATTGGTTCTGCCAGAAGGTTCTCTAGCACGATTGGGGCTGCTGCTTCTACTGTCTGCTGCTCGACCTCGTTAGAGGTGGAGGTGTTTGCCACTATTTCCACTGTGCAGGCGAGGGAAAGATGTTGTTGATGCCTCTCAGAAGTGTCTGCCACCGTGTTGGAAGCAGAGGTGGCGGAGTATGATGGGTAGTGCGTCAGAGACGGCATCTGGTGGCGGAAGGCGGCGTGGCGGGCAGTTGCTTCTGATGGTGTTCCTTCTCTGGGTGCAGCTGCGGCGGCAAGGTCGGCGGGGAAGGTTGGCAGGATGGGGCCATCATTGGGAAATTTTTGAAGGAGATAGGCCACAAAAGCCTCTTGGACGTCCCCCACATAATTCATGAACGTCAATTGTTGCTGCTCGATCCGTTTAATGCTGTCGATGAGAGTGCACAGTAGAGCAATGACTTCAGTGGTCTGGACAGATTCAGTACTTCCTGGGGCGGCTGGTGTAGCTAGCTGGGCGGCGGAGGGCTGGCTTGGAGTGATAGGTTTTGTCTCTTGGGCTTGCATCATCTGTAGGCGGACTTTTCTGGTCCAGCCCTTCTTGACGGCTGTCGTATCATCATTTGGATCGAAGGGGACGCTAAAGTTGGCACATAAGCCGATGATGAGAGACTGGAAGTACAACCGACCATTTGACTTGCGGAAGTAGTTAGGGATCTCCTTACAAATGTGTAGAGCGTTTAGGTGTTCTCTAAATATGAGCGCAAGTGCACACTCCTGTCAAGTTATAGTATAAAAAGATATCGTCTCCCACAGGGATTGGACAACTTGACACGAATCGTAATTCCTGCACAAAGGAAAAGTAAATGCACAGATAAGTTTGGCTTGATTGAATGGGAAGTTAAATAAAACACAAGTAGATAGAGAGAAGAGATCAAATTAATGGAATGAGTCAAATTATGTTGCTCCCTAGTGTGAAACTACGTTGAATAGGATAAGTTGTTTTGCGCTGCTAGACTCTGCTGCCTCAACGGAGGATGGCAGATTAGCTGCTGTGACGCTTTCGCTACCTCGATAGTGGAACTGAAGAGTTTCTCGACGGCAAACTCGGCAGTACTTCAAGGCTCAGCAGAACACTTCGAAAGTGATCTCGCTTATGTTTAAGTCAGAATGTTGTTGATGCCCATTGCAGATAATACCAATCGCGGCGTGAATTGTGCAAAGACAACATTGTTTGGTTTGTTCTCTTTTAGCCGCCTTAAACCCTAACCTATGTCTAGGCTAGATTGATCAACACTTGATTAAGGTGAAGACCGTACTTACTCCTTTCGTGAGCTCGACTCTCTCGATACCGAGCAAATGGATAGTAAACAACTAATCTCTCGACTTAATTGAAAACTATGAAGAACATGGAATAAGCAAACCTTAAAGTTTTATTGCAAAAACAAACTTAATTCTTAAACAACCGTTCTCACACTAGTTTACAACATAACCCAAACCCAAAGAGAATTTAGAACATAATTGATGGCAAGAAAACTAAGTTTTCTTGAAGTAAAAATACATTGAGTATATATAGGCATTACTAGGTCAAGTCCTCCTTGGAGTAGAAGTCTTCAAAGTAGCTTTTGCATTAAATGCAACCTTAATTTCTGACTTCTTTGAGTTGAATGTGGACTTCTTCACGTTGCCTTGCTCCGCAAGTTAGCTTGTTCTCCTTTTTCGGCGGCTCTGTCTGCTGCTATAGGCATCAGAAAATAGAGTGGAAGACATCGTTAGAATCAAGATTTTCTACTCTATAGACCGCACTCCAGTTCTCCAATTCCTCAGCTTGCTGCCCTGGGCGGCAGGTATGGCGGCGGCAGCTGCTGTCTTTGTCTAGAACTGCGTCAGTAGAGCTCCTAGGTTTGCTGCCTCAGCATCATGTCCTCAGCTCCTCTTTCCTTCTGCCAGCTTCTAGTACCTGAAACTAAAACTAAACTAAAACAACATCTTTTCCTTACCAAATAATAAATAATCAATAAAAGCATGACAAAGTAAAGAATACTGTAAAATGCAATGCATGGACTTAATTATGCCTAAACTTTACTTAAGAACAACAATAATATGAGATGGAATGTGCACAACATATAGAACTTATGGACACTTTACACATCCCCAAACTCGAACTATAGCTTGTCCTCAAGCAATGCAAACCTAAACATACTTGCCCTTTTAAACTAATCAGAAAGAAAAATTCTGTTTTAAACTTGATTTAACACCTCAAGGCCGTGGCACCTATCATTAGATTAGTGAGAGGGGAATAAAATGAATTACCTTTGAATTAAACTATAATGCCGGTGAAGAGGCTGAATCCGATGAATATTCTAAGTAAACAAAGATGTTGTCATAATATATAAGGTTGCCGTCGAGGTAGCATAATTAAGCACAATTAATAATCATGACAATAAGGGCTTCAACTTATTACAACTACTCTTCTAGGTCTGAATATAAGATAGGAGCAAACAACAAAACCCCGAACCTATTGAGTAGAGTCATCTCGTGAAGACTTTCATTCACTCATGCTAATTTGTCCGTCACTTCAAAGATTTTCAGATTCATGGACTTTGATAGCAGCGGAGTGTCCTTTCACATGATTCTTCCTAAAGCCTATTTCGAGCACCTCTAGGGATAAATAGCATAAAAATTTCTTTTCCTGTCGTGGCAGTGGTTTTGTTTTTCCCGTTTGTTGCCTGTCGCGGCAGCTTCCTGCAACCATGTTAGAATTTTTCAAATAATTCAAGCATGCAATGTTTATTAGAAACTCAAAAAAATTAAGCAAGTAACATTAGTGTTTTAATTATTTTGGAATTTATAGAAAAAATCCTAAGTTTACTTCATGCTTTCCCAAAAATTAAGTTCATTTTAATTGGTGCGAAAAATTTAAAGTTGGCTATCCTATCATAGGCACAAGTTGTAAATTTTTTTTTTCCTTTTCGATTAATTCTTTAAGGCAAGTACATAATGCAACCTAATATGCACTAGTTATGCCTAACAAATTGAGTGCTAACCCCCCCAAACTCGAGACGAGCATTGCCCTCAATGCATAAAATAAAATACAAAAGAAAGACAAAAAAAATAAATACAATTAAGAAAAAAACAGAAAAATAAAGAAAAGAGAAGAAAAGAAAAAACTCTAGAAGTTGGCTGAGGGCTGAGAGGAGGCTCGGGTCTTGGCGACAGAGGAGAAGGATGAGTACTAGATGACAAGGCGACGACCGACAGACGTCCGGGTGGCTGACTTGGTTGGTGAGACCTTTGCTGTTTGCAACGGCTGGACTCTCTTAGGAGTAGGGCGCGGTTCTTCACGAGGTGCTTTGTTTTCTTCTGTCTCAAATTCGGACTCGTCCTCTGATTTGGAAGCGATGATGTGTCACTTCCTTTTTCTTGTTTCGTCCTTCGTTGGTTCTGCCGGAGGGTCTATCGCCATAAGGGTTGTTGCTGCTGCTACTGTCGGCTGCTGCTCGGCCTCATCGGATAAGAAGGTGTTTGCCATTATTGCCGATGTGCAGGTGGGGGAAATATGTTGCCGATGCCACTCAGGGGAGTCTGCCACTGTGTTAGACCAGAGGTGGCAGAGTACGATGGGTAGTGCGTCGAAGACGACATCTGGCGGCAGAAAGTGGCGTGGCGGGCAATGGCTGTTGATGGTGTTCCTTGTTCAGGTACAGCTGTGGCGGTGAGGTCTGCTAGGAATGTGGGCAGGGTGGGGCCCTTCATCTGGAAATTTCTGGAGAAGATAGGCCACAAAAGCCTCTTGGACCTCCCCCACATACTTCATGAAGGTCAATTGCTGCTGCTCGATCCGTTTGTTGCTTTCGATGAGAGTGCGCAACAGAGTAATGACTTCATTCTTCGAGGCAGCTTCAGTACTGCCTAGGGCGGCTGGTGTGGCTAGCTGGGTAGCGGAGGGCTGGCTAGGAGTGATGGGTTCTGTCTCCTTGGCCTGCATCATCTGCAGGCGGACTTTTCTGGTCCAACCCTCCTTGGTAGGTGTTATCTCATCTTCTGGATCGGAGGGCACATTGAAGTTGGCATAAAAGCCGGTGATGAGAGACGGGAAGTACATCCAACCCTTGGTCTTGCGGAAGCAGCTGTGGATCTCATTGCATATGATTTCCCCAACATTGATGGGCCGGTTCACCATGATGCTGTGGATGAGTGCGAGGTGCGGCCGATCAACAGTGGAGTTGTGGGAGGTGGGCAGCAGACGCCTTTTAATGAAGGTGTTCCAAAGCATTGGCTCGGGCAGCAGTCGGCGGCGTTGGACGGAACCACCATGTTTTCCTGCCAACCACGACGTGTTGGGCTCACACAACTTGGCTTTTATCCTGTCGTAATCGGTAACCATCAGTGACTGCCTCCATTCTTTGTGAGGTATGTCTTCCATCTCGAGGCCGTAGATTCTATTGATCACAGCGGCGTTGAGCTTGACAGGTTCCCCTCAGACATAAACAAACGGCAGCTCTGGGCGGGGGTGATGGGCATAGAACTCCCTAACCAATGTGATGTTTGCCGTCTCTGGTTGTCATGCAAATATTTCCCATCCCTTGTTGTGGATTGTTTCAAACAGAGCAGACTCTAGGCCAAGGTCCCCTGTCTGCTTCGTGCAATGGAACCTTTGTTCCTCCTAAATGGTCTGCTTGGCGAACTAAGTTTTATATCTCTTTTCATCTGTCTTGGAGCAGAAACGTTGGAAAGATGGTTTGGTTTGGGATGCTGATGCCATGTGTAAGACGGTTTAGAAGTAAACTGAAACTTAAAAAGAAGATTATTAGAAAGAGAGCAGTGGATTCAAGAATAAGATAACAAGGAGGTGAAAGTAAAGTGAATGAATGAGATGTGTGAGGTTTAAATAGAGGTTGTCGAGGGATGTTGTGGCGGCATTAAATGTCCAACGAGCAAGTTGTCTCGCGCACGTTACTAGATTTCTGCTCGTTACTTCTGTAGCCGTTAGCAGCTAGCTGTTAGCGGGCAACTAGCCGTTACGTGTTTTCTGCACTGGGCCGCCCTCGACTGTCTTGGCGGGATGGTGATCGGGCTCCTTGTTGGTCCTCTTCTTGATTCGGTTCTTTTATTTCTAAAGCCTGAAATAAAAAATGAAGATAATTAAATACTAAAATAAATTCTGAAAAATAAAAATGTGAAAAATAAATTTAACTAATTTAAAATCTAATCCTAAGGAAAATAAATTGCAATAAATTTAATTCTATTCCTAAAACATAAAAATAAAATAAAATTAATTAAGTTATGTTGGGAGTGCATTTTGGTGCATCTCCTAGACATAACCACTTCATGAGGTGGTGTTTCTTGTCTTTCCCTCCTGGGGGTCCTCCTGTTCTGTAAGGTGGTGTGTTGTTGGGTCCTTCAATCTGCCCTTAGGTCTGCCTTGATAGCTGCTATCTTGACATGTCTCAGTGTTGATTTTGGAGGCCTGAGCGTTTGGGCATCCTTTCTTTTCCTTTGCTGAGGGCTACAACACATTTAGCTTGATGCTCTGATTGTCTACCCTCATGATCAGCTCCCCATGCTCCACATCTACTAACATTCTGCCCGTGGCCAAAAATGGTCGCCCAAGGATGATAGGAGCATTTTCATCGACCTCGCAGTCTAAGATGAGGAAGTCTACTGGAAAAATAAGGCTGCCCACACGAACCAAGATGTCTTCGATTTTTCCCTCCGGTTGTACGAATGAGTGATCAGCAAGTTTCAGCATAATGGAGGTAGGTTTGGCTTGTCCTATACCTAGCTTGTCGAAGACTGCCTTAGGCATCAGGATGATGTTGGCTCCTAAGTCGCACATGGCTTTTGTTGTTTGGTTGCTGCCAATTTTGCATGGTCGAACAAAACTGCCCGGATCTGTTTGCTTGGGCGGCAGCTTGTTGTGCAGCATAGTCATGCACTCCTTTGTCACAACAAATGTTTCGAACTCCCCAATTCTCTTCATCTTAAAAACCATGTCCCTTAGGTATTTTGCATATTTGGGCATGTTCTGAATGGCTTCGATGAGAGGGATATTTATGTGCACCTGTTTCAGAATATCCAAGAATTTCCTGAACTAGTGCTCCTGATTCTGTTGCTCAAGTCTCTGGGGTAAAGGTGTCGGCAGGAGGATGTCTTCTATACGCTCCATGCATGGGAACTTGATCTGTGAAGGATCATCTGCCTCAAGACTGCTGCCAGGCTCATCTATCGGGGTGGCTGGTGTTGAAGATACCGTGACAGGTAGTTCCTTTTGTGCTGGCTATTCCTCGGCTGACTATTCCACCCATGGTTCATCCAACTGTTTCCCACTTCTGGTTGATATGGCTTTGCACTGCTCATATGTGGGTTTAGCTGCTACCTCTGTACTACTGGATGTTGCACCCCTCGTCCTGATGCTAAAGATCTCATTGAATTGCCCAAACTGGGTTTCCAGGTTCTTTATCACAGCTTCCTGGTTGTTCATCCTCATCTACGTCTTGTCCATAAATGACTCAGTTTTGTTAATAAACTTATTAGTACGAACAATAAAATCACTAGTATTAGACATAAAAGTATGTAAAGTTGCTTCTAATGAATTGTTCTGTGATTGCTAAGCTTGATGTCTGGACTGGTTCTGCTGGTAACCTCCATGTTGCTGTTGTGGATTTGTAGCAGTTTTAGAATTGCTCCAGGCGAAGTTTGGGTGATTTCCCCATCCTGGGTTGTATGTGTTCGTGGAGGACCTGCTGTTCCTCTCGTATCTTCCCATGAAATTGGCAGATGCAGTACATTCGGAGGAATCGTGGTTGCCCCCACAGTCATTGCAGAATGACTCCACAGCTTGACCTCATAGATTTTTTCCAGTGGGTTTTGCCATGTTCATAACCAGCTTTGTCAGTTTGTCGAGGCGAGCATTGATAGATTCTAAAGCTTCCACTTCGTTCATAGTAGCTGGCCACCTAATGTCGCCTCGACGGGCTGCTGGGTACTTATAGTCATTCTTGGCGGCTTGGTTCTTCAATTCGCAGTGCCTCCTCTGGTGGTCTGTCGAGGATGATTTCGTTGGCTGAGGCGTCGATCATCATTCGAGTTGGGTAGTTCACCATGTTGTAAAACATTGAACATGTGTCCAAGCCAGAAAACCATGAAGCGGGAAGTTATTAAGCATCTGTTGGTACCGCTCCCATGCTTCATATATTGGCTCATCATCCCCTTGTCGGAAGGCTGTGATCTCATTTCTCAATCTTTATGTGACGTTAGATGGGATGAAACGATCCAAGAAGTCCTTGCACAGCTCTGTCCATGTGTTGAATGACCCTGTCGGCTGGTTATTTAACCACTGCTTTGCCCTATCCCTCAGTGAATAGGGGAATATCATCAACCGTAGCACATCTTGGTGGACTCCGTGTATTTTGAAAGCTCTACATGTGTCCAAGAATCCTCTCAAGTGCTGCCGAGCATCTTCTGTGGTAGTCCCTCCGAATTGCCCCAAGTTGTTGATCATATTAAACATCATGAGCTTTAATTCAAAGTGATCTACTTCGATTTCAGGCTCTGTCACTGTAGGATCAAACCCTCTGAAGTCATGCTCCAAATAGTCTTTGGTGGTTCGAGCATACTGTGGTTGCTTGAGCAGAATTGGGGGTTGTTGCCTGGGCAGAACTTGCTGCTGTTTTCTGGGCAGCGGGTCTTGCTGCCCATCCTTGCCATTCCGAGCATCATTGGCAGGGTTGTCATCTATGTCGTTCATGATTGCCTCTATTTTTTTCTCTTCCTTACCTTTCCCTAGGGTTGTTCTGATTTCCTTTTTGAGTTATCTTGCTCTTCGTTCAATATCGTTAAAGTAAATGAGCAGAAATATAAATACGAACCAATCCCCGGCAACAGCGCCAAAAACTTGTAGAGCGTATAGGTATTCTCTAAATATGAGTGCAAGTGCACGCTCCTATCAAGTTATAGTATAAAAGATATCGTCTCCCACATGGATTGGACAGCTCAACTCGAATCGTAATTCCTGCACAAAGGAAAATTAAATGCACAGATAAGTTTAGTTTGATTGAAAGGGAAGTTAAATAAAACACAAGTAGATAAAGAGAAGAGATCAGATTGATGGAATGGGTCAGATTATGCTGCTCCCTAGTGTGAAACTGTGTTGAATAGGATAAGTTGTTTTGCGCTGCCGCCTCGACGGGGATGGCAGATTAGCTGCTGCGACACTTTCGCTGCCTTGACAATGGAATGGATGAGTGTCTCGGCGGAAAACTCAGCAGTACTTCAAGACTCGGCAAAACACTTCGAAAGTGATCCCGCTTATGTGTAAGTCAGAATGCTATTGATGCCCACTGTAGATAATACCAGTCGCGGTGTGAATCGTGCAAAGACAACAATGTTTGCTTTGTTCTCTTTTAGCCGCCTTAAACCCTAACCTATGTCTAGACTGGATTGATCAACACTTGATTAAGGTGAAGATCGTACTTACTCATTTCGTGAGTTCGACTCTCTCGATACCGAACAAATGGATAGTAAACAACAAATCTCTCGACTTAATTGAAAACTATGAAGAACATGGAATAAGCAAACGTCGAAGTTTTATTGCAAAAACAAACTTAATTCCTAAACAATCATTCTCACACTAGTTTACAACATAACCCAAACACAAAGAGAATTTAGAACATAATCGACGACAAGAAAACCTAAACTATGCCTAAGGGAAAACCTAAGTTGTCTTGAAGTAAAAATATATTGAGTATATATAAGCATTAGCTAGGTCAAGTCCTTATTGGAGTAGAAGTCTTCAAAGTAGCTTTTGCATTAAATGCAACCTTAAATTCTGACTTCTTTGAGTTGAATGTGGACTTCTTCACGTTGCCTTGCTCCATAAGTCAGCTTGTTCTCCTCCTTTGGCGGCTCTGCCCGTTGCTACAGGCATCCGAAAATAGAGTGGATGACATCGTTAGAATCAGGATTTTCTGCTCTATAGATCGCACTCTAGTTCTCCAATTCCTCAGCTTGTTTCCCTGGGCGACAGGTATGGCGGCGGCAACTACTCGACAGCTGTTATCTCTGTCTGGAACTGCATTAGTACAACTTCTAGGTCTGCTGCCTCAGCATCATGTCCTCAGCTCATCTTTCCTTCTGCCAGCTTCTAGTACCTGAAACTAAAACTAAACTAAAATCTCATCTTTTTATTACCAAATAATAAATAATCAATAAAAGCATGGTAAAGTAAAGAATACTGTAAAATGCAATGCATGGACCCAATTATGCCTACAATGTACTTAAAAACATCAATAATATGAGATGGAATATGCACAAAATATAGAACTTATGGACACTTTACAAAATGATTTCTCCAACGTTGATGGGCCGGTTCATCATTATGAAGTGGAGGAGGGCGAGACGCGACCTGTCCACGGTGGAGTTTGGGAGGTGGGCAGCAGACACTTTTTGATAAAGGTGTTCTATAGCATTGGCTCAGACAGCAGTCGACGGCATTGGACTGAGCTGCCATGTTTTCCTGGCAACCACGGCGTGTTGGGCTCGCACATCCTAGCCTTTATTTTGTCACAGTCGGCAGCCGTCAGTGACTGCCTCCAGTCTTCGTGTGGGTTTTCGTCCATCTCTAGCCCATAGAAGCTGTTTATTACTGCCGCATTGAGCTTGACAGGTTCTCCTCGGACATATACGAATGGCAGCTCGGGGCGAGGGTGGTGGGCATAAAATTCTCTAACCATCGTGATGTTGGCTATCTCTAGCTGTCTTGCAAACATCTCCCACCCCTTGCTGTGGATTGTTTTGAATAAGGCGGGCTCGAGGCCAAGGTCTCCTGTCTGCTTTGAATAGTGGAACCCTTGTTCTTCTCATATGGCTTGCTTTGCAAACTGGGTCCTATACCGCTTTTCATCTACCTTGGAGCATAAACGTTGGAAGGTGGGTTTGGATGCTAATGCTGATGCCATGTGTGAGACGGGTTTTGTTTTGAACTGAAACTTAAAAAGAAGGTTATTAGAAAAAGAGCAGTGGATTCAAGAAGAGTTTAGCAAGGAGATGAAAGTAAAGTAAATGAATTAGAGGAGTGGGGTTTATATAGATGTTGTCGAGAGGTGCCGTGGTGGCATTAAATGTCCAACGAGAAGATTGCTTCGCGTACGTTACGGGGTTTCTGCCCGTTACTCCTGTAGCCGTTGGCAGCTAGCCGTTAGCGGTCAACTAGCCATTACGCGACTTCTACACTGGGTCGCCCTCAACTGTCTTGGCGGGATGGTGGGCGAGCTCCTTGTTGGGCCTTCTTCTTGGTCCAGCTCTTTTATTCCTAAATCCTGAAATAAAAATACCAATAAAAATAATTAAATAATAGATTCTAAAAAATAAAAATGTGGAAAATAAATTTAACTTAATTTAAAATCTAATCCTAAAATCTATTCCTAAAACAAGAAAATAAAAAAATTTAAAATTAAAATTAAAATTAACTAAGTTATGTTGGGAGTGCATTGGGGTGCATCTCCCTCCTGGGGGTCCTCTTGTTCTGTAAGGTGGTGTGTTGTTGGGTCCTTCAGTCTGCCTTTTGGTCTGTCGTGACAGCTGATGACTTGCCTTGTCTTAGTGCTGATTTTGGAGACCTGAGCGTCCGGGCATCCTTCATTTTCCTTTACTGAAGGTTGTAACATATTTAGCTTGATGCTTTGATTGTGTACCATCATGATCAGCTCCCTATGTTCCACATCAATTAGTGTTCTGCCTGTGGCCAAAAATGGTCGCCCAAGGATGATAGGGGCGTTTTCGTCGGCCTCACAGTCTAAGATGAGGAAGTCCGTTGGAAAAATAAGGCTGCCCACTTGAACTAAGATGTCTTCGATCTTGCCCTCTGGTAGAACAAATGAATGATCAGCAAGTTTCAGCATGATGGAGGTAGGTTTGGCTTGCCCAATACCTAGCTTGTCGAAAACTACCTTAGGCATCAGGTTGATGTTGGCTCCTAAGTCGCATAGGGCTTTTGTTGCATGGTATAACGAAGCTACCCGGATCTGTTTGCTTGGGCTGCAGCTTGTTGTGCAGCATAGCCATGCACTCCTCTATCACAGCAACTGTTTCGAACTCCCCAATTCTCTTCCTCTTAGA
This sequence comes from Hibiscus trionum, assembly GCA_030270665.1. Classification (NCBI taxonomy): domain Eukaryota; kingdom Viridiplantae; phylum Streptophyta; class Magnoliopsida; order Malvales; family Malvaceae; genus Hibiscus; species Hibiscus trionum. Next base: position 2,210,921 of record BSYR01000025.1, on the reverse strand, counting down.
AACCATGTCCCTTAAGTATTTTGCATAGTTGGGCATGTTCTGGATGGCTTCAATGAGAAGGATATTTATGTGCACCTGTTTTAGAATATCTAGAAATTTCTAGAACTGATGCTCCCGCTTCTTTTGCTTTAATCGTTATGGAAAAGGTGGCGACAGGCGGATGTCCTCTATACGCTCCTTGCATGAGAACTTGATCTGTAGAGGATCATCCGCCTCAAGGATACTGTCAGTTTCATCTTCCGGGGCGGCTGGTGTTGATGTTGCCGCGGCAGGTAGTTCTTTTTGTGGTGGTCGTTCCTCTGCTGACTATTCCACTTTGGGGTCATCCAATTGTTTCCCACTACTGGTTGATATGGCTTTGCACCACTCATATTTGTGTTTAGCCGCTGCCTTTGTACTGTTGGATGCTGTACCCATTGCCCTGCTGCCAAAAGATCTCCGTGAATTTCCCAAACTGGGTTTCCAGGTTCTTTATCGCAGCTTCCTGGTTGTTCATCCTCATCTCTGTCATGTCCATAAACGACTCAGTTTTATCAATAAACTTATTAGTACGAAAAATAAAATCACTAGTTCTAAACATAAAAGTATGGAGAATTGCTTCTAGTGAATTATTTTTGTGTGGTTGCTGAGCTTGCTGTTTGGATTGGTTCTGCTGGTAGCCTCCCTGTTGCTGTTATGGATTGGTAGCAGTTTTCGGATTGCTCTAGGAGAAGTTTGGGTGGTTCCTCCATCCAGGGTTGTACGTGTTTGTGGCGGGCCTGCTGTTCCGCTGGTATCCTCCCATGAAATTGGAAGATGCAGTACATTCGGAGGAATCGTTGTTGCCCCCAAACTCGTTACAGAATAGCTCTACAACCTTGGTCTCAAAGAATTTTCCAGTGGGTTTTGCCATGTTCAGAACCAGCTCTGTCAGTTTTTCGAGGCGGGCATTGACAGATTCCGAGGCTTCCACTTCATTCATAGTAGTTGGCCGCCTAATGCCGCCTCGGCGGGATGTTGGGTACTTATAGTCATTTTTGGCGGCTTGGTTTAGGATCCGTAATGCCTCCTCTGGTGGTCGGTAGAGGGTAATTTTGCTGGCTGAGGAATCGAACATCATTCGAGTTGGGTAGTTCACCCTATTGTAAAACATCGACACCTGCGTCCAAGCCGAAAAAAACATGAAGCGGGCAGTTATTAAGCATCTGTTGATACCGCTCCCATGCTTCATACATCGACTCCTCATCCCCTTGTCGAAAGGCTATGATCTCGTTTCTCAATCTGTTTGTGACGTTAGATGGGCTGAAACGATCCAAGAACTCTTTGCACAACTCTGTCCATGTACTGAATGAACATGTCGGTTGGTTGTTCAACCACTGCTTTGCCTTATCCCTCATTGAATAGGGGAATAACCTCAGCCTTAACACGTCTTGGTGGACTCCGTGTATCTTGAAAGCTCTGCATATATCCAGGAATCCTCTCAAGTGCTATCGAGCATCTTTTGTGGCAGACCCTCCAAATTGCCCCAATGTGTTGATCATATTGAACATCACGGGCTTTAGCTCAAAGTGATCCGCTTCGATTTTAGGCTCTGTCACGGTAGGATCAAACCCTCTGAAGTCATGCTCTGTCATGGTAGGATCAAACCCTCTGAAGTCATGCTCCCAGTAGTCCCTGGTAGTTCAAACATATTGTGGCTGTCTGGTCGGAATTGGGGGTTGCTGCCTAGGTGGAACTTGTTGCTGCTCCCTGGGTGGTGGATCTTGCTTCCCATCCCTGCCGTTCCGAGCATCGTTGGCAGGGTTGTCATCTATGCCGTTCATGTTTTCCTCTGCTTTTCCCTCTTTCTTGGCTTTCTCAAGGGCTTCTCTGATTTCTTTCTTAAGTTTCCTTGCTTTTCGTTCGGTCTCGTCTCTGTAAACGATTTCTCCCTTTGGATTTGCTCTGGTCATGCACTAGCAAAGAAAACTATATTTTTTTCGAATAAAAATAAGAATAATAAATACGAATTTTGCTGTCGCCAATCCCCAGCAACGGAGCCAAAAACTTGTAAAGCATTTAGGTGTTCTCTAAATATGAGCGCAAGTGCACACTCTTGTCAAGTTATAGTATAAAAGATATCGTCTCCCACAGGGATTGGACAACTTAACTCGAGTTGTAATTCATGCTCAATGAAAATTAAATGCACAAATAAGTTTCAGTTTTGTAAAGAAGGAAAAATAAATAAAAACACAAGTAATAGATAAAGGAGATCAGGGTGATAGAATGGGTCAGATTATGATGCTCCCTAGTGTAAAATTGCGTTGAATAGAATAAGTTGCTCTGCGCTGCCAGACTTTGCTGCCTCGGCGGAGGATGGTAGATTGGCTGCTTTGACGCTTTCACTGCCTTGGCAATGGAACGGACGAATGACTCGGTGGCAAACTCGGCAGACCTTCAAGGCTTGGCAAAACGCTTCGACAGTGATCCCGCTTATGTCTAAGTCAGAATGTTGTTGTTCCCCACTACAGATAATACTCGTCACAGCGTGAATCTTATAAAGACAGCATCCTTGGTTCGTTCTTCTTTAGCCACCTTAAATCTAACCTATGTCTAGGCTGGATTGATCAACACTTTATTAGAGTGAGGACCGTATATACTCCTTCCTTGAGTTCGACTCTCTCGATGCCGAGCAAATAGATAGTTAACAACTAATCTTTCGAACTTAATTGAAAAACTATGAAGAACATGGAATAAGCAAACCTTGAAGTTTTATTGCAAAAACAAACTTAATTCCTAAACAACCGTTCTCACACTAGTTTACAACATAACCCAAACCCAAAAGAGAATTTAGAACATAATGGCGGCAATAAAACCTAAACTCTGCCTAAGGGAAAACCTAAGTTGTTTTAAATTACAAAATATGTCAAGTATTAATAGGCATCGGCTAGGCTAAGTCCTTCTTGGAGTAGAAGTCTTCAAAGTAACTTTTGCATTAAATGCAACCTTTAATTCAAACTTCTTTGAGTTGAATATAGACTTCTCCTTGTTGCCTTGTACCGCAAGTTATCTTGATCTTCTCCTTCGGCAGCTCTGTCTGTTACTCCAGTTCTCTAATTCCTCGGCTTACTGCCCTAGGCGGTCGGTACGAGGGCGAAAGCTACTCGGCAGAGGCTGTCTCTATCTAGAAATGCATCAGTACAACTCCTTGGTCTGCTGCCTCGGCATTAGCTCCTAAGCTCCTCTCTCTTTTTGCCAGCTTCTAGTACCTTAAACCAAAACTAAACTAAAACAATACTTTTTCCTTACCAAATAAGAGATAATCAATAAAAACATGGCAAAGTAAAGAATACTATAAATATGCAATGCATGAACCTAAATATGCCTAAAATGTACTTAAGAACATCAATAATATGAGATGGAATATGCACAAAATATAGAACTTATAAACACTTTACAACACCTTATGTTCGATTTCCATTGGTAGATAACAACTTTTGCCGTAGACAAGTTGGAAAGAGGATATGCCTAATGGTATTTTGAATGCTATCCGATAGGCCCAAAGTGCATCATCACGTCGAAGAGACCAATCCTTGCGAGAGGGGTTGACTACTTTCTTAAGGATATTTTTCAACTCTCGGTTAGAAATCTCAGCTTGCCCATTTGTTTGTGAGTGATATGTCGTGGCAATTTTGTATGACACTCCAAATCTTTGCAACACCTTGGCAATTAGCTTGTCATCGAAGTGCTTAGCTTCATCTCTGATTATTGCTCTCGGCATTCCAAACCGTGTGAATATGTTTTTCTAAAGTACTTTTTGCACAATTTTGGAATCGTTGTTTGGAGTTGCTTTCGCCTCGACCCACTTGGATACATAGTTAACTGCAATGAGGATGTAGAGATTCCCACATTAAGACGAAAAAGGTCCCATGAAATCAATTCCCCAAACATCGAATAGTTCAACTTCAAGGATGTTTTGTAAGGGCATCTCGTGTCGCCTTGAAATATTGCATGTTCGTTGACAACGATCACATTGTTTGTAGAACTCCTGGGCATCTTTGTAAAGCGCGGGCCAATACAATCATGATTGCAAGACTTTGGCCGCAGTTCGTGTCCCTCCAATATGGCCTCCATAAGGTGAAGAATGGCATTGCTCGAGCACATTTTGTTGTTCTTCTTCTGGGATACACCTTCTTATAACCTGATATACACATTGTTTAAACAAAAGAGGCTCGTCCCAATAATAATGCTTAGCATCATGTCAGAACCTCTTCTTCTCTTGATGAGTAAGGTTATAAGTTAATATACCACTAACTAACAAATTCACAAGATCGATGTACCATGGTGTTGTTAAAGCTAGTGCTACGGCTATTGCCGAGGGTATTTCCAGGGTAATCCCTTTTTCCATTGTCGGGGCAGAGGTTGCCTTGGCAATGCTGGTCTAAATTGCCTGGGCAATGAGTAACTGCTCATCCGGGAATGCTTCTTGGATTTATGTGTTTGTGGTACCTTGTGCTCCTTGTTCTAGTAAGGCAAGTGGTCGACAACTTGATTCTTGGTACCTTTCATGTCCTTAATTTCAATGTCAAACTCTTGTAAAAGTAAAATCCAATGAATTAAACGAGGTTTGGAATCTTTCTTGGCAAAGAGATACTTAATTGATGAGTGGTCAGTACGAACAATTACCTTGGTTCCAATCAGGTATGAACGAAATTTATCAAGAGCGAACACTACGACTAGTAACTCTTTCTCGGTTGTGGTGTAGTTTACTTGTGCCTCATTAAGAGTCTTACTAGCTTAGTAGATCACATGAAAGATCTTACCTGCTTGTTAACCTAGGACTGCTTCTATCGCAAAGTCACTTGCATCGCACATAAGTTCAAAGGGCAATGTCCAATCTGGTGGAACTACTATTGGTGCAGTTACAAGTTTCAGGGTCTCGAATGCTTTGATGCATGAGTCATTGAAGTCAAAGGCTTTATCCTGTTCAAGCAAGTTACACAAAGGTTTAGTAATCTTAGAAAAAATTCTATGAACCTTCTATAAAAACATGCATGTCCCAAGAAGCTCCGAATTCCCTTGACTGAAGCTAGTGGGGGCAGTTTCTCGATCACATCCACTTTTGCTTTGTCGACTTCAATTCCCTTAGATGAGATTTGTGGCCGATAACTATGCCTTCATCCACCATAAAGTGACGCATTTCCCAATTTAGGACCAAGTCGGATTCCTCGCATCGTTTAAGTACTTTCTCCAAATTGCTTAGGCAATTGTCAAAATCATCTCCAAATACTGAGAAATCGTCCATGAAGATTTCCAGGAAATATTCTACCATGTTGGAGAAAATTGCCAGCATGCATCGTTGGAAGGTTGTCGGGGCATTGCATAATCCGAATGGCATCATTCAGAAGGCATAAGTGTTGTATGGGCATGTAAAGGTGGTTTTTTCTTGGTCTCCTGGTGCTATGACAATTTGGTTATAACCTGAATAACCATCAAGAAAACAATAAAAGGGTTTACCTGCAAGATGGTCAAGCATTTGATCAATAAAGGGTAAAGGAAAATGATCTTCACTAGTGGCTTTATTCAACTTATGGTAATCCATGCAAACCCTCCAACCACTCACAGTCCGGGTTGGGATTAGTTCATTGTTTTCATTACTTACTATCGTTATACCTCCCTTTTTCGGTACACATTGTACCAGACTTACCCATGTACTGTCAGAGATAGGATAGATGATACCAGCATCAAGCCATTTGATGATTTCTTTCCTTATTACCTCTTTCATGACTCGGTTAAGCATCCTTTGCGCCTCTATGGTCGGTTTATGATCATCCTCCAAAAGGATTTTATGCATGCAAACCATTGGGCTAATTCCCTTCAAATCGGCAATCGCCCATCCTATTGCCTTTTTATGCAGCTTTAGCATATCGATCAATCTTTGCTCCTGTTCAAGCTGCAACTTAGAAGATATGATTACGAGAAATGTGTTATTGGATCCCAAATAAACATATTTCAATTGCCCTCGCAATGGTTTTAATTCAAGAACAGAAGGTTGTTCGGTAGAGGGTTTTTTGTTTTTTCTTTCCTCCCTGGAGTAATCTAGTGGTTTGAAATACTTACTTGGATGACTAGCTATCCAGTTGGCTTTCCTCCTGCTCATCTTCTTCATATTCTTCATGCTCTTCAAGGTTAAGGTAATCGTCAAAAAATTTGCCGAGACGATTGCCAAGGCAATCTTTCTCCACATCAAAATCGAACTCGGTTGTGGCATGGATGACCTGACACTCTTCTGGTCATTGGCTTGCTTATGGGTGTGGAAAACATTCAACTTGATTTGCTGATCATTTACCCTCATGGTGAGTTCCCCTCTCTCAACGTCGATCAAGGTCCTTCCTGTAGCTAGGAATGGCCTCCCAAGGATAATAGGTGCAAACTCATATGCTTCACAATCCAAAACAATAAAGTCAACATGGAAAATAAATTTATCAACTCTTACTAGGATATCCTCAATTTTTTCCCTTTAGATGAACATAAGATCTATCAGCAAGCTTTAGCATCACTGTAGTAGGTCTCTCCTTCCATATTCCCAATCGTTGGAAGACTGATTTTGGCATAAGGTTTATGCTTGCTCCAAGATCGCATAATGCCTTCCCGACATAGTGATTCCTTATCGCACATGGTATGGTAAAACTACCGGGATCTTTAAGCTTAGGTGGCATTCAGTTGTGCAGCATGGCCATACATCCTTCCGTTATAGCAAAGGTTTCAAATTCTCCTATTCTTGTTCTCTTAGAGACAATATCTTTAAGAAGCTTGGCGTAGTTCGACATTTGCTTGATTGCTTCTACAAAATGCAAGTTGATGTGGACCTACTTCAAGATGTCGAGAAACTTCTTGAATTGGTATTCTTATTTCTGCCATTTCAACCTCTGTGGGAATGGTGGTGGAAGTCGAATATCATCAATCCGTTCCTTACATGGGAATATTATTTGAGGCATTGAATCAGGACTTTCAGATGCCTTCTTATTCTCTATGGTGTCTTTGTTGGTCGTTTCTGAGGCAGTGTTATCGGGTATTACCGAGGCAATGTTGTCGGGCATTGTCGTGGCAATCGGCTCCTTTGATTCTATCTCCTCTATGTCATGAACTCGAGGTTCCTTGAGTTGTTTACCACTTCGTTTGGTGATTGCCTTGCATTGCTCATGAGTTGTTCCCCTTGCGACCTCAGTATCGCTAGGCAAACCGCCCATCGGTCTCGAATTCAAGATCTGAGCAAATTGCCAAACTTGACTTTCCAATGATTTCAAAGTTGCTTCATGGTTCTGCATTCTCATCTCAGTCCTGTCAATAAAAGCATTTGTCTCTTTTATAAATTTATCAGTATTAGTCATATATGCACTAGTTTGAGACATAAAAGCATTCAGAGAGTTTTCCAAAGAACTGGACGGTATTGATTTTTTTTGTGGTATCGATTACTATAGCATCGATTGCCGAGGCATGTTCTGTTGGAATCCCAATGCTGGAGCATTCTGATTGTTCTGATTGAGAGCATTGTTGGGTATGCTCCATGAGAAATTTGGATGTTTATTCCAGGCTGGATTGTAAGAGTTGAACATCACGTTGTTGTTTCGGTTGTAGTTTCCAACATAAAAACTGGACTCTGGGTTCTGCGGACATTCATAAGAATCATGGTTACCATTACATAAATCACAAAAGGAACCTACTACCTTGACCTCCTGTATGTTGCTTGGTCGTTGCATGTTCTTAACCAAATTGGTTAAGGTAGCCAATTGCGAGAGAATTGAATCCGATGACTCAAGCTCGTTTATTGTAGCATGACGTATGACTCCTCCTCTTCAGGTAGTTGGGAATTGATAATCATTTTTAGCAAGCATGTTCAAAATCTCCATTGCTTCTTCTGGTGCCTTGTCTAGAAGTATTCCATTTGACGAGGCGTCTATCATCATCCTTGTCGGTGTGTTTACTGCATTGTAAAACATCGTCACTTGTGTCTACATTGGGAATTTGTGTAGGGGACATTTGTGCAAAAGCTCTCTGTATCGCTCCCAAGCCTCATACATAGATTCATCATCTGCCTACCGAAAAGAAGTGATTTTGGTACGTAACTTATCAATCATATTTTTAGGATTAAATCGAGCAAGGAAATCACGACATAAATCAATCCAAGATCCTATAGATCCGGATGGAATACTATTCAACCAAGTTTTCACCTTATCCCTCAGTGAATAGGGGAATAATTTTAGCCTCAAAATATCCTCATGGACTCCTTGTAGTTTGAATGAATTGCAAATCTCCACGAAAGATTTGAGGTGTTGTCTGGCATCTTCAGTTGTCGAGCCGCCAAATTGACCAAGTGTATTGATCATATTGAAAATTACTGGCTTTAATTCATAGTGGGCAGCTTCGATTGCAGGTGTGACAACTCTTGGGTTTAGTCCGTTAAGATCTTCTTTTAAATAATCTCGGACGGTTAGGTTACTAGCTCGAGCAATTGAGCTGGAAGATTCACTTCGCCTCCTGTTGCGGCAATCTGATTGTCGTTGGCATTGTTATTGCCGACATGATCTGCCATCACCGCTCTCAGTCTTTGTTTAAGTCTTTGACAGGTACGTTCAATTTCTGGATCAAGGGGATATATTGGAGTTGTTGGATTTGCCCTGGTCATACACCAATGCAAAACCAAATTTTGTTAGCCCTTGAGAAACTGAAAAAGTAAAAATAAAAGTACAAGAAAATAAAAACAAAGTCGCTATTGCCAATCCCCGGCAACGACGACAAAAATTTGTTGCGTGATTCGAATGCTTCACAATTTGTGAAAGTATACACGTCGCAAGATATAGTATAGAAAGATATCGTCTCCACATGAATTGGTGCCACTTCAAGAATCTATCGTCTCGCACTGAAAAAGTAAAAGAAACACAAGTAATAGGTTTGGGTTGAATAATCGACTAAACTGAAATAAATGAATAAACTAAAGAATTGAGTTGACAGAATGAGAGAATAGACCAGATTATATTGCGTCGTAGTGTAGAATTCGAATGGAATAGTCTTGGTTTTGCATGCAAGAGGAAGCTTGATTGCCTCGGCAATGGACAGAATGGTTGCCTCGGCAATATGATTGTCTGGGCAATGCACAAGGTGATTGCTTGGGCAATGAATTAAACGACTGTCTGGGCAATTTGAGCGACAACCTTCAAGGTTTCCATTGATCATTTGTGGGCTATCTTTGTTTCGAAGAAATGTTTCAATATGTGAGAAATAATATTTTCTTTTCATTTTCATAATAAACCTAGCAATGGTTAAGCTTTTCGCCCTTTCTTGAAGAACCTGGAAATTCAACAATGGTCTTCATCGACGCCATTAAAGAACAGAGGAAACACAACGACCCAGAAACAGAGTAATAATTTTCATCGACATTGTTAAAGAACAAAGGAAACACAACAATGAACAATGGTTAAGCTTTTCACTCTTTCTTGAAGAACCCTAAAACTCAACAATGGTGTTCACTAATACCATTAAAAAACAAAGAAAACACAACAATGGTTAAGTTTTTGAAGAACCTAGAAACTCATCATTGGTGTTCTTTGACACTATTAAAGAAGAGAGAGATGAAACACAAAAACCCAAAAACTCAATAATGGTTAAGTTTGTGTTTCTCTTGACCTTTTCCTCGAAGTCGAAGGAGAAGAAAAAATGATGTAGATAGAAATGGAAGATGAAAGAAAAGAAATGGTGATGAAGATGATAATAAAAGAAGAAGAAAAATGGTGATGAAAAAGATGAGAATGGAAGAAGAAGAAATGAAGCGAAGAAGACGAAAATGGAAGAAAATATAATTATTTCAAAATTTTAATTTAGTTTATTTAAAAAAATTATATTCTATGCCACGTCAGCAATTTTTTCACATCATGGGTGACATGGCACGCCAGTTGGGTTTAAAGGTTGACTTTGAAAGAGTTAACAGCGACTGGCGTAAAAGATAACGGTTTCCATCGGTCAACGTTAGTCAATGGGCTAATTTGCTGCAATGTGCGAACTGAAAGACCTAATTGAACGCGTTTTTGCGCGAGGGGCAACATTGCTAATTTGGGTCGTACTCGGGTGCAAAATAACCCCTTTAGCCTATATATTTCTATTTTTTGTAATTTAGTCGAATAATATTTTTGTTTATTATAGTCCCTACAATTTAATTTTTAGCCAAAATTATCTCATATTGATTTATATTTTTGGCAATTTAATCTAATTTCTTCTAGTCCCTAAATTTTAATTTTTAGTCCCAATTAACGTTTTTTTTTTGTAATTTAGTCCAGAAATTAAAAAACAACAACGACCATTTTTAGGGATTTGAGCGGTCAAATCTCATTCCCAAGGCAAGGAACGGTCAAGTGTCACTGTCAACCAACCAATCCAAATTCAATTCTCATCTTTTTTTTATCAAGATCCAATTTCCATCTTTCAAGTTTCAATTTCAAATGAAAGTGATTAATTGAGTAAACAATTAAGTTAACAAATGGAGGGGAAAATCCCGCTTATTTAAGGATTATTTGCACTTTAGGTCATTACTAGTTTAGGAGCTTTACACTTAGGTTTTTTTTATTCTTTAGTTTTAATTTGATTCATTTTAATCCCAATTTTAGTTTCCTTAGACCTTTACGTTTAGGTTCTTTTTTAATTAGACCCTCCTTCATAAAATTATTTAATAATTAAACCTTTTAAAGGCCCAACTTATTTCGGTTGTACCCAACGACCGATGGTGACTCAAAACGTTTGACGGGCTTTTGAAGGCCCAATTTATTTTGGCCTGAAAAAAGATTTAGGGTTTGATGTTTGGGGTTTAGGAGTTGAGGTTTAGGGTTTATGGGAATAATATATGTTTCAAGTTGAGTGTTTTAGGTTATAGTATTTGTTTTGGATTTGGGGATTCGAGGGCCCTTGCACTTTAATTTGTGTAATTTAGTCTAATATTTTTAATTTTTATAATTTAGTCTAATAATGTAAAGAATAAGATGGGACTCAATTTCAATTATAACCTACATTGGGACTCGATTGAATTAAATTAAAACCTAAAAATAAAAATTTGGGACTTAAATGAAAACCTTTTAAAATCATATGGACTAAAACTTGAATTTCCCCTAACCTAAAACATTAGGCAGGCTTTTTCCCTCTAAATTGGTCATTTTCAAGCCAAAAGTGTAAATTACCCATTTAATTTTAAAATTTAAATTAAATAATTAATTTTTTGCCGCTCACATTTTAGTTTTTAGGTTATAGATTAATTACCCTTTAAGGCCTTATCCATTTAAATTTATTCTTTTTAGTCTTAATTTAAGTTTTAGTTTATTAAATTTATTATTTAGTCACAATTACTTTTTATCCGACATCCCTAAGGAAATAAGGGAGATTTCGATTCATATTATTCCCCCAAAAATATTTTTATCCGAATTTACCCACACAATTATCATACCTGGAGTCTATTTATATTTTGTACGCGTAACAATAAGTACTAATTAGTAATTACCCGACTTGAAGCTCAACCGAACCCGATATTACCCGATCTAAATTATATCAATCAACAATGTGACCCGACCTGAACGTGGCCCGATCTGAAGTGCATCTGAACCTGAATTAACTTGTTAATTAACTGATTCGGACCCGAACCATTTTGGCCTGAACTAATACTTACCCGACCCGAGCCTAAACTCAACCTGATTTGAAATCAACCTGACAATGACCGAAATCTGAGTCGACTCGGACCCGACCTGATCCGAGTAGAACCATTAAATTGACCTGACATAATCCGTATTCAATTTGACCTAACCTGAGATGATCTGACCTAAAACTTGAACGATTACCTAGTTTCACATCTCTAAGGACGATAAATTTCTTTTATCGAGTATTTAAACGTTGTTGCATTTTCAATAGACTCAAACGCAAGATCTAGAATACTCCATTTGTTGATCTAAACGCATGGTAGCTGATGTTAGTTTTTTTTTTTTAACAATGTTTAAGTTGCCGTACTTTGGTATTAACAAGGAAGTTGTAGAACTCGCCTTGTCTTTCATAAATCATAACAAGGACGGTTTAAGAATATTATTTATTTTGATTCTTACTCGATCCCTTTTTTGATATATAAATAGGGCAGATACTCTCATAATTAAGCAAAGCAAAGCGAAGGCAATTAGCAGATAAACTAAATAGACATTGAGGAGGGAAAATGGCCAAATCCAACAGCAAAGCTTCAATGTATCTCAACTTTATTCTTTTCATCTCTCTTCTTATAATCATAAATACAGCAGAAAGCAGGTTCTTTCTACGTAAGTTTTTTTTTTTTATTTTAATTTTGTTTATCAATAAAGCTATCTGGTTGATGTGTTAAAAAACATATATGTATGTTATTTTGCAGTTGGGCATGGAAAGGCCAAAAGTTCGACACCAACTTGTGTGTCGATATACGGGCAACAAGAAGGCGACACATGCTTTAGCATCTCTCAAGCATTCAATTTGACCCTTGATTCCTTCTTGCAAATTAATCCAAATCTTAACTGCAACAAAATCTTTGTGGGTGAATGGCTCTGCGTCGATGGTTTTCTCAGTTAATTTAATTCGGAAAAAAGTTAAATTAAATTAAGTTTTTATTTCAATAAAAAGGTTCGAATAAAATAAATTGTTGATGGATGGAACAAAAAACGTTCTTGAAGTTGATGTTGATGTTCAACCTTGTACTAATAATGAACACATTACAATCTCATTGTATGTGGTTACTGTGAAATGTATCCAATTTATAATCTATATGAAATTTCTTTTGAAAATCATATTTTTAAAGTCTCCAAAATATATTTGTATCTAACGACAAATATAACTATATTCATAGTTATAAAATGGAACATATTTAAAAGATTAAGGATCAAAGACAGATTTATCTAATATAGATGTTACAGTCTCTTGGAACTCGAGGATTCAAAATGAATTTAAATGTGCCCTATCTTTCTGAAAGACATTAATTTTTTATGTCTTCCACGTATATCAAGATATTTTAGTATAAGTGGACACAAGTATTATAAAACTATAGGAGTTGTGAGATTCACTACTTGATTTAGTGGTCATCAATAAGGGCTTCCCTTAGCTGGCAAGGATGAGCCTTGATTGGCTCTATGAAAGATTGCCCCTTTATTGGGTAGTCAAGTGTATTTAGGATTACAAATCGTAAGATCCTCTATGTTGTAATTCTCTCTAGAATTCTTTTAGAAATTTCATTGTAAAGCATCTGTAATTTTGCACTATAATCTATGTAAACCACGGTAAAATTTAGGGTAAATTAAATTGTTTATCATTCAACTTTCTTCTAACTCTTATTTTGATCACTCTATGATGACATGACTTATTATTAATATTTAAAGGCATGTCAGATTTAAAATAAAAAATAAAATCTGTAAATTTTAACTCCAATCTTAATCTCTAATCTATAAACCCTAATTCCAACCCAAAACCCAAAAATGTTACAGTAATTGGAGAAGGGATTGGGTAGATAACACCTATCCAAGTCCTTAAAAATGGAGTCATGTTCGAAACTAGCAAAATTCGAACCCATTCGGATTGAAGCTTCTTGACTTTCACTCTCCCCATCCACAAACTATAATGACCTAGTTTTTGAATTAGTGATTCGAGTTAGGTAATCGGGTTTTGAATATTTTAATTAGGGAGTAAATTGAAAGGAATCAAAACTTTGAAGATCAATTTTAGTGGCTTTGGTGACTAAAATGTAAAAGGAGTTGAAATTTAATGCATAAATATTAAGATTCTGAAGAGTTAAATGGCCATGTGAGTAGTTTACCCATTTGTGTTTTAAAAACATTAAAGTGGGTGTGTTCTTGCGTGTTTGATCAGAAAAAGTAAAAAGAAAAAAACTAAAGAAGAGTGAGAGTAGGAATTTTTAGAGAGAGAGATTTTCAGCTCTATTTTATATCATTGGTGTCGTCGTGTGTCTCATCGGTGGCACCTTCATCTTTGTCTCACCTTTTTATGTCAGCCAATGGTCGTCCCGTCGCAAACGAAGCCATTGCTCGTTTGGGTGGAACTTGAGAAAGTTCAATAAAGTTGAACATCACATCTCCGTCATTTTTCATCGAGATTCAACACTAGCATCAAATTCTCGAGCGCACGAGAATCATTTCTGCCACTCGACGCCTGATTACGACCACCAGACGTCGTTGTCGGCCGTGAGTGGGTATCGTCTCTAGTAATTGGAGCCATCTGAGCTGTCCAAGCCGAGCCGAGCCGCGAGCCGTTGACAACGTTGACCAACTGTTGATCATTGACTTTTTCGAGGGACTTTGCCCAAAAGTTTTTCGATGTTCTAAGTCCGATTCTGTAGCATGTTTTGCCAAATTAAAACCCGATAAGCTATTTTTTAGCTTTTGACTTTTCAATTAAGTTAGTTTATTGTGTTTAAATACTATTTCTAATGAAATTCGCATTGCTTTGAATATAAGGATGTTAGGGAATTGAATATTGGATCGAGAAGATCGATGATACTTCGAAGGTCGACCGTTGTAACTCAGAGTTGAGGTAATACTTAATTACCTCTTTGAATTCATATAAATTAGATCTGTATATTTTATTGGATTATAAATTTATGCATGATTTAAGTGTATGTTTAATTAAGTTATCAAATAGTAAAATTCTACCTTTGTGTTCGAAATTGTTGCCTTAAGTCTGAATAGAGTTTTGTTTAGTGTTAGAGTTTCGTTTCTTGTATAGGGTTTCGATGCTATGAGTTATGAAACATTAGGTTTTATCAGTTTTGAATTGCTTTGACCCGTTAGGACTTCCGTACCAGCCGTAGACTTTTATATCCATTTAAATATCATGTAGGTCATATATGATCTCTAAAACCTCTGAATTAGGGCTAATTTGTCCAGATATTCCCTTTTGGGGAATTATCTGGAAAAATAACCCCCTTTGGGGAACATTTGGAAAAACACCCCCCATTTGGCCCACGTCAGGGTAAATCACCATCTGTAGGGTGCGATGTCCAAAATCATGTTGTACTCGAAGCGATTTCAGTCCGATGTGGATTATACTATCTGTTATTTTTTTTAAAATAAAATAAAATGAAGTTACAGTCTGTAGGACGCGACTTCTACGAGAATTTTAAACGACTCGTCGCAAATTTATCGAGTAATATGCAGAAGTCGCGTTATGCAGAATGCGACTTTTGCATAAATCTGTTGTTTATACAATTATGGATAGGGTTGTTTAGGGTTAATATGCATGGTCTTGGGGGATAATTTTTCATGATTTTGATGTTTTACCTCATAGTAGTGATGTTTGTCTTCAAAATAGTGTAAAAATTGGCATATATAAAACATCTGAAACGTTGTTTAAATCGTGTTAAAACGCTACATTGCCATGTTTCTTTGATTGAAGAAAATGGGAACATGGGTTGGTAGGGTTGTTTATGGTTGATTTTCATGGAAATTTCACGTTTTTTTGTTATTTAACTTTCACGTCATAGTACGGGAACACATGTTTACAATGGTGCACAAATTGACGCGTAAAAGGCATCCTAAAGAGTGTAGAAATTGTGTTAAAATGCTATCTTGATATATTCTTTTGCATTAAGAAAATGAAAACATGGGTCGATATTCATGTTTTAGTCGATTTTTTTTGTTTTAGTGTATGTTCGTGGGTTTTTTTGTTATATAACTTTCACGTGGTAGTACGAGAACACATGTTTAAAATCGTATGAGAACACATGTTATTTAGGATTAAAACATTAGAGTTAGAATTACAATTAGTTGATTCGAGGGCGGCTCTTAAAAGGACATTTTCTGATGTCATGTCCAAGGTTCCTACAATTTCCACAAAACTTAGGTTGGCCGGTCGGTTCTCGAGGAACCATATCCTCGGCAAAATGAATCCTAGTTGACTTTGGGTGACCTTTTTTGTTGCGTTGCAAGGATTCATTTGGCCGAATCTTAGGTTCATTTTGAACCACATCAGGATGGCGTTCATTTGCGATCAGAGGAAACTCGGATTGGTATACCTTGAAAATGTTTTCAAGTTTGTATATAGGATCAACGAGTGTCATTGCGTCGAGATGAATAGATGCACATGCAGCGAAGACGTGAGCACATGGGTACTTGAATGTATGAAAGACTCCGCAATCAAATGTTCACTCTTGTAGATTAACAACGTAGTTGTGGTGCATAATTCGTTCAAGTGGTCGTGAAAATTCAGTAACCGTAAACCTATGTTGGTGACGAGAGAAGCATGTGGCACCCATCGCGTTTGCTTGCGCACGATATATCTGAAATTTTTGTTGGAGATCTGGATGGAACCTGTGGCCACCTGCCATCCAGTTCATAGCTTGTTTTTCGAGGGTTGCAAAAAGGGTAGCCAGTCGATAACATGTTGCCTTCACAACTGATGTGATAGGTAAATGACGCATTCCCTTCAGAGACAATGGCGAACGCTACCAGAATGCATTTTCTGTTGCCGTCTTGTACAACTGCCACTAGTAAGATATGGGTGTATCTTCCGTACAAAAATGTGTTGTCAATCTGCAGCATCGACTTGTAGTGGCAAAATGCTTTAACGCATTGCGGAAATGTCCAAAATAGGCGGAAAAATACACGCTCCCCAAGTACGACATGATCCATTTCGTATCTTGGCACTATCTAAAGTTCAACAACAGTTCTTTGGTTGTATTTCTGTATACAATTGAGCCACATTCGCAACTTGTTGTAGGATTCCTCCCACTACCCATACAATTGTTGGACGGCACGATATCTTTCATACCACGTCTTATCATAATTAACAATGTGCTTGTAACGAGAATGGATCGATGCTATACAAACCGGCATAGATACGCGTGGGTGTGCTTTCACGAGTGGAAGGATATGATCAGAGAGCACGTGCACATCCAAGTTAGGATGGTCTTAATTCAGGCTTCCCACCGAAATGGAAGTGGGAAAAGATCACTATGGATTTTTTTAGTGGTCTACCGTTAACTCTCGCAAAGCATGATGCCATATGGGTCATTGTAGATCATTTCACGAAGCCAGGTCATTTTATATTGGATAGAATGGACTACGATCTTCCTAAATTAGCTGATTTGTATATCAAAGAAGTGATCCAATTCCGCGGAGTACCTAAGTCTATTATCTCTGATCGAGATCCCCAATTTGCATCTCGGTTTTGAAAAACCTTACAAGGAGCTCTGGGCACCAGAGTTATTCTTAGCACAACCTTTCACTCTCAATCTGACGGTCAGTCAGAAAGGGTAATCCAGGTAGTTATCGAAAAACTTGTCCATTGAAACCTTAGGAATCTATATTGTTATTGAACCTTCCTATACAGATCTTGGAAGACATGCTTCGAGCATGCATCATAGACTTTATGGAAATTGGGAGAAATCTCTACCCCTTGTTGAATTTGACTACAATAATAGTTACCAAGCATCAATCCAAATGGCTCCATATGAAGCATTGTAGGTTAGGCGATGTAGAACCCCTTTGTGTTGGTCGGAGCTTGGTGAGGGCAAGATATTAGGCCCTGACTTACTTTGAGAAACTGAAGAACATGTTGCTATCATTCATGATCATTTAAAGGCAGCCTTTTATCGACAAAAGCTTATGTTGATCTCAAGAGAAGAGACATCGAGTATGAAGTGGGTGAAAAATCCTTCCTTAAAGTATCACCATGGAAAAAGGTTTTAAGGTTTAGCAAGAAGGGAAAATTGGGTCCTCGATTCATTGGACCCTTTGAAGTTATTGAAAGAGTCTGCCCCGTGGCATATCGATTATTGTTCCCCTCTGAATTGAGTAAAATCCACGATGTTTTTCATGTATCGATGCTCTGAAAATATCATTCTGATACTTCACACATTGTGGAACCTGAATATGTAGAAATTTGACCAAATCTATCCTACAAAGAAGAACCGGTTCAGATTCTAGCAAGAGAAGTCAAGAGGCTTCGCAACAAAATTGTATTGTTAATTAAAGTGCTCTAAAGGAGCCAAACTGTTGAAGAAGCTACCCGTGAACCTGAATAGACCATGAAACAGCAGTACCCTCATCTCTTCGGTTCAGGTAAAAATTCGAGGACGGATTTTTCTTAAGGGGGAGAGACTTGTAACACCCTAAAATCCGGTCTAGTCAGAATTAGGTTCGAGTGATCGAAAATCTCATATTGATAAAATCCAAATATTGTATCAGCTAGGTGATTATTGATATCAGACTCTAATTGAGCTAAATATTGTCATTGGACTCTATCAAATAATACTGAAACCTATATAATGGCTAAATTGAGAATATTGGATGTTGGAGGACAATACCATAGTGTAGTGTGAGTTGAGGGACTAACCTTGCGATTAGCCCCTTCTCAATATCTAATGTCTCAAACGTGGGATAATCTGGTGAACTTACTTCACCAAATGGAAAGCTAAACTAGTTATGAGTATATATTTTATACAAAACAAAAGAAAAGGGATAGAAAGCTTACCGAAAGTTCTTAAGCAAGCACCTCCCCTCTTGTCATCTTCATCGTCTTCCTCCAAGCTAGCACCTCCATTGGAGAGCAATATTTAGTTTAGTTTTTCTTCGATTTATTGATATCAAATCGTTGCTATCGATCGGGTAAGCTATATTCCTCAATCGATTATTGGATTCCATGGAAGCATCAAGCTTAATCTTAAGCTAGGGTTTTGATCATCCATGGATATTTCATCATTGTTGTCTATATTGAAATTAGATATTGATTTTGATATTGTTATATTGCTTTTGATATCGTATTATCGGTCCTAATAGTCTCCCTATTGATTTCCTAGCTCAAGACAACGAAAAGAAGCATCCATCAAACTCACCGAAGGCTAGGAACAAGGGAGTTGTCATCCGAGAGCCGTAGGAGCATCAGATTAGTAAGGTGAGTGTAGTCGCAGTCTTGGGATTAGGCGAAGAACCTTCCCGAATCTTTTATTGTTGTTTTCGATCATACCGCTAATGATATCATTGAGGATGTCGCATTGGATTGTTAATTGGATTCATTGGTAAGTGTCGGTAAGTTGTTATTGAGTATCGGACATAGTTATTGGCATCGCTATTATGTATTGTCATCGATATGATTAGTGTTAATGAAATATTGTAAAGAGATTATCGGATATTGATATTGACATTGACATTGAAACATGGCATATTGATAATGAAACATAGTTGCTATTGATAATATTGAAATCATTGGTCATTGAAATTCTCATTGGACATTGAAACCTTGGATTTGAACGGACAATGGATACAATTGGCATGCTATAGAATTCATGAGCTCAGTGTACGGGTGGACTATGGTCCTAAGGCTACGACCTATATTGATTTGGCGAGGCGGAGGGATGTGTATTGATATTGGTCATATTGGCGAGGCGGAGGGATGTGTATTGATATTGGTCATATTGGCGAGGCGGAGGGATTAGATCATTCATTGATTTGGCGAGGCATAGGAATTCGCGTATCCACTATCTCGATTCAATCAAAGGGTTAATGATGAAATTAATATGTTAAACATTGTACATTGATGTATAGTATTGACGTTGATGAGCATAAGAACATATTTTTAAATACTTGCTACATTGTTGTTCATATTGTTTATGACTACCTCACTAGGCAATGTATGCCTAACGTATCTCATCTCCTACATTTCAGGTTGAAAGATCGTGTGGCGGAAGATCGATTAGTCAAGGCAAGACAAGTCACTGCAAGCCCTAGAGTAATGTATTTTGACCTTATGAACTCCTAGGAAAGTGGAAAAGTAGTCGAACTAGTCGTTTATGCCCATTTTGATATGTTTGTGAGATGCATGTGTTGTAAGGTGGTAGGTGGTCCTAAATGGCCTTTTGTTTTGGCTTAAAGTGGTCTAAAGTTGCATATTTGGCTCATAAAGATCAAAACATAGTAAACCTATTCGTATGGTCATGAAAATTTTCATGCTAGTAGTTTATATCATTGAAATGTTGTGTGTAAAGTTTCATTGCATTTGAACATCGTTTGGTAGGCCAATTCGATTAAAAACCAACAAAAACCTATCATTACAGGTCAGGTTGTATCGATACGGGTGATGGCGTATCGATACGGTTAAGCAAAATTAGACTATGGGATAAGGCGTACCGATACGGGCTTGAGGCTGTATCAAAAATATTTGCCATTAGAATTCCCTGTATCGATACGGGTCTATTTCGTATCGATATAGGTCAAAGTCAAAGGAAGGCAACCTGTACCGATACGGGGCTTGCCTATATCAATACGGTCTCAAGGACTAGTCAACTTAGGTTAACTATTGTATACTTGTTTCAAAACAGCCTTAAGGTGTTTCGATACATGGTTAGTTAAGTTAGTTAAAAGGCATAATCTGATTGTTTAAATTGTTCACAGAATGGTCACTGAATTTCGGATGACTAAACTGAATGAGATAATGAACTTCAAATGGCATGATATTTTGCAGGTCTGTTAATACAATATTGAATTTCAATATAGTATAATCAATTGCATCGAAGGACCCCTAATTCTTTGAATTTACAGTTTGGTCCCTAAAACTTGTAATAGTTAAGAGTTCGCCCAAATTGATTGATTATTGCTTCATAAGGTTTAATTGGACTAAGATGCATTGTGGTAGTGTGATATTGCATATCATTTTTCTAAATGTTGATGATAAAAATGAAATTTTATTGCACCGATAACCGTATTAATCATCGGTATCACCTTCTGACCCGGTTCTTGACCAGACCGGGAAGGGGTGTTATAATACAGTTGTTGGATGGCAAGATATCTTGCATACGACGCCTTATCATAATTAACAATGTGCTTGTAACGAGAATGGATCGATGTTATACATACCGGCACAGATACATGTGGGTTTGCTTTCACGAGTAGAAGGATATGATTAGAGGGCACGCGCACATCCAAGTTATGATGTTCTTGATTCAGGCATCCCACGGAGCATGTATGGGGTCCTTCGTATTTTGTTATCTGGCAGAGGTTGTTCAACCTCTTCAAACGTGATGCACGAACCCTCCATTTACATCCAGAATTCTTGTAGGGGCATTCAGTAATATATTTGTTTGCTTCAGTTTTCTACACGGTGGACGTAACTGAGTTGTGTATGTTGTAATGCTTGATGGCAGCCTCCGCAAGTTTTTTAGTCATGAAGACCATCATGTCATGCAATTCACCATTATTACGTTCGTTCAACTGGTCCAACTGTGGGTATTCTGGAAATTATGTAGTGTAAAATCCTTCCATATCCACTGTTGTGAAGTGAGATGGTGGATCATAATATGTTAAGGCGGTGTGAGTTCCAATAAAACTACCTGTGGCAACAACGTCCACAGGTTTGTCCTCTGCAACATCCTCCGCAACATCGGGTGCACCATCGTCGGCATTCACGGGCTCGTCAAGGTCTTCTGGTTCTTCTAGAAATAAACCCATTTCGTCACCTTCGGGGCCGAGTTCCCTTAGTGGTTCCTCATCACCTTCAAAATTGTATAGTTCTGATTCATCAGCAACATGTACCCTGTTGGGTTTTACAATCGAAATCCGATCAGGAGCCCTTTGTCCAATATCTTGGTCGACATCAGCAGCGCATGAATGTCTCCCCATCAATGAGAAATCAACTGTGTTTGCCTCACTGGGGATATAAGTTGAGTGACGTCCGGAAGAGAAGTCGTCAAACTGGTAAAACTCTTCATGGTAGGACGGTCCTATAGATGATAACGGCCCAACACCTGGAATATAAGTTGAGTGTCACCCGTATGAAAAATCATCTACTTTTGTCTGACTGAGGATATAAGTTGAGTGGCGTCCATATGAGAAATCATCTACGTTTGTGTCACTGGGGATATATGTTCCGTGACGTCCGGAAGAGAAGTGATAGAATAGGTTAAACTCTTCATGGTGGGACGACCTAATAGATGATGACGACCCTACACCGACACTGTATGGATTGTATGTTGAGTGCTGGGTTGGCGGCATATTCAGGTCAATGTCGAACCTGGCTACGAAAGAATGCCTTGGCCTCGAGTCAAAAGACAAGGAAGCCTGGTCATTTCTTGTACTTAGTAAGTTGAAGTCTTGTCGCAAACTTAATGTTGGACTATTAGCATTTGGGTCAAAGTCAAGATTTGCATAGATCTAATTTGGAACAACGGTTTGGAATCTGACGTTTCGTTCAAAAAATGTAACAAAGAGCTCTAGGGGCTATCCCATTAAATACTGCGTATGGGTGTCGTTGAATATTGTGAAATAAAGCGGATCTATCAACGAATGTAGTCGATACCTCTCTGAGTGTAACTCTCTCCCGAAAGCATGTGGAATCTTCCTCTTTAGCGCTCGTTTCAGCCTTTCATACGTTACTTCGTTCGGAATCTGCAGCGTAACATTGTTGGGGGACTGGAATATGACACTGATTTCGGCATCAGGGATCATCTCACCATCGTAGTGTACTAGAGCATAAACTTTTTGTGGCATTGTTGGAAAAACAAAGCAGTGTTTCTTCTTCGCACATGAAATGTTTTGAACGTTTGGCAGAAATAAGTTTGTTGGCTGTAAAAAAAAAATTCCTCCTATTTAAGAATATGGGAGGTGACGTGACGTGTGAGTAGAGAAAATGCGTAACTCGCATCGTATAAAACGTGAGTTGTGCCAGCTTTGTAGATTCCTGACGTTTTTGGAGAAATCGCGTTCTATGGAACGCGAGTTGTGCCAACTTTTCAGTATGCGTACCGTGTCAGGGAAAATCGTATTTTATAGAACGCAAGTTTTGCCAGATTTTTGATTCCTCAAATAACTTGCGTTTTATACAAACCGACCTTGCAGTATACAAAATAGGAGGTGTAACCCCCTTAACCCGGCCTAGACGGTTGACCCGAATTAAGAAAGTCACACGGGGAAAACCAAAGTCAACCCGAAAGTCAACCTTGATTAACGACCCTTTTTTTTTCTTTTTAATCTTGTCTAGATGCACTTTACACCTATGTGTGACCATACAACCAACATACTAAAAGATCACAAACATCAGAGATCAAACAGGGACCCAATTGAACAAATTACAACTTTAGGGACCAAATTGTAATTTCTGATAAATTAGAGGACTTAGTCCAAATTAAAGTTACCAACTTGTAATTAGTCAGATTTCATGCTTCTCTGTGAAATTTCAACTCAAAAGGACATCCACAGCTCATACAATTGCACATACAAGATTCAGGACCAAAATGCAAACAATTCAGAACACATAACCGCCAGTGTCAGCCCCCAACGGTCAACCGTTCCGAAACGGGGGACAGCCCGTTCCGAAACGCGGGGTCGTTCCGAAACAGGCATAGCCAGTTTCGAAACGGGGGTCTGGCAGAGGCTTACTCGTTCCGAAACAGCCCTCCCCGTTTCGGACCCCTGGGTTCATGCAAGGCACCCGTTCCGAAACGGGGCACCCAGTTCCGAAACGCCTGCACCAGAATGCTTCAAAATTTAATCTTAAACATGCAATTACACAACCAATCATGCTCCAATCATCACCAAACTTTGCCAGCATACAAGTAAGCATATAAACAACATACTAGCAACATCAATTCATCCAATTAACATCATATGCAAAAAGCCCCAATTCTATAGGCATGCTTCCTACACAAGCTAGCTATTCCAAACACCAAACTTCCAAAACAAGCATATAAGGTTTCAATCCAAAAACCAGCAACCACATCAACATTTAACAAGCTTAGGGAGTCTCAAACACCTCCCAAAACACATACATTGGTCCCCCATTGCCAAATCACACAAAAGCTAAATGCTTAACAAAACCTTCCATACATTGAGCTTCACTTGAACTTGATTGCTTGACCCACTTTGCTGCCTCAAGTTACTCTAATGCTCTGCATTATTGAATTCAGAAAACGAAGAGAGCGTAAGCAAAGGCTTAGTGAGGAAAGCTCTTAAAAACCATTCAATAATGCAATTCAAAACATTTACAAAACATGCTTTAAAATCAACCACTTTCACATGCTCAAAAGCATTCTTAACAAGCAATCTCATGCTTAAACATAAACATTAAAACAAGCAACTCATGCTTCTCAACATTCTCAACATGTCATATTGGCTCAAGTGATACATTTCCATTTATTAAAACAAGTTCATCAACTTCCCAAGGACTTTTAAACACCTTGGCCCCAAGGACTTTTAAACACCTTGGCCTATGGACTTTTAAACACCATAGAAGTAACCCATCAAGGACTTTTAAACACCTTGATCCCAAGGACTTTTAAACACCTTGGCCATGGACTTTTAAACACCATGAATGAAACACATCAAGGACTTTTAAACACCTTGATCCCAAGGACTTTTAAACACCTTGGCCTATGGACTTTTAAACACCATAGCAAAGGATCACTTAAGGACTTTTAAACACCTTAGTGTCCGCAACATGAACCATCCAAGGACTTTTAACCACCTTGATGTTCATAAGTAACAAGGCTCACTCAAGGACTTTTAACCACCTTAGTGACCTTAACATTTTCAAAACATCACTTGCCAATATACATCATTTTCATCATTTACATCTCTGTTTTAAGCATAAAACCAAGCCATATTCATCATGCATTTTAAAGCATAAAACCACATCATTTCAAAGTATAAAAGCAAGGCACTCCTACCTAGAGCTACCTTCAACATATGGCTTACAACAACAGCAAATACCATGCTAAAACATGCTTCCAAAACAGTATGTAAAACATGCAAATCATCATTTTGCAATACATCAAAACCATGGCCACCACTAAAGAGAAAATCCGAAAACTTACTCTCGAACTTAGCAAAGTTGTTTAGACTTAGACTAAGCTCCCAAAACATTGGTTTCAAAGCTGAAAACCCAATTTCACTCACCGATTCCACTTCGCCTCTTGCCGAAGCACAAATTCAAGCTTCCGGATCAACGATTCGTGGATCCAAAGATGCTTCCCCTGCTTCAACACATCAAAGCAGTAAATTAATGCATCATCATGCATCAATTACCTCAACGAAAGCACTCAAACTCGCTGCTCTCATCCATCCTCCATTTTCGGCCACCAAACACAACCGAAAATGCATCAAAACCACTTCTAAACATAACCCAGCCATAAACCAGCAAAACCTCACTTCTATTAACATCAAACAACACCTAAAAACAACCTATAAACATCCTTATACCTCCAGCAACAACAGATCCACAAGATCACCACAAAAACAACCTTAAAACACAAGCTACACTTAGGAATCTTAACCTATCCGGGATTGCATCAATCAAGACTCACTTCCATATCAATTTAATGATCAAATAACATCAAAAACACTTCTCAAAACCCAGATTTAACAGATCAAACGAAAATCAATTGAAATCATCAAAATCTTGCTCAATTAGCCAAGATTCTTAAATCAACTTACAAACCTTTAATTAAACATATATTTAGGATTGAAAACTTTAGGAATTTCATTAAAGAACTTAAAGTTCAGAGGAGAATCGTTCATACCTCCAAACTTGTGATTTCTCCACTTTTTGGAATGAAAACCTTGTTGAAACTTGTAGCAAATGAGTAGGTTTTGAAGATATGTTGATTTGCAATCAAATGAAAGTTGAAAGGAAGAATTTAGGTGAGGAAATCAGATTAGAATCTCTGGAAATGGTGATGTTTGGTTGGAGAGAAAAGGAGAAGAGAAAATAGGAAGTTAGTTGGGAAAATAGTGAAAATGAAACTTCCCTCCACTTTGATAACTTTAAAATCAGATTTTAGGATTAAAATATCTTAGAAAAAATCTGGAGAATTCAATTTTGGGCAAATAGCTCCTTAAAGATTCAAAGTTTCAATCCTTTTTAAAACAGCCACCAAATTTGCGAAAATTACATTTTGGTCACTAGCCAAAATGTCAACCTTCCAAAACTCATTTTCCAAAATTGTTTTCACAGTTCATCAATATACATTAAAAGATGATTTTAGAACATTTTTCCATATTTTTAATGCAACCCGAACTAGGTTTTCCTAAATTAGCCACTTACGATTCGAACAGCACTTTGACCAAACCGGTCAACGCTCAAAACTTCTAAGCCCAAAACCGGGGCGTTACAACTCTCCCCCCCTTAAGAAATTTCGTCCTCGAAATTTACCTGAAGGAAAGAGATAAGGAAACTGCTTCAGCATGTCTTCCTTCCGCTCCCACGTGGCTTCCTCAACACCGCGATGCTTCCACAGCACCTTTACCAACTCAATGGTCTTGCCACGAAGAACCTTACTATCTGAATCCAGAACCTTCACCGGTTCCTCATCATAGGTCAAATCCGGATTCAAAACCACATCCTCAACAGGCATCACATGCGAAGGATCAGATCTATACTTCCGGAGCATAGAAACATGGAACACATCATGAATCTTCTCCAATTCCTGAGGTAACCGCAACCGATAAGCAACAGGACCCACTCGCTCGACAACCTCATACGGTCCGATGTACCTAGGGCTCAGCTTACCCTTCCGGCCAAACCTCATCACCTTCTTCCAAGGTGAAACCTTCAAGAACACACGGTCACCCACCGCATACTCTATCTCCTTACGCTTCAAATCCGCGTAAGATTTCTGCCGATCAGAGGCAGCCTTCAACCGCTCACAGATGAGCTTCACCTTCTCGGTGGTCCCTTTCAACAAAGCAGGCATCGAAACCAACTTTTGACCAGTTTCAGCCCAACAAAGAGGAGTCCTACACTTCCTCCCGTACAAAGCCTCATAAGGTGCCATCTGTATACTCGCCTGATAACTGTTGTTATAAGCGAACTCAACCAAAGGCAGATGCTTCTCCCAAGAACCTTGGAACTCAATCACGCAGCATCTCAACATATCCTCCAAAATCTGAATCACCCGCTCAGACTGACCATCCGACTGAGGATGATAGGATGTACTGAAATGCAACCTTGTACCCAAAGCTTGATGCAAACACTGCCAGAAACGCGATGTGAACCTCGGATCCCTATCCGACACAATCGACTTAGGCACCCCATGCAGCCTCACCACCTCAGCAATGTACAGCTCTGCCAGCTTATCCAAAGAAAACGTAGTATGCACAGGCAAGAAATGCGCACACTTCGTTAATCGATCTACAATCACCCAGACCGAATTCTTCTTTGATGGAGACAAAGGTAAACCAGATACAAAATCCATGGTAACCCTCTCCCACTTCCATTCAGGGATTTTCAACGGTTGCAACAAACCAGAAGGAAACTGATGCTCAGCCTTAACTCGCTGACACACCAAACACTTACTCACAAACTCTGCAACATCCTTCTTCAAACCAACCCAATAGTACTCATCACGAAGATCACGATACATCTTAGTACTACCAGGGTGCATAGCAAAAGGACTACTATGACCTTCAGTCAGAATAGCACGCCTCAACTCAACATCAGCAGGCACTACTATCCGACTCCCAAAACACAGCACACCATCATCATTAAAACAGAAATCCGAAGGCCTACCCTCCGCAATATCCTGAACATGAGACACCAAGGAATCATCCAACAACTGCTTTTCCTTGATCAACTGAACTAAAGATGGTTTAACTTGCAACTCAGCGACAAGACCACCATCTCGCGATATGCTCAAGCTAGCAAACATCGCCCTCAGCTCAACAGCTACCTTCCTACTCAAGGCATCCGCAACAACATTAGCTTTTCCAGGATGGTACTCAATCGTCAAATCATAATCCTTGAGCAACTCCAACCAACGCCGCTGCCTAAGATTCAACTCCTTCTGAGACATCAGATACCTCAAACTCTTGTGATCTGTGTACACAGTACACTTCTCACCATACAGATAATGTCTCCAGATCTTCAGAGCAAAAACCACTGCAGCCAACTCGATATCATGCGTAGGATAATTGCGCTCATGCACCTTCAACTGCCGCGACGCATAAGCCACCACCTTACCCTCTTGCATCAGCACACATCCCAACCCAACATAGGATGCATCACTGTAAACCACAAACTCTTTCCCTGATTCAGGCTGAATCAAGATAGGAGCTTGCGTCAAAGCCGCCTTAAGCTTCTCAAAAGCCTGCTGTCTCGCTTCTGTCCACTCATACTTAACATCCTTTTGCAACAGCTTCGTCAAAGGAGCAGCAATCTTGGAAAAACCATCCACAAACCTTCGGTAGTATCCCGCCAAACCAAGGAAACTACGAATCTCATGAACAGACTTAGGAACCTTCCAGCTCATCACCGCCTCAATCTTCTGAGGATCAACACGAATCCCCTCAGCTGAGACCACATGCCCAAGAAACACCACCTCCTTCAGCCAGAACTCACACTTGCTCAACTTAGCATACAGCTGGTTTTCCAACAAAGCTTGCAAAACCACCCTCAAATGCTCTTCGTGCTCCTCCTCAGTACGCGAGTACACGAGGATATCATCAATGAACACCACAACGAACTTGTCCAGGTATTCATGAAAAACACGATTCATCATGTCCATGAAAGCAGCAGGAGCATTTGTCAACCCAAACGGCATCACAAGGAACTCATAATGCCCATACCTTGTCCTGAAGGCTGTCTTAGGCACATCCACGTCCTTCACCTTCAACTGGTAATACCCTGACCTCAAGTCAATCTTAGAGAACACAGCAGCTCCCCGAAACTGATCAAAGAGATCATCGATCCTCGGCAAAGGATACCGATTCTTGATAGTCAACTTGTTCAGCTGACGGTAATCAATGCACATCCTCATAGTGCCATCTTTCTTCTTCACAAACAAGACAGGAGCACCCCAAGGCGACATACTCGGCCGGATAAAACCACGATCAAGCAACTCTTGCAACTGCGTCTTCAGCTCCTTCAGCTCCTTAGGTGCCATTCTATAGGGAGTAATGGATACAGGAGTGGTATTCTCATACAGCTCAATACCAAACTCCACCTCACGACTAGGAGGTAAACCAGGCAACTCCTCAGGAAAAACACCAGGAAACTCCTTCACCACGCGGATATCTTGCACTCTCAACTCCTTAGAGCTAGGATTTATCACAAAAGCTAGGTAAGCTTCGCAACCCTGCCTCAACATCCTGCTCGCCTCCAAAGACGATACAACATTGGCAAGAAACTTCACATTCTCACCAACCACCACAACTTCATAATCATCCGCAACCTTAAGCGACACCCGCTTATTCTCACAATCCACAACAGCACGATGCTCAGCAAGCCAATCCATACCAAGGATCACATCAAAACCATAAAAGGGCAACTCCATAAGATCAACAAGAAAAACATGCTCTTGAACAACCAGAGGGCACCTTCTATACAGCTTACGAGTCACAACAGTTTCACCAAAGGAACTAGTGACTCTAACACCAACATCCAAAGACTCAACAGGCAAACCAAGCAACTCAGCATGCTCACGAAGAATATATGAATGCGTAGATCCAGAATCAATCAAAGAAAGCAATGACAAGGACTGCAAAGTAAAGGTACCTGCAATCACATCAGCATCATTCCTTCCCTCGCGCTGAGCATACGCCCTCGCTTGGCCTCCACCCTCAGGTTGAATAGCCACAACATGAGCTACTCCACGGCCCCCTTCCTCACGCCTCTGAAAATTACCACGGCCGCGCCCACGACCTCTCTGCGGTGCCGCAACAGCAGGAGCACGCTCTTGACTACCAGCCATTCTCGGACAATCACGTCTCAAGTGATCAGAAGAACCACAATTCCAGCACTCATAACCAGCATTACCAGCTGCCACAACAGGAGCCTGCACCTCCCTACCAGCACGAGGACAGTCACGCCTCTTGTGACCATGCGAACCACAGTTCCAGCAAGCACTAGGCTCAGCCCTAGCATAACCTCCTCTAGCAGGTACACCACCCCCTCTCTTGGCTGAGGACTGATACTTCTGATCGCGTCCTCTCTTGTTCCGTCCACCTCCGGAACTATACTCAGCAGCTCTCTTCCCAGAACTAGCTCCAGCACCCTTCGCAGACAAGCTCAGATTCATCTCAATATCCTTGGATCGACCAACCAACACATCAAAGTCATTATACTCAGCTGCCAACATATAGGTCTTAACATCCGGCACTAAGCCATAACGAAACCTTTCGCACCTCTCTCGCTCATCAGGTACTAGCTCCGGTGCATACTGGCTAAGGCGTACAAACTGTACCTCATACTCAGCCACACTCATGCTCCCCTGGGTCAGAGACATGAATTCACGCTTCTTTTCATCCAGATATCTCACTCCCAGATATCTCCTCTTGAACGCATTCAGGAAGAATGTCCAAGTGATGTCAGCTTCAACCATTCCAGAGATTGTGGTCGTCCACCACGTATAAGCATCACCTTGCAACAAAGATACCACACAGCCCAACTTTTGCACATCTGTGCAACTCATCTGTCCCAGAACACGCTTGGTGCTCTCTAACCAGGCTTCCGACCTCTCAGCTGACAAACCTCTAAACTCAGTCCCTCCAAGACTGCGCAGACGCTCCAAAGGCAATCTGACTCCAGCATCTCCCTGATGCCCAGCTCCCTGAGCTCCAGCTACTGCTGCTCGAAAAGCACCCGCAATAGCTTGTACCAAAGCAGACATATCAGGCACAGCTTGCCCCTGACCAACCTCTGGTCCAGCAGCTCCAGCACCAGCATCAGCTGCAGCTTCAGCTCTCGCACCTCCAGCACCACCACCAGGCGGAGGAGGGGGTAACACAGCACTATCAGCGTGCTCTTCATTCTCGTTCTCATTGGGAGCCGTAGCTCGCACACTACCTCTCAACTCTCTACGTGGTGCCATACTTTTACCATGCAAATACAACACAAATAAAACAAAATCAGGCCCAGCAAGGTAAGCAATCCAAGTATTCAAGCTCAATTTCATTTCAAAACAACATCTTTCCTTTAGCTTTTGTTTGGCAATGGGTACCCTCAGCATGCAACATCAAACATACATCTCAAATGCATCAACAATTCAAACCACTGAACATGCTTTCTAACAACTAGCATACAAAGCATACAAACTTCAATCATGCACACATACATTCCCAATTACTCGAGAACTCAGCTCTGATACCACCAAATGTAACCCCCTTAACCCGGCCTAGACGGTTGACCCGAATTAAGAAAGTCACACGGGGAAAACCAAAGTCAACCCGAAAGTCAACCTTGATTAACGACCCTTTTTTTTTCTTTTTAATCTTGTCTAGATGCACTTTACACCTATGTGTGACCATACAACCAACATACTAAAAGATCACAAACATCAGAGATCAAACAGGGACCCAATTGAACAAATTACAACTTTAGGGACCAAATTGTAATTTCTGATAAATTAGAGGACTTAGTCCAAATTAAAGTTACCAACTTGTAATTAGTCAGATTTCATGCTTCTCTGTGAAATTTCAACTCAAAAGGACATCCACAGCTCATACAATTGCACATACAAGATTCAGGACCAAAATGCAAACAATTCAGAACACATAACCGCCAGTGTCAGCCCCCAACGGTCAACCGTTCCGAAACGGGGGACAGCCCGTTCCGAAACGCGGGGTCGTTCCGAAACAGGCATAGCCAGTTTCGAAACGGGGGTCTGGCAGAGGCTTACTCGTTCCGAAACAGCCCTCCCCGTTTCGGACCCCTGGGTTCATGCAAGGCACCCGTTCCGAAACGGGGCACCCAGTTCCGAAACGCCTGCACCAGAATGCTTCAAAATTTAATCTTAAACATGCAATTACACAACCAATCATGCTCCAATCATCACCAAACTTTGCCAGCATACAAGTAAGCATATAAACAACATACTAGCAACATCAATTCATCCAATTAACATCATATGCAAAAAGCCCCAATTCTATAGGCATGCTTCCTACACAAGCTAGCTATTCCAAACACCAAACTTCCAAAACAAGCATATAAGGTTTCAATCCAAAAACCAGCAACCACATCAACATTTAACAAGCTTAGGGAGTCTCAAACACCTCCCAAAACACATACATTGGTCCCCCATTGCCAAATCACACAAAAGCTAAATGCTTAACAAAACCTTCCATACATTGAGCTTCACTTGAACTTGATTGCTTGACCCACTTTGCTGCCTCAAGTTACTCTAATGCTCTGCATTATTGAATTCAGAAAACGAAGAGAGCGTAAGCAAAGGCTTAGTGAGGAAAGCTCTTAAAAACCATTCAATAATGCAATTCAAAACATTTACAAAACATGCTTTAAAATCAACCACTTTCACATGCTCAAAAGCATTCTTAACAAGCAATCTCATGCTTAAACATAAACATTAAAACAAGCAACTCATGCTTCTCAACATTCTCAACATGTCATATTGGCTCAAGTGATACATTTCCATTTATTAAAACAAGTTCATCAACTTCCCAAGGACTTTTAAACACCTTGGCCCCAAGGACTTTTAAACACCTTGGCCTATGGACTTTTAAACACCATAGAAGTAACCCATCAAGGACTTTTAAACACCTTGATCCCAAGGACTTTTAAACACCTTGGCCATGGACTTTTAAACACCATGAATGAAACACATCAAGGACTTTTAAACACCTTGATCCCAAGGACTTTTAAACACCTTGGCCTATGGACTTTTAAACACCATAGCAAAGGATCACTTAAGGACTTTTAAACACCTTAGTGTCCGCAACATGAACCATCCAAGGACTTTTAACCACCTTGATGTTCATAAGTAACAAGGCTCACTCAAGGACTTTTAACCACCTTAGTGACCTTAACATTTTCAAAACATCACTTGCCAATATACATCATTTTCATCATTTACATCTCTGTTTTAAGCATAAAACCAAGCCATATTCATCATGCATTTTAAAGCATAAAACCACATCATTTCAAAGTATAAAAGCAAGGCACTCCTACCTAGAGCTACCTTCAACATATGGCTTACAACAACAGCAAATACCATGCTAAAACATGCTTCCAAAACAGTATGTAAAACATGCAAATCATCATTTTGCAATACATCAAAACCATGGCCACCACTAAAGAGAAAATCCGAAAACTTACTCTCGAACTTAGCAAAGTTGTTTAGACTTAGACTAAGCTCCCAAGACATTGGTTTCAAAGCTGAAAACCCAATTTCACTCACCGATTCCACTTCGCCTCTTGCCGAAGCACAAATTCAAGCTTCCGGATCAACGATTCGTGGATCCAAAGATGCTTCCCCTGCTTCAACACATCAAAGCAGTAAATTAATGCATCATCATGCATCAATTACCTCAACGAAAGCACTCAAACTCGCTGCTCTCATCCATCCTCCATTTTCGGCCACCAAACACAACCGAAAATGCATCAAAACCACTTCTAAACATAACCCAGCCATAAACCAGCAAAACCTCACTTCTATTAACATCAAACAACACCTAAAAACAACCTATAAACATCCTTATACCTCCAGCAACAACAGATCCACAAGATCACCACAAAAACAACCTTAAAACACAAGCTACACTTAGGAATCTTAACCTATCCGGGATTGCATCAATCAAGACTCACTTCCATATCAATTTAATGATCAAATAACATCAAAAACACTTCTCAAAACCCAGATTTAACAGATCAAACGAAAATCAATTGAAATCATCAAAATCTTGCTCAATTAGCCAAGATTCTTAAATCAACTTACAAACCTTTAATTAAACATATATTTAGGATTGAAAACTTTAGGAATTTCATTAAAGAACTTAAAGTTCAGAGGAGAATCGTTCATACCTCCAAACTTGTGATTTCTCCACTTTTTGGAATGAAAACCTTGTTGAAACTTGTAGCAAATGAGTAGGTTTTGAAGATATGTTGATTTGCAATCAAATGAAAGTTGAAAGGAAGAATTTAGGTGAGGAAATCAGATTAGAATCTCTGGAAATGGTGATGTTTGGTTGGAGAGAAAAGGAGAAGAGAAAATAGGAAGTTAGTTGGGAAAATAGTGAAAATGAAACTTCCCTCCACTTTGATAACTTTAAAATCAGATTTTAGGATTAAAATATCTTAGAAAAAATCTGGAGAATTCAATTTTGGGCAAATAGCTCCTTAAAGATTCAAAGTTTCAATCCTTTTTAAAACAGCCACCAAATTTGCGAAAATTACATTTTGGTCACTAGCCAAAATGTCAACCTTCCAAAACTCATTTTCCAAAATTGTTTTCACAGTTCATCAATATACATTAAAAGATGATTTTAGAACATTTTTCCATATTTTTAATGCAACCCGAACTAGGTTTTCCTAAATTAGCCACTTACGATTCGAACAGCACTTTGACCAAACCGGTCAACGCTCAAAACTTCTAAGCCCAAAACCGGGGCGTTACAGGAGGTGACGTGACGTGTGAGCAGAGACAAAGTGTAACTCGTGTCGTATAAAACGCGAGTTATGCCAGCTTTGCAGATTCCTGACGTGATAGGAGAAATTGCATTTCATAGAACGCGAGTTGTGCTAGCTTTGCAATATACATATCGTGTCAGGGAAAATCGTGTTTTATAGAACGCGACTTCTTTAGCATATATATAAACCAGAATGAATTTTACATCGAAAAGCACGAAAAATTTGGTAGGTTGAAGGTTGGAATTTACTTTATAAGGACTTCGATCGATATAATACGTCGAGATGAGAAACTATTACAGCTTTGGTATACTACAATGGGAAGATAATCGATGATGCATCTCTCGGTGTCATTTTTCAGTCCTCGAGTACTATATTGCTTCCGCTGCCATACAACTTATCGTATAAGAAGTTGATAAATGAAGTGAAGAAACATGTTTCACATAGTTCTGGGTAAAAGATGGAACCATTGAAGTTTCGAATGCCGACGTTGTTAGAACCATTAACGTACTCCTTATTCCATATTATGGACGACGCTGATGTGGAAATGATGGTGGAATCTCACCATCAGTTTTGTTCAGGGTTGGCCCTTGAACTCGAGCTTTATGTAATGTTTTCTGATGATAGTGATGTAATCAGAGTCGCAAATAATATGTAAATTTTATTTATATTATTAACGTTCTATGAAGATTCGTTAAAACGCCTCAATTTTAGCACCATATACACGACAATTTTAGCACATTTACAAGCAAGCATACCATATACACGATAATTAAAGCATAACATATCTCATTTGGCCCAATGTGAGTTCTGCCACCTTTTGCAAGATACCTAACATGGTAGGCAAATTCGCGGCCAGTGAAACGCGACTTCTCTGAATAATGGAGCAAATCGCGTCTTGTAAAATGCAATTTCTGTCACGACAGGCAAAACCGCGTCCTGTAAAACGCGAGTTTGACAGATTATTTCTACATACATTCCGCTGCTAAACCACTCATACAAATACAAATTGTGGCGCCTTTTTCTGCTACAGTTTTCTTTCGTGGAACCTAATTTTACACTTCTTTCAATGAGAAAATCACAAGAGATAAATTATTTGAGTTGATTTCACCACGAGTTAAGGAGTCTACAAGCTCCAAAATTTTTGCCTTGCGTGTCAAATTTCCAGTGAATGAGCCCGTCCCAAGAGAACACTACATGCTAACACTATCCAATCAAAAAGATATGTGCAAGATGTTTCGGGCATACAAACGTGCCGAGGGTACGAACATCGAGCTTAGCGTGAAGTTTGATGACGGCTCCAGTTCATCAACAGTACTTAAGCTTGAAGACAAGAACACGACATCTACACAAAATTATAGGAGACGGCAGGAGAAGGAACAAAAAATTAAGGAACTAAACTTAACTTCTGACATAAGTACCGACTACGAGGGCAACGAAAATGATTCGTTCTCGTAGATTTAAGTAGGCTTAGTAATTTAATGCTTGTGTACTTCTTTAAATTAACAATCTTGTAGTACTTTTCGTTAATATAATTATCACAAATATTATTTTCTACATCTTAACCGCTTCGATTTTCAAACAGTTAACAATCCCAAAATATGTAATTAACAAAACGTATTACATGTCAATTACATTGGAAAAAATGGCATGTATGAGGTCTGTCGTATCTTGTTATCTGCCAAACGTTGTTCAGCCTCTTTGTTCGTGATACATGAATCCTCTAGTTACAGTCGTTGCCCTTTTTGACACATTCTGCGGTATAGTTGTCCACAGTCGTTTTCTTCACTGTCGAACGAACTGATCAGCGTATGTTGTAGTTTTCAATTGCATCCTCTACCATTTTCTTCGTAGTGAATATCATCCCAACTTCTATTTCACCGTTAGTATCGACATCGGCATCACAAGAGTGACTCCCAATAGATAGTAAATCATCTACGTTTGCAGCCATTACAGAAATAGAATGAAAAAATTAGAGTAAAAGAAAATTTGAGGGAATTATAATGAAAGTAAATAAAAGATTCAGTTTTTGAGAAAGTAGAGGGGTCTATTTATAGGGGTGTAAATGAACCAGTGTAAATGAACCGGTGTTCTTTCAAATTATTTTTTTTGTAGAAGACATGCATTGAAACACGTAAAATATTATCTATGAATTATATATGTAAATTATATTTTTATTTTCTGTATGTTAAAAACAATTGTACCCCTTAACATGTGGTCAATTGTACCATTAAACATGCAGACTCAAATAATTTACATATGAACTGATAAATGGTCGACGAGAGGTGCAACAGTTATACTAGTTGTTGGAGTCCTCAAGCTTCATGGATATCACAAGTATGCTATAATCATCTTCCACAATACATATGTCACCAACACCGCTACATGCGAGGGTCTTAACATAGCTTCAAAAACACCGAAAATGGTAGAAGCTTTGACCCACATTATCAAATGTAACAGGCACCCACCAAACGCTGTTACCCTGGACAGGACAGCTAAAGTTACAGCTATTATGATTTTGTGGTACCGATCATTTTCGTAACACCTCACCATGCATTTCCGGATATTGTGATTTGTCGATCATCTTCAACAAACACAGACGATACACACATCGCACCACAACTAGTATCCTACCAAATTCATCTACGAATCATTTAAATACATATACCCACAAATCATAATACAAGTGAAAATATTCACCAACGTTCGTAAAGGGGGCTATTTATAGACCAACTCTCGTTTATTGGCAATGAAATCACGTCTTATAGAAAGAGACATTGACCAGGATTCCTGACATGTCATGAATATCGTGTCTTACAAAACACGACTTTTCCAGGATTCCTGACGTGTCAGGAAAGTCGCGTCTTACAGAACGCAACTTTGCCAGGATTACTGACGTGTCAGGAAAGTCGCGTCTTACAGAACGTAACTTTTGTGACTATAAATACCTACTCGGTTGATCGAAGCCCACACCACTCAGTCGAAGAGAAAAAATGTATAGTAGTGCTTGAAGTTTTCGATTGTAACTACTAATGCCAACAAACCACGTATCTGGAAAATTTATTCGCAAACAGATTTTCTAGATATTGTGATTTCCCATAATTTGTAGTTGCATCTATATGTTGAAAAGATGTTGGTGGGTTATTAGCTCTTGTGAGATGACTATTCAGTGTTTTTGTTCACGAGGGTCGGCAACAACAAATCACAATATCTGAAAATACAAGGTCTTTATGAATGGCAGGCAAGTTTCGTAACGTTTTGGTCTTCCCTGCGACCCTCGCATGTAACCGGAGTTAAAGAACCAACAATGAAAGCATGTTTAGGGATACAATATTCGGCTCCAATAGACCACCGAACTTGAATACATGCATTGAAACAATTGTAATTTGTATCCCTAAACACATGGTAAATTGTAAATTATTGTTCTTAATAGAAGACATGCATTGAAATATGTAAAATATTATATACGGATTACATATGTAAATTATATTTGTACCCCTAAACATGCAGACTAAAATAATTTACATGTGAATTGATATAGACGAGAGGTGCAATAGTTTGTACCATTTGTATGGTCGAAGAGAGATGTGTCGTTGCTGTAGATAAATGGCCGACGAGAGGTGCAATAGTTTGTCCTAGTTGTTAGAGCCCTCAAGCTTCGTGGATTTCGTGAGTACGCAATAATCATCATCTTTCACGGTAAAATTGTCACGAACAACGTTACATGCGCGAGTCTTAGCATAGCTTCGAAAACACCGAAAATGGTAGCATCTTTGACCCGCGCTATCAAATGTAACCGGCACCCACCAAAAGCTGTAACCCTGGACAGGACAAATAAAGTTGAAGCTATTGTGAATTCGTGGTACCGATCATTTTCGTGGCACCCCACCATGCGTTTCCGGATATTGTGATTTGTCGATCATCTCCAACAAACGCACGGTAAAAACATCGCACCATAACAACTGCTATTCAGCCACAACTGCATATACCCACAACTCACAATACAAGTGTGATTTTGCCAGTAAGGTTCGTAATGGAGGGGCATATATAGCATGAAAATCGCGTCGTATAGAATGCGACTTTTCCAGGATTCCTGACGTGTCAGGAAAATTGCGTCTTATAGAACGCGACTTTACCCTGAAATGCCAGGAATATCGTGTCAGGAATTGTGACGTGTTTGGAAAATTTATTCGAAAATTGATTTTCCAAATATTGTGATTTGTTGTTATTTGTAGTTGCATCTCTATGTTCATTAGATGTTAACTATTTCGTACTTTTGTTTACGACGATCGACAATAATAAATCACAATATCTGGGAATTCGAATAAAATATAAACTAATTAAAGAAAAAACGCAAATTTAAAAACAGATACTAACTAATTATACAAACCTAAATAAAATACAAATCACGATTAAACTAAAATATATATTAATTAAAAAAACAAAAAATAT
The DNA here is from genome assembly GCA_030270665.1 of Hibiscus trionum. Taxonomy (NCBI): domain Eukaryota; kingdom Viridiplantae; phylum Streptophyta; class Magnoliopsida; order Malvales; family Malvaceae; genus Hibiscus; species Hibiscus trionum. The sequence goes on along the minus strand of BSYR01000025.1, from coordinate 2,172,119 downwards.
AAAGTTCAATATTTCCAAATAGAATAAGCAATAAAAAAACTAATGGTGCCTATGTCCACCGGTACCACAAGACGGTGCACGAAGATGTCGCTCCGGATTGCGTCGGGGGAGAGCGTCGTCACCATCATCATCATCATCATCACCATTTCTAGTTCCAGCTGCACTACCGCTCTTTCCATCGGGCCCACTAAGGTAGAAAATCGATTGTGGTGGCGTTTGTTGGACAATCCCAGTTCTAAATGCGATTGACATCGGGGGAACGGCATGAAGGGCACGTAGGGCATATAACCTGCATGATAGCTGGAGGCACTACTCATCATCGTCGAAAATTGAGCAAAGTGGACTGACATAGAAGGCGTTAAATAACCTTGAGTTGGACTTTGAGTCAGATGTGGCCGCAAAGGTGGTGGGGTAGCATCTGATGGTGGCGGTGCCGGTGTTGCGGAGACAGGACCACCGCCGGAGGTGTTCCGTGCTCCCCTCCCCCTCGAACGCTGAGACCGTAGGCGATTGTGTTGCTGACGTCGATAGACGACCGCTGCCTCATCTGGAGTCAAAATAGACGGCTTCCCATTCTCCCTAAACTAGTCCTTGTAATCATCGCTCATTATCGTCTCAAACATACAATACTCAGTACGGGGTTGCCAACGCTGATTCAGCTTGTCCCTCTAGTGAGCGATATAAGAGTGGTGGTGCACCGACCAATCAACCTACAGGACGATCAAACAATTGATTTATTCTTTTTAGATATGAATTACGTTCCAATTAATAAAAGAATGCGGTAAGTATATAAATATTTATTACCTCAGGCTTCCCTTGTCGAGTGAGTTTGTGCAACTCATCCAAATTTGGAGGCTCGGTTGGGATACGTTGGAAACAACCAAATTTCCGTAGGATGTGGTCGGTCGGATGCCACTCAACTGTGGCATAGGAGATGAGTGGTACAGAGGCTGTCCAAACAAGCTTCGTCTCGGCCGAAAATATCAGGAAGCAGTGCTGCAACTCCATATTTTCGTACGTTGTCCATAAATCTATACAATATATAATACATGTATTAAAACAAAAGAAATTATGTTTTGTTAAATATAAAATTTATTTTATATAAATACACTAAAGTGTTACCTGATCTTTTGAAAAATTCTCAATATCATGTCTGATAACCTCCAGGCCCTTCGCAACACCAACATGAGTTAAACGAGCGGTCCACCTACAAAATAAGAAGATAATTTTAATTAATTATCATAATACGTATACTAAAAAAATTAAAAACTCTTTCCTTACCATAGGGCTAGCGAAAAAACATATGGAGTAGGCTGCAGAAGCTCAGGGCGTAAAAACGACATTCTCCACTACGCCTAGGACTGGAGCAACACCAAACAACCTCTTATACAATACTTTTCTGGATCGGTGTTCTTGCATAGCTCCCTAAAAAGAGTGGCCAAAACTGCGAATCCCCAGCTCAGTTTACCGATATCTTCAAAATTCTGCAAATGCCGCAACCAAATCGTGTGAACCTTGTCCCGAATTTTGTTAGGCATCAATACCCCGCCGATCATTTGTAAAATATAAGTGCGAGCATATGCCTACAATAAGAATACATATATATATATATATATTACCATATGTAAAAAAATATTATTTCAATAATATTCATTTAAAAAATTATTGTTACCTTCTTCACTTCTTCACTCGTGTCAACGAGTACATCACCAAAATTATTCCGCAGCCACACTAATTGTATTTTTCTGTCGTAAAAACGCTCCGACACAGCCCCTACCCCACTCAAACATAGGTCCACCCAAGCATCAGCATTGGGACCAGTGATAGCCTCTCCATCAACAAGAAAACCTAGGATATAGGATACATCCTCTAAGGTAATCGTCACCTTGCCGCAAGGAAGGTGGAATGTGTGTGTCTCCGGCCTCCAACTCTCCAAAAGAGCGTTTACCAAATCAACGTCTTTTTTTGCACCTCCAACAATTTTGGATGCCTGCAAAAACTCGGCCTGCTCTAAGTACGGTTCTATCAAAAGGTCTGGTAATCTCGTCATCCGGTTGTAAGAAACCTCCAAACGTCGTTCTGTATTCTAAAAAAATTAACGCGTATGTAAAAATTAAACTATATAAAAAATGTGTATGTAGTAATAACAATATGTAATAAAATAATAAAAAATAAATAAAACGGGATAAAACTTACATGTTTCTGATGATAATCGAACATGTGCTTGTGATCCAACCTTATCGATCCTGCCATTATATCAAACACAAAAAATCAACCAAGAAATTAAAAGAAAGTAGATTTGAGAGAGAGTTAATTTTTTGGTGTGGGGTAGAAAGAGGGTTGGGGACCAATTTATAGTGGAAATCACATCGGTTGAGGTGCGATTACTGAATGAAAATCACGTCTTGTACAACGTGACTTTAGAAATCACGTCTTGCACAGCGTGACTTCTTCATAACCCTAACGCGATAGTTAAATTTTCAACCGTTCCAATTTAATAACGCGGAAATCGCGGCTCACACAACGTGACTTCACCTTATCGCGGTGAGTCGTTTAAAATTCTCGTGGAAGTTGCGTCGACTTCAATTTATTTTTTAATAAATAAATACCGAATAATATAATCCACATCGGACTGAAGACGCTTTGTGTACAGCGCAATTTTGGATACCGCACCCTGCAAGATGCGATTTACCCTGACGTGGGCCAAATGGGGGTATTTTTCAAAATGTTCCCCAAATGGGGTATTTTTTCTAGATAATTCCCCAAAAGGGAATATCTGAACAAATTAGCCCTGAATTAGCACATTTTCTTGTGAAACCAATATTCTTGTATTTGACCAGAATTACCAAAATTTCATTTTTCCTATAAATGACCAAAATACTCTTGTGAGGTAAATGACCAAATTGCCCTTTTGCTTACAATGGAAAAACACCGTTTTGGGATATAATTATGAAATACCCTTTTTCTTTGAATAACCTTCTGTTCTAAGGGACTAAATGACTCTCAATTTGTCAAATTACCAAAATACCCTTGTGAAGATTATAATTCTGGTTTACCTTTGAAAAGCCAATTTCTATGTGCCTTAAGTTTGGGAATCATCCATTAGGAGTTCAAGAGTCTACCTTAAACCCCGTTTGCTTTTAAGTGTACCTCGATGGCACTTCACTAAAATTTCAATATTTGTTGTTCTGATGATCTTAGGATCTTTTGTAAGGCTTTATAGCCATGGTTTGACTCGAGTGGTTTTCGCTTGAGGTTAAGTAAGTTTTGAAATTCTGCAGTTCTGAGTATGACATACGTACGTACACTCGCGATTACTATTCGAGTGGTTTTCACTTGATAGTTCTGAGAATGTAGTTATGCTATTATGAGTTTCGGTAGGTGAATGTATGACGTACGTACACTCGCGATTACTATTCGATGCCCACACAACGACGAACACTATATATATATATTGTTCCAATATACTGATGATGACTCATGAGCATTTAATGCTTAGTATATAACATACGATTCAAGCATTTTGCGTCTAGCCTGTGATTCAAGCATTTTGATATTATACCTTCAATTCAGGTATGTTTTACATTTTGATATTTTGTCGATTTTGTATGCTTAGGACTTCAAAGTCGATGAACTCTAGTTTTTATTATGTTCTATTTATTTTCTATCATCCATATTGGCGCACTTTATATATTTATTCATTTTGGTAGTTTTGTATTATTGGGCTCCCAAGCTCATTAAAATTATTAATCTTCACAGGTTAGTAGGTTGAGCATTGTTTAGGTTATTGATATTACTTCTGGAATTTCGAGCAACATTGCTTGTGGTCTATGGTACTTGTATATTTAGGCGGGCATGCAGGTCACTATACCTTGCCAGTAGGTCGGAGTCTATGTAGTCTGAATTATGTTTGGTTTCTGAACTCAATTTTAAATTGTATTTGTTTATCCGAATACTTTGTAACCCCTTTGACCGGGCCTAGTCGCTAGACCCAAATCAAGAAAATCACATTGGTTTGCCGAAGCAAACCCGAACTAACTTATTCGAAAATTAGGTTCATTTTTTCATGCATCGTGAAGTCTTAAAGTTCACATACAATCAACATTTCAAATTTCATTCGATACGGACATCGATAAGGCACTCAATTGCAAAACAAACACTTTAGAGATCAAAATGCAAATATAAATAATTACGGGTAATTAGCTCAATTTTAGGTTACCAATATTTAATTAACCACATTTCATGCTAGCATGTCGATTTTCAGCTCAAACGAGTCACAATTAAGCATCCAAGTTAGCAAATCATGGAATTAAGGACTAAATTATAAAACTGCCAAAACACATGGACTAACATATTTCTAAGAGCACCTTACAGCAATTATTTACATTATAAGCATGCTTGCATAATTTCAAGTTAAACCGATATCATTTACTCATTCAATTGATACATGGACATACGGTGACTAAAATGCAAAGAATCGAAACTTGTTAAAGCTCATTAACCAATTTAACTACCAGTCGTACCGGTACACGGGTTACCATACCGGTACAGGCAAACATCGAAGCAAATATTAGAATCGGTACGCAACAAGGCATACTAGTACTCAGTCACGTGTATCGGTACTCGATCACGCATACTGAAACCCAATCTCGATTACCGATACCCACGTACCAAACTGGTCACTAAAGCGACCCTGCATACCGGTACTGACACTAAGTGTACCGATACGGGCTGTACAAAAATACATTTTGGGGATGTGAATCCCAACTCGAACCTATCCAATTACTTGCAAACATCTAGACATACAAAGACCATATCATCATTAAACCTATATATATACAATTAACTACATGCCATAAACAAACACAAATTATATTCAAAATAAGAAATCTAGAGGCATGCTCCTAACAATATAAATCCATATAAAAAAAATGCACCAATTGACCAAGATCTCAAACATAGACTATAAATCAACTAAAACTATAAGCATATCGAAATATGAACACTTAGAATAAATCAAACCATCCAATTGTTATTTCAACCATTCTAGATCATTAGATCATAACCATCAAATACAAGACATTAAAATAATACCAACATTTTAGTCATTAAATATAACCATAATCTAACATAATACAAAATTAATCAAGTTATCATGTTTTATATAAAACAACATTCCCACTATTATCCCACATTTCCTTATTACAAATAATGATAACATCATAAACATACTCTTAAGTTCGCTTGTCTTAGGATCCTTCCTTGCCTCGAACTACAACCTCGCAGTCGACTAATTCACTACATTGACGAAAGAAAAGAGAGCATAAACATATAATGCCTAGTGAGGGCGCTAAAAAAGGATAAAACGTCAATGCATTTTTTTAAATCAAAATCGATCTTAGAAACCCATATTAAAGCAAGTCAAACACACCATTTTCAAAGGATTTAAATAAAACATGCTTATTCAAAACATATACTTCATGCTTGCATAACAATCTTTTCATTCTAAAGACATTTTAAATAAAACATGTTTGATCAAATCATAAGCATCATATCATCCGGCATAAACCATGCATTCATTCTAAAGTAAGGTGTTGCGTGTAAAAGAGTCTATCGCAATGTAGTGCAAGTGTACACGACGCAAGTAGTAAAGTGATACGTAAGTATCGGATATCGTCTCCACAGGGACTGGGCGAATAGCTTTAACCTTGAATTGCTGCACAAGAGGGAAAAGAAAGATTTTAAATTGTTGTCAAGAGATAATAAAGAAGACTGAAAATAAAAGATGAAAATATCCAGAATAAAGAGTAGGTTGGTATTGATCTGCTCCGTAGTGCAGGTGTTTGCACAGTCTAGGTCTTTTCTGTTCTGTTGTAGCGCTTGTCGCGGCAGCACCTGCTGCGGCAACGGTCTGTTGTTGTCGCTGCAGCGAACACATAACTCAGTACTTCAAGCTTGGCAAGAATCCCTGCTATGCCTTGGCCTATCCCTAGGTCCAACTCTGTCGATGAACACGTCTTTGATGATACCTCCCGGCATGAATCGAAGGATGAACACCAATGTTGTTGAATTCTTTCTTATCCACTTAACCTCGTCCTATCCCTAGGTCTGAGATAGTTCAACCATAAACTGGAGAACCCGTACTTATTCCTTTCGTATACTTAACTCTCCCGATATTAAGTAAATGTGTAATCTCACAATGCTCTCCCGATACTCTTGCAAGATGTTGGAAACCAGAATAAGCAAACTTGAAGTCTATTTTATTGAATAGAAAAAATCCTAAAGCAATGCAATTCTTGCAACTACTTTACAGAATCAACCCTTAGCCCTAGGGGAAGTTTAGAACATGATGAGAAGGGGGAAAACGACTAGGGTTTAGGGGAAGACGGCTAGAGAATAAGATGTTCTTCCTAGGTCGAATTACATGCCTTTATATAGGCCTTGGGTTCAAGTTTTCTAATATGGCAAGAATACAAGTTTAATTTAAAGTACAATTCTATTAAAGACTAAATCTTCAGAGTTTATGTCTTTAATTCGTCCTTCCTTCTTGCTTGGAGTTTCTTCCTTAAACTTTGGGCTTGGCCTTCAGTCTGATCTAGGGCTCAGAAAAATATAAGAGTGCTTCACGACAGACTGGCTTAATTTCCTCTTTCTGTCGAGCTCCACTTCACTTTTTCCCTTCATTATTGCTATCGTCATTGGCTGCCACGGCAGCGGCCATGGCAGCATCCTTCTTCTCGTCTGCAGTCTAGTGTTCCAGCTCTGCTTCTCCACTGCCCAGCGTCTGCTTCAGCAGCTACCTGCAAAAGTAACCAATTTCAGTAGAAACTGTGCCATTTAATATAATTGAGATGTATGAATGAAATCTATCCTAAATTCAATGAAATATGCTTGAATGCAACATGAATATGGGGTAAATAAAGGGTAAAAAGTAGAACTTTTGCGCACTCAACACACCCCCAAACTCGAATCCTTGCTTGTCCTCAAGCAAATGCAACCTAACTAACATGCATGCATATATATATATATATATCTAATTTTTTCTTGGCTTAAGTCAGTGAACAATCTTTATCCACAATACCATCGCCATCATGTTTAGCACTTGTTCAAATATTTAAGGATTTACTTAGAGTAAAAGTATAGTTCTCGTGCATGTGTGTGCAATTATTGTGAACATACCTGAATATAGACTTCCCTAGCAACTAGAATATTATACTTAGTTTGATTAGAGTTTTCCTTCAAGACTTAATTCATTTTTTTCTTCACTAGAGCCAGTAACGGGCACCTCTAGTTATTTTCCTTCTTTGTCGAAAATTTTATCTTCTTTACTAGAGTCGGTATTTCAGGCACCTCTAGTTAACTATCTAGAGCCGGTAATAGGCACCTCTAGAAGTTTTACTCTGGTTATTTCCCTAGAGCCAGTGATAGGCACCTCTAGGTTTCCTGAGTTTCTAGTCTCTTTCTACTCTAAGTTCTAAGTTTTCTATTCTAAGTATGCTAGAGAAAGTCTTTTATCAAGTAAGTCACAAGGTGTTTCGGTTTTTTTCAGAACTATACTAAGGCTCTACTTACTTCCTAGAATATTTTTAAGGGGCTGTCACGACAGAGATGGCAACAGCAGATAATAAAAGTTCAAAAATGTAAGCCATTTTTTAAGCAAAAATAAACTAACACTTAGACACGAATTTCTAACATAAAGACACTTCATAAATGGAGGGATGCCACCCCCAAACTCAAGGGTTGCATTGCCCTCAATGCATGCTGACAAAATGAAAAAGAAAAAGAAATAAAAACAACATCACAAATATAACAAAATAGCAGACAACAAATATAAGAAAGAAACTTAAATTTTAAGCGATGTCGTCGCTGCTGCTGCTGCTGTTGATCGGAATCTGCCGGCGGGCAGTTACTTTCCTCGTTGGTGCTGGCAGGTTGCTTGGAGAGGTAGAGGTGGTCTTTTTCTTGGCTTCCCTCGAAGGCTGGATGCGGGTCGGTGAGGGTAGTTTCTCTAGCACATGAACCTCCTCGGAAGAGCTGCTGCTGCTGCTGCCGGATTTCCCTTGGTTGGATGGTCCGACTCCGGTGTTTGGTTTCTGCCGTTTCATTTGTGAGAATTCCTTGGACAGGTTCCTCTTGACAGAGGGCTCGTCATCGGATTCCTCCCAAATCGAAGAAGAGGAGAACCCAGCTATGTACGCGTCAAGGTCGGACAAGGGCTCTTTTCTCTTTGTTCCCCTAGCAAATACTGTGGCAGTGTGGCTGCCGCCTGCAGCTGTCGTGGCCGGGGTTGGGATGGACGCAGCAAACGGTGTTCTCGGTGTGGCAGCAGAGGTCGGGGTATGGGCAGGGGTGGGGGCAGCAAAATAATGATTGGGGAAAGCAGGAAACAATACATCTGGAAAATTTAAATTGGTTTTAATGAAATGTATCGTTGCTGTTGTGAAGTCCCGAATGAAGCTCATCAGGCCCAACTGTCGTTCTTCCATTTTCTACAGGGTGGCAAGGATCTGGGGGCAGAAGAATCGGCTGGGGGAGCTGCTGCTGTGGGCTACCTTGGTTTTGTGGCGTCAGGCTCTGTTTGGGTGGGCTCTGTCGGCTCACCTGCCGCAGCAGACGGGTTGAAGCTGGATATTGGCGTTGCAGCTTTCAGCTCCATCAAGCTAAGGATGTTCCTCTCCGTCCATCCTTTTCCTCGGATTCTCAAATCCTCAGTAGCTTCAGGGACGTTGTGGCCACGGCAGAGGGTTATTATGAGGTAGGGGAAGACGAGTGGGCCCGATGGCCGGTAGGCACAATCCAAAATTTCCTCCCGAGCATATCTACCAACATTAATGGGTCTCTCGTTTAAAATTGAATGGACGAGAGCTAACCTTGGTTGATCTACCGTGCTGTTGTGCGAGGAGGGCATAATCCTCTTTTTGACAAATGTGTTCCACAGCTTGGCTTCTGGGTGAGTTGCATTCGTTTCACCGTTCTTGGATGTTTGGGATCAGTATTCCATTCGGTGCCTTCCTCGGTGAGTTCTGCCATGACAACATCATAATATGCTGCCTCCAAGCTCTCCACAAATCTCTGGTGCCCATCTTCTCTTTGGCCGACGTAGAATCTATATAGGGTGTTGATATATTCTGGCTCAAAGGGTACTTCCTTCCCACGAACCGTCACTGTTGTCGCCTCCCTGCTGTTGATGGCAGCATAAAGTTCTCGAACTAAGGTGACGTTCATCTCCTCTAATCTTACGGGCTATGAATGGTTTGAGCCTGAGATTCTCCGTTCGTTGGCTGTAAATGAAGCCTTTCTCCTCCCACATATCTCTGACCTGGAAGGAACTGGGAGTGGCTGCTGCTGGGGCAGATCCTGAGGCAGCACTGCGTCGGGTGTTTCTGGTACTCATGGTTGCAAGGGACTGAAGAAAGAAAATGAAAGCAAATGAAATTCTAGAGAGGAAACGAGTAGAGAGAGTAAAAGTGAGTGAAAAATGAATAGTAAAATGGGGTTTATATAGATGAGGAGTTTGCTGCTCGTTGGAGCTGTAACGGCAGACGCGAATAATGGGGCCAGCTGTTACGCGATTTCTGACGCGTCTGTCACGCGTTTCCGTGTCTGCTGCGCGTCTGTTATGTGTTTGCGTGTCTGTCGCGACAGCGTGTTGACAGGCTGGATTTTCTGCGTCTGTCACGGCAACTGTAACGACAGGCTCCTATTTTGGGCTTTTTGGGCTGATGGTGGGATGGTGGGCTGAGTTCACTTCTCCTCTTCTCCTTGTCTCCTTTATTTCCTAAAATCAATTAAAATAAAAACTTAGTTCCTAAAAATAAAATAATTCTAATTACCTAATAAATAAATATGTAAATATAAATAAATAAAATGAATTTAGGTTAAATTAGGGATCCCAGGAGGGGCATCTCCTAAAGTAACCACTTCCTGCATTCTTGGGGCTTCAGTCCCCTGATAGTGCTTCAATCTCTGTCCGTTGACTTTAAATTGGTGCCCGTCTTTTAAAGATTTGATCGTGATGGCACCATGGGGAAAAACTTGCACCACTTGGAATGGGCCGGACCACCTAGATTTCAGCTTCCCTGGGAAGAGTTTCAACCTAGAGTTGAATAACAACACAAGCTGCCCTGGGCAGAACTGTCGTGGCAGTAGTTTCTTTTCATGCCACTCCTTGGTCTTGTTCTTGTAAATCCTTGCGTTGTCATAGGCCATTGCTCGAATTTCTTTGATCTCATTCAAGTCAAGTAGCCTTTTCTGTCCTGCCTTTTCCAAGTCCATATTCACTGCTTTGATGGCCCAGTATGCTCTGTGCTCTATCTCAATAGGTAGATGGCATGTTTTTCCATAAATCACCCGGTAGGGTGACATTCCCAATAGAGTTTTAAATGTTGTTCTGTAGGCCCAGAGTGCATCATTGAGGTGTAGAGACCAGTCCTTTCGAGTTGGCTTAACCATCTTCTCAAGAATGTTCTTTACCTCTATGTTGGATATTTTAGCCTGTCCATTGGTTTTAGGATGGTAAGCTTTTGCGAGTCGATGTTTGACACCATATTTCTTTAAGGCAGCAGCTATAACCCTATTATCAAAATGCCTCCCTTCATCACTGATGATCGCCTTGGGAATGCCAAATCTGGAAAATATGTTCTTGTGCAAAAACCTCTGAACAGTCCTGGCATCATTTTTCTGTGTAGCGATCGCTTCAACCCATTTGGACACGTAGTCCACTGCCAGGAGGATATAAAGGTTCTCACATGATGCTGGGAAGGGTCCCATGAAGTCAATCCCCCAAACATCGAAGATTTCGACTTCAAGAATGTTTTGCAACGCCAGCTCATGTCTCCTTGAGATGTTTCCAGTCGTTGACATTTATCACAGCTTTTGTAGAATGCCTGGGCATCCTTGAACAGTGAAGGCCAGTAAAAATCAGACTGCAAAACCTTGGCAGCAATTTTGTTACCACCTAAGTGTCCTCCATATTGTGAAGCATGACAGTGATGAAGCACATCTTCCTGCTCATCCTGTGGTACACACCTCCTGATGATCTGATCTCCACACAGTTTGAAAAGAAGAGGTTCGTCCCAATAATAATGCTTAACATCATTTTGTACCTCTTCCTAGCTTGATAGTTAAGGTCAAGAGGAGATATTCCGCTAACTAAATAATTAACGAAATCAGCATACCAGGGGAGTTCAGAAAACTTACCTGCCGCCATGGCTGTCGCGGTAGTGCTTGTGGCAGCAAACAACTGCTCGTCAGGGAAGGTCTCCAGTATGTGTGTCTCGTCCGGTGGGAGACTCTTTCCCTTCTCTAATCTTGACAAGTGATCTGTGACTTGTTTCTCTGTCCCCTTTTTATCCTTGATCTCAAGGTCGAACTCTTGTAGTAGCAGAATCCAACGTATCAGTCTAGGCTTCGCATCCTTTTTGGCGAACAGATACTTTAGTGCAGAGTGGTCTATGTGGACTATGACCTTCGTTCCAAGTATATATGAACGAAACTTGTCAATCGAGAGCACCACAGCTAACAGTTCCTTCTCCGTTGTGGTGTAGTTTACTTGGGCGTCGTTTAGTGTTTTGCTGGCATAGTATATAACATGAAAGAGCTTGTCCTTCCTCTGCCCAAGTGCTGGCCCAACAGCATAGTCACTAGCATCACACATGATCTCAAATGGTAGTTTCCAATCTGGTGGCTGTACTATCGGGGCTGTTACCAGCTTTTCTTTCAGAATTCTGAATGCCTCAATACATTCTGTGTTGAAGTCGAAGGGATGATTCTACTCTAATAGGTGGCATAATGGCTTGGTGATCTTCGAAAAGTTGGCTATAAACCTTCGATAAAAACCAGCATGCCCTAAGAAACTCCGAATTCCCTTGACTGTGGTGGGTGGTGGCAGCTTTTCAATTACCTCAATTTTTGTCCTGTCGACCTCTATGCCGCGGCAGCTTACTTTATGGCCTAGGACTATCCCTTCATCCATCATGAAGTGACATTTCTCCCAGTTCAATACCAAGTTCGCTTTCTCGCATCTCTCGAGCACTTTCTGTAGGTTGCCTAAGCAGCTTTCAAAATTGTCTCCAAAGACTGAGAAATCGTCCATGAATATCTCCAGGAAATCTTCCACCATGTCGGAGAATATAGCCATCATACACTGGTGCGATGGCTATTTGGTTATTTTTTATTGATCCTCCGGTGCGATGGCTATTTGGTTGTAACCTGAGTAACCATCAAGAAAACAGTAAAAAGGCTTTCCCACTAATCTATCAAGCATTTGATCAATAAAAGGCAAGGGAAAGTGGTCCTTCCGGGTAGCTTTGTTAAGCTTCCGGTAGTCCATACAAACCCTCCAACCGGTCACAGTCCTGGTTGGGATTAGCTCGTTTTCTTCGTTGGTTACCACGGTTATTCCTCCTTTCTTAGGAACACACTGCACCGGGCTCACCCACTTACTATCCGAGATGGCATAAATTATCCCAGCATCTAGCCATTTGATAATTTCCTTTCGGACCACGTCTCGCATAGCATCATTTAAACGTCTCTGGGCATCAATGGTCGGCTTGTGATCATCCTCTAAGAGGATTTTATGCATGCATAGTGCCGGACTGATGCCTTGGATATCAGCTATCGTCCACCCAATAGCTCTTTTGTGCTGGTGCAGCATCTCTATCAGCTGTTGTTCCTGTTCTTGCATCAACTTGGAAGAGATGATTACGGGCAACGTATCATTTAATCTGCCCTGGCAGGGGCTTAAGCTCTAGAACAGATGGCTCTACAGTTGATGGCTTTTGGATGATATGTTCATTCGAGGTATAATTTAAAGGCTCGAATAACTTACCTGGACGATTGCCTATCCAGTTTACCTCCTCATGATCTTCAGTATCAGATATGTCAGAGTCTGAGGGTTGGTCAAGGATGACTTTAGTGATAGCCTTGCATTTTGCTTATGTATCAGTGTGCTTTATTGCTTGGAGAACATTCAGCTTGATCTCTTGATCATTCACTCTCATATTGAGTTCTCCCTTTTCTACATCAATCAGTGATCTGTCTGTGGCTAAGAAGGGTCGCCCCAGGATGATTGGTGCATTCTCATCTGCTTCACAATCTAAAACAAGAAAGTCAGCAGGAAAAATAAATTTATCTACTCTTACCAGAATATCTTCAATTTTCCCTTCCGGTTGCACGTAAGAGCGGTCTTCCAGCTGTAGCATAACTGTTGTGGGTCGTGCTCGTCCAATACCTTGTAACCCCTTAGCCCGGCCTAGACGGTTGACCCGAACTATGAAGATTACACAGGGAAAACCAAAGTCAACCCGAAAGTCAACCTTGATTAACGACCCTTTTTTTCTTTTTAATCTTGTCTAGATGCATATTAATCCTAAGCGTACTCTTGAGAAACACATACTTGAAAAGCACAGCGATCGGATTACATTAAGGGGCTCAATTGCACAACATACAAAAGATAGGGACCAAAATGTAAATTCTGGAAAGATGAAGGACTTAGCTGATTTTTAAGTTACCAATATGAAATTAATCATATTACATGCTTCCCTGTCAAAATTCACCTTAAATGGACATCTCAAACTCAAGCAATTGCAAAAACAATATTCAGGGCTAAAACGTAAAACTTGCAAACCTTAAACCATTCAAATCAGTGCCCAACGGTCAACTGTTTCGGAACGGGGGTTGACCGTTCTGAAACGTGGGTTCGTTTCGAGACCCGTATCGAAACAGGACTTGGCAGTGGCCAATTCGTTTCGGAACGGCCTCTACCCGTTTCGATACACGAAGGCCATTACAGGCCCCCGTTTCGAAACGCTAGTGCCCGTTCCGATACGGACTGTCTAGAAAGTGCAGAATTTGCTGGTTTAACATACAATTAACCACTCATACACATCCTAATGACCTCCTAATCATGCCCACAAGTCATCATACATACAAGGTACATGTTTGCATCATCAAAACACAATCATGGCATCAATTAGGAAAAACCACAAGTCTATAGGCATGCATCCTAATTTCAAAAACCAAAACAACCATCAAAGCATCAAAATAAGCACCAAATGGCCATTTACATATCCAAAACATTTAAGGCATCATGCCACAACTAGGGAGTCCAAAACATCTCCCAAAAACACATCCTAGGTTCCCATTGCCAAATACCAAAAACTAATAATGTTGTAAAAATAGTCACCATACATGAGCTTAGCTTTCCCTTGGATTCTTAGCCTCCTTGCTGCCCACAAACACCTCAATTATCTGCATTATTGGTTCAAGAGAGAGAGCGTAAGCACAAATGCTTAGTGAGGCATGCTCTAAAGAAACAACACAATAATGCATTTTATAAAACACATTTCATAAGGCCTTTAAACTCATAAACATCATTTCTCATGCAACAATGCATACATAACAAGCATCTCATGCTTCATTAACATCAACATGTCATATTGGCTTCCAAGTGATACCATAACCATTTTTCAACACAAAACACAACCGGATAAGCGGATTACAAGCGTTGTCTCATACGCTTCATACACACTACCGAACACACAAGGTGGAGTTTACCAGTACAATCACAACCCCTCAACACCCGTGATGGAGTTTAACGGTACAATCACAACCCCTCCACATCACTCATCGGTAGTTGTATAACATCACTAACGAGAACACGGGACACACAACACAAGATCCACAGATGGACTTTTAACCACCATTGTGATCTTAAACATCTCGTTAGTGTACTTGGATGGAGTTTACGGTACGATTACAACCCCTCAACATCCAAGGCGACTTTATTCACGGTGCACCCAATCCTATAACCGGCTAACTATATCCGATTCAAGTACTTTAAAACCAACACATCACTTGCCAATATACATCAATTATCATCAACAATCCACTGTTTTTAAGCATCTAAATCAAAGCCATTTACAACATGCATCACTATGCATCAATCCACATTTTTATCAAATCAAACCAAGGATCTCTTACCTTGAGCATCCTTCAACAAATGGCTTACATAACCAGCATTAACCATGCTAAACATACAATTATCAACAAATGCATCGAACCAATCCATGACTCATCCAAGAGAGTTTTTCCGAAAACTTACTCTTGAGCTTAGTTAAGTTGATTAGACTTAAACTAAGCTCCCAAACCTTCAAACATTCGATTCAAAGATGGAAATCCAACTCCACTCACCAATTCCATTTCGCAAGCTTGCCGAAATGCCGATCAAGCCTCCGGATCAACACCACAAGGATCCGAAGATGTCTCCCCTATTTTAAACATATCAAAGCAGAGGATTAATGCATCATCATGCATTAAAATCTTCAGCCATTACACCTAAACTCGCTGCTCTCACCAAATCTAACATTTCGGCTACCAAACACAACCGAAATCACATCCAAACTCTTCCTCAACATTACCCAGCCAAGATCCATCACTTCTAAACATTCATAAACATCAATTAACATCCAAAAAGAACCTAAACTCGTCCTTATACCTCCAGCTATAACAGAACACCAAGATCACCCCAAAAACCACCATTTTCACAAGTAAAAACTTAGGAAAATCAACCTATTCGGGATTGCATTGATTAAACCTCAATTACACATCATTAAACATCCAAAATACATTTAAAATCCATCTCAAAACAGAGCCCAAACAATCACCACGAATTTCTTCAAGATTTGATCCAAATCTTGAGTTTTAAGCCAAAATCAAGATCACAACATTAAAATCTTTTATAAAACTTAATTTAAGGATTGAGAACTTGGGAATTTCAGTAAAGAACTAAGTATTTTGAGGAGAAGAACATCCTTACCTCTAAATGTAGATTTCTCCTTGATTAGAGCCAAAATCCTTGAAAATTCAATAAGCAAATCAAGAGGTTTTGATGTAGAAAGGATTAGGAATCAATTGATGATTGAAGCCTCATCATTTAGTGTGAAAATCAAAAGAAATGTTGCTGTAGAAATGTGTTTAGCTTAGGGAATTTTGAGAGAAAATGAGATGAGAAAGTTTTAGCAAAAGTTAGTTATGAAATCTCAAAATTGGTTTTTCTCCTTTTCATGAAATTAATTAAACATTAATTAAGTCATTAAAATATAAGAAAAATCTGGAGGAATCCTTCCTTGGGTAAATTATCTCCTTAAAGATTCAAAGTTTCAATCCTTACAAAACAGTCACCACTGAACTTTTCAAAAATTACATTTTAGTCACTATTTCGAAATGTCATACTTCCAAACCATATTTTGTAAAATTGATTTCACCACTCTCTTATATATATTAAAATAGGATTTTTAGATATTTTTCCATATTTTTAATGCAACCCGAACTAGGCTTTCCCTAAAACCACCTTTTATATTCGAATCGAAAATCAGACCGGTCCGGTTCAGACCCTAAACTTCCAAGCCCAAAATTGGGGTGTTACAACTCTCCCCCCCTTAAGAAATTTCATCCTCGTAATTTACCTGGAGGAAAAAGGTATGGAAACTGCTTCTTCATGTCATCCTTTCTTTCCCACGTGGCTTCCTCGGCACCACGATGCTTCCACAACACCTTTACCAACTCAATGGTCTTGCCTCGAAGAACTTTACTGTCTGAATCTAGAATTTCCACCGGCTCCTCATCATAGGTCAAGTCTGGATTCAACTCCACTTCCTCCACAGGCATAACATGTGAAGGATCCGACCTGTACCTCCGAAGCAAAGAAACATGAAACCCATCATGGATCTTTTCCAACTCTTGCGGCAACCTCAACTTGTACGCAACAGGACCCACACGTTCAATCACCTCGTATGGTCCAATGTACCTAGGGCTCAACTTACCCTTTCAACCAAACCTCATCACCTTCTTCCAAGGCGAAACTTTCAAAAACACACGGTCACCTACCGCATACTCAATCTCCTTACGCTTCAAATCCGCGTAAGACTTATGTCGATCAGAAGCTGCCTTCAAACGCTCACAAATGAGCTTCACCTTCTTGGTGGTTCCTTTCAACAAAGCTGGCATTGAAACCAACTTCTGACCTGTTTCAGCCCAACAAAGAGGAGTCCTACACTTCCTCCCGTACAATGCTTCCTAGGGTGCCATTTGAATACTTTCCTGGTAGCTATTGTTATAAGCAAACTCCACCAACGGCAAATGCTTCTCCCAAGAACCCTGAAACTCAATCACACAACACCTCAACATATCCTCCAGCACTTGGATAACACGCTCAGACTGTCCATTCGACTGTGGATGATAGGAAGTACTGAAATTCAGCCGTGTACCCAAAGCCTGATGTAAACACTCCCAGAAACGCGATGTAAACCTCAGATCTCTATCCGACACTATAGACTTTGGCACACCATGCAGCCGCACAATCTCAGCAATGTACAACTCTGCAAGCTTGTCCAAAGTATACGTAGTATGCACTGGCAAGAAATGCGCACACTTCGTCAGGCGATCCACAATCACCCACACCGAATTCTTCTTCGATGGCGACAAAGGTAAACCAGACACAAAGTCCATGGTAATCCTTTCCCACTTCCACTCAGGAATCCTCAACGGTTGCAACAACCCAGAAGGAAACTGATGCTCAGCCTTAACTCTCTGACAAACCATGCACTTGCTCATATACTCAGCAACATCTTTCTTTAAACCCACCCAATAGTACTCATCACGAAGATCACGATACATCTTAGTACTACCAGGGTGCATAGCAAAAGAACTACTATGAGCTTCAGTCAAAATAGCACGCCTCAACTCAGCATCATTGGGCACTACTATCCGACTCCCAAAACATAAAACTCCATCATCATTAAAGCAGAAATCCGATGGCCTATCCTCAGCAATATCCTGAAGATGTGGCATCAAGGAATCATCCAACAGCTGTTTATCCTTTATCAACTAAACCAAGGATGGTTTCACTTGCAATTCAGCCACAAGACCGCCATCTCGCGAAATGCTCAAACTGGCAAACATAGCCCTCAACTCCACTGCTACCTTCCTACTCAAGGCATCCACTACAACATTAGCTTTTCCCGGATGATACTCGATCGTCAGATTGTAATCTTTAAGCAACTCCACCCAACGTCGTTGCCTAAGATTCAACTCCTTCTGAGACATCAGATACTTCAAACTCTTGTGATCCGTGTACACAGTACACTTCTCACCATACAGGTAATGTCTCCAAATTTTCAAAGCAAAATCCACTGCAGCTAACTCAATGTCATGCGTAGGATAATTGCGCTCATGCACCTTCAACTGGCGCGATGCATAAGCCACCACCTTACCCTCTTGCATCAACACACATCCCAAACCAACGTAGGATGCGTCACTATACACCACAAACTCTTTCCCTGATTCAGGTTGAACAAAGATATGAGCTTGCGTCAAAGCTGCCTTAAGCTTCTCAAAAGCATGCTGTCTTGCTTCCGTCCACTCATACTTAACATCCTTCTGCAACAACTTTGTCAAAGGTGCAGCAATTTTCGAAAACCCATCCACGAACCTCTAGTAGTATCCTGCCAAACCAAGGAAACTACGGACTTCATGAACAGACTTAGGAGGCTTCCAATTCATCACTGCCTCAATCTTCTGAGGATCAACACGAATCCCCTCAGCAGAAACCACATGACCAAGGAACACAACTTCCCTGAGCCAGAACTCACACTTGCTTAACTTAGCATAAAGCTGATTCTCCAACAAAGCCTGCAACACAATCCTCAAATGCCCTTCATGCTCCTCCTCAGTACGAGAGTACACAAGGATATCATCAATGAACACCACAAAAAACTTGTCCAAATATTCATGGAACACTCTATTCATCATGTCCATAAAAGCTAAATGAGCATTCGTCAAGCCAAACGGCATCACAAGGAACTCATAATGCCCATACCTCGTTCTGAAGGCTGTCTTTGGCACGTCCACATCCTTCACCTTCAACTGGTAATACCTTGACCTTAAGTCAATCTTAGAGAACACAGCTGCTCCCCGAAATTGATCAAAAAGATCATCAATCCTCGGCAATGGATACCGATTCTTGATAGTCAACTTGTTAAGCTGACGGTAATCGATGCACATTCTCATAGTGCCATCCTTTTTCTTCACAAACAAGACCGGTGCACCCTAAGGTGACACACTTGGCCGAATGAAACCACGATCAAGAAACTTCTGAAGTTGCGTCTTCAGCTCTTTCAACTCCTTAGGTGCCATTCGATAAGGAGTAATGGACACTGGAGTTGTGTTTTCATACAGCTCAATCCCAAACTCCACTTCACGATTAGGAGGCAATCCAGGTAACTCCTTCAGAAACACACCAGGAAATTCTCGCATAGTCCTGATATCTTGAACTCGCAACTCCTTAGAGCTAGGATTCATCACAAAGGCTAGGTAGGCTTCACAACCTTGCCTCAGCATCCGACTCGCCTCCAATGAAGACACCACATTGGCAAGAAACTTCACATTCTCACCAACCACCACTACCTCATAATCATCTGCAAGCTTCAACGAAACTCGCTTGTTCTCAAAATCCACCACAGCTCGATGTTCAACAAGCCAATCCATACCAATGATTACATCAAAACCATAGAATGGCAGTTCCATGAGATCAACATGAAAAACATGGTTTTGCACTACCAAAGGACATCTTCTATACAACTTCCATGTCACAACGGTCTCACCAAAGGAACTAGTTACACGCATACCAACATCTAAAGACTCAACAGGTAAACCAAGCAATTGAGCATGTTGACGCAATATGTATGAGTGTGTAGATCCAGAATCAACCAAGGAAAGTAATGACAAGGATTGCAAAGTGAAGGTACCTGCGATCATATCCGTGTCATTCCTCCCCTCTCGTTGCGCGTACACTCGAGCCTGACCACCACCCTTAGGTTGGACAGCCACCACATGTGCCACATTCCTCCCACCATCATCTCTACGCTGGAAGTTACCACGGCCGCGCCCACGACCTCTCTGTGGCGCAACAACTCCAGGAGCACGTCCCTGACCACCACCGGCCAACAAAGGTCACTCCCTCCTCATGTGGTCTGCCGAACCACAATTCCAGCATGAATTACCGGTCACTGCAACAGGAGCCTGCACCTCTCTCGCTGCCCGAGGACAATCACGCCTCAAATGGCCACGCGATCCACACGCCCAACATGTGTTCTGATCAGCTCTCGCCCTGTCTCCCTGATCAGGCGCACCATGCCCTCCACTACCACGCTTAGCCGAGGACTGGTACCTCCTATCTCGTCCTCTCTTGTTCCGTCCTCCACCGGAACTATACTCAGTAGCTCGCTTGCCCGAGCCAGAACCAGCACTCCTGGAAGACAAACCCAGGTTCTGCTCAATGTCCTTCGCCCTACTAGCCAGCACATCAAAATCCGTGTACTCAGCTGCAAGCATAAAGGTCTTTACATCCGTCACCAAACCATATCGGAAACGTTCACACCTCTCCCGTTCATCAGGGATAATCTCAGGTGCATACTGACTGAGACGGACAAACTGAATCTCGTACTCAGCCACTGACATACTTCCTTGAACAAGAGACATGAACTCTCTTTTCTTTTCATCCAGGCATCGCACACCTAGATACCTCCGCTTGAACGCGTTCAGAAAGAACGTCCAAGTCACATCAACTTCCTCCATTCCAGAGACAGTGGTCGTCCACCAGGTATACGCATCATCATGTAACAGTGATACCACACATCCTAACTTATGCACATCATTGCAGTTCATTTGTCCCAATATTCTCTTGGTACTTTCCAACCAAGATTCGGAACCCTCAGTAGATAAAACCTCTGAACTCAGTCCCTCCCAGACTGCGCAGACGTTCCAAAGGTAGTCTAGCATTAGCATCACCCTGATGCCCAGCTCCGTGAGCTCCAGCTACTGCTGCCTGAAAGGCTCCAGCAATAGCATGTATCAACACTGTCATGTCAGGAGCAACTTGCCCCTGCCCAGCTTCAGGTCCAGCGACCCTAGCACCAGCACCAACACCAGCTCCATCACCTCCAGCACCACCACCACCGGGCGGTCCACCACCAGGAGGAGGAGGTAAATCCACAACATTATCAACATTCTCCTCATTCTCGTTCTGAGCCATAGCTCGCATATTAACTCTCGTCTCTCTACGAGGTCCCATTCACTAAAACAATGCACTAACACAAATGCAATAAACATAATTAGGCTCAACAAGGTAAGCAATCCAAGAACTCAAGCTCATTTTTCAAAAACAATTCATTTCATTAGTTTTGATATGGCAATGGGTTCCTCTAACATGCTTCATCACAGCATACATCACAATTGCAACATACTTACAACTCACACATCAAACTTCCATTTAAAAGGCATACCAAGCAATCATACATATATCACCCACATAACCATTCCCAATTACTCGAGAACTCGGCTCTGATACCACCAAATGTAACCCCCTTAGCCCGGCCTAGACGGTTGACCCGAACTATGAAGATTACACGGGGAAAACCAAAGTCAACCCGAAAGTTAACCTTGATTAACGACCTTTTTTTTCTTTTTAATCTTTTCTAGATTCATATTAATCCTAAGCGTACTCTTGAGAAACACATACTTGAAAAACACAGCGATCGGATTACATTAAGGGGCTCAATTGCACAACATACAAAAGATAGGAACCAAAATGTAAATTCTGGAAAGATGAAGGACTTAGCTGATTTTTAAGTTACCAATATGAAATTAATCATATTACATGCTTCCCTGTCAAAATTCACCTTAAACGGACATCTCAAACTCAAGCAATTGCAAAAACAATATTCAGGGCTAAAACGTAAAACTTGCAAACCTTAAACCATTCAAATCAGTGCCCAACGGTCAACTGTTTCGGAACGGGGGTTCACCGTTCCGAAACGCGGGTTCGTTTCGAGACCCGTATCAAAACAGGACTTGGCAGTGGCCAATTCGTTTCGGAACGGCCTCTACCTGTTTCGATACACGAAGGCCATTACAGGCCCCCGTTTCGAAACGCTAGTGCCCGTTCCGATACGGACTGTCTAGAAAGTGCAGAATTTGCTGGTTTAACATACAATTAACCACTCATACACATCCTAATGACCTCCTAATCATGCCCACAAGTCATCATACATACAAGGTACATGTTTGCATCATCAAAACACAATCATGGCATCAATTAGGAAAAACCACAAGTCTATAGGCATGCATCCTAATTTCCAAAACCAAAACAACCACCAAAGCATCAAAATAAGCACCAAATGGCCATTTACATATCCAAAACATTTAAGGCATCATGCCACAACTAGGGAGTCCAAAACATCTCCCAAAAACACATCCTAGGTTCCCATTGCCAAATACCAAAAACTAATAATGTTGTAAAAATAGTCACCATACATGAGCTTAGCTTTCCCTTGGATTCTTAGCCTCCTTGCTGCCCACAAACACCTCAATTATCTGCATTATTGGTTCAAGAGAGAGAGAGCGTAAGCACAAATGCTTAGTGAGGCATGCTCTAAAGAAACAACACAATAATGCATTTTATAAAACACCTTTCAAAAGGCCTTTAAACTCATAAACATCATTTCTCATGCAACAATGCATACATAACAAGCATCTCATGCTTCATTAACATCAACATGTCATATTGGCTTCCTAGTGATACCATAACCATTTTTCAACACAAAACACAATCGGATACGCGGATTACAAGCGTTGTCCCATACGCTTCATACACACTACTGAACACACAAGGTGGAGTTTACCGGTACAATCACAACCCCTCAACACTCGTGATGGAGTTTAACGGTACAATCGCAACCCCTCCACATCACTCATCGGTAGTTGTATAACATCACTAACGAGAACACGGGACACACAACACAAGATCCACACATGGACTTTTAACCATCATTGTGATCTTAAACATATCGTTAGTGTACTTGGATGGAGTTTACGGTAGGATTACAACCCCTCAACATCCAAGGCGACTTTATTCACGGTGCACCCAATCCTATAGCCGGCTAACTATATCCGATTCAAGTACTTTAAAACCAACACATCACTTGCCAATATACATCAATTATCATCAACAATCCACTGTTTTTAAGCATCTAAATCAAAGCCATTTACAACATGCATCACTATGCATCAATCCACATTTTTATCAAATCAAACCAAGGATCTCTTACCTTGAGCATCCTTCAACAAATGGCTTACATAACCAGAATTAACCATGCTAAACATGCTTTCAAAAACAGAATTTAAACATGCAATTATCAACAAATGCATCGAACCAATCCATGACTCATCCAAGAGAGTTTTTCCGAAAACTTACTCTTGAGCTTAGTTAAGTTGATTAGACTTAAACTAAGCTCCCAAACCTTCAAACATTCGATACAAAGCTGGAAATCCAACTCCACTCACCAATTCCGTTTCGCAAGCTTGCCGAAACGCCGATCAAGCCTCCGGATCAACACCACAAGGATTCAAAGATGTCTCCCCTGTTTTAAACATATCAAATCAGAGGATTAATGCATCATCGTGCATTAAAATCTTCAGCCATTACACCTAAACTCGCTACTCTCACCAAATCTAACATTTCGGCTACCAAACACAACCGAAATCACATCCAAACTCTTCCTCAACATTACCCAGACAAGATCCGTTACTTCTAAACATTCATAAACATCAATTAACATCCAAAAAGAACCTAAACTCGTCCTTATACCTCCAGCTATAACAGAACACCAAGATCACCCCAAAAACCACCATTTTCACAAGTAAAAACTTAGGAAAATCAACCTATTCGAGATTGCATTGATTAAACCTCAATTACACATCATTAAACATCCAAAATACATTTAAAATTCATCTCAAAATAGAGCCCAAACAATCACCACGAATTTCTTCAAGATTTGATCCAAATCTTGAGTTTTAAGCCAAAATCAAGATCACAACATTAAAACTGTGAAACATATGCTTTAATTTTGATATAACTAAAAACCTAAGGACTAAAATGAAAAATATCAAAACAAATTTTAAAGTCCTTAAAATTTCCTACATCTTGTTAAAGACCACTTCATAGCTAAAACCAAAGACTTACCAAATATTTTTTTTTTAAGTATTTCAAAGCCAAAACAGGGAATTTTCAAGCCCCGTTTCGAAACGGCCAAGGGCGTTTCGAAACACTTTCAGTTCGATGTGCACCTGTTCCGAAACGGGTATCGGAACGGGTCAAGGCGTTTCGAAACGGTATGACTCGTTTCGAAACTGTTCTTCATTTAAACGAACCAGGGCAACGGCTATAAACTAAATTTTGAAAATAAACAGGGCGTTCCGAAACGGGCTAAGCCGTTTCGAAACACCCCTTTGGCAGTGGCATAACCGTTCCGAAACGGCCCCTAGGCGTTTCGAAACGGGTTCTCGTAGACGCTCCAACGGCTATATTATTTGAAATCCGTTCCGAAACAGGTGACCCCGTTCCGAAACGGTAGGCGTCTGGAAGCTGAAAAGTTGTGAGAAAAACACCCCAACGGCTCTAATTTTCAGCCCATCACCCACAACGGCTAGAAAACTTCAAGAGGCTATAAAAAGACCCCAAGAAGCTCCAGCAATCATCAATTAAGCTACAAGCATACATCCTTTCATCAAATACAAGCATTTGTGTTAAAATCCCATTTTTATCTAGAAACCCCAATTGTATCCTTCATTTATATTTTGTTCAATTGGGTTGAGTGCTTGATATCGGGCTATCATTTGTATTGAGAGATACCTTATTAGCCACCAAATTTCTTTGTTCTTTTGTGTGAGGATTGGGTTAATTTTTGGGTAGAAAAATTAACCGAAATTGTAAAGGTTGCCTCCTTGTCCTGGAAAAAGGGGACGAACAATTTAGTGGAAATTGTTGGAAATCCTTGGTGAGACTAAGGTAGTGGATGTAGAGTTCGGTTGGTGAACTTGAACCACTCTAAATTCCCGTGTCAATATTTTTAAGTTGCAATTTCCGTTACAACATCGTTAAAATTCCAATTCACCCCCCCTCTTGGTTATTATCATTCGTGTGATCCACTCAACAATTGGCATCAGAGCTTAACTCTTTGAGGATTAACAACCGCAAGAGGAGATCCTTGGAAGAAGTGTGATCATCATCAAAATATCAAGAGATGGCATCAACCTCCGCTCCCGGCATGTACGACTCACAATCCACCACAAAGCCTCCTTTCTTCAATGGTGAGAACTACTCATTTTGGAAAAATAAAATGCGTCTATTTATTAAATCAAGTGACTACCTTGTGTGGGATGTCATTGAGGATGGACCATATATTCCATTGAAGCAAGATGTTGATGGCAAGATGGTGCTTAAAAGAAGAACGGAAATGAGTGAAGAGGAAAGGAAAAAGATCCAAGTAAATGATAAAGCTCTTCACATGCTATTTTGTGCTTTCGGTCCGGACATCTACTCAAAGGTCTCATCAATTGAAAGTGCCAAAGAAGTGTGGGACACTCTTGAAACCACCTATGAAGGCACCAACGATGTCAAAGAAACTAAGATTGGAATTCTCAATCTTAGTTATGAAAATTTCAAGATGGAATTTGATGAGACGGTGTCAAAGATGTTTGATCGATTCTCCACAATTGTGAATGGTCTAAAGGGCTATGGAGAAATTATACCGGAAGACAAGCTTGTCCGAAAGCTACTCTATTCACTTCCCGAATCTTGGGATGGGAAGAGAACCGCAATCATCGAAGCTAAGAATTTAAAAACTCTAAAGCTTGATGAACTTGTAGGCTCTCTCCTTACTCACGAGATCATGAAGCAAGGAAGAGAAGATGAAAGAAAGAAAGAAGAAAAAAGAATGGAGAAGCTTGAAGGGGAGAAAAAGAAGAAAATGGGAATAGCCCTCAAGGCTAAAACTTCCCAACTTGATGAAAGTTCATCTAGTGATGAGGATGAACTTGAAGAATTGGCTATGATAGCCAAACGATTCTCACGCCTTATGAGGTCCAACCGAGGAAGAAAAATCCAAAGGAAGATGGACTTCAAAAACAAGAACAAAGAAGAAGGAAGGGATCCAATCACTTGCTTCGAGTGCGGACAACCCGGCCACATACGTTCGGAGTGCCCTCAACTCAAGAAGAAGGGCTTTGAGAAGAAGAAAAAGCTCAAAGCCAAGCTTGCTACTTGGAGTGATGAGGAGTCATCGGAGGATGACGAACAAGAAGTGGCGAACCTTTGCCTCATGGCACTTGAGGAAGATTCCTCCTTGGTAACCTCTAACTCATCTACTTTAGATTATTCATATGAAGAATTAAATGATGCTTATGATGAGTTACAAGAGGTATATGATGAATTAGTTGAGAAGTATAAGGAGTCGGTTATTAGGAATAGAAAAATTATTCTAGAATTAAAAGAGAAAAATAACTCACTTACTCAAACTAATTCTAAAATTGAGAAAAAGATATTAGGATTAGAAGATGAACTAAAATTCTTTCAAAAAGAAAATATTGATCTTAATAATCTTTTATCTCAAAATAATTGTGAACACCAAAAGGTGTTAAGTGAGCTAAATGAGCTCAAAAAGTCTTTAAAAATTAATGGTAGTGTTAAACATGACATAGGAGAATTCTCTAGAACACACCAATATAAGAAAAAGGCTAACTACTACAAACAAAATAACTATCCTAGACATAGTAAAGTTAAAAGAATTAGAAATGTATGGGTTCCTAAGGAACTTGTTAAATCTAATGATATTATTGCTATGTCACCTTGGATTCCTAAGGGAACCAAAGTTTTAGGAACTAACACACATGGACCCAAAATGATTTGGGTACCAAAAACAAAAGTTTAAATATCTTTGTTTGTAGGAGGAGCATTGCTACAAGGCCAAAGCACAAAGTCAAAACTCATGGTACCTTGATAGTGGATGCTCGAGACACATGACCGGAGACAAGAGTCGACTCATGGATCTAAAGCCAAAAAGTGGAGGAGTAGTAACATTTGGTGACAACTCCAAAGGCCACATTGAAGGTATTGGCTCCATTGGTAATCACTCTACTACTCTCATTGAAAATGTTTTATATGTCAATGGTCTTAAACATAATTTATTGAGCATAAGTCAACTATGTGATAAAGGTTTTAATGTTATATTTGATAAAACCGGTTGTAAAATTGTAGACATTAAAACTAATAATATTATGCTCATAGGTCATCGCATAGGGAATATATACATGGTGCATCTAGATGACATACATACATCTCATGCATGCTTAGTTGCTCAAAACGAAAATGATGCATGGTTGTGGCATAGGAAGCTAGGACATGCTAGCACAAGTGTTTTAGAAAAACTAGTCTCTCTAAACCTAGTTAAAGGTTTACCCAAGATAAAATTTTCGAACGATAAAATTTGTGATGCATGCTCAAAGGGTAAACAACATAGATCTTCCTTTAAATCCATTAATGACATTTCTACTAGTAGATGTTTACAACTAATCCATATGGATTTATTTGGGCCAATTAGGACTATGAGCTTGGGTGGCAAATCATATGCTTTTGTATTAGTTGATGATTTTTCTAGATTCACTTGGGTTCTCTTTTTAAGTACTAAGGATGAGGCTTTGGAAAAATTCATCACATTTTCAAAATTAATTCAAAATGATCTTGAACTTAAAATTTCACATATTAGAAGTGATCATGGAACCGAATTTCAAAATTTAGGATTTGAAGATTTTTTAAATGAAAATGGTATTAGCCATAATTTTTCAGCCCCTCGAACTCCTCAACAAAATGGGGTAGTTGAGAGGAAAAATAGAACTTTACAAGAAATGGCTAGAACTATGCTTTGCGAAAATAATTTACCAAAATATTTTTGGGCGGAAGCAACAAACACGGCTTGTTATATTATAAATCGTGTAACCATTAGGCCGATTTTAAAGAAAACACCTTATGAGATTTTAAAATCTAAAAAGCCTAATATTAGCTACTTCCACCCTTTTGGATGTAAATGTTTTGTTTTAAATAATGGAAAAGATAATTTAGGTAAATTTGATGCAAAAAGTGATGAAGCTATTTTTATAGGTTACTCTTTAACCTCTAAAGCCTATCGAGTATTTAACAAAAGAACTTTAGTTGTAGAAGAATCTATTCATGTTGTATTCGATGATAATCCCCTTCCTAGGAAGGATTCTTGTGATGATGATAATGTAGGAATCACAAATACCTTTGATGGAGGTCAAACTTCAAAAAAGGATGAGATTCAACCAAAAGAAGAAGACACACAAGATCCACCTCTTGAAGCCTTGAGGGACTTGGCTATTGAGGAAAAGGAAGCTAGCTATCCAAGGGAGTTGAACTATGTCAAAGATGGTGAAATCTTGGGTGATCCATCCAAGGGGGTAACCACTCGTTCTTCTCTTAAATTAATGAATCATATTGCATTTATCTCATGCATAGAGCCTAAAAATATCAAAGAAGCATTGAAAGATGATTTTTGGATTATGGCTATGCAAGAAGAGTTAAATCAATTTAAGAGAAGTAATGTTTGGACATTAGTTGATAGGCCTAGTAATCAATCTACAATAGGAACTAAATGGGTATTTAGGAACAAACTAGATGAGAGTGGTAACATTGTAAGAAATAAAGCTAGACTTGTAGCACAAGGTTACACTCAAGAGGAGGGAATAGATTTTGATGAAACCTATGCACCCGTAGCTAGAATGGAAGCCATTAGGATGATGCTTGCATATGCATGTTATCATAATTTCAAGCTTTTTCAAATGGACGTTAAAAGCGCATTTTTAAATGGTTTTATAAATGAAGAAGTGTACGTAGAACAACCACCGGGTTTTGAAGACTCAAAATTTCCAAATCATGTTTTCAAACTTACAAAAGCACTTTATGGTTTAAAA
The DNA here is from genome assembly GCA_030270665.1 of Hibiscus trionum. Classification (NCBI taxonomy): domain Eukaryota; kingdom Viridiplantae; phylum Streptophyta; class Magnoliopsida; order Malvales; family Malvaceae; genus Hibiscus; species Hibiscus trionum. The sequence goes on along the minus strand of BSYR01000025.1, from coordinate 2,143,238 downwards.
CAAGCTCCTAGAGCTTGGTATGAAAGGCTTTCAAATTTTTTGATTGAAAAAGGATTTGAAAAAGGTAAGGTGGACACTACACTCTTTATAAAAATGTATAAAAATGACATTTTAGTAGTTCAAATTTATGTTGATGATATTATATTTGGATCTACTAATGAATGTCATTGTCAAGAATTTGCTAAGTTAATGCAAGGTGAATTTGAGATGAGCATGATGGGGGAGCTCTCATTCTTTTTGGGACTCCAAATCAAACAAATGAAGGATGGCACCTTCATAAATCAAGCAAAATACATAAAGGATATGCTCAACAAGTTTGGCTTGGAGAACACAAAGCCTCAAGCCACTCCTATGAGCTCATCTACAAAGCTTGACAAAGATGAAGGAGGTAAGTGTGTTGACTCTAAGCTTTATCGCTCTATGATTGGATCTTTGCTTTACCTTACCGCAAGTAGACCGGATATACTGTTTAGTGTTTGCTTGTGTGCTAGGTTTCAAGCTAGTCCTAGAGAGTCTCACCTTATAGCCGTTAAGAGAATCTTTAGATACCTTAGAGACACTCCTTGTTTAGGCCTTTGGTATCCTAGAGTCTCTACCTTCAACCTACATGCTTACTCGGATGCGGATTATGGGGGTTGCAAAATCGATAGGAAAAGTACTTCGGGAACTTGTCAATTCTTAGGTAGTATGCTCATATCTTGGTTCTCTAAGAAACAAAATAGTGTAGCTTTATCTACCACCGAAGCCGAGTACATATCCTTAGGAAGTTGTTGTGCTCAAGTCCTTTGGATGAAACAACAACTCTTAGATTATGGTGTAAAAATAGAAACCATACCCCTTAAATGTGATAATACAAGTGCAATATGTTTAACAAAAAATCCCATCCAACACTCTAGAACCAAACATATAGAAATAAGGCATCATTTCATTAGAGATCATGTCCTTAAGAAAGATGTGGCTATAGAGTATGTAGACACCTTAAATCAATTAGCGGACATTTTCACAAAACCATTAGATAAAGAGCGTTTTTGGTCCCTTAGGAGAGAATTGGGCCTAACTAGCCTATCTTGACCTTTAGGACCTCTTTTAAAACTTAAATATGCTTGATTTTGTGAAATATCATGTTTATATGTTTAGACTCCCAATTTCTTCCATGCATATAGTTAGGGGGAGTATGTTTATGCCTAAATATGTTTGCCTGCTCATTCATATCATATATGCATGTTTGGCCTCTTAGAAAATTATTTTTTCTGCATTTTAGAGCCTCATCTGCACTTCCAGGCCCAGGTGTATCGAAACGAGTTAACCCGTTCCGATACGAGTGCCTTAAATTTTGTCCTGAGAGAAGGGCGTTTCGAAACGGCCCCAGGCGTTTCGAAACGTTTTCGGTTCGATGTAAAGGTGTATCGGAACGCGTTCCGATACGGGTCAAACGTGTTTCGAAACGGTCATCCCCGTTTCGAAACGATATGTCAAAGGTTTTAAGAAGGGTCAAACCCTAGCCGCCCCGTTCCGAAACGGTCATGACCGTTCCGAAACGGACTCGCGGACAGCCCTATTTAGGGCTTCTAAAAGTTCAAAATTCTAATATTTATCAAACTCTTAAAACCCTAAAAACCCTAACCGACCCCCTTCTATAAATACCCTCTCAAACCCTTTGTTTTTCACAAAATTGTGAGGGGTTTTGCTCTAAAACATATATCTAAGCAAGTTTCATCAATCTTGTGCAAAGATTTCACTCAAATCATCCAAAATCCCAAACTAAGGTAATTTTTCTTATTTTTCTTCTTTTTCAAATTATGTTCGAATCATAGGATAGAAAAATTTATTTTTGTATACATTGTATGTTTTTAGTTGTGGGTTATTCGAATCTTGAAAAAAAATTTTCAAAATCTCAAAATTTTTGATTCGAATATAAAATTTTTTAACCGTATTTTTTTTAATTTTGTTTTTCAAAAACCTAAGTGGGATTTCCTATTGGATTGATTTTAATTATCAATGCATACACTCAATTTTAAAACTCTTGCTTAATATTTTAGATGGCGGATCAATCGAACAAAAAGCGCAAAGCCGTTCAATCCGGTGAATCGAGCATTCGTCCAAATATCACTCAGCTCTTTCAAAAAACTCTTAGAACTCCAAACCAGCGTGCTCGTTTTGCTTATGTCAAGGACTTTGCAGTTCGTAAGGAAAGAGTTATTGATGTAGAATTCCTTAATTCCGAGCGATTCCTCTTTCGGTATCTTGGTCGTTTGGATGAGTGGGATCTTCTTTTCTTCTTGAGCATCGAAGATATTTGCTACAAAAACATGGTACTCCTTTTCTACTCTAATGCTCGTTTCCTTTACGATGAAACCAAAACCGAGATAGTAGGAATTGAGTCATCTTTATTGGGAAAGAAGTTTGTTATCAATATTGCTCTTTTGGAGTCTGCCCTTAAACTCAAAAATGAGGGTCTTGAAGATGAACGCCATTTTGGCACTTTTACCGGGAAAGCTCTAAATTTAGATGTGCATGATCGTGTGCTTCATCTCATTGTTTCTTGGTTTATTCGACCATCCGGGGGGAAATACTCCCACATTCGAGAAAAAGATCACTTTTGGCTAGAGTGTTTCCGTAGGGGTGAGCGCCCAAATGTCCCTAAAATTATTTTTGCCGAGATTGTCAATAACATTAAGCTTATTGACACAAATGAGTTAATTTCGTTCACCTATGGAGTTGTTTTGAGTTTCCTCTTCCATCATCTCAATATTGACTGTACCTATGACTTCCCGGAACCTCGCAAGACAAAGATTGGAGAATCCTCTCTTCGCAAGTCAGGATTCACTTATGTGAATGGTATTTGGGAAAGGGTTGATAGGGAAGCGGTTCCTCCTCCTGTTGCTCCTCCGCCTCAAGATCAAGTGGGAAACACTGATGCTCTCACTACTCTTCTTACCCAGCGATTCAATGCCTTAGATTCTAGACTTGATACTATGGACACTCGCATTGCTTCAAACTTTGAATCTATGGGCAATCGGTTGAAGAACGTTGAAGATGGTCTTCATACTCTTTCAACTTCGCATGCCAACCTTGATCTTTCCTTCTCTACACTTTATGGGCAATGGACGAAGTTTCATCGTTCGCAAGCCAAGGATGATGATGATGATTCGGATGACGAGGCTTAGGATGTTTATCATATTAGTTATGCATTTAGGATTAAGTTTGCATCTTTATATTTTAACCTATGCCTATGATCTTTTATTTTGGGATTTGATTATGAACTTATTGTTTATGCTTTGAATATTTTGATGATATTAATTATGATTGCTTATTATTGCTTATTGGTACTAATCTTCTTTATGAGCTTGTTTCTTTTTGATCTAACAAAAAGGGGGAGAAGATATTTAAGAGAATTGCCATGCCATCATGCCATGCCACCAAAAAATTTTTCAAACTTTTAATTTTCAAATTTTTAAATTTGTCTTAAGGTTTTGATCCTTGATTTCAAAAGTCACAAGTTTTAAATTTCAAAACCTATCTTAAATTAAGGGGGAGTTAGAATATCTTCAAAACTTTCAAAATTCTTAAAAAATTCTAACTTTGGTTTTGTTATATCAAAAAGGGGGAGATTGTGAAACATATGCTTTAATTTTGATATAACTAAAAACCTAAGGACTAAAATGAAAAATATCAAAACAAATTTTAAAGTCCTTAAAATTTCCTACATCTTGTTAAAGACCACTTCATAGCTAAAACCAAAGACTTACCAAATATTTTTTTTTTAAGTATTTCAAAGCCAAAACAGGGAATTTTCAAGCCCCGTTTCGAAACGGCCAAGGGCGTTTCGAAACACTTTCAGTTCGATGTGCACCTGTTCCGAAACGGGTATCGGAACGGGTCAAGGCGTTTCGAAACGGTATGACTCGTTTCGAAACTGTTCTTCATTTAAACGAACCAGGGCAACGGCTATAAACTAAATTTTGAAAATAAACAGGGCGTTCCGAAACGGGCTAAGCCGTTTCGAAACACCCCTTTGGCAGTGGCATAACCGTTCCGAAACGGCCCCTAGGCGTTTCGAAACGGGTTCTCGTAGACGCTCCAACGGCTATATTATTTGAAATCCGTTCCGAAACAGGTGACCCCGTTCCGAAACGGTAGGCGTCTGGAAGCTGAAAAGTTGTGAGAAAAACACCCCAACGGCTCTAATTTTCAGCCCATCACCCACAACGGCTAGAAAACTTCAAGAGGCTATAAAAAGACCCCAAGAAGCTCCAGCAATCATCAATTAAGCTACAAGCATACATCCTTTCATCAAATACAAGCATTTGTGTTAAAATCCCATTTTTATCTAGAAACCCCAATTGTATCCTTCATTTATATTTTGTTCAATTGGGTTGAGTGCTTGATATCGGGCTATCATTTGTATTGAGAGATACCTTATTAGCCACCAAATTTCTTTGTTCTTTTGTGTGAGGATTGGGTTAATTTTTGGGTAGAAAAATTAACCGAAATTGTAAAGGTTGCCTCCTTGTCCTGGAAAAAGGGGACGAACAATTTAGTGGAAATTGTTGGAAATCCTTGGTGAGACTAAGGTAGTGGATGTAGAGTTCGGTTGGTGAACTTGAACCACTCTAAATTCCCGTGTCAATATTTTTAAGTTGCAATTTCCGTTACAACATCGTTAAAATTCCAATTCACCCCCCCTCTTGGTTATTATCATTCGTGTGATCCACTCAACAAAAACCTTTTATAAAACTTAATTTAAGGATTGAGAACTTGGGAATTTCAGTAAAGAACTGAGTATTTAGAGGAGAAGAACATCCTTACCTCTAAATGTTGATTTCTCCTTGATTAGAGCCAAAATCCTTGAAAATTCAATAAGCAAATCAAGAGGTTTTGATGTTGAAAGGATTAGAAATCAATTGATGATTGAAACCTCATCATTTAGTGTGAAAATCAAAAGAAATGTTGTTGTAGAAATGTGTTTGGCTGAGGGAATTTTGAGAGAAAACGAGATGAGAAAGTTTTAGCAAAAGTTAGTTATGAAATCTCAAAATTGGTTTTTCTCCTTTTCATTAAATTAATTAAACATTAATTAAGTCATTAAAATCTAAGAAAAATCTGGAGAAATCCTTCCTTGGGTAAATTAGCTCCTTAAAGATTCAAAGTTTCAATCCTTACAAAACAGTCACCACTAAACTTTTCAAAAATTACATTTTTGTCACTATTTCGAAATGTCATACTTCCAAACCATATTTTGTAAAATTTATTTCACCACTCTCTTATATATATTAAAAGAGGATTTTTAGGTATTTTTCCATATTTTTAATGCAACCCGAACTAGGCTTTCCCTAAAACCACCTTTTATATTTAAACCGAAAATCACACCGGTCCGGTTCAGACCCTAAACTTTCAAGCCCAAAATTGGGGTGTTACATACCTAATTTCTGAAATACAGATTTTGGCATTAAATTAATACTAGCACCTAGATCACAAAGTGCCTTACCCACAAATTTGTCTCCGATTATGCACAGTATAACGAAGCTCCCATGATCCTTCTTTTCTGGGGTGGATGCCTGTGCAGAATAGTCATGCATCCTTCTGTCATCTTAACCGTCTCAAATTCCACAAGTATGGATTTCTTTGACATATCATCTTTGAGAAATTTGGCATATCCAGGCATCTCCTTGATAGCATCTAACATCGGAATATTGATGTGGACTTGCTTAAAAATATCATAGATCTTCTTAAGCTGGGATTCCTGTTTCAACTTCTGTAGCCGCTATGGAAAAAGAGGTGGAGGACGATAGTCTGCAATGCGTCCTTCCCACTGCATTCGAATCTGAGGAGGTTTAGGTTCTTCATCCTTCTCTTCTGTCTCGTCTGCTGTCGTGACAGGTGTAGCAGCAGCAGGTTGTTTGTCGTCTGCCGGGGCAGCATTCTCGGTAGTCGATTCTAGGGCTGATTTCTTAAATGTTTCAGCTTCTTTCTCTGGCCCTGGTACCTTCTTCCTACTTCTAGTTGTGATCGCTTTGCACTGCTCATGTGTGGGTTTTCTGGCGATTTCAGTATCGCTAGGGAATCCTCCGTTCTGCCTTGGCATAATATGTTGAGAAACCTGACCCATCTGTGTCTCTAATGACTTTAGAGTAGCTTCATGATTGGTCATCCGCATCTCTGTTTTATCCATGAACGACTCAGTCTTCTTGACGAAGTGATCCATGTTTGCCATGTAGGTTCCTGTCTGTGACATAAATGTGGCCAAGGTTTGTTCCAGTATGCTAGGTGTGGCTGCCTATGGTTGTTGCGGCTGTTGTTGCACTTGCTGCCGTGTCAGAATTCTAGGTGCCCCCTGATTTTGAGTGTTCTGTGCTTGAGGGTTCAGGGATTTGTTAGGGTTGCTCCAAGAGAACTTAGGGTCTTTCCTCCAGTTGGGATTGTAGTTGTTGGAATTGTAGTTCTGCTTGTTATAGTTCCCAACATACATCCCTTCCTCTAGCTGTAGTGGGCATTCTTCCGAACTATGATTTCCACCGCAAGTTCCACATACCTCTTCTGTAGCATAAACAGGTTGAGAATCCTTCTTCAGCAAGTTCTCTACTGCCTTTGTGAGATATGCAACTTGTGTCTTTAAGGAATTATCGGCTTCATAATCCTTCACAGCTAGTACTCGTTTACCTCTCCTCGATGTGGGGAACTGTTCTTCATTCTTAGCCAAATTCTTTAATACTACCATGGCTTCATCCGGATCATTATCCAACAACAACCCATTGGCTGTTGAATCAATTCTCATACGAGTCTGTAGGTTGGCAGCATTGTAGAATTTGATTACTTGATTCCAAACAGGGAATCCATGCATCGAGAAATTCCTCAGAAGAGTAGTAAACCTGTCCTATGCCTCGTGCATTGGCTCGTCATCTTCTTGTTGAAAAGTAGCAATTTCGTTACGTAATCGCTCAGATAAATGGGAAGGATTAAAACGAGACAAAAATTCACGAGTTAAATCTGCCCAAGTTCCTATTGAACCCGGTGTTAGTTTGTTCCACCAAGTTTTAGCTCTGTCCCTCAATGAATGAGAAAATAACCGAAGCCTCAGTATCTCCGGATTTACTCCTGGTAGTCTAAACGAACCACAGATTTCCTGGAACATTTTCAAATGTTCCACAGCATCCTCTATAGCAGCACCACTAAATTGGCCAGCGGAATTAATCATGCTGAACATCACAGGTTTCAGCTCGAAATTTTCAGCTTCCACGTCTGGCAAGGTGGTCTCTAATTCCACATGATCATTGATCATGAAATCGCGGCAGGTCCGCCGTGCGGCAGCAGCAGGAGGATCGGCAGGCTGTCCATTTCCTCCATCTCCGACAGGATCTTTAGGACCTTGGAGATTCCCTTGGTTGTTCATCCTGTCTTTGTGTCTTTTGTTCACCATCGCTTCTAATTGTTCCTCCAAGTACTCGTTTCTTGCTAATAGGAGGCAGACTCGGTTCCTAAGGTTGCACGTTCGTTCGATTTCAGGGTCTAATTTGTGCTCAGGTTCTTTGCCCCGTTGAGATCTGCGCATAAGCAAACAAAAGACCTTGTGAAAAGCACAAGGTGAACAATCCGAGTAAAAACAGAAAAATTAAAGAAAGTGTAGTAAACGTAGGGTAAAGATATGTTGCCAGTCCCCGGCAACGGCGCCAAAAACTTGTTGCGTTTAAAAGAGTCTATCGCAATGTAGTGCAAGTGTACACGACGCAAGTAGTAAAGTGATACGTAAGTATCAGATATCGTCTCCACAGGGACTGGGCGAATAGCTTTAACCTTGAATTGTTGCACAATAGGGAAAAGAAAGATTTTAAATTGTTGTCACGAGATAATAAAGAAGACTGAAAATAAAAGATGAAAATATCCAGAATAAAGAGTAGGCCGGTATTGATCTGCTCTGTAGTGCAGGTGTTTGCACTGTCTAGGTCTTTTCTGTTCTGTCGTAGCGCCTGTCGCGGCAGCACCTGCTGCGGAAGTGGTCTGTTGTTGTCGCGGCAGCGAACACACAACTCAGTACTTCAAGCTTGGCAAGAATCCCTGCTATGCCTTGGCCTATCCCTAGGTCCAAGTCTGTCGATGAACACGACTTTGATGATACCTCCCGGCGTGAATCGAAGGATGAACACCAATGTTGTTGAATTCTTCCTTAGCCACTTAACCTCGTCCTATCCCTAGGTCCGAGATAGTTCAACCATAAACTAGAGAACCCGTACTTATTCCTTTCGTATACTTAACTCTCCCGATATTAAGTAAATGTGTAATCTCACAATGCTCTCCCGATACTCTTGCAAGATGTTGGAAACCAGAATAAGAAAACTTGAAGTCTATTTTATTGAATAGAAAAAATCCTAAAACAATGCAATCCTTGCAACTACTTTACAGAATCAACCCTTAGCCCTAGGGGAAGTTTAGAACATGATGAGAAGGGGGGAAAACGACTAGGGTTTAGGGGAAGACGGCTAGAGAATAAGATGTTCTTCCTAGGTCGAATTACATGCCTTTATATAGGCCTTGGGTTCAAGTTTTCTAATATGGAAAGAATACAAGTTTAATTTAAAGTAAAATTCTATTAAAGACTAAATCTTCAGAGTTTATGTCTTTAATTCGTCATTCCTTCTTTCTTGGAGTTTCTTCCTTGAACTTTGGGCTTGGCCTTCATTCTGATCTAGGGCTCAGAAAAATATAAGAGTGCTTCACGACAGACTGGCTTAATTTCCTCTTTCTGTCGAGCTCCACTTCACTCCTTCCCTTCATTATTGCTGTCGTCATTGGCTGCCACGGCAGCGGCCATGGCAGCATCCTTCTTCTCGTCTGCAGTCCAGTGTTCCAGTTCTGCTTCTCCACTGCCCAGCGCCTGCTTCAGCAGCTACCTGCAAAAGTAACCAATTTCAGTAGAAACTGTGTCATTTAATATAATTGAGATGTATGAATGAAATCTATCCTAAATGCAATGAAATATGCTTGAATGCAGCAGGAATATGGGGTAAATAAAGGGTAAAAAGTAGAACTTTTGCACACTCAACATAAGGTATGACTGTAAAGCCAACGCAATTTTCTTACTTCTTTTGAAAACATAATATGTATAACAATCATATGTAAAATAGCTTTCCACTTTGATTCACATATATTGACAATTAGTGTGAGTCATAATAAATCATTGTTCTTTTATAAAACCATATTGAGTACACAGATTTTTCGGTACACTCACCTCTATCAAACCATACCTTGACCTGAATAGGCTCACCTCTATCCTACTACAAGGTACTCCATCAAATTGGGTAGCCTAGTTAAGCCACATATCGCAAGTGACAATCCATCAATCTGAGCAGCCTAGTTTTCATATTATAGTGCACTTTAAACTCTATGGCATGCCAATTATATCCGATACTTTTCTTTGCTTGTGACATAGCCAATATACATCTTTTATACATTACTTAATGTTTTTCCTTATGCATTTAACAAACCAATTTTCATATGCAAAACACATTGCCCAAAGCAACAACACATTCCACTTACGAACCATTTCTAAATGCACTTAACCAATTAAAACATCTTGATTTTATCTATTAAATCACAATAACCATTTATCATCCTAAAAATCAAACAAATGAAATCAAATTTGTTTTAATTATAATATAATCAATTAAAAACAATTATAGAACCTTTAAGAATCAAAAGCTTACTCAATTGATAGGAAAAATGGAAGTTGAAAACATTCTTATCCATTTGAACGTAAATTTCAAGAAAACTTGATGAAGACTACTAGCTCTTGCTAGATTGTTGACTAGAAATCATTTAGGATATAAAAGAAATGAAAATCAAGAAGGAAAATCAATGTTCTTTACATTTTGCTTGACAAATTCTAGAGAGAAAATGAGAGAAAAACTTAGATATATTTTCTCATCTTTGGGAAAATAATAACCGTCATCTTCTTTTGTTAAAATGAGAGAGAAAAGATATATTAATAGTTGGTTTAATAATCCAAATAAAATATCACTTTAGTTTCTTTTTACAATATTGTCATCACTAATATTTTACAACTATTTCAACATAGTCACTTTTTAATTTAATATTAAATCGACCCATTTAAAAATTACTCAAAACTAAATTTCATCATTTAATAAAATCATTAAATATATTTTCAAAAATATTTGATAAATTTATCGGAAATCAATTTAATCAATTCAAATTAATTTTCAGAATTAATGAATTAGCTAAAGTCTAACCTAAAATTTTAACCTGATTCTGATAATCCACCCGAATTTTCTAGCCCATTTTCTTTGATGTTACATACTTTAAATTATTCGCATTTGCATTTGCAGGTCACTCTTGTGACCGGGTTTAGGATAGAAGTGAGCCTATTCGGGTCAGATCGGGTCGAGTCGTCCGTACCGATCTAGGATGTTACAAAAAAACTCATTGGAAAAGCCACTGGCTACAAAATTTTAGCTACCCTTACATTAAGCCTGCTGGGATTTGGACTGGAGATTGCACAAGCAAGAAGACGGAACTTTCTGGGTGGGATAAAGAGATTGACGAGTCGGGCCTTGTTATTCTTCTCTAATTCTCTTTGTATTGAGTACCGAAACAGAGGTTGGTTTTACAAGGGTAGAGAGAGGGAAGAAGAGGGAAGCTTAAACCGATGACCATTTATTAAAGGTAATGAAAAATGGGAGTAACAGCGGAAACCATAGTTGCTAATGGCAGTGATAATGAACATGAATGAACTGATTGGGTATGAATTGAATGAAGCTATGGAAATCAACAAGATAATGCCTTCTCGAGTGGGGAATGGGGATTGACCGACCTTCAAAAAAAAAATAAAAAAGAAAGAATGAGAAAATGGTTGGTATTATGTTGTGTGATAAACGATAGCTAATAAAGAAATTATGTTTGTGTGGCAATGGCATGCGCTCACGTTTTGCTTGTGAGTCTAAACCAGAGAGCAAACAATGTTGGCGAGGGGGAAGATGAGGATTTGAGGTTTGTAGATTATGGTTTAGTGTTTATAGGTTAGGGTTAGGATTGAGATTAAGGTTTTAAGATTTTATTTTTTATTTTAAATCTGGCATGTCATTAAAATATTAATAATAGAGCGATCAAAATAGGAACAATACGAAAGTTAAGTGATTAAATTGAAATTATTTAAACTTCAGTAACTAAAATAAGAGTGAAAAGAAAGTTGAATGATTAAACTGAAAATGTTTAAACTTCAGTGCTTAAAATATGAGTGAAAAGAAAGTTGAGTGATGAAGAGTGTAATTTACCCTAAAATTTTATTGTAATTTCAAGGGTAAAAGGCCCCACCAAATTATTGGGGTGACCCGTTTTTACTACCAACCTTTTATTTTTCAATTGGTGTCGCTATTTCGATACTAAATGGCCCAAAACGACGTCATTTTGATGGAAGAAAATAAAGAAAAACATGCACTTAATAGGATTTTAATATGGAATCTTCAGAATCAAAGGCAAACTCTTAACTACTAAGCCAATTTAACATATTTGTTTATTTCTAACACAAATAATATATATTCTAAAGTACAATTTATCATATAAATTATATTACTCTACATAAATAATATAAATATATTAGTATACATATATTAATATATAAATAATAAATAAAATAAAAATATATAAATATTTTTATATTATAAATAATATTAAATATAATAGATAGATATATTATTATAAAAACTAAAAGACTAATTTTTAAAAACCCAAAATTATAAAAATCCAAAATTCAACAAAGCCTTAAACTCATAAACCATAACTCTAAACTATATATCTTAAACCCTAAAATTTTATTCATAAAAAATAATATTAAAATATATAAACAAATAATATATTATTATAAGAACTAAAAACTATTTTTTAAAAAAAATTTGAAATTTCCAAAATTAAAAGAAGAATTTAAAAATTCACCAAAACTTTAAAGTTTAAATCCCAAATCCATCCAAAAATTAGGGTTTATATGTTAGAATTTAATATTTTCGTGGATCTTGATATTTTTTTTTTGTAAATTTTAGAAAATTTAGGTTTTTGAAAATTATTTTTTTAGTTTTTATAATAATATATTATTTATTTATATATTTAATATTATTGATAATATAGTTTTTTATTTAATATAAATATTTTATTTATTAGTTATATATATATTGATGTACTATTATATGTTTATTAATGTTATTTATATAGAGTAACATTTTTTATATAATAAAATAAGTTGAATTAAACTCAACTGCAGTTTGGAGTATATATTATTTGTGGTGAAAACAAAATAAAAATATTAAATTGACTTTGTGATTAAGAGATTGCCTTTGATTTTAAAAGTTCTAAATTCAAATTTTATTTAGTGCATAATTTTTTATATTTTCCACCAGCAAAACAATACTATTTTTGAGCAATTTAGTATTAAAATAAAAACATCAAAACGACGTCATTTTAATTTGGTGGTACCGTCGTAGTTTATCTTAATTTCAATGGTTGGGGACGATAAGGACCACGATGACGTGGCACAATGCTGGCAGCGGCTGTAGATGGTCCCCTTGGTGGCTAGGATTCGGCGGCCGGAAGTTGCTGCTAGGGTTTGCTTTGGTGTTTAGACTCAACTGATGTGATTTGTGGGTTCATTAATTTATTCCCTATTTCTCTAACAACTACTCCTTCCTGTAAAGGTTTTTTTTGGGGTTGAAAGCATATCTGCAACACCAAGTCTAAAACCGGAGAAAAATAGTGTTACAGACGAAAGAGAAACAAGAAAATCCATATTAAACGTCAACCACCGTCAAAATTGATGAAAATCAAAAGTTTCGATTTTGGTACAAGATTAAATATTTGAATCACAGAAAATTAAAACTTTATGATAGTGCATCAAATGTTTTTGTTTAGTATAAAGCTAAATAAAATAGTGTTTATGTCTTTCAAGTTTCAATGATGAAAGGAAGACGGTAGTTTTTGAATGACACTTTGCTTGATCCAGATCTTGTAGTATCATAAAATTTTATAGTCATGTATGATAATTAGCAGTTAGCTGATAACATATAGATAATTATATTAATTGATTTGATTAGCTGATTATATTAGATTGTTTCCTTTTTCCAATTTCAATCATCACATTTATACGGTCATGATTTTAGTCACCATCTTTTGAAGCATTCATTATTGTTGTAGCCTTGAAAGCATGTTTCAACGGGACAACTTCAGATTATTCCATTACATGACATTGTTTGCCTAAAACACATACAACACTTGCATAACCCAAACAAAAAATGTTCCAGAAAACTGCCAGCGCTCAGAAACTAAAGACCTCATACATTACCTGAAAAAGCATATTGAAGCTTGTTGAAATTAATGCTGTGTTCTTCCGTCACCCTCAGTGATCACATCTTTGAAAGCGCCTCCGCTGGGGATCATAGGCAGCACATGTTCTTGATGTGGAACAATCACATCCAACAAGTAAGGTCCGGGAGTGTCCAGCATTTTCTGAATTGCTGCTTTCAGGTCTTCTTTCTTTGTCACACGGGCAGCTGGTATTCCGCATGCTTCGGCAAATTTCAACATATTCGGGAATATCTCAGACTCATTTGAGGGATCTCCCAAGTATGTATGAGCCCTGTTTGCCTTGTAAAATCGGTCCTCCCATTGAACAACCATGCCCAAATGCTGATTATTCAACAATAGTATCTTAACCGGAAGATTTTCCACACGGATAGTTGCCAACTCTTGCACATTCATGATAAAACTTCCATCACCATCGATGTCAACAACAACTGCACCAGGATTTGCAACGGCAGCTCCAATGGCAGCAGGCAATCCGAACCCCATAGCCCCCAATCCTCCTGATGTTAACCATTGACGAGGCTTCTTGTACCTGTAAAACTGAGCAGCCCACATTTGATGCTGACCGACACCAGTACTTATAATTGCATCCCCACCGGTTAATTCATCAAGAACCTGAATGGCATATTGTGGTGGAATAGCTTCACCAAAGGTCTTGTAACTCAATGGGAATTTCAGCTTCTGCTCGTTTAACTCCCGTCTCCAATCCGAATAATCAAGATTTAGATTTTCTCCCTTGGCCTCCAATATCTTATTAATCCCCTGCAATGCCAATTTCACATCGGAACACACCGACACATGAGGCTGCTTATTCTTCCCAATCTCAGCAGAGTCGATGTCAATATGCACAATCTTGGCCCGGTTGGCGAAAGCCTCAAGTTTTCCAGTCACCCTATCATCAAATCTCACTCCAAAAGCGAGCAACAAATCACTCTTATCCACGGCATAATTAGCATACACAGTTCCATGCATCCCAAGCATTTGTAAGGACAACTCATCAGAAATCGGAAACACCCCAAGACCCATCAAAGTACTTGCAACAGGTATTCCTGAAAGCTCAACAAACCTCTTCAACTCCTCACTGGAGTTCAAACACCCACCACCAACATATAAAACAGGCTTCTTGGACTCAGAAACCAGTCTCACAATCTGTTCCAAATGAGACTCATTGGGACCCTTAGGCAGCCTAGACAAATACCCTGGCAACATAAGCGGCTGGTTCCATTTAGGGACAGCAAGTTGCTGTTGTATATCCTTAGGTACATCAATCAAAACAGGTCCAGGCCTGCCCGAGATAGCTAAAAAGAAGGCCTCACGAACAATTCTAGGAATATCATCGACATCGAGAACAAGATAATTGTGCTTCGTTATAGACCTTGTTACCTCAACAATCGGAGTTTCTTGGAAAGCATCCGTACCGATCATCCTCCGAGGGACCTGACCAGTGATTGCCACGAGCGGAATGCTATCGAGCATCGCATCAGCGAGACCACTCACCAAGTTGGTTGCCCCGGGGCCAGACGTCGCAATGCAAACACCGGGAATGCCAGAGGAACGCGCGTAACCCTCAGCGGCAAAGACCCCGCCTTGTTCGTGTCGCGGAAGGACATTTCGGATTACTTTGGACCGGGTTAAAGCCTGGTGGATCTCCATTGAAGCTCCACCCGGGTAGGCGAACACGTCCTTAACCCCTTCACGTTCCAGGGCTTCCACGAGGATATCGGCGCCTTTCCGGGGCTCATCGTCTGCATAACGGGAAACAAAATCATGGGAACGAGCAGTTGTTTGGGTAACGGCGGCGGCGGGTCTAGGATTCGAGTTTGCATGAGAAAGGGAGCAGGAAACGTCGAGGAGACGGTAATGGGTGGGCTTTAGAGAGGTTGTGGGGAAAGGGAGAGTGGATTTGGGAATGGGTATTGAAGATTTAAAGGAGGAAGATAACGGGGAAAGGTTAGCGAAAGCTGCCATTCTTGATGAGAAGCTTGTGGCAAGCGAGAGAGGGAAGAAAATTGTAATTGAAATTCCTTTCAACTTTGGATTTTATATTACTTAAAAAGGAGACACAGACAATGTAAAAGTTTTTAAATGGTATATAAATTATTTCAAAATGGTGTTTTTTTTTTTTCAAAAACGTTTTTTTCTCGAAAATCTTTAATTCCTTTTCTTTTAACTTGGTTAAAGTATACAAATGATCACTAAATTATTTTTAAGAAAATATAAAATAATCATCAAATTTAAAACAAAATACATAATAAATATTAAACTTTAATTTTTGTTACAAAATATCACTGCACCGTTAACTGTTGTTAATTGGGTGACAAGATAATTACAAAAATTTGTATATCAACAAAAACTAAAGTTTATTGCCTATTATATAACTTTTGAAAGTTTAGTGATCATTTTTTTTTTTTGGATAGTTTAGTGACCATTTATGTACTTTACCTTTTTAACTTTTATTGTGAAAAAAAACTTTAATCCTTTTTATTCAAATTGGTTTTAAAAACAAAAAACTCTTAATTTCGTTCATTCAAAAGGTTTTTAGTAACAAAAGGTCCTTAAGTTTTTTTTATTTGAAATATATTTGAATACAAGGTTTCTTGAATTTAAGTACAAAGAATGTAATATAACCTGTAATAATTAATTACATTTTAATAATTAAATAGTTGAATAATTATTTTGTAACAATTAAATAACTCAATGATCATTTAGTAATAATTAAAAAATTTAATAATTATTTTGTAACTATTACAATGTTCACCGATCATTTTGTAACAATTAATATATTATTTTAGTTAGGTGGGCATGCTCAACCAACTCGTCGTTAAATTGTTAACGAAATTTAACAGCTTAATATCCATTTTGTAACAAAATTTAAAAATTAATACATATTTTATAACTTTTAAAAGTACAATACCTAAAATAATCATTTTAAGATAATTTAGTGACTATTTATGAACTTTAAAAAAATGTTTAGATTTTATTACATGTATATTATTTTTTCCCCTTGTATGTGATATAATTGATTGGTGTTGTTTATGATTTAGGGTAAACTATCAAAATAGTCGCCTTTTTCATAAATGTTTTCTTTTTCTTATTGATGTTAAAAAGTTATATTTTAGCCACTTATGTTACTGATTTATTACATTTTGGTCACTTATGTTATCGATTTGTTACATTTTGGTCACTAAGCCATTATCATGTATTAATTTGATGACATGGCACGCTAGTAAAATGATTAAATTTTAATTTAACCACTGAACTTTAGATAAAATATTAATTTCGACCCCTAAACTTTGGATGAAATGTCATTTTAACCCCTAAATTTGACCAAAGTCTTTCATCATCGACAACCACTCACCACTGCCATTGATCTTCTCCGGTCACCATCGACCACCATTATTGACGACCGTTAGACCCCAAAAATTCCAATCCACTATTTTTGCCTCATAAAGGAAAATTTGTTGTCCATTACACTAGAAAATGTCTCAAATTCAACAAATCTAATCTACAATCCTTCAATTTCCTTTCAAACTATATCATAATAAAAAAATCATTATTGGTGGTGGCATTAGCTGCTGATGGATAGGCATTAAACAACTGATTTTTAAATTTAAGTACCAAAATGAAATATTCAAATAAAGAATTAAGGTCCACAACATATTTGTAGTTTCTTTGTTCTCTCCTCTGGCCCATTCTTACCACTCTTAGTTTGGCAAGTACAGATGATTTAGGTGGCTATGTTGTGGCAGTGCTTGGAATTACACTATTTGAACATGACTTAAAAGGGCAAGTAAATCTTATTACATTCCATGTTAGTTTAGTATATCCACAACATATTAGCTTATTAAGCAAGTGAGAATCAATATGATGTAGATGACTTTCACAAATATGGAAATCATCACCATTTACCTTTGATACACTAAGCCTTCAAGTATCAAAGAAGACAATTCATAGAATATCATAGGCTGAAGCTTTATGGTAAAGAATGCCTACAAATTGAAACACCTCCCTTAGTGTCACACCCCCAAATTTAGGGCTAGATGGAAACATGACTTTATAAAAGTTTGAGGGTCTAATTGACTAAAAAAATAGGACATAAGCGAATAAAAGTAAAACCTAGTGGCTTAATTAAAATGTTTGGGTAGATTAAGGACCAAACTGAATGTGGAGTAAGGAGTCTATTGTGTGAACCTTGAAAAGTTTAGGATCACACGTTACGATTTACCTCATAATTTGGGGTATATAATCTATGTTGAAAAAAATTCAACATGAAATAAAAATACATTTATGATTCCTTTTGCCTGATCATATCTGATGAAATATTTTATAAATAAGAACTGATAAAGAAAATGGAAGCAAAGAAAAAATATATTAAATGAATGGATTAGGGTGGCTAGCATCAAGAAATAAAAAGTATAGGTTAAATTGAATCCCTAAATAGTGCACACATGCACATGAACACAATGACATTTTTTGTAAATATGTTGAAATTTAACTTAAGTATATCAGATCTGATCGAATTAGATAATTTTTACCCTAAAACTCAGACTTATCCCCGCCCAACTATATTTTTCAAGAAAACCTGCTCAACCCAAATTAAAAAAAAAAAAAGCAAAACACGCCCCTTTTAAGTTATGTCTGACTAGGATCAAATTTTCATCCCTAATTTGAAATGATACAAGGAGAAAAATGAAAGATAAAAGTTTTGTGTTTTCAAATAAGAAAAAAAAATATAAGTTAAGTGTGCATATTTATATGTTTATTTTTTTTATTAAAAGAAAACTATTACTGTGTGCCTCATTAAAATCTCTAATCTTAGGCATTGTTTTTTGTTGCGTTTGGAGGGCCAAACTAGCTTTTCCATCCAAAAAAATTTAAAAGCAACAAAAAATACTCAACTTTTGAGTGTCAAAACCTTAGTTTGCCCACCACAACAAAAAACAAAGCCTTAGTCGAAAAAAAGTACACACGACAATAAGTACATAACATCAAAAGTCATACCAACCGAACTCAACAAAAAAAATAAATATAATCATCGTGAAGGATGTGATCAATATCTTCGACCGCCGCTCCACACACAAAAAGAATCATGTGATAAATGTCTTCTCACCCGCTCAACATTCGACATCACCCTACCATGACATACTAGCCATAAAAACAAACAGATTCACGGTAACCCTCGGAATTTATCAAACAAATCATTGTCTTTCTTAATAATTTTAAATTTATCAAACAATAAAAGAAAATAAATTGTATTTTCTTTCATTTCTCAATATAAAAAAACTTATATTTTCTATTTTTATAGTTTTTTTCCTTCTCTAATTTCACTTTTAGTTTTTTATCACGCAAAATTTTATTACCAGATCTTACATACAATTGTAAAAATATAAACGTTTCATTTCTCATACCATAGTCTTATAAAATAGAAATAATAAATGAAAAAATATATTAATGCATTGATTTAGATGATGTCGCCTAAACGATCTCAGCCTAATTCCCATATATATTTAAAATTGACACATCTACTTCTCGACAGTTATAGTGATTCATGTTCTTAAGTTTTAAGCACAAAAGAGAATAGCATAAACTGAAATTGAATCAAATAAGAAATAAAATTCACGCATGAAAGTTTACACTTCCATTATGTTTGTTTCGAAATAACTTCTAAAAATAATTTTTCTAAAACTAGATTGATTTATTATCTATAAAAGATATTTCTGATACTTTAATGATTCTATTTATAATATTTTTCGTTGTTTGATATATTTTCAAGATATTTTTTTTTAAATCCATTTTAAACCAAGAAAATTAGTTATATTTCTAAAGCATCTTGGAAACTGTTAGTATTTGATTTTGAGAAACATTGAAAAGGAATCCATCACCTTGCCACTAAACTAGACATGAAACTTAGGCCCCGTTTTTGGTTTCCGCCAGCAACGCCCACGCTCATTCGCTCCTCATTTTCTCGCCAAGCGGCCATTAATTTGGTCCTAACAAACGTTTGCCCACCATTTTTAACGCCCAAACGGACGTTTCGTGGCAGCTGAATTTTCTAGCTTTTGTCAACGGGCGTTTGCCCCCAACGGCCATTTGCCACATCAATGGCAAAGGAAGCCTAGTTTACTTCTACCCAAATAAATATTTAACTTACTAATTTGAAGATGTCTTCTAAACATCTTATTTGGAATTACATGTTCAATTCTATGACTTTTTTTATTAACATGTTTAGTCATCTTTCTATGGCTAATTTTTCTTATTATTAGTTATTTTGCATTACTTTTTGTAACAAGTGTTTTTATTCTTTACTAGGAACCACCTCTAGGTCAATTCAAAACTTGCAAAGCCAAGTTGCTTCTTTAGGTGCTTTTGAAGTAGCTACAAGTTTAGCTTCCATAATAGAATCAAGAGTGCATGCTTGATTAGCACTTCTCTATACCACAATATTTTTGTCAATGACAAATAAACAGTCTAATATCAATTTCTTTAGAACCTTTTATGTATGGAAGTTAAAATATATGTCTCATGTGTTTTAAGTCTCCTTTAAAGTACACAAGCATATACTACTCCCTCGTTCACCTTAACTGCTTGAGTATATGTTTTATGTAACACCCCAAATTAATTAAATAATTAAAGTTATAAATATGGAAGCAAATGGGTAAAAAAAAGGTGATGAAAAGAAATGCAGCCAAGGGGGATTAAACCCGTGACCCTTGGTTATATAAGAATATGTCATAACCAGTTGGACTAACTCATTTCCTTGTTATAGTAGGCTGAGAAATTTTATTTGAAATAACTTTTTCGGGTAATTAAATAATATTAATAAACAAAATATCCCAACAACCCCCACCAGCATTTAATTCGGTCTTCTCTCCCAAGGAACTCAAAAACTAACTTTTCATCTCCCCCTCACCTCCCATCATCGTTTGCCCCTCGATCCGGCGCCACCGCTCAACCGTGACCGCCACCGCCACCGTCGAACGAACCGCCACGGCATCCCGATCAAAACCCCTAAGGTCACTCGAGTAACCGTAACCGCAATCGCCGGCAATCAAGCGTTGAACATTCGACGAACCGAGGGTTTGAGGTCGATCGATTTTCCGTCGATTACGGCCGTTGTTGACGTCGATTCGTCGCGCCGCCACCGTCGATGGATTCCCCGTCGTAAGGCGAGCAAAACCCAAGCCACCGTTCACCGAACCGACATCGTTTCCCACCTTGCCGGAGTTACGTCGAAACCGGTCCTCCCCTTCTCCGTTTGGTAAGTTTTCTGAATAAAAACTTAAATTTATCGAGCTATAGTTTAGAAAATAACGATAATGGTGTGATCGGGGTGTTTTCCAACTCATTTCCGACCGTTTAGGGCCGCGCGTGGGCCCCACGCGTCGTCCAAGGCGATTTTCGGCCGCCCTGGACAGTGGCTGTGGAACCGGCCGGCTCAGACCCGGTCTAGCCTTGAACCGAGCCATCCGAACCGGTCCAAGCGAACCGGCCCAAGCCCGGTGGTAAACCAAGCCCGTTGACCGACCCGACCCGTTGACCGACCCGACCCGACCCGTTGACCGACCCGACCCGTTGATTGACCCGACCCGTTAACCGACCCGTTGACCGAGTCAACCCAGTGAGTCAACTCGCTCGAGTCAACTCAGTGAGTCAACTCACCGAGTCAGCCTTTGGACCAGTGACGTCAGCATGACGTCAGCGTTGACTTTGACCGCTGACGTCAGCGTTGACTTTGACCAAAAAGTCAAAAATTCCAGAAAAGTCCTATTTTATGTTTTTCGACGTCCTGAGTCCGATTTTGAAGCCCGTTTTGTAAAATTTTAACTCGAAAGCCTCTGAACTGGACATTGAACTCGAGTCCACTTATGTATTTTAATAATCAATTATGAGTAAGGTGATTAAAGATTAAAATTGGAATTTGTGCGATTGAAGGTATTCATCGTTCCCTGTATTCGAGATGTTGAGGACGTCGCATTCGAGTTCGAGAGTGATGGAACGGAGTATCATGGTCAACCGATGTAGCAAGTATTAAAGGTAATACACTACTACCTCTAGTATGCTTTATGATCATGTTGGTATTCGGTTAATACTTGCATAAATATGATGAGGAGTGCTGTTAATTCTGCTTAAGTCTAACCGGACATGAAAATGTACGACATTATAGATAAACTCGGAATAATCGAATGAGAAAGATGATAAATCAAAGAATCTGGGATCCAGCAAATAATTAATGAGGCTATCAATCTCCAAACACGATTAATAATATTAATTTGTCAAACGACAAAAATGTTGGAGTATATAATTACGAAAATGCCCTCGATGTGAAAATGACAGAAATACCCCTGATAATGAAAGTGGTGCTGAAACCTACATTAAATCCGGTAAAACAATTGATTCATCTAAAAGTCTCGAATTACTTAGAGAGATGCGATAATGAGACTCAATCACTCAAGAAAGATAAGCATTCAGATTTAGCGTAAATCCTGAATAAACCTCTGAAGATAAATTTGTGGGGGAAACTCTTTATATGTTCGGATCAATTAAACTACCAGAAGATACATAATTGCTAGTCATGGCTGAATCGAGTAAAATAATTGAAAATGCCGATACAATCGAGTCATCAAATGACCAAAATGTGCTTGGGCATTGGAATTTCTAAATTAACAGAGAGGATGGGTTTATCCTCGTGTTTTGGAAATAATGGATGGTTGGAAAATAGTCGAAAGGACCGAAATAACCAAAAGAATTGAAAACACCGACATGTGCGAATTGGCTAAAAGAGACTAAGATGCCACCGAGCACCCAAAGCTACCGAATTAACCATATGACGAGATATAAACTAGTGATTAAGCGGTTCAAAAGGCCCGAAAGAACGTGAACGACTGCACTTTAAATAATTGGGATGCCCTCTCGACTGAGATAAGTAAAAGCTTCGAAATCTTGAACTTTCGATCGCACGCAAGTGATTGCAATATTCAAATGGGTTGAAGTTCGGGTTAAGTATGTCAATCATTTCTTGATACCCAAATTGGCATAAATACATGTTCAACCTCTCGAGGCATGTTTCGAGATAATGTGGCAGTGATTCATACAGATGTATAACACAGTCAGAATTAAATAGTGAACATAGGAAAAGTGCACCGATTTGAATGCTTGAAAAGTAACGTATCGGCGATATGAGTATAGTGGAAAGGTCTTTTGAGCCTAGTAAACCGTCGGAAATCTTTAGCGCGACAAATCATTGACCTATCCCATCGGGATCAGATCATGGAACTGCCTCGGAGTGTTAAATGACCAAAATGCCCTCATTGGTCAAATGATCAGAACAAGCTTGACACATTTGAGATCCTAACCGATCGTATCGTATCAATTTTTGAATGCTTGATCGAAGACATTGATTACAAGGCTCCCTTTGAGATAGGGACATCGTCTCTAAAATCGGTTTAGAATTGTCAAAAGTTCAGTGTTTCATCTCTCCTTGTAAATACCAAGTATCTCTGAGAAATAAATTGTTCCTTTTAGTGTGTTCCAAGTGCACATAAATATTCTACTGTCCTGAACCCTAGGCTGTCTTTCGATACGAAATATGGCTTTTATCAAACCGAAATATACCTATGTATCTGAACAAAAAAAAGAAAGAAAGAGAAAAAGAAAATAAAATAAAAATTTATATGCTCGCTAGTTACCGTTTACTCGAAAACTAAATTTTACTTTATATTCACTGTTATTACCGATTAACAATGAATGCTACCGAATATTATTATTATCGATCATTATCGACTATCACCGATTAATATTGTCATTACTTATACCGTTACCGGGATATTTTGGGATAGAGTATGAAGTTACCGTAGGTTCAGCCCTGGTCAGGCTGGTAATTCCTTACCGTTTCAGGTTCCTATGCTTCGGCTAGGGTAATTCCTTACCGTACCTAAGGTATCCCCTTAGGCTGGCACCTACGCCCTATGGGCCTAGGTTAATGCCCGTTATAGTTGCAGTTCTGGGGAACTGCATACCGGAGTTTGGTTGGAGGGTAGAAAGAAAATCTAAAATGAACCTTATCGCTAACATTATATAACCGTGAAATAACGTGCAACACACCGTTACTTAATATGTGTTAACTTACACTGTTGGAACACACTAGGAACCGAACTCTCTAATTCCACCTCCGTACATTAATAGCCTATAAATCTTGTCTAATTCTCGATAATTGAATAAAGAACAAGTACCGTTATTCTCAAGTATAACGTTACCCTAAAATATCGAAAAAGAAACGAAGACCGTTACTGCGTGGAGCATCATGAAAATGTTATGCCTACCATATATCTGCATGAGCTTATAGCATCTTTTGGTAGTTTTGTATTACTGAGCTTTTCCAAGCTCACGTTGTTTTTACCATCGCAGGTTAAAGAAATATATCATGGTATAACGTTTGACATCAGTGTTCGGAGTTCTCTCGGCGTTGCTTTTGGAGTACGGTACCGACATAGTTAGTGGGCATGCATATCATTATTGTTTCATGATAGTGTCTGTAAAATGTTTTCTGAAATTCTGTTATATGTTTAAATGATTTCATGAAAGAATATTTTCAACAAAAGTTACTGTTATAATTTAATATGTATTTTTCGGAGAAAATGTTTTATGTGTATTTTTACCGTGGGTCGCTCCTGTGACCCTAATGTGGCTTCCTAGGATCCGTCGTAACGCATAGGCGGGTCTAGGGGGTTACATTTTATCACTTGTCAATGTTTGGGGTCAGGATTCATATGATATTAACTCAACATCCTTAATGTGATATGTGTATTTGAAAGTATAGAAAACATTATGTGCATAATACTTTTCACTATAGATGCATAAATACTTTCACCCATGCACTCTATTCACTACAGAAAAAAGGTCTTTAGTGACATTTTTAAGCGCTGTTAAAAACTCTCCCGACGATAAAAAGAGCACCGCAAGAAGCGCCGCAAATGGTCGAGCCAAACGCTGCTAAATAACATGTCTAACAAACGCCACTAAAGTATGTGCCTATAGCGGCGTTTGCTCAAAAAATGCCGCTAAAAACCTATTTTCCTGCAGTGATTTCTTTCATTGTCTTTGAACAATATTTCAAATGATGGTGAAGTCTTGATGCATAAAGTTGTGTACATTTCTTCACATTATTCATTGTTTATCATTCCAAAACTTTTATTAATATATAAAGCTTGGACAGAGCTATCATTTTTTTATTTGATCCCTAAGGATTCAAATTCCTAGAAAAAAAATTAACTTCTAATTAGTTTTAACTTAGGAAATGAATGAGTCAATATTCTTTTTTGTGTGGATAAATGGTGTGTTATATTTACCCGGAAGCAGCGAGCTACTACAAAGTACATCAAGAATCAAGTAATAGGAGGACCTAACTCAATCGATCCCCCAAATTGTACAAAGGCGTCTACTATCACTATTATGTCTATCTGTTTTGAATCTATACAGTCGTATACTAATGGTGTATTTTAAAGTATCAGAAAGTTCGTCGCTAGAGCGTGAGACTCTTCTAAAAGTTCTTGCATTGCGTTCTTCCCATATGATATAAAGATAACCTGTCCATGCTAATTTTAAAATCGTAGTAAGAAGGGATTTACCCTTCCAGTTAGTGGCAACCCATTGAAGGTTTTTTTCCCACTGGCTCGGTTGATGAACCATCCCACATGCATACAAAATCTTTCTCCATAGTGCCAGCGAATAAGGGCATTCTGAGAAAAGGTGGTCCCTAGTTTCCGAACCGACATCACAAAGAACAGACTGAGATGTATCGACAATACCCCACTGCAGTAGTCTATTCTTTGTGAGAACTCTATTTAGGATGATCATCCATGAGATCGATGGAATACTTTGGGATGTGTTTGGGAAACCAGATAAGTTTTTGCCATTGTACTTTATCATGGGATATTCTCGCCTTCTCCTAAATCCATCTAGTAGTCACGCTACCATAAGTCCCTATTTCAAAAATATTTTCTGCCAACGGTCTGAGTTTGAGCAATTTTCGAATAGTCCAGCTGAAATGGGGTTTAATATCAATCTGCCATAAATCCACTCATTTCAGCACATATGTGTGTATACACGCAACCCAAAGGGATCCCTCTCCAACTATGATGGCCTTCAACAACTGTAAGTTGCAAGTGTTATTCCAACAGGTGAGGTTCTTGAGGTCGAGACCACCTTCAGATTTGGTTCTACAGATTTGGTCCCAACTTACACGAGCGTCATGGACTGGGGAGTTGTCCCCCTTCCAAAAAAATCGCATACAAATTTGGTCAATATGAGCAATTACAGACTTTGGTAGGATGAGTTGCCTACTTAAGAAATTGAAAATGCTAAACAAGATTGCCTTGATTAATTGTATACGACCACCATAACTCAACTTCATGTGAGACCATACAGCTAGTTTTTCTTTGATCTTTTCAAGTAGAAGGGTACAATCCCTTACCGTGAGCTTCCTTGTCACTAGTGGAACTCCAAGGTAACGCACTGGGAGATGTCCATGCTTAAACCCCGTCGCTCTACAAATGCTATCAATATCAGCCGATGAGATGCCACAAGTATAGAATTCGGTTTTTGCTGAGTTGAGTCGAAGACCAGAGATTGTATAGAAGCGTTCCAGAGTGCTCAAAATGCCTAGAACAAAATCAGGAGAGCCATGGCAAAATATGAGGAGATCATCCGCGAAACACAAGTGCGTGAGAGGAAGCTTGCTGCACTTCGGATGATACTTGAAAAATTTCCCCTGCGCGGCAACATTAAGGAGAGCCAAGAGAACATTCATCACCATCACGAAGAGATAGGGGGATGAGGGATCATCCTGTCAAATCCCTCTGCCACCTCTAAAGTAACCCACAAGACTACCATTCAATGAAATAGAGAATCTGGTGGTTGTAACACAATGTTGAATCCAACCTCGAAACAAAGAAGGGAAATGGGTCAATATTCATTTATATCATTTGTGTATATACATGCAAAAAACCATTGATGACAAATATACCTAAAATGAATAATTCTATAAATTATTTTATTTATGACTAGTTTAAAATAGAATAATCTATGGTAAAATTACTACACTAGGGCATACTATGTAGCAGTTCATACCATAATAATATTATAATATTAATCATACCACTAGGTTTGAAAGAACTCGTTGCACAAATTATGAAATTTGCTATAACAACCCTAACCAAATTCAAAGGCCTGAGTGGATCCATAGCGTGACATTAGGCCACCAAAGCAACCATCGAAATGAATTAGATAGTGTGTTGGGTTCAATTTTGGTTCGAAATGTTATATAAAGGGGTACCTAAGAGGGTTAGAAATGCGATGCGAGATATGTTGTGGTTGTTCGATGGTTCTTATTTTCTGTGTGATTGTTTCAACAATGTATTGCGTGAGACTAATGAGATGACCAGAGCCGTCCTTGAGCCTGGGCAACAGGGGCGACGGCCCAGGGCCCCAGGGCGGCAGAGCCCACTGGCCACTAAAAAAATAGCTACGGTTATTAGAGCCCATTTAAATCTGATATTTTTTTAATCGTCAAACTAAACTTAAAATTATAAAGTGTAAAAAGTGTGTAATTATGAGTTTTTAGGGAATTGGAAACTAAAGCCGGCCCATCCCCTGCTAAATTACTTCTTCACTTTAATTATTTTCTTTCTTTTTTAAGTTTAATTATTTTCCTTATTATTATATTATCAAATAAATTTAAAATATAATCATTAAAAATATGGTGACCCACCAATCATAGTTAATTTTAAAGATGTTGATATCTAATTAGCTTAAGTATTAGTGTATTATAGGGTCATAATTAAGATTATAATAATATTTTAATTTTTTTTAATTTTATATTGAGAATAAAAATTTCATATACACCTATAAATAATATTTACATTGTTCTTGTATTTGCTGAAAAAAAAAATTCGAAGTTAAAACTGTTGAAAATCTATTTGAGATCGTCAATGTCACAAGAAATGTTAAATAGTTTAGCCATTTTATATATTGAGAAAAATATGTTAGATCATATTGATGTAGACAATATTATTAGTGATTTTGCATCTAGAAATGCTCGTAGAAGTTGTTTTGTGTAAGTTGTTCATTGTTTAATAAAATTTCTTGATGTTTTTCATTTGATAATTATTGAGCGTAATAAAAAAAGATTTATATCTTATACACTGGCGGTGGAAACTGAAAGTTTCCACAAGCGCCTTAGTTTTAGAGCTTAGGGTCTTAGTTTAGGGTGTAGGGTTTAAGAGTTTAGGTGTAGGGGTTTAGAAATTAGGGATAGTTAGAATTTAAAATTCATGGTTAAAATTTAGGGTTTAGAGGTTAAGGTTTTGTTTTTAGGATAATATGGTTATATTTCATGTTTTAACTTATAAACCCTAAATTATAACCCTAAACTCTAAATTCTTACCACTATCCCTACACCTAAACCCCTAAACCCTAAAACTAAGGCGCTTGTGAAAACTTTCAGTTTTTCACCGCTAGTGTATAGGATAATAATCAATAAAAAACATAATTTACAAACAAATTAATTTATTTTTATGCTTGTTATTAGGGGCCCAATTTTTATATTTGCCCTTAGGCCACCAAAATCTCAGAAACGGCTCTGGAGATGACATATGCGATGGCTAAGGGGGTCAATCGCCCTTATTGATTTCATGTTATCCTTTAAGTGGACATGCAGCGGTGAGGAAATCTTGTTTTATGCTCGTGATGTTGACACGCTAATAAGAATGATGCAAGATCTTCCCAAGTGCCGGCTTGTGTCTCATCACAAAGTAAACCTTTAACAACCCAAGTCGAGCAAGAATTTTCTTCCTTTTCTCATAATATTTCTCAAACTAAAAAAACGACATATAATGGTCACGTACTACACATGGTAGTACAACATTTACCGATGGAGTGGAGAAGTAGAACCCAACTTAATGCTAGATCTCTTCCACATTATTTAGCTAAAAGAAAAAATGTTGACTATCATCCAATGGATCGAGAAGTAATGAGAAAAGAATACATACAAAGAGGTGCTTGCCAACCAAAGAATCACAATTTTTCTCAACCAGACTTCGGGAAAGGAATATCACATCACTTTAATAAATGTTGGTTTAAGAAGTATTCTTGGTTTGAGTAAAAAGATGTTGCATTTTGCTTTGCTTATCACTTGTTTAAGAATAAAACTACTAAAGCTGTAAGGGATGAATTTATTGTTAATGGGTGTAGAAGTTGGAATAGATCATTTAGTTTAGAAAACATGTTGGTAGGTTAATATTGCTCATAATCAAGGTTTTTAAAAGTATGAAAATTTAAGAAACTCAAAGTCATCATTCATAGATTTTTAAACCAAAAAACTAAGCAAGCTAAAACTAAGAATCAAATCCGTTTGACAACTTTATTCTTTGAATTTTTTTTGCTTCAAGGATTGACATTTCTGGGTCATGATGAATGCAATGAATTAAATAAAAAAAAGAGAATTTTTCTTGAACTTTTAAATTGGGTTTCATAAAATAATGATAATGTATGAAATGTTGTTTTGAATAATGCTTTTAAAAATAATCAAATGATTGCACTTTCAATTTAGAAAGAGCTTATTAATTGTCGTGTAAAAGAAACAATCAAGGTTATTATGGAATATCTCAAAAAGGAAAAAAAATGACTCTGTGTGTGCGTTATATTGATAAAAATAAAATGGTAATGAAACAATTTTTTAAAATTGTTCATGTTGGAGATAACACGACTTTTTCTCTTAAAGAAACTATCTATTCTTTGCTTAATGAGTATTCCTTGAGTTTGTTGAGAGTTTGTGGGCAAGACTATGATGTGGAGGATGGTAATCGTCTGCCCCTTTTGGTGTTTCCACTTAAAAAAGTGGTTTATAGTTTAGGGTTAGAGTTTATGGTTTGGGTATAGGGAATTGGGGGTAGGGTATATTTTTAGGGTGTAGGGTAAATGGTTTAAGATTTAGAATTTAGAGTTAGGACTTAAAATTTAATTTTTTAGTGTTTTTAGTGTTGAGGCATATAAAGCGGAATACTTAGGGGCAGATGATTTTTGTCGATTATGTGAATGCTAATATAAAGTGTGAAATTAATAGTCTTAAAACTCTAATCATGGGAGAAACATACATTGTTTTGCTCATCAACTTCAATCAACTCTTATTGTTTCTAAAAACAAAACAAAAAACTGTGGTTGAATTTTTAATGCATTTTGAGATTTGTTCAATGCTTTTAGAGCATCTTCCAAAAGAAAAAACTTTCTTAAAGAAAAACAAGCTGATAATTTTGAAAAAGCTTTTTAAATTGGTGAAATTTCGGTTGGAAAGAATTTGAACCAAGATATTGGTTTAGGTAGGTCAGGTGATACAAGTTTGGGCTCTCATTATATGTTGATTTTGAATGTGATGATTTGTATTATACAACACGCGAGGTGCTTGATTTGATTGGTAATGATATTTGAAATTATTATAATGCTCGAAAAGCTGATAACATGAATTTTGCAATATAGTCATTTGATTTCATTTTCATGATTTATTTGATGAACAAAATATTTGGGAATGTGAATGAATTAAACAAAGCTTTGCCAATGTCATGTATCATGCCACTTTAACTAAAAAAAAGATTGTAAAACATGATGGAAAACGGGTAGGAGTCTTTCATTACTAAAACCACTTCATTTTGTAGCAAGCGTGACATTTTTACTCTTGATATAAATGTCGTGTATACTCCTTCAAGGATAAAGAAAAGTGGTCGTTTGGATACTACATATGTTCATCATTTTCGAATTGAATTGATTTCTGGAGTTATTATCTTCAACTTCAAGAGATTAGTTACTGTTTTATTATAATTTAAATATTTTATTGATTTGTTTTAAATATTTTTTAACAGAAGCCTTTTATTAAAAAGAGAAAATATCTAAAATTACAATGAGGGTTTACAACAACGAGAGTAAACTAAACACATCATTCGGACAGTTTCTTATGACCATTGAAACAAAAACTAGTCACTTATGATCATAAAAAGACCATTCAAGGAAAGGGTAAAAATCCAACCAAAAGATTCGAACAAAAAAGAGATATGAAAAACACCATTATTCGACGATGAAGGATAAAACCATTGATGCTAACATAAATATGCATATAACAATGAGGCATGTTGACAAAACGATCAATACTGCTACTCAATCATGAATAAAAAATTGGTGATTGTGAGTGCGTATCCAAATTTCGCTCGAGGGTCCAAAGCGGAGATGGTCGACAAGATAACAAAATAAGCACCATCCTGATCAGTCGAGACGATGTCAAATCTAACCTGAGAAAAAGAAAAAGAAAAGAATGACCAAACGACCGAAAAAAGACAGAAAATGTGTCAAAATATAGAGGAAAACGTGAGACGATGCAATAAAAATGTGTTACAAAGGTAAATTTATTCTTAATAAAAAATTAAGAAAAACAAAGCTGATTTATAATAAAGTAAAAGAAATAGAAAGATAATCGGCGGTCGATGATAAGCATCAAAACTGATATCGTCGTTGACCAGACAGAAAAAATTTAAGGTTGTAGCTTAGAGAAAAAATATTTGTAACCTAGCAGTTAATGTTTTTTTAACTCGCCAATTTTTGAAATAAATATGACTGGATGTTGATATATATATATAAATATATTCTATACACAAGCGGTGAAAATTGAAAGTTTCCATAAGCGCCTTAGTTTTAGGGTATAGTGAGTTAGTTTAGGGTATAGGGTTTAGGGGTTTAGGTGTAGGGGGTTAGAATTTAGGGATAATTGTTTCAATTTAAGGTTTAGGGTTATAATTTAGGGTTTATATGTTAAAACCTAAATCCTCACCATATTACCCTAAAAACTAAACCCTAACATATAAACCCTAAATTATAACTCTAAATCTTAAATTGAAACAACTATCCCTAAATTCTAAACCTCTACACTTAAACACCTAAACCCTATACCCTAAACTAACTCCCTATACCCTAAAACTAAAGCGTTTGTTGAAACTTTCTCTTTCCACCGCTAGTGTATAGGATATTAATCATATATATATATATATATATATATATGCGCGCGTGCTTGCGTGAGATAAATGTGTGTATAATATTAATTAGGCTTAATATCACTTCTCATGTACTTTAATCATATTTTTATTTCGATACATGTACTATTTTTTTTCAGTCTATCCCTTGTACTAATATTCTATCTAACATTTCATCCTTTCATCGATAACGTTAAAAAAAGTCGCGTGGTCTAATCAGAACATGTTACATTTAATGAAGATGAAAAAACTATCAAAAAATGGTTTTTTAAAGGAATAAGCGTTCAGTGTGTTCGTCCTGGCAGGGACGGAGGGCTGTTGAGCCCCAAGGGGGCCCCATCCCCTGCTGCCAAATTGTGTTTTCATTAGGATTAGTAATCCTTGTTAACATGGGCCCCTGCTGTAAACTTTTATAACCCTAGGAATAGGATCATGTGCATATACATATAATACAACAATGAACAATCGATTAAGATAAAAAAATAAATTTGAAATTTTAATTTATTCTTTCAACTCAAGTCTGTTGGGTTTTATGGTGCTCGATTTCCTTCAACCAATGTGTTTGCCAGGTTTGGAGAAGATTAGATTTTTGGGTGTTAAAGTGGAAGCTAAAAGATTGGAATTGGACACAAGGATTTATAGTGGTTCGGCCTTCTAACAAGCACCTACATCCACTACCTTAGCCTCCCACTAAGGATTTCAACCAAATTCACTAAAAATTTCGTCCCCTTTTCTAGGCTAAGGAGGAAACCTTTACAACCCTCAAAGCTTTTCTACCTAAAGCTTGAGTAAACCCTCTTTACAAGAGAAATTCTATGCAAACTTGATATTCCTCTAATAGATATTTGTTTGCACTATTTAGCTCTCACCCAAAACCTAAACACTTGAGCAAATTTAACAATGTTTAGCTCACTAGTGTTGTCTATACAAGAAAATGAACAATTGAGATCTAAGACAAAATCTTAATCATAGTGTTGTTGACAATTGAAACATTAGCCTTCTCTTGATGCTTGGAGGTCTCTTTTATACTCCTAATTGAGTTTGTAGTCGTTACTAGCCGTTAGGGTTGAATTGGAGCCGTTGGAGACTTTATTTCCCACCATAAATGCAGTTATGCAACTCTCCGTTTCGAAACACTCGACTCTGTTTCGAAACATCCCTGAAATAGAAAGAGCCGTTGTAGTCTGATGCAACACCCTTTTCTGAACAACCTTGGCCGTATCGAAACGGTCGTATCGAAACGTTGATTCCCGTATCGAAATGTCCTGCAATTTAATAAAGTCGTTGGGAAATAGCCGTGGGGAGTTTTGACCGTTGGGAGTTTTGACCGTTGAGGTCATTGCCACATAGGCATATCGAAACGGGAGTTACCGTATCGAAACGCTATGCAAAATTATCACCCAGATCAAGCCTCGTTTCGAAACAGACAAGGCTATATTGAAACACTTTATCTCGGTGAAGTCCTGTATTGAAACACCTAGGGAGCATTTCGAAACACCTGAGTGGTTTTTCAATGTTTGGCTTTAGAAACCCTTTTAAAATACTTCAAACATATTTTTAAGATATTTGGACTTAAAAGCAAAATTGAAATATTTTCAATTTAGTCCAAAACTATTTTTCAATTATTATATCAAAACATTAGTTCTTCAAAGTCTTTATTCTTCCAGCAAAATGAACATTTATCGAGGCTTGTATAAAGTAAGTAATTAAATAATATTATATTTATTATTTCTTTTAATTTGAGTTGTTTGATCTTATATTTTAATTTTAGTATTAGTTTAGTCAATCTAACTATTGTTTAAGTTGAATTAAGAAAAAAAAATTATAAATTAAATCTAATTCTTAAATTATTAAAGAATTATTGTTAAATTGAATGATAATTTCTAAATTTAGTTTTTATTATGTTAATGAAATAATCTATTATGCTCTCTTAATAATTTATAATTCCAATCTTATGTATATGTAGAATATAGTTTTGTAATTTCTTATTCATATGAAGAATATAATTAGTCTTTTAAAATAAATATTTATGAATTAGTGTTATATTTGCAAAAGATATGTTTTTATACAAACATACAATAACTTGTTATATAAATACAGCTTGCTATGGGGGAAAATCCAACAATTATTGAGCTTTTAAGTGAAAAAGTTGCGACACTTCAAAAAATACAACAAATGGACCTTCAACTGGTACACATGTTGATGCTTCGCCTAATGAAGATAGACCTTCAAAGATAGCTAGAAACCAAGAACCGAACTCTAACTCTAATTACTTGGAGCTAAATCCTGGAAAACGCAAGCAAATATGAGAATATCCTTCTAAACATGAAAGAAATGTAATTCGGAGAGCTTATATTATTGAGGGTCCATATCAACCAGTACTCTCTGAATTCAAAACATCTAGACATGTTTCTCACCCTCGTCAATTTTAAGCTTCCTAGTACA
Organism: Hibiscus trionum; assembly: GCA_030270665.1. Lineage (NCBI taxonomy): Eukaryota > Viridiplantae > Streptophyta > Magnoliopsida > Malvales > Malvaceae > Hibiscus > Hibiscus trionum. Next base: position 2,109,372 of record BSYR01000025.1, on the reverse strand, counting down.
AAAATTTTCCTTCATGGTTAGAATATTCTCCTGAAAAAGATGCTGCCTTTTGTTTTATTTGATTTCTTTTTAGCAAGCTCGATAGTCACCCATCACGTAAGTCTTTTACTATAGACGAGTTTCGAAATTGGAAGAAAGTAAATGGAAAAGAGTGTTATTTTAAGATGCATGTGAGGTTAGAACCTAACTCACCTCATAAAATAGCTAAGCAAGAATTAGAGGATTATTTTAACCAGTCTAGACATTTTCCACAAGTGTTGTTTAAGCAAACACCATTACAAATTGCTAATAATAGGCTCATACTTCAAGCCTCTATAGATGCATTGCGTTGGCTAGCTTTACAAGTACTACCAATAAGAGGTCGTGATGAGAGTGAATCTTCATCTAATAAAAGAAATTTTCTTGAACTTGTAAAACAATTAACCTTTATAACAAAGATGTTGAAAAAGTTGTATTAGAAAATTCTCCAAAAAAATGCCTTTTACACTTCACCAAATATACAAAAAGAGATTTTACATATTTTGGCAGAGAAGATAAATAGTGCAATTCGTGAAGAAATTGGTGAAGAAAATTTTTGTATTATTATTGATGAAGCAGGGGATGTATCAAGAAAGCAACAAATGACTATTATTTTACGATATGTTGATAATCTCGGTCTAGTGAAGGAACATTTTTTAACATTACTCATCTTCCTAATGGTTCAGCAGTGACATTGAAAGATGAAATATTTACTGTTCTTTCTCATTATTGTTTTGACATAAAGAACATTCGAGGCCAAGGTTATGACGGTGCAAGCAACATGCGAGGAAAATGGAATGGGTTGCAAGCTTTAGTTAGCAATGGGTGTCATTTTGCTTATTATGTGCATTGTTTTGCATATCATTTATAGTTGGCACTCGTAGCTGCAGCGAAAGAGGTTATACTTATTTATCATTTTTTCTCCAAATTATCATTTGTTATCAATATTGTTCTAGCTTCATATAAACGTGTCGATGAACTAAAAAATGCTTATTCTGATGAGATAAACCATTTGATTGAAGAAGAACTTAAAACTGGAACTGGTTTGAATCAAGAAAGTAATTTGCAGATAGCAGAGGATACACGATGGGGTTCTTACTTGAGATCAATTTCAATCTTAGTAAAAATGTACAGTGCCACATGTGTTGTTCTATATCAACCCATTGACGAAAGAATTACGTCTTCTAAACGCGGAGAAGCAACGAAAGCTCTAGAGACTTTAACTTCCTTTCAGTTTGTCTTCATTTTACATCTTATGAAGAGAATATTAGAAATGGTTGATTCACTTTCTCAATCTTTACAACGAAAATCTCAGGATATTTTGAACTCATTGCATCTTGTTGAGAGTTCAAAGGTACTTTTGCAGAAATATAGAGATAATGGATGGAATACTCTTTTTATGGAGGTTACCTCATTTTGTGAAAGTCACAACATAGACATCTTGAATATGTGTTCTATTTATAAAGAAAGAGGAGGTCGTGCCCGTTATCAACAAAATTATTTTACAGTTGAACATCGTTATCGAGTAGATATTTTTATGCTGCAGTTGATGTTCAACTACAAGAGTTAAACAATAGATTTAAGAAGAAATTGGTGGAGTTATTAACTCTTTTTTGTGCTTTGGAGCTAAGAGATGGTGACAAAATTTTCAAGGTAGAAGACATTTGTAATCTTGTGAATAAGTTTTATCCGAAAGATTTCACTGAAGTTGAAAATGATGCCTTAAGAACATAATTGTGTAATTATGAAGCTGAGTTATCTCAAAATTCAGGTCTCAAAAAATTGTCGGGAATCTCTAATCGAAGTCAATGGTTAGTGGATACTAGGAAAATCAACATTTATCCTTATATATTTCGCGTGGTAAAACTTCTATCGAGTCTCCCGGTTTCTACATCAAGTGCTGAAAGAGTTTTTTCTACAATGAATGTATCAAGACAACACTCAACAACAAAATGGATGATGATTTTTTTGAGAGTTGCGTGCTTATCAACATCGAAAGAGATATTGAAAAGAGCTTTAGTACAACACTCGTGGATGCATTTCAAGATTTGAAGGAGCGTTGTGCTTTATTATAATTATGTGATAGGTATGTATTTAGTATTTTTTAAAAATCACATCCTTTTTATTATTTACTTTAATTTTATTTTCCATCAATGTTATTCAAAGTTGGATGATGATTATTTTGTTTTTGTTTTTTATGAGATTTTTATTTAGTGATTTTTATCAAGACTATAGATTTTAATTTTTAAGTTATTAAAGATTTTCTGTTGTAATTGAAATCGACATTGAGTACTTATTCTTTTACTTATTATTAATGAAAATGTTTTTGATTAAATAAAAAATAAGACTAATATGCATATTTGATGTTATTATTTATATTTTTAAAATAGTATAAAACTTGAAGTCGATAAAAATATCCGGCCACTGTTAGAATTAAGTTATGGCTCTGTTGAGTGTGTAAAAGTTCTATTATTTACACCCTTTTTAACCCATATTTCTGCTGCATTCAAGCATCATTGCATTGCATTTAGGTTAGTTTTTAGTAAAACATCACAATTATACAAAAGGCACGGATTCTACTAAAAGATGGATATTTTCGCAGGTATCTGTCATAGTAGACGATGAAGGCAGGCGCAGGGCAGAGAAGCAGGAGAGCGGAACTGGACAAGCAACCAAAGGAGACGAACCTGTCAAGGACCTGTCGTGACAGCATGGTGACAGCAGATTTATGAAGAGGAAAAGTCAAGTGGACCTCGATAGATAGAGAAAAATCTGCTCGTCTGTCGTGTGAAAGCCAAATATTTTTCCAAGCCCCGGATCAAAAGATATGTCAAGCCAAAGCTCAAGGAGAGGAAATTCCTAGAAACAAGGATGGCGGCTGCAAAGTAGGAGATTTAGAGATTAAGTCTTTATTAGAATCTTACTTCTAATTAAAGTTGTAATCCTTGTTACCTTAGACAACTTGAGCCCAAAGCTTATATAAGGGCATAGTTTTGACCTAGGAGGGGATCATCCCGAATTCTACCCCATAACCGATAACCAAAACCCCCCTGCCGTTTACCTGTCACCGATATGTTCTAATTTCCCCCAAGGGCTACGGGTTGTTTTGTAAAGTAGTTGTAAGGGTTGCGTTGTTTTAGGATTTTTCAAGTTCAATAAAATAAACTTCAAGTTCTTTTATCTTGGTTTTAATATCTTGCAAGAGCATCGGGAGAGCATTGTGAGGTTATTCATTTACTTAGCATCGGGAGAGTTAAGTATACGAAAGAGATAAGAGCGCGTTCTCTAGTTCATAGTTGAATCATCTCGTGCCTAGGGATAGGGCGAGGTTAAGTGGCTAAGGAAGAATTCATACACATCGGTGTTCATCCTTCGATTCACGCCGGGAGGTATCATCAAAGACGTGACCATCGACAGACTTGTGCCTAGGGATAGGGCAAGGCAGATCTGGGATTCTTGCCAAGCTTGAAGTACGGAGTTGGTGTGTCTGCTGCCGCGACTGCCAACGGACAGACGCCACGACAGGTGCTGTCGGCGACGGGAGCGACGACAGAACTGGAGATCCTAAGCAACTCAATTCCTGCACTACTGAGCAACTCAAGACCAGCCCATTCTCTCTATCTTAATTTCTCAATCCTTTATTTTACGTTTTTACCTTATTATTCTCGTGACAACTCTTAATTATTTCCTTTGCTTTCGTGCAGTAAACAAGGTGAAGTCATTAGCCCAATCCCTGTGGAGACGATATCCGATACTTCGTATCACTTTACTACTTGCGTCGTGTATACTTGCACTATAATTGCGATAGACTATTTTACACGCAACAAGTTTTTGGCGCCGTTGCCGGGGATTGGCAACATAACTACATCTTTCTTTTATTGCACTTTTTATTTTTATTTTTATTATTTTTATTTTATTTTTCTTTAATTTTTCTTTTGTGTTTTCAACTCTTGCTTTTCACGAGGTTTTCTTGTTTATGCGCAGATCGAAAAGAGGTGAAGATCCTGAATATAAATTAGATCCAGAGATCGAACGTTCCTTCAATCTCAAGAAACAACTTCGCCGACTTTTAGACAGAAACGAATATCTCGAAGAACAGCTAGAGAAGATGGCCCATAACCAACCTGCTGGTGGACCTGCCGCCAATCCGCCCGCAGCAGGTGGACGACGGTCATGTCGTGACTACATGCTGAATGATCATGTAGAGCTGGAGACCACGCTGCCGGATATTGATGTTGACAACTTTGAACTTAAACCTGTCATGTTTAGTATGATCAACAACGCCGGACAGTTTAGTGGTTCTGCGACAGAAGATGCTAGGGAGCATCTCAAAACGTTCCAGGAGATCTGTGGTTCGTTTAGACTGCCAGGAGTTAGTCCGGAGATACTGAGGCTTCGGTTATTCCCCCATTCATTAAGGGATAGAGCTAAAACTTGGTGGAATAAGCTTACACCGGGTTCTATTATGACTTGGGCAGATCTAACTCGTGAATTCTTATCTCGTTTTAATCCTTCGCATTTATCTGAGCGATTACGTAATGAAATTGCTACTTTTCAACAGGAAGATGACGAGCCAATGCACGAGGCCTGGGACAGGTTTACCACTCTTCTTCGAAACTGCCCTATGCATGGATTCCCCGTCTGGAATCAGGTTACAAAGTTCTATAACGCTGCCAATCTACAAACTCGCATCCGAATTGATTCTGCAGCGAATGGATTATTATTGGATAAAGATCCGGATGAGGCCCTGCAAGTTTTGAAAAACCTGGCCAAGAATGAGGAGCAGTTTCCGACTGCTAGAAGAGGGGGTAAACGGGTACTAGCTGTCAAGGACTATGAGGCCGACAGCACTATGAAATCACAGGTAGCATTCCTTACTAAAGCCATGAAACACTTATTGAATGAAGAGGATATACGAGGATTTGCTGTCGAGGAAGTTTGTACTACTTGTGAGGGAAATCATAGTAAGGATGAATGCCCTATAAATATAGAAGAGGGAAAATATGTTGGAAATTACAAGCCAAACTACAATTCCAACAACTACAATCCTAATTGGAGGAAAGATCCCAAATTTTCTTGGAGTAACCCTAACAATGCGCTGAATCCACAAGTGCATAATCAGAATCAAGGGGGTCCCCGATTGTTGACGCGACAGCAACAGCAGCCGCAACACCTGCCACAGAACCTGTCGCCGCAACAGCAACAGCAGCCACCACCTGCCACAAGCAGTGTATTGGAACAGACTCTGGCCACTTTTATGTCTCAGACTGGTACATATATGGAGAATATTAATCAGTTTGTCAAAAAGACGGAAAACTTTATGGATGAAACCAAGATGAGGATGACAAATCATGAGGCGACCTTGAAATCTCTAGAGACACAAATGGGTCAGGTGTCCCAGCACATTAAGCCGAGGCAGAATGGAGGTTTCCCTAGCAATACTGAAAATGCTAGACCGCCCCCACATGAGCAATGTAAGGCGATTACTACTAGGAGTGGGAAAAAGTTACCAGGGCCGGAAAAAGAAGCTGAAACAGAAAAGGAACCTGCCTTGGATAAACCTGCCGAGGAAGCTGACCCGACAGGTGACAAACAGACTGCTGCCGATAGGCCTGTCACGACAGCAGAAGCGACAGAGGAGAAAAATGAAGAACATCGTCCTCAGATTCGTATGCAGTGGGAAGGACGTGTAGCTGACTACCGCCCCCCACCACCCTTTCCTCAACGGATAAAGCAAGCTAAGCAAGAATCTCAACTTAAAAAGATTTATGATATTTTTAAACAGGTTCAGATTAATATTCCATTGTTAGATGCTGTTAGGGAAATGCCCGGTTATGCTAAATTTCTAAAGGATGTCATGTCCAAGAAATACAAACTTGGGGAGTTTGAAACGGTAAGGATGGCAGATGGTTGCATGAGTATTCTTCATCGGCAGCCACCCCAGAAGAAGAAGGATCCAGGGAGTTTCCTCATACCTTGTGTAATTGGTGACAAATTTGTGGGTAAGGCACTTTGTGATCTAGGTGCTAGTGTTAATCTAATGCCCAAATCTGTTTTTCAGAAATTAGGTATTGGCAAGGCACGGCCCACGACAGTTACCCTACAGTTAGCCGACCGCTCTTACGTTCATCCAGAGGGAAAGATTGAAGACATTTTGGTAAGAGTGGATAAGTTTATTTTTCCTGCTGACTTTCTTATTTTAGATTGTGAGGCAGACGAAAATGCACCAGTCATCCTAGGACGACCCTTTTTAGCCACGGGAAGGTCACTGATTGATGTGGAGAGAGGAGAACTCACCATGCGAGTAAACGATCAAGAGATCAAGTTGAATGTTCTCCAATCAATGAAACGTGCTGATTTAGACGAGGAGTGCAAGGCCATCATTGAGGTGACTTTTGATTACCCCTGTTTCAGGTCGGGCTGCCGTGATATAAAACTTGGTCACTGCTGCGACAGCCACTTAAAAACCTGTCACGACAGCGACGACGACAGCTTCGACGACAGTGACTCCTCTGCATCCGATACATCTGACACTGCAGGTCAAGAGGAGGTCGACTGGTTAGACCATCGTCCAGGTAAGTTATTCGAACCCTTGAATTACACTTCGGGTAACCATTTAATCCAAAAGCCATCTACTGTTGAACCACCTGTCTTAGAACTTAAGCCCCTGCCAGGGCAGCTTAAATATGCTTATCTTGGTTGTGATAAAACACTGCCCGTAATCATCTCTGCTAAGCTGCCGCAGGAACAGGAACGACAGCTGGTCGACATGTTAAGACAGCACAAAAAGGCAATTGGATGGACGATAGCAGACATTGAGGGCATTAGTCCGGCAATCTGTATGCATAAAATTCTATTAGAGGAAGACCATAAGCCGACTATTGATGCCCAAAGGCGGTTAAACCTTGCGATGAAGGAGGTAGTGCGTAAAGAGATAATTAAATGGTTAGATGCTGGTATTATTTACGCCATCTCCGACAGCAAATGGGTAAGCCCGGTGCAATGTGTTCCAAAGAAAGGAGGAATGACAGTGATAACCAATGATAACAATGAGCTAATCCCAACCAGGACTGTGACCGGTTGGAGGGTTTGTATGGACTATCGGAAGCTTAACAAAGCTACCCGAAAGGACCATTTTCCTTTACCCTTTATTGATCAAATGCTTGACAGATTAGCGGGTAAATCTTATTATTGTTTTCTTGATGGTTATTCAGGTTATAACCAAATTGCTATTGCACCGGAGGATCAAGAGAAAACAACTTTCACATGCCCCTACGGAACATACGCATTTAGGAGGATGCCATTCGGCCTCTGGAACGCACCTGCCACCTTTCAAAGGTGCATGATGGCAATATTCTCCGACATGGTCGAGGACTTCCTTGAGATTTTCATGGATGATTTTTCCGTTTTTGGAGACAATTTTGAGAGCTGCCTCGGCAACCTTCAAAAGGTACTTGAAAGATGTGAAAAAGCTAATCTTGTTCTTAATTGGGAAAAATGCCATTTTATGGTAGATGAAGGGATAGTTCTAGGCCATAAGATTAGCTGCCGTGGGATAGAAGTCGACAGGGCGAAAATAGAGGTCATTGAAAAGCTGCCGCCACCAACAACTGTCAAGGGCATTAGGAGTTTTTTAGGGCATGCAGGTTTTTACAGAAGATTCATTGCAAATTTCTCAAAAATCACCAAGCCTCTATGTCATCTCCTAGAGCAGAACCGACCCTTTGACTTTAACAAAGAATGTACTGAAGCATTCAAGGTTCTGAAGGAAAAATTAGTGACAGCCCCCATAGTACAGCCACCAGACTGGACACAACCGTTTGAGATCATGTGTGATGCTAGTGACTATGCTGTCGGGGCAGCACTTGGGCAGCGCACGGACAGGCTGTTTCACGTCATATACTATGCAAGCAAAACATTAAATGAAGCCCAAGTGAACTATACCACCACAGAAAAGGAGCTGTTAGCTGTGGTGTTCTCCATCGACAAGTTTCGTTCTTACATACTTGGAACGAAGGTTATAATACACACCGATCATTCTGCCCTAAAGTATTTGTTTGCAAAGAAGGATGCAAAGCCTAGGTTGATACGATGGATCTTGCTATTACAAGAATTCGACCTTGAGATCAAAGACAAAAAGGGGACAGAAAATCAAGTGGCAGACCACTTGTCGAGGTTGGACATGGGACAGAGTCTACCCTTAGATGAGACACAAATACTTGAGACCTTCCCAGATGAACAACTCTTTGCTGCCGCAGTCGCTGTCGCGACAGCTATGACGGCAGGTAAGTCTTCTAACCTTCCTTGGTATGCTGATTTCGTTAATTTTATAGTTAGCGGAATATTACCTACTGATCTAAATTATCAAGCAAGGAAGAGGTTCCAAAATGATGTTAAACATTATTATTGGGACGAACCTCTTCTTTTCAAAATGTGCGCAGATCAGGTCATAAGAAGGTGTGTACCACAAGAAGAACAAGAAGACATTCTCCATCACTGTCATGCCTCACAATATGGAGGTCACTTAGGAGGAAATAAAACGGCTGCCAAAGTGCTGCAGTCAGGGTTCTACTGGCCGACACTCTATAAAGATGCACAGGAATTTTACAGAAACTGTGACAGGTGCCAGAGGACAGGTAACATCTCGAGGAGAAACGAGATGCCACTGCAGAATATTTTAGAAGTAGAAATCTTTGATGTTTGGGGGATTGATTTTATGGGACCTTTTCCATCCTCGTGTGGAAACCTTTACATTCTCCTAGCAGTGGACTATGTCTCCAAGTGGGTAGAAGCAATCGCAACGCAAAAGAATGATGCCAAGACGGTCCAAAAGTTTCTGCACAAACACATTTTTTCTAGATTTGGCATCCCTAGAGCGATTATCAGTGATGAAGGGAGACATTTCGATAATAGGGTAATTGCCGCCGCTTTAAAAAAATATGGTGTCAAGCACAAGATCGCGACAGCATACCACCCACAGACCAATGGACAGGCTGAGATATCAAACAGGGAAGTAAAGAACATCCTTGAAAAGATGGTTAAACCAACTAGGAAAGATTGGTCTTTACTTCTGAATGATGCATTATGGGCATACAGGACAGCTTTCAAGACTCCATTGGGCATGTCTCCATTCCGACTGGTTTACGGGAAAACCTGCCACCTGCCTGTCGAGATCGAGCACAAGGCATATTGGGCAATTAAGGCAGTGAACATGGACTTGGACAAGGCCGGCCAGAAAAGGTTATTGGATCTGAACGAAATCGAAGAATTACGGACAATGGCCTACGATAATGCAAGAATTTACAAGGAAAAAACTAAGAAGTGGCATGACAAGAAGTTGCTGCCACGACAGTTCTGCCCAGGGCAGCTTGTGTTGTTGTTTAATTCGAGGTTGAAACTCTTTCCAGGAAAGCTAAAATCTAGATGGTCTGGCCCGTTCCAAGTGGTTCAAGTTTTTCCCCATGGTGCCATTACAATTCAATCATTAAAAGATGGGCACCAATTCAAAGTCAATGGACAACGCCTCAAGCACTATCAGGGGACTGAAGCCCCAAGACTACAGGAAGTGGTTACTTTAGATGATGCCCCACAAGGCATCACTAATTTAACCTAATTTTTTTTTATTTATTTTAGTATTATTAGGACATTAGGTTTATTTTATTCAAATAATGTTTGGTTTTTATAATTTCAGTTTTTAGGAAATAAAGGAGTCAAGAAGAAAAGAAGAAGTGGCCCAAGCCCACTGCCCATCCATCAAGCCCACTAAAACCCATTCATTAAAGCCTGCCGTTCCAGCTGCCGCAACAGACGGACAAGACAGGCTATCAACAGACTGACACGGCAGACGGAGAAGCGTGCGGCAGACGCACAGCAGACGCATTAATACGTGTCAGACGCGTCAGACACGCTATATTCAATCTGCCGCCCCGTTATTCTCGCCTGCCGTTGCGGCATTAAACGGGCAGCTCCGAAACAGCTATAAAACCCCCTTCTCCCTTTCACTTTTCATCACTTCAGATTTTCTCTCTTGCTATTCTCCTCTAGTTTTATCTCTTTTTCTTTCATTTGCAGCCCTTGCAACCAAAAATGTCTTCACGACAAACCCGACAAAACACCGCTGCCGCTTCCTCTTCAGCAGCAGCAGCCCCGTTCGCCAACAAGGAACTATGGGAGGAGCGGAGCTTCATCTATAACAGAGATGCCCCCCATATGGGACTCCGGCCGTTCATAATGAGGGCCATAACAGCACAACTTTGGGAGGATTTTGCCGAACAGCCGGCAGAGCTTAATGACACCCTGGTCAGGGAGTTTTATGCGGCGATCGACAGCAAGACGGCGACATCTGTCACCGTTCGAGGAGTGACAGTTCCTTTCACCGCCAGCAGCATCAACCATGTCTTTGGCCTCTTCCTTGGCCCCAACGATGATGCTCATCAACAGTTCTGGGACACCCTCGACGCTGCCGGCCACGACGCTGTCATGAGGGAATTGACAGAAGCAGGCACGACATGGAGCACCAGTAAGAAAAACCCCCACTCTGTCAACAGAGGGCAGCTACTCCCCGAGGCAAAACTATGGAACGCGTTTATCAAAAAGCGTATCCTGCCCTCATCTCACCACACAACAGTCAACAGGCAGCGGTTGACCCTCATCCACTCTATCATGCACGACAGGCCCATTAACGTGGGCAGGTACATGAGAGACAGCATCCTTGATTGTGCATTCCGCTCGGACTCGCGATTATGCCTACCGTCGACCATCACTGCCCTCTGCCGTTGTGCTGCCGTACCAGAGGACCCATCCGACAAAATTAAGAAGGTTAGCGGCTGGACAGACAGCAACATCTCCAGCCTCATGGAGGTCGTAGCTGCATCTCCCATCAACACCTTCGACCCAAACGCCCCTCCTGCTGCGTCTGATGATGAGCCGGCCACCGAACCTGCCCCCGAAGCCGCCACCAACACTAGTCCGACAGATCAGAACGCCCAGATCCTTGCTGCCATCTTGAGGGTAGAGGAGCGTCAGATGGGCTTAATGACATTCATCCGTGACTTCTCCAATGCTACGGTAAATTTCATTACCAATACTTTGAATTATACGGATGTTAATTTCCCCACTTTCCCCGCCCATTATTTCAATATACCCTCCCCCACACCCACACCACCTGTCTCTCCCCACGGAGAATCTGCCTCCTCCACACCATCCCCAACGGCAGCCGGCAGCCCCTCGGCAGACACTTCACCTCGAGGAACAAAGCGAGCTGCCACTGATGACAGCCCTATTGTCGGGAGGAATTTGGACAGCGCCTTCACAAGAGTGAAACGCATTAAGCATGTGGCCGACAAAAGAAGACTGTCCCAAGCCATCACAAGCGACAGCTGGGACAGCAGCAGCAGTTCCGATGTTCGACTAGTGGAAGAAACCGCCCCTCAACAGACCGATGAACCTGTTGAGCAACCTGCCGTTGAACCTGTCCAGCCACCACCTCAGCGCAGGCGCCGCTATCAGATCCGCGTCAGCAGCAGTAGTGAGAGCAGCACGTGAAAATTTAAGTTTTTATTGTCTCTTATTGCTGCCTGCCTTTATATTTTGTGATGTACTTTTTTTTTTTTTCATGTCATTTTGCATTGAGGGCAATGCAACCCTTGAGTTTGGGGGTGGCAACCCTCCATCATTAATGGAGTCTTTAGCAAATCTTTTAATTATTGTTGTGTCTTTTTATTTAAGTTTTTTTTTTTTAAAAAAAAAAAAAAAAAAAAAAAAAAAAAAAAACCGTTGGCTTAAAACTGTGAAGTTAACTTACCTGTCATGACAGCTCTGTAGTGGCAGCATCTTTAGGACAGATTAAGGAAAAGTTTAGAGCCTTTCTATAGTTCTGAAAACTTAAACACTTTTGTGACTGTTATACTGCTTAGATTTCTTTTAGCCAAACTAGAATAGGATGCTTAGAACTTGAATAGCCCCTAGAGGTGCCTAACACTGGCTTTAGGAAAGAGGTTTAGCAAAAGAAAAACAAAAACCTAGAGGTGCCCGAAACCGGCTCTAGGAAGCTAACTAGAGGTGCCCAAAACCGGCTCTAGAAAAATTTAGCTTGAAAATAGAAGAAAAAGCATGAAAACGTGCCCTATAAAAAGTAAACCTTGGCATAAAAATTCAAGTTAAGGAGTTGAATATTCTAGAGAAACTAAGAGAGTCCTAGCATATAACTGTTCACAAACATGCACACACTGCACGAGAGCTATAGGGAGATTCCGGACAGATCCTAATCTTTCCGACAGGTTGCTGCCGCCATAGAGAGTGAGCGACAGGTAAGGGACAGTTCACTGTTTGAAGGCCAACACAAAAATTTTCATTTTTCTTTTAAGTCTTAATTGCTTGAGGACAAGCAAAAACTTGAGTTTGGGGGTGTGTTGAGTGTGTAAAAGTTCTATTATTTACACCCTTTTTAACCCATATTTCTGCTGCATTCAAGCATCATTGCATTGCATTTAGGTTAGTTTTTAGTAAAACATCACAATTATACAAAAGGCACGGATTCTACTAAAAGATGGATATTTTCGCAGGTATCTGTCATAGTAGACGATGAAGGCAGGCGCAGGGCAGAGAAGCAGGAGAGCGGAACTGGACAAGCAACCAAAGGAGACGAACCTGTCAAGGACCTGTCGTGACAGCATGGTGACAGCAGATTTATGAAGAGGAAAAGTCAAGTGGACCTCGATAGATAGAGAAAAATCTGCTCGTCTGTCGTGTGAAAGCCAAATATTTTTCCAAGCCCCGGATCAAAAGATATGTCAAGCCAAAGCTCAAGGAGAGGAAATTCCTAGAAACAAGGATGGCGGCTGCAAAGTAGGAGATTTAGAGATTAAGTCTTTATTAGAATCTTACTTCTAATTAAAGTTGTAATCCTTGTTACCTTAGACAACTTGAGCCCAAAGCTTATATAAGGGCATAGTTTTGACCTAGGAGGGGATCATCCCGAATTCTACCCCATAACCGATAACCAAAACCCCCCTGCCGTTTACCTGTCACCGATATGTTCTAATTTCCCCCAAGGGCTACGGGTTGTTTTGTAAAGTAGTTGTAAGGGTTGCGTTGTTTTAGGATTTTTCAAGTTCAATAAAATAAACTTCAAGTTCTTTTATCTTGGTTTTAATATCTTGCAAGAGCATCGGGAGAGCATTGTGAGGTTATTCATTTACTTAGCATCGGGAGAGTTAAGTATACGAAAGAGATAAGAGCGCGTTCTCTAGTTCATAGTTGAATCATCTCGTGCCTAGGGATAGGGCGAGGTTAAGTGGCTAAGGAAGAATTCATACACATCGGTGTTCATCCTTCGATTCACGCCGGGAGGTATCATCAAAGACGTGACCATCGACAGACTTGTGCCTAGGGATAGGGCAAGGCAGATCTGGGATTCTTGCCAAGCTTGAAGTACGGAGTTGGTGTGTCTGCTGCCGCGACTGCCAACGGACAGACGCCACGACAGGTGCTGTCGGCGACGGGAGCGACGACAGAACTGGAGATCCTAAGCAACTCAATTCCTGCACTACTGAGCAACTCAAGACCAGCCCATTCTCTCTATCTTAATTTCTCAATCCTTTATTTTACGTTTTTACCTTATTATTCTCGTGACAACTCTTAATTATTTCCTTTGCTTTCGTGCAGTAAACAAGGTGAAGTCATTAGCCCAATCCCTGTGGAGACGATATCCGATACTTCGTATCACTTTACTACTTGCGTCGTGTATACTTGCACTATAATTGCGATAGACTATTTTACACGCAACAAGTTTTTGATTATTTGGAGAGTGGCTGATTTTGATTGATTTTTGGTCATCATATTGAATTTTGTTTTGTATGGATGGGTGGTAATTGTATCTTAATAATCTTCTGTGCTTTTGAATTTAAGTTTACCTTTGTTGAGAAGAAAAACTTTATAGGATCGTAATTAGTTTTTTTTAAATGGTTTGTGGTGTTTAGGTTCGTGGGATCAAGAATAGTTTATAATATTTTAAATTAAAGAGTAAAAAATATACTTGGGAAAAATATGGTTAAATACATGTTGAGTCCCTGAGAATTTTAGTGTTTTATTAAAAATCATTAAAAAATTAATGATGTTTAGCTGTGTTGTAACACCCCTCGCACGAGTTAGTAGTAACCTAACTGAGGAGTGTTAAAACAAAAGATCAAGGAACAAGCAAGCATGCAAGAAATCGAACTGATTAAAACCTTTGAACTCATCACTAGAAGATGAGTTCCTTAAGTAGCAAGATACCAACAATCTCAATCAATGTATTCGAATAACATACATGTACATGAATAGCATGGAAATAATATATATATATACTTAGGCATGAACCACTCGAACAAGTTACTACATGGGCAAGAAAATCCTTACTACATTCGAATACAAGTATGGCATAGAGGTTCAAACAACCAAACATGTTACCACTTTGTTACATTTCAAGTTTGATCATAATATTCTAGTAGAGCATGCAAGACATTCGAGTATACACTTAGACATGTTCGTACTCAATTTCATTCTATAACATGTATGTGCAACTTGATTTAATCCAAGGTTAAAAGTTCATGTTTAAGTCTAATTATCTATGCATAGCATTCAAGTAAATTTTCCAATCAAGACAAGGAACACAACACATAGATTTAAGATAGTCATGCTTGCAAAAGTATACATTCAATCCATAACACAACAACATGCTTCCAAGAAACTTAATGTCATCTAGATACAAGATTACCCCTCAAGCTCACACTACTCGATCAAGGCAAGAACCATGAACCATCTATACATCTGATTAGGCATCCAAGTATTAAGCACATATGGTTCAAACTTCAAGCATAACTCGATCATGAAAAGCATTCAAGATTTAAGCATTACGATCATCATTTACCAAGTCATGATAATAACAAGTAGGGCATTCGATATCAAGGCATAAACAATGCCATTTAAGTTCATTACAAGCACATAACTCAAGATCATCTTTATATACAAAATTCAAGTTCCAAGATGCATGGCTATCACGATCTAAATACAAGCCTAAGTGCCACCAACTAGGAGGAGTACAAGGTGAATACAAAACCATACTTCTACCCTTTCTTATGTCTTGATTCGGGCTCGAGATAGGTAGCTTTACGACCCCTTTATACATGAGGTTTGGGAAGAACGAAAAATAAGAGTGGTAAGTACTTAGAGTACTTAGTGAGGTAGCAACTAATCTAACAAGTTTGATAGTTTTTAAGTCAACTAATCAAATTTTTATCAAAGACAATCTATTGCCCCTAGATTCTTAAATGGAAAATATTTTAGAAGTGTTTGGGTTCCAAAAGAACTAATCACTTCAACAAAAGGGGATGAGATTGAAAAATGGATTCCTAAGGGGACTAAACTTTGTGCTACTAATGTCTATGGATCCAAAAAATTTGGATACCAACAATTATTTGATTGTCTTGTTTAGGTGTGATAGAGATTGATAACAAGTCCAAATTTGAGGGGGAGCTCTATGCACACAAAGAGAGCACTTGAAGAAGAAAGGCTTCACATCCTCCTATGGATTCAAGTGTGGTAAAATTAGTTGGATTTCTTTTCATTTAGTTTTATTTCTTTTAATTCGACTAGTTTAATCATATTGTTGGACTAACATTGTTTGATTCTTTGAGTAAGGGGGAGCCAATTTTAAAAATACCAAAAGTTTTTAAATGTGTCAAAATTTTTAAACCTCCTATGTTATTTTGAGCCTAATGTCTTTTTAAATTCTTTTTGATATAACAAAAGTGGGAGAAATGATTTGAAAAAGTTTTTTCAAGAGAATAAGAAGGAGCTTTAATTTCATTCAAATTTTAATCTCTTATTCAAATTTTTAAAATACAAAGGGGAGAGAATCTCAAACAATTTTTCAAGTTGATTTTATTATATAAAAAAAAGAGAGATATTGTAGAACTAAATGTTTTGATATAATAATTGAAAAATATTTTGGACTAAATTGAAAAGAATTTAAAATATGTTTTTAGTCAAAAACAACTTGAAAATATGTTTAAGGGTTTTACAAGGCTTTGGAATGACTTAAAGTGTATTTAAAGTAGTCAAAACCATGATTTAAGTGTAACCGTACCGATACGATATGGTACCGTATCGATACCCTTTAGGGTTTCAACTACAATGATTTTCCAGTAGCCAAAACCCGTACCGATATGCTTTGTCATATCAATACGATGTGCTTTAAAATAGCCAATGGCTAGTTCGCGTACTGATACGGTTTTATCGCGTACTGATACGCCCAACTACCCCCAACGGTCTTTTAAATTGCAGGACCGTACCGATACGCTTACTATGCGTATCGATATGCACCAGCTGAAGTGCTCAACAACTACTTCCTTATCGGGACCGTATCGATATAGTTTGAGGAGTATCGATACGCCAAGCTGCAAAACTGCATTTATGGTGGGAAATAAAATCTCCAACGGCTCTAATTCAACCCCAACAGTCCTCAACGGCTACAAACTTAATTAGGAGTATAAAAGGGACCTCCAAGCATCAAGAGATGGTTAATGCTTCAATTGTCAACAACATTATGATGAAAGATTGTCTCTAGAGCTAAATTGTATATTTCTTGTATAGACAACACTTCTGAGCTTAATTGTCAAATTTACTCAAGTGTCTATGTTTTGGGTGAGTGCTTAGAATTGCAAACATATACCTATTAGAGGGATTTCTATTTTGCTTTGAATTTCTCTTGTAAGAGAGTGCTTGATCAAGCTTTGGGTAGAAAGCTTGATCGTTGTAATGGTTTCCTCCTAATTTGAGAAAAGGGGACAAAATTCTTAGTGATTTTGGTTGAAATCCTTAGTAGGGAACTAAGGTAGTGGATGTAGGGTTTGGGTTAGAAAGCCAAACCACTCTAAATCTTTGTGTTCAAAAATTGCATTTTTAGCTTCCACAAAACACCCAAAAATCCACTCTTCTCCACACTTGGCAAGCATCGCGGTTGTGACCATCGAGCTCAACACTTAGCTTCAGTTGCAATGGCTCGATTAACCAAAATTTGAAAATTTGTAATCTCGAGAGCCGTAAAGATAGGACTTAACTCACCATTTAAGCCATCGATAAACTTTCTACACTTGTCCGCATCCGTCTTGATATACTCCGAGCCATACTTGCAGTATTTATAGAAATCGCTCACGTATTGCTCGATGGGTCGACCACCTTGCTTGAGGTACTAGAAATGCTTCTGGCGTTTGGCTAGATATTTCTCGCTTATATACTTCTTCTTGAATTCCTCGACGAAGAATTTCCATGTGACAACATCATCAGGGGTAGTCAAGATCGTAGTTTCCCACCAACTAAGAGCTTCATTAGCCATGAGAGCTATGGCACATTCGAGTTTGTATTCATCAGAATACGGGAGTTGTTTGGTGAGGAATCGAGTAGTAGCCTCGAGCCAATACTCAACTACGTCGGTATTGGCTTTATCAGCACTAATGTTGAGCTAGCTTATCTATTGGAGCTCTAGTAGGTGTAGCAGGAGGAGGAGCAGGATGATCTCGTTTCAAGGTCAATACATCGGACATCTCCTTCATGCTAAGGAGACATTCCCTTTGGACAGATTGGATAACAAGAATTTCTTGTTGAGGTTCGGTTTGTCCTCGAGACTCAACTGGTTCTTGAGGCTCGACTTGTCTCGAATGATTTTATTCGATCCTCATGCCATCTCCTTCATTCGAGGAGCCCCTGAGACTTTCATCGTCCCGGTCGAGTCTTGTCTCAAACATTTTTTTTCTACGATTTAAGATAAGGCAAAGGTTTAGATAAGCAAGAACACAAGCATACTAGAATTACGACTCCTAGGTGGCACAATTTAATCCTATGTGATGCATGATGACCCGGTTTAGTCCTAGGATCGACTAAACCTTAAGCTCTGATTACCACTTCTGTAACACCCCTCGCCTAGGTTAGTAGTAACCTAACCGAGGAGTGTTAAAACCAAACATGAAGGAACAAGCAAGCATGCAAGAAATCAAACCGATTAAAACCTTTGAACTCATCACTAGAAGATGAGTTCCTTAAGTAGCAAGATACCAACAATCTCAATCAATGTATTCGAATAACATACATGTACATGAATAGCATGAAAATAATTCAACAAACACACACACACACACACACACACACACATATATATATATATACTTAGGCATGAACCACTCGAACAAGTTACTACATGGACAAGAAAATCCTAACTACATTCGAATACAAGTATGGCATAGAGGTTCAAACAACCAAACATGTTACCGCTTTGTTACATTTCAAGTTTGATCATAATATTCTAGTAGAGCATGCAAGACATTCAAGTATACACTTAGACATGTTCGTACTCAATTTCATTCTATAACATGTATGTGCAGCTTGATTTAATCCAAGGTTATAAGTTCATGTTTATGTCTAATTATCTATGCATATCATTCAAGTAAATTTTCCAATCAAGACAAGGAACACAACACATAGATTTAAGATAGTCATGCTTGCAAAAGTATACATTCAATCCATAACATAACAACATGCTTCCAAGCAACTTAATGTCATCTAGATACAAGATTAGCCCTCAAGGTCACACTACTCAATCAAGACAAGAACCATGAACCATCTATACATATGATTAGGCATCCAAGTATTAAGCACATATGGTTCAAACTTCAAGCATAACTCGATCATGAAAAGCATTCAGGATTTAAGCATTACGATCATCATTTACCAAGTCATGATAATAACAAGTACGACATTCAATATCAAGGCATAAACAATGCCATTTAAGTTCATTACAAGCACATAACTCAAGATCATCTTTATATACAAAATTCAAGTTCCAAGATGCATGACTATCACGATCTAAATACAAGCCTAAGTACCACCAACTAGGAGGAGTACAAGGTGAATACAAAACCATACTTCTACCCTTTCTTATGTCTTGATTCGAGCTCGAGATAGGTAGCTTTACGACCCCTTTATACCTGAGGTTTGGGAAGAACGAAAAACAAGAGTGGTAAGTACTTAGGGTACTTAGTAAGGTAGCAACTAATATAACAAGTTTGATAGTTTGATAGTTTTTAAGTCAAGTAAACTTTGCTAGGCTTCAAGCTCTAAAGTTCGAACCTAGCTAGGTTTCAAGCATCACAACTTTAGTAGGAAGTCAAATAACCAATACCATACAAGCATTTCATACCAAGAACAAGTATATCATCAAGAATTCTCATGTATGGTAACATATCAATCGGTCATGCTTCATTCATCCTATTTTCATGAATCAATTCACAATCTAACAAGATTCAATCAAAGACCATCTCAAAAAGGATTCAAACAACAACATTTCAATCAATTCAAGCTTAAAACAAAGATATTAAATCAAGAAATCATTCAAATCGAGAGGAAATGATTACTTACTTAGCTTCCTAGCTATCAATCACTCGAAAATCCTAGTTCATGCAAGCTCCAAGTTCTCATTAATGGTTTTTTCTCTCTCAATTTTTTCTCTCTCTTTCTTTTCCTAGTTTCGGCTAAATGAAACAATGAAGGGGATGATGGGGCTTCATCCAAGCTAGTGGCCGAATGATAATCAAGGGGAGGACATGTGTCCAACCCTTGAATTACTTAATCCTTATCATGCAAGCCTTGAATCAATCTTTTAATTTGGTTTATCCCTTATAATTATGGTTACCAAATTAATTCTCTTGTCAATTAAGTCCTTAATCTATTTAATATTTTTTATCACAAGGTGTTTGCACAAATAGGATTTAATTACTTGTACACCAAGCTACTAGGCCCTAATTTGGGGTGTTACATGTGTATAACATTAGTGGTGTGTAGAAGCGTGCGTCATCCGTACTAGAATTTTTAGTACATAAATCAAATTGTGGGATGGCTTTTTAATGTTACTTTTTAATTAAAACTCAATAACAAATAATCCCACTTAAAATCAATCATAAAATTTGAACCTAAATTTTACTAATCAAAGTTAATCAAACAAATCTAAATAGTTAATTTTTTATCTCATCCAAATTTAAATCTTAAAAATAAAGCTTGAATTTTAAACATTAACCATATGTTTGGGTTGTACCAAAACAAGAAAAAGGGAAATAAATTAAGGGAAAATGAAAATAAAACATTTTCCTTATTTAGAAAAAATTGTTTATGTAAAGAGTTATCTTTTTGGTACACAAGTTGTGTTACTAAACCCTAAACTCTAAACTTTAACCCATAAATTATAACATTAAATTATAAACTCTAAACTCTAAACTCTAAACCCTAAATCTAACAAGCTTTGTGTAAACTAAGTTTATATGCCTTGAGTATCAAAGTTTTTTCTTTATTTAAAACAAAAGAAAAAGAAAAGGAGTTGAATATTTCATACTTTTCTTTAAAATTTACTGTTTTAATTATCTCAATTCAGGAGAAGGTTAGGGAAAGAAATTTCCTTAAGAAAATTTAAAATATCTTTTTTCCAGTGACATCTAGCAAGGGAAGCAGCATGAGCACCCGCTCAAGCCCCCACCTTTTATCTTCATAATTTTACAGATTTTCAAGTGATAATCTAATAAGTTAGTGGTTGTTCCTCGTTGTTTTAGTTGTATTTAAGATGTTTTCTTAACAAAACAATAAAAATAATGTGTTTAATAAACTCTAATCATGTTTCCATGGTTTATTAAAGAAATATTAAATTAAAATGTTCAAATTAATGAACATATTTTCGTTATATAAGGTCCATTTTTAAGTTTTCGCTAGGGCCTCGAAAATGTTCGAGACGACTCTCCTTTTATCCCTCATTCTTTTACATAAATTATTTTATAAATATAATATAATTAGAAAAGACTATTATAATAAATAATTTCCTTTCATTTGAACTATTTAACCAAAAAAACTTGTAAAAATAAATATTTAACTTTATTTATCTCATTAAATTTAATTATTTAATAAAATTAAATAAATCTTTTGATTTGTTTTCCTATTCTGTAATTTATACATTATTTAACATAATATAGGGTAAATTTTAGGCATAAATAAAAAACTAACACCATCACATCCTAATATTATCTAACTGGCACCCAAAATCCTATATTTTCCGAAGTACACCATTACAGTGAACTCGTCGTAGAAGTACGGTGAGTTCAAATAAAATATTATTTTTTCAAATTTTTTTAAACTCTCTGTAGAACAACGGCGAGTTTAAAAAATTTTCAAAAAGAAGAATTTTCTTCGTGTTTTAACTTAATTAATCGCATCAACGGATGATTAGCAAATCCTAATTGGAGCTCATCGTGCATGCTAGGCGAGTTTTTTTTTTCATTTTCGTCCTTTAGTAAAAAGTTTGATTTTAAAAAATTTAATTGAAACTCACCCTGCATACACGGCGGGTTCCAATTAGGATTTTCTAATCATCCGTTAATGCGATTAATTAATTTAAAACACGAGATTTTTTTTGAAAATTTTTTAAACTCATCATGCTTCGACAATGAGTTCACTATAATGGTGCTAGTCTAGGAAATATAGGATTTTGAGTCCTACTTTGGTCAAAATAGGACCTATTGGTCCTATATTTGTCTTTATGCCTAAATTTTAAAAAGGGTAAACTACACCACATACCACTCAACTATGGCCCCTTAGTCAAAAATGCCACTGAACTTTAAAATTGTTCAAAACTATCATTGAACTTTAATATGTGACTCGAAAATACCACTTCGCTGTTAACTCTTAACACTCCGTTAAGTCAAAACGACGTTGCTTTGGTGCGGCTGTTTTGAAGCCTAATTTAGGCTAAAACGACGTCATTTTTGCTAGAGGAAAATTATTAAAACCATGTACTTGGAGGGGTTTGAACTCAAAACCTTCAAATGTAAGGGCTAAGCCTTAACCACTAAACTAACTTGATATTATATAATGTTTTACCAGAAATAGTATATATATCTCAAACTAATTCAAATTATTTTATGAAATAAATAATACTATAAATAATATGAATGTATAAATAATATAAAATACTATATATATAAGTGTATTGTTTTTTATTTTTATATAATATTTATAATATAAATATATTATTTTAAAAAACTCAAAATATTCATAAAAATAATAAATTTATATTATAAATAATATATAAAACTCTAAACCCTAAATCCTAAACCTTAAACCACAAATCCCAAATCTCAAAACATAAACCTTATGCTTTGAAGTTTCGAGTTTATGGTTTAAGGTTTTTTATATATTATTTATAATATAAATATATTGTTTTAATAAAGATATTATTTTAATGAATATTTTAAAATATATATATATATTCATATTATAAATAATATGTAAAAACCATAAAAATAATATAATTTTATATTTTATATTATTTACATATTAATATTATTTTTTCATAAAATAATTTAGTTGAACCAAATGGATAAGATTATATAATTTTAAAAAATTATTATTTTAATATATATATATATATTATTTATAATATAAATATATAGTTTTTAAAAAATCCGAAATATTTATAACAATAATATATAAAAAACCCTAAACTCTTAGGTTTGGGGTTTAAATTTGAGTATTGGGGTTTGTGGGTTAACAATTTAGGTTTTAAGGTTTTTATATATATTATTAATAATATAAATATATTATTTTTATTAATATTTTGGGTTTTTAAAAATAATATATTTATATTATTAATAATATATAAGAATAATATATTTTATATTATTTATAGTGTTATTTATTTCATAAAATAATTTGAATTGATCTCATTTAGTTTGAGATATATACTATTTATGGCAAAATATTATATAATATCAAGCTGATTGAGTTGTTAAGGCTTAACCCTTACATTTGAAGGTTTTGGGTTCAAATCCCACTAAGCACATGGTTTAATAATTTTCCTCTAGTAAAACGATGTTGTTTTGGCCTAAATTAAGCTTTAAAACAGCCGCACCAAAATGATGTCGTTTTGACTTAACGGAGATGTTAAGAGTTAACGGCAGAGTGGTATTTTCGAGTCACATATTAAAGTTCAGTGACAATTTTAAAGTTGGGTGACATTTTTGACTCAGGGATCATAGTTGAGTGATATGTGGTGTAGTTTACCCTTTCAAAAATTCTAAAAAGCTGAGCTAGTTAGTTGGCTAAACCCCAATTCACATGAAATAAGTGAAGAATCTGAACTTTGTAGTCACTTTTCTAAAGCATTCGTCATTCAACGAACTTCAATAAATTATACGTTACGAAGGCGTACGTTACATTGTTTTTTTTTTTTTTTGGGTATGGAAAACCGAGGCATTACGTTACTTTTGTTGTTCAGGTTTGGTTGTTTTGGTGTGCTCAGTTCAATGCATACGTTACTTAGCAAGGCACACGTTCTTTTTGCCTTTTCAAGCCATGCGTTACAGGGCACACGTTCTTTTTGCCTTTTCAAGCCATGCGTTACAAAGCACACGTTCTTTTTGCCTTTTCAAGCCATGCGTTACGACTACGAGAAAAAGAGGTGGAAAAGGATAAGCATGACGATTCGTGTCTTTTTCTTTGGAGGTAAACTATATTAAGTTCAATCAATTAACAAAGGTTAAACTGGTTCACTCAATTAAAGTTTTAGTTATAATCAGATTACTCATTTGTTAAAATACAAACGGATATCTAACAAAGTTTAAAAATAATTTAATAAATTTAACCATTTATATTTGAAAAATATATCGTTTTTTTCTCAAATCGCTTGTATATCATCGTTACTACTAGAATACTTCATTTAGAATCATTAATTAATTCAATACACAAATTTATAAAACTAAAGATATTTATAATTTTTTTTAATGTTAGATATGTAATTAGTATCTACATTAAAATTAAACTCATTCAAAACTATTTAAAATTATTTATGAAAAACCTTCAAGTTTTAGTTACTTCTACCACGTCAATTTCTACAAAAAGTTCAGATTTTTCGTATTATTATAAAGTTTTCTTAGTAATTTCTTTACTTGAATAACATCATTATTTCCCAAATATTAAAAAATAAATTTAAGTTAGCGAGTTTTTATTATTAAAAATATTTATTAAATTCTTTACAAGTTGATCGATGTGAAAACGTCACACTATAAGTGCTAGCAAACATTATTGATGCAAGAATAGAAACAGGGGAATTTTGTTTGAATATCGATCCCACGAGAATGATGTATTCAGTTTAAGTATTATGTAGCCACAAGTAATTATGTAAAAGTGGATATTGTGAGTGTAATGGTAGATGCAATGAAAGAATAAAATAAGGTTTAAATGATCAATTGTGGAAACAAACAACAAATATAAAAGAGTAGAGAAATAATGAAATAAAGCATGGATCTCCTCGGTTTAGTTTTGCAGAAAATCAAGTACACTCAAGGAAGTACGATGACTCAATTGACAAGTAAAAAGCAAGCTCGCTACTAACTTTCATTCAATCTTCAAATGCTGGCGCAAAGATGTAGATCGACCTTAACTCTCGTTATAAGTAGAAACTACAACTCTTTGAACAAATGGACCAACTTTCATTGCATCCTCATTCAACTCTTGTTGTAATGATTTGTTAACCTGATTTGTCATTGCATCCATTGATGTCATTAGCTATGTTTAACATTTTCATGCAAACAATAATCAGATCTAACAATTAAATGAGAAAAAGCTAGTAGAAATAGTTTGAACTAAAAGATAAATTTTTAAAGAGTTCATACAGAGCTTAAAAGAAATAAACCATCATCAATAAAGCACAAAATATAATATAAATCTTCAACAAAATCTAATTAAAAGAAGTTTAGGAAGATAACAAAATATTCTCTTGATGTTGCGCTTGAATCCTCTTCTCCTCGAATGATTTACACCTTGCTTCACCTTGGAGATCCAGAAATGAAGCTTAAACCGCCATGTATGCGATGAAAAAACTTGAGGTTGGAGATGATATGAAAATAGAATTCGTGTGATTCTCTCTCTCTTCCCGGATTAATCATTTTATAAGTCGCCCAAGATAGGACATGTGTCCTTCAGGTGTTTTGCGTGACTCAAGGCCGTACAAAATCTATTATAACAAATAATACAACTGGCAAGGTCGTCCTTATCTTTTTTAGCAGACTGGATAACTGGCAGTTACAGTGTCGAGCTGGCTACAGTGGTGAAACTTCCTTTGTAGGGACATTAGGAATACATCGTCAACAAGACAAAATAGGCAGAAATATGTGAAATAAGAGCAACTAAGACTAAGTTAGACAAAATGCAAAAAATAGACGTGAAAATACTGAAATGGATGCAATAAATACTGATGTGGGGGAAATTAAATCTATAAATCCAAGGAAAATACATTCTCTTTAAAGAGCTATCACATCTCCAAACTTGAGTTTTTACTTGTCCTCAAGTAAAATTTAAAGCAGCAAGGTCCAACAACAATTTAAAGGCATTCTAGATACTTGAATCATTCCAACCAACCAATAAATCAATTGCATCGACAAGATAGAAAAATGCATAAACAACTCTACATCAATATATAAGCAAGCATTTTAAGAATACCTAACATCATGCATATCACCTTAGATTCTTTCCACCTATCAACATTTATTTAGTACCACATATAACAATATATATATATATATATATATATATATATATTATGCTTTTTTTTCTTTTTTATGTATATATAGCGAGAGATATCGAACAATGAATGCGCTCTAGACCCCAATAAGTAAGATGTTGTGCAACGAACCCCTAGGAAGTACTTTATTGCAACGACACAACACTCATGCAGTGACAACCTTTGGCCAGATTCATTTTTCTAACGCATGCAGAGGAGTCTTCCCCCTTAAAGCTACTTTATTTTATTGCACTCACATTGGAATGAATTTTATCTATACTTAATAAGATATACTAACAAATATAACACATGCTACAACAAGCCAAAATTAGAGGAATAATGCTAGATATCCTTTACTCAAACAAACAGATACATTAATGTAAAGTTATGAATGCAACCATCCATCATGTATATCCAACCAATTTATCAATAATCAGAATGATTCAATGTTTTATACATCGAATGCAAGCAAACGATTTTTCAACAAAAGAACCTTGCATTTGCTTAGATTTTTTTGAAATGGGGGTGCATTTCAACTCCTATGTGTATACCCCCAAACTTAAAAATTGCATTGTCCCAGATGCAAAAGAAAATAAAATGACAAAATGCAATGACAAGATGTGGTTACAATGATGGATGCAATGATATTACAACTAAATGATATTACAATGACAGTTCAAATGTCATGACAATACAGAAAACAAAATGAAATTACACTATATGGAATGCATGCCTAGTAAAACTAAAACAAACTAAATCAGTCGTTAGGCTCTTGGGAGGAGGAGGCAGAGCATCACTTCGTTTTTTGCTCATATTCTCTTCTTCGCGCTTCTTTTTGCTTTTCTCATTTGATTTCGAGTGATTTCTCTTCTTGTCTTTCTTTGGAATGGAGGCCTCATTGGATTCTTCATCTTCTTTCTCAGGCTCATCTTTTCCATTGAAATCATCAGCCACGTCGGCAATAGGGATGAACAGTGGTGGTGCCTTGTATATCACCATCGCAAGAGGGTTGACCTCTTGTTCATCGACTGTAGCCACAGCTTCCGTCGGTCTCGTGGGGTCTAGATTCATCTCTGGTCCTTCAGAGTTTGCATCCACAATCTTGGATGCAACCGAACTTCTCTCAATATAAACCTTCTTACCAGTATTGTTTTTCTCAACTTGGGAACTATCTTAGTCATCCTCATCAATTTCCTCAACCAAGACTTCATCTTCTTCAGTAATAATGTGCGTTGCATCGACATCCGTAGGGATATTCAAGTCAATGAGACAATCCTTATGATTTTGCTCGACGCCTCCTCCATTGATGTGTCACCAGCCTCACTTACATTGTCAGGAAAATTCACAGACTTGGCTGGTACTTCTTTTGTGGCTGCATGAGAGGAAAAATTATAACTACAGATGATAGGAAGAAATTATGGGAATTCTGGTAAAGCAACTGAAGTGATCATGCTCACTGCAACAAGAGCATACTTATGACACGTCTTTACATAGGCATAGAATAAATTATGTGCCAAATCCATTATTTTCATTGTGGCTACAACTCTTCCCATTGTGCTCGTTACAGCGTGGAGTTTGTCCTCTATAGTCAAAACTTTCTTCCAGACTTCGTCACTTGTGGGGATGTCGACTATGCTAACGCTTGGAAAAAGAGTGGGAAATGTTATGGAAATATATGAAAACAATGCCAAGATTGAGTCTTTTGCATGAAAGTATACACGGTCAACAAGTAATACAATAATAAGCTGAGTATCGAATCCACATGGATTGACCAAGAGTTAACTGCTTTAATTGTCTACTTGTCAAGGAAAAATGTTGATTGATTTGAAGTTGGTTTTGAAAGTTTCTTAAAGAAATGAATTGGAAATAAAACATCGTTGGCAATAGGAGTTTTCAAATGAGTGATGAGCGTTGGTAGAGGATGCCTGATTTCCATGCTATTCATGCCCGTCCTTAATAACGTCCTGCCTTGGTATTATTCGCCGAGTAGATTCAAATATGGCATTGCCTCTGTCGATGGCAATACCCGAAAGAAACCATGTTAAACCCCTATATGTCTATAATGAAGTTTTTCATTAATTAATTTAATTAAGTTCCGATCTATACTCCTAAGGGGTAGATTCACCTCAGAAGTAAGCTCATCTTCTTAATCATCTTCTTTCGAAGCTTCTCTCCTTAGTATCTGGCAACTAATTGTCACCCCTCAAGTCTGTTAAGATATTAAGGTGTAATAAGAAAACAATGCCAGCGGTCGCATGACAAAGAATTTAGAAAATTGAAGTTCATGCCAGATAGCAAAAACAATGCCAACACAATTGAATTATTAACAACTAAACATAAAACCAGCTTTTAACGTAAACATCCCCCAACCAATTGTAAAAGCTTATTTCATGGTTGGGGGTCTATCCACAAAACATCATTGTATCTTAACATCACCATTGAATAAAAATAAATTAAACAAAGAGAATGGGAACGAAAGGGGGTCCATCGATGCAACCCTTCAATGGCTCCAAGCCCTCGGTCAAGTTGGTCGAACCACGTCACTCCTCGGTGCAGCCTTCCTGCCAATCCAATCTCCCTTTTTCTTCTTATATCAATGTTCGATCATTGAAATAGGCAAGCACATGACACCTATATGTGCATTATCCTCAATGCATGTAGACATATATAAACTCATGAAAATAAAAATAAAATGCATGAACATATGAAATAAAAATGAATGCAAAGAGTTTTAAGAGGAGGGGGACTCCCCATCAGAGGGTTCTTCACGTGTGACGCGGATCTTTCTCTTGACGAAGCTCCCACGACCGGAAGCCATGCATTTCCTTCTTTTCATGCTTGGCTTCGAGGTGGCAGTGGAAGCTCCAAGATCACAAAGGAATTCCATGACAATCTGTACCGGCTCCGAGGTGGTAGGAGTGGCAACAGATAAAGTATAGGAAGAAGGCGTTGCGGTAGGTTTTTCTAGGATTTCTTCTTCTGATTCTGGTGGTGTCTCTGTCTTGGCAGATTCAACTTGTTCTGGCGAGACTGGGACGGTGGCATTAGAGTTTGTTCGGGTATAAACTGAATGAAGACTGGCTAGCATGTCATCATTAGCAAAGATATTAGTGGGGAACTCAGGGAAGGCTGGCAAAACGCGTGGGAACATTCCTTCAAGAGTCTTTCTGATGGCATTGTCCCTGGTATGAGCATAATGCCAGAGCTTGATATTTTGCTCCTTAGCTTTATCAAATTTTGGAGAATGATCTCTTGGCCCTAGTAGATATGGGAAAGCATTGCCACTGAACTAGCTATCATATGAGTGTTAGGGTCTGCCTTCGACACCTTAGGCTTTGGCATTGGCTCGGTTGCCTTTCCCTCTCTTTTGTCCTTTGACTCGATGGTAGTTAGTCACCTCCACAGGGCAGACGTGATTGACGTTCCCTTGGTTTCTTGGACCTTGTCCGAATCGATCTTTGGCACACCATGCTTCATACAAATATTAGAAATTAATAATAGGAAAAACAAACTACCATTACTCTTTCCAGCACACTTATAGGTTTCCTCGACGATGATTCGACCGACGTTGATCTTGCAACCCATAATAATGGAGTGCAACAGTGTCAACCTCTTTTCCGAGACAGTTTCATTATGGGTAGTTGGCATCAGGTTCGCCTTTAAAAAGTGATTACACCCCTTCAGATGTGATTTTAATGCCAACCGCTTGACTTTCTGGTGTCCCTTCGACGACACAGTCCACTTGGTGCCAAGTTCACACAAATCTTTCAGCATCTTCTGCTTCTTGGCAGTGTCCATTGAATCAACAAAAATAAGATGCTCATCCTTTGCACAATCCAACTCAAACATGGTATTAATATACCCATCATCAAAGCATACACACGTACCTCGAATCATCAAAAAGGGTGAATCCTTGGTTGTCAGATGGGCATAGAATTTTCGGACGATGTTGGAGTAGACTTCTCCCATTTTTTGGAAAAAAAGCTCCCACTTATGCTTAGTTACCACGACCATGAACTCCGGGGTAAATCCCAAGTTTAATCGTTCTTGAAATCAAAATTTGTCTCATGGCAAAACGTTCTTGAAGCAAAGTTTTCTTCATATTTCTTGCGGATCTCTTCGTTGAAGAAGATCTTGAAGGGCGTTGATGATGATGCCATTAAAACAAATTGGAAACTTGAGAGACTTTGAAAAACGAAGAATAAGAGAAATTGAATCTTGGCTTTCTTGCTTGATAAAGAAAATAAAGGGAAAAGTGAAAGGGTTATTTACTTCTTGAAACGGCTAAGGTTTTAAGAAGGTGAAGGGTAAAAGGTTGAGTGTTTTAAGTGGAGTGATTAATGTGGCCGATTTAATGGGGATAATGATGGGCTTTTGTATGTTTGGGGAAAATAAAAAAAGATGACGTGATAAGGGTTTAAGTGATAAGATATGGTGGCGCGATAAGTGATAGGGTGATAAGGTGATTAGGTTGAAATTTTGAATTTCAACTTATCATTTTGGGCGACTAGGGTAGTTTTTTTTCTTCTCCACATCTCCAATCGCCGCATGCCAAGCCTCTGCATTGGCATTCTGCCTGGCACACAAAACCCGCACTTACTCAAAGAAAAACATTTCAACGCAGCAAGGAAAAAAATTAAAAGAAAAATAAATAAATGAAAATTACTAAAAGAGAAAAACATCTAACCTACTATATACAAAAATTAATCAATGATCACGATGATCACGGAATCTCTGCCAGGAGGATAACCTTCTTGGCATTCCCTTGAGTGCCTTCCAAATATGTGAAACCTATGTTTGATTTTGATATAATTAAATCGTTAAGGATTAAATTGAAAAACTTGAAATTGTTTTATAAGTCCCTTAATAAGTTTTAAATCACCAACACTTTAAAACTGATTTGAAAAACTCAAACTCCAAATATTTTCTAAGTGTTCCAAGGCCAAACTATTGAAAACCGTCCAGGTGTATCGATACGCTTCCAGCCGTATCGATACCTTTTTTACCAAATTGGCTACTGGAAGGACGCGTTTCGATACGCGCTTAACCGTATCGAAACAGATTCCATATGTATCGATATGCTCCTCTGTAAAAAGTGAAGGAGTTTGAATGGTGTACCGATACGGTTCCACCCCTATCGATACGATTTTAATTGAATTTTTAATTCAAATTGTTTTAAATGCTTTTGACCGTTGGTGTCAGTTGTTAGGTAACCAAAATTTAAAATGACAGTTGACCCGTATCGATACGGTAAACCCTCGTATCGAAACGGAAACTTCCAGTGAGCTAAGTTGAGAAAAAGGTATCGATACGGTCTTATCCGTTTCGATACACTCCCTATCCCATATCGATACGCTTACGTGCGTTTCGATACCCCCTCTTTATTATGCACAACGACTCTTTCTTTTTTGAGACAGGTATCGATACGGCTCCCCGTGTACCGATACGGATAGCTGCAGAAGTGCATTTATGGTGGAAAGAGAGGGTCCCAACGACTCTATTCAATTCCCCAACCACCCAAACGGCTAGAATTGATAGATGAGGTATAAATTGAAGCTCTTTGAAGACCAGCAACAACTATTGCATTAAAGACAAACATTCAAGCAAAAATCCAACCTCAAGAGTGCTTTATTTTCCAATCTTTTGTAATTCCCAAATTGAGTTATTTCCAATTCTTATTCTATCTTCAAATTTGGGTTGAGTGTTGTACTTCAAGTGACAAATTTGTATTAGAGAGATATACTTCTTGTCCAATTTCTTCTTTGATTATTTGTGAGGGTTTGGTCAATTTTTGGGTAAAAAAATTTGACCGGTTGTGTAAAGGTTACCTCCTAAGCCTTGAAAAGGGGAAGAACAAATAGTGAATTATTGAAATCCTTAGTGGTAGCTAAGGTAGTGGATGTAAAGTTCATGTGGAACTTGAACCACTCTAAAATCCTTTGTTCTTCATTTTTAAATTGCCCTTTCACTCCACAAAGTTTTTAAATCCCAATTCACCCCCTCTTGGTCTTGATCATTCAATCGACCCACTCAACAATTGGTATCAGAGCCTACCTCTTTGAAGGATTCACAACCACAAGAGGAGTTCCTAGGAAGAGTGAGATCAACAAAAAATCAAGCCATGGCTTCTACCTCCGGTTCAAGTATGTATGAGTCACAATCCACCACAAAGTCACAATTCTTCAACGGTGACAACTATCCCTTTTGGAAGAATAGGATGCGCCTCTTCATCAATTCCAATGATTACTTAGTGTGGGATGTCATTGAAGATGATCCTTGCATTCCATTGAAGCAAGACAATGAAGGGAAGATGGTGTTGAAGAAAAAGATAGAGATGAGTGAAGATGAACGAAAGAAGATTCAAATAAATGACAAGGCTCTTCACATGCTTTTTTGCTCCTTTGGACCCGACATCTATTCCAAAGTCTCATCCATTGAGAGTGCCAAGGAAGTATGGGATACTCTTGAGACCACCTATGAGGGAACCAACAATGTCAAGGAAACTAAGATTGGCTCAATCTTAGTTTTGAGAATTTCAAGATGGAGCCCGATGAGACGGTGTCCAAGATGTTTGATCACTTCTCTACCATAGTCAATGGGCTCAAGGGGTTTGGAGAGACTATACCGGAAGACAAGCTTGTCCGGAAGCTACTTTACTCACTTCCCGAATCTTGGGATGGGAAGAGAACCACCATCATAGAGGCCAAAAATTTGAAGACTCTAAAGCTTGATGAGCTAGTGGGTTCTCTACTCACTCATGAGATTATGAAGCAAGGTAGGGAAGAAGAGAAGAAGAAGGAAGAGAAGAGAGTAGAGAAGCTAGAAGTTGAAAAGAAGAAAAAAATGGGAATAGCTGTCAAAGCTTCACTACTTGAGGAAAGCTCTTCTAGTGAGGAGGATGACCTTGAAGAATTGGCTATGATAGCCAAGAAGTTCTCTCAATTCATGAGGTCCAACCGGGGAAGAAAAATCCAAAGAAAGATGGATTTCAAAGGTAAGAACAAAGAAGAAGCAAGGGATCAAATCATTTGCTTTGAGTGCTATAAACCCGACCACATACGTTCGGAGTGCCCTCAACTCAAGAAGAAGGGCTTTGAGAAGAAGAAGAAGCTCAAAGCCAAGCTTGCTACTTGGAGTGATGAGGAGTCATCCGAGGATGATGAACAAGAAGTGGCCAACCTTTTCCTCATGGCACTTGAGGAAGATTCCTTCATGGTAACCTCTAACTCATCATCTTTAGATTTTACATATGATGAATTAAATGATGCATATGATGAGTTACAAGAGGTCTATGATGAATTAGTTGAGAAATACAAGGAGTCGGTCATTAGGAATAAGAAAATTATTTTGGAATTAAAAGATAAAAATGACTCTCTCTCTCAAGCTAATTTAAAATTTGAGAAGAAGATTTTAGGGTTGAAAGATGAACTAAAATTCTTCCAAGATGAAAATGTTGACCTTAATAATCTTTTATCTCAATGTAATAGTGAACACCAAAAGGTGTTAGGTGAGCTTAATAAGCTCAAATAGTCTAAAAATGTTGGTAGTGTAAAGCATGAAAAAGGCGAATCTTCTAAAACAATCCAACCTAAGAAAAAGACCAATTACTACAAACAAGGTAGCTTTCCTAGACATATTAGAACTAAAAAGGATTAGAAGTGTATGGGTTCCTAAGGAACTTGTAAAATCTAATAACATTGTTGCTATGTCATCTTGGATTCCTTAGGGAACCAAGGTATTGGGAGCTAACACTCATGGACCCAAAATGATTTGGGTACCAAAAACAAAAGTTTAATATCTTTGTTTGTAGGGGGAGCATTGCTACAAGGCCAAAGCACAAAGTCAAAACTCATGGTACCTTGATAGTGGATGCTCGAGGCATATGACCGGAGACAAGAGTAGATTCATGGATCTAAAGCCAAAAAATGGAGGAATAGTGACATTTGGTGACAACTCCAAAGGCCACATTAAAGGTATTGGATCCATAGGTAATCACTCTACCATTCTTATTGAAAATGTCTTGTATGTCGATGGTCTTAAACATAACTTGTTGAGCATAAGTCAATTGTGTGATAAAGGATTTAATGTTTTGTTTGATAAAAATGGGTGCAAAATTGTTGACATTAAATCTAATAATATTATGCTCATAGGTAATCGCATAGGTAACATATACATGGTGCATCTAGATGACATACATACATCTCATGCATGTTTGGCAGCACAAAATGAAAATGATGCATGGTTGTGGCATAAGAAACTAGGACATGCTAGCATTAGTGTTTTAGAAAAACTAGTTTCCCTTGATCTAGTTAGAGGTTTACCCACGATTAAGTTCTCAAACGATAAAATTTGTGATGCATACTCTAAGGGTAAACAACATAAATCTTCCTTTAAATCCATTAATGATGTTTCTACAAGTAGATGTTTACAACTCATCCATATGGATTTATTTGGGCCAATTAGGACTATGAGCTTGGGTGGTAAATCTTATGCATTTGTACTTGTTGATGATTTTTCTAGATTTACTTGGGTTCTATTCTTAAGTACTAAAGATGAGGCTTTATAAAAATTCATCACATTTTCAAAACTAACCCAAAATGATCTTGAACTTAGAATTTCACACATTAGAAGTGATCATGGAACCGAGTTTCAAAATTTAGGGTTTGAAGATTTTTTAAATGAAAATGGTATTAGCCACAATTTTTCGGCTCCTCGAACTCCTCAACAAAATGGGGTAGTTGAGAGGAAAATATAACTTTACAAGAAATGGCTAGAACCATGCTTTTTGAAAACAATTTACCTAAATATTTTTGGGCGAAAGCCCCAAACACCGCTTGCTATATTGTTAACTGAGTAATGATTAGGCCAATTTTAAAGAAAACACCTTATGAGATTTTAAAATCTAAAAAGCCTAACATTAGCTATTTTCACCCTTTTGGTTGCAAATGTTTTGTTTTAAATAATGGAAAAGACAACTTGGGTAAATTTGATGCAAAAAGTGATGAAGCTATTTTCATAGGATACTCTTTAACCTCTAAAGCCTATCGAGTATTTAACAAAAGAACTTTAGTAGTAGAAGAATCTATACATGTTGTATTCGATGATAACCTCCTTCCAAGGAAGGATTCTTGTGATGATGATGATGTAGGAATCATAAATGCCTTTGATGGAGGACAAACTTCAAAGGAGGGCGAGATTCCAACAAAAGAAGAGGACACACAAGATCCACCTCTTGAAGCCTTGAAGGACTTGGCTCTTGAGGAAAAGGAAGTGAGCTACTCAAGGGAGTTCAACTATGTCAAAGATGGTGAAATCTTGGGTGATCCATCCAAGGGGGTAACCACTCGATCTTCTCTTATATTAATGAATCATGTTGCATTTATCTCATGCATAGAGCCTAAGAATATAAAAGAAGCATTGAAAGATGATTTTTGGATTATGGCTATGCAAGAAGAGTTAAATCAATTTGAGAGAAGTAACGTTTGGAAATTAGTTGATAGGCCTAGTAATCAATCTACCATAAGAACTAAATGGGTCTTTAGGAACAAGCTAGATGAGAGTGGTAACATTGTGAGAAATAAAGCAAGACTAGTAGCACAAGGTTACACTCAAGAAGAGGGAATAGATTTTGATGAAACCTATGCACCCGTAGCTAGAATGGAAGTCATTAGGATGTTGCTTGCATATGTATGTTATCATGATTTCAAGCTTTTTCAAATGGATGTTAAAAGCACGTTTTTAAATGGTTTTATAAATGAGGAACTGTATGTGGAACAACCACCGGGTTTTGAAGACTCAAAATTTCCAAATCATGTCTTCAAACTTACTAAAGCTCTTTATGGTTTAAAACAAGCTCCTAGAGCTTGGTATGAAAGACTTTCAAACTTTTTAATTGAAAAAGGTTTTGAAAAAGGAAAGGTGGACACTACACTTTTTATAAAAATGTATAAAAATGACATCTTAGTAGTACAAATTTATGTTGATGATATAATTTTTGGTTCTACTAACGAATGTCATTGCAAAGAGTTTGCTAAGCTAATGCAAGGTGAATTCGAAATGAGCATGATGGGGGAGCTCTCATTCTTTTTGGGACTCCAAATCAAGCAAAAGAAGGATGGCACCTTCATCAATCAAGCAAAGTACATAAAGGATATGCTCAAGAAGTTTGGCTTGGAGAATGCAAAACCTCAAGCCACACCTATGAGCTCATCTACAAATCTTGACAAGGATGATGAAGGTAAGTGTGTTGACTCTAAGCTTTACCGTTCTATGATTGGATCATTGCTTTACCTTACCGCAAGTAAACCGGATATCTTGTTTAGTGTTTGCTTGTGTGCTAGGTTTCAAGCTAGTCCTAGAGAGTCTCACCTTATAGCCGTTAAGAGAATCTTTAGGTACCTTAGAGATACTCCTTGTTTAGGTTTTTGGTATCCTAGAGACTCCACCTTCAACCTTCATGCTTATTCAGATGCGGATTATGGGGGATGTAAAATCGATAGGAAAAGTACTTCGGGAACTTGTCAATTCCTAGGTAGTATGCTCATATCTTGGTTCTTTAAGAAACAAAATAGTGTAGCCTTATCTACCACCAAAGCCGAGTACATATCCTTAGGGAGTTGTTGTGCTCAAGTCCTTTGGATGAAGCAACAACTCTTAGATTATGGTATTAAAGTTGAAACCATACCCCTTAAATGTGATAACACTAGTGCTATATGTTTGACAAAAAATCCCATCCAACACTCTAGAACCAAACACATAGAAATAAGGTATCATTTCATTAGAGATCATGTCCTTAAAGAAGATGTGGTTATAGAGTATGTTGACACCTTAAATCAATTAGCGGACATATTTACAAAACCTTTAGATAAAGAGCGTTTTTTGGTCCCTTAGGAGAGAGTTAGGCCTAACTGGCCTATCTTGACCTTTTAGGACCTCTTTTGTGCTTAAAATTGTTTGATCTTATGAAATTGCATGTTTGTGTGTTGTAACTCTTGAAAATATCCATGCCTATAGCTAAGGGGAGTATGATTCTATTAGAATATGCTTAGAACTGCTCATTCATCATTTGCATACTTTTAGGAGGTGTTAGAATCGAGCTTATGGTTGTTCTTTAGGCCTAAAGTGTACTTTTGGGCTTAGGGTATCGATACCGCCCTTCGCGTATCGATACACATACTTCATTGGCTTACCAGACTTCATTTGGCCTTACACGGGTATCGATATGGTTAAACCTGTTTTGATACGAGCTTCAATCGTTTCGATACGGATTGCATCCGTTTCGATACGATCCTTCAACGAGCATTTTTATGGGAATTACTTCTTTACCCCCGTATCGATACACCCTAAGGCGTATCGATACTCGATTGCGTAGACTGCTTTAAATTTGGCATTTAAAGTCTTCAACTTTTACCAAAACTAAAACTCTCAAAACCCTAAAAACCCTAGCCGTTTTCAGCCTATAAAAGGCCTCTTCCTCCCTCATATTTTCACACCTCAACTCAAAAACTTCAAGAGGTTTTCAAATCAAGCAAAGCTCTAAGGCTTTTTCATCAATTTGGTGCTAGGCTTTTCTTCATTCTTCTCTAATCACTATCAAGTTCATGGCACCATCTAGGAAGAGATCTCGTCTACATGGACCCGGTGAATCCTCCAATACCGGAGAGGATGGTCATCCGAATCTTACTCAAATCTATGAACACTCTTTTCAAACCCCCGGAGCTCTCACCTATTTTCGTCAATTCCAACAATACAAGATTCGTCCGGAAAGGGTAATATCTATTCCTTTTCTTAACTCAGAGCGATTCAAGTTTGAATATCTCCCTTTGCTCCAACGTTGGAAGTTTATGGATTTTCTCTCCATTCCCGTGTTTTATTTTCGTGTTTTGGTTTTAATTTTTTATGCTAATGCCAAATGTTGTGCTAATCGTGATGGGGTTGTTACCAGAATTAATTCTTATCTCATGGGCAAGAAAATCACTCTAGATGTCAAATCTATTTGTGAGGTTTTTAAGTTGGAGGATGAAGGCCTTGATGATGAGAATGCTTTAGGCCATGTTCTTAGTGGTTCCGTCACCGCCCTTAATGCTCAAGATCGAATCCTCCATTTGATGGTTTCTTGGTGGCTTCGGCCTTCCGGAGGAAAGTACTATACTATCCGTCAAGTGGATGACTTTTGGATTCGATGCTTCCGTGAGAGGAAACGTCCAAACCTTGCTCGTATCATGTTTGCGGAGATCGTTTATCTTGTGCAACATCGCCACACCACTCTTGTCACTTCTTTCACCTATGGTACGACCCTAAGCTATTTCTTTTTGCAAAAGGATATTGATTGCTCGCATGACTTCCCAACTCCCCTCACCGATCCCATTGATGAACGCTCTCTTGCACAGGGTAAGTTCCATTATTTTAATGGTAGTTGGTTACGTCTATCCGAGCTTCCATCCGAGGCCGCGGAACAATTTGCTAATCCTCAAGGTGAACAAGTTCCTCAAGCTCCTCCACCTCCTCCTCAACCTTCCATGGATGCTCTTATGACCTTCCTCAATGAGCAATTCATGAGATTGCACACGGATATGGCTTCGGGCTTTACCACGATTGATACACGTTTCACAAGCCTTGAAACACGGATGACGAACGTGGAGAATCGTCTCACCTCTCTTGAAGGCGGTCATAATTCTATGAATATTTCTCTCTCCGTCTTCCATGATGAGTGGCGTAATAGCATGAGGAATGATGATCCAATTGAGGATGAAAATGAAGATGATGAAGAAGGCGATGATGATGCCTAGTAGCTTCTCCTTGCATTCCATGCATATCACCTAGGATATTTTTATTTATGCACCTTTGTTTCATGTTTCTAGGATTAAGTTTACTTTATTTTAAACCTATGCTTTGATTTTCTGTTTTGTTGGGTTTTTAAGTTGATGTTATGCTTTATTTTGAACTTAATGATATTTATGTTGCTTGCCTATTTATACCTTTGCCTATGTTATGCACTTTACTTTGTCTCAAATATTTTTGATCTAACAAAAAGGGGGAGAGGGAAGCTCACAACACTAATTTTTTTTATTTTCAACTTAAAGTTACCTAGCTCATATTAAGGGGGAGTTAATTTTACAAAGTTTTTCAAAGTGTCAAAAATTTCAAGTTTTGGTTTTGTTATATCAAAAAGGGGGAGATTGTGAAACCTATGTTTGATTTTGATATAATTAAATCGTTAAGGATCAAATTGAAAAACTTGAAATTGTTTTATAAGTCCCTTAATAAGTTTTAAATCACCAACACTTTAAAACTGATTTGAAAAACTCAAACTCCAAATATTTTCTAAGTGTTCCAAGGCCGAACTATTGAAAACCGTCCAGGTGTATCGATACGCTTCCAGCCGTATCGATACCTTTTTTACCAAATTGGCTACTGAAAGGACGTGTTTCGATACGCGCTTAACCGTATCGAAATAGCGTATCGAAACAGATTCCATCTGTATCGATACACTCCTCTGTAAAAAGTGAAGGAGTTTGAATGGTGTACCGATACGGTTCCACCCGTATCGATACGGTTTTAATTGAATTTTTAATTCAAATTGTTTTAAATGCTTTTGACTGTTGGTGTCAGTTGTTAGGTAACCAAAATTTAAAATGACAGTTGACCCGTATGGATACGGTAAACCCTCGTATCGAAATAGAAACTTCCAATGAGCTAAGTTGAGAAAAAGGTATTGATACGGTCTTATCCGTTTCGATACACTCCCTATCCCATATCGATACGCTGACGTGTGTTTCGATACCCCCTCTTTATTATGCACAACGGCTCTTTCTTTTTTGAGACAAGTATCGATACGGCTCCCCGTGTACCGATACAGATAGCTGAAGAAGTGTATTTATGGTGGAAAGAGAGGGTCCCAACGGCTCTATTCAATTCCCCAACCACCCAAAATGCTGGAATTGATAGAGGAGGTATAAATTGAAGCTCTTTGAAGACCAGCAACAACTATTGCATTAAAGACAAACATTCAAGCAAAAATCCAACCTCAAGAGTTCTTTATTTTCCAATCTTTTGTAATTCCCAAATTGAGTTATTTCCAATTCTTATTCTATCTTCAAATTTGGGTTGAGTGTTGTACTTCAAGGGACAAATTTGTATTAGAGAGATATACTTCTTGTCCAATTTCTTCTTTGATTATTTGTGAGGGTTTGGTCAATTTTTGGGTAAAAAAATTTTACCGGTTGTGTAAAGGTTACCTCCTAAGCCTTGAAAAGGGGAAGAACAAATAGTGAATTGTTGAAATCCTTAGTGGTAGCTAAGGTAGTAGATGTAGAGTTCATTTGGAACTTGAACCACTCTAAAATCCTTTGTTCTTCATTTTTAAACTGCCCTTTCACTCCACAAAGTTTTTAAATCCCAATTCACCCCCCTCTTGGTCTTGATCATTCAATCGATCCACTCAACAAAATAGTATTTCAATCTTTGGCCGTTATCCTTGAAAACTGCTCATGTATTCAAATCTTTGATATCCACTGCTCCATGAACATATGTCTTCACAACTTCAAAGGGGTCTGGCCATCTAGACTTGAGCTTTCTTGGAAACAATTTTAACCTCGAGTTAAATAAAAAACACATTGGCTGATAAATACGTAAATATCCTTGTTTTCATACCTTTTTGTCTTAGCAATTGCCTGCTCTTAAGTTCATGTTATAACATTTAGGTTGCGTTTTAGTTCATTTGGGTGCAGTTTTATCTTTTGTTTGGTATGGTGGTGGAAAGGTGCTGCTTGAGGAGGGTGGTTTGGTTGTGTGGTGTGCAGGACGCATGAATATAGAGTGCATGAAAGCAGTAGAGCTGGGAAATGCTATAGCATTTGAGGACTGAAGGAACTGGCTGACACGTGAGCTGCAGAAAACACGTGAAGTGCAGAAAAGACAGATCTGACATGTGCAGCCGCCAGTACCACCTGTAGATTGTCCTCCTTGTCCCCTTGGGCAGAGCATTGTCGGTGGATATTCCTTGGGATCACCAAAGGAATCTTTAGGGCACCAAACCTTAGGATCCTTCACTATATAAAGGGTGCAATTCCCTCATTTAGAGAGAGGCTGAAGAAAGGTGATAAGCAAGGCTAGGGTTGGAGAGAGAAAGGCAGTTTTTCCCTTATTCTTCCTCAACTTGGTGTCCTCCATCGTTGAAGCTCCAAGGAGAGGCCTCACTGGCCTCGAGAGAGGTGGCGGGCCTAAGACAGTTCGTGGCAGTCCATCGTGGATCAGGAGTTCTTCTTCCCTTCTGTTTGCTTTAGCATTTCTTTATTTCATTTCGATAGGATTGTAATGTTTGATGATGCGTTGAATGTTCACCCAACCATGAATTGATTTTAGGTGGCTTGGGTTTGATGGATGATTTTTATTTAAATGTTTTAAATGCATGCCTATGATTTACAGCTTTAATCGTTGTCTATGCTTTGCTTATGTGCTTTCATTTCCTTAAGGTTGTAAGAGCCTTCGAGAGTTGGCCGTTCCTTAGGTGTAGAATCAGGTTGGTAATCGAGAGAGCTAACCTTAGATCCCTATAAGCAATGGAGTTAGCTGCTGAGAGGCACAACTCTAACATGCCTTAGAGATAAGTGATAGGTTTCAACGGCTAAGAAGGGTAGTACTTAAGGGTAGGGAGTGTTAAGGGTTTACGCCGAGAGGTATTGCCGTAGCATTTCTATCTCCCAATCTTCTGGCTAGAGATAGTTTAGAGTCATCCTTAGTAAATCCTGTCGAGCATAGAAGATGGCTGAAGACCTTAGACTGGGTTAAAAGGCTTATTTTAGTTGTCCAACAACCCAACCAGTCATTCCATAGAGAGTTTCACACATGAGAGATGACTTGTTTGTCATATGATTCACCTCAACGCTATTTACTCTTTTTGCTACAACATTTCTGATTACTGCTTTGATTGCCTCAGCATTACCGACTGCAAAAACAACTTACACTGCATTATACATTAATCGTGTACACCTCCAATCCCTGTGGAGACGATACTCACTCACACATTTTACTACTTGTTCGACGTGTATACTTGCACTACATACGTATCACTTTAGTACACCTAAGCATGCAAACAAGTTTTTGGCGCCATTGCCGAGGATTGGAAATTGGTTGTTCACGGTTTTTTGTTAATATTGCTTGCTATTTTTACTTTGTACATATTCATTATTGTTTTTTTCTTTTCAGGTGTTCTGCTAGTGTATGACCAGAAGAACACCTAGAGGACCCTTACATCATGTTGTTCCGAAGATCAAACATTTCTTACGATTAAGAAGCCGCATTCGAGAAGATACTAGAACTATGAACGGAGTTCAACATTCTGAAGACCCACCTCCACCTCCAGGTAATGGAGATGCTATTGCAAATGGCCAAGGAGTGGCGGCTCGACCTCGAGCCATTAGAGATCATTTGACTCCTATCTTGGATGATTTCTATCCTAGGATAGTAGCTCCAGAAATTTAGGCAGCCCATTTCGAGCTTAAACCGGTCATGTTCAACATGTTGAACACAATCGAACAATTTGGTGGGTTGCCTCATGAAGATGCAAGACAACACATTCGTGCTTTCTTGGAAGTTTGTTATTCATTCCGACATCAAGGAGTGCATGAGGATGTGCTAAACCTCAAATTGTTTCCCTATTCTTTACGTGATCGTGGTAGAGCATGGTTAAGTCGAGTACTGGCTGGATCAATGGAGTCTTGGACAGATCTATGCAAAAGTTTTTTGCTACGGTATAATCCACCCAATAGAAATAATCAGTTGAGAAATGAGATAGTTTCTTTTCGTCAAGCTGATGACGAATCTATGCATGAGTGTAGGGATCGATTCAAGGGATTATTGAGGAAGTGTACAAACCATGGTTTCCATGATTGGACTCAAGTGGTTATGTTCTATAATGGTGTTAACGCTCTGACAAGGATGATGTTAGATGCTTCAGCATATGGTACCCTGTTAGACAAATCACCATAAGAAGCATTCGACTTCCTTGATAGGATTGTAACCAACAATTATCAATTTCCCACCATGAGGCTTGGAACAGGGAGAAGAACTCAAGTAGTCCGAGAAAGTGAAGCTGATGACTCGGTTTCCTCCCAGTTAGCTGCTATCACCGACTTGCTAAAGAACCTCCAACGTCCCAACGAGGTGAAGGAAGTGAAGTCAGCAACCTCTTGTCTCAGATTCGATGGTAATCATCATCTGAGTGAATGCCCTGAGAATCAAGAATCGGCCAACTATGTGGGGAATTATAACTGCAACAATAATCCTTACTCCAATACTTATAACCCAGGATGGTGTCAGCATCCAAATTTGAGTTAGGGTAACCAAGGACACAACAACAACTCTGCTCACTCACTGCCACAGCAAAATCTGCCTGAAACCCCAAGTTCCAACCATAATTTTCCATGGCAAGGTCACAAGGGAGAAGCATCTTTTTCAAACAATTCATTGGAAGCTACATTCAAGGAATTCATGAATATGACAA
Organism: Hibiscus trionum; assembly: GCA_030270665.1. Lineage (NCBI taxonomy): Eukaryota > Viridiplantae > Streptophyta > Magnoliopsida > Malvales > Malvaceae > Hibiscus > Hibiscus trionum. The sequence continues at coordinate 2,066,224 of BSYR01000025.1, read as the reverse complement.
AATATTTTATGGGAACTACAAAAGTTTTGCTACAGGATCATACAACAAACACCAAAAACTATGGATCTTTGTTGCAAAGTCATAATTCATCTCTACGCGCTTTGGAGACGCAAGTGGGATAGATAGCTCAAACCTTGCATGCGCGACCAGAAGGAAGTTTTCCTAGTGACACTGAAGCTACTACGCACCATAGCAAGGATCAATGTAGTGCACTTACACTAAGGAGTGGCATGGAGATTAACAAGGAAGATAAGTTTGGGGGAAAGAAGAAAGATGATCCCCATTCCAACTTATCAAAAGAGCAAGATGACCTACAAGAATCTCCAAAAGAAAATATGGATAAGGAGGAGGGAACAACAAAAGAACCATTGGAGAAAGGACCAGCTGTTGCTACAGCAAAAGACACTACTCCACAAGTCAAGACGGACGAAGTTAGACCCCCGCCTCCATTTCCTTAAAGATTAAAGAAGCATAAGGACAACCTCCAATTCCAGAAATTTATGTATATTCTTGATCAGTTGCATATCAATGTTCCATTCTTGGAAGCCATTGATCATATGCCTACATATGCTAAATTCCTCAAGGATATTGCACTAAAAAGAGGAAGGTCGAGAAACCCGAGATTGTTGCTATAGAAAAAGAATGTTGTTATGTATGGAGCAAGCTACCGCCAAAGAGGAATGATCCGGGTAGTTTTATCATCCCATGTTCCATTGGTGACAGATATATCGGGAAAGCTTTATGTGATTTGGGATCCAATGTTAACCTGATGCCCAAATCTATTTTCTGAAGCTAGGGATAAGAGATGCATGGCCCACCAAGGTTGTGCTACAGCTAGCTGATCATTCCCATGTTCGACTAGAAGAAAAGATTGAAGATGTCGTGGTAAAAGTGGATTGCTTTGTCTTCCCAGTTGACTTTCTAATTCTTGACTATGAAGCAGACAACAATGCTCCCATTATCTTGGGAAGACCATTTTGCCACCGGTCGAGCATTGATAGATTGTGAGAAGGGTGAATTTACCATGAGAGTGGTTGACCAGAAGGTCACCATCAATATTCACGATACCCTAAAATATATGGATGATTCAGAGGAGTGCCAGTGCGTTGATGCTACAATACATGACCGGACTGTAGAGTTTTTTTGTAGTAACAACGTGCAGATGGATGATTTCAAGGAACTCAACAATGAAAAAGATTCATACTTAGAAGACCTCTCAAGGGAAGTAGAGCAGTCCAATCGCATCGAGGCTAGACTAGGTGCACACTTTGAACCTCTTGATTTTTCAGAATTTGTACCTCCTAAACCTTCCCTTGAGCATGCACTTACTTTAGAACTAAAGCCTTTACCATCACATCATAAATATGCTTACTTAGGGAGCAATGAAACTTTGCCTGTGATAATCTCATTTAGTCTCACACCTAAGCAAGAAACTAGTTTGATCAATATGTTGTCTCAGCATAAAAAAACGCTAGGTTGGACTATGGCTGATTTGAAGGGTATAAGCCTTGTTATTTGTATGCACAAAATTTTGCTTGATGACTGTCACAGCAATTATGTTGAGCTCCAAAGGAGACTGAACCCGATTATGAAGAAGGTGGTGATGAAAGAGATAATCAAGTGGCTGGATGCTGGAGTAATCTACCCAATATCTAGCAGTTCGTGGGTCAGCCCGGTGCAATGCATACCGAAGAAAGGGGGCATGACCGTTATAAGAAACGAGGAGAATGAGTTATTGCCTACTAGAACCGTTATGGGATGGAGGATTTGCATGGATTATAGGAAGCTCAACAAGGCTACCAAGAAAGATCATTTCCCCCTCCCCTTCATTGATCAGATGCTAGATAGATTGGCAGGCAAAACATTCTATTGTTTCCTCAATGGATATTCTGGGTATAAACAGATTGCTATAGCACCTGAAGACCAAGAGAAGACTACTTTCTCATGCCCGTATGGAACATATGCTTTTCGAAGAATGCCCTTCGGACTTTGCAATGCTCCACCAACTTTTCAAAGATGCATGCTGGCTATTTTTTCAGACATGGTCGGAGAATTCTTGGAAATTTTTATGGATGACTTTTTAGTCTCCTGAGATGACTTCGACACACGCTTGGGCAATCTAGCTATGGTTCTGAAGCGGTGTGAGGAGACTGACTTAGTGCTCAATTGGGAAAATGCCATTTTATGGTAACCGAAGGAACGGTCTTGGGCCATAAAATCTCGAAGCGAGGCATAGAGGTCGATAAAGCGAAGGTTGAGGTCATTGAAAAGTTACCTCCCCCTACCACTGTCAAGGGAGTAAGAAGCTTTTTGGGACATACTGGTTTATACTGAAGATTCATAAAGGACTTATCGAAGATCTCGAAGCTGCTCTGTAATTTGCTACAGTAAAATCAACCATTTGTGTTTGACAAAGATTGCCATAGCGCATTTCAAGAACTGAAGGAGAAACTTATCTCAGAACCTGTTGTCATTCCACCTTATTGGAATGAACCATTTGAGCTGATGTGTGATGCGAGTGACTACGAAGTGGGTGCAGCACTTGGACAACGCTGAGGTAAACTCTTTCATGTTATCTATTATGCTAGTCGCACTTTGAATGATGCACAAATTAATTACACCACCACCGAGAAGGAATTATTAGCTATAGTATTTGCCTTTGATAAGTTTAGGTCATACTTGATAGGTACTAAGGTTATTGTTCACACCGATCACTCGGTTATTAAATTCTTCGTGACTAAAAAGGATGCTAAACCTAGACTTATTAGGTGGATATTGTTGTTGCAAGAAAATGACCTAGAAGTCAAGGATATGAAGGGTTGTGAAAATCAAGTAGCTGACCATCTTTCTAGGCTGGAAAACACTGTCAAGCATGATAGTAAGTTAGAAATTAAAGAGAAATTCCTTGATGAGAAATTGTTGTCTGCTACGGCAATTCCGTGGTATGTTGATATTGTTAACTACCTTGTTAGCGGTGTTTTGCTTCCTGATTTAACTAGCCAAGGAATCAAGAAGTTCAAGCATGATGTCAGATTCTACTATTGGGATGAACCCTACTTGTTCAAATAATGCGCCGATCAGATCATACAGAGATGTGTGCCCGAAGAATAATGTCATAACATCTTATTTCATTGTCATTCATCACCATGTGGAGGTCATTTTGGAGGAGCAAGGACAGCTGCAAAGGTCCTTCAAGTCGGCTTCTACTGGCCATCAGTTTTCAAAGATGCCCACGAGTTTTGTAAAACTTGTGACAAATGTCAAAGGACGGGGAACATCTCTAGACGTAATGAATGCCATTGCAAAATATTCTGGAAGTAGAGCTATTTGATGTATGAGGGATTGATTTCATGGGACCATTCCCTTCATCTTACAAGGATCTATACATTTTGCTAGCATTCGATTGTGTGTCGAAATGGGTGGAAGCTGTTGCCACCCTAAAGAATGACTCTAGTGTTGTCTTGAAGTTCCTCCACAAGAATATATTCACGAGGTTCGAGGCACCCCGAGCCATAATCAGTGATGAAGGAACCCACTTTGACAACAAGCTTATTGGTAAAGCATTACATCGGTATTGGGTCCGGCACAAGATTGCTACGACATATCATCCACAGACAAATGAACAAGCTGAAGTCTCCACTAGAGAAATCAAGAAAATTCTAGAGAAAGTGGTCAAACCTAGAAGAAAAGATTGGTCCCCAAGATTGGACGAAGCACTCTGGGCTTACCGAACAGCCTTCAAAACACCTTTGGACATGTCTCCTTTCAAGCTGGTCTATGGTAAAGCTTGCCATCTTCCTGTCGAGCTTGAGCATAAGGCTTTTGGGGCCCTTAAAAAGCTTAACATGGATGCTTAGTTGGCTGGTGAGAAAAGGTTGCTAGAGCATAACGAGATGGAAGAATTTCGAGCCCATGCATATGAGAATTCTAGGATTTATAAAGAAAAGACCAAGAAGTGGCCTGACAAGCACATTTTGCCACGTCATTTCTCGGAGGGCCAGCAAGTACTTATCTACAACTCTAGGCTCAAACTCTTTCCGGGAAAGCTCAAGTCTAGGTGGTCGAGGCCATTCCAAGTCCACAAGGTCTACCCTCATGGTGTTGTTGATATCAAGAAGCTGGATGATGATACAATCTTTAAGGTCATTGTTCAGCGCTTGAAGGCATACAGTGGAGCGCCCATCTTGCGAGACAAGTCACATTTGGATCTAGTGGATCCTTAAGAGTTTGCTTCTCTACCCTATCTCCATTATGCTATAGCATGTTCATAAATAATTTAGTTTCCGTAGTTGCTTTAAGTTTGTTTTCCTTTTTTATTTTATTTGTCTTTACATGTGATCTTCGTACAATCCCTATGACCGTACTAAACCAGGTACAGAGGTGGCAGGACCTAAAGGACCATTGGTATGGTTCGCAGAGGAGAGTGGCGTGCAAAAGGAAAAAGTTTTGTCTATATCCATTTAAGGGAAGTTGAAAATCGACAAGGAGATAGCCCTATGTCTGAGGAAAGAGGTGATCCAAAAAAGGAAAGGAGGGGGGGAGAGTGTTCATTTATTTAATACAAGAAAAACCATAACCACTTAAAACCTACATTCTCTCCCCAACTTTTCCCTATCACGCATTAAAAACCCCTTTCTCTTTCCTCTTACACTACGCCGACAACCATCCCCATCACCCTTTTTCCCCATTACTTGTGTCAGTTTTTAGCCGTTTCCCCATTCGCTTCAACTCCCCACGCTTCCAAAATCCTTTTACCAACTTCTCGCTCACTTCTTCTTCTCCAACACTTCATCTTCCATCTTTTTCTTTTATTCTTTTCTCCCCAACTTCAACCCAAAACCAAACTTCTCCCCATTTTCCTCTCGTTTTTCTTCTCCATTAAGGGTACAAAGTAACATGGTGCGATGCAAGAATATCACTGGAACCACGTCGAGTTCCCAAAATAGCCTGTGGTTGAAATCAATAAATTTTCATATGAAGCGGCAAAGGACCGATGGGGGCAACTCAAGGACCGAAAGATGCTTCATGAACAAGGGTTCCACTTCCCTAATGAGGGGGAAGACAACTTCGACCAGGGTGTGCTTGATGTTATAGAAAAGCACCAGTGGAGAACCATGGCCGCTCACCCTGGAGATATATGCGTTCCCCTTGTGCGGGAATTTTATGCGCACCTCACCAGTCCCATGCAATCAGTTGTCTACGTCCGGGGCGAACAAGTAAAGTTCATTGCCGCAGCAGTAAAGAAGTATTTTGGGTTGAAAAATGCAGTAGACCACCACATCAGCTTTGTTATAGGCATAGACACGTAAACCTAAAAGGAGGTCCTAGAAGATATCTGTTTTAAGGGAACAGAGCTGGATCCCTCGACAAAGTCTTTCGAGCGTGGGAGACTCAACCCGGAGGCAAAGATATGGAACCATTTTTTAAGAAATCGATTGATGCCCACCCTCCATACCACCACGGTCCACATCTCAAGACTGCTCCTCATTCATTCGATCCTTCATGGACGAGGGATTGATGTTGGCAAATTGGTAGTCGACGAAGTTTACGCATGTCTAAACTGGGGCAAGAGTCCGCTAGTCTTTCCCATCCTCATCACCGCATTGTGTAGAAAAAAGAAAGTTTTTGAAGACCCCTCGGTTGATGAGAGCATCAAGGGTAAAGATGGACTCACCCCTGCCTAAATCCTAGGACTTAGAGGATTTGATGAGGACGCCCCAGTCGAGATATTGGAGGGCGGAGCTAAGAGCTTTGCTGCAGCAAGGATTGCAACATTGGTAGCTAAAACCAACTACATTAGAAATGAAATCGAGCACATCAAAGCCCAGCACACGACCTACTTCAAATATGTGCACGACCGTGATGATGCTATAGCAAGTTGCTTTGCCGAGCTGCTGCCCAACGCCTCTGTCCAGTTCCCCATATTTCCACATGAAATTCTTCAAGTTCCTTAACCGCAACCACCTCCTGCTACAACAAGTAGATCCTGTCCTCCCCTGCCAAAAAGAAGCTCACCACCGGAAAGAAAGTCGATCAATCCACTACGCCCACCACAGCTGAATAGACCACACCCCAGACTCAGCCTATTGTTGCTGAAACCACCACTTCTGCTCCTGTCACAACCCCAACAAAGAAAAGAAAAAGAAACAAGAAAGTATCTGCTACCGCACCATAACCAGAGCCACATCAATCTGAGCCCGTCAGAATCCCAAGTGACGAGGACCATCCACCCGAGGAGGAAACTCCTACCCCACAAGCTTCTCTAGTAGTGCCCAACCCACCAGATGCTACAGCATCTCGCCCACAGCGCAGCATCAAACATACGGCTGGATGCACCAGGATTGCCCCAGCCACTGAGCCCGACTCCTCTGATGATAATGATGCAGCTGAAGAACTCACCCCAGCAGTTGGGCATGAAGATCACTCCACCGATGACACCAGCGCCGAATCACCTCTACACCCATGAGGTACACATTTTTTCTTTCTTTTTTCATTACATTGCATTTCATGTAGTTTAATTCATTCATGCATTGAGGAAACTGCATTCTCTAAGTTTGGGGGTGTTAGTGTTTGGTGTTACTATTTTTAGTTTGCTCTAGCATATGCATTAGTAGTAGAGAACTAAATGTATGCTATGACATTCTGTTTAGTTCAAAGACAACATGTGAATAAGTTTATGATGCCTAATGACGAATATTGATATGCTTGGATTTAATGGAATGATATACAACTAGTTGAGATTTGTAGAATTGACTTAGGGTTTGGTATAATAATTGTAAAAAACATTACACAATTGCTTTCTATCTCTACTTAAAATGGTTAGAAATTTTTCTAAGGAAGAACTCTAGTAAATGCTAGCATGGAAACTTTAACGAACTTAATTCAAATAGACTCCCATGTACGTTAATGCTTTAAAATAAATGAATAAATGCTACGACATAACTGTAGAAGGACACTCTTCTATGCATTTCAACTTAAAAAAAATAAATGGCTAAAGAAGCACACGAGTGAATGAAAGTTGTCACGGGATAACTCTACCTACTAGCTTGGGGATGAGAGGTATGCTCTCTGCTCATCTAGAGTTAAGGATGGTAGGTCTGATGAGCTGACACCCTTCGTAGCAGTCTCCCTTTTGAATTTTAGGAAGTCTAAACACTATGAGTAAAAATAGAGGGGCCATAGCTAAGGCATGACTAGAGAGCTTCCTTAAAAATTTCTCTTAAGCGAATTGAGCATAGGCTAAGAGCAATTTCGCACACACACACATGCATCCTAGACCTAAGAAAAAAATCTTAAAATCTCAAGTGTAGTTGTTCTTAACAGTTGCCTGTAGCTTTCCGAAGGCTGAAGCTTTGCAATATCATTTCTTTGAGTTAAATCTTTGCCATAGTATTTCTCTTGTTCTGTTCTACTTATTGATTGAGGACAAGCAATAGCTTAAGTTTGGGGTGTGACAACTGCGTAAATATCCTTGTTTTCATACCTTTTTACCTTATAAATTGCCTGCTCTTAAGTTCATGTCATAGCATTTAGGTTGCATTTTAGTTCATTTGGGTGCAGTTTTATCTTTTGTTTGGTATGGTGGTGGAAAGGTGCTGCTTGAGAAGGGTGGTTTGGTTGTGTGGTGTGCAGGAAACATGAATACAGAGTGCAAGAAAACAGGAGAGGTGGGAAATGCTATAGCATTTGAGGACTGAAGGAACTGACTGACACGCGAGCTGCAAAAAACACGTGAAGTGCAGAAAAGACAGATCTGACATGTGCAGCCGCCAGTACCACCTGCAGATTGTCCTCCTTGTCCCCTTCGGTAGAGCATTGTCGATGGATATTCCTTGGGATCACCAAAGGAATCTTTAGGGCACCAAACCCTAGGAGCCTTCACTATAAAAAGAGTGCAATTCCCTCATTTAGAGAGAGGTGGAAGAAAGGTGATAAGCAAGGCTAGGGTTGGAGAGAGAAATGCAGTTTTTCCCTTCTTCTTCCTCAACTTGGTGTTCTCCATCGTTGAAGCTCCAAGGAGTGGCCTCGTCGGCCTCGAGATAGGTGGTGGGCCTAAGAAAGTTTGTGGAAGTCCATGGCGGATCGAGAGTTCTTCTTCCCTTATGTTTGCTTTAGCATTTCTTTATTTCATTTGGAAATGGTTGTAATGTTTGATGATACGTTGAATGTTCACCCAACCATGAACAGATATTGGGTGGCTTAGGTTTGATGAATGATTTTTATTTAAGTGTTTTTAATGCATGCCAATGATTTTCTGCTTTAATCGTGGTCTATGCTTTGCTTATGTGCTTTCATTTCCTTAAGGTTGTAAGAGCTTTCGAGAGTTGGCCGTTCCTTAGGTGTAGAATCAGGTTGGTAATCGAGAGAGCTAACCTTAGTTCCCCATAAGCAATGGAGTTGGCTTCTAAGAGGAACAACTCTAACATGCCTTAGAGATAAGTGGTAGGTTTCAACGACTAAGAAGGGTAGAACTTGAGGGGTAGGGGAGTGTTAAGGGTTTACGCCGAGAGGTATTGCCATAGCATTTTTGTCTCCCAGTCTCCTGGCTAGAGATAGTTTAAGGGCATCCTTAGTAAATCCTGCTGAGCATAAAAGATGGTTGAAGACCTTAGATTGGGTTAAGAGGCTTAGTTTAGTTGTCCAACAACCCAACCATTCATTCCATAGAGAGTTTCACACACGAGAGAGGACCTATTTGTCATATGATTCACCACAACACTATTTACTCTTTTTGCTACTGCATTTCTGATTACTTCTTTGATTGCCTCAGCATTACCGACTGCAAAAACAACTTACACTGCATTATACATTAACCGTGCACACCTCCAATCCATGTGGAGACGATACTCACTTACACACTTTACTACTTGTTCGATGTGTATACTTGCACTACTTGTGTATCATTTTAGTACACCTCAGCATGCAAACATTGGCCTACCTCAAATTGTCTTGGCAATATCTTGCTGTCATGCCATCGTTTTGTCTTTTCCTTGTAATGTCTGGCATGCTCATAGGCTTGTGCTCTCAATTCCTCTAACTCATTTAGGTCTAATAACTTGTTTTCTCCAGCAGCTCTCCATGGCATATCAAGCGTTTTAACTGTCCAATAAGCTCGGTGTTCCATCTCTACTAGTAGGTTGCCTTTCCAAAAACAAGTATGAATGGTAAAGTTCCCGAAAGAGTTTTAAAAACAGTCATATAAGCCCACAAAGAGTCATCTAGTCTCAATGACCAGTCATTCCTTGATGGATTTACAGTCTTCTCCAAAATGTTCTTGATCTCCTTGTTTGAAATCTCTGCTTGGCCATTTGTTTGGGGATGGTATGTCGTGGCAATCCTCTGCTGAATTACATATCTACACAAAGACTTAGAAATTATATTACATTTTAAATGTTTACCCTCATCATGGATAATAACTCTAGGGGCATCAAATCGAGTAAAAATATGCTTGTGCAAGAATTTGACAACGACCTTGGCATCATTAGTTGGCAAAGCAACAACTTCAACCCATTTTGACACGTAATCAACGGCCACAAGGATATATAGGTTATCAAATAATGGGGGAAAGGGACCCATAAAGTCTATTCCCCACACATAAAATAAATCTATTGTAATAATGTTTTGGAGTGGCAATTGGTGTCTGCCAGAGATGTTTCCTATCCGCTGGCATTGATCACATGCCTTGGCAGAGTTATGGGCATCCTTGTATAGTGTGGGCCAAAAGAATCCTAAGTGCAATACCTTGGACAAAGTTTTCATCCCGACAAAGTGACCTCCATATGGTGTTGCATGGCATAGTTGCAAAATTTTGTGTTGCTCGTCTTCTGGCACACATCGTCTTATTACTTGATCGGCATACTATTTGAATAATATTGGCTCGTCCCAATAATATTGTCGTACATCTCGCAGGAAACGTTTCATGGCATTATATGACAGATGTAGTGGCATAATATTGCTTACCAAGTAGTTTAGTATGTCAGCGTACCATGGTATGGCATTGACTGCAAGAAAATACTCATCTGGGAATTCATCTCTTATAGCAGCATTCTTACCATCTTCAAGGTGATGTTCTAGCCATGAAAGGTGATCAGCTACTAAGTTCTCACTACCCTTCTTGTCGCGAATCTTGAGATTAAATTCTTGTAGTAAAAACGTCCATTGAATTAGTCTAGCTTGGCATCTTTCTTTGCCAAAAGATACTTCAATACCGAATGATCTGTATACGACACAACTTTGTTACCAACTAAATAAGATCTGAATTTGTCAAAGGCAAAAACTACTGCGAGAAATTTTTTCTCGGTTGTGGAATAATTCAGCTGAGCTCCATTCAGCGTTCGACTGGCATAGTATGTGGTATGAAAAACTTTGTCACGCCTCTTTCCCAACAATGCTCCGATTGAATAGTCGTTGCCATCGCACATGAGCTCGAATGCCTCATTGCAATCCGGTTCCACGACTATAGGGGCATTAATTAACTTCTCCTTAAGTTTCTGAAACACTCTTAAACAAGAATCATCATATGCAAAAGCGGCATTTTGTTCTAAAAGCAAGCATAAAGGTTTAGAAATTTTAGAAAAATATTTAATGAAACGATGGTAAAAACCTGCATATCCTAAAAAACTTCTTATACCTTTTACGCTTGTCGGGGGTGGCAATTGCTTGATTACCTCAATTTTTGCTTGGTCAACCTATAATCCTCTCTTTTTCACCTTGTGCCCGAGAACAATTCCCTCCTTCACCATGAAGTGGCATTTTTCCAAGTTTAAGACCAGGTTTGTCTCAATGCATCTCTTTAGAACATGCTCCAAACTTTGAAGACATTCCTCAAATGTTTTGCCAAACACCGAGAAATTGTCCATAAACACTTCCAAGTTATGATCAATCATGTTAGAAAAATGGACATCATACAACGTTGAAATTTTGTCGGGGCATTACACAACTCGAATGGCATTCTTCTGAAGGAAAATGTCCCATATGGACAAGTGAAAGTGGTTTTCTCTTGATCATCAGAGGCAATGGAAATCTGATTGTATCGTGAATAACCATCCAAAAAGCAATAGAATGCTTTACCTGTCAGCCTGTCTTAGCAATGGGAAGTGGTCCTTTCACGTGGCATTGTTGTTCAATCTCCTGTAGTCCATGCACACTCTCCATCTTGTGACAGTCCTAGAGGGAATCAATTCATCCTTGGTGTTTTGTACACAGTCATGTCACCCTTCTTTTGCAGGCATTGTACCGAGTTGACCCACGAGCTATCAGAAATGGGATAGATTATCCCGGCATCCAGCCATTTTATAATCTTTTTCTTAACTACTTCTTTCATGCTCGGGTTCAGTCTTATACCTCGAATATTATCCAAGGTCCAACCCAAAGCTTGCTTATATTTGCTTAAGAGTTCCAGTAATCTTCCCTTCTGATCATTAGTAAGATCAACAACAATGATCACTGGCGAAGTTGAGTTTTTACCTAAATAAGCATACTTGAGGTGGTCTGGCAATGGTTTCAGTTCCAATTCTGGTGGCTCCTCAATTAATGGTTTGGGTGCGTTGATCTCTGTTTACGGCTGCGTTGTACTATAAATGATACGCAAATAGTGCAAGTATACACGTCGAACAAGTAGTAAAGTGATGAGTGAGTATCGTCTCCACAGGGATTGGAGGTGTTTTTAGGCAAGCTTAAGCACTCAAGTGTCACGAAATGTAAATGAAGAATGTTGTGGCAATTTAAGTCAAAGAGATGAATGTTGTAGCAAATCAGAGCGGAGATATGAATGCGATAGCAAATAAAGATAAAAGATAGCGAGCTAGAATCAGATAGACAAACAGGTCCTCTTACGAGTGTGAAACTCTCTTGGGAATGATTGGCTGGGCTATCAGATTTACCTATGTTTTACCTCTCTACTAGGTTTTACCTCTCTAACTTAGTCTATGCTCGGCAGGATTTACTCAAGGTGTCCTAAACTATCTCTAGCCAGGAACTGGGAGCAGGAAATGCTACAACAATACCTCTCAACGTGAACTCTAACACTCCCCCTACCCTTAAAGGTCTATCCCTATTAGCCGTTGAAACCCAACACTTATCTGTAAGGTGGATTAGAGTTGTGCCTCTCAACATTCAACTCCATTGTCTATACAGGTTAAGGAAAGCTCTCTCGACCACTAACCTCAACTAACACCTAAGGAAAGGCCAACTCTCGAGGGCTCTTACAACCCTAAGCATATAACAACATAGACAAAACATAGATACGAGCAAGAGATAAATAAACATTCATAAAAGAGAATAAAACATAGTTCATCCAACAACCCTAGCCACCTAAATCAGTTCATGGCTGGGCAAATATTCGAAGTATCTTCGTTCATACAACCCGGTTTTTCAGATGTAAAATAAATGCTAAAGCAACAGAAAAGGTAGAGAAGAACTCCCAATCCGTGTTGGACTTTCAGCGCCACGAACCGCCCTAGGCTTGCTGCCTCGTCTCAAGGTCAGTAAGGTCAGACCCTTGGAGCTTCTATGATGGAGGACACCAAGTGGTGGTGGAGGAAGAAGAAGAAAATAGTCGCCTTTAGTTTTCTCTCCCTAGCCCTTTTTGTTACCTTTTTACGCTCTTCCCTAAATGAGGGTCTTATGTCTTTTATATAGTGGGGGCTCCTAGGGTTTTGTGCCCTAATGATTCTTTGGGGTCCCGAGAATATTGCCTATGCATGTGGGGTACAACCAGACAAAAGAGGATCACACATGTGGGCTATCAGCTTGTGCATGCTACTTTTTTCGTTTTCTTCTCCCATAATTGCTATCCAATTTGCTATAGCATTTTTCCCTCCTTGACTTGCTTCAGCGTCAGCCTGCACAACACCATACCAGCAAATACCCTTCAAGCAGCATCTAATCTCATGAAATAAAGTCAAAACATCAACCAATAAAGATACGTGCAACTATATGCTCTAAATGCACCTACATGCTATGAAATGACCTCGAGAATAAACAAATACTTAAGCTAAAAGGTGTAAAATATAAGCATTTTGACAAGTCATCACACCCTCAAACTTAAGCTATTGCTTGTCCTTAAGAAATGAATAAAAAGAAACAAGGAAAATGTTGTGGCAAAAATTTAGCTCGAGACAGATGCTATGACAAAATTTCAACCCTCGGAAAAGTAAGGATTTAATATTTAACACAATTGAGATTTTAAGAATGATTTCCTAGGGTGAGATCCTTTGTTAGTGTGTGTGTGATTGCATACAATTTAGGCTTAACAGTGCTAGAAAATTTTCTTAATAGAACCCAAGTTCATCCTAGTGTTTGAACTACTTTAGCTTAAAATTTTACTTCCATAAGTGAACTATTTTTTTAAGAGGGTGTCAGCTCATCACAACTACCATCCCTCACTCTAGATGAGTAGGGAGCAAACCTCTCATCCCCGAGCTAGTAGGTATAGTCACCCCGTGACAACTTTCATTCACTCATTTGACATTGCTGCCATTTATTTAAATTCGATTTCCAGGCAATGCAACTCAAAGCGGAGTGTCCCTCTAAAATATATCGTAGCATTTATTAACAGTTTGCTATATTCTATTAGGCACAAGGGAGATTAGCTAAGCTCTCTTTCTTTTTTCTTTTTTTTAAATAAGCTCATTTCAGTTCAATTTCACCAAGATAAGCATAAGTTCAAAAAAAATTCTCTAACACTTTCAAACCTAGAAATCATACAATCGTGTATCAGAACAAGGATTAAGCATCAAATCCTAGAATTTATTCTAGCAATCTCAATAGTCATACATTAATCCATAGCCATGAAAATATGTTCATCATTGGGTATCATTAACTTATTCATACAACTGTCAAGGCGCTAAACAAAATGCCATAGCAAAATATTTGTTTCTACCTATTAATGAAATGCAAATGCACATGCCTAACTAAAGGGCACTAACACCCCCAAACTTAAAGAGTGTAGTGTCCTCAATGCAACAAGATAAAATGATATGCAACTAACTAAATACAATGCAAGGTTAAGAAGTACCTCACTTCTTGGTGGTGGCGGTCTTCGTGGCTTTGTGCTTGAATCCGGAAGACTTAAAGGAGGCGATTGGTGGGTCAACCTCGTCTTGCTTCGGTGGAGGGGTCTGTTCTTGTTCAGCTGGTGTTCCTTGGTTGGTGGAACTTGTGTCGAATTCGTTTCCCTCTACTGGTGTACTTTAAACTCGTTTGACAGTGTGCTTGCTTCTTGTTCTCATCGATGGGGTAGTGCTCTGAGTTTGGGCTAGTGATTTCACTAGCATAGAATGTGTAGGCTCATAATCCTCTGATTCAACTGTCACTGGGTTGACAGGCTCAACGGATGGTTCTTTTGCTGGGGCAACTTCGGTAGGTTTTGTTGTTCTCTTTCTTTTCCTGGGTAGCGGGCTTGCTGTAGCATCAGTGTCCTGGTTCTGTGAGGAAGGCTGAGTAGTAGTGGGGCTCTTGTTGGGGACTGGCGTCTTCTAGGTTTTGGGAGGAGGTTCCTTCGCGTGGGCCTTTAGAGATTCCGGAAAGGCTAGGAAGTCTATGCTGATATGGGGTAGGATCTCCTTGAAGTAGCCATTCATAACAACATCTCTCTCTTTAACATACCCATATAAAATTGCCTAGTCTTCACGCATCTTCTCCACATCCTCTCGGAGACGATTTGTTGAGGCAACTAGGGCAGCAATTCTTGCTGCAGCAAATGTTTTCGCACCTCCAGCTAGTGTCTCTACTAAAGCATCCTCATCGTATCCCTTAATAGAGGGGACCATTTCAGGTGTGATATGACTTTTCCCTAAGTTTCTCGCATCAGCAATAGGATCTTCGAACACTCCTTTCTCTCGATAGAGGGCTATGATGAGGTTGGGAAAGATGAGTGGGCTGAACTTCCTTTTCAAACAAGCATAAACCTCATCCACAATGATCTTTCCTACATCGATGGACCAGCCATTGAGAATAGAATGAAGGAGTAGGAGCCTTGGAATGTTCACCGTTGTCGTGTGAGAAGTGGGTATAAGCCTATTCTTGACAAAGTAGATCCAAAGTTTTGCCTCTGGCTTGAGTCGTGCACGCTCCACTGCCTTGCTTGATGCATCTTAATTGGTGCCTTCAAAGCACAAGTCTTCGAGCACTTCCTTCACATTTTGTGGGTCGGCGTTCTCGGTGAAAGGTGTGTGGTGATCCTCTGAATTTTTCAAGCCAAAGAACTTGTTTATCTTGGCTGCAGTGAACTTGATTTGGTCTCCATGCACGTAGACACCGGACTGTGTAGGACTGGTCAGATGGGCATAAAACTCTTGAACAATGGGGATGCAAAAGTTGTCGGGGTGAGGAATAAAGGTAGCCCATTTGTGGTTTGCTACGACATCCAAGATGTCCTTGTCAAACCCTTGTTCTCCTTCAGTGGGGAACTTGAAGCCTTGCTCTGGTAGCAACTTCCTATCTTCTAGAACTTGGAATCTTTCCTTGGCCTTGTCGTCTAAAAATTTCATGATAACCACGGGCTTAGGTTGGGCACTTCCAGACGCAACATTGTTAGGCAAAAAGAGGGTGAAGAATGGTGAGAATGGAGAAAATTTTTGGTTAGGGTTTTTGAGTTTTGAGCGGGTTGGAGAAGATGAAGTGGGGGTCTTTTGGTTTGCTTTGTTTCGATGTGATGAGAGAGGAAAGTAGTGGGAGTTGATGGGAGGTAACTGACATGAATTGAAAGAGAGAGGGGGTTTTGGGCGGCATGTATGAGGTAAGGAAAAAAAGGGGCTTTAAATGAAATGGTAAAAAGTAAGAAAGAGAACAGACCTAGGCAATAATTGCTAGGGTTTTCTTTAAATGAAAAGGTGAAGAGGTTAATTAATTCCCCCTCTTTTTCCCTTTTTGAGTCGGCTTCCTCTGATGTTAGAAAAGCTTAATTACTTATTCCTTATACCCTTATAAAACAAAGGATTGATGCGTCGTTGCACCCTGACATGCCATATGTGTCCTTGGGGTGCTCAGATGCAAACAGACAAACCTGACATTAAGGCATAATGGAACAAACAGACAAATGGGATTAAAAACCTAGAGTACGAAATAAAAATAAAGATTAAACTACATTACTTATGAACATGAAAACATAAAATGTTGTAGCAAAATATAAAAGAGAAGGAGGTGGTGCAAACGCTTAAGCATCCTGAAGGATGAAGGATGATTTGTCACGCAGGACTGGGGCTCCGTTGTACAGCTTCAGACGTTGTCCATTGACCTTAAATATCGTATCATCATCAAGCTTTTTAATGTCCATTGCACCATGGGCATAAACCTTGTGAACTAGGAAAGGTCCTGACCATCGTGACTTTAGTTTGCCTAGGAAAGGCTTAATTCTGGAGTTATAAAGGAGCACTTGTTCCCCTTCTGAGAAATGCCGCGGCAAAAGATGTTTGTCGTACCATTTCTTTGTTTTCTCCTTGTATAGGCAGGCATTCTCATAGGCTTGCGATATGAACTCTTCCATCTCATTTAGCTCTGACAGCCTTCTTTCTCCATCCAGTTGTACATCCATGTTAAGCTTCTTAATAGCCCAATAGGCTTTGTGCTCAAGTTCCACAGGTAGATGACAAGCTTTCCCATAAACAAGTTTGAATGGTGACATTCCCAATGGTGTTTTGTAGGAAGTACGGTAGGCCCAAAGAGCTTCATCAAGCTTAGGAGACCAATCCTTCCTTTTTGGGTTGACCACTTTCTCAAGAATTTGCTTGATTTCTCTATTCGAGACTTCAGCTTGACCATTAGTTTGAGGATGATATGTTGTAGCAATCCTATGCCTCAAACCATACCTCTGTAATGCTTTAGCGATTTAGCTTGTTGTCAAAGTGGGTTCCTTCATCACTGATTATTGCTCTTAGTGCTCCAAATCTCGTGAAGATATTCTTGTGAAGGAACTTCATGACGGTCTTAAAATCATTTCTTGGAGTGGCAATTGCTTCAACCCATTTAGAGATATAATCCACAGTCAAAAAAATGTATAAATCTCCATAAGATGAGGGAAATGGTCCCATGAAGTCTATTCCCCATACATCAAAGAGTTCAACTTCCAAGATTCCTTGCAAAGGCATTTCATGCCTCCTAGAAATGTTACCCGTCCTTTGGCAACGATCACATGATTGAAAAAATGCTTGTGCATCCTTGAAGAGAGTGGGCCAATAGAATCCCGACTGTAGAACCTTTGTAGCAGTCCTAGCTCCTCCAAAATGTCCACCACAAGGAGATGAATGACAATGGAAAAGTATCTCCTTGTGCTCTTCTTCGGGGACACACCTTCTAATGATCTGGTCCGCACTTTGCTTGAACAAATATGGTTCATCTCAAAAATAGGATCTCGCGTCATGCCTGAATTTTCTTTGTCCCTGTATATTCAAATCAGGAGGCAAAATACCACTAACGAGAAAGTTAACAATATCAGCATACCATGGAATTGCTGCAACATATAATATTTTCTCATCAGGGAATTCCTCCTTAATTTCCATTTCATCATGCTTTTCACTCTTGTTTTCTAGCCTAGAAAGATGGTCGGCTACTTGGTTTCCACACCCTTTTCTATCCCTAACTTCCAAATCAAATTCTTGTAAAAGTAATATCCACCTAATAAGTCTAGGTTTAGCATCCTCTTTGGTCACTAAGTATTTAATAGCTGAGTGATCGGTGTGAACAATGACTTTAGTGCCTATTAGATATGACCTAAACTTATCAAATGCAAATACAACAGCCAACAATTCTTTTTCATTCGTGGTGTAATTAATTTGTGCATCATTCAATGTGCGACTAGCATATTAAATAACATGAAAAAGTTTACCTCGACATTGTCCAAGAGCTGCTCCTATTGCGTAGTCACTTGCGTCACACATCAACTCAAAAGGTGAGCTCCAATCAGGGGGGACAACAACAGGTGCTGAAGTAAGTTTCTCCTTCAGTTCTTCGAAATCGCTGAGGCATTTTTCATCGAATATGAAGGGCTGATTTAGTTGTAGCAAATTACACAATGGCTTGGATATCTTGGAGAAGTCCTTGATGAAACTTCTATAGAAGCAAGCATGGCCCAAGAAACTTCTGATGCTCTTCACATTGGTGGGAGGGGCCAGCTTCTCAATCACCTCGATCTTTGATCTATCCACCTCAATGCCATTCTTCGATATCTTGTGACCCAAAATCGTTCCTTCGGTCACCATAAAATGACATTTTCCCAATTAAGCACCAAATCAGCTTCTTCACATCGCTTTAGCACTTTAGCCAAATTTCCCAGGCATGAATCGAAATCTTCCCCAGAGACTGAAAAATCGTCCATGAAGACTTGTAGAAATTCCTCAACCATATCTGAGAAAATAGCCAGCATACACCTCTGAAAAGTTGTTGGGGCATTGCAGAGCCCAAATGGCATTCTTCTAAAACTATAGGTTCTATAAGGACATGTGAATGTCGTCTTTTCTTGGTCCTCATGTGCTATAGCAATCTGATTGTACCCTGAGTATCCGTCAAGGAAACAATAAAACACTTTGCCTACCAATCTATCTAGCATTTGATCGATGAATTGGAGAGGGAAATGGTCATTCTTTGTCGCTTTGTTGAGCTTCCTATATTCCATACAAATCCTCCATCTCGTTACCGTCCTTGTTGGTAACAATTCATTCTCATCATTACTCACCACGGGGATGCCTCCCTTCTTAGGCACACATTGGACTTGACTAACCCATGAGATGTTCGATATGGGGTAGACTACACCAGCGTCAAGCCACTTGATTATCTTCTTCATCACCACCTTCTTCATGATGGAGTTGAGCCTTCTTTGGGGTTCAATGGAATTGCTGTGACAATCATCAAGCAGAATTTTATGCATGCAAATAGTAGGGCTAATCCCCTTTAAGTTAGCCATAGTCCAACCTAAAGCTCTTTTATGTTGCGATAGCATATTTATCAAACTAGCTTCTTGCTTAGGTGTAAGACTAGATGAAATTATCACAGGAAAAGTTTCATTACTACCCAAATAAGCATATTTAAGATGAGATGGTAAGGGCTTTAACTATAATGTTGGAGCATGCTCAAGTGAAGGTTTAGGAGGAATAAATTCTAAAAAATCAAGAGGTTCAAAGTGCGTACCTGGTTTGGCTTCGAGCAGGCTCGATTGCTCCACCTTCTCAGATAATTCCTCGAATTCCTCATACTCGATCTCGCAATCCTCCATGTTTTCTTCATCTTGGATCTGCTCATATTCATTCATTTCTAAAACATTGCTGAAGCAAAAGTCTACAATCTCCCTTTTTGCTATACATCCATGTACTGACACTCTTCGTATTCATCCACATATTTGAGAGTGTTGAAGACATTGATTCTCACCTATTGATCAGCCACCCTCATGGTAAATTCACCCTTTTCACAATCTATCAAAATTCTATCGGTTGCTAGAAATGGACGCCCCAAAATAATGGGTGTGTTATCATCCGCCTCACAATCAAGAATAAGGAAGTCAACTGGAAAGATGAACATGTCCACCTTTACTACCACATCTTCTACTCTTCCTTCTGGGCGTACATGAGATCAGTCAGCCAATTGCAAGATAACCATTGTTGGCCTTACACCTCCTATGCCGAGCTTCATGAAGACTGACTTTGGCATGAGATTTACACTAGATCCAAGGTCACACAAGGCTTTTCCCACATAGTTATCACCTATTGAACACGGTATAATAAAGCTGACAGGAACATGTCTCTTAGGAGGCAATTTGCTCCATACAGAATATCATTCATTTGTTGTAGCAACTGTCGCATACCGCTCAACCTTTCTTTTCTTGGTGACGATGTCCTTGAGAAACTTAGCGTAAGTGGGCATCTGATCAATGTCTTCTAAAAATGGGACCTTGATATGCAGCTGGTCTAGAATATCCACGAATTTCCTAAACTGAAGATTCTCATTTTGTTTCTTCAATCGTTGAGGAAAGGGAGGTGGGGGTCTAACTTCTTCCTCTATCAATGCAGGTTTCTCTTTTGATGTAGCATTTTCCCTTTCATCAATAGTTTCATTCACCAAATCCCCATCCTTTTCCTTCTCACAGGATGTTTAAGCTTGCAAATCTGGTTCCTCTTGCACTTCTTTGGGAGCATAGTCTTCTTTCTTGTTCCCCTCAAACTTATCTTCAGTGTTAAGCTGGGTACCACTCCTTAATGTGAGAGCACTGCATTGCTCTTTTCCATGCTTTTTAGTGACTTCAGTATCACTAGGCAGATTTCCTTGAGGTCGCACATGTAATGCTTGAGAAATTTGACCAACTAGCGTTTCCAACGATCGCAAGGATGAACTGTGACTTTGCAACAAGGCTCGTTGATTTTTTATGGCCATAGAATGATCTTGAAGGAATGTATTAGTAGATGTCATAAATTCCTTTGTGGATGTCATGAATTCCTTGAGTGTAGCTTCCAATGAATTGTTGTTGGATGAAGATGCAAAACCCTTGTTGTTTTGCCACAACATATTCTGTTGTAGTCCTTTTGATTCTCCCAGATTCTGCTGATTTGCATTCCCATAACTTCTATTTCCTTGATTTCCCCAAGAGAGATTAGGATGCTGACGTCATCCCGTATTATAGGTGTTCGAGTAGGGATTATTATTTCGATTGGAATTCCCTACATAGTTAGTAGATTCTTGGTTGTCCGGGCACTCGCTCAAGTGGTGGTTTCCATTGCAACGAAGGCAAGTTGATGCCACTCTTACTTCCAACACCTCACTAGGCTTTTGGATATTCTTTAGCATGGTCGTGATAGCGGTCAATTGGGCTGCTACTAAGGCATCCATATCCGTATCACGTGATACTTGAGTTTTCCTCCCCATTCCAAGTCTTGATGAGGGAAATTGATAATCGTTGTTGGCTATTCTATCAAGGATGTCAAAGGCTTCCTCAGGTGACTTGTCTAGCAATGTCCCATTTGCTGAGGCATCTAGCAACATTCTGGTGGGAGCATTAAAACCATTGTAGAACATAACAACTTGTGTCCAATCACGGAAACCATGATTAGTGCACTTGTGCAATAATCCCTGAAATCTGTCCCAACACTCATACATTGATTCGTCATCAGACTGGCGAAATGATGCAATATCATTCCTCAACTAGGTGTTCCTATTTGGTGGATTATACCGCAGCAAAAAGCTCTTGCACAAATCTGTCCATGTTTCCAATGATCCGGCCGGCACACCACTCAACCACTCTCGTGCTCGATCACGCAAAGAATAAGGAAAGAGTTCGAGTTTCAACACATCCTCGTGCACCTCTTGCTGAAGGAAAGAGTCACATACTTCCAAGAAAGCACGAATGTGTTGTCTAGCATCTTCATGAGGCGAACCTCCAAACTGACTAATTGAGTTCAACATGTTGAGCATGACAGGATTAAGCTCAAACTGGGTTGCCTGAATTTAGGGAGCAACAATCCCTAGATTAAGATCATCCAAGACAGGATTTAGGTGATCTCTAATAGCTCTGGGTCTTGCTGGAGCATCTTGACCTTGGTCTCCAACTACTGCAGCAGGTTCCCCTAGATTATGAGCTCCGTTCATGATTCTAATAGCTTCTTGTATACGTCTCTGCTGACCAAATAGATGTTCAATTTCAGGAATATAAGGTAATATATGCTCACGATGTCTCCTTCGGCGCATGCAATTGCACAATACCTAAAAAGACAAACAAAAACAAACTAAGAAAATATATACAGAAACAAAATAAACTAGTGCAAAGACTAAACCCAAAACAACCAATTGCCAATCCCCGGCAACGACGCCAAAAACTTGTTTGCGGCTGCGTTGTACTATAAATGATACGTAAATAGTGCAAGTATACACACCGAATAAGTAATAAAGTGATGAGTGAGTATCGTCTTCATAGGGATTGAAGGTGTTTTTAGGCAAGCTTAAGCACTCAAGTGTCACGAAATATAAATGAAGAATGTTGTGGCAATTTAAGTCAAAGAAATAAATGTTGTAGCAAATCAGAGCGGAGATATGAATGCGATAGCATATAAAGATAAAAGATAGCAAGCTAGAATCAGGTAGATAAACAAGTCCTCTTACGCGTGTGAAACTCTCTTGGGAATGACTGGTTGGGCTATCAGATTTACCTATGTTTTACCTCTCTACTAGGGTTTACCTCTCTAACTTAGTCTATGCTCGGCAGGATTTACTCAAGGTGTCCTAAACTATCTCTAGCCAGGAACTGGGAGCAGGAAATGCTACATCAATACCTCTCAACGTGAACTCTAACACTCCCCTACCCTTAAAGGTCTATCCCTATTAGTTGTTGAAACCCAACACTTATCTCTAAGGTGGATTGGAGCTATGCCTCTCAGCATCCAACTCCATTGTCTATGCAGGTTAAGGAAAGCTCTCTCGACCACTAACCTCAACTAATACCTAAGGAAAGGCCAACTCTCAAAGGCTCTTACAACCCTAAGCATCTAAAAACATAGACAAAACATAGATACGAGCAAGAGATAAATAAACATTCATAAAAGAGAATAAAACATAGTTCATCCAACAACACTAGCCACCTAAATCAGTTCATGGCTGGGAAAATATTCGAAGTATCTTCGTTCATACAACCCATTTTTTCAGATGTAAAATAAATGCTAAAGCAACAGAAAAAGGAAGAGAAGAACTCCTAATCCTTGATGGAATTGCAACGCCACGAACCGCCCTAGGCTTGCCGCCTCGTCTCAAGGTCAGCAAGGTCAGACCCTTGGAGCTTCTACGATGGAGGACACCAAGTGGTGGGGGAAGAAGAAGAAAGGAGCTGCCTTTAGCTTTCTCTCCCTAGCCATTTTTGTTACATTTTTACGTTATTCCCTAAATGAGGGTCTTGTGTCCTTTATATAGTGTGGCTCCTAGGATTTTGTGCCCTAATGATTCTTTGGGGTCCTAGGAATATTCCCTATGTATGTAGGGCACAACCAGACAAAAGGGGGTTTACACATGTGGGTGAACAGCTTGTGCGCGCTACTTTGTTGTTTTCTGCGCATAAAATTGTTGTCCAATTTGTTATAGCATTTTTCCCTCCTTGACTTGCTTCAGCATCAGCCTGCACAACACCATACCAGCAAAAACTTGTTTTCAGCTGCGTTGTACTATAAATGATACGCAAATAGTGCAAGTATACACGTCGAATAAGTAATAAATTGATGAGTGAGTATCGTCTCCATGGGGATTGGAGGTGTTTTTAGGCAAGCTTAAGCACTCAAGTGTCACGAAATGTAAATGAAGAATGATGTGGCAATTTAAGTCAAAGAGATGAATGTTGTAGCAAATCCGAGCGGAGATATGAATTAGATAGCAAATAAAGATAAAAGATAGCGAGCTAGAATCAGATAGACAAACATGTCCTCTTAAGCGTGTGAAACTCTCTTGGGAATGACTGGCTGGGCTATCAGATTTACCTATGTTTCACCTCTCTACTAGGGTTTACCTCTCTAACTTAGTCTATGCTCGACAGGATTTACTCAAGGTGTCCTAAACTATCTCTAGCCAGGAACTGGGAGCAGGAAATGCTACAGCAATACCTCTCAACCTGAACTCTAACACTCCCACTACCCTTAAAGGTCTATCCCTATTAGCCGTTGAAACCCAACACTTATCTCTAAGGTGGACTAGAGTCCTGCCTTTAAGCATCCAACTCCATTGTCTATGCAGGTTAAGGAAAGCTCTCTCGACCACTAACCTCAACTAAAACCTAAGGAAAGGCCAACTCTCGAGGGCTCTTACAACCCAAAGCATATAACAACATAGACAAAACATAGATACGAACAAGAGATAAATAAACATTCATAAAAGAGAATAAAACATAGTTCATCCAACAGCCCTAGCCACCTAAATCAGTTCATGGCTGGGAAATATTCGAAGTATCTTCGTTCATACAACCCGTTTTTCATGATGTAAAATAAATGCCAAAGCAACAAAAAAGGAAGAGAAGAATTCCCAAACCATGTTGGACTTGCAGCGCCACGAACCGCCCTAGGCTTGCAGCCTCGTCTCAAGGTTAGCAAGGTCAGACCCTTGGAGCTTCTACGATGGAGGACACCAAGTGGTGGTAGAGGAAGAAGAAGAAAGGAGCCGCCTTTAGCTTTCTCTCCCTAGCCCTTTTTGTTACCTTTTTACGCTCTTCCCTAAATGAGAATCTTGTGTCTTTTATATAGTGGGGGCTCCTAGGGTTTTGTGCCCTAATGATTCTTATGGGTCTTGGGAATATTCCCTATGCATGTGGGGCACAACCAGACAAAAGGGGGTTCACACATATGGGCGATCAGCTTGTGCGCGCTACTTTGTCGTTTTTTGCGCCCAAAATTGTTGTCCAATTTGCTATAGCATTTTTCCCTCCTTGACTTGCTTCAGCATCAGCCTGCACAACACCATACCAACAAATAATCTTATGAAATAAAGCCAAACCACCAACAAATAAAGATACATGCAACTATATGCTATAAATGCACCTACATGCTATGAAATGACCTCGAGAACAAACAAATACTTAAGCTAAAAGGTGTAAAATATAAGCATTTTGACAAGTCATCACACCCCCAAACTTAAGCTATTGCTTGTCTTCAAGCAATGAATAGAAAGAAACAAGGAAAATGTTGTGGCAAAAATTTAGCTCGAGACAGATGCTATGGAAAAATTTCAACCCTCGGAAAAGTAAGGCTTTAATATTTAAGACACAATTGAGATTTTAAGATTGATTTCCTAGGGTGAGATCCTTTGTTCGTGTGTGTGTGATTGCAAACAACTTAGGCTTAACAGTGCTAGAAAATTTTCTTAATAGAACCCAAGTTCATCCTAGTGTTTGAACTAGTTTAGCTTAAAATTTTACTCCCATAAGTGAACTGTTTTTTTAAAAGGGATGTCAGCTCATCACAACTACCATCCCTCACTCTAGATGAGTAGGGATCAAACCTCTCATCCCCGAGCTAGTAGGTATAGTCATCCCGTGACAACTTTCATTCACGCATTTGATGTTGCTACCATTTATTTAAGTTTGATTTCCAGGTAATGCAACTCAAAGTGGAGTGTCCCTCTAAAATATGTCGTAGCATTTATTCATAGTTTGCTATATTCTATTAGGCACAAGGGAGATTAGCTAAGCTCTCTTTCTTTTCTTTTTTTTTTCTTTTTTTTAAATAAGCTCATTTCAGTTCAATTTCACCAAGATAAGCATAAGTTCTAAAAAAATTTCTCTAACACTTTCAAACCTAAAAAGCATACAATCGATGTATCAGAACAAGGATTAAGCATCAAACCCTAGAATTTATTCTAGCAATCTCAATAGTCATACATCAATCCATAGCCATGAAAATATGTTCATCATTGGGTATCATTAACTCAATCATACAACTGACAAGGGGCTAAACAAAATGCCATAGCAAAATATTTGTTTCTACCTATTAATGAAATGAAAATGCACATGCCTAACTAAAGGGCACTAACACCCCCAAACTTAAAGAGTGTAGTGTTCTCAATGCAACAAGATAAAATGATATGCAACTAACTAAATGTAATGCAAGGTTAAGAAGTACCTCACTTCTTGGTGGTGGCGGTGTCTGTGGCTTTGTGCTTGACTCCGAAAGACTTAAAGGAGGTGATCGGTGGGTCAACCTCGTCTTGCTCCGGTGGAGGGTCTGTTCTTGTTCAGCTGGTGTTCCATGGTTAGTGGAACTTGTGTCGGATTCGTTTCTATCGGCTGGTGTACTCCAAACTCGTCTGGCAGTGCGCTTGCTTCTTGTTCTCATCGATGGAGTAGCGCTCTGAGTTTGGGCTGGTGATTTCACTGGCATATAATTTCCAGGCTCATCATCCTCTGATTCAACTATCACTGGGTTGACATGCTCAATGGATGGTTCTTTTGCTGGGGCAACTTTGGTAGGTTTTGATGTTCTCTTTCTTTGCCTGTGTAGCGGGCTTTTTGTAGCATCAGTGTCCTGGTTCTTTGAGGAAGGCTCAGTAGTAGTAACTCTTACGCGTGTGAATCTCTCTTGGGAATGACTGGCTGCGCTATCAGATTTACCTATGTTTTACCTCTCTACTAGGGTTTACCTCTCTAACTTAGTCTATGCTCGGAAGGATTTACTCAAGGTGTCCTAAACTATCTCTAGCCAGGAACTGGGGGCAGGAAATGCTACAACAATACCTCTCAGCGTGAACTCTAACACTCCCCCTACCCTTAAAGGTGTATCCCTATTAGTCGTTGAAACCCAACGCTTATCTCTAAGGTGGATTAGAGCTGTGCCTCTCAGCATCAAACTTCATTGTCTATGCAAGTTAAGGAAAGCTCTCTCGACCACTAACCTCAACTAACACCTAAGGAAAGGCCGACTCTTGAGGACTCTTACAACCCTAAGCATATAACAACATAGACAAAACATAGATACGAGGAAGAGATAAATAAACATTCATAAAAGAGCATAAAACATAGTTCATCCAACAGCCCTAGCCACCTAAATCAGTTCATGGCTGGGCAAATATTCGAAGTATCTTCGTTCATACAACCCATTTTTTCAGATGTAAAATAAATGCTAAAGCAACAGAAAAGGGAGAGAAGAATTCCCAATCCGTGTTGGACTTGCAACGCCACAAACAGCCCTAGGCTTGCCGCCTCATCTCAAGGTCGGCAAGGTCAGACCCTTGGAGCTTCTACGATGGAGGACACTAAGTGATGGTGGAGGAAGAAGAAGAAAGGAGCCATCTTTATCTTTCTCTCCCTAGCCCTTTTTGTTACCTTTTTACGCTCTTCCCTAAATGAGGGTCTTGTGTCCTTTATATAGTGAGGGCTCCTAGCGTTTTGTGCCCTAATGATTCTTTGGGCTCCGGGGAATATTCCCTATGCATATGGGGCACAACCAAACAAAAGGGGGTTCACACATGTGGGCGATCAGCTTGTGCACTCTGCTTTGTCGTTTTCTGCGCCCATAATTGCTGTCCAATTTGCTATAGCATTTTTCCCTCCTTGACTTTCTTCAGCATCAGCCTGCACAACACCATACCAGCAAATACCCTTCAAGCAGAATCTAATCTCATGAAATAAAGCCAAACCACCAAAAAATAAAGATACATGCAACTATATGCTCTAAATGCACCTACATGCTATGAAATGACCTCGAGAACAAACAAATACTTAAGCTAAAAGGTGTAAAATATAAGCATTTTGACAAGTCATCAATCTCTCTGCCAGCCAACTCTAGTGGCTCTAATTGTCCAAAATAGCTCACATCTCCAGTCTCAAAGGTTTCTTTAGATCCTTCACTCATTTCATCGTTTTCATCCAGTTCTCCAGCATTACAGTCCGGGTCTTAGCAAAATTGTGCCACGTCTATAGTGAAAATAGACTCTCTCATCTCATCGGCTTGACATTCCTCAAGTTCAGCTGCACATTTAAGAGCTTGAAACATATTAAATGTAACATGTTGATTATTCATGTGCATTTTTAGTTCACCTTTATGAACATCAATCAAAGCCCTTCATGTGGCAAGGAATGGTATGCCCAATATAATTGGGACATTAACATCTGCCTCATAATCTAAAATGATGAAGTCATCTAGGAATATAAATTTTTCTACCTTTACCAACACATCCTCAATCTTACCCTTGGGATGTGTAAAGGATCGGTCTGTCAGCTAGAGTGTTACTGTGGTAGGTCTTGCTTCTATGCCAAGCTTTCTAAAAACTGACATTGGCATCAAATTGATGTTGGCTCTTAAGTCACACAGTACCTTGCCCATGAATATGTTGCCAATGGTGCAGAGAATAGTGAAACTTCTCGGATCTTTCGATTTTGGTGGCAATCGATTGATGATCATAGTACTGCATCCATTGGTAAGAGCTACAGTCTTGAAGTCTCCCAATTTCCTCTTTTTGGACAAAATGTCCTTCACGAATTTGACATAGTTGGACATTTTCTCGAGAGCCTCTACAATGGTATGTTAATTTGCAATTGTTTAAGAACTTCCAAGAAGCGCTTAAATTGTTGGTCCAACTTATACTTTTGGAGCCTTTCTGGAAAAAGGTGGTGGTGGATAAGCAAATGCTGGCTTTGCCAAGGTGGAGCTAGCATTTGACTTCTGTTTGGCATCAGTTAGTGGTCTAGCATCATCTGCTTTCATATCTTCATTCTCTGTTTCCTTGGGGTCATATGCTGGCATTAGCTTTCAGTTTGGCAATCAATTGACTATTTGGTAGTCATATCTGTCTCACATTGCTTGCCACTCCGAAGAGTTACAACTTTGCATTGTTCATTGCCCTTATGTTAAGCATCTTCCATATCACTTGGCAAAGCTCCTTGGGGTCGATTGCTGAGTGCATTGGCAATATGCCCTAGCTGAACTTTCAAGTTTCTCATTGATGCTGCCAAACTCTAGACGGTTGCATCATTACTCTCCATGTAATAACTCAAAGTGTTCCCATGGTTAGATCTCTGCCCTTGTTGGAAATTGTTCTAGGCTCTATGTGTCATGGCATTCTAGTTGAATCCTGGCGCGTCATTGTTGTTCTGCCTCTAGATATTGTTGTTCTGACGGTGGGCATTGTATTGGTTACCTCCTTGATTTCCCCAAGCTAGATTCATGTGTTGCCTCCGACCTGCATCGTAAGTACTAGAATATGGATTATAATTACGATTGAAATTGCCAACAAAATTAACTGAATTAGAGTTGGCATGGCAATCATCCACATGATGGTCCTCTCCACATCATCGGCCACGTCCGCAGTGGGGATGGACAGTGGTTGTGTGTTATATAGCACCATCACAAGAGGGTTGGTCTCTTGTTCATCGACTGCAGCCACAGCTTCCGTCAGTCTCGTAGGGTCTAGCTTCATCTCTGGTTCTTCAGGGGTTGCATCCACAATCTTGGATGCAACCAAACTTCTCTCAATAAAAACCTTCTCAGCATCATTGCTCTTCTCAACTTGGGAACTATCTTACTCATCCTCATCAATGTCCTTAACTAGGACTTCATCTTCTTCAGCAACAGTGGGTGTTGCGTTGACATTTGTAGGGATATTCAAGTCAAGGAGAGAATTTTTATGATTTTGCTCGACACCTCCTCTCTTAGTGTGTCATCATCCTCACTTACATTTCCACGTGAATTCACAGACTTGGCTGGTACTTCTTTAGTGGCTGCATTAGAGGAAAAATCATAACTATAGATGATGGGAGGAAATTATAGGAATTCTGGTAAAGCAACTAGAGTGATCATGGTTACTGCAACAAGAGCAGACTTATGCCACGTCTTTACATAGGCTTAGAATAAATTTTGTGCCAAATCCATTATTTTCTTTGTGGCTGCAACTCTTCCTAGTGTGCTCGTTACAACGTGGAGTTTGTCCTATATAGTCAAAACTTTCTTCCAGACTCCGTCACTTATGGGGATGTCGACTATGCTAACGCTTGGCCAAAGAGTGGAAATGTTATAGAAATATATGAAAACAGTGCCAAGATTTAGTCTTTTGCATGCAAGTATACACGGTCAACAAGTAATACAACAGTAAGCTGAGTATCGAATCCACAGGGATTGACCAAGAGTTAACTTCTTTGATTGTCTACTTGTCAAGGAAAAAATGTTGATTGATTTGAAGTTGGTTTTGAAAGTGTCTTAAAGAAATGAATTGGAAATAAAACAGTGTTGGCAAGAGGAGTTTTCAAATGAGTGATGAGCGTTGGTAGAGGATGCCTGGTTTACATTATATTCATGCCAGCCCTTAATAACATCATGCCTTGGTATTATTGCCGAGTAGATTCAAAGATGTCATTACCTCTATCAATGGCAATACCCGAAATTAACCATATTAAACCCCTATATGTCTATAGTAAAATTTTTCATTAATTAATTTGATTAAGTTCCGAACTATACTCCTATGGGGTAGATTCACTTCAGAAGTAAGCTCATCTACTTGAACATCTTCTTTTGAAGCTTCCCTCCTTATTATCTAGCAACTAATCGTCACCCTTCAAGTCTGTTAAGATATTAAGGTGTAATAAGCAAACAATGCTAGTGATCGCATGGCAAAGAATTTAGAAAACTGAAGTTCATGCCAGATAGAGAAAATAATGCCAAGGCAATTGAATTATTAAAAACTAAACATAAAACCAGCGTCTAATGCAAAATCCCCCAACCAACTGTAAAAGCTTAGTTCATGGTTGGGGGTTTATCCACAAAACATCATTATTTCTTAACATAACCATTGAATAAAAATAAATAAAACAAATAGAATGGGCATCATGGGGGTCCGTCGATGCAACCCTTTAATGACTCCAAGCCCTCGATCAAGATGGTCGAACCACGTCACTCCTCGGTGCAACCTTCTTTCCAATTCGATCACCTCTTTTTTTCTTGGATCAATGTTCGATATTTTAAATAGGCAAGCATGGGATGCCTAGGATAAGCATTTGAGTTTGAATTTTGAACGCACAAGGGATAAGATGCGTGATCTTCTTATCCAAATTTTGATTCTTAGGGCTAACGTTGTAGAACTAATGTATTTTGATATAATAATTGAAAAATGTTTTGGATAAACTTAAAAAAGAATTCAAAACCATTTCTATCTCCAAACAAGTTGAAACTATGTTTATGGGATATTTCAAAAGAGTTTTAAGTGTTTTCAAAGCCAAATTCATCAAAACCATCCAGGCGTTTCAAAACGCCTCCAAGTGTTTCGATACGGGTCTTTACAGTGGCAAAACGTTTCGAAACGGGTTTCTAAACAGGCTTTAATCTGGGTGAGATTTTTGCATAGCGTTTCGATATGACCTCTACCGTTTCGATACGCCTATGTGGCATTAACCTCAACGGTCATAAACCCCCAACTGCTATTTCCCAACTACCTTTTAAATGCAGGACGTTTTGATAAGGGGACAAGCGTTTCGATACGCCGTTTTGATACGGCCAAGAGCGTTTCGATACGGGTGCTGCAACGGCTCTTTATATTTCAAGAGTGTTTCAAAAAGGGGTCTAGCGTTTGGAAACGGGGAGCTGCAGAACTGCATTTATAGTGGGAAATGAAGTCTCCAACGGCTCCAATTCAACCCCAACGGCTAGTAACGGCTACAAACTCATTAAGGAGTATAAAAGGGACCTCCAAGCATCTAGTAATGGTTAATGCATCAATTGAAATACAACATATGATTAAAATGTGTCTTAGTGGTTAAGTGTCAATTCTTTGTATAGACAAACACTAGTGAACCAAAATTGTTAGATTTGATCAAGTGTTTTAGGATTGGGTGAGAGCTTAATTGTGAAAACAAATACCTATTAGAGGGATTTGAGTTTGCTTATCTTTATCTCTTTGTAAAGAGGGTTTGATCAAGGCTTTGGGTAGAAAGCTTGATCGGTTTGTAAGGGTTTCCTCCTAAGCCTAGAAAAGGGGACGAATCAATAGTGGATTGATTGGAAATATTTAGTGGGAAGCTAAGATAGTGGATGTAGACCTTGGTTAGAAGGTTGAACCACTATAAATCATCTTGTCTTTATCATTTTTAGCTTCCACACCTCTATCACCCAAAATCCCACTTCTCCACCACTTTGCGAGCAAGAACGGTTGAAGGAATAGAGCACCGTAAAACCCAACAATTGGTATCAGAGCTTGGCTCAATTGAAGAGGATTAACATCCTATTGAGAAGATCCGGCAAGTTCGATCAACATTTCAAACAACCGACTCAATAGCGCAATCCATCGATAAACCACCCTTCTTCGACGGAATACACTATGCCAATTGGAAGACAAGGATGAAGTTCTTCATAAAGTCAAAGGACTACAAGCTTTGGGACATAGTAGAAGATGGTCTGTTCGTGCCTCAAACAAAGCATGGCGGATTGGAGTGCCGACGATCACAAGAAGATGGAGTTAAATTGCAAAGCCTTGCACATCCTATTTTGTGCATTTGGCCCCAACATCTATGAGAAGATGTCTTCTTGCGAGAGTGCCAAGGAAGTTTGGGACAAGCTCAAAGTTACATACGAGGGGACAAACAAAGTAAAGGAGACCAAGATCGGGCTCCTCAACCTAGCGTATGAGAACTTCAAGATGGATCTGGAAGAGAACATCGAGAAAATGTTTGATAGGTTCTCCACCATCACCAATGGACTTAAAGGTTATAGAGAAGCCATCCCGGAAGAGAAACTTTTCTGGAATCTCATTTACTCCCTTCCCGAGTCATGGGACTCAAAAAGGACCGCCATCATCGAAGCCAAGAATCTCAAGACCTTGAAGCTTGATAAACTTATGGGGTCACTTCTCACTCACCAAATTATGAAGAAAAACAAAGAAGAGGAGAAGAAGAAGGAAGAGACTAGAGCTATGGGGGAGAAGAAGCTCAAAGGGCTTGGCATCAACACAAATGTCATTGCTCTCAAATCCTCCACATGCCATCATGTAGATTCAAGTGAGGAGGAGGAAGAAGAAGAAGAGATAGTTCATCTCTTCAAGAAGTGTGCCCCTTATATGAAGAAAGTCTTGAAAGAGCTTGAACGAGAATCCATGAAAAAGAAGAGGGCAAGCACTTCAGGCCATAAGAAGAAGGCATATGTGGCTACTTGGAGTGATGAAGACTCCACCGACGATGAACAAGCCAACCTTTGCCTTATGACCATCGAAGAAGATTCAAGGGTAACTTCTAATTCATATACTTCATGTTCATATTCTTTTGATGAATTACAAGATGCCTATGATGATTTGGTTTTAGAGTTTAAAAATCACATTTCGAAAAATGATAAAATGATTTCAAAGTTGAAAATTCAAAATGATTTGATTTCTAAAACCAAACTTGAACTTGAAGCAAAACTCAAAGAGTTTGAACAAAAATATTTTGATTTACAAAATTTGCTTCATAAAGTTCAAGAAGAAAAGGATTTGATTTCCAAAGAGCTTGAAAAGAAAAATAATTTTGGAAAATCAAACTTTTATGTAAGACAATCTAGTGCCCCTAGATTTGTAAATGGTAAATGTGTTAGAAGTGTTTGGATCCCAAAAGGACTAACCACTTCAACTAAAAAGGATGAAATTGAAAAATGGATTCCTAAGGGGACAAAATTTTGTGCTACTAACGTCTATGGATCCAAAGCAATTTGGATACCAAAAATTACTTGATTGTCTTTTTCTAGGTGTGATGGAGAGTAATCAACAAGTCAAATATTGAGGGGGAGCTCCATGCACACAAAGAAAGACACTTGAAGAAGGAAGGCTTCACATCCTCCCTTGTGTTCAAGTGTGGTAAAAATCTAGTTGCTTTATTTTTTAAATTTGATTTATTTTTTATTTCAACTAGATTATGACATATGTTGGACTAACATTGTGATGATGCTTTGAGTAAGGGGGAGCCATTTTAAAACTAAAATTCTAATTTTTTTGTCATCTTTTCAAACCTCCTAAGTTATTTTGAACTTAATGTTTTTTGAATTCTTTTTTATATAACAAAAAGAGTGAGTTTTTTGTGAAAAATTGCATTTTCAAATGAATAAGGGGGAGCTTTTCTTTATTTTAAATTTTTCATCTCTTATTCACACTTTTAAACTTAAAGGGGGAGAATCCCAAACAATTTTTCAAGTTGGTTTTATTATATCAAAAATGGGGAGATTGTAGGTATTTTGATATAATAATTGAAAATGTTTTGGAAAAACTTAAAAAAGAATTCAAAACCATTTCTAAGTCCAAACAACTTGAAACTATGTTTATGGGATATTTCAAAAGGGTTTTAAGTGTTTTCAAATCCAAATTCAACAAAACCATCCAGGCATTTTGAAATGCCTCTAGGTGTTTCGATACTGGTCTTTACAGTGGCAAAATGTTTCGAAATGTTTTTCGAAACGGGCTTTAATCTGGGTGATATTTTTGCATAGCGTTTCGGTACGGCCTCTGCCGTTTCGATACACCTATGTGGCATTGACCTCAATGGTCATAAACCCCCAACAGCTATTTCCCAACTACCTTTTAAATGCAGGATGTTTCGATACGGGGACAAGCGTTTCGATACGTCGTTTCAATACGGCCAAGAGCGTTTCGATACGGGTGCTGCAACGGCTCTTTCTATTTCAAGCGTGTTTCGAAACGGGGAGCTACAGAACTGCATTTATAGTGGGAAATGAAGTCTCCAACGGCTCCAATTCAACCCCAACGGCTAGTAACGGCTACAAACTCATTAAGGAGTATAAAAAGACCTCCAAGCATCTAGTAATGGTTAATGCTTCAATTGAAATACAACATATGATCAAAATGTGTCTTAGTGCTTAAGTGTCAATTCTTTGTATAGACAAACATTAGTGAGCCAAAATTGTTAGATTTGCTCAAGTGTTTTAGGATTAGGTGAGAGCTTAATTGTGCAAACAAATACCTATTAGAGGGATTTGAGTTTGCTTATCTTTATCTCTTTGTAAAAAGGGTTTGATCAAGGCTTTGGGTAGAAAGCTTGATCGATTTGTAATGGTTTCCTCATAAGCCTATAAAAGGGGACGAATCAATAGTGGATTGATTGGAAATCCTTAGTTGGAAGCTAAGGTAGTGGATGTAGACCTTGGTTAGAAGGTTGAACCACTATAAATCATCTTGTCTTTATCATTTTTAGCTTCCACACCTCTATCACCCAAAATCCCACTTCTCCACCACTTGGCGAGCAAGAACGGTTGAAGGAATCAAGCACCGTAAAACCCAACAAACTTGTACAAGGTCTAATGGCTACATTACTGGGCATCAGACTTCACTTCTATGCCAGCTGAGCCTTGGCAATTTCTAGTCCAACTGTGCCAACTGCAGCTCGGCATTCTCTTTGGCATTTCCTTCTCCTTCTCCTGCACTGCACTGCTCTGCCAAGCCTGTCTTAGTCTGCTAAGCCTGCAATAATGCCAACAAAGCAACCCTTCACAATGGCATAAACATCACTCCTAACTCTTTATGCAAATGCATGAATTTAACAACTAAATGTACTCAAGGGTGGGCAATGGCATTGTAAAATAAGCATAAAAATTAGTACGTCTGAAGAGTTAACATGGGACATTCTCGGTTGCAGCGTCCATCTTTGCCTTGTCTTTTTCATCCCTCGTCAGAATACTTACTTTCGGTGTAGGAACCTATGAAGCTCGTGTCATTCTCTCAATGGCAACCTTGTTGACGGGCCCCTTTTTGGCTGTCATTTCCTCATTTTTCAAGGGTTTTACTCCATTCAATTCGCAAAGCTACAAAATTAACGAAAGAAATTCCAATATTCCATTCTTCCTCTCAACAAAACGCGATATCACTTTATGGATGATTGCAACCACATCTATCTTTTTTCCCTTTACGATAGAATGTATCAAACACATTCTATCTAGCGAGACAATAGTGCTATGAGTTGAAGGCATCAACCTAGAATTAATAAACTGGAACTAGATCTTTGCAGACAGAGTTAGAAATTTCCTAAGCATTGTGAAATTCCCAACATTGGTCCCTGACCAAAATGCACCCACAAGGCATAAATCATTCACTAACAGATCCAATTTATCTTTAGTAATTTCAGCCACAAACTATTCATGCTCATCCGCACTCATAGAAGTTTTTTAATAACTTGCTAATAACAACAACACTCCAAGGAAAAGAGCTCTCCCTCACAAAAACCGGTTTTAAGGAAGGCTTGTAAAGATTCGCATAAAACTCTCTTATTAAGGAAACGTTGTAGTTACCAGGATGAGTGCAAAATTTGCTTCATTTGTGAAGTTCAACCGTTTTGTGGATGAATTTTCCAGGTTCCTCCCTGAGGGAAAGCTCAATCCCCTGTTTTGTGTGGATACTTCTCTTAAAAATATGCTCATTGTAACGCTCACCTGCAATCTCTGTTTGAAACAAATCGTGTTTTGTGTTTTCTTCCTGAGTTGCAGGTTCCTCGAATGGAGGTTTTGAGGCCTTACTTTGAACTTCTTTTGCAGAGGATTTCATCGAAATCTTGCAAACTGCTATGGTCTTTGCCATGGTAAATTGAGAACGAAAGCAGAAAGGAAAGATTTTTGTAGAGAAAAATTCGAACTTTAAAGCTTCAAAATCTTGCAAGCCACTCTGGTCTTAGCCATAGTAAGTGAATGGTCAGTGAAGTTCAGAATTGCTAAATAAAGAAGAAGAAAAGAGGAAAATGAAAGGGCGTGATTCATACCGTCTGATGCGATGAGAACTGGCGATCTGATCTTGGCGTAATAATCACACTCGTTTGTTGCATTTCCCTCGCTCTATGATGAAAGGCTATGATTTGGGGATTAATCGGTGTAATTGAAGTACCAGAATTGACCCTAAATATCACGCATCTCTTGTGAAGCCTCATTGCCGTACAAGTTGTTAGAGAAGAAGATTCCATAACAAACCAAAGAGAATTTATTCTGTAAAAAAGAATAAAAGGAAATTAAAAGAAAAAACAAGGAAAACTAAATCTAAATCTAATAAAGCATTTAAAAAGAATTTCAGAAAAAATTAACTAATTAAATGGTCTCAATATTCTCATAATCAAAGTCACCAAAGTAGAGTTTGAGTCGTTAGCCATTGAATTTGAATGAAATTCCCCCTTTAGTATCTTTGATTGTAATTGCACCGTGTGAAAATACTTATCATGGCAACGCTTGCTCTTGTCCTTGTAAATAGAGGCATTTTCATATGCGTTGCGGTGGATTTCTTCTATTTCAGTAATGTCCAGCAACCGCTTCTCCCCTGTTGCTTCATAATCCAAATTGACTTGCTTGAGAGCCTACAAGGCCTTGTATTCAAACTCCACAAGCAAATAACAATATTTTTCAAAAACAAGTTGATACAACGACATTCCCAATGGAGTCTTGTATGCAGTACGTATAGCCCATAATGCATCATCGAAGCGAGAGGACCCATCTTTTCTAGTAGTATTTACCACTTTTTTCAAGATGTTTTTAATTGCCCGTTTAGAAATCTTTGCTTATCCATCAGACTGGGATGATACGTTGTGGCCAGTCTATGGTTTACTCCATAGCATTTCAACGCAACAGCCACCTGGCTGCAGTGGAAATGCTTTCCTTGATCGTTAATCAATGCTCTCGGTGTTCCAAACTAAGTGAGAATATGCTTGTGAAAGAACTTCAAGACCATTTCTACATCATCTTTAGGCACTGCCACGGCTCCTATCCACTTTTAAACATAATCCACAGCTACCAAAATATATAGATTGCCAAAAGAATTAGGTGGGGACATGTGACATTTAGTAAGAAGTGATGACACGTGTCACCACCTAATTGAATGTATAATTTATTTTATTAAATTAAAATTAGGACCTGTGAAACCAAAATTGATTTTGATATAACATCTAAACTTATGGACAAATTTGCAAAACAATAAATTTTTAAGTACTCCTTAAAGTCTCACTATTGACAAGTATTTTAAACAAAATAATATCTCAAGACAAGTTCTTAAAATGTTAAATATTTCTAAGTCTTTTCCTATGTGTTTTTAAGCCAAACTACACAAAAACACCCAGGCGTATCGATACCCATAGGTGTATCGATATGATTTTTAGCCACGGGAATTTTAATGGACATAGCGTACCAATACGGTATTACCCCATATCGATACGATATTCATCTGGGCAACACTTTCAATGATACCATACCAATACGCTTTGCAACTGTATCGATATGATAATATTATCTTTTCAAAATCTTTGCATTTAATTTTCGACCGTTGACTTATCAGTTAGTTGGTATCTCAATTTTTAAATGACCGTTATACCGTACCGATACGCGGAGTATGTGTATCGATAGGCTTTTTATGAAAACCAAACTTGGGATTCTAGTGAGCAAATCCAGTATCGATACGCCCTTCCGTATCGATACGCCCCTTAAAACTGTACCGATACGCCTTCTATGCGTATCGATATGCGATGTTTTCAGTCACAACGGCTCTTTCCTCTTTGATACATGTATCGATACGCCCCCTACCCGTACCGATACGGTAGGCAGCAGAGCTGCATTTATTACGGGAAAAATGCTTCTCAACGGCTCTATTGATGATCCCAACTGCCTAAACGGCTAGAATTCAATACAAGGGTATAAAAACAAGTCGCAATTGAACAAGCAACAACTATTAAACCTACAAGCATCATCAAAGCACTCAAATCCAAACTTTGCACCCTTAGAGTCAAATTCTTGTACCAAACTCTTGTGTTCTCAATTGTTATCTTTTTATTGTAAATTTAGGGAGTGTAAAATTGTAATTGGGTAAACAATTATCCTTTGAGAGGAATTTGTAGAGTTTACCAAAAACTTCTCTTTGTAAAAGTGAGTGGATTAAGCTTTGGGTAGAAAGCTTAATCAAAATTGTA
This sequence comes from Hibiscus trionum, assembly GCA_030270665.1. Taxonomy (NCBI): domain Eukaryota; kingdom Viridiplantae; phylum Streptophyta; class Magnoliopsida; order Malvales; family Malvaceae; genus Hibiscus; species Hibiscus trionum. The sequence goes on along the minus strand of BSYR01000025.1, from coordinate 2,027,895 downwards.
AGGTTACCTCCTCATCCAAGAAAAGAGGAAGAATTCAAGTAGTGAATTGGTTGAAAATCCTTAGTGGGAACTAAGGTAGTGGATGTAGAGTTCATTTGGAGAACTTGAACCACTCTAACTTCTTGTGTCACATTTTATTTTTCCCTATTATCACCTACCAAAATTTTTATCGCCAATTCACCCCCCTCTTGGCCATTTGCAATTGTGTGATCAACTCAACAATTGGTATCAGAGCTACACTCATTGGAAGGATTACAACCCTCTTGAGTCGATTCTAGGATAGTTTGATCAAAAACTAGTCAAGCAATGGCATCCACCTCCAACTCCAACCTCTACGAGTCTCAATCTACTACCAAGCCACCATTCTCCAATGGGGATAACTACCCATATTGGAAGAATAGGATGAGGCTCTTCATCAAGTCTACCGACTAAATGGTGTGGGATGTGGTTGAAGAAGGTTCATTCATACCAATGAAGAGAGATAGTGAAGGAAGACTTGTCCCAAAGGTCAAAGCCGAAATGACGGAAGATGCTCGAAGAAGGATGCAAGTAAATGATAAAGCTCTTCATGTCATCTTTTGTGCACTTGGTCCGGATATCTACTCCAAGGTGTCTTCGATCGAGAATGCCAAGGAAGTTTGGGACACCCTCGAGACAACATATGAGGGAACTAGCGATGTCAACGGATTGAAGGGTTTCGGTGAGATCATCCCCGAAGACAAGCTAGTAAGGAAATTGTTGTACTCTCTTCCAGAATCATGGGATAGCAAGAGAACGGCTATTATTGAAGCTCGAGATTTGAAGACTCACAAGCTAGATGCTCTTATTGGATCTCTACTCACCCATGAGATCATGAGGAAGGGAAGAGAAGAAGAAAAGAAAATAGAGGAGAAGAAGGTTGAGAAGAAGGATGTTGAGAAGAAGAAGATTGGGGTCGCCCTTAAAGCTTCATGCCATGAAAGCGATTCTAGCGAAGATGAAGATGAGGAGATGGCCATGTTGGACAAATGATTCACTCGCTTCATGAAGTCTAACTGTGGGAGAAAGTTCATTAGAAAAGGAGACTTCAAGAGCAAGAGTAAAGAAGAGGAGAAGGACCAAATCATTTGCTATGAGTGCAAAAAATCTGGCCATATCCATTCCGAATGTCCTCAATTAAAGAGGAAGAGCTTTGGGAAGAAGAACAAGCTCAAAGCTCAAGTAGCAACTTGGAGTGACGAGGAGTCATCCGAGGAGGAGGAGGAAGTGGCCAATCTTTGTCTCATGGCCATTGATGATGAACCAAAGGTAAACCTTAACTCATCTAATTTTGATTTTACCTTTGATGAACTTCGAGATGCTTACGATGAATTGCAAGAGGTTTATGATGAGTTAGTTGGAAAATATAAGGAGTCTATTTTGAGAAACAAGAAAAACATTTCTGATTTGAAAACTCAAAATGAATCTATTTCAAAAACTAACTCCGAATTGGAAAAGAAGGTTTTGTACTTAGTAAATCTTTCAAATGATCTTAAAAAAAATCTTGAACTTGAAAAACTTCTTTCCGATTTTCAAGATTATCACACAAAAGAAGTGGATAATCTTAAAACATCTATTGCTATTGGGAAAAACCCTTTTGAAAAGGGAAATTCTTCTAAATCTCAATATGTAAAAAGAAAACCTTTTATTCCTAAACAAAGAAATTTTCATAAGCAATCTAGAGGTCAAAGGATTAGGAGTGTTTGGGTTCCTAAGGAACTCATTATTTCTAATAACATGAATGCTATTGTTGCTTGGATCCCTAAGGGAACCAAAGTTTTGAGGGCTAACACACATGGACCCAAAATGATTTGGGTACCAAAAATCAAGGCCTAATTTCTTTGTTTGTAGGGGGAGCATTGCTACAAGGCCAAAGCTTCAAGCCAAAACTCATGGTACCTTGATAGGGGATGCTCAAGACATATGACCGGTGAAAAGAGTAGATTCGTGGAACTAAAGTCAAAGAGTGGTGGAGTGGTAACTTTCGGTGACAACTCTAAAGGCCACATTGAAGGAATAGGCTCCATTGGTAATCACTATTCTATTTTCATTGAAAATGTTTTGTATGTCAATGGTCTTAAACACAACTTATTGAGCATTAGTCAATTATGTGATAAGGGTTTTAATGTTTTATTTGATAAAAGTGGTTGCAAAATTGTGAACATTAAAACAAATCAATTAATGCTCATAGGACATAGAATAGGCAATATTTACATGCTGCATTTAGATGACATCCATACATCTCATACATGCTTAGTTGCACATGATGAACATGACTCATCGCTTTGGCATAGAAAATTAAGACATGCTAGCATGAGTGTTTTAGAAAAATTGATTTCCCTTAATCTAGTTAGTGGTTTACCCAAACTTAAGTTCTCCAATGATAAAATTTTTGATGCATGTTCTAAGGGTAAACAACATAGAACTTTATTTAAATTCATTAATGATGTCTCTACTAGTAGATGTTTACAATTGATTCATATGGATCTTTTTGGGCCTATTAGAACAATGAGCTTGGGTGGTAAATCATATGCCTTTGTACTTGTAGATGACTATTCTAGGTTTACTTGGGTTCTATTCTTAAGTACAAAAGATGAGGCTTTAGAAAAATTCATCACATTTTCTAAAATAACTCAAAATGATCTTGAACTTAAAATTTCTCACATTAGAAGTGATCATGGAACCAAATTTCAAAATCTAGGTTTTGAAGAGCTTTTAAATGAAAATGGGATTAGCCATAATTTTTTCGCACCTCGCACTCCTCAACAAAATGGGGTAGTTGAGAGGAAAAATCGAACTTTAGAAGAAATGGCCAGAACCATGCTTTGTGAAAATAATTTACCTAAATATTTTTGGGCGGAAGCCAAAAATACCGCTTGCTATATTATAAATCGAGTAATGATTAGGCCAATTTTGAAGAAAACACCTTATGAGATTTTAAAACCTAAGAAGCCTAACATTAGTTATTTTCATCCATTTGATTGCAAGTGTTTTGTCTTGAATAATGGTAAAGAAAACTTAGGTAAATTTGATGCTAAAAGTGATGAAGCTATTTTCCTAGGGTACTCTTTAAACTCTAAAGCCTATCGTGTATTTAATAAAAGAACTTTAGTTGTTGAAGAGTATATACATGTTGTTTTCGATGATAACCTCCTTCCGAGGAAGGAATCTTGTGATGATGATGATGTAGGAATTCTTGATGCCATTGATGGAGGACAACGTCAAAGGTGGATGAGATTCCAACTAAGGATGAAGATGCACAAGATCCACCTCATGAAGCCTTGAAGGACTTGGCTCTTGAGGAAAAGAAGGTATCTTACCCAAGGGAGTTCAACTATGTCAAAAGTGGTGAAATCTTGGGTGATCCATCCAAGGGGGTAACTACTAGATCCTCTCTCAAATTAATGAACCATGTTGCATTTCTTTCATGCATTGAACCTAAAAATATCAAAGAAGCATTAAAAGATGATTTTTGGATTTTGGCCATGCAAGAGGAATTAAATCAATTTGAGAGAAGTAAAGTTTGGACATTAGTTGAAAGGCCTAGTAATCAATCTACTATATGAACTAAATGGGTCTTTAGGAATAAACTAGATGAAAATGGTAATATAGTGTGAAACAAGGCTAGGCTTGTTGCTCAAGGCTATACCCAGGGAGAGGGAATTGATTTTGATGAAACATATGCACTCGTAGCTAGGATGGAAGCCATTAGGATGCTTTTGGCATTTTCATGTTATAATGATTTCAAGCTTTTTTAAACGGTTTTGTAAATGAAGAAGTGTATGTTGAACAACCACCGGGTTTTGAGGATTCAAAATTTCCAAATCATGTGTTTAAACTAACTAAAGCTCTTTATGGTTTAAAACAAGCTCCTAGAGCTTGGTATGAAAGACTTTCAAATTTTTTAATTGAAAAGGGTTTTGAAAAAGGTAAGGTGGACACTACACTCTTCATAAAAAGATATAATAATGACATCTTAGTAGTACAAATTTATGTTGATGATATCATTTTTGGTTCTACTAATGAATGTTATTACAAAGAATTTTCTAAGCTAATGCAAGGTGAGTTCGAGATGAGCATGATGGGGGAGCTCTCATTCTTTTTGGGACTCCAAATCAAACAAAGAAAAGATGGCATCTTCATAAATCAAGCTAAGTACGTGAACGATATGCTCAAAAAGTTCAGCTTGGAGAATGTAAAGCCTCAAGCCACACCTACGAGCTCTTCCATAAAGCTTGAAAAAGATGGAAGAGGTAAGTGTGTTGACTCTAAGCTTTATAGATCCATGATAGGTTCTTTGTTTACCTTACCGCAAGTAGACCGGATATCATGTTTAGTGTTTTCTTGTGTGCTAGGTTTCAAGCTAGTCCTAGAGAATCCCACTTAGTTGCCATTAAAAGAATCTTTAGATACCTTAGAGACACACCTAATTTAGGCCTTTGGTATCCTAAGGATTCCTCCTTTAGCCTTCATGCTTATTCGGATGCGGATTATGGGGGTTGTAAGATAGATAGGAAAAGTACTTCTAGGACATGCCAATTCTTAGGTAGTATGCTCATATCTTGGTTCTCTAAGAAACAAAATAGCGTAGCCTTATCTACCACCGAAGCAGAGTACATATCCTTAGGGAGTTGTTGTGCTCAAGTCCTTTGGATGAAACAACAACTCTTAGATTATGGTGTTGAAGTAGAAACCATACCCCTTAGGTGTGACAACACTAGTGCCATTTGTCTCACTAAGAATCCCATCCAACACTCTAGAACTAAACACATAGAAATTAGACATCATTTTATTAGAGATCGTGTGTTGAAAAATGATGTTGTTTTAGAGTATGTTGATACCTTGAACCAATTAGCGGATATATTCATAAAACCTTTGGATAAAGAGCGTTTTGGACCCTTAGGAGAGAGTTAGGTTTAACTAGCTTCTCTTGACCCTTTTTAGGTTCCAAAATGTCAAAAATTTGCTTGAAATTGGTTTTGATTCATGCTTATGTTAATTTGCCTCTTTTTGCTTCTATGCATGTTGTTAGGGGGAGAATGCATTAAGTTTAGCAATGAAAACTTGTTCATATGACATTCACATGCATTTAGGGACGTTTAAAGTTGAATTTTTGAACTTAAATCTGTCATAAATGCCTTATCTGGTAAAGGCGTATCGATATGGATGAAGCGTATCGATATGGGTTCATCAATAGGAAATCTTTGAAGCTCAATGAGTATCGATACGACCTCGAGTATCGGTACGGTTAAGTCAAGGGAAGTAATCCATGTCAAATCGTACCGATACGGTCCCGCATATCGATACGGTAATAACGCCAAATAAAAAATTAGGGTAAAAGCGTATCGATACGCTCTACAAGCGTATCGATACGGTCTCGACGGAGAGGTTATTTAGGGCTGCATCTAAAAAACACTTCAAAATTAAAAAACCCCTCTTTTCTCTTAAAAACCCTAGCCACAAACCTCTATAAAACCCCCCTCAATCCTTCAATTTTTTCCATCAAACTTCAAAATTCTTTGAGGGTTTTTGATCTCCACATCAAAGCTAAGCTTTGTCATCAATCTTGTGCACTTACATCACCACATTCACCCAATCTAACTATTCAAGGTATAAAATTTTTCTCTTGTATTTTCTTTTATTTTCGTTTGATTATTATAATTGTTTCAACTTAGTTTTTGTACAAAACATACTTTTATAACATGGGTTTTAAACTTTTTATCAAAATTTTTCAAAAATCAAAAAAATTTCATTCGAATATATTTTCTACTCGTGTTTTTTTAATCTGTTTTTTTTTTAATTTTTTTTAAACTCTTTCTAAAATATGTACTTATCTTTTTCCCAATATTTTTTTAATTACCTTGAACTATTAGAATTTATTGGTTTGGATGAGATGTTAATTGCATACACATTCGAATCGTTTTGATGTGTTTTCAGGGTTATGGCACCGAAAAAGAGATTTAGATGTTATCTTGCCACTTCCGATCTTAGTGAGGATGAAGAGGGTAACCCTAAACCTAATCTCCCTTATATTATCCAATGTAGTTTTCCCAACCCATCCAATATGTCTCGTTACAAACTATTTCAAGGTTTCACCCTTAGGGAAGAACGCATTGTGTCTATACCATTTTTAAGCTCTGCCCGTTTCAAATTTCAATACCTTCCTTTAATTAGGCAATGGAAATTTCTAACCTTTTTAAGCGTTCCTCCTATTCTATATAGGAATTTGGTCATCATATTCTTTTCAAATGCTATATGTGTTCATGATGAACCTAGAGAACATGTCATTGCTATCGAGTCATATGTTATGGGCAAAACCATTAAAATTGATCAAGAGGTTCTTTGCAAAGCTTTTGGTTTTGAAAACGTAGGAATTGATGATGAGAAGTCCTTAGGTCAAGGTTCTTTAGGCTCAGTCAAAGTCTTAAATGCTCATGACCGTATTCTTCATCTTCTCATTACTTGGTTTTTGCGTCCATCGGGAGGGAAGTTTTCTACTATACGTCAAGTAGATGATTTTTGGCTTAGGTGCTTTAGGGAGGGTCACCGTCCAAATCTTTGTCAAATTATGTTTGTCGGCCTTGTCTATCTAGTCCAACACCATCACACCGAACAAGTCAAATCTTTTTACTATTCTACGATGTTGAGTCACCTTCTCCACTCCCTTGAAATTGATTGTTCCTATGATTATCCCGAACCCCTTGGCCAACCCATAGATGAGCGTTCTCTATCTCGTGCCCACTTTTCTTATGTTGACAATGAATGGGTTCGTGTCCCTCATGCTCCTCAACAAGATGCTCCGATTGATGCTCCTCATGCTTCTTCAAGCTCTCAACGAGCTCCGATTGAGTCCTCTTCCATGAGCACCCTCATGACATTCCTCAATGAGAAATTCACTAACATGGAAGCTGGGTTTACCGCCACTGACACTCGATTCACCTCCTTGAAAGATCACGTCAAAGGTATGAAGAATCAAATGAAAGCCATAGCTCTTCAACAAAACTTCATGGATATCTCTCTCAGCGCCTTCCATGGTGCTTGGCTCAACCAAAATAGGAGGAATCAACCCACTCGAGACGATGTAGATGAAGAGGACGAGGAAGATGACGATGATGAGGCGGACGAGTAGTTTTTTCATACCATCTCATGACATTTAGTTCTTGCACCTATGATTAGTACTTTATGCCTTTTATCTATGTTTTAGGATCTAAGTTTGGATTATTATGTTGCTTTTCCTTTGAAGTTTCATTTGAACTATTATGTTTGCTTTAATTTGAAGTTTGCTTTGAATTTTATGATATGATTGTTGCTATTATCCTTGTGTTTATGTTTGATCTAACAAAAAGGGGGAGAAGGATTATAGAGTCAATTTTTTATTTTGAAAATCCATCTTAAATTAAGGGGGAGGAAGTTTTTCAAAAGTTTCAAAAACTTAAAAATGTATATGTGGTTTTTTTATATCAAAAAGGGGGAGATTGTGAAACCAAAATTGATTTTGATATAACATCTAAACTTATGGACAAATTTGTAAAACAATAAATTTTTAAGTACTCCTTAAAGTCTCACTATTAACAAGTATTTTAAACAAAATAATATCTCAAGACAAGTTCTTAAAATGTTAAATATTTCTAAGTCTTTTCCTATGTGTTTTCAAGCCAAACTACACAAAAACACCCATGCGTATCGATACCCTTAGGCGTATCGATACGGTTTTTAGCCACTGGAATTTTAATGGACATAGCGTACCAATTCGGTATTACCCCGTATCGATACGATATTCATCTAGGAAACACTTTCAATGATATCGTACCGATACGCTTTGCAACTGTATCGATACGATAAGCTTATCTTTGCAAAATCTTTGCATTTAATTTTTGACCGTTGACTTGTCAGTTAGTTGGTATCCCAATTTTTAAATGACCGTTATACCGTACTGATACGCTAAGTATGCGTATCGATACGCTTTTTATGAAAACCAAACTTGAGATTCCAATGAGCAAGTCCAGTATCGATACGCCCCTTAAAACCGTACCGGTACCCCTTCTAAGCGTATCGATACGCGATGTTTTCAGTCATAACGACTCTTTCCTCTTTGATATAGGTATCGATACGCCCCCTACCCGTACCGATACGGTAGGCAGCAGAGTTGCATTTATTGCGGGAAAAATGCTTCTCAACGGCTCTATTGATGATCTCAACTACCCAAACGGCTAGAATTCAATACAAGGGTATAAATACAAGTCTCAATTGAACAAGCAACAACTATTGAACCTACAAGCATCATCAAAGCACGCAAATCCAAACTGTGCACCCTTAGAGTCAAATTCTTGTACCAAACTCTTGTGTTCTCAATTGTTATCTTTTTATTGTGAGTTTGGGGAGTGTAAAATTGTAATTGGGTAAACAATTGTCCTTTGAGAGGAATTTGTAGAGTTTACCAAAAACTTCTCTTTGTAAAAGTGAGTGGATTAAGCTTTGGGTAGAAAGCTTAATCAAAATTGTAAGGTTACCTCCTCATCCAAGAAAAAGGGAAGAATTCAAGTAGTGAATTGGTTGAAAATCCTTAGTGGGAACTAAGGTAGTGGATGTAGAGTTCATTTGGAGAACTTGAACCACTCTAACTTCTTGTGTCACATTTTATTTTTCCCTATTATCACCTACCAAAATTTTTATCGCCAATTCACCCCCCTCTTGGCCATTTGCAATTGTGTGATCAACTCAACATGACCAAATTGATAGAATGTCCAAGTAAAGAGGACCAAATGTGTAATTATATAATTTTTTACTAACTACCACGTCACCCATACGTTAGGTTTTAACGGCAGGTGGTCACATTGAGACTACTTACATAGTTGAGTGGTCATATTGCCACAATTAAAAATATAGTAGTCAAATCGAGACCAACTCATAGTTGAGTGGTCATTTGAGTAGTTTACCCCATATTTAAATACTATAAATTAGAAAACGAGTTGAGACTTAATATTGTATCACTCTTAAGCCAAAATTATTGTTACTTGCACCCTTTGTTTTTTTACCAGCTTATTGGGTTAAGAGGGAGAAAAGAAAGAAGCAAATTAAGCATGGAGATCTTGTCTTAATTTCAATGTTATAATTTATTTGCATATATTAATTAGGTATAAGTTTCAGTTTGAGTGTATATATATTAATTAAGTATATATTATCATCATCCAACGGTCTAAAAAAGTGTAAAAGTAATTGAATTTTACACCATGTAAGTAGATTCTATATATATAATCAAATTTATATATCATGAGTGAATAATATTATAATTTTGTTGTTAATAATATATATAAACAATAAATTGTATTGTCACGTGAATAATTAAAAACAAGACAAATTGTTCTATATAATTATTAAAAACAAATATGGTAATTATTTTCAGCATGTGATATCAAATATAAAACTCTATATTTTGTATTTTATTGGATAAGAACTTTTTTTATAATGACTTCATGTTGGTCCAAAAAGCAAAGATACATGGAAAAGAAATAGGCCCAATAGTCCAAGCAAATATAAGGAAAAACAAGGCCCATAAGCCATTAAATCAGCCCCAACACCCTTAACACCAGCAACTTCCTTATGCTGCCGGAGTCACTCATGGGAAGGAAACCACCTCAGTAACCAAAACACGGAAAATTTATATTACAGCTATTTTTTAATTTAATTTAAAGTAAATACAAGTAAAAAATTACTTGGTAAAAAGATGACGCAGAAAAAATTAATTGAGTGACTTTTACTAAAAACTAATCACCGATCGGGACCATAAATGACATGGTGAAAAGGACCTGCGACATGGTCTCTCCAAAACACAAATGTTGTCGGTAAAAAATCTTTGATCGGCGTTAGCGACCCCCAACAAACAGAACCAAAGATCTTAATTGAAAACTCCAAAAACCTAATAAAGCTTATGACCTAGAGTAGACAGGACAGCAAAATAACGAGGAAAAAGAGGGCTAGGACAAATGAAAAGAAACAACAAGTACAATTTAGTCCTCCCCACAAAAGACTTGCGTGGAGAAGCCATCGGGTCATGGCATCACTATCGATCAAGTCGTAAGATGTAGACATTTTTTGCATAATACCTTTATCCCTGGTATTGAAATCACGTCTTGAAACTTCAAATATTTCTCTCATAAGTTGTCTTCCAAGACCCTAAAATCAACTCCATTAATGGTCCCAATCATTATACAAACATTAAAGGGGACTAATATGGAACTAAATCGGCTAATTAGTACACCAAAATCATTTTCACCATTTGAGGAATTAAGTTATGATCACATAATGTCATACAACCTATTTATCATCAAACAATCATTCAATCATAATTTATATAACATTAATATGGTAAATAATGTCACAGGCCCTCCTTGAAAAAACTATAGAAAAAACTATAGAAGAAATTACTCCTACCTCCTTGAATGACGTGTAAGGAGGGCTTGTGACGTGGTGAGGTGAGGTAAGAGAGTCTTCAAGGAAAAAAGATGAGAAGCTTCTCATCTTTCTTCCTTAAAGACTCTTCTACCTCCTTGGAAACATAATCAAACATGGAATTGAACTAAAACCATACCACAACAATTTAAAATGTGAAAATAACATAAATCAATGCATTGAATTGATAAAAAGCTAAGAGAAATCTATTCTTCCTCATAAACCTTTCAAAACTCCAAATATTTTAAATGGTCATATCTAGAGGGTATTGAGCTCAAATCGAAAGTTAAGAGATGATGGAGATGAAAAGCAATATGGCGGGATTGTTTTAAGAGTTTAACTAAATAAAATTTCTTCTTACTATAATTTCATAGCTATTTGGTTTACCTTTCTCTTTGGTCGCTCTCTACTTTTTGAAAACGGCATAATTAGGCATATAGAGGCGTTTATTTTTATTATTTAGGATTATAGGGTACGTTGGGAGAAATTTGAGGAAATAGGCCAATTGTTATAGGACCTCGCCACCTCCTACTGGCGAAGTTGGACTACGCCACCTCCTCCTGACAAGGTCAGGCTAAATCCATGCCACAGCTCAGCGTCCCTGCCACGGTTCATGCATGAGCCTCTGCATCCCTGCCACGGCTCAGTTTTGCGCAGCGAATAATGGAGGTGGGACCTCGCCATTTGCATACGGCGTGGTCCTATTCACATGCAGCAAAATCACGTGAAAGCTGGCTAGTTAATGGTTAATTTGAAAAAAAAAATTACATTATTGAGTGTGTATAAATAAATGGGGAGAGTTAAATGAGTGTGTAGAGAAGAAGAGAAGAAGCTAAAGAGAGTTAAACGAGTGTTGTATGTTAGAGTGTATGAAGAGTGTGTAGAGAAATTGTGACGAGAAGAAGTTGAAGTTGTCCTGGTTCTGATTGTTGGTTCGAACAAAAAGAAGTTAGTTTTTCGATTTTTTTTAATCTGGTAAGTGCATGTATTTTTTAATCTGCTTTTTTAAAGTTAGTTTTTTACTTTGTCTATTAGTCACACATTTTAGGTTTAAGAGCTATGACGTGGTTATTTCTTGCAACCAGGTTAGAGGAAACACGCAATTTTCGAGATCGTATTGTATTTCACTGAACATGTATATATATTTTGAGTGTAACTATTTTAAGTATATTTGTAGTGTAACTATTTGTACATGTGTATATTTAAATATATTTGAATCTATACTAGCTAGAATAATATGAGTTAAATCGAAATATATTTGAAATAAAAATCCTTACATGTGTATATTTTCACATTATAAAACATGAATATGAATACTTAAGGATCGAGGGTCTTAGCCTTTACGCCTTTACGAACTCTTCCAAAACCTTATTAACACATTTCATATTTATTTTAAGTACCTAAAGAAATAATAATAATAATAATAATAATAATAGTAATAATAATACTAATAATTTCAACCGATAATCTGATTATTTAGTTTTTACAAATAAAATTGTTTATATATAATTTCCCTTTTCAAAATGTACATTTTATGAAATAATTATTTTTAATAAATTTAATTAATTTATAAATCAAAAAATTTATTTAAAGAAAATAAATTAAATATATATAAATCAAATATTTAATTATAAAATAAATATTGGTTACACATATTATTGTTCACCTAAAAAATATTGTTTATAAAAAAATTAAAATTAACAACTATGGAAAATTTAATGGAAAAAAGTAGGAATTAATATTTATTTTACATTAGACTAAATTGATTTTTCTCTCTCTATATATTTATTATTTTAATTACCCAAAGAAATAATAATAATAATAATAATAATAATAATAATAATAATAATAATAATAATAATAATAATAATAATAATAATAATAATCATTTTTAAAAGAATATTAATTATTAAAAAGATTTATTTTAATAAGAAATAATATTTTAATAAGAAATAATCATTCTTTATTATAATTTTGAGAAGAAAATTAATTATTAAAATATGTAAATTATAAATATTAAAAAAATTAATAATATTTTAAACAAATTATTATTATAAAATTATAATATTCAATAACACAATAATATATGAACTTTTGTATTATTATTTTAATAAGAAATAATATTCGCATAGATCAAAAATGTTAAAGTTAATACAATTTTTTATGTATATATATTCGAATGATAATTGTTTTTAGCTGTAGAAATAGAAAATGGCATTTGAAGGAGTTTTGTTGTACCGTGACCATGAGTACATTTCGTCTCATATTCACGAAGAGCAAGTAAGTAAACGTTTTGTAATTTAAAATTTCATATTTACTATGTAATTGTTATAATACAGAATTATAATGAATTAATTATAGGGTCTAGAGCATATGATCCGCCGTCGAGGAATGAAGATAAAGGAACCTGATAAGCGTTTAGTGTATTACCTACAACGAGCTGGTTTTTATAATGCTTCATTTCTACGTGGGTTTAAGATAGTCCCCGGGTTGATTACTGCATTGATTGAACGATGGAGACCAGAGACCAATACATTTCATTTTCCATTTGGCGAATGCACAATAACCCTGGAGGATATAGCGGTACAGCTTGGTGTTCCAACAAATGGGAAACCATTGGTTGGAGAAAATAAGTACAATGCATATGACCTTTGCACGCAGTACATGGACAAAGCTCCTCCTGAGTCATGTGTGGACGGGTTACGCCTTAGAATTTCATGGTTGCAGCAGGAATTTAGTGTGACCGATGAATATGGCCGTCGAGAACTTGAGTGTGCAGCTCGAGCTTATATACTGCAACTTATTTGTGGTGTATTGATGCCAGATACATCTGGTAATATGGTTCACACACATATGGTAATATCTGTCGACCCTTCAGCTTTCTACGAAGCACTGGATTTGCTAATCATTCTTTGTATATTGGCTCTACCGGCCAATAGTCTTGGTTCGGAATCGTGTTGAACTGAATTCTATATATATTTGCAATATTCTGTAGTTTATAACACTCATCCGCAAAACCGTAAGGGTCGAGTCGAAAATGCAAACATGCGATGTGTGCGTGAGAGCAAGGGTATCTAAATGCTTGGAATGCACCACAATCACACCATATCTGATGAAGTTTGATAGTGAACATTCGTTGCTCACCTCGGATTGTAGCTTCGACAGTAAATTCCCATCTATGTGGGTCGAATGATCTTACTCACATAGCAGAGGCTTTGGCTTGAAGTTCGATCATTTTATCCTGTAGGGTTTTCGACCAATATTTTCCGCTATTTATTTAGGAGTTGGCTTCCTGCCCTTTGTCGGACCACACTTTGCCCAATCTAAAGTAAGTCTCCCACACAATACTTGCAATTGGGAGATGGCGTGTTCCTTTAAGAACCGAGTTTATAGCCTCTGCAAGGTTAGTTGTCATATGACCATAACGCCGACCTTCATCATAGGCTTGTGACCATCTTTCCGTGGGGATGTCATTTACAAATTTTATTACATTTGCACCGTGTCGCCTCAACCTTCTAATCCTTTCTTGGAATTTTGGTTGAACTAGTTCATACCCTATTTATAAAAAAAAATAAGTTAAATAAAACAACAAGATGAACTAAAAAAATGTAAAATTTTTATAAATAACAAATAACAACTTACCTGCGCCTAAAATCTCTTTCCGGACCTGATTGTTTCCGAACCGCGTCTTCGCATTCACTGAAATATGTCGTATACAATATGCTGGATATGCATGTGGAGGTTTTCATAAACTCCCATGTCTGTCAATTACTGATAAGAGCGCAGTTCCTCTATCAGAAATCATGCAAATCCCGTCTTCTTTTACAACATGATTGCGTAGGTGCTTCAAAAAGAATTCTCATCTATCCGCACCTTCCTTTTTAACTATGGCAAAGGCAATTTGGAATATGTTACTGTTTCCATCTTGTGCAACAACCATGAGTAATAAATGATCGTACTTCTCATACAACCATGTACCATCTACTTGAATCATGCGTTTGCAGAATGGAAACCCTTGAATGCATGCATTGAATGCCCAAAATAACTTACTAAATACTCTTTTACCAGGAATTAATTCGCCTTGTAAGTTTAACACCGACAAAGTCTCGTACTCTACCACGGTCCACGGGATGAAATGTTGCATTGCTCGTAAAAGAGCTGGTAGCTCATTATACGATTTATCCCAATCACCATAGAGTTGCGCCATCGCCTTCTGCTTTGCCATCCACGCCTTGTAGTAAGATGGAATATAACCAAGCTGGGTCCGGATAGATGCTACTAACACTGCAATTGAAATTCTTGGTCCATGTTCAACCAAAGCTCTGGTGTAAGCACATATTAGATCAAAGTTTAAATTAATATGGTCATGTGATAAAGCTATATTAGTACAGGTGTGCTGCTCAATAAACTATGACACCTCCCACAATTTAGTCCTCTTCCTGTATGAAATTCTTACCCACACAGTAGGTACTTTTGTTGGACTCAACAACAGAAAATGATGTATGGCGTTTGATACAGTGCTCATGAACTACAAGTTTCACGACTTCTTTTGTTTCAAATTCAGCCTTTAGTTCCAATTCTCCAAAGTTCGAAGATGATGAAGAACCAAATACGCAAGCTTGATATTCCTGATCTTGCATTGCAGTATAGTCAACTTCATACATGCGAGTTGTTGGAGTTTCATAGGCTGGATAAATAGGTTCCGATTGTTAGGGCTCCGGTGCAACATAACCCCAAACAGCCGGTTGTTCATTTCTCAACCCGAGCCTAGCAACAGCCGTGGCCCAAACATCATCTTCAACATTAATAACATTGCCATGAGACGCATCTGTCATAACAACATCAATATCATCGGCATCGAGTAACTGCACGTCATCTTCTTCACTAATAGGAACAATATTTTCTTCATCCTCACTGAAATCTTCAAGCGATTCGCCCCAACAACCAACTGTGGGTTCGGTGTCACAATATGTTGATGAACTCATCTTCTGTAAATATTAAAAAAACATAAGCAAAACATTAAAATTTTGGGTTTTCTTATTAAAATTTAAAAATATTATCACCATCCGAATATATCTTCAATCATACAAAAAAATATACAAAGCCTCTAGAATTTAAAAAACAGATTAAAAGGCAAAAATCACTTACTTAATTTTCACTGACCTTTACAAACTCTTCAATCACCGTCTTCGAATATTTCTTTAGAAACTCACAAACTCTTCCCTCTTTTCCGACTCAAACTCTCTTAATTTTTTTCTCAACCCCTACACACTCATCTTCCCTAAACCCTATATATATATATACATAAAATAATATAAAAAACTACTTCCCTTTAATAGCTTGTACCTAAACCTATATATATATATATATATTCATTCATTCAATGCCTGGTAAAGCCTAACGTGCCTGCATGGTACATGCATGCGTGAACATCACCTCGCCATTCGTCAGGCTTTATCAGGGTAAATTTATAACAAGTTTTTTTTTTTAAATGATATAGAAAATTTTACTTAATGTATGTAGCCTAGTTAGATGTGTTGATTCGGGTCACTTTTATTTTCAATGAAATACAGAGAATTAGGTTTGGAAAAATTACAGAGAATTAGGTTACATACACCAATGAAATACAGAGAATTAGGTTTGCTTAATCCTACGTGAATATTGACTAGATAATATACTCTTGTTTTTAAAAAATTATTAGATGGGTTTGGCTCACCTCATCATCTACGGTCTCATCAAATAAAATTTTCTATATCAATTTTTTCAAGATGAATTTGGTTCAACATATGATTAAGAAAATACAGAGAATTAGGTGCTTTTTCATTATTTCGTTACAAAATATTGAGTCCCTAAACCTAAATTTATCAAAAAATAAAACTTAAATGCTTTGAATATTATAATAGGTTTTTTAAAAAAAAATACCAATCAATATAAAGTCTGACGTGCCTGCATCTAAAGCATGTTATAAATTTACCCTGATCTAAAGCCTGACGTGCCTGCATGGCACATGCATGCCCCTGCCATCTCCTGCGCTGAGACATTGCGCCGAGCGAGCCAAGAAGGCTGAACCAACAGGACTTCGCCGTTTGGAAATGACATTGTCCAAAGAACGCCAGGTGTAGGTGGCGATGTCCACCTTGCACTGTAGAAACTGACCTATTTTCCCAAAATTCTCCCAACCCGCCCTATTTTACTAAAAAAAAAAGAGTAAAAACTCCCCCATTTAGTCAATTTTCCCTTTTGAAAACCTCTGCCTACTCTCTACTTTTCCACTTTCAAAACCTTAAAATCTCATTAGGGAGGTCGATCGTTCCCCTTTTTGGCGGTCAACCTCCTACCTTTAAAGGTGAGTAAAACTCGACTCGAAAAAATTAAATAATTCGACTCGACTCAAGGTGAAAATACTTGACTCGACTCAAAATTTCATAAATTTGAATGACTCGAAAAATTTTCAAATAAAGTTTGAGTTGTAAAATAGAAATTCAAATTACTCGAAATTTTTAGTAATTAGTGGATTTATTTTTAAGTTCGAGACGAGTCCCTCAATTTTTTATTATATATGCATACTAATATATAAAAATATAAAGAAATATTGTCACGTGTAAAAAAAATATGAAAAATATATATATACATGCATATCTTATATGATTAGAGAAAACCGTTTAAATTGGAATCAAACCGTACTATAACATGATAAATAATTACAATTAATTTTTTATAGGAACTCAAAAACTCGACTCGAGTTTCTTAAACTCAACTCGAATCACAAAAATTTCAAATAAAGTTTGAGTTGTAAAATATGACGCATCAGCTCGAATAAATCAAAAATTTTTAACTCGGCTTCACTCGATCGAACGCTCACACCCCTACCCACCCCTTGCTTACCTCCTCATTTTTTTTCTTCTCCTTCCCCTCCCTTTCTGGTTCTTGCTTTTCGTTCTTTCTCAGTTTAAGTGTTGGGATGCACTTGTTTTTGGCGTGCTCGTTGAGATGTGCCTCCGACGATCACGAATCTGTTCGGGAGATGGTTTTGTGATTGCAGACGCGAATGGAGAGTTCTCTTTCTCATTATCTTTGTTTTCTTCTCTTCTGTTCTAGGTTTTGCTGGTGGTTACTGGTTGGGTTTGTTCTGGTCGCTAATATGCAGGTTTTGGCTTTGAGGGCAGTGGTTGGTCTGTCGGAGGATCTCGGCTCCGTCTCCTTGTTTTCCTTCAAGCATTGTCAATTCATTGATCATATGCAATGGCCCTATTGGATGTCTCGCTGCATTTCGTCAACGTTTTTATGCTTATGTGTTGGGTTATCCAATAATAATGGGCACATATGTATAATGTATGTTGCTATTATAAAGTTTAACACGAAAAATAAGTGACCAATTATGTTACACGTGTTATAGGTATTAAATTGTCATGGAGTTAAAAGTGTAGATACCATAAGTTAAATTTATAACTCAATGAGGGGCTGAGTTGTAAATATTAATAAACTGATTTTAATTCAGTTTATATAAAGGGTAGTGGTCCCCGAGATCTAGGTTAACTTGCATATCTCTCCTTCCCCGTCAGAGAGTTGTGTGGCAAGAGGTAACATATCATCTTGGAAGATCAAACCCTCTCTGGAAAATCTCCGTCAATGGATTCAGGTACGCTTCCGCAAATCTAATCTTTATTCTTAATGATTTGGCATGTATGGATCTTGGGTTTAATATTCGTATGAATATATATTTTTGGTTTTAACAAGTGGCATCGAGCCAGGTTTTGTCGAATCATTAAGATCGTAATCGAAATTTTGATTATGTATTAGGGTTTGATCTCTCGCATATCGTAAAATTTCCCGATTTCTTTTATGCGATATATGTTCTCTGCAATCGTGCTTTTATAATCGAGTATTTTTGTTTTCGATGTTGCTGTGCGATTACAAGATTTGCCAATTTCATTGGATTCAAATTGATTTCATGTTTGCCGATTTCAATTTGTATAATTATGGTTTTTTGTTTGCTTCTGTTTCTATCGACATTTGTTTTGGGCGGTAACAATTCACGGCAATCATGATTTAGGTTAATGTTGTTTTTTATTTTAATTTAATTTACATTGTTATTAACCTATGGAATATATATTTTATTTAAAATATGTATTTAATTTTGGTTGGATCAAAATTTTAGTTTTGATCATCAGGTATAAAGATAAATTTGTTTTAGAAACGAATAAAATTCATGTTTTGGCTATGTCTAATATTTTAGTGGGTTAATTGAAACACAATGTCACCAAAGTGACCGCTTCTGCGTAGATTAACTTATTTAAAATATCAAGATGTTTGTGTTTTTGTAATTCATGCGTTTATTAATTGGCCCAAAGGAAAATTAATATTTGGCCGAATTTCAACGACACCTGTGGTAATAAACGTGTGACAATTATAAGGTATTTTTTTTTATGTGTGCAATACATTAGTCCAAAGATTAATCTGTTGTTCGACATAATTTATTGTCAATGTTTGATTACTACAACAAGAGTACCGCTTACTGTTAATATTACTGTCCAAAGACTTGATATTAATGTTGTGTTTGGTATCTTGAGGGGAATTAGTCACTTCTTTGAATTTATTTGTTTACTTATGGAATATTGATGTGAGTCTGTTTATTTTTTATTTTGTTCTATATTCAGCTAGTTCTTCTGCTGCCACAATATCTGCTAATATCAGTTCTATACCCATGCTTAATGGGACAAATTTCAAGGAATGGAAAAGACACGTACTTATAGTACTTGGCTGTATGGACATAGACCTTGCATTAAGGCAAGAACAACCTGCACCTCTCACTGCGGATAGCACCCCTGATGCCAAAAGGGATTTTGAGAGGTGGGATCGTTCTAATCGCATGAGTCTGATGATCATGAAACACAGCATTCCGGAAGCCTTTAGGGGCACTGAATCTGAAGAGATTACTCAGGCTAAGTCTTTCCTTGACGATCTTGAGCAACGTTTTGCTAAAAACGATAAGGTTGAAATGACATCACTTCTGAATTCTTTGATGTCTATGAAGTATAAGGGTCAAGGAAATATAAGGGAGTACATTATGGAGATGTTCCATATCGCTTCAAAACTTAAGGCACTTAAGATCAAGCTTTCTGAAGACTTGCTCGTTCTTATGGTTTTGGTATCGCTTCCTGCACAGTTTAGCCAATTTAAAATTAGTTATAACTGTCAAAAGGAGAAATGGACTCTAAATGAGCTCATTTCTCATTGTGTACAAGAGGAAGATAGGTTGAAGCGTGATAAAACTGAAAGTGCTCATTTGGCCAGTGCCTCTAAGGATAAGGGCAAGAAAAGAATATATCAGAATGAAGCTGCTAAGGGTCCAGCTCAAAAGAAACAAGAGCGAGTTCCAATTAATTGTTACTTTTGTGAGAAGCCTGGACACTTGAAGAAAGATTGTACCAAATATCACGCATGGCGTGCTAAGAAAGGTATGAATCTTACTTTGGTCTGTTCTGAGGTTAATTTAGCTTCAGTACCTAGAAACACTTGGTGGTTAGATTCTGGTGCTACTACTCACATAAGTGTTTCTATGCAGGGTTGCCTGAGCTACCGAAAGCCAAGTGATGGTGAAAGAAACATCTTTGTGGGCGATGGAAAATCGGTAGAAGTTGAAGCAATTGGGCATTTTAGGTTGTTATTAGGAACTGGTTTTTATTTGGATTTGAAAGACACTTTTGTTGTTCCGTCTTTTAGGCGGAATTTAGTTTCAGTTTCTTTATTGGACAAATTTGGATATTCTTGTTCATTTGGAAACAATCAGTTTACTTTGTCTTTAAATTCAAGTATTGTCGGAACTGGTTATTTAAATGCTTATGACAACCTTTATTTGCTAGATACAGTTGCATCATATAATGAAACCTTGCACGTGGAATCACGTGGTACTAAACGCAAATTAAATAAGGAAAATTCGGCATCATTATGGCATAAGCGCTTAGGTCATATCTCAAAAGGTAGGATTGAGCGACTTATATCTAATGGTATTTTGGAGTCCCTTGATTTTTCAGACTTTAATGTTTGCGTTGACTGTATCAAGGGAAAACAGACCAAAACTAAGAGATTAGGTGCCAACAAATCTACAGACGTCTTAGAATTGATTCACACTAATATTTGTGGGCCATTCCCTACGGCATCTTGGAATGGTCAACAATATTTCATAACATTCATAGACGATTACTCACGTTATGGGTACCTATATCTCATTCATGAGAAATCTCAGTCTTTGGACGTGTTCAAATCTTATAAGGCTGAAGTTGAGAATCAACTCAACAAAAGAATTAAGAAAGTTAGATCTGATCGTGGTGGTGAGTACTACGGTAGATATGATGGCTCAGGTGAACAACGTCCAGGACCATTTGCGAAATTCCTAGAGGAATGTGGTATTGTCCCACAGTACACCATGCCAGGATCACCTAGTATGAATGGTGTAGCTGAGAGACGTAATAGGACTCTTAAGGATATGGTAAGAAGTATGATTGCTCATTCTACCTTACCCGAGTCCCTCTGGGGAGAAGCATTAAAGACAGCAGCGTACATTCTGAATAGAGTACCAACTAAAGGAGCTGAAAAGACACCTTATGAGCTTTGGATGGGTCAAAAACCTAGTCTAAAGCACTTTCACATTTGGGGATGTCCAGCTGAGGCAAGGCCTTATAGGCCACATGAAAAGAAATTGGACTCCAAAACGGTGAGCAGCTACTTTATTGGATATTCTGAGCGATCTAGGGGCTATAAATTTTATGATCCCACAATTAAGAATATTTTTGAGACGGGAACTGCAACATTTTTTGAGGATGTTGAATTTGGAGGGAGAAATAAGGTTAGAGACATTACTTTTGAGGAGGAATTGAGTTCCAACTCAATTCCTACTATCACTTTTGATAATGTTCAGGTTTCCATACCTGTCATTAATCAAGAAGTGAATCCGGAACCTCAACAAGATAATGTTGAACAACTTCCTCCTATTCAGGATGAGGTAATTGTTCCAGAAGAACAAATTCAACAACCTCAACAACAAGTGCCATTAAGGAGATCCACGAGAGAAATGAGAAATGCTATTCCGGATGATTATATTGTATTTCTCCTTGAAAATGAGGATGATAATGGAATGATGGAAGATGACCCAATCAACTTTCATCATGCCATGCAAAGTGTTAACTCTCAAAAGTGGATTGATGCCATGCAGGAAGAGTATAAATCCATGCAAGACAATAAAGTTTGGGAACTTGTCCCATTGCCTGAAGGTGCAAAACCAATTGGTTGTAAATGGATATTTAAAACCAAGAGGGATGCAAATGGTAATGTGGAGAGGTATAAGGCACGTCTTGTAGCTAAAGGATATACTCAAAAAGAAGGCATTGACTTTACAGAGACTTTCTCTCCGGTTTCATCGAAAGACTCTTTTAGGATAATCATGGCACTTGTAGCTCATTTTGATCTTGAGTTACATCAGATGGATGTTAAGACTGCGTTTCTCAATGGAGACATTGAAGAAACAATTTATATGGTGCAACCAGAAAACTTTGAGTCGGGAGACCCAAAGCGTATAGTTTGCAAATTAACAAAATCCATCTATGGACTCAAGCAAGCTTCTCGTCAATGGTACCATAAGTTTCATCAAGTAATTGTCTCATTCGGTTTTGAGATGAATATCGTTGATGATTGTGTGTATCACAAGTTCAGTGGGAGTAAGCATATATTTTTGGTTTTATATGTCGATGACATTTTGCTTGCCACAAATGATATAGGCTTATTGCACGAAACCAAGAGATTTCTATCTAAGCATTTTGAAATGAAAGATCTTGGGGACGCTTCTTTTGTCTTAGGAATTCAGATACATCGAGATCGATCTCGAGGTATTCTTGGATTATCACAAAAGAACTATATCGATAAAGTACTTAAAAGGTTTGGCATGCAAAATAGTAAACCAATGGACACCCATGTCGCTAAAGGAGACAAGTTTTGTCTTGCCCAATGCCCTAAAAGTAACCTTGAAATTCAAGAAATGCAGAAAATTCCCTATAGATCAGCTATTGGGAGTTTAATGTATTCTCAGGTTTGTACGCGTCCGGATATTGCGTACATTGTTGGGATGTTAGGCAGATATTCAAGCAACCCTGGTATGGACCATTGGATAGCAGCCAAGAGGGTTATGAGGTATCTTCAGAGAACAAAAGATTACATGCTCACTTATAGGAAATCAGATCATTTGGAGGTCGTAGGGTATTCGGATTCTGATTTTGCTGGGTGCCAAGATAGCAGAAAGTCTACATCAGGCTATATTTATCTATTAGCTGGAGGAGCTATATCCTGGAAAAGTGCTAAACAAACACTTGTAGCTTCTTCCACTATGGCAGCAGAGTTTGTAGCATGCTATGAGGCATCTAATCATGGAATATGGTTGCGGAATTTTGTCACTGGGCTGCGTATTTTGGAGAACATAGAAAGACCGCTTAAATTATTTTGTGACAATAAGTCAGCAGTACTATATTCCAACAACAATAGGAGCGCGTCTAAGTCAAAGCACATAGACATAAAGTTCCTAGTTGTAAAAGAAAGAGTGCAAAGTGGACAAATATCCATAGAACACATTGGGACAAACTCTATGATAGCGGATCCGCTCACAAAAGGTTTACCACCCAAGGTCTTTCATGAGCACACTGCTCATATGGGTGTTGTATCATTTGAGGACATTATTGTTTGAGTGGGAGTTTGTTATTTGTTTGCTTTATATTTGATTTTGGACATTTATGTATTCGGTTATTTTTCTGATCAGAAATTAAGTATTCAGTTTATTCACTTTTTCTTATTTTTTGATAAGGACCTCACTTAAGTTTAAAGAGGACCAGTTGGAAATAGGCATGTTCGGTTCACATTTACATGTAATTTCCATGCTACGCATCTATGATTGATCTATGTCATTTGATTGTGTTTGTATACGTGACCATTGATGGGTCCAGTCATGATTGATATGGCGAAGACCGCTTTGATCCTATATAGATATAATTGATGGACGAGATTGTTAAAGAATACCTATTGTATGATAGCAAATTTTGAGCTCATAAGGTTATACATTTGTCAGGAAACATATGTTGCCCAAGTGGGAGATTGTTGGGTTATCCAATAATAATGGGCACATATGTATAATGTATGTTGCTATTATAAAGTTTAACACGAAAAATAAGTGACCAATTATGTTACACGTGTTATAGGTATTAAATTGTCATGGAGTTAAAAGTGTAGATACCATAAGTTAAATTTATAACTCAATGAGGGGCAGAGTTGTAAATATTAATAAACTGATTTTAATTCAGTTTATATAAAGGGTAGTGGTCCCGAGATCTAGGTTAACTTGCATATCTCTCCTTCCCCGTCAGAGAGTTGTGTGGCAAGAGGTAACCTATCATCTTGGAAGATCAAACCCTCTCTGGAAAATCTCCGTCAATGGATTCAGGTACGCTTCCGCAAATCTAATCTTTATTCTTAATGATTTGGCATGTATGGATCTTGGGTTTAATATTCGTATGAATATATATTTTTGGTTTTAACATTATGTGCCCCCCAGATGTATCATGCAGTAGATGACTGGTTGTTGACTTCGTTTGGCTCTGGTTCGATGAGTCTTCATCATCAAGTTTCTTCCTAGTTTGTTTGTTCTACTCTGTCGATTATGCTCGCTTTTTCCTCTCCAATGTTTCTTGGTTCGGTGTTGAACCTCTTTCTCTTCGTTTCCCCTGTATGTTTGTTTGTTAGGAATGAAGCTGGCTTTTCAGTTAAAAAATATAATTAAATTCTCAAAATGCAAAGAAAAATTAAAGAAAGTAAAATGAAAATGGAAAGAAAAGATAAAGACGAAAAAATGTATAGGGACAAAGGAGAGAAAAATGAGATTGGTTGATTCACTTCTACTTGTCTCCAAAATCTCGTGGAAGAAGGATCGGATTTAGTGACAAAATGATCTACTTGACCTTTAGTCCTTCAAGTTACCAACCAAATAAAAAGAAACCCCATCATCATCCATGAATGGGCTAAAGTCAAAACAATTGTAAGCCCAAAACTTTACATCCTCTAGACCCACAAGCCTATAGATTCACACATTAAATTATTCAAAAATTTGAGCATGAGACTTGAACTACTAACTCTAAACTGGAATCAATTTAGGGGTGGGTAAAAATATCCGACTCGGTTGACCCGACGACCCGAACCTAAAAATACCGGATAATTTTTGAAAAAAATTATTCGATCTGATAAATTTTTCGAGACACGGGCCGGAAGTTTTCGCTTACCGGGTACCCGACCCGTTTAAATTTAATATATATTTTTATATTTAAAATTAAAATTTTATTTTATGTTTCTTAATATTTTCACTCTAAAATTAAGTTTAAATTTCTGATTTTTTTATGTTTGTATTATATTCTTTTAAGTTTTAAGTTTAATTTTTTATAAATATTTTAGTGTTTAACATGTGAACTTTTTTTTTAATTTTAGAATTAAAAAAATAAAAAATAGGAACCAGGTACCCGAATCCTGGGTACCCAGATATAATGGGCCGGGACACGGGCCGCTTAATGAGGTACTCGGATGAACCGGGTACCCGACAATGCTCACCCCTAGGAATCATTACATAGCAAATAATTAGTACCCATTTATTTTCGTGTTACTGTTTTGGTACCCCAACTATATTTTTTATTTTGTTTTAGTACTCCCACCATTAAAAATTAACGAAATTGATTACGATGCTAATTTTTAATCAGAATAATAATAGTTTTAATCCCAAAATTTACACATTACTATCATTTTGGTCCAATCCCTATCAATTTCATCACCATTTTAATATTTAGGTTAAAACTATAATTTTTTTTCTTTCATCTCCCCTGAAACCCTATCCCTTCTTTTTCCCAGTTTTGTTGGACACAAATTTTCAGATGGTTGAAGATTAGTAATTTAACCCACGTCATTTTCAACGTGTTCTTGTTCTCATCATGTCCGCCTGCAATATAGACCCGACCCGAACATGCTCTGATTGCAAAGAACGACCTCTTCAATGGCATATTTTCCCCTTGTTTCCATTGCTAAGTCGTGAAATCATAAATGAAAACAATAGTGACCGGGTCGTAACTCACTGGATTCTACCCGCTCACACCAGAAGCTGCCCCTCATAGCTTGCTAATTGACAAAACAAAGGCAAAACATATGGGTATTTTGGAAATAGGTGGAAGTTCGTACCAGCATTGATTCACCAATTCAAATACAGGAACCCCATAACTCGATGAATCATCTGGTTTTTTAGGTCCGTTCACAATTCCACCGTTAAAGGCTTGAATCAAGTAGACTTTTTGGGTGTACCTTAATTTTTTGTGGTGGTAATAAAAATCTTGGCTTTGGAGCAAATTCCACCATTGGTGACAAATTAAGGTGAGCATGTGAGTTGTGTAAGGTAACCTAGTTAAATACTCGAGACCGAATTCATTGGGTAAACTCGGGAACAACTCAGTCGAAAAATAAAAACTTTTCTTTTCTCAAGTTTCTAGAAGGTTTGTTCTACCTAATGGCCATGGAAGCATTGGAAATCAAATCTATTGCAGTTAAATTTATAAGATGAACTGATATATTGAAAAAAGAGAGAGGAAATTTTGTTGTTTTAACTTAAATATTTAAGATGATAATTAAATTAATAGAGTTTTAACCAAATTGATAGAAATGTATAAATTTGGGGACTAAAATTGTTACCATCCCAATTAAAAATGAACCACATCATCAACTCCATTAATTTTTAACGGTCGGGTACCAAAACAGAACAAAAATATAATGTTTGGTGGAGGCTGAGGAGCAGTTTTATTTTTTCTTATTGTTTTGTTTCTGTTTGGTTGTGTTTTCTGGTTTTTTCCCTTTGCAGGTTGTTATCTTCAGTGGAAGCATGATGACTTGGTGTTCCCGGTTATGCTTCTTTTGGTTTCATCCGGCTTCGACGATTTTATATTCTCGATGCAATTTCTGTTGACGGTTGTTCTTGCTGCATCTCTCCTCTCGATCCCCGATTCGGCATGCAGTTAAAAGAATGTTTATGTTGGCCCTACTTTGCTTCGGTTCCTGTTGTTTCTGTTCTTTTTTGTTGGATTTTGCTCATGTTTTCCTTTTCTTTTCTTGTCTATATTCGTTTGTTTTATTATTGTTGTTCTTGTTGTGTTTGTTGGATTTTGCTCATCTTCTCTCCTGTTATTGTGTTTTTTTTTATGCCGATATTTTTAGTTCAAAAAAAAAATCCTTCAAGAGTTAAATTATGCTTTAAGTCCTCTAACTTAGTAATGAGATACAATCTTCAATAATTGGGCCAAGACCAGCCCAAAACAACTAAACTCTCTAGTCCAACAAGCCTAATTAGTTCTAAATTAGATCACTAAATGCTCAAATCAAACTTTAAATATCGACGTAAAGCTCATGTTATTACGCGTGCAATAAGAAAATAAATAAATAATAAAAAATAGTGGTGTATACAAAACGTATATTGTGAATCATTTTCTAAAAAATATGTTTAATATTTATAATTTAAAATAAATCACACTAAACTTTTATTAATAAGAGTGGAATTTTAAAATTTTACCTTCAAACGTAAACTTTGTATTTTTCTTATTTGATTTTAAAGAACTGGTTTGAAAGTAAAAAATAAAAAAGTAAAAAATTTTGAGATCATACTATTTTTTATAAATATTTTTTCTGGCATCGAATCGAGAACATAATATTAGTAAGGATTAGAGGTGAGCAAAACCCGACTCGAAAAAAATTGATTTTTTTGACTCAACGTGAAAATTTTGATTCGTAACTTCATAAATTCGACTCGAATCAAAAAATCAAATAAAATTGGAGTTAAAAATGTAAATTTGAATAACTTGAAATATTTTAGTAATTAGTGGATTGATTTTCAAGTTCGATTCGAGTTTCATATATATATGAAACAATATGAAAAATATATGTGTATTGTATATGATTACAGAAAGTCGTTTAAATTGGAACTAACTAGTACTATAACATTATAAATGTTTAAAATTAATTTTTAGCAGAAATTTGGACAACTCGACTCAAATTTTACAAACATAACTTGAACATATTTTAAATAAAATTTGAGTTATAAAATAGTACTCGTCAACCCAATTACCTCCAAATTTTTTGAAATTCGTTTGAATGCTTACCCTAAGAATGATGTATTACATCAGAAATTGCCAACCTTCATAAAGTTTTATGCGGTAAAAAACGCATTGTTCCCATTTCTATGAAGAGTCTCAAAAGAGGGTTTGATTGGGAGTAAGGATGTAAAAAGTTGACTTGACCTGCAAAATTGACTGAAACCGACTTGAGTTAGAACTGTTTATGACTCGAAAGGCTGGTGATCTAAAATCGATTCGAGTCCGAACTGGTGTTGACCTAAACCTGAGTTGGACTTAAAAAATTTAGATCTGCACCCGACCTGAGAATGACTTGAACTCGAATTCAACATGATAATGTGATAACCGAACTCGATCTACATCCGAACTAATATGAATCTGAACCCGAGATTAACCTAGTAAATAATTGATATTACCAGACTTGTTATTAACCTGACATGTTATGAATCTGATCTGTAATTGACTCAACTTGTAAATGATCTGACTTGTTATTGAGCTGATCTGATATTTATCTGACTTGGTATTTACCTGACTTGTAAGTTGTAAGTTACAAATTTACTATTTATGAAATTGTAAGATTATGAATTTACTATATTAAAGTGTGAAAAAATATATCTTCACAATTTAAGGTACATGATCATTAAATTAATAAATTATTTTAGGATCATTAAATTATTTGTTATTGAAATTATTAATTATGATCATTAAATTAATAAATTTGTTTCCTAGACAAATTATTATCATTATATTAAAATTTAATTATAAGTTTATAACCATTAAATTAATAAGTTTAATTCATGATTATTAATTTATAGATTAAAAATAGATTATATAAAATGACTTTAAATATCAATAAGTTTAATTCATAATTTTAATATATATATATAATTAATTAAACGTGATTTTACTTGTTGTGTTTATGTTATAAATTTATAATATGGTCAAGTAAGCAAGACACTAAAGATTGCACCTTATTAATATCAAAACATGAGAAATTTTATAATGTGATTGTAACTTCACAATCTTTGGAACTATGAAACTTTATAAATGTACAAATTAAATTTATTACAATTTAGTACACTAAAATTACAATTAAATCAACTAAATAAATTTATGTTAAAATTTAAGCTCTCAAATCTTATAGCAAAAGTTTTACAAGTCTAAAAGCCCGACTTTGCTATCAGAAATTTTTTCATCGAGCATTTATTCATCTCAAATGATCTAAATGATTAAATTATTGGCAATTTTCAGCTTTAAAAAGCTGAAATGCCACCAACCTAATTCATTCATGAACAACTACTTAAATAACGATTTACATTGTAAATTCAACATCTAGACCAGTCTAAGCAGCAAGCAGCATCAATTCAGCATTCAGATTTCATACTACTGTAGGCAGCGAGCAACAATTCAGCATTCAGACGAATCTAGACAGCAAACATGGATTCAACATCCAATGGTAAAGCCAAGGAGAATACGATGGCCAACAACGCCAAACATTTCTAACTTTACCAAACCCTTACAAAAGTGTCAAACCTCTAATAAGTAATACTTGCTGTAAAATAGTGGTAAACATTTCAGACCAATTTGAAATATTAATGAAATAAAGATAATAAAATAGTCAATTAAGTGGTAAACATTTCATACTAGTGTAGGCAACAAGCATCAATTCAGGTCTCAAATGTACTTGATGTAAAACAGTCAAAGCCTCAAAGACACCTTACAAAAGAAGAAATAAAGTCATTAATAACAATAAACAATTTGAAATATTAATAAAATAAAGTAAACCATATATTTACCTTTAAAGGGAAGAATCATTAACTAAGTGAGATATTCTTCATCCCTTTTTTAGGGTTCGAAACCATACAACCAATCACAAGTTGTTACAAAAATTTCAACATTTTTAAGTAAGAGTTTAGCTCTCAACTTGTTCGGGATTCGACCCACATGCTAAAAAAAAGATTTTGAAGCAACATAAGTAATTGGAATGACCAAAATATCTCTGGCCATGCAAGCAAGTATCGGATAAGAAACACTTTGTGTTTTCCAATACTCCAAAATATCAAACTCAGAATCTTCACTACGAGAGACAAGGGGCAAATTAATTTAGGATTCAACATCAGAATTTCCATTCCTTAAAGCAGCTAAATTGGCATCAAGACTTTGAAAAGACAGAAAATAAACTAATTTAGTATTTTAGAAACATAATACAAGTAATTAAAATAAAAGAAAATATGAAAATTAAATTATAAAATCTGACCTGAAATAGAGCATATTTTTTAAATGTTCGAGGTTGATTGAAACTTGACCCACTTGTCTCTTGAGATGTGTTACTTTGGACAAAAGAAGAAGAACCACAAGATGCAGATTTTGAATAAAATATATAAAAATTAACAAACTCATTATAAATGACAGTTACTCTTCGTTGAACCTCGTCGTCTACATAAAGAACATTGTACAACTCCTTCAAAAGTCATAATTTATATCAATGATCAAGAAAAACAACAAAAGACAGAATTATTGAGTGATCTGCCCAATATTTTTCATATAATTCAAGCATGAGTCCTGCCATTGCAGAAATACCTTGAAAAGAATCATTGTGAGCATTACACAGAAACTTTTCAATTGCAACAACATTAGTCAAGTACAAGTTAGCTGTTGGATGCTTAGATCCAAAAAACAAAGTAGTAATTTTATAAAATGGCTCAAGAAAATCACAAATCATCTGAATAGTTTCCCACTCAGAATCACTAATCATATCCAAGTCACTTCCCCTATTAACAAAAAACTTAATGGCTAATTTAGCATCAAGTTCCCTATGAATCATTGAGTAAGTAGAGTTCCATCTAGTAGGAACATCCAATAACAACTTACCATGAAAAGAAGAATCGCAGTCTTTAATAGCTAATTCAAAGGCACAAAGTCAAAAATTAGAAGAATTAATAAACTTTACAATTTCACGCAATTTAATAACAGAAGAATCAATTACCTTCAAATCTTTTTGAACTATCAAGTTTAAAATGTGGGCAACACACCTTATATGAAAATACTTACCATTGCATGGAAGAGGAGAAATGATATACAAATCATCTTTAAGTTGATTAACCATTCTATCATTTGCAGAAGCATTGTTAAGAGTTATGGTAAAAGTTTTTTTCAAGACCCCACTCACATAACTTCTTTTTAACAAATTTATAAATTGGCTCACTATCATGGGGTGGAGGAAAATGACGAAAATTCATTATTATAGAGTGAAATTTCTAATTATTATCGACATAATATGTAGTGAGAGCAAAATAAAAAATGTGAAGTGCGGGCAAACCAACCATCACATGTAAAGAAAATCGTACTTGAAATAGAATGCATTGAATCAAGTAGATATTTTTTATGCTTGTGATGCTCAATCATGCAATATTTAGTAATAATATACCTCGAAATATCCTTCACACTAGCATTAAGGTAATGATGCAAAGCCCTCAATTTTTTATGCTCAACCATACTCAAAGCATAACATGACACAAAATAGCATCATCAAAACAATTCACAGTACTTATTTTGATCAAAAGTAACTAGCATACTAAGATTTTCAGCAAGATAATCTTTATAAGCTTGACATTTATCAGTATGTCTTTTAGGGTTATATGTACCAATATAAGAGTTTGCTTTATAGCTTTTAGTTTAACAATACTTGCAATGGGCGTAAAGACCACCTTCGGGAGCTTTGATGAAGGTATAATGGTTCCAAACAGGAGAAATTCTTCTCCCAAACTCTTTTGAACTTGCAGCTTTCCTCTTAGAGGAACTAATGCCATCAACTGCTTCGGAAAGCTGACCATGTACATCCCCTTAAAAAATAAATATATATTAGTACATATATAAAACAGAAACACTGAAACAAAAACCAAAACATGAAAAAATGTATTATTTACCTCTTTCAGAATGTTGATCATTCTGGCCTCTTTCCATGTGTCCTACACAAATAAAAAAACAATCATTAATTAGTAATTACCTCCAGCAGATCACATCATTTTGAAACTAACATGTCACAAAAAACAGAAAACAAGACACTATCAACTGCATAAAAACCAACTTCCCAACTAACAGGCAACATACCATATCATTTTGAAACTATTAGGTCAAGCAAGACACTTAACTAGTATAGTTTTCAGAAGGTGCAACCAAACCATTGTTTCAGAAAGAACATAAGACTGACATCACAGTTAGGGAAACTATCAGGTGCATCAAGTAAATCAACAATTAGAGGATAAATTAAAAATATCGTAAACAACAATCACAGTTACATATTGAAAGAACATAAAACAACAATCACAATTACATATTGTTTCAGTGGGAATTTAATAACAGAAACATACACACAAATATGAGTTATTTGGATAAAAAATAGAAAGCGAAAGAACATGTATTTTACCTAAATATTTCAACTCATACAACAGACTATCCATCGAACACTAAAAACAAATTAGAGAAGACAAAGTCAGATTTAAGGTTTTGAGTTGTTTGGATCAAAAATGAAAAGTGAAAGAACATTTGTTTTACTTGAAAAGTTAGAGAAGATAGAGAGAGAATGTTTGGGTTTATTTAGATCGGGTAGATTTAGGGTTTGTAACACCTCTCGCCCGGATTAGGAGCGAGGAGCATTACCGGAACAGAACAGAACGGATTAACAAACAGAAATCATAACAAGAATGGTTTCTTATTAGCAAACCTTAATAAAACGCATGCAGAAAGTGGGCTAACAAAAAATTTTCTAACATAACATAGACCAATTAATTATTTAACCATATTAAACCTTATCATCATTTTACATGCAACTTTAAATTTCTCATACTATATTATTAAGAATCAAATTCGGTTACTTACAACTGCCAAATTAAAGTTCTGTTTTTATTTCATTCGAAGCATTATAAGCCATTCATGCTATCAATTTTTAATAAGTATATTCTCATTGTTCGAACAACTTAGGACCTATAATTACAAGGTCATTCGAAAAGCCTACTTAATTATTCAAGGTTTATTTCGAATCATGCAACCATATTACATTATATCACTAGCTATTAAAAACACAAATACCATACAATCCATACATGAGATTTCACATACTAACATAATATCCCTTCATTAAGCATGCTTGTTTTACAAAATATCATTCTAGCATGATGTACCTTAAGCCATGTCAAGCTATCATTCTAATATTTACAACAAAATAGAACCATTATAAGACCACCAAGCTTGACTCACATATTTACAACAAAAAATGAGACTTACTTACTAATTACAAAACATGTTACTAGCCTCCATACTAGCAATCAAGGAGTATATAACAAGTTCAAACACCAACGTAGATTAAGGCTAATGTCAAACAAAACAAGATGAATATCTAGACAGATTCCAAGCCACCATCTAGGAGTCTAAATACAAGACTTAGGTCATACATATTGCTGACTTGTGATTTGCTTTCGATCAGAATTGCTAGCTTTATGCCTAAAATACCATGTTGTTTGGGAAGAAGGAAACAAAGAGCGTTAAGTACAAAATTGTACTTAGCGAGGTAATTTCTAAAACCAATTCATTCTTTAAATATCTTATGATCATCTTTAAGGTTACTTAGCTAGGCTTATTAACACATAAAGCATCTCCTAACTAAGCTTATCATGCTCAAGTCTCAATTGACTTCATACATCCCATGAAAAATCATTCATAGCATAAGGCCATACACCATTTCAATTCACATCATGTTTATCACCATGCTTCACATTCGAACAAGCAAGAGTCATTCAAACATATCATTGAATCAACCATCATTCATAAGCCACACATAGATTACATTATGGCATGTTATTCGAATAGGACTATTTTCCACATTGATCAAGAATTCAAACATTTCAAGCATACCACATTGCATCATAATATCATTCGAAAGGACCATTGTCCACATTGATCATGAATCAAGCATTTCAAGTATACCACGTTGCATCATAATATCATTCGAAAGGACCATTGTCCACATTGATCATGAATCAAACATAGATCATTTCATAGCACGTTAATTATCATTTCATTTATCCACTTCATAAGCTTATTATAATCATGTGCATTTTTATTTATTTGCCTTGGTGGAGTAGAAGGATTAGGTAAGCAAGTCAACAGGGGGTACCAAGTACCAAACAAGGGTTGCACTAAGCAACAAATCAGGGGATGCTCAATAGCATCAATGTATCTTGTACACCATCTAAGATATCATGTGATCAACAAGAAAATGCACTAAGCATTTTAGGTGTCAATTACCATTTCAGAGAGTACATTAGGTACTAAACAGTGGAGCTCAGACTCTAGGCATGCCTTTATACCTAAGACCTCTAATCGGCCAAGGGCTTTATAAGTTTTTCAATTAGCCAATCACTCCATTTATATCATTGTCCTTTTGTTTACCAAATTCATATTATATATTCCAAGATACAAGCTTATCATGCCATGTAATTGCACAATTTCATGAAAGCCATATCAAATAATCTCATATCACATTCAAGCATTATCAATGCATTAGAAAAATAGTAGCATCACAATCATATTCAAGTTCACATCAACATTGCAAATGAGTTTCATAAGGGCAGTCCACAATTACATACTAGCAAGGTATTAACCATGATTCATTTCATGCTTCGTTTTCTATTTTAGCCTTCTTCCCTTACTAAACAAATTACCAGCTTTGAATTAATTTTGATTCATGCATAACATATAAATTAAATTATATAAAAGAAATAGGTTAGTTAGGACACTAGTCCTAACCCTAAAGCAATTACACTCACAATACTCCACTAAGCTTGTTCCTTGATTACAATGCCCTTATTCCTTCCACTTGGTTGCCCAACCCTTGCTTCCTACAAGATCTCTTCACACACTTGATCTTAACACTCAAACACATGCATATACAAATCATATTAGAGATCAATTCGATCATATTAACTCTTTGACACAAGTACAAACATTAACACTCAAAACTATTTTTCATTTAAATAGTTTGAGGACCAGTTACCATTTTGACCATAACTTTTTACTGACTAATTAAAATTTCACTTATCATACACCCTTAGAAAGGTAATTCACTCTGTTTTCTAACCATATAACCCCCTTATTTTTATCTCTTCTGAGTTAATACAGTTTAATACTTAAACACAAGCCATTTTAACAGTCCTAGATAGTTTGCACCGTTTAACTACTTTAGTTTATAACTCTTAACTCACATACTGAAATTCAATTTCGTTTTCTCCCAATGAAAATACAGCTCAAAATACATTATACTCTATTTTTGGTTAATTTTCAAAGTGACTGTTCAAGACTTAGATTTTCTGGACAGCTTACTCCTTAGACAATTTAAATCTTAATTTCACCTATTCACCTCAATTTATTCCCAAAACCATTTATGAAATGATTCATACTATCCTTTAACATAATTTTTAAGTCCTTAGTAAATCCTATAACTATCAGACAAGTCCTCAAATTTCATGAAATTCCAGATTAGTCACATTCTCATGCTTTATGTGACTAGTTTCCTTAATTCACTAAATTAGACCATTTTAAGTTGAATTCAAGTCTCCAATATTATTCTAATATAATCCCATGATTCCAAACTCCAATTTAAGCACTGAATTTCATGTAATTCAGGTCCTTCAATTTCTTATTTTTTATTCAAAACAGTCCCTATTTCTAATTTTACTTCATTACACGACCAGCTTGTTCTAAAGTGAATTCATCCTATTCAAAAATCATTCTTCATGCAATTCAGCACTTCTACCATATATTTGCTTCGATTATCTACCATTTTCACCTATAGAACTTTTTCCAATTCGAACCAAAACACCTTCAATTTTCCAGATTTCGGCAGCATGTTATTCTAGTTGAGTTTAAGCATATAATTGTCTATGTAAACCAATTCCTTTTATAATTTTAATTATCTCTTGATTCTAACTTAACCCTAACAAGTTATTTAATATATCATGCAAACATTACCAATTTCTCAGAACTCAAAACTCTAATTTAACACTTAAATTAACAAAGATTTCATGAAGAGAAATGAAAATGTTTCTATCACTTACTTTAATTTTACACATGCATGAAACCTATCCTCCCCTTTAAATCCTCTTCTCTTCAAGACTCTATTTTCCTCTTGATTTTAAGCTAAAGTTGTAGATTTTCTCTCAAGCTTTTCCTATCTCCTTTTTCTCTCTAATGCACGGCAACACAAGGGAAAATGGGAGAATGTGGACATAACCCCTAATTTGGGGACTATGTTGGATTATTATTTTACCCAAATGCCCTCCCCTAGTCTTTTAAGTTTATTTTTGACTAAGGGCAGCCTAAAGAATTCTAAATTTTAGCATGCAACTTTTCTCTTTTGTTTTATCTTTAATTTAGTCATTAATCATGGATATATATATTCAATTTCTTATAATTTGGCCCGACTTCTCTAAGTTGTTCATATCTATTCTAATTATTTTAACTCACCAAATCTCTTATTTTGATCATGTTATAATTAAATTGGAGCTTAACTAAATTATCTTCATGACTCATTCAGTTCAACCCTTCAATTCAGACATCCAATTTCTCTTTAAATTCGATTTAATTCAATAAATACTAATTGAAGGAATTCATGGACCAAATTGAATAAATTGATTAATTGTGAATTTAATTGCTTTTAAAGAAATAATAAATACTCTAATTTACTAAGTTAAATTCTAGGACGGAAAGGCGGATATTACAGGGTTTCTTACTTCACGTTTCGGCTGGAGAAGAAGAAGAGAAGAAGGTGGAAACTAAAAAGTCAAAAGACAAATTTAGGTAGAGATGGCAGACGGGTATAGTTTTGTGGATTTCACACCACAACCGCCCTAGTTCGAGTGGGGATGGATATGAGTTTGGTGGTTAGTGGGCGGGTTTGGATGTAAAAAGTCATACCCGTCGTGGGTAGTGGGTAGGTGATGAGCTTGAGACCTTACCCGCACCGTATCCGCCCACATCCGCCCGCCCCACATCTGCCTGCTCACTAACTACCCACCATATGAATTTTGGACCATTTATGTTTATAGACTTTGATTATGCCTTTTATTATAGGGTTTTATGTACTAAGATATTGGTTTGTTTAAAATCTAAGTTAATCCTTAAATTTGTAGACTTTTAATTCAATTAATTTAGTTTGAAAAAAATGATAGTTTATAATCGAGCTTGAATTTATTGTTTAAGATCGAGCTTGAATTAATCAGGTTGTAATTTTGTAATATGTGTAGTTAAGTAGAATTTATACACAATGTAAATATGTTTTAGTTAAGTTAGCTATAGTTAATTAGTTAGCTGTAGTTAAGTAGAATTTATACCAATAAAAATGTGCTTTAGTTAAGTTAGTGATCGTTAGTTAGTTAGTTAGCTGTAGTTAAATTTATACATGTGTAAATGTATTATATATACACTTGATCAATCAATAAAGTATGTGAAATTATACTCTTCTTTAAAAAAGTACATGGTTTATTTTTTATAGTTCGATATTAGTGGTTGCTTGTAGGCGAATACAGGTTGGGTGGTGGATGTTCGGTTGGGTAGTGGGTGTGGGGATGGATTTAAAAATGTAACCATGTGTGGATTTGAAAATTGTACCCGCCGTAGGTGGTGAGTATAAAAATTTTAGGTGGGGATGGGTAATGGGGTAGGGGGTATCCGCACCCACCTCGCCCGTTTTCCATCCCTAGATTTAGGGTTTTTTTGAATTTTTTTTGAATCAGAAATAGAAAATTGAAGAACATGAATTTGTTGGTGTTTGAAATTTTGGGGTGAAAAGTTAGAGAAGAAATAGATTTGGGGTTTTGATTTTGTTCGGATCGGGTAGATTTAGGGTTTTTTTAATTTTTGGCTGTTTGGGTCTTAATAAAAGGATTTTTTTTCGAGTTTTGATCTTAAAAAATAGGTTGGGAAAGTAGAAAAGGTGTTTGTACGGATCAAATGGGGAGTTGGATGAACAAAGATGAACACGAATAAACTTTGCGTTTTTGATCGAAAATTTTAGAATTTTCTCGGTTTTAAGTGTTTTTGGCTGAGAATTCTAGAGAGAATGGAGATGATTTTCAGAGAGATGAATTGTAGAGAGAGAGTGAAAACGAGAAAATGTTTCGAAAATGCTCAAAATTCACTTTACATATTTTTTCAAATTTGGGCCTCTAGACTCGCGCCCCCTGCAAATCCCCGATAGAGAATTCTTCAATTTATTTTAATTTCAGCTTGTAATGATATATTTTTCCAATTTAATCTTTTTTTAATAGTGTTCAATTAGTCTTAAATTATATTAATTTAATAATTTGTAGGGTAAAATACAAAAATAATGACTCAACTTTTGCCTCTCTCCTATTTTACTCACTCATCTTTAAATTGAGTCGATTTAATGACTCAACTTTTAACATTAGGTTTTTATCATCACCCAACCGTTATATTATAGATGCCGTTAATGATGTGGTATTTTTTATTGATTTGGCCGCCACGTAAGCACACACACGTTGTGGCTCCAGTCCCTTCATCCAACAAATCACCCAAAACCCTAATCCCACCCGCCTTCCTCATCGCTTCTTCATTCTCTTCACACCCCGCAATCTGCGCCAGCACTGCCGTGGCGTCTTCCACGATCCCCGTCCTCGCATCCCTGACGATCAACGCCACCAAAGCGGGAACCGCACCGAGACCTACCAAACTGACCGATTCAACGGGTAAAGCGCGATCCCAAACAAAGCCTAATTGTTAGATTTTGTTTCTTTTTGATCTCAAAACTGTTGAAACCAACTTTTGCAGTACCAACTCATATGTAGAGAGCCTTCACGAAAATTTGACTCTCCTTGCTTTGGAACCATGGATCAGTTTTCTTACATCCTTTTTAATTGACAAAAGGCACAGACTACAACAACCATTAACATTGGGTACATTCGGATAGATTTTGTAGGAAACATTCTATGAATCTGTCCCAGAATGTTTTCTCTTAGAAGGCCCCATATGATCAGCATTGTCCCAAAGAGGCTCATCCGTCCCTGCCTCCACAGTCCTACAAAAGCTCCCACCACAGACAAGTAGCTTCCTGCAACAATCTGATGCAACCCAAAAGTTGGCATATTAGTGCTTATCTAACTACAAATTAATCAAAGCAACCTTGAACCGACCTCGAGGTGCTGGAGGTCGGATACCGCGGTACTTTTCCTCAAACTGCTGATGTTATATAAGTCGAGCAATCTGCTGTAACTTGGAAGACTTCTGTTTTTGATGATGACATGGACAATTGCCCCTGGATATAGAAGGACCTTAACTACATATGTAGGGAAGAGTTCTGTGGCAATCAACTGGGAAGATGTTATCTCAATAGGTGTTTTGCAGGTTCCAAATCTACATGGTACCCTGTAGAGTTAGACCATAAATGTCAACAAGTACTTTGGTTTTGAGCATATTTCGACAGATTCCCAAACATGTTTTATCAGTATGCAAGAACAACACCGCTTAAATACAGTTTAAGACTAACCAATTCTATGTAACACCAAGTCACCAACAACAGAATCAGATTCTAAAGGGATATGCTTTTAAATTTTAATCAAAGGTTTACCACATTCATAAGAGAATGATCTTACAAGTGTTTAATTCATAAGAGGAGAGACCTTACCACATTCACATCAAGGCTCAGTTGTGACATGTATAATTTCAAAGACTTAGAATGATCTTTGAAATACTGTTCCTCTGAGTCACTGAACTTCTCCTGAATTTCATGTGGAAGTTCATGAAGCAACCCTACCTTCCACGCCAAATCTCTTATAATTTCTGCACGATTGTACATGTGTAAAAATTAGCAGGTGATAGTAAGAAACCACATCTTAACATGTAAACTAGAAAGAATCAGTTTCTTTAGGAAATGACATCAAAAAGTGCGAGAAACTCACACATATGCCATTAGGCAACGCTTGTTGCGAATTAGAGAAATGTGGTGGATGAGTGCTCCATAGTGGTCTGCATTTTTGGCTGTTTGGACTTTCAGTCCATCCTCTTGCATTTTCCTATTACAACATAAATCACATCAAGGGGCTGAAATATTTGTGCAACTAAACTATAAACCCAACCAAACTCCCCAAAATAAAATAAATAAAGAGGCATCTCAAGTAGTGCAGTGTACAGTTTGAGTGTAACCAAAAACTTTGGAGAGAATATTTCATTTTTGTCACTTTGTTTGGGATCGCGCTTTACCCGTTGAATCGGGCCAGTTTGGTAGGTCTCGGTGCAGTTCCCGCTTTGGTGGCATTGATCGTCAGGGATGCGAGGACGGGGATCGTGGAAGACGCCACGGCGGTGCTGGCGCAGATTGTGGGGTGTGAAGAGAGTGAAGAAGCGATGAGGAAAGCGGGTGGGATTAGGGTTTTGGGTGATTTGTTGGATGAAGGGACTGGAGCCACAACGTGTGTGCGCTTACGTGGCAGCCAAATCAATAAAAAATGTCACATCATTAACAGCATCTATAATATAACGGTTGGGTGATGATAAAAACCCAATGTTAAAAGTTGAGTCATTAAATCGACTCAATTTAAAGATGTGTGAGTAAAATAGGAGAGAGACAAAAGTTGAGTCATTATTTTTGTATTTTACCCTAATTTGTATGGTTTATGGGTTTAGTCTTAACGAAATATGGTTTATGTTGTAGTTTAGGGTTATTGGTTTAAAAGATTAATTTGTATGGTTTAATATTTAAGGTTTAAGGTTAATTCGTAATGGATTAGGGTTTATGGTGTAGTTTAGGGTTATTGATTTATGTGATTAATTTATATAGTTTAAGGTTTATGGTTTATGGGTTATGTGTTTAGTATTAATGGTTTATGGGTTAGGGGTTAGTTTATGATTATTGGTTTATGAGATTGATTTGTATGGATCAAGGTTTAGGGTTTAGGGTATAGTAGTTAATATTAATGGTTTTAACCTTAGGGTTTATGGTGTAGTTTATGGTTATTGTGTTATGTGATTAATTTGTATGGCTTAAGGTTTATGGTTTATGAATTTAGTATTAATGGTTTAGGGTTTAGGGGTTAGTTTATGATTATTGGTTTATGAGATTAATTTGTATGGCTTAAGGTTTAGGGTTTAAGAGGGGTTAGTAGTTAATATTAATGGTTTTGGTGTTAGGGTTTATGGTGTAGATGTAGTTTATGGTTATTGGTTTTTCATTTATGTGATTAATTTGTATGACTTAAGTTAAGGTTTATGGTTTATGAGTTTAGTATTAATAGTTTAGGGGTTAATTTAGGACTATTGGTTTATAAGATTGATTTAGGGTTTAGGACTTCCTTACTAATTAGTATTAATTATTAAACTTCAAGTGAATACGTCAAAACTCATACGTGATGATATTATTATTAATTTATTAATTATTACTATAGTCTATAGTCTATATATGATATATCATTAATTGTTAAATGATATTACTTTTTACTTTTTAGGGGTTATAATAGCCTATAGGTTTATTTATGTAGCTAGTTTAGAGTTTAGGGATAAAATTTAAGGTTTAGGAGTTTTAAGTTTAGTGTTCAATTAAGTCCATACAAATTTTTACTTAACTAAAATTAATTTTTATTTATTTTTAATTTGTGTAATTTAGTCCAATATTTTAATATGATGATATTTTTGTTTATTTTAGTCACTAAAATTTTATTTTTAACTGATATTGACTCATAATTGGTAATATTTTTTTTTCATTTTTGTCCATACAATTATATTTTTATTCAAAATTAACCCATATTTATTTCTATTTTTTGTATTTTAGTCCACACCCTATAAAATTAAATTATATTATAAACTCTAAATCCTATAAACTTTTGTTCACAAACCATATAAATTATATCATAAACTAAAGGTTAAAATTTGGGACTCGGTTGAATTAAATTAAAAGTTATAAGTTAAAATTTATGACTTAAATGAAAAACATATAAAGTTATAAGGACTAAAAATGAATTTCCCCTTACCTAAAATAACAAGCAGGTTCGGATTTTGGAATATTTTTTTTTAAAATTTTATCCAATAATTAATTGCCAATTTGCATTTGCCGCCCAATTGTTTTTCTCAGTGATTTATTACCCTTTAGTTTCTTATTCGTTTAATTTTTTTTCATTTTAGTCCTAATATTCACTTTTAAATTTTATTTTAATTCAATTTAGTCTCAATTATATATATATATATATATATATATATATATATTAAATTATAACATATTTCGGCATCCTAAGGGATATTTTGGTTCATATTAATCCTTAAAAATTTATTTTTATCCGAAATTTACCTACAATAATCATACCGAAGTCTATTTGTACACGGCAAGACCCGACTTGAACTTCAACCGAAACCGATATTATTCGACCTAAATTTTATCTGTCAACGACGTGACTCGACCTGAATGTGGCCTGACTTGAAGTCCATTCGAACATGAATTAACCT
Organism: Hibiscus trionum; assembly: GCA_030270665.1. NCBI lineage: Eukaryota > Viridiplantae > Streptophyta > Magnoliopsida > Malvales > Malvaceae > Hibiscus > Hibiscus trionum. The sequence goes on along the minus strand of BSYR01000025.1, from coordinate 1,985,740 downwards.
GTTAATTAATTGATTCAGACCGAATTGTTTTGGCCTGAACTGAAACTTACCCAACCCGAACTGAATCTGATTTGAAATCAACCTGACAAAGACTCAAATCTGAGTCAACCTGGACCTAACCTGATCCGAGTCGAATCATTAAATTAACTTGACATAACTCGTATCCGATTTAATTTAACCTAACATGACATAACTTGAAACCTAAAAGATTACCTGATTTCACAACCCTAGTTGGTATACACAATCCATGGCCCTACCATTTGCTTTGTTGTAAGCACTAAATTTCTTGCTTTTGATACAAAATCTAAATGCCTTATCCCCAAGATTAAGATTTTCTTTCTTGGATTCTCTACCAATCACTTCTTTCCTCTATCTTCCACTGATTTGTTCAAAGCTTCCTCACATGTGTTTATTATATTATATCAACTGCATTTTCCTTCACAGATTCCCTCTCATCATCTTTCCTTGTCTATATTTTCCCAGATTCTTTTCTCTATGAAAAGTGCTGGTTTATTCTCTCCCGAGAGAACAAGGATTCAAGGAAACATTTTTAAGTAATAACCCAGATCTTGTTCATTTCTAAGCAGGGGCGGAGCCAGAAATTATTTTAAGGGGTGTCATTTTTTAAACGGTATTTAAGAGGGGTTAATTATTTATAAAGAAGTGTCATTTTATTTATTAAGGGTGTCATTTTATTTATGAATGGGTGTCAATTATATATTTTTTAATTTTTTCATATACAAATTATATAGAAAAATACGATATTCAAAAAATTTTGGGGTGTCATCAGACACCCTAATGGCCTTAGTGGCTCCACCCTTGTTTCTAAGCTTCATTTTTTTCATCATTTTCACTTGGTTTTAAACTTTGGGTATCTCCTGGATTTCTGAAATCAAAGGGGTTAGTGAAAATTTGAGTTGAATCGAGTTACAATCCAAGGGTTAATTAAAGATGAAAATCCAGTGTGATGTTTGTGAAAAAGCTCCAGCAACAGTTATATGTTGTGCAGATGAGGCTGCATTTTGTGCTAAATGTGATGTTGAAGTTGTGATAAGATTTTTTTTAAAGGTCCCACTTTTTGAAACAAATATTTATAAATAAGAAAAATTCGCGTTTTTAAAAACAACTTAAAATTTTTTTTGGAGTCGTCACCGGCCACTGAGGTAGACCGGACACTATAAAAACTAAATCAGAGGTTCATTTGAAAGAGTTCGGGAGTTGGTTACGTGTGGGGAAGGGTTAGCACCCCATCACGCCCGGAAATCGGTACCAAAATAATTGTTGCTTTTAATTGATGGAAATTATCTGAAATTTAAAATGAATTTAATTAGGGGTTCTTAATTGAAAATTGGACTTTAATCATACGAGCTTTATCAAATGGGCAGTTTCGAACTAATTTAACATTTAATTAAAAAGGATGACGGTACACCGGACCAAAGACTAAACCGACATCATATAAGTCTGATTGTCGTGTTAGTTTAGGGTTCGGATCTCGTACGTCACCTTTATGCATGATACAAGAAGATAAAATATGGTGTCATGGTCTAGTTCGTTTTAATTACAAATTTTACCTTTAAACGATGCGAATTAATCCAAATATTCGAGGAATATCCAAGAACTTGGATATTTCGACCCGAATACGTGGATTAATAAGTATCTCCTTTTTATAATTGACATTAACCATTATATAAATTAAAATGTCAAAAGTCACATGAATGATCATTTGAAATGCGTGCCACAAAAATATACTCGAGCAACATAAAAACTAAGCTACGCACATATTAAAAAAACCACATATTAAACAAGGCTAAAAAAACATACGATCATATACTATAACATAAAATGCACATGCCACATATTATAATCTATATATTATGTGCATAAAATTATATATATTATATCAGCCAAGCATAAATCAAGTAAACATAAATAAGGCAAATACATAAATAAGGGTCTAAAAATTAATGAAATGCAGAATGCAAGACAAAAATTACAATGCATAATTAAAGGGAAAACACTGGAAAAGGGGCTAATTGAAACAAAAACTAAAATTGAAGGACCAAAACAGTGAATAGACCATTCGAAAACTGACTTAATTGCAAAATAAAGGACCGAATTGAAAAGACGCGAAAATTTAAAGGGACCAAAAGGGTAATTATCCCATTTGAAATCTAATTAAAATAGGATAGGGACGAGATTGAAAACCCTTGAAAAGATGCAGGGACTACGGAAGGGGTTTTAAAACACGAAAACCCTGCTCGTGTAATTACGGGGATGCGGAAGGACCAAAACGTAATTTTACCAATTTTAAAACAGAAAAAAACATTATAAAAACGAAGTTAAACACATTTTAATCCCTTTTTTCACAAACCCTAAATACACCTTGAGACTCTCCCCCTCTCTCTGATTTTTCGATGCCAGAACGTCGACCGACGCTAATCGACGGCCGACGTTCCCATAATCGAACAAAAACCCAAAACCTAAAAAGAAAATCTTTTTTTTTGTTTTGAAAACAGAACCAAAAACCAACCCCTTTTCGTTTCACGAAATTAAAACCAAAAAACTCTTTTCCTTAATCTGTTTTGAGAAATCAGAAACCCAAAAAACCCTAAACGATTTCAAAACCCTTTTCGATTTGAAAACCGGGAACCCTATGGTCACCACCCCCACCGTTTCACCGTGCAAGGCTTGTCAACGGGGGGTGGATGCGAGCCGACGCACTAAGAAGATCAAACGGTAGAGGTAAAAACCCTAACCTTCTATGTTGTTTTTTATATTTACAATTCGAAATGAAAATTAAATAAAGGCGATGATAATACCTCTGAAGACCTTGAGGTTTTTGCTTTGTATTCTCTGAAATTTTTCCTGATTACAACTTGCTTTTTTTTTACAATGGTTTGTATTTCGGCTTTTTATTAGCCCGAAATTTACATATTTTGTATTACATGTAATTGAATCGAAAAATCCCTATTGGTTGCCTATGGTTTGTTTGTATTCATCTTTGTGATTCTGTTGAATTTTTGCCTCGTACGATTCTGGTATTCTTGTTGTTGCATTCCTCTGACGCTTTTGGTTTTCTTTGTATGTGATGGCTCGTACGGGGGAGAGGGGACCAGAGAGCTTGAGACGTCAACGCTGGGATCTGGACGGTCTGGAGCCGAGGAGACGCACATGCCCTCGACGCGGCTAGAGGAGCGTCGTGCACGAGCGCGTATAGGAGCCCGAGAGTCGCGCGTGGGCGCGTAGAGGTTCTGGAGACTTCCGTGCTTCGATCCTGGCCGTTCAATCTCGAGCTGGATCCGACGACTGAGGCTTCTGCGGCGCCAAGGCAAAGACAGATGGATTAGGGCTTCTAGGGTTTCTGCTGAAATTAGATTTGGACCATCAGATCTTCATCCAGATCTGACGGCTGGGGTTGGACGGCTGCAAGACACAAATATAGGATTAGGGTTTTCATTTAGGTTGGGCCCAAATCGGGCCATGTAATATATATGTAATATTTTTAGGTTTTAACACTTGTAAATGGACTTTTAATTATTAAAAACTTGGGCTTTATTTTTATTCTATTGGGCATATATATATTAGTTTTTTAAAATTTTCAGATAATAATAATAATAATAATAATAATAATAGTAGTAGTAGTAGTAGTAGTAGTAGTAGTAGTAGTAGTAGTAGTAGTCCATGGTATTTTAATAATCATTTACTGATTCTTCATCAGATTTGTAAGGGGGAGGATCTGCTTTGCGTCCCTCTTTTTTCAGTTGATTTTTGGGTACTGGTGAATGATGTTCTGACGGGATTCATGTCCACACATGTTGCTGTTCAGTTGGGCAATTTTATTGGGGCATTCATAGAACAAGATACGTCTATGGTTGCTTTGGGATATAGAGGGATGATGTGTATTCGAGTGCGGATTGATGTTCGCCGGCCTCTTGGGGTTGCTGCTTTTGTCCAATTTCAATATGAAAAATTAAAGTTGTTTTGCTTCTTATATGGTCGACTTGGGCACGGGGAAAGTTTCTGCCCGGTACGTTTCCAGTCGAGCGACGGGGTACTGAAATGTGAGTGGGATGCTACCCTGCGAGCACCAACAAGGCGTGGTGCTCCGATGTTCAGCCCCTGTTGCGTGAGGATAATGGAGTCATTTGCGGCGTGGAAGATGCCAATTTTGGGTTAAATCTTAGCGAGAATTGGGGAGGGGATAGATCTATTCCGCATAATGAGGAATTAAGATCAACACATTTTTTGGTTTTAAATTCAAGTTTGAAAGGCAAGTCAACGTTGCTAAGTACGGGTGGTCTATCTGTTGGGGCTGATGGTGGGCCGGGGTGCTGTGGTGGGCCAGATATACTTGGGGGCCATGGTTTTGATCAGGAGATGGCCAATGCTGCTGAAGATAATGTTTTGGAACATTTGGATGGCCCGAAGAGACAACGTGTTAACAGTGGTCCCTCACGAGTTTCTTTGCCTAGCGATTCGAGTGAGGGAAAAGATAAGTTATCGGAAGGTTTGGAGGTCCAGACCAGCCGGGTGCAATGAGGATTTTAAGCTGGAATGCCCGTGGTTTGGGGAAACCTCGGACAGTACGACGTCTCGAACGCATGTTGCGAGATGTCAACCCATCGGCAGTCTTTCTTATGGAGACTAAACTGAGTTCGTATAAGATGGAGCGAGCACATAGGTTGTGTGGTTTTACTAATGGGATAGAGGTTAGTTCACATGGGTGTAGTGGAGGTCCATCTTTGTCTTGGAAGGCAGGGTGTGTGGTTACCGTCCGGTCGTTTTCTGAGAGATTTATTGATGTTGTTATCTCGGATGACAATGGTTTTTCATGGAGGGTCACAGGGTTTTATGGAGCCCCTGAAGAGCGGTTCTGGAGTGCAGCCTGGGATCTTCTAAGGGGTTTGAACGATTCACCAAATCTCCCTTGGCTTGTTATTGGGGATTTTAACGAAATCCTTACCACTGATGAGAAAAGAGGGGGTCACATTCGTAGTGAGAGACAGATGAAAGGGGTTTCGAAGAGTTTTGGAGGATTGTTCTCTAACAGACATTGGTTTTTCTGGGCGATGGTACCCTTGGAGCAAAGGGACTACTAGATCAACGACTATGAGGGAGAGGTTGGACCGTGGGGTAGCAAATTCTGAATGGTGGGATGCATTTCCAAAATTTTCACTCTCTCATTTATCTCATACTTTTTCTGATCACTGTCCGTTGTTATTAAATACGGAACTGGGGGAGAGTGTATCAAGACAGTGGCGTTTTAGATTTGAAGCTGCCTGGTTGATGGAGGAGTCGTGTGAGGAGGAGGTTAAATGCTTGTGGGGGGCTTCAGAGGGCCCTGTTCTTTCTCGTTTAAAAGATATGGAAGTGGGGTTAGAATAATGGGCCACAAGGTTACGTAGGGAGAAGAAATTTTCGATCTCTCGCCTGCAGGTGAAGCTTGAGGAATTGCTGGACAAGGATTCATCGGATGAGGTTTTAGGGGAAATTATTGATGTTAGACTAGAGCTTAACATGAAGTTTGACAAGGCTGAGTTGTACTGGGAGCAACGTGCCTGCAGTAACTGGCTCAAGAATGGCGATCACAATACCGCGTTCTTCCATCGTGTTGCTACGCAGAGGAAGCGTCAAAACAAAATATTATCGCTTCTTGATGGAAATAATGTGCGTCATGATACTGATGAGGCGCTTGAGAATATCGCTCGGGACTATTTTAGGGCTTTGTTTTGCTCCCAGGGCGTTACAGACCCCTCTGACATTTTGGAAGGTATTTCACCGTGCATCACTGAGGCTATGAACAATGACTTATGTAAAGAATTTTCGTCCAGGGAGGTGTTTCTTGCATTGCAATCTATGAATCCTTTAAAGGCGGCGGGTGCTGGTAGTCTTGGGGCTATTTTTTACCAGAAATTCTGGCATATTGTGGGCCAGGATGTCTCTTTGTTTTGTCTGGATCTTTTGAATGGTGTTAGCTTGATGGAGGACGTAAATATGACTAATATTGTGCTTGTCCTGAAGACACCGGACCCGAGCTCGATGGCAAACTACAGGCCAATTAGCTTGTGCAATGTCATCTACAAGCTGGCAACGAAAGTGCTAGTAAATCAGCTCCAAACAGTTTTACCTTTGTGCATAGATGAAACACAAAGCGTGTTTGTTCTGGGTCGATTGATCACGGATAATATAATAGTTGCATATGAGGCACTCCATTCATTTAAGCAGAAGCGGGTGGGGAAGACGGGGTTTTTTGCCCTTAAATTGGATATGAGCAAGGCGTATGACAGAGTTGAATGGAGTTTTGTGGAGGCCGTTATGTTGCGGATGGGTTTCTGTGCGCAGTGGATCAGTTATGTTTTTCGGTGTGGTTCTACCGTGTCTTATGCAGTGGTGCTTAATGGCCGGGTGGGAATCCTATCTAGGGGATTGAGTCAGGGTGACCCTCTTAGCCCTTATTTGTACTTGATGTGTGCAGAGGGCCTCTCATCGTTGATGCAACGGGCTCTTATTGGACCGCGGATTATGGGGTTTCGAATTAATAGGTACGCTCCCTCTCTCACACACTTGTTTTTTGCGGATGATAGTTTGTTGTTTGGGACGACCAATGAAAGGGATGCGAGTACGATAAAGGATATTCTCGAGGTTTATTCAAAATGTTCGGGCTAGCAAATCAACTTGGATAAATCAGGACTCTTCTTTAGTTCAAATACAGACAAGTTGGATCAGAATAGGGTAAAATCCATCTTTGGAGTTGGGCAGAGTAGTAGCATTGAGAAGTACTTGGGCCTGCCGCTCTTGGTAGGCCGTAATCGAGCCCAAGATTTTGCAGATTTAAAAGATAAAACAAACACACGAACGTCTAGCTGGTGCAATCGTTCATTATCCCAGGGGGTAAGATGGTTTTTATAAAAAGTGTTCTGCAAGTAATCCCTATGTTCGCCATGAGTGTTTTCCTACTGCCAAGAAGTATTTGTAAAGAGTTACAGAAAATCATGGCTCGTTTCTGGTGGCAGAAATCTAAACAGAAGCGCGGGATACATTGGTTTACTTGGGAGCAGTTATGTAATCTGAAGGAAGACGGTGGGCTGGGTTTTCGGGACCTATCGAAGTTTAACATAGCTTTGTTGGCTAAGCAAGGCTGGAGGTTGTTCTCTAATCAAACTAGCTTGGTGAGCAGGGTCTTGAAAGCGAAGTATTTCCGGTCAACAGATTTTTTAGGTTCCCCTTTGGGCTCAAAACCATCCTTAATTTGGCAAAGTATTTGGAGCGCGAAGGGACTTTTAATACAGGGGATGAGATGGAAGGTGGGTTCAGGGGCTTCCATAAATATATGGAATGACTATTGGTTACCGGTGTCACCACCTAAGTTAATAGAGTCACCGGTTAGTAATGAGGTGACTTGGGTTAAAGACCTACTTAATGAGGATTCCAGATCCTGGAATGCAGAACTAATTCAGTCCATCTTCTCTGAGGAGGAGGCTGCACAAATCATAGGTATTCCTATCTCGGATTTTATGCAAAATGATATGGCCGTTTGGTCTGCTGAGCGCACTGGTTCCTATACTGTTAGAAGCGGGTACAAGCTGCTAGTTCATAATCTATCTACTCTTCCTTCTACGAAGAAATTTTTTAAACACCTGTGGGCGATTACATGTCCTGATAAGATTAAAATTCAAGTTTGGCGATTTGTTATGAATTTTGTCCCGACCAGATAAAATCTATATACAAAACATGTTCTCCCTGACCCTAAGTGTCCTAACTGCCCGTCTCATTGTGAGACAGGGATTCACGCTATTAGAGATTGCCTGCCCGCAAAATTAGTTTGGCAGGAACTTGGGTATGTGTGGCCATCTCTTACAACTCTAGTTAGCATCTACGATTGGTTGTTATGGATTTTTGAAAATATTTCACATACAAAACACAGAGAAATATTGGTAACAATCTGGGCTCTCTGGTTCTCCAGAAATAAGAAATTACACGAAGGCATTACTCAATCGAAGGAGGAAGTTTTTACCTTTGTCAAATCTTACTGTTTAGAGTTGGATGCCTCAACGTTGCCAGGTAAACAGATTGTTGGTGCAAGGGAGGTTCGTTGGGTCCCCCCAGCCGAGGGTTGGGTAAAGGGGAATTTTGATGCGTGTTTCTCATCTTCTACACACGTCTCCCATTCTGGCGTTGTTGTCTGTGACGGGTCAGGGGAGGTCCTGGGCGTCTGCTGCCGTTGAGTACCGAATGTTCCGAATAGTTTTCTTGCGGAGGCGTTTGCGGCCTGGCATGCTATCGAGCTTGCGATGGACCTTGGTTTTAGTAAGTTAATTATAGAGGGAGATTCATTAGCGATTATTAAAAAGCTCAATGATTCATCAACAGATCTATTGGAAATTAGTGCCCTGACCTGGGATGTGAAGAGTCGAGCCCGGCAACTGGTTGCATGCGAGTTTATTTTTATCCCACGGTCGGGAAACAAGGTAGCACATGAGGTAGCAAGGTCATCGTCTGCTTCTTCGCCGGAGATCTATTGGGTTGAGGAAGTTCCGGCCGGTGCGTGCTCCTTGATCGCATCGGACAGAAGATTTAGTGACCCGCCATGAGAATGTTTTTTCGACATATTACTTTGGGGCTTTTGTTCTACACGTGACGCCCCCACCTCCTCTTGTTGTGCTTCTTATCTTTGATCGGATCCTTCACCGGCGTGAAGTCTTTGGGGAGTGTGTTTCAACATCGGGCTCTGGAGAAGATTGTGTCTTTTTGGTTTCTTTGTTTCTTTTGGCTTTTGCTTTGGTTTTGGGTTTTGAGGGCTTGCTGACTGTTGGTTTCTTTTTTGTCTTTATGGCACTTCGGTGCACAGTTTTCCAAATTTGTTTTATTTTCTAATAATATTCTCCAGCCGGTATTTTATCAAAAAAATAATAATAAATAATATTAGTAGTAATAACTATAATAACATAATACTAGTGACAATATAAATATTATAATATATATAATATTTTTTTATTTTATCATATGATTAAAATTAAAACCCATTATTTAAACCTAAAAATGGGTAGACACCCCGAACAAAATAGATGATTACAGAAGTCCATGCCGCTAACAAGCTTGCAAGTAAGCATCAAAGGCTTCTTCTTCAATGCCTCTCAAACAAGCTTCCTCCTTGTGATATATACCAGGTACTTTTATTTACTTACTTCCCATCAAACTTCCATCTATTTTTCTATTTCATATATACACACTCATATATATATATATATGCAAAGATGTATAGATACATAGATATAGATATAGATATAGCCATCAATTGGTTATTTATGTTGCTTTTCATAGTTTGTGTAATTTCATCTTACGAAGCATATATCTACTGGACTTGGTTGTTAAACCTATTATTAGGAAATATAATTTCACTTGCACAAAGGAAACATTAGTATAGGACATGAGTATGGAATATGAACTCTCTAAATAGATTGTAAGACACATATCCACGTTTGACACTCGGCATCCAAGTCTAAGTAACATAACTCTGGTTTAGTATAGTGTTTCATGTACAAGAAAATTCATAGAACCATACAGCATTGTCCATGATACTAAATGAACCAACTCCTGTTTTAGCAAGAGAATCCCCAAGCTCATTAGGTTCAGACCCTCCCAAGCATTGAACCTGCAAAAAATATGTTCTAGAGCTAGAGAGTTTGAAACTTTTGTTTGTTTAGAAGGATATTAACAAGTCGTACCGAGTATGGTGTGAATATGGTCCCAAGAGTTTAACCAGTGCTCATGATAGTCAAATGAATCGAATCATGCTTGATTCCTTCTTGTTACTGATCCTGTCACTAATGAATTGAGATAACTTCATGATAGCGGACTTCAGAGATTAAATAAAAGAAACAATGGTCATAATAAGTATAACACTAACTCTTTGTAGCTGTGTCCCTCTGCTTGTACGTACATTGTTTCATTGGCATAACTGCAAGAATTTTTGGAATCACGTCGGAAGCTCTGATTCTCTTATCACTCAATGATGTACAGGAAAAAATGGCTTTCATCTATTAGGATATTTGTATAAAGGGTTAGTTAAAGATTTGTTTTGCTGTTAGTTTCTTTTTCTTTAACCGTTCTTTTCTTTTTTACCTTGTATAAATAAAGACCTTGGGTCAAACATTTTAGTTTGACTTCAATTGTTCACTTTAATAAAATTCCCAATTCTTTCTTTTACTCTCATTTCCTCTGAAACCCTAAATGACTAAATGTTCACAATCTTAACCCTCGATTACACTTCTTAATATGATATCAGTTGATGCATTGCATCCGCGCTCCTCTGAAACGTTGGACGGCCGGTCTGTTCGCGCCGATGATCCCATCAACAAGGTTCATCTTCTGTCACGACTTACCACACACAACTCAAGGTATTGTGGGATGAAATCTCGAATCTCAGACCTTTTATTTCTTGTTCTTGTGATGCTAGTAAATATAGGAAGCAAAATTTCATTCTTAGGTTTTTAAGGGGTCTGAATGAAAATTTTTCTGTTCAGAAGTCGCAAATCCTCATGATGAAACCCTTACCGTCTATAAATGAAATATTTGCTTTAGTTCTTCAGCATGAGCGAACCCTAGGGTCAATTCCTAATTGTGATTCTGCTGTGTTTTTAGCTGGGAAGGTCAATTCTCAAAACTGAAATAGCTTTTCTTCACAAAAACCACCTATTTCGAGTTCCAATTTTGATAACAAAAAGTTTTTTACACATTCTGGAACCAAGAAGCCTACCTGTACAATTTGTGGGATTTTTTGGCATTCTGTAGAAAAATGCTATCGAAAACATGGGTTTCCCCCAGGGTATAAAACCAGATATCAGCCTTCCAAATCCAATCAAATTAGTTCTCATGAGTCTGTTCCTTCTAGTGATTCTTCTCGGAATCAAGATCATGTTTCTTCTCATGTTTTCACTAAAGAACAGTATGAAAGCATAGTTTCTATGCTTCAAGAAAGAAATTCTTCTACTTCAGTCTCTGAAAATGTTGTAAATTAGTCTCAAATCAATGCCCTTTCTTCTAGTTTTATTCTTGAGAATACTACTCCAGATACATGTATTGTTCTTTCTGCCTTTACTGGTTCCAGTGACAACTGGATTATTGATTCAGGTGACATTGATCATATTGTTAATGCTTTACATTATTTTCAAAATTGTCGAGTTATTCATAACAAATTTGTTAAATTTCCCAATAATGAACTTGTTAAGATTTCTCATATTGGTGAAATTTTTCTGAATTCTGTTTTATTCTTAAAAGATGTTCTTTATATACCTAATTTTGGTTTTAATCTCATTTCAGTTTCTCAGTTAGTTAAAGATAATACTTATGCCTTGATTTTCTCACACCAGTCTTGTTTTATACAGGATACCGCTCTTTTGAAGATGATTGTTACAGCTAGTCAGATTAATGGGCTTTATCATCTTCAACTTTCAGATTCGGTTTCTTTTTCTAACTCTGTTTCTAAGCTTTCTTCTTTATCTGTTTAGCATGCTAGATTAGGTCATCCTTCTGCTAAAAGGATGAAGTTTTTTCCTTGAAATTCATAGTGATATTCCTGTTGGTTGTTTGCCTAGTTGTGATGTATGTCATCTAGCTAAACATAAAAGGCCACCTTTTCCTATTAGTTCTACTGTTAGTGGTTGTGTGTTTGATCTTGTGCATATGGATGTTTGGGGTCCATTCCCAATTAAAAGTCTTTATGGACATTCCTACTTTCTATCTGTTATTGATGATAAAAGTATGTTTTTAAGGATTTTTCCAATGAAATTAAAAGGAGAAGTTAGAGATGTCATTGCTAAGTTTTATGTCTTTGTTGAAGTCCAGTTTTTAAAGAAAATAAAATGTATAAGAAGTGACAATGCTAAAGAGTTTGAGATGTCTGATTTTTTTAAAGAGAAAGGGATTATACATCAAACATCCTGCACCTATACTCCCCAACAGAACAGTACAGTAGAACGTAAACATCAACAGATTTTATCTGTTGCTAGGTCTTTCAGATTTCAAGCCAATTTGCCTTTATTCTTTTGGATAGACTGTATTCTTCATGCAGCTTATCTAATAAATATAACACCTACTCCTGTTCTTGGAAACAAGACACCTTTTGAGTTGTTATATAATTCAAAACCCGTCTTAAGTCAGTTGAAAGTGTTTGGATGTCTTACTTATGCTTCTGTTCTGCCAAAACCCAAAACAAAAATGCACCCTCGTGCTCACAAATGTATTTTTTAGGATATCCTAAAAACACTAAAGGATATAGGGTGTATGATTTAGAAACTAAGACTGTGTTTGTTTCTAGAGATGTTATGTTTTCTGAAGATGAGTTTCCTTTTAAGAATTCTAAAGTAATTCAAGCTGATGTTATTCTTTCTACAATTGATAATAATGCTTCTGTTGAAGACATCACTTTTATAGATAAGAATATTTCTTTATCTACTGAAAATATTTCTGAAAATCATCATCAAAGTGTTTCTGATAATCCCGCTTCTGTTGAAAATATTTCTGATCAGTTTATTTCTACTGATAATACTACTGATGTTACTTCTGCATCAAATGAAGATCAAATTCTTGTTGTTCCTTCTTTCCTTCCAAATGAACAACATGTTCCTACTATTTCTTCTAACATATCAAATGATCAGCAATCTTCTTTTGTTACTTCAAAAGAACAAAAAAGTTGTTTTCTCGAGGCCATCTCGACAAAGACAACTTCCAGAAAAGTTTAAGGACTTTGCTGTGTCTATGCCTAAAGTAAGATCTTCTCCTCATACTCTTGATAAAGTTGATTCCTCTGATAATGTTTCTTCTGCTCATAAATCTTTTGTTAATAATGTTTCCATTCTGAGTGAACCTAAGACCTACAATCAGGCTATTAAGCATGAATGCTGGAAAACAGCTATGCAAGAAGAGATTAGTGCTTTAGAACTTAATCAAACATGGAAATTAGTTCCTCTTCCACCAGGGAAACAAACAATAGGTTGTAAATGGGTCTTTAGGACAAAACTGAAATCAGATGGAACTTTAGAAAGGTATAAGGCACGTTTAGTTGCAAAAGGTTTTACTCAACAGTCTGGCATTGATTATTTTGACACATTCAGTCCTGTTGCTAAGTTAAACACCATTAGAACCTTGTTAGCTGTTTCTGCTGCTAATAAATGGCATCTGCATCAACTTGATATTAACAATGCTTTCTTGCATGGTTTTTTACAAGAGGAAGTGTATATGGATCTTCCTCAAGGTTTTAATTCTCTTGCTCCTGGTCTGGTTTGTAAATTACAAAAGAGTCTATATGGGTTGAAACAAGCTAGCAGAAAATAGAATGAAAGACTCACTGAATTTCTCTTATCTTTGAATTTTAAACCAGCTGGTTCTGATTCTTCCTTGTTCATTAAGGGTGTTGGTTCTTCTTTTATAGCTCTTGTTATCTATGTAGATGATATCATTGTAGCTAGTCCTAATATGGATGAAATAACCAACATTAAATCTGTTCTAAATGATACTTTTAAAATCAAAGATTTAGGTGTTCTTAAATATTTTTTGGGTTTGGAAGTTACTAGGTCTAATGCAGGAATAAACCTCTGTCAAAGGAAGTTCACCTTGGATTTGTTGAAGGATTCAGATTTTTTAACTTCTAAACCTGTTTCCACTCTTGTAATAAGTAATTCTAAACTTACCATGAACTCAGGAACAACTTTGGTTGATATTACAACATATAGGAGACTTGTAGGAAAGCTCTTGTATTTAACTCATACAAGGCCTGACATTTGTTTTGATGTTAAGCAATTGTCCCAATATATGTATGCTCCTACTTCTATTCATCTCACTGCTGCTCATAGGGTTCTTAGGTACTTAAAAAGTAGTCCAGGACAGGGTACTTTTTTTCCTGCTCAAAGTGATTTTACCTTAAAAGCTTTCTCTGATTCTGATTGGGCTTCCTGCCCAGAATCAAGAAAGTCTACCACTGGTTTTTGTATTTTTTTGGGTCAATCTTTAATTTCCTGGAAGTCTAAGAAACATAATATTGTTTCTCGTTCCTCTACTGAAGCTGAATATAGAGCTATTGCTGATGTTACTTGTAGACCTGGCAAACTTGACCCGAGACCCGAAACCCGAACCGAATTACCCGAACCGAAACCCGATTTTGACCCGAACATGATGATTCGAAGTTGACCCGAAACCCGAACCGAACCGAATCGAACCGAACCGAACCGAAATTTTTTGTTGAACCGAAATGGACCCGAACCGAAATGGACCCGAACTGAATGGACCCGAACCGAATGGACCCGAACCGAATGCTACCCGAACCGAAAGCTGAACCGAATATCGACCCGATTTTAACCCGATTTTGACCCGATTTTAACCCGAATATCTATTTTTAACAATATAATAAATAATAAAATGAAGTATAGAAATTTGAGATCTTGGTGACCAATTTTATAATTTCATCATAAAATATAGCATAAAATTGAAATTGTAGACTAAATTGACAATTTGGAAGTGGAGAAATTTGAGAGTCCAATGACCAATTTTGTAATTATACCATATAAATAAATAGAGGTCAATTTTGGCTAAAAATTAAATCTTTGAAATTAAAATGAACGAAAATATCAATATATTAAATTAATACACTAAATTACAAAGATTAGTTAATTTCAACTAAAAGTAAATTTTTAGAGACTAAATATCACTACGGTGAGGGGATTTCTATATCTGAAGTCTAAACCGTGGGAATACTTGTGACTAAATTAAATTAAATTAAAACTTAAAGTTGACTAAAATGTAACATTTTAAATGCAACATGACCTAAAAAGTAATTAATCTCTAGCTTAAAAAATTGGTGGCTTATTTCCCTCCAAAATTTTGTCTTTTCTCTCTCTATTTTTTCCAATTGTCTTTTTTTTTTCAATCTAGCTTAAAAAATTGGTGGCTTATTTCCCTCCAAAATTTTGTTTTTTCCCTCTCTATTTTTACCAATTGTCTTTCTCTTTTTCTTAATTTAATTGAGTGTCAATTTAGATTAATTTAATTGAAATTTCACATTTAGTTTTAAAATTATTTTAATTATGTCCGTGATTTATGCTTTTAGATTTTAGTTAGTTCAATTAGATCCTAAGTTTAATAAATTAATTCATTTCAGACATTATTATTATTATTATTATTATTATTATTATTATTATAAACTTTGATTTAATATAATTATACAAAAAAAATTTATATGGATACATGAAGCTTTGATTTAAATATTTAATCAAATTCAAATGCATAGATTAACAAGTTGAATCAGAATTAATCTCATACACCAATAACTCTAAACTAAACCATAAATACTAAACCTCAAACCTTTAACCCAACTCAAATCGAATTGACCCGAAAATTTAAATGTTGACCCGACCCGAAATTGACCCGAAATTGACTCGATATTAACCCGAACCGAAAGCGACCCGAACGACCCGATTTTGACCCGAACCGAAAGCGACCGATCCGATATTGACCCGACCCGAAAACAACCGATCCGATTTTGACCCGATCCAATACCCGAACCGAATCCGACTCATCACAGACCCGAATTAGACCCGAACCCGAACCGAACCGACCCGAACCGAATCTAAACCGATTATAGATAGACCCGAAATGACCCGAACCGAAACGACCCGAACCGAACCCGAACCGAATGACCCGATTGCCACCTCTAGTTACTTGTGAGTTGCAATGGCTTAATTTTCTTCTTTCTGATTTGCAGGTTAAATTGCAAACAACTCATTTGTATTGTGATAATCAGTCTGCCATAAAGATTGCTGAGAACCCTGTTCAACATGAGCGTACGAAACATATAGAAATTGACTGCCACTTGATCAGAGAAAAGATACAAAATGGAACTATAAAGTTGTTTCCTGTTTCTTCCAAGAACCAGTTAGCTGATTGTTTCACTAAGGCCTTGCCATCTTCTGATTTTAGTCACTTCATTTCCAAGCTGGGCATACATAATGTGTATGCTCCACCTTGAGGGGGATATTAGGATATTTGTATAAAGGGTTAGTTAAAGATTTGTTTTGCTGTTAGTTTCTTTTTCTTTAACCGTTCTTTTCTTTTTTACCTTGTATAAATAAAGACCTTGGGTCAAACATTTTAGTTTGACTTCAATTGTTCACTTTAATAAAATTCCCAATTCTTTCTTTTACTCTCATTTCCTCCGAAACCCTAAATGACTAAATGTTCACAATCTTAACCCTCGATTACAGTTCTTAATATCATCTTTTGTGTTGAAGATAGAGTCCTGTTTTGTCGAGATTGTGACGAACCTATCCATTCATATGGCAGCCTTTCTGCAAATCATCAAAGATTCCTAGCCACGGGAATCCGTGTTGCCTTAAGTTCTAGTTGTAATACAAATACTGAAATTCACGGGTTGGAGCCGCCCAGCAAGAGTGCACTGCAGATTTCAATGAAAATGCCTGCACAACAACAATCAGGATTAACATCTTCATAGGCTGTTGATGATCTGTTGCAGTTTTCTGATATCGAATCTTCTAACAAGGTGAGACTGATTTAAGTATATTTCTTTACATGATTGCTTAGCGCACTATGATATGAAATTTCTGAAATATGACACATTCTAGAGGAAATGAATAATTTCTTACATGCTATCCTAATGCTAAATACACGAAGCTGAATATAGTTGGGGAACTGCAATGTTTTAGTATCTCTTTAACTTTCATGGAGTATCCATATCCAACGAAATGTTGGAAGCACATGTAGATATAGGTATGGGATATGAACCTCTTAAGGATCTCCCAAATACATGGAAAACTTAGTCACATTCATGTTCGAGTAAGATGGCTAGAAGGTATGATTAAATCAGAAAAGACTAGATTTTGGATGCTTTAGGAATTAATATGAGAGCTAGGGATTCCCCACAAGATCTGCATGTTCTTTACAAGTAGGGGAAGGGGTTAACCTTTTTTTTTGATCGGCAACCGTATGTTTTATTAGAAGTAAAGAAAAACCTACAGCTTGACGAGATCATACGCCTCGTTAAAAACCTCCCTAAACCTATTGGAGGAAAAGAGTACGATACGATCCGTCGAGTACAAAAGGAAGTAAAATCGCAAAACTCAAAGTCACAAACATGCCACAAATGTCGGAAGTCTATCTACTCCCTCTTTAGCCAATGCATCTGCAAATCCATTCGCTTCCCTCGGCACGTAAAAGAATTGGATATCATATATTCCTTGACAGGCCTGATCGATTGCCAAAAATACCTCCCATAACCGCCAAGGGCGTTTTGCGGATTGAGTAACCCAGCTCAACGCGACTTGAGAATCCGACTCCAAAATAACACAACCCTGTCGCCATTCCCTCTCCTGTATCATACCCAAGGCAAAAGCTATCGCTCGCACCTCTGCTTCGTTCGACTCCATCACGCCTAAAGGGCCTGAAAACAACCCCAATATGCGACTGTCTGCATCTCTCATCACGCCACCGATACCTGCCGGACCCGGTTTTCCTCGCGCCGATCCATCCGTGTTAAATTTTAATACGCTTCGTAACGGGGGCTGCCAGCACCTTCCCACCCTCACCGTTTTCGGATGTACACTATCATCAAATTTGGAAGGACAAGTCCACCAAACTGCCTCCGATAACAATTCCCCCCGCCTATCAGCTTTTATCCAGTAATATGATCTCAATTTTACCAAGAAACACAATTCAGCCAAATTCCAGCGTTTCCCACGGAAAATAAATTCATTCATTGCAATCCATAACGACCACAATAAAGCAGCAACGCACGCTATCCACCACAAATTCTTGCATCCCGTAAAAACACTATGAAAACCAAGCACATAAAAAGCATCAAAACTAACCGGTAAACTTGTGCCAATTCCCCACCATTGTCGCATCCATGTCCATGCTGATTGCGCAAAAGGACATTCATATAGGATATGAGCGATACTCTCCTCTTCCGTCACACACCAAGGGCATCGACCTTGATCATCCGGCAGTGGAATCCCACGGGCACGCAAGCAATCTACCGTGGGTAGTCGACGCAGCCATGTGAACCATAGGAAAGCTTGAACTTTTGGCGGCACCAGCACCTTCCAAGCGAAACAGTCACCGAACTCCATCTCCCCCGCCTTATCGAACATGAGCAGTTTCGATAATGTCCTAACTGAAAAAATTCTACGCTCGTCCGGCTTCCAAATCAGCATGTCTATCTTGCCTTCCCATGCGCGAAAATTGGACACCATTTTAATTAAATCGCGTAACAGCTCAAGTTCAAAAACTCTCAATGGCCGCCTAAACAAATCTGCCCATTGGTTATGCGATAGGCTGCCCTCCACCATGTAATCACACACCCTCGCTAATTTGTCTGCTGCCAACGAGAACAATCACGGGAACACATCCTTTAAGGCCACTTGTTCTACCCACGGATCAAACCAAAAAAGTATCGATCTACCATTTCCAAGTTTCCATAAAAAACCGGTCATACCCATGTGTTTTTCAACCTGTTCATCGCATGAGATTGCCACAATTTGTCGCCATACAAACGACATCGACGCCATCTTTTCTGTGTTGAACCGCCACCATTGCGGATGTTCTCCATATTTCGCTACTATCAAACTACGCCAAAGGGAATCCTTATCGCGCGTATATCTCCACACCCATTTCGATAGCATCGCCATGTTCTTAACTCGCAAATCCGCAACCCCCAAACCCCCTAGTTGTTTTGGACGACAAACCACTTCCCAACCTACTCTACTCATTCTCCGTTCCAATCCGACCACCCCCATAGGAAGGCCCTTCGTATTTTATCAATCCTATCAATTACCCCTTTAGGGGCGACAAACAAACCCATGTAGAATATCGGTAATGAGGAAAGAACTGAGTTGACCAAAACCACCCGAGCCGCAAAAGACAAAGAGGATCTTTTCCATCCTGCTAATTTGCGTCTAAAATTTGCAATTACCGGTTCCCAAGTAGCTATCAGTCTCGGACTTGCGCCAATTGGAAAACCCAAATACACGAACGAGAAATCAGCTTTTCTACACCCCAGCACCTCGGCCACGCTAGCACCCAAATCTTCCTCTATGCCAATTGAGTATAGTGAGCTTTTGCCGAAATTTATCCTCAAACCCGAGCAAACTTGGAAACAATGCAGAATTCGTTTCAAATTTTGTGCTACTTCTAATGAGCCCTCAAAGAATAATAGTGTGTCGTCGGCAAACTGCAAATGTGTCAAAAATATCCCAGACGCCACTTCTACTCCACGAATTAAGCCCCCCAATTCAGCCCTTCGCAGCATCAAGTGCATCGCTTCCGCGAATATCACAAAAAGCAAAGGCGATAACGGACAGCCTTGTCGCAAGCCTCTACCCATTCGGAATTCTTTAGTGGCATTACCGTTGAGAAGCACCGACAACCTGACTGAACTGATACATTCATTAATCCACTGTCTCCATACGTCGCAGAAGCCCATTCTTCCTAGCACCTCATCCAAAAAATTCCAACTAACGCAGTCGTATGCCTTGGCGAAATCTAGCTTCAATAAAAAACCACATGCTCCATGTTGTCGCAAGGAATGCACGACCTCAATGGCCAGAAGTACTCCATCTACTAATTGACGACCTTTTATGAATGCTGATTGTGTATCACTTATCAAATCCCCCAACACCAATTGTAGTCGATTCGCAAGGGGTTAACCTAAAAATGCATTCCCATGTTAATCTCATTTTGAATATTCTCTGGGTGGACAAGAACTGATCAGCTCTATTTGAATTTCAAAATATTTTTCGTCTTTTAATTTTTGTTGTTATTTATACAGAAAGAGAACCTTAAGCTTGGAGAGCTCTAATGGCTAGCAGACATGGGTATCTTTAGTGACCAATTGCCTCAGGAGGCTTTAACAGCCGCTGAAGTTCCTCAACTTCCGATACCTAAATCAAGCAATTTGAGTTTATACAAAGCTAACAAACACGCTATGCTACTTAAGAAGCCTAGAATTGAAATTCCAGATGATGATGATGAGTTCTTCACAGTCCCTGATCTTGGCTGAGAGTGGATATAATTAGACATCCATAGTAATATATTGATCGACTATATGTTTATATTTTCATACGCTTGTATACTTAAGCTCGCTCACACACACATTGCGACAATATTTGTTATGTATGTAAACTTAAGCACATATACATATTTGGTGACAAAAATGTTTGCGAAAAATACTCAAATCTATATCTTCTTCCATTGACATGTGAGTTTCTTGTTTTAAGATGTACTTTTTTATGGTCGACACATACATCAACCCGTGGAGTCGTCTGTTTTGACTCGTTAGCCCTTACAGTTTAGAGATGTGAAATTTATGACTTGTATCTAGGGCCATGAGGTACATTCTCACTTTAGCGATAGTCCACTGTCTTCATTGGTGTTGTTCGTTGAAGAAGCTTGAAAGGATAAACCTCTCAGGAAACCAACTCTTCTGTTGGATTCCTGCTCGGGTTTCCAAGCTACGAAGATTGACTCATTGAGGCCTATCAAACAATGAGTTTTCACAAAGAATTCCCAACCTTCATGCATTAGAAAAGCTCCAGATATTAGAGCTTGACTCCAATATGTTAATTGGAAGCTTGCCAAAGCTTCCTTCAAAGCTAAGAACTTTAAGGTTGTCACACAACAAACTTACAGGGCATATCACATCATTAGGTTACCTTGTGTTGGGAAATCAGGTTATTTCTCACACGAACGTAGCTTCAAATCCAAGTTGAAATGTCAAGATTGAAACTACCGAAATTTGCACAACGAACAAACCTGTCAAACTATTGAATATTGTAATCCAGTGAAAAACCAAATATTAAACAACCAAAATAAATAATGGAGAGAACACACAGAATTTATGAGGTTCGACGAAATGTCGTCTACTCCTTGGACACCACCACCGGATGATAACTTCACTATTACCAAAATGGTACAAACAAATGGAATTCCTTCAGAATTCCCAAATACAACAAATGGGAGAAAAGAGCCAAATGGGAGAGATGGTTTAGGATTTAGGATGATTTCAAATGAAAAGGTTGGGCCTATTTATAGTTAAGCTCCAAGGACTAGTCTTGTAAATAACCTAATAGTTTAAGGATCAAATAATAATTATCCCATACCCCATTTAATATCAAACTTATGGCTTCATTTAATTCTAAAATAAATAGCTTTGAAAACCTCTACGTTTCAAGCCATTGTTAACAAATCTCCGCCTTGGCTTGAAATTCAACAAGCTTCTCAAAATCTTCTTCAACTCCCCCAAACAAAGTTATTTTTTGTAGTGCCTCCAAATGCGCTCATGAGCGCCATACAACATAAGGTGCTCAAACTTTCAGGGTGTTAATCAAGTTCAAACAACATATTTGCAGGATTTTCATCTGTTGCAATCTTTTGAAGTAGAATCTTTCCTTCTTCAAAGATCTCTCGCACAAATTGATACCTCACGTCGATGTGCTTGATTCTCGAATGATAGACTTGGTTTTTCGCTAAGTGAATAGCGCTCTGACTGTCACAATAGAGACTAATGTGACTTTGAACAACTCCCAATTCTTCCAAAAGTTCGTTAAGCCAAATAACCTCCTTAACAACTTCTGAAATTGCCATGTACTCTGCCTCTATAGTTGACAAAGCCACCGTAGACTGTAAAGTAGACCTCCTACTCACTGGGGCTTTTGCTAGAGTAAACATATACCAGTAGTTGATCGACGCTTATCCAAATCACCAGCATAGTCGGAATCAACATATCCAACCAAAAATTGACCAAGTTCATCATTCTGCTAAAAAACTAAACCAACATCTACGGTTTGTTGGAGATACCGTAGAATCCATTTCACAGCTTGTCAATGTCCTTTTCCAGGATCATGCATGTACATGCTCACAACTCCAAATTCTTGTAAAATGTAAGGTCGCGTACACACCATCACATACATCAAGCTCCCTATTGCAATAGCATATGGAACTTTTGTCATATATTCTCGTTCTTCATCAGTTTTAGGAGATAACTGAGAACTAAGTTTCAAATGAGAAACAAGTGGGGTACTTACATGTTTTGTGTTTTCATTAATACCAAAATATTCTAATACCTTTTTCAGATATTGCTTCTGAGTCAAACAATGCTTGCCCATCCGTCTATCTCTACTTCTCTCCATGTCGAGAATTTTCTTGGCCACACCTAGATCCTTCATCTCGAACTCTTGATTCAACCAATCCTTCAATTTGTCTATCTCTTGTTGACTCTTTGAAGCGATCAACATATCATCAACATACAAGAGGAGATAAACGAAAGACCCATCTTTTAGTTTTCGCAAATACACACAATGGTCGTATTTGCTTCTTATGTATTGATGCCTCCTTATAAAGCTATCAAATCGCTTGTACCATTGTCTCGGAGATTGCTTCAATGCATAAAGTGACTTGTTCAGCTTTCAAACCCATTTCTCACCACCAGCATCCTTGTATCATTTTGGCTGAGTCATATAGATCTCCTCTTCTAAATCACCGTGCAAGAAAGTAGTATTTACAACAAGTTGAGCTAGCTCCAAATTCAATTGTGCTACCAAGGCCAACAATATTCTAATGGATGAATACTTCAAAATAGGGGAAAATACTTCATTGTAGTCGATTCCCTCCTTCTGAGCGTAGTCTTTAGCTACTAATCTTGCCTTATAGCGAACATCTTTCATGCTAGAAGATATGCCTTTCTTTGCAAATACCCACTTGCATCCAATTGCCCTTTTACCTTTTGGTAAATACACCAAATCCCATGTGTTGTTCTTCTAGAGAGACGACATTTCTTCATCCATTGCGCTTTTTCACTTGTCACTTTCTAGGCTCTGCATTGCTTCTTGATAAGTGACTGGAATATAATCATCAACAACTGGAAAGGCATAGGCCACCATATATGTAGATCGAGCAGGTCTACAAATTTCTCTCATTGGCCTTCTAAATGCAAGTGGTTCTGGTGTTTCCAATGGTTCTTGGGTTTGAACCTCTTTTTCTTCTTCTGACTCCTCCATTAGAGTTAGGAATCAGTAGCATCAATTTCTGGGCTAATCATCATTCGTTGAAGCTCCACATGTTTTGGAGTATACTCCACCTCCTGTGGAGTACTACTCGTCTGAACATATACATTTGTTACCTTCTTCAACATGGAAGATTCATCAAAGGTAACATCTCTGCTACAAATTATCTTCTTTGTGTCTAAGCACCTAAGACAAAATCTCTTTGCTCCATGAGTGATCCCCATAAAGAAAGCCTTCTTTGCTCTAGGATCAAGCTTTGACTCCTTCACATGATAGTACGTAGTAGATCCAAATACATGTAAAGAATCGTAATTTGCAGTTGTTTTTTCATACAATACCTCCAATGGTGTTTTTCCTCCAATCGTCGATGACAGTAGACGATTAATGAGATGACCCAGGTATGTCACAACCTTAACCCAAAATGGTTTGCCCAACCCAACATTGGACAACATACATCAAACTTTCTCAAGTAGTGTTTGATTTATACACTCTGCCACCTCATTCTGTTGTGGTGTATGTCTAACAGTGAAGTGTCGCACAATACCATGCTACTGGAAAACATCAAAGAGCGGATCACTTCTATATTCCCCTCCATTACCCGTCCTAAGCCATTTGATCTTCCTGCCAATTTGGTTATCGATCATATTTTTTCACTTAAGGAAAACTTTGAGCACTTCATCTTTAGACTTCATTATATACACCTAAACTCTTCTGGAAAAGTCATCAACAAATGTTACGAAATAGTGTTTTCCTCCCAACGATTCTGTTTGGAAGGATCCCACACACCCGAGTGAACATAATCCAAAATACCTTTCGTATTATGGATAGCGGTGCCAAATTTCACTCTTTTCTGCTTTCCCAGAACACAATGCTCACAAAAATTTAACTTGCAAGCCTTTGCCCCTTTCAACAATCATTGCTTTGCCAGAACTTGCAAGGATTTCTCACCAGCATGTCCCAACCGTATATGACACAACAAGGTTGAATCCAACCTATCTCCCTCGAAAGCTGCTGCTACTGCTTCAATAACTGTATTACCTTGGTAGTAATACAAGTTATTTTTTTGATGCCCTTCATTATCACCAATGCACCAGATGTGACTTTTAAAAGTCCATCTCTCATAGTGACGACTAAGCCTTTAGATTCCAAGGCTCCCAACGGGATGCGATTCTTCTTCAAACTAGGCACATATCGAACATCAGTCAAAACTCTGGTTGATCCATCTTGATTCTCCAATCGAATTGAAACTATCCCAACAGTTTTACAAGCATTGTCATTACCCATATAAACAACACCTCCATTTAGTTCTACTAAATCAGAAAACCACTCCCGATTAGGGGACATATGATAAGTGCAACTCGAATCCAATATCCACTCATCTGAATGGAATGCTAGTGGTGAAGTAACTAGTGATATTTCAGAGTCACTAGTATCATTATCGGCAACACATGCATCTGGAGCAGCTTTTCCTTTCTTCTTCAGCTTTGGGCAATCTTTCTTCCAATGACCTTTCTCATGACAAAAGGCACATTCATCTTTCCCAAGTCTGGACTTTAACTTTGATCTCCCTCTCCACTTTGACTTTTGGCTTTTCAAGTGACCTCTTGCCACCATGGCATCCGTTGCATTATACTTGCCCTTATCTTGGTTTTCTTTTTGAGCTCGTAACTATACAAAGCAACCGTTACATTTTTAAAGGATAGTTCAACCTTTCCATGAAGTAACGTTGTTTCAAGGTGCTCAAATTCATGTGGAAGTGATGAAAACAACATTAAATCCAAATCTTCATCTTTGAAAGTTTCAGTCATGCCCAATAAGTTTGACATTAAATCATTAAAAAGGCACTGATATGTTCATTCATACTTGTGCCTGATTGATAATAAAATCTAAACAATCTTTTCTTCATGTGAAGACGATTCTGAGAGCTTTTCTTTAGGAACTTTTCCCTCAATGCTTTCCACAGCTTGCATGCAGAAGTCTCATTCTTGTAGCTATACTTCTGCTCCATGGAAAGACAAGATCGAATCGTACCGCACGCAATACGGTTGATTGTTTTCCAATCTTTCTCCACCATATCTATAGGCTTTTCTTCCTCAATGGAAATGTCTAGACCTTGTTGAAATAAATCGTCTAGAACCTCACCTTGGCACATGCCAAAATAACCGGATCCACCGAACAGCTCAATGGAGAAGCTTGCATTTGACATCATCCTCATTACCGGTACAGAGGATGAGCTTGATGCCCCATCTGACTCGTCTTTTGCCATGGAAACAAACAATATTCAACAACACAAATAGGATACTGAGAAAAATGCACCAGGTAAGTTCCCAGGAAAGAGAGGTGGATCACACGAATCACTAAAATATCAAGTCTTTCCTAGCCATAACTTTCCTAGACATGCAATGTCACAATACCATACTACTTTGTAGCAACCAAGCAACCAGAATAACCTTTACCGAAGCTTTGATACCAATTGTTGGGGAATTTCCCACATGAACGTAGCTTCAAATCCGAGTTGAAATGTCAAGATCAAAACTACTAAAATTTGCACAGCGGACAAACCCGTTGTAATCACTAATTTTGTCCGGGGTGTTTAACCCGTTTTCTTCTTCTTTTATTAATGGGCTTTAATTATGTGGTGATTAATAGTTAAAAAGAAAAAAAGAATTAAAAGAAGAAAACAGTATATATATATATTAATATTATATACATATTATCATCACCATTTCACCATCATATTTTATTATTGTTATCTATTATTACTATGTATTATTATTAGTATCGTTCCTTCTTATTATCTTTACTATTATTATCTATTATTTTCTATTACATTAGAGTTATTAATGTTATTACTATTACCTATTACCTATTATCATATTAATATGTTTATTATTACTATTATTATTATTATTAATATCTAATATTATTATTATTATTGAATCTTGAAATAAAATAACATATAGTATAAATAAAGCCCGAAGAATATAATAAAAGCCAATAGTTTATTTAATTTAAAGTCCATTACATTATGAAAAACCCAAAAATAAATAAATATACAAGGCCTGTTTGGGGCCCAAATAATCTAGCCCTAATCTGATCTAAAAGAAAACCCTAATGCCCCTTATGTTTTGTGCAGCCGCCCCCATTCCAACCGTTAGATCTGGGATAGATCTAACGGTTCAGATCACACTCCAGCAAAAACCCTAGAGAGGCCTCTCCCGAGCCCTAGTGCCGCACTAGATCCATCGTCAGATCTGGATCCACATCGAACGGTTGAGATCGACCGAGGAAGGTTCCAGAACCCGCACGCCCACACGTGCGGCTTCTCAGCTTCCCACGCGCGCGAGTTCGAGTCCCCATCAGCTTCCTCTGGCCGTCAAGATTCCACCAACGGCCGTGATTCAGCCCTCATCGGCTCCACATCCTCAGAACAGCCGAGCCCTCTGGTCCCCTCTCCTCACGGGTCACATGCAAACAACAAATGTCAGAGGAATTTCAGAAACAAAAAATACAGAATTTCAGAGGCAATCAACAACCGAAATCGTACAAATCAACCAGCAGATTTTCCAGCATTTACATATAATTTAGAAAAGGAAAATATGTAATATTCGGGCTATATAAACCCGAGCAAAATGCAATGTAATGGGAGGATTTTGAAGGAGAGAAAAAATTGTAAACGGGGGATTCGATTCGGAAAATTTGAGAGAGAAATTTGTAATCAGAGAGCATTAGGGGATTTTCAGAGATGATTTTCGGAATTCAAAAAATTTCAGAGAGCAGTTGTAATCATCTTCATATCAATACAAACAAGAAAAAAATTGAAGGTATCAACGCCATCATCTCTTTTATTTCGAATCAAAAAACAGAAAGGGTTAGGGTTTACCATTCGCGTCTCTTCCTCTTCATCTGGTCTGATTGCCTTCTCGCCGGTGACAAGCTCAGTGGTCTCTTCCGAGACCATGCACGGGTGAACCGGTGGGAATGGTAACAAAAATGGTTTTGGGGATTTCAGTTCTCAGGTTTTAAAACAGAAAAACAATCGAAAAGATTTCTTTGTTTTGGTTTTGATTTCGAGAAGAGAAGGTTTTTTCGGTTTTAAGAAAAAAAGGGTTTTTTTAGGGTTTCGGCGCTGACAACGGCGACTGGAACCCCTATGCGGCGCCGGAGAGGAAACGAGAGAGCAAAGAGGGTGAGCTCTCTGTAAATTAGGGTTTGCGAAAATAAAAAAAGGGGCTGATATGTTTTTAATTCGGGTTTTATAATGTTTTAATTTTTTTAAATCGGTCTAATCACCATTTTAACCCCTCCGTGTTGTTCTAATTGCACACGGAGGACTTCCGCATTTCGAAACCACGCCCGTGGTCCTCCAATCCTTTTTAGCGTTTTCAATTTCGTCCCCGGTTTTGTAGAAATTAATTTTCGGGTGGGTTAATTCCCGATTTGGTCCCTATGGTTTTTCGAGTCTTTTTAATTTAATCCCATTTTGCCTTCTAATTGGCTTTTTAAATGGATTATTTACGGTTTTGATCCCTGCCAGTTTGCATTTTTATTATTAGCATTTTATTATATTTTTTCTTATTGCTCATGCATTTGCCTTTTTTATATCGAATATATGTCTTTGCATTTTTATTCATATTTGTTAAGCATGGCATGTATGTTTATTTATTAAATGTGTGATTGTTTGTCTTTCTTAAAATCTTGTTAAGGTATGCATAATTTATGGTTTTTATAATGTCACGTATAATTTTAATATGTTGCATGCTCATTTTTATTGTGCATATAGCCTAGCCTTTTTTTTGTCATTCGAATATGCTTTTTCGTGACATGCATCCTAATATGTCATTTATGTGACCCTTTTATTTTGCTCGATAATTAATTAACTTAAAAATATACCCAAAGAGAGGTATTAATTAACCCCGGTATTCGAGAAACGACAGTCCTAGCTTAATGGACGTCGATCGAATATTTGGGTTAATTTTCACCGTCTCTAGGTAAGCGGAAGCGTAAAAATGGAGATACCATGCATCATCCTTTACTTGCTTGCATCATGCATAAAGGTGACGTACGGGATCCGAACCCTAAACTAACACGGCAGTTAGTCTTATATGATGTCGGTTTAGTCTAGGGACCGGTGTTGTAAACCCTTAGCCCGGCCTAGACGGTTGACCCGAACTACGAAGATTACACGGGGAAAACCAAAGTCAACCTGAAAGTCAACCTTGATTAACGACCCTTTTTTTTCTTTTTAATCTTGTCTAGATGCATACTAACCCTAGGTGAACTCTTGAGATAAGCATACTTGAAAATCACAGCAATTGGAAAACACTTAGGGACTCAATTGCACAACATACAAATTAAGAGGACTTAGCCAAATTTTGAGTTACCACTATGAACTTAATCATGTTTCATGCTTCACTGTCAAATTTCATCTCAAACGGACATCTCAAACTCAATCAATTGCATAAACAAAGTTTGGGACTAAAATGTGAGAATTTCAAAACATTTAACCATCAGATTCAGTGCCCAACGGTCGAGTGTTTCGAAACGGGGAAGGACCGTTCCGAAACGCGGGACCGTTCCGAAACCTGTTGCGGAACAGGGCTTGGTAGTAGCAAATCTGTTCCGGAACGGCTCTACCCCGTTTCGAAACGCCATGGTCATTTCAGGCCATCTGTTCCGAAACGGTAGCACCCGTTCCGATACGGAATGCCCAGAATTGCAGAATTTCTCTGGTTTAACACACTTTTGACCCACCAAACACAATCATATGACCTCCACATCATACCAACAAGTCATCAGTCAATAAAGGAACATATTAGCATCATCTAATCTCAGTCATGGCATCATTCAAGGAAAAACCCCAAATCTATAGGCATGCATCCTATATTAGAAATCATGCATTCATCAATTCATCAAACCAAATACCAAAAGGCCATTTACATGTTCCAACATCATCGAAGGCATTAAACCAAACTTAGGGAGTCCAAAACATCTCCCAAAACACAAACTAGGTTCCCATTGCCAAATGCCAAAAGCTAATAGTGTTGTGAAAATAGTCATCATACATGAGCTTAGTCTTTCACTTGGATCCTTGACCTCCTTGCTGTCCTTAAAGCACTTCAATGCTCTGCATTATTGGTTTAAGAAAGAGAGAGCGTAAGCACATAGCTTAGTGAGGAATGCTCAATTAAAAACAACATAATAATGCATTTTGTAAAACACCTTTCCAAGGCCTTTAAATTCAAAACATCATTTATCATGCATTTATGCATACAACCAAGCATCTCATGCTTCAAACCATCAACATGTCATATTGGCATACATCACTAACGAGAACACGGGACACACAACACAAGATCCACACATGGACTTTTAACCACCATTGTGATCTTAGGACACACAACACAAGATCCACACATGGACTTTTAACAACCATTGTGATCTTAAACATCTCGTTAGTGTACTTGGATGGAGTTTACGGTACAATCACAACCCCTCAACATCCAAGGCGACTTTATTCACGGTGCACCCAATCCTATAGCCGGCTAACTATATCCGATTCAAGTACTTTAAAACCAACACATCACTTGCCAATATACATCATTTACCATCATCAATCCACTGTTTTAAAGCATTTAACAAAGCCATTAAATAGTCATGCATTACAATGCATCAAACCACATTTATCAATGTTCAAAACAAGGATCTCTTACCTTGAGCATCCTTCAACACATGGCTTACAAAACCAGCATTAAACATGCCAAAATATGCTTTCAAAACAGAATTTAAACATGCAAATAAAACACATTGCATTCAACCATCTCATGGTTCATCAAAAAGAGAGTTTCTTCGAAAAACTTACTCTTGAGCTTAGCTAAGTTGTTTAGACTTAAACTAAGCTCCCATAACCTTCAAACACTGGTTTCAAAGCTGAAAACCAAACTTCACTCACCGATTCCGTTTCGCAAGCTTGCCGAAACGCCGATCAAGCCCCCGGATCAACACCACAAGGATCCGAAGATGTCTCCCCTGTTTTAAACACATCAAAGCAGAGGATTAATGCATCATCATGCATTAATATCTTCAACCAAGACACCTAAACTCACTGCTCTCATCAACACTCACATTTCGGCTACCAAACACAACCGAAATCACATCCAAACACCTCTACAACACTACCCAGCCAAGATCCATCAATTCCAACCATTCATAAACATCAATTAACATCCAAAAAAAAACCTAATCACGTCCTTATACCTCCAGCTATAGCAGAACATCAAAAGCATCCCAAAAACCACCATTAACTCAATCAAAACTTAGGAAAATCAACCTATTCGGGATTGTATTGATTAAACTTCAATTACACATCATTTTTACATCCAATATACATCAAAAAGACATCTCAAAACAAAGCCCAATCATTCAATACGAATTTCATCAAAATTAAATCCAAATCTTGCATTTTAAGCCAAAATCAAGATCACAACATCAAAACCTTTAATAAAACTCAAATCAAGGATTGAGAACTTGGGAATTTCAGTAAAGAACTGAGTATTTAGAGGAGAAGGACGTTCATACCTCTAAATGTGAGTTTCTCCTTGTTTAGAACCAAAATTCTTGAAAATTCAATAGGCAAATGATGAGGATTTAATGTAGAAATGATTAGAAATCATTTAGAGATTAAAATCTCAACTTTAGGTGTGAAAATCAGAAGAAAAGTGGTTGGGGAAAGGTGTTTGGCTGAGGGAAAATGGAGAGAAAATGAAATGGGAAAATTTTTGAGAAAAGTTAGTTATAAAATCAAAATATCTATTTTCCCTCCTTTCCTTTTATTAAATAATCATTAATTAAATCTTTAATATTAAGAAAAATCTGGAGAAACCCTCCCTTGGGTAAATTAGCTCCTTAAAGATTCAAAGTTTCAATCCTTTTTAAAACAGTCACCAACTTTTCAAAAATTACATTTTAGTCACTAACTTGAAATCTCATATTTCCAAACCCCATTTTGTAAAATTGATTTCACCACTCTCTTATATATAATAAAAGAGGATTTTTAGATATTTTTCCATATTTTTAATGCATCCGAACTAGGCTTTCCCTAAAAACCACCTTTTATATTCGAACCGTAATTTAAACCGGTCTGGTTCAGACCCTAAACTTCCAAGCCCAAAATTGGGGTGTTACAACTCTCCCCCCGTTAAGAAATTTCGTCCTCGAAATTTACCTGAAGGAAAAAGGTACGGAAACTGCTTCAACATGTCATCCTTCCGTTCCCACGTGGCTTCTTCAGCACTACGATGTTTCCACAACACCTTTACGAACTCAATGGTCTTGCCTCGAAGAACTTTAATATCCGAATCCAGAATCTTCACCGGTTCCTCATCATAAGTCAAATCCGGATTCAACTCCACTTCCTCCACAGGTATCACATGAGAAGGATCCGATCTATACTTCCGAAGCATAGAAACATGAAACACATCATGAATCTTTTCTAACTCTTGCGGTAACCTCAACTTGTACGCAACAGGACCCACACGCTCAATCACCTCGTATGGTCCAATGTACCTAGGGCTCAACTTACCCTTTCGGCCAAACCTCATCACCTTTTTCCAAGGCGAAACCTTCAAAAACACACGGTCACCCACCGCATACTCAATCTCCTTACGCTTCAAATCCGCGTAAGACTTTTGCCGATCAGAAGCTGCCTTCAAACGCTCACAAATGAGCTTCACCTTCTCGGTGGTTCCTTTCAACAAAGCTGGCATCGAAACCAACTTCTGACCCGTTTCAGCCCAACAAAGAGGAGTCCTACACTTCCTCCCGTACAAAGCTTCATAAGGTGCCATTTGAATACTTGCCTGATAACTATTATTATAGGCAAATTCCACCAAAGGCAAATGTTTCTCCCAAGAACCCTGAAACTCAATCACGCAGCACCTCAACATATCCTCTAACACCTGGATAACGCGCTCAGACTTTCCATCCGTCTGCGGATGATAAGATGTACTGAAATTCAACCGTATACCCAAAGCCTGATGCAAACACTGCCAGAAACGCGATGTAAACCTCGGATCTCTATCCGACACAATCGACTTTGGCACACCATGCAGCCGCACAATCTCAGCAATGTACAGCTCCGCAAGCTTATCCAAAGTGTACGTAGTATGCACAGGCAAGAAATGCGCACACTTCGTCAGGCGATCCACAATCACCCACACCGAATTCTTCTTCGATGGCGACAAAGGCAAACCAGACACAAAGTCCATGGTAATCCTTTCCCACTTCCACTCGGGAATCCTCAACGGTTGCAACAATCCTGAAGGAAACTGATGCTCAACTTTAACTCGCTGACATACCATGCACTTGCTTACAAACTCAACAACATCTTTCTTTAAACCCACCCAATAGTACTCATCACGAAGATCACGGTACATCTTAGTACTACCAGGGTGCATAGCAAAAGGACTACTATGAGCTTCAGTCAGAATAGCACGCCTCAAATCAGCATCATTGGGCACTACTATCCGACTCCCAAGACATAAAACTCCATCATCATTAAAGCAGAAATCCGATGGCCTACCCTCTGCAATATCCTGAACATGTGGCACCAAGGAATCATCCAACAACTGCTTTTCCTTAATCAACTGAACCAAGGATGGTTTCACATGCAATTCAGCCTCAAGACCACCGTCACGCGAAATGCTCAAACTGGCAAACATAGCCCTCAACTCAACAGCTACCTTCCTACTCAAGGCATCCGCTACAACATTAGCTTTACCCGGATGGTACTCGATCGTCAAATCGTAATCCTTAAGCAACTCCACCCAACGTCGCTGCCTAAGATTTAACTCTTTCTGAGACATCAGATATTTCAAACTCTTGTGGTCTGTGTACACAGTACACTTCTCACCATACAGGTAATGTCTCCAAATTTTCAAAGCAAAAACCACCGCAGCTAACTCAATGTCATGCGTAGGATAATTGCGCTCATGCACCTTCAACTGCCGTGATGCATAAGCCACCACCTTACCCTCTTGCATCAATACACATCCCAAACCAACGTAGGACGCATCACTATACACCACAAACTCTTTCCCTGATTCAAGTTGGACCAAGATAGGAGCTTGCGTTAAAGCTGCCTTAAGCTTCTCAAAAGCCTGCTGTCTCGCTTCCGTCCACTCATACTTAACATCCTTCTGCAACAACTTCGTCAAAGGTGCAGCAATCTTTGAAAACCCATCCACGAACCTTCGATAGTATCCCGCCAAACCAAGGAAACTACGGACTTCATGAACAGACTTAGGAGGCTTCCAATTCATCACTGCCTCAATCTTCTGAGGATCGACACGTATCCCCTCAGCAGAGACCACATGACCAAGAAACACAACTTCTCTAAGCCAGAACTCACACTTGCTCAGCTTGGCATAAAGCTGATTCTCCAATAAAGCCTGTAACACAATTCTCAAATGCCCCTCATGCTCCTCCTCAGTACGAGAGTACACGAGAATATCATCAATGAACACCACAACAAATTTATCCAAGTATTGATGGAATACTCTACTCATCATGTCCATGAAAGCTGCAGGAGCATTCGTCAAACCAAACGGCATCACCAGGAACTCATAATGCCCATACCTCGTTCTGAAGGCTGTCTTTGGCACATCTACATCCTTCACCTTCAACTGATAATACCCTGACCTTAAGTCAATTTTAGAGAACACAGCCGCTCCCTGAAATTGATCAAAAAGATCATCAATTCTCGGCAGCGGATACTGATTCTTGATAGTCAACTTGTTAAGCTGACGGTAATCAATACACATTCTCATAGTGCCATCCTTTTTCTTCACAAACAAGACCGGTGCACCCCAAGGTGACACACTCGGCCGAATGAAACCACGATCAAGCAACTCCTGAAGTTGCGTCTTCAGCTCTTTCAACTCTTTAGGTGCCATTCGATAAGGAGTAATGGACACTGGAGTTGTGTTTTCATACAACTCAATTCCAAACTCCACTTCGCGATTAGGAGGCAATCCAGGCAACTCCTCCGGAAACACACCAGGAAACTCTCGCACAGTCCTGATATCCTGCACTCGTAACTCCTTAGAGCTAGGATTCATCACAAAGGCGAGGTAGGCTTCACAACCTTGCCTCAGCATCCGGCTCGCTTCCAATGTAGACACCACATTGGCAAGAAACTTCACATTCTCACCAACCACCACCACCTCATAATCATCTGCAAGCTTCAACGAAACTCGCTTATTTTCAAAATCTACTACAGCTCGATGCTCAACAAGCCAATCCATACCAAGGATTACATCAAAACCATAGAAAGGCAATTCCATAAGATCAACATGAAAAACATGATCTTGCACAACCAATGGACATCTTCTATAAAGCTTTCGCGTCATAACAGTCTCACCAAAAGAACTAGTTACACGTATACCAACATCCAAAGACTCAACAGGCAAACCAAGCAATTGAGCATGCTCACGCAATATGTATGAGTGTGTAGATCCAGAATCAATCAAGGAAAGTAATGACAAGGATTGCAAAGTGAAAGTACCTGCGATCATATCCGTGTCATTCCTCCCCTCTCTCTGAGCATACACTCTGGCCTGGCCACCACCCTCAGGCTGAACATCTACCACATGAGCCACATTCCTTCCACCATCCTCCCTGCGCTGGAAGTTACCACGGCTGCGCCCACGACCTCTCTGTGGTGCAACAACTCCCGGAGCACGTCCCTGGCCACCACCGGCCAACAGAGGACACTCCCTCCTCATGTGATCCGCTGAACCACAGTTCCAGCACGAGTTATCGGTTACCACAACAGGAGCCTGAACCTCCCTCGCTACTCGAGGACAATCACGCCTCAGGTGCCCACGCGATCCACATGTCCAACATGTGTTCGAATCAGCTCTCGCTCTGTCTCCCTGAACAGGCGCACCTTGCCCTCTACCACCACGCCTAGCCGAAGACTGATACTTCCGATCACGTCCTCTCTTGTTCCGTCCGCCACCGGAACTATACTCAGCAGCTCGCTTGCCCACACTAGGACCAGCCCCTCTAGAAGATAAACTCAAATTCAACTCAATATCTTTTGCTCTACCAACCAGCACATCAAAGTCAGTGTACTCATCAGCCAGCATATAAGTCTTCACTTCCGTCACCAAACCATAACGGAAACGTTCACACCTCTCCCGCTCATCAGGGATAAGCTCAGGTGCGTACTGACTGAGTCGAACAAACTGAACCTCGTACTCAGCCACTGTCATGCTCACTTGAGTAAGAGACATGAATTCCCTTTTCTTTTCATCCAGGTATCGCACACCCAGATACCTCCTCTTGAACGCGTTCAGAAAGAACGTCCAAGTCACATCAGCATCCTCCATTCCGGAGATAGTGGTTGTCCACCAGGTATACGCATCGTCATGCAACAAAGATATCACACAGCCCAGCTTCTGCACATCATTGCAGTTCATTTGTCCCAAAATTCTCTTGGTACTTTCCAACCAAGACTCAGAACCTTCAGCAGACAAACCCCTGAACTCAGTCCCTCCCAGACTGCGCAAGCGTTCCAGTGGTAACCTAACATTAGCATCTCCCTGATGCCCAGCTCCTTGAGCTCCAGCTACCGCCGCCCGAAAGGCTCCAGCAATAGCTTGTATCAGCATTGTCATGTCAGGAGCAGCTAGCCCCTGACCAGCTTCAGGTCCAGCGACCCCAGCATCAGCACCAACACCAGCTCCCTCACCCCCAGCACCACCACCACCAGGTGGAGGAGGTAAATCCACCACATTTCCAGCATTCTCTTCATTCTCATTTTGAGCCATAGCTCGCGTATTAATCCTCGTCTCTCTACGAGGTCCCATTCACTAAACAATGCAATCATAAATGCAATAAACAAAGTCAGGCTCAGCAAGATAAGCAATCCAAGTACTCAAGCTCATTTCCAACTAAAACAAACCATTTCATTAGCTTCGATTTGGCAATGGGTCCCTCTAACATGCTTCACCAAAGCACACACCACAATTGTAACATTCTTACAATTCATACATCATACTTTCACTCAACAAGCATACAAAGCAATCAAACCCTTAACACCCACATAACCGTTCCCAAATACTCGAGAACTCAGCTCTGATACCACCAAATGTAACCCCCTTAGCCCGGCCTAGACGGTTGACCCGAACTACGAAGATTACACGGGGAAAACCAAAGTCAACCCGAAAGTCAACCTTGATTAACGACCCTTTTTTTCTTTTTAATCTTGTCTAGATGCATACTAACCCTAGGTGAACTCTTGAGATAAGCATACTTGAAAATCACAGCAATTGGAAAACACTTAGGGACTCAATTGCACAACATACAAATTTAGGGACCAATTTGTAAATTCTGGAAATTAAGAGGACTTAGCCAAATTTTAAGTTACCACTATGAACTTAATCATGTTTCATGCTTCACTGTCAAATTTCATCTCAAACGGACATCTCAAACTCAATCAATTGCATAAACAAAGTTTGGGACTAAAATGTGAGAATTTCAAAACATTTAACCATCAGATTCAGTGCCCAACGGTCGAGTGTTCCGAAACGGGGAAGGACCGTTCCGAAACGCGGGACCGTTCCGAAACCTGTTGCGGAACAGGGCTTGGCAGTAGCAAATCTGTTCCGGAACGGCTCTACCCCGTTTCGAAACGCCATGGTCATTTCAGGCCATCTGTTCCGAAACGGTAGCACCCGTTCCGATACGGACTGCCCAGAATTGTAGAATTTCTCTGGTTTAACACACTTTTGACCCACCAAACACAATCATATGACCTCCACATCATACCAACAAGTCATCAGTCAATAAAGGAACATATTAGCATCATCTAATCTCAGTCATGGCATCATTCAAGGAAAAACCCCAAATCTATAGGCATGCATCCTATATTAGAAATCATGCATTCATCAATTCATCAAACCAAATACCAAAAGGCCATTTACATGTTCCAACATCATCGAAGGCATTAAACCAAACTTAGGGAGTTCAAAACATCTCCCAAAACACAAACTAGGTTCCCATTGCCAAATGCCAAAAGCTAATAGTGTTGTGAAAATAGTCACCATACATGAGCTTAGTCTTTCACTTGGATCCTTGACCTCCTTGCTGCCCTTAAAGCACTTCAATGCTCTGCATTATTGGTTTAAGAAAGAGAGAGCGTAAGCACATAGCTTAGTGAGGAATGCTCAATTAAAAACAACACAATAATGCATTTTGTAAAACACCTTTCCAAGGCCTTTAAATTCAAAACATCATTTATCATGCATTTATGCATACAACCAAGCATCTCATGCTTCAAACCATCAACATGTCATATTGGCTTACAAGTGATAATCCATAAAATTTTACAACTCAAAAACACAATCGGATACACAGATTACAAGCGTTGTCCCATACGCTTCATACACACTACCAATATCAAGGTGGAGTTTACCGGTACAATCACAACCCCTCAACACCCGTGATGGAGTCTACGGTACAATCACAACCCCTCAACATCACTCATTGGTAGTTGTATAACATCACTAACGAGAACACGGGACACACAACACAAGATCCACACATGGACTTTTAACCACCATTGTGATCTTAGGACACACAACATAAGATCCACACATGGACTTTTAACCACCATTGTGATCTTAAACATCTCGTTAGTGTACTTGGATGGAGTTTACGGTACAATCACAACCCCTCAACATCCAAGGCGACTTTATTCACGGTGCACCCAATCCTATAGCCGGCTAACTATATCCGATTCAAGTACTTTAAAACCAACACATCACTTGCCAATATACATCATTTACCATCATCAATCCACTGTTTTAAAGCATTTAACAAAGCCATTAAATAGTCATGCATTACAATGCATCAAACCACATTTATCAATGTTCAAAACAAGGATCTCTTCCCTTGAGCATCCTTCAACACATGGCTTACAAAACTAGCATTAAACATGCCAAAATATGCTTTCAAAACAGAATTTAAACATACAAATAAAACACATTGCATTCAATCATCTCATGGTTCATCAAAAAGAGAGTTTCTTCGAAAAACTTACTCTTGAGCTTAGCTAAGTTGTTTAGACTTAAACTAAGCTCTCATAACCTTCAAACACTGGTTTCAAAGCTGAAAACCAAACTTCACTCACCGATTCCGTTTCGCAAGCTTGCCGAAACGCCGATCAAGCCCCCGGATCAACACCACAAGGATCTGAAGATGTCTCCCCTATTTTAAACACATCAAAGCAGAGGATTAATGCATCATCATGCATTAATATCTTCAACCAAGACACCTAAACTCGCTGCTCTCATCAACACTCACATTTCGGCTACCAAACACAACCGAAATCACATCCAAACACCTCTACAACACTACCCAGCCAAGATCCATCAATTCCAACCATTCATAAACATCAATTAACATCCAAAAAGAACCTAATCACGTCCTTATACCTCCAGCTATAGCAGAACATCAAAATCATCCCAAAAACCACCATTAACTCAAGCAAAACTTAGGAAAATCAACCTATTCGGGATTGCATTGATTAAACTTCAATTACACATCATTTTTACATCCAATATACATCAAAAAGACATCTCAAAACAAAGCCCAATCATTCAATACGAATTTCATCAAAATTAAATCCAAATCTTGCATTTTAAGCCAAAATCAAGATCACAACATCAAAACCTTTAATAAAACTCAAATCAAGGATTGAGAACTTGGGAATTTCAGTAAAGAACTGAGTATTTAGAGGAGAAGGACGTTCATACCTCTAAATGTGAGTTTCTCCTTGTTTAGAACCAAAATTCTTGAAAATTCAATAGGCAAATGATGAGGATTTAGTGTAGAAATGATTAGAAATCATTTAGAGATTAAAATCTCAACTTTAGGTGTGAAAATCAGAAGAAAAGTGGCTGGGGAAAGGTGTTTGGCTGAGGGAAAATGGAGAGAAAATGAAATGGGAAAAATTTTGAGAAAAGTTAGTTATAAAACCAAAATATCTATTTTCCCTCCTTTCCTTTTATTAAATAATCATTAATTAAATCTTTAATATTAAGAAAAATCTGGAGAAACCCTCCCTTGGGTAAATTAGCTCCTTAAAGATTCAAAGTTTCAATCCTTTTTAAAACAGTCACCAACTTTTCAAAAATTACATTTTAGTCACTAACTTGAAATCTCATATTTCCAAACCCCATTTTGTAAAATTGATTTCACCACTCTCTTATATATAATAAAAGATGATTTTTAGATATTTTTCCATATTTTTAATGCATCCCGAATTAGGCTTTCCCTAAAAACCACCTTTTATATTCGAACCGCAATTTAAACCGGTCCGGTTCAGACCCTAAACTTCCAAGCCCAAAATTGGGGTGTTACAGGTGTACCGTCATCCTTTCTAATTAAATGTTTAATTAATTCCAAAGCCACAATTCGATATAGCCCGTGCTATTTAAGTCACATTTTCATTTAAGAACATTTTATTAAATTCACTTTGGATCTTAAATAATTTCTATCGATTAAAGGCAACAAGTTATTTGGTACCGATTTCTGGGCGTGATGGGGGTGCTAACCCTTCCCCACACGTAACCAACTCCC
Organism: Hibiscus trionum; assembly: GCA_030270665.1. Classification (NCBI taxonomy): domain Eukaryota; kingdom Viridiplantae; phylum Streptophyta; class Magnoliopsida; order Malvales; family Malvaceae; genus Hibiscus; species Hibiscus trionum. The sequence goes on along the minus strand of BSYR01000025.1, from coordinate 1,946,030 downwards.
GAACCCGTTTTTAAACGAATCTCTGGTTTTGTGGTGTCCGGCCTACCTTAGTGGCCGGTGGCGACTCCAAATTTTCACAAGTTTTCCAAAACACGAATTTTCCCCTTTTTTTAAATAAACCCCTTTTCAAAAAGAAAATAGTGATAAGTCCCCACCTTAGTCGGTTTTCAGAAAAAACCTTATCACAGTTTGGCGACTCCACTAGGGACAAATTTTTGTTTTTACAAAACAAAAAATGAGAGTTAAGCCAATAAAACGCTTGTTGCCATTTAATCGAGAGAAAATATTTAAATTTCGAAGTGAAGCTAATGAGTTTGTTCTTCTATGAAAATAAGACTTAAGTTGAACGGGCTTTGAAAATTTGTGGCATTCGAATTAATTCCTCATTTAATTTCAAAGGAGTCACCGACATGTGTTGCACCATGATCATGAAGCTCTATACCCGAGCTACCCTTTTTAAGTGAGAGTGAAACGCCCATACCCACGTGAGTATCCCTCCACGGGTCGGTAATTCACTTTCGGAATCCACGCCTTTTAACACGTGAGCAGCCCCCCACGTCATTAGGTCGTGCTTTCCCTCGAGCTGAAACCAATTCGCAAGCCTGTAATGGGCCAGAATTGGGGCTTTTGTCACCTTAGTAGGTGATAAGATAGGTTCGGGTACCCTTGTTAGAACCGAACCACATGAGTGAGAATATAAAAAGCCTACCCCATTAGAGCCATACGGATAATCCTAGAGTTTAGAGTGTCTAGGTTTTTTTTTTGCTTGCTAATTGCTTGTTTCAATGCTTTTTCGTTAATGCTTGAATTTCATTTCTTGCCTTGATTTATGTTTATCATGTGACTAACACCTCTGCTTTTCTTCCCCTCTTATTTTGCATATTTCATCATTGCATAAAGAGCACATTGAGTTGGAAATAGTCTGAAATTAAAGACTTGATTAGTGGGGAATATGGTCTGTAACAATAATGAGAAGGACCTCGACAAAAATGTAGCCACAAGGAGAACGACTACATGGTTGGGGTTCAGAGGCAAGAAAGGCTTTCAAAGACGAAAAAAGCCCACCTCACTTATTTGTCAGATGTCCCAGGCAAGTGATCATTACTTCAAATTTTGGAGTTCAACCTACATTTGTTCCACGGTTGGCAGCTTTGATTTGACTACAAAAGTTGGGAAATACCGAGTCTTGCAAGAAAATTAGCGAGAACCACACCGAACAACAACCAAGCTTTCCGGGGCAGGATCGGAAGTTTCTCGGGCACCTCGCCGCCTTGAGTCGACAATCAAGTCTCAACCTAGAACAAGAAAAACATTTCAAGTCAGAGGGAATTTCGACCTCAACTCCGATAAGCTTTGAAGGTTAGGCTCAGTGGGACCCTTTCAAAGAGCAAGTCAAGAGCACCAAATACCGACAGTGGATTAATCATAATTCGTCGCCTATACCACTTGGGGCAAGACCGAGAGTTGGCCTATTTGTTAAGGTGGATATGAGAGAACGCTCGATTCCTAGCAAAAGATCATTCCAAGGAAGAAGAAGGGATTGAGTGAATCTTGAAGAAAATTGACGACCTAGACGCCAGCTCAAGAACTACATGTTGTGGGTTTCATCCGATCATTGTAACAGACCGAGGTTCCCATTGATGAGTTGTTTAACGAGGATATTTGCCGAACTCAGTGTTGCTCTTTGCATGTCAATCATGCATTTGGTTTGATTACCTTTAGTCATGTGTTTCTGTTGTACATATGACACATTGCATTAATGTTCAATGCATCTTTGCATTTCAATTATGCATTTTGTTTGATTACATTTAATCATATGTTGTATATACGACACATTGCATTTATAAGATTAATGTTTAATGCACCTTTGCATTCAATTATACCTTTTGATCAATTACCTTTAACCATATGTTTCCGTTGTACATATGACACATTCATTCATTCATATATTCATTAAACAAATAAAATTAAATCAAATTAATGTATCTTTGCATTCAATTGTACATGTTTGATTACCTTTAATCATCTATCCTTGTTGTACATACGACACATTCATTCATTTATTCATTAAACAAATAAAATTAATGTCCATCAAATTAATGCATCTTTGCATTTAGTTGTACATGTCTGTTTGATTACTTCTAATCATCCATCCTTGTTATGCATACGACACATTACATGCATTCATTCTTAAAATGAATAAATGGAGGAAAGCTTTGCCAAGCCAGAGGCTGATTTGAGAGGTCAGATGGAACGAACTCAGCAAGAATTAAGGGGCACCACCATCAAGTCCCAACAAGATATGATGAAAGGAATACCCTAACTGTTACAGTCCGGTCTGAAAGGAATGAGTGTTGCTCAGGTACCGGGAAACCACTCGGTCACCCCGATCTTTAAAAATCCTCTTGTTATCGGTCCCACGTCCAACCCACCCCAAGGGGCATCTTCTGCTCATCAAGACGACGCCTTTGCCCAAGCTCAACACCTTCGAAGACACCACCTTTAAGGTTTTGGTTCTCGATTTTCGTCATTGGGAATTAAGCCGTGCATGTTGCATTTTCTCTTGAAGTAATGCATGGAATAAACATTGCTATCATTTGCCCAAAGATAGCAATGATCTTTTTGCGAGGGCACTTGTTATATTTGCAGATTTTCTTCCTAATGAAGAGGGATTTTTCTTAACATACAATGACCTTGAAATCATATATATGTATATCCCTCCTTACCTTCATAGGTCCTCGGATATCACATGCTTGATGTGGCATTTATTCTAATGAAAGAGATTGACTGAATGTTGTGATAACGATGAAGCAAGATTTCCTGCTCTGTCCGCTCTGGTCGGAAAAGCGAGAGAAGCAAGATTACTATTCCTTCGATGATGTTTGATGATAAGGAAATCTCTTAAGATAACCCAAATAAAGTTGCTTAAATGTGCCTAAAAAAGAAAAAAAAGAAAAAAAGAAGAAAGAAAAATAGACTGTTTCAAAATAAGATGTTTTTAACTTCAGAGCTTGGTAATAAGCATTAACAAAAAGCACTCCAATGTTCGAAACCTGGTAATAGGAATTTTCAGATACGAGTGTGGAATTTTAGGGGCACTCCGCTGAAGCCTGAATCTCTTCGCTTCATGCGTGATGGTAATATTTTCAAAATCGTGACCATGCCGAGTAACTCGAGGTATCGTTGTATGCTCCATCTTTATTCTCGAGCCAAAGGTCTGTGACGAGTTGAATTCCCCTAAGAAAAATGAATGAACAAATTAAATAAGTCCCGAAAGGGAATCCTTGAGGACACCGACATGAAATCAATGGTAATCATAAACATGGTGAGAACTAGAATGAATGGTAATCGAGCTGATCCAGCAAGTACCATAATCATGAGGATGAACCGAGCGATTAGGGAGGAATTTCATAACCTCAAATATCGCCACAACATTCAAAGACGCAAGCTATGCTTGAAGAGATCACCGGAAGGTTGAATCTGAGATGCTCTTGCATTTGATATTTGGGGCATCCTATTCTATTTTCCTTTTAATTAGACTTTTGGTTTCAAGGTTCTGTATGTTAATTTGAAAATCCACTCTTCATTAGGATGAAGACCAGCGAATTGACATATTTTTAAACAAAGAAAATTCCTTGTATTACTTCAGAGATAAATGCATCTTCGGTAGTGAGACCCAAAATTGAGAGGCACTACGTGATGTATGACGATGAAAGACCATTGGGGCATCTTTGTCCGTGGGGCAACAAGGGCTTTTGCACATAGGATTTCAGATCAGAGTAGATAGGAGATGGCATACAGCTTGAAGGTACTGGGCTAATGATCACGACTAAGGTTCTTTGAACTCAGGGAATGAACAACAGACGAAAGTAATTTTGTCAGGACATGTGTCTGAGAAGTGGTTGTAGTCTCAAGATGGTGACCACCGACATTAAAGAATAAAGACAAACTAAATTCATGCATCTTGCATTCTTATGACCATACACATCTTTGCGTCACGAAATATGCTCATGCATCATTGATAGTTAGACATCCCTATGTTAGGAGCATGCTAAATCATACCATCATAGCACTTGTTTATTTTTGAACATGTATTTGAAGATTAATAAAGGGGTGGATCTACGGCTCTATGAGAAGAGAAATAGATCTCAAGAATCCTTTGACAGGTATCAAGGTTCTTAATCCCTGATTTTTTTATCCTTTCTAAAGGATGTTTTTCTCAAAACTGGATTTCTCAATCCTATCCTTTCTAAAGGATGTTTTTCTTAAAACTGAATTTCTCAATCCTATCCTTCCTAAAGGATGTTTTTCTTAAAACTCAGATTTCTCAATCCTATCCTTTCTAAAGGATGTTTTTCTTAAAACTGGATTTCTTAATCCTATCCTTCCTAAAGGATGTTTTTCTTAAAACTGAATTTCTCAATTCTATCCTTTCTAAAGGATGTTTTCCTTAAAACTCGGATTTCTCAATCCTATCCTTCTTAAAGGATGTTTTTCTTAAAACTGAATTTCTCAATTCTATCCTTCCTAAAGGATATTTTCCTTAAAACACGGATTTCTCAATCCTATCCTTCCTAAAGGATGTTTTTCTTAAAACTCGGATTTCTCAATCCTATCCTTTCTAAAGGATGTTTTTCTTAAAATTGGATTTCTCAATCCTATCCTTCCTATAGGATGTTTTTCTTAAAACTGAATTTCTCAATTCTATCCTTTCTAAAGGATGTTTTCCTTAAAACTCGGATTTCTCAATCCTATCTTTCCTAAAGGATGTTTTTCTTAAAACTGAATTTCTCAATTCTATCCTTTCTAAAGGATGTTTTCCTTAAAACTCGGATTTCTCAATCTTATCCTTCCTAAAGGATAGTTTTTCTTAAAACTGAATCTCTCAATTCTATCCTTTCTAAAGGATGTTTTCCTTAAAACTCGGATTTCTCAATCCTATCCTTCCTAAAGGATATTTTTCTTAAAACTCGAATTTCTCAATTCTATCCTTTCTGAAGGATGTTTTCCTTAAAACTCAGATTTCTCAATCCTATCCTTTCTAAAGGATAATTTTTCTTAAAGTTCCAATTTCTCAATTTTATCCTCCCAAGGATGTTTTTCTAAAAATTCCAATTTTCTCGATGTTACCCTTCTAAAGGATGTTTTTCTCAAAAATCCGATTTCTCAATCGTATCCTTCCTAAAGGATGTGTTCTCCTCAAAATTTAAATTTCTCAATTTTATCCCCCTTGGAATGTTAAAAAATTCAGGTTTCCTGGTTTTTAAATTAAAAGAAAAGAGAAAGAAAAGAAAGAATAAAAAGGAAAAGAGAGAGAAAAGAGGAAAAAAAGAATGAGAGGAAATAAGAAGAGAGAAAAAAGAAAAGAGACGAAAGAAAAAGAAAGAAAAAAAAGAAAAATAAAAGAAAAGGAAAAAGAAAGAGAGAAAGAAAAAGAGAAATAAAAGGAAAAGGAAAGAGAGAAGAGAGAGAAAATAAAAAAGAGAAAAAGAAAGAGAGAGAGAAGAAAATAAAGAAAAAAAAGAAAGTTAAAAGAAAAAAGAGAGAAGAAAAAAGAAAAAGAAAATGAAAAGGAAAAGGAAAAAAAGAAAAGATGAGAAAAAGAAGGAAAAAGAGAGAGAGAGAAGAAAATAAAGAAAAAAAAGAAGGAAAAGAAGAAAAAGAAAAATTAAAAAAAAAGAAAAAGAAAAAAAGAAGGAAAGAAGAAGAGAAAAGAAACCCACAACAAGGATTTCTGGGCAGAAGAGCCAGAAGGCCTGCTCAGTTTGCTTTCGCCGCTCCGGGAAAGTATGCTATTGGAAGATTATTCGTTTCCGTTTAGGGAGAATGAATCAGTTATGTCCTTTGCCGCTCAGGGAGGACATGTCAACGTTGTCCAGTTTGCTTTCGCCGCTCCGGGAAAGTATGCTATTGGAAGTTTATTCTTTGCCGCTTACGGAGAATGAATCAGCTATGTCCTTTGCCGCTCAGGGAGGACATGCCAACATTGTCCAGTTAGCTTTCGCCGCTCTGGGAAAGTACGCTATTGGAAGTTTATTCTTTGCCGCTTAGGGAGAATGAATCAGCTATGTCCATTGCTGCTCAGGGAGGACATGCCAACGTTGTCCAATTTGCTTTCGCCGCTTCGGGAAAGTATGCTATTGGAAGTTTATTCTTTGCCGCTTAGGGAGAATGAATCAGCTATGTCCTTTGCCGCTCAGGGAGGACATGCCAACGTTGTCCAGTTTGCTTTCGCCGCTCTGGGAAAGTATGCTATTGGAAGTTTATTCTTTGCCGCTTAGGGATAATGAATCAGCTATGTCCTTTGCCGCTCAGGGAGGACATGCCAACGTTGTCCAGTTTGCTTTCGCCGCTCCGGGAAAGTATGCTATTGGAAGTTTATTCTTTGCCGCTTAGGGGGAATGAATCAGCTATGTCCTTTGCCGCTCAGGGAGGACATGCCAACGTTGTCCAGTTTGCTTTCGCCGCTCCGGGAAAGTACGCTATTGGAAGTTTATTCTTTGCCGCTTAGGGAGAATGAATCAGCTATGTCCTTTGCCGCTCAGGGAGGACATGCCAACATTGTCCAATTTGCTTTCGCCGCTCCGGGAAAGTATGCTATTGGAAGTTTATTCTTTGCCGCTTAGGGAGAATGAATCAGCTATGTCCTTTGCCGCTCAGGGAGGACACGCCAACTTTGTCCAGTTTGCTTTCGCCGCTCCGGGAAAGTACGCTATTGGAAGATTATTCTTTGCCGCTTAGGGAGAATGCATCAACTATGTCCTTTGCCGCTCAGGGAGGACATACCAATGTTGTCTAGTTTGATTTCGCCGCTCCGGGAAAATACGCTATTTGAAGTTCACTTTGTACCACGTAGGAAGAATGAATCGACTTTGTCCTTTGCGGTTCAGGGAGGACATGCCGACGATACCTACACTGTTTCTGCCACTTCGGAGGAGCAAATTACCCAAACAGGAAAGTTGGACAAAATTAGTGCTTATGGTCTTTGCATTATCCTTGTTCTACAAGTATAAGCAAAGGGGGGCAACTGTAATCACTAATTTTGTCCGGGGTGTTTAACCCGTTTTTTTCTTCTTTTATTAATGGGCTTTAATTATGTGGTGATTAATAGTTAAAAACAAAAAAAGAATTAAAAAAAGAAGAAAACAGTATATATATATATATATATATATTAATATTATATACATATTATCATCACCATTTCACCATCATATTTTATTATTGTTATCTATTATTACTATTTATTATTATTAGTATCGTTCCTTCTTATTATCTTTACTATTATTATCTATTATTTTCTATTACATTAGAGTTATTAATATTATTATTAATGTTATTACTATTACCTATTACCTATTATCATATTAATATGTTTATTATTACTATTATTATTATTAATATCTAATATTATTATTATTATTGAATCTTGAAATAAAATAAACATATAGTATAAATAAAGCCCGAAGAATATAATAAAAGCCCATAGTTTATTTAATTTAAAGTCCATTACATTATGAAAAACCCAAAAATAAATAAATATACAAGGCCTGTTTGGGGCCCAAATAATCTAGCCCTGATCTGATCTAAAAGAAAACCCTAATGCCGCTTATGTTTTGTGCAGCCGCCCCTATTCCAACCGTTAGATCTGGGATAGATCTAACGGTTCAGATCACACTCCAGCAAAAAACCCTAGAGAGGCCTCTCCCGAGCCCTAGCGCCGCACTAGATCCACCGTCAGATCTGGATCCACATCGAACGGTTGAGATCGACCGAGGAAGGTTCCAGAACCCGCACGCCCACACGCGCGGCTTATCAGCTTCCCACGCGCGCGAGTTCGAGTCCCCATCAGGTTCCTCTGGCCGTCAAGATTCCACCAACGACTGTGATTCAGCCCTCATCGGCTCCACGTCCTCAGAACAGCCGAGCCCTCTGGTCCCCTCTCCTCACGGGTCACATGCAAACAACAAATGTCAGAGGAATTTCAGAAACAAAAAATGTAGAATTTCAGAGGCAATCAACAACCGAAATCGTACAAATCAACCAGCAGATTTTCCAGCATTTACATATAATTTAGAAAAGGAAAATATGTAATATTCGGGCTATATAAACCCGAGCAAAATGCAATGTAAGGGGAGGATTTTGAAGGAGAGAAAAAATTGTAAACGGGGGATTCGATTCGGAAAATTTGAGAGAGAAATTTGTAATCGGAGAGCATTAGGGGATTTTCAGAGAGGATTTTCAGAATTCAAAAAATTTCAGAGAGCAGTTGTAATCATCTTCATATCAATACAAACAAGAAAAAAAAATTGAAGGTATCAAAGCCATTATCTCTTTTATTTCAAATAAAAAAACAGAAAGGGTTAGGGTTTACCATTCGCGTCTCTTCCTCTCCCTCTGGTCTGATTGCCTTCTCGCCGGTGACAAGCTCAGTGGTCTCTTCCGAGACCATGCACGGGTGAACCGGTGGGAATGGTAACAAAAATGGTTTTGGGGATTTCGGTTCTCAGGTTTTAAAACAGAAAAACAATCGAAAAGATTTCTTTGTTTTGGTTTTGATTTCGAGAAGAGAAAGGTTTTTCGGTTTCAAGAAAAAAAGGGTTTTTTTAGGGTTCCGGCAACGGCGACCGGAACCCCTATGCGGCGCCGGAGAGGAAACGAGAGAGCAAAGAGGGTGAGCTCTATGTAAATTAGGGTTTGCGAAAATAAAAAAAAAGGGCTGATATATTTTTAATTCGGGTTTTATAATGTTTTAATTTTTTTAAATCGGTCTAATCACCATTTTAACCCCTCCGTGTTGTTCTAATTGCACACGGAGGACTTCCGCATTTCGAAACCACGCCCGTGGTCCTCCAATCCTTTTTAGCGTTTTCAATTTCGTCCCCGGTTTTGTAGAAATTAATTTTCGGGTGGGTTAATTCCTGATTTGGTCCCTATGGTTTTTCGAGTCTTTTTAATTTAATCCCATTTTGCCTTCTATTTGGCTTTTTAAATGGATTATTTACGGTTTTGATCCCTGCCAGTTTGCATTTTTATTATGTTTTTTCTTGTTGCTCATGTATTTGCCTTTTTTATATTGAATATATGTCTTTGCATTTTTATTCATATTTGTTAAGTATGGCATGTATGTTTATTTATTAAATGTGTGATTGTTTGTCTTTCTTAAAATCTTGTTAAGGTATGCATAATTTATGGTTTTTATAATGTCACGTATAATTTTAATATGTTGCATACTCATTTTTATTGTGCATATAGCCTAGCCTTTTTTTATGTCATTCGAATATGTTTTTTCGTGACATGCATCCTAATATTTCATTCATGTGACCCTTTTATTTTGCTCGATAATTAATTAACTTAAAAATATACCCAAAGAGAGGTGTTAATTAACCTCGGTATTCGAGAAACGACAGTCCTAGCTTAATGGATGTCGATCGAATATTTGGGTTAATTTTCACCGTCTCTAGGTAAGCGGAAGCGTAAAAATGGAGATACCATGCATCATCCTTTACTTGCTTTCATCATGCATAAAGGTGACGTACGGGATCCGAACCCTAAACTAACACGGCAGTCAGTCTTATATGATGTCAGTTTAGTCTAGGGACCGGTGTACCGCCATCCTTTCTAATTAAATGTTTAATTAATTCCAAAGCCACAATTCGATATAGCATGTGCTATTTAAGTCACATTTTCATTTAAGAACATTTTATTAAATTCACTTTGGATCTTAAATAATTTCTATCGATTAAAGGCAACAAGTTATTTGGTACAGATTTCCGGGCGTGATGGGGGTGCTAACCCTTCCCCACACGTAACCAACTCCCGAACCCGTTTTTAAACGAATCTCTTGTTTTGTGGTGTCCGGCCTACCTTAGTGGCCGGTGGCGACTCCAAATTTTCACAAGTTTTCCAAAACACGAATTTTCCCCTTTTTTTTAAAATAAACCCCTTTTTCAAAAAGAAAATAGTGATAAGGCCCCACCTTAGTCGGTTTTCAGAAAAAACCTTATCACACCCGTCAAACTATTGAATATTGTAATACAATGAAAAACCCAATATTGAACAACCAAAATATATAATGGAGAGAACACACAGAATTTACGAGGTTCGACGAAATATCGTCTACTCCTCGGACACCATCACCGGATGATAACTTCACTATTACCAAAATGGTACAAACAAATGGAATTCCTTCAGAATTCCCAAATACAACAGATGGGAGAAAAGAACCAAATGGGAGAGATGGTTTAGGATTTGGAATGATTTCAAATGAAAAAGTTGAAAATATTTATAGTTAAGCTCCAGGGATTGATCTTGTAAATAACCTAATAGTTTAGGAACCAAATAATAATTATCACATTCCATATTTAATATCAAACTTATGGCTTCATTTAATTCTAAAATAAATAGCTTTGAAAACCCCTACGTTTCAAGCCATTCTTAACACCTTTAGCATCTAGTATTATAGAATTGAGTGATAACTGGTTTCTAGGACCCATCAATTGAGGAGTTCTTGCATTACCTCGGTTGACTCACCTTAATGCTCATGGTACAAGAAAATGGAGGTGAAAAACTATTTCGAAAGTAGATCTCGACTTTGAAAACTTGATGTGCAAAGGAACCACCTATGAGGTCATTTACCAATTAAATTGGTGAGTTTTTAGAGATTTGCAGTAATTAATCTAGGACACGATCAATTTACAAGGTGAAATCCCCTTAATTTCTACTAATGGAATTTGGGATATTGTGGGTCAGCTGTTACTGAAGCGGATTTATCCTTCCTTAGATCAGGTAGGATGCTTACAGAACTCAATAGGACATTCATCACTGTAGAACTAGTGTTTTGATATAATAATTGAAAATGTTTTGGACTAAGTTGAAAAGAATTTAAAACTTGTTTTTAAGTCAAAATAACTTGAATTTATGTTTGAGGGATTTTATGAGGTTTTTGGCAAAACTTTTCATGCTTTTATATAGCCAAACTTATGTTTTCAAGCTACCCGTACCGATACGGTCCAACCCGTATCGATACCTTTTTGCCTCAGTTTGGTCACTGCCAAAACCCGTATCGAAACAGGCTTGGCCGTTTCGATACGGATTGGAATCGTTTCGATACGCCTGGTAAGCGTACCGATCCCCTTTCAACCACCCCAACGGCTATTTTCCCAACAGTCATTTAAAAGTGAACCCGTACCGATACGCCCTCCAGCGTATCGATACGCCTAAGCTGGCAAGAGCCCAACAGCTAGTTTCTAATGAAGGCCGTACCGATACGGGTCCAAGCGTATCGATACGGAAGGCCGTAGAACAGCATTAATGAAGGGAAATAAAGTCCTCAACGGCTCCAAATCATCCCCAACGGCTAGTAAAGGTTATGAACTCAATTGGGAGTATAAAAGGGACCTCCAAGCATCAAGTAAAGGCTAATGCTCATATTGTCAAACATCAAATGATCAAATATTGTCTTAGTGCCTAAATTGTCAATTCTTTTATAGAAAAACACTAGTGAGCCAAAATTGACAAATTTGCTCAAGTGTTTTAGGTTTTGGGTGAGTGCTTAATTATGCAAACAAACACCTATTAGAGGGTTTTAAGTTTGCTTTCATTGTCTCTTTGTAAGAGAGGGTTTCAATCAAGGCTTTGGGTAGAAAGCTTGATTGTGTAAGGGTTACCTCCTAAGCCTAGAAAAGGGGAAGAGCAATTAGTGGAATTGTTTGGAAAATCCTTAGTGGGGAGCTAAGGTAGTGGATGTAGACCTTGGTTAGAAGGTTGAACCACTATAAATCATTGTGTCTATCTTTGTTTTAGCTTCCTAACACCCAAAAATCCACCTCTCCACCACTTGGTGAGCATAATTGGTTGAACGAATCGAGCACCACACAACTCAACAATTGGTATCAGAGCTTGGCTCAATCGAAGGGGATTCACATCCTATTGAGAAGATCCGGCAAGCTCGATTACTAGTTCATCAACCGGATCAAATGGCACAATCTATCAACAAACCGCATTTCTTTGACGGAACCCACTATGCCCATTGGAAGACAAAGATGAAGTTCTTCATCAAATCAAGAGATTACAAGCTATGGGATATAGTTGAAGATGGTCCGTTCGTGCCTCAAAGAAGCAAAGCGGAGTGGAGTGCCGATGATCGCAAGAAGATGGAGCTTAATTGCAAAGCCTTGCACATCTTATTTTGTGCTTTTGGCCCAACCATCTATGAGAAGGTGTCTTCTTGTGAGAGTGCCAAGGAGGTATAGGACAAGCTTGAAGTCACATACGAGGGAACCGATGAAGTCAAGGAGACCAAAATTGGGCTCCTAACCTTAGAGTATAAGAACTTCAAGATGGACCCGGAATAGAACATCGAGAAGATGTTTGATAGGTTCTCCACCATCACCAATGGTCTTAAAGGTTATGGAGAAGCCATCCCGGAAGAAAAGCTTGTCCGAAAGCTCATCTACTCACTTCCCGAGTCATGGGACTCAAAGAGAACCGCCATCATCGAAGCCAAAAATTTGAAGACCTTGAAGCTTGATGAACTCATGGGGTCACTCCTTACTCATCAAATCATGAAGAAGAATAAAGAGGATGAGAAGAAGAGGGAAGAAATTAGAGCTATGGGAGAGAAGAAAATCAAATGGCTAGGCATTAATGCTAGTGCCATGGCTCTCAAGTCCTCCACTTGCCATCATGTCTATTCAAGTGAAGAGGAGGATGAAGAGATAGTTCATCTCTTCAAGAAGTGTGCCCCGTTCATGAAGAAAGCCTTGAGAGAGCTTGAACGAGAACCTAAGAGAAAGGAGAGGGCAAGCACTTCAAGCCATAAGAAGAAGGCACATGTGGCTACTTGGAGTGATGAGGACTCCACCGACGATGAACAAGCCAACCTTTGCCTTATGGCCATCGAAGAAGATTCAAGGGTAACTTCTAATTCATCTACTTCATGTTCTTACTCTTTTGATGAATTACAAGATGCCTATGACGATTTGGTTTTAGATTTTAAAAGCCACATTTTGAAAAACAATAAATTGATCTCAAAGTTAAAAATTCAAAATGATTTACTTTCTAAAACCAAACTTGAACTTGAAGCAAAACTTGAAGAGTTTGAGTTAAAATGTTTTGATTTACAAAAATTGCTTCAAAAAGTTCAAGAAGAAAATGATTTGATTTCCAAAGAGCTTGAAAGGAAAAACAATTTTGGAAAATCAAATTTTTATGTAAGACAATCTAGTGTCCCTAGATTTGTAAAAGGAAAATGTTTTAGAAGTGTTTGGGTCCCAAAAGGACTAACCACTTCAATGAAAAAGGATGACATTGAAAAATGGATTCCTAAGGGGTCAAAAATTTGTGCTACTAACGTTTATGGATCCAAAGCAATTTGGATACCAAAAATTACTTGATTGTCTTTTGCTAGGTGTGATGGAGATGTTCAACAAGTCAAACATTGAGGGGGAGCTCCATGCACGCAAGGAAGAACACTTGAAGAAGGAAGGCTTCACATCCTACCTTGAATTCAAGTGTTGGTAAAAATCTAGTTGTTTTAGCATTTATTTGTTTTATTTTCAGTTTAGTCAACTAGATTATCATATATGTTGGACTAACTTTTTGATGAAGCTTTGAGTAAGGGGGAGCCATTTTAAAACCAAAATTCTCATTTTTGTTAATTTTTACCTCTATTGTTATTTTGAACTTAATGTTTTAAATTCTTTTTGATATAACAAAAAGGGGGAGAAATGGTTTGAAAAATTGAATTTTCAAATGAATAAGGGGGAGCTTTATTTGATTTCATATCTTAAATCTCTTATTCACATTTTTAAAGTTAAAGGGGGAGAATCCCAAACAATTTTTCAAGTGAGTTTTATTATATCAAAAAGGGGAGATTGTAGAACTAGTGTTTTGATATAATAATTGAAAAATGTTTTGGACTAAGTTGAAAAGAATTTAAAACTTGTTTTTAAGTCCAAACAACTTGAATTTATGTTTGAGGGATTTTAAGAGGTTTTTGGCAAAACTTTTCATGCTTTTATATAGCCAAACTTATGTTTTCAAGCTACCCGTACCGATACGGTCCAACCCGTATCGATACCTTTTTGCCTCAGTTTGGTCACTGCCAAAACTCGTATCGAAACAGGCTTGGCCGTTTCGATACGGATCGGGATCGTTTCGATACGCCTGGTAAGCGTACTGATCCCCTTTCAACCACCCCAACGGCTATTTTCCCAACATTCATTTAAAAGTGAACCCGTACCGATATGCCCTCCAGCGTATCGATACGCCTAAGCTGGCAAGAGCCCAACGGCTAGTTTCTAATGAAGTACGTACCGATACGGGTCCAAGCGTATCGATACGGAAGGCCGCAGAACAGCATTAATGAAGGGAAATAAAGTCCTCAACGACTCCAAATCATCCCCAACGGCTAGTAACGGCTATAAACTCAATTGGGAGTATAAAAGGGACCTCCAAGCATCAAGTAAAGGCTAATGCTCATCTTGTCAAACATCAAATGATCAAATATTGTCTTAGTGCCTAAATTGTCAATTCTTGTATAGACAAACACTAGTGAGCCAAAATTGTCAAATTTGCTCAAGTATTTTAGGTTTTGGGTGAGTGCTTAATTGTGCAAACAAACACCTATTAGAGGGTTTTAAGTTTGCTTTCATTGTCTCTTTGTAAGAGAGGGTTTCAATCAAGGCTTTGGGTAGAAAGCTTGATTGTGTAAGGGTTACCTCCTAAGCCTAGAAAAGGGGAAGAGCAATTAGTGGAATTGTTTGGAAAATCCTTAGTGGGGAGCTAAGGTAGTGGATGTAGACCTTGGTTAGAAGGTTGAACCACTATAAATCATTGTGTCTATCTTTGTTTTAGCTTCTTAAACCCTAACACCAAAAAATCCACCTCTCCACCACTTGGTGAGCATAATTGGTTGAACGAATCGAGCACCACACAACTCAACAATCGCATACATACCAAAGGTCAAGAATCCTGAGTCGATCGAGCAATACAAGCCGATAAGTTTGTGCAATGTTGCCTATAAGATCATTGCCAAAGCTGTTATTAATAGAATCCTTATATATTGGGGATTTGAAAATTGATCTGAATATGGCATTTGATCGTATTTGTTAGGACTTTGAGCAAGTAGTGATTTAAACAATGTGCTTTAGTGAACGTTTGATTGTCATGATGGAAAATGGAATACATAAAGATAGCGGAATAGCAAATTTCTATCCATGGTGAACCTTCAAAGCTATATTGCACAGATACGAGTACGGAAACGAGGACAAAAATGGTAAATTTTAAAATTACAGGGTAAGGGTACAACAAAGGTACCATAAATATAAAATAAATTTTAAATTCTAGAAATGTAAAAAATAAAAAGTCAAAAAATCTATGACATTACACATACTTATATACATATAATTGAATCATATGAGCAAGAGAAAGTCAACAAAAAACAAAAAAGTAGGGAGAATAAATACTTACATGTACTCAAGCCATACCTAATGTATTCCTGGTATGAGGACATATCGCGTATGTGGTACGACTTTAGACTGAAATACTCGTGCTTCACAGCTTCAAACCCCCTCAAACCTATCAATGGACTTAACAAGGAGATCTCTTGTCTCCTCATATCTTTGTTCTATGTCAAAATGTCAGAGACTCACAGGGGAGAACATTAAAAGAAGATTAAAAACGAAAACTGATTATGTAACGACCCGAAATTTGAGTTAGTTATTCAGATTTTGGATCCGAGTTTGGCTATTTTAATATTAAGGATTAGTTCATAGGAATTGTGTTTAAGGGAGATTAATGATGAAAATTTAAAGAAATGATGTTCATAAGTCTAAAGTGAAAACAATGGAAGGGTTGGACTCTTTAATGAAAAATTTACCCAAAATAGTTAAGGAAGCTTTTATAAGCAAGTGTCTTAGGCCACTGGATTTTGATGAATATTGCATCTTTAAAATGGGCCACTGAATTCAATTAATATGCATGGATTTTTTGATATTTTAAATGGAAAAGTGGGTTTATATTTATGTGGATAAAGGAAGAAAATAGGAGAGAGCTTTAGTCATCTTCCTCCCTCATTTCCAACGTGAGTTAGAAGAAATAAGAGGTAGGATCTTTTTCTTCATTTTCCATCCATTTTAGTTGGATTTTGGCTACATGTGTGAAATAAAAAGTTGTTTATTTCTTCATTCTTTATAAGATGAGTATAATATTGAAGGTTTTTAGTTTAGTTATGGAAACCCCCCAAATTCCATAGAAACCCTAGAGTGAGAAAGCTTGAGTTTAGTTAGAGAAATATAAATTGAGGGTAAATGGTGAAAGAAAATAAGTTTTTGAGTTTGGTTTTGGATTAAACCCTAAAATGATCTATAGAGATTTTTTCAAAAGAGCTAATTGTGGGTTTTAAGATGATTGGTTTGTTTTTAAAGAGGGGTTCAAGTTTGGTATGGGTAATCAAATTATTTAGTTACCTTATTAAATATTTGGAAGGATAATAATACATTGTTGCACTCAATTGATTTGTGCAAGAGACTTGGAGTGGCTTCGCATTCATTAGAGTAAGATGGGAAGTTGGAGGAAGCTTATCTATAGTGGCATTTCAAGATTTTTGCATAAGGTTAGCATACCTCGAACTCCTATCACTTCATGAGCATCATAAATGTGATTGTCTTGTGTGCTAGTGTCTACAAAGTAGGTTGTTGATAAATACGCATGTTGTGTACCGATAGTATGATACTTGCATGTATGAAATGCACAAATCACGATGATACCATGAATATGATGTGACTTGTGGAGGCTTTAGAGACTGTGTAGGGTAATTCGAGATGATCGTATGATTGTTCGATGATTGTTTGATTGATTGAAAAAATTGTGATGCCTTGTACCAAGATTGCTAGATTGGTTGCTTGATTGCTTGAGCCCTTGAGTTTTAATCCAATAAGGAAAGATATGATAACGAGAAATCTAAATAAATAAAGTCCTAATTAATAAAAGAGATTGATTCTTGATCCAATACTTCCAAAATAATGGAAATATCAATAAAAGTGGGTTTATTCTCGGAATTGATTCAATAAGTCAGATTCTTCATGTAAGAAACAAGATTCGCATCAATCACAAGGTATGATCAGGCCTCATCGAAGACGAGCTTCTGCCTAGTTCTATTTTCTTCCAAACGACTTGATTTTCATATGGAAAGCTAAAAACATGCTTTTGAGCTAATTTTCATCATTTCATCCATATTTCACATCCTAAATCAAAACAAACATAATTTCCCTAATTAAGCAAATAATATAACTAGAATGTGGAGGAATTAATCACAACAAAGTGTATATAATTATAACCTATCAGTCTTTATTATTGGAAAATCTAAAATTTGGTGTTAATAAGGTTTAAAAATTGTAGGAAACTACTTAAACTACATCCTATAAATTGTAGGTTCAATTTATGGTCTTGCCTTTGAGTTTTGAGTGACTTGTTTGTAATAGTAAACCGTAGGGACCCTTGGTGGATCGTGTGTTGTGACGTGCCAAGTATGGGCACTTGTGTTAGTTGAGTCTTCTTGTTTGACGGGATCCGAATACCCAGTGAGAGTTTGAGAAAGTGTTGCAATGCCATGGTTAGAGATGTCGAATGTACGTGTAAAACCTATGTTTGATTTTGATATAACTAAGTATGTTAAGGATTAAATTGAAAACTTGAAATAGATTTCTAAGTCCCTTAAATGATTTATAAAACACCAACACTTAAAACTGATTTGAAAAACTCAAACTCTAAATATTTTCTAAGTGTTCCAAGGCTAAAGTATTGAAAAACGTCCAGGTGTATCGATACGCCTCCATCCGTATCAATACTTTTTTGAAAAGTTGGCTACTGGAAAGACGCGTTTCAATACGCCCCTTAGCGTATCGAAACATCGTATCGAAACAGATTCAATATGTATCGATACGCCCCTTTGTAAAAACTGAAGGAGTTTGAATGGTGTATCGATACGGCTCAACCCGTATCGATACGGTTTTAACAGAATTTTTAATTCAAAGAGTTTTAAATGTTTTCGACCGTTGGTTTTAGTCGTTAGGTAACTAACATTTAAAGTGGTAGTTGTCCCGTATCGATACGGTGTACCCCGTATCGAAACGAAAACTTCCAGTGAGCTAAGTTGAGAAAAAGGTGTCGATATAGTCTTATCTGTATCGAAACGGTCCCTGTCCCGTACCGATACACTTACACGCGTTTCGATACGCATTCTTTATTATGTGCAACAACTCTTTCTGTTTTGAGACAGGTATCGATACAGGTCTTCGTGTACCGATACAGATAGCTACAGAAGTGCATTTATGGTGGAAAGAGAGGGTCCCAACGGCTATAATCAATACCCTAACTACCCAAACGGCTAGAATGGATAGAGAAGGTATAAATTGAAGCTTATGGAAGACCAGCAACAACTATTGCATCAAAGATAAACATCCAAACAAAAATCCAAGCTCATTGTGCTTATTTTCCAATTTCTTGTAAACCCCAAATTGTGTTGTGTTTCAATTCCTATTCTATCATCAAATTTGGGTTGAGTGTTTGTACTAAAAAGGGCAATATTGTATTTGAGATATATCTTTCTTGCCTAAATTCTTCTTTGTTCATTTGTGAGCGTTTGGTCAAATTTTGGGTAGAAAATTTGACCGGTTGTGTAAAGGTTACCTTCTAAGCCTTGAAAAGGGGAAGAACAAATTAGTGAATTGTTGCAAATCCTTAGTGGTAGCTAAGGTAGAGGATGTAGAGTTCATTTGGAACTTGAACCACTCTAAAATCCTTTGTTCTTCATTTTTAGCTATCATTTTTCTTCAACAACTTTTAAAAGCCCAATTCACCCCCCTCTTGGCCTTGATCAATTCATTGATCCACTCAACAATTGGTATCAGAGCCTACCTCTTTGAAGGATTAACAACCAAAAGAGGAGTTCCTTGGAAGAGTGTGATCATCCAGAAATCAAACCACGGCATCTACCTCCGGATCAAGCATGTACGAGTCTCAATTAACCACAAAAACGTCATTATTCAACGGTGATAACTATCCATTTTGGAAGAACCGGATGCGCCTCTTCATCAAATCCAACGATTACCTTGTTTGGGATGTCATTGAAGATGGTCCTTATATTCCATTGAAGAGGGATGATGAAGGAAAATTGGTTATAAAGAAGAAGATTGAGATGAGTGAAGATGAGTTAAGATGAGAGAAAGAAGATCCAAATCAATGATAAAGCTCTTCACATGCTATTTTGCTCTTTCGATCCCGACATCTACTCCAAAGTCTCCTCCATTGAAAGTGCCAAGAAAGTATGGGATACACTAGAGACCACCTATGAAGGAACTAGTGATGTGAATGAGACCAAGATTGGAATTCTCAATCTTAGTTATGAGAATTTCAAGATGGAGCCCGACGAAACTGTGTCCAAGATGTTCGATCGCTTCTCAACTATCGTCAAAGGGCTTAAGGGTTTTGGAGAGACAATCCCGGAAGACAAACTAGTCCGGAAGCTACTCTACTCACTTCCCGAATCTTGGGATGGGAAGAGAACCGCCATCATCGAGGCCAAAAACTTGAAGACACTAAAACTTGATGAGCTAGTGGGTTCTCTCCTTACTCATGAGATAATGAAGCAAGGAAGGGAAGATGAAAAGAAAAAGGAAGAAAAAAGAGTGGAGAAGCTAGAAGTAGAAAAGAAGAAGAAGATAAGAGTGTCTCTCAAAGCTTCATTACATGAGGAGAACACTTCTAGTGAGGAAGATGATCTAGAAGAATTGGCTATGATAGCCAAAAGATTCCCACGATTCATGAGGTCCAACTGAGGAAGGAAGATTCAAAAAAAATGGACTTCAAGGGCAAAAACAAAGAAGAAGAGATGGATCAAATCATTTGTTACGAGTGCAAAAAGCCCGCTCACATTCGTTTGGAGTGCCCTCAACTCAAGAAGAAGGGCTTTGAGAAGAAGAAGAAGCTCAAAGCCAAGCTTGCTACTTGGACTGACAAGGAGTCATCCGAGGATGACGAACACGAAGCGGCCAACCTTTGCCTCATGGCACTTGAGGAGGATTCCTCCATGGTAACCTCTAACTCATCATCTTTTGACTTTACATTTGATGAATTACATGATGCATATGATGAGTTGCAAGAGGTTTATGGTGAGTTAGTTGAGAAGTACAAAGAGTTGGTCATTAGAAATAAGAAAATTATTTCGAAATTAAATGATAAAAATGACTCACTTTCTCAAGCTAACTTAAAATTTGAGAAAAAGATTTTAGGTTTAAAAGATGAACTTAAATTCTTCCAAGATGAAAATGTAGACCTAAATAATATTCTTTCTCAATGCAATAGTGAACATCAAAAGGTGTTAGATGAGCTTAACAAGCTCAAAGAGTCTTTCAAAAATGTTGGTAATGTGAAGCATGAAAAAGGTGAATCATCTAAAACAAACCAACCTAGGAGAAAGACTAATAACTACAAAAAAAAGTGGCTTCCCTAGACATAATAGAACTAAAAAGATTAGGAGTGTATGGGTTCCTAAGGAACTTGTCAAATATAATAATATTGTTGCTATGTCACCTTGGATTCCTAAGGGAACCAAGCTATTGGGAGCTAACACTCGTGGACCCAAAATGATTTGGGTACCAAAAACAAAAGTTTAATATCTTTGTTTGTAGGGGAAGAATTTCTACAAGGCCAAAGCACAAAGTCAAAATTCATGGTACCTTGATAGTGGATGCTCGAGGCATATGACCGGAGACAAGAGTAGATTCATGGACTTAAAGCCAAAAAGTGGAGGAGTAGTGACATTTGGTGACAACTCCAAAGGCCACATTAAAGGTATTGGCTTCATAGGTAATCACTCTACTATTCTTATTGAAAATGTTTTATATGTCGATGGTCTTAAACAAAATTTGATGAGCATAAGCCAATTATGTGATAAAGGGTTTAATGTCTTATTTGATAAAAATGGGTGCAAAATTGTTGACATTAAATCAAATAATATTATGCTCATAGGTCATCACATAGGTAATATTTACATGGTGCATTTAGATGACATACATACATCACATGCATGTTTAGTAGCTCAAAATGAAAATGATGCATGGCTATGGCATAGGAAACTAGGACATGCTAGCATTAGCGTTTTAGAAAAATTAGTTTCCCTAGATCTAGTTAGAGGTTTACCCAAAATTAAGTTCTCAAATGATAAAATTTGTGATGCACGCTCTAAGGGTAAACAATATAAGTCATCCTTTAAATACATTAATGATGTTTCTACAAGTAGGTGTTTACAACTTATTCACATGGATTTATTTGGGCTTATTAGGACTATGAGCTTGGGTGGTAAATCTTATGCATTTGCACTTGTTGATGATTTTTCTAGATTTACTTGGGTTCTATTCTTAAGTACTAAAGATGAGGCTTTAGAAAAATTCATCACATTTTCAAAATTAACCCAAAATGATCTTGAATTTAAAATTTCTCATATTAGAAGTGATCATGGAACCGAATTTCAAAATATAGGGTTTGAAGAGTTTTTAAATGAAAATGGTATTAGCCATAATTTTTCGGCTCCTCGAACTCCTCAACAAAATGGAGTAGTTGAGAGAAAAAATAGAACTTTACAAGAAATGGCTAGAACCTTGCTTTGTTAAAACAATTTACCTAAATATTTTTGGGCGGAAGCCACAAACACCGCTTGCTACATTGTAAACCGAGTAATGATTAGGCTACTTTTAAAGAAAACACCATATGAGATTTTAAAATCTAAAAAGCCTAACATTAGCTATTTTCATCCATTTGGTTGCAAGTGTTTTGTTTTAAATAATGGAAAAGATAACTTAGGTAAATTTGATGCAAAAAGTGATGAAGCTATTTTCATAGGATATTCCTTAAACTCTAAAGCTTATCGTGTATTTAACAAGAGAACTTTAGTAGTAGAAGAGTCTATACATGTTGTATTCGACGATAACCTTATTTCAAGGAAGGATTCTTGTGATGATGATGATGTAGGAATCATTAATGCCTTTGATGGAGAACAAACTTCAAAGGAGGATGAGATTCCAACAAAAAAAGAGGATACACAAGATCCACCTCTTGATGCCTTGAAGGACTTGGCTCTTGAGGAAAAGGAAGTGAGCTACCCAAGGGAGTTCAACTATGTCAAATGTGGTGAAATCTTGGGTGATCCATCCAAGGGGGTAACTACTAGATCTTCTCTTAAACTTATGAACCATGTTGCATTTATCTCTTGCATAGAGCCTAAGAATATAAAAGAAGCTTTAAAAGATGACTTTTGGATTATGGCTATGTAAGAAGAGTTAAATCAATTTGAGAGAAGTAATGTTTGGACATTAGTTGATAGGCCTAGTAATCAATCTACTATAGGAACTAAATGAGTCTTTAGGAACAAACTAGATGAGAGTGGTAACATTGTGAGAAATAAAGCTAGATTAGTAGCACAAGGTTACAATCAAGAAGAGAGAATAGATTTTGATGAAATCTATGCACTCGTAGCTAGAATTGAGGCTATTAGGATGTTGCTTGCATATGCATGTTATCATGACTTCAAGCTTTTTCAAATGGATGTTAAAAGTGCATTTTTAAATGGTTTTATAAATGAGGAAGTGTATGTGGAACAACCACCGGGTTTTGAAGACTCAAAATTTCCAAATCATGTTTTCAAACTTACTAAAGCACTTTATGGTCTAAAACAAGCTTCTAGAGCTTGGTATGAAAGACTTTCAAACTTTTTGATTAAAAAAGGTTTTGAAAAAGGTAAGGTGGACACTACACTTTTCATAAAAAGGTATAAAAATGACATCTTAGTAGTACAAATATATGTTGATGATATTATTTTTGGATCTACTAATGAGTGTCATTGCAAAGAGTTTCCTAAGTTAATGCAAGGTGAATTCGAGATGAGCATGATGGGGGAGCTCTCATTCTTTTTGGGAATCTCCAAATCAAGCAAAGGAAGGATGACACCTTCATCAATCAAGCAGAATACATCAAGGATATGCTCAAGAAGTTTGGCTTGGAGAATGCAAAGCCTCAAGCCACACCAATGAGCTCATCTACAAAGCTTAACAAAGATGAAGGAGGTAAGTGTGTTGATTCTAAGCTTTATCGCTCTATAATTGGATCATTGCTTTACCTTACCGCAAGTAGACCGGATATTTTGTTTTTGTTTGCTTGTGTGCTAGGTTTCGAGCTACTCCTAGAGAGTCTCACCTTATAGCCGTTAAGAGAATCTTTAGGTACCTTAGAGATACCCCTTGTTTAGGTCTTTGGTACCTTAGAGACTCAACCTTCAACCTTCATGCTTATTCGGATGCGGATTATGGGGGGTGTAAAATCGATAGGAAGAGTACTTCGGGAACATGTCAATTCTTAGGTAGTATGCTCATATCTTGGTTCTCTAAGAAACAAAATAGTGTAGCTCTTTCTACCACCGAAGCCGAGTACATATCCTTAGGGAGTTGTTGTGCTCAAGTCCTTTGGATGAAGCAACAACTCTTAGATTATGGTATTAAAGTTGAAACCATACCTCTTAAGTGTGATAACACTAGTGCCATATGCTTAACAAAAAATCACATCCAACACTCTAGAACCAAACATATAGAGATAAGGCATCATTTCATTAGAGATCATGTCCTTAAGGAAGATGTTGTTATAGAGTACGTTGACACCTTAAACCAACTAGCGGACATCTTTACAAAGCTTTTAGATAAAAAGCGTTTTTGGTCCCTTAGGAGAGAGTTGGGTCTAACTAGCCTTCCTTGACCCTTTAGGACCCTTTTTGAAGTTAAAATTGTTTGATCTTGTGAAATTGCATGTTTATGTGATGTTGCTCTTGAAAATATCCATGCTTATAGCTAGGGGGAGTATGCTTCTGTTAGAATATGCTTAGAACTGCTCATTCATCATTTGCATTCATTTAAGAGATGTTAAAATCGAGCTTTTGGTTGTTCTTAAAGCCTAAAATGTATTTCTGGGCATAGGGTATCGATACGACCTTAGGCGTATCGATACGAGTATTGTATTAGCTTCCCATATTACATTCTACCTAAAACGGGTATCGATACGGTTAAACCCGTTTCGATACGAGCAACAATCATTTCGATACAGATTACATCTGTTTCGATACAGACCTTCAACGTGTATTTCAAATGGAATTATGCTTTTACCCCCGTATCGATACACCCTCAGGCGTATCGATACGCGATTGCGCAAACAACTTTAAATTGGCATTTAAAGAGTTCAACTTTTACCAAAATTGAATGTTTTCAAAACCCTAGAAACCCTAGCCGTTTTCACTCTATAAATAGCCTCTCAATCCCTCATATTTTCACACCACAACTCAAAATCTCTTTAGGGTTTTCAAAATCAAGCAAAGCTCTTAAGCTTTTCATCAATTTGGTGCTAAGTTCTTCTCTCATTCCTCTCTATAAATATCAAGGTAAAACTCTTTCTTTTTTACTTTTAATTTTTCTTTTGATTTTCGTTTCAAATTTTCTTTTGCTTTTTGTTTTGTCTTCTCAAAATCAAAATCTCTTTTCAAACTCTTTATTTTTGTTCATTTATAAAAAAAAATTAAAACCTTGATTATTGGTTTTCAATGAGTTGAATGAAGAAAATTAATGCATACATTGTTTTTAATCTTTTCTCTAGTTCATGGCACCCAAAAAGAGAGCACGTACTAGTGAAGCCGGTGAAGGTTCCAATGTCAGAGGTGGTACTCGCCCGAACCTCACTCTCATCTATCAACAATCCTTTAAGTCCACTGGAGATCTCAACTATTTTCTCTAATTTCAAAACTATAGGATCCGTCCGGAGAAGGTAATTTCCATTCCTTTTCTTAACTCGGAGCGTTTTAAATTTGAGTATTTACCTTTGCTCCAAGAATGGAAGTTTATGGACTTTCTCCAAATTCCCGGATTTTTCTTTCGCATCTTAGTTTTGATCTTTTATGCTAATGCTAAGTGTTGTGCCAATCGAGATGGTGTTGTTACGGCCGTTAATTCTCATCTTATTGGGTAAAAAGGTCACTATAGATGTTCAATCCATTTGTGATGTGTTTAAGTTGGAGGATGAAGGCTATGATGATGAGAATGCCCTTGGCCATGTCCTAAGTGGTTCTGTCACCGCCCTTAATGCTCATGATCGGATCCTCCATTTGATGGTTTCTTGGTGGTTTAGGCCCTCGGGAGGGAAGTATTCCACTATCCGCCAAGTTGATGATTTTTGGATTCGATGCTTCTGTGAGAGAAAACGTCTGAACCTTGCTCGAATTATGTTTGCAGAGATTGTCTATCTCGTGCAACTTCGCCACACTACACTCGTCACTTCTTTCACCTATGGTACGACCTTGAGTTACTTCTTCCAACAAAAGGAGATAGATTGCTCGCATGACTACCCAACTCCCCTCACCGATCCTATCGATGAAAGATCTCTTGCAAGGGGTAAGTTTCATTACTTCAATGGTAGTTGGCTTCGTCTATCCGAGCTCCCTAGTGAAGTCGCGGAACAATTTTCTAATCCTCAAGTTGATCAAGTTCCTCAAGCTCCTCCTCCACCTTCTATGGAATCCCTCATAACTTATCTCAATGAGCAATTCACGGGTTTGCGCAAGGGAATGACCTCAATAGATCAAGTGATGAATTCGGGATTTACCGCTATTGATACAAGGTTTACAAGCCTTGAAGATCGAATGAAGAGTGTGGAGACTCGACTCACTTCCCTTGAAGGTGGTCACAAATCAATGAACATCTCTCTTACCGCTTTCCATGACGAGTGGCGTCAAACTAGGAGGAATGATGGTGCAATTGAGGAGGGGGATGAAGATGGAGATGCATAGTAGTCTATCTTTGCATATCATTCAAATCATCTATGATTTTTATTTATGCACCTTTGATTTATGTTTTTAGGACTAAGTTTGCATTATTGTAAAACCTATGCTTTGATTTTCTGTTATTTGGATTTTAAGTTGATGTTATCTTTTACTTGAACTTAATGGTATTATGTTGCTTACTTATACCTTTTGCCTATTTATGCACTTTAAATTATGTCTCAATTATTTTTTATCTAACAAAAAGGGGGAGAGGGAAGCTCACACTTAAAATTTTTTATTTTCAAACTTAAAAGTTACCTAGCTAATATTAAGGGGGAGTTATTTTGCAAAGGTTTTCAAAGTATCAAAAATTTCAAGTTTTGGTTTTGTTATATCAAAAAGGGGGAGATTGTAAAACATATGTTTGACTTTGATATAACTAAGTATGTTAAGGATTAAATTGAAAACTTGAAATAGATTTCTATGTCCCTTAAATGATTTATAAATTACCAACACTTTAAACTGATTTGAAAAACTCAAACTCCAAATATTTTCTAAGTGTTCCAAGGCCAAAGTATTGAAAAACGTCCAGGTGTATCGATACGCCTCCAACCGTATCAATAACTTTTTTGCAAAGTTGGCTACTGGAAAGACGCGTTTCAATACGCCCCTTAGCGTATCGAAACAGATTCAATCTGTATTGATACGCCCCTCAGTAAAAATTGAAGGAGTGTGAATGGTGTACCGATACGGCTCAACCCGTATCGATACGGTTTTAACAGAATTTTTAATTCAAAGAGTTTTAAATGTTTTCGACCGTTGGTGTCAGTCGTTAGGTAACTAACATTTAAAGTGGTAGTTGTCCCGTATCGATACGGTGTACCCCGTATCGAAACGGAAACTTCTATTGAGCTAAGTTGAGAAAAAGGTATCGATACGGTCTTATCCGTATCGAAATGGTCCATGTCCTGTATCGATACGCTTACACGCATTTCGATACGCCCTCTTTATTATGTGCAACAGCTCTTTCTGTTTTGAGACAGGTATCGATACGGGTCTTCGTGTACCGATACAGATAGCTGGGTCCCAACGGCTATAACCAATACCCTAACCACCCAAACGGCTAGAATTGATAGAGAAGGTATAAATTGAAGCTTATGGAAGACCAGCAACAACTATTGCATCAAAGATAAACATCCAAGCAAAAATCCAAGCTCATTGTGCTTATTTTACAATTTCTTGTAAACCCCAAATTGTGTTGTGTTTCAATTCCTATTCTATCATCAAACTTGGGTTGAGTGTTTGTACTAAAACGGGCAATATTGTATTTGAGAGATATCTTTCTTGCCTAAATTCTTCTTTGTTCATTTGTGAGGGTTTGGTCAAATTTTGGGTAGAAAATTTGACCGGTTGTGTAAAGGTTACCTCCTAAGCCTTGAAAAAGGGAAGAACAAATTAGTGAATTGCCGCAAATCCTTAGTGGTAGCTAAGGTGGTGGATGTAGAGTTTATTTGGAACTTGAACCACTCTAAAATCCTTTGTTCTTCATTTTTAGCTATCATTTTTCTTCAACAATTTTTAAAAGCCCAATTCACCCCCTCTTGGCCTTGATCAATCCATTGATCCACTCAACAATACGTTCCTAAATTTGTGCGGTACTAGGTCTCATTCGAAGTTGCTCGACGAGAGATTCCGAGCATGAGTGTACGTTCCCGAAGCTGTGTGGCACCGGGTTTCACCCAAAGAGTGTACGTTCCCAAAGCTGTGTGGCACTGGACCTCACTCAGAGTGTACGTTCCTGAAGCTGTGTGGCACTGAGTCTCACTCCAAGTTTGTGGTTATGGCTTTGTGTGTTTTAGCTCGGATGATCTGGTGAGATCTTGAGTATGGTTGGTGTAACACCCCGAAATCCAGTCTAGTCGAAATTGGGTTCAGGTGATCGGAAATTTCACATCGACAAAGCTTAAATATTGTATTGACTCGGATTGTGTAGTCAATTATATCGACATTGGACTCTAATTGAGTCAATTTATTGAATATAAACTTTTTTGAATAGTATTGAAACCTGTTTAGTGGTTAAATTGTGAAAAATTGAAAGTTTGGGGATAAAGGCTTAAGTAGCCAAAAGTCGAGGGACTAATCTTGCGATTAGCCCCTCCTCAAATGTAAATCTCATATGTGGGATGACAAGGAGAGTTTCCTTCATAGGAAGGAAAGCTCTTCAATTAAAAACATATTAAATAGAATTGAAAGAAGCTTACCCGAAACCTTATCAAGCAAACACCTCTCTATTTCTTCAACTTCATCATCTTCCTCTAAGCACTCACCTCTATTGGAGAGAAATCGAAGCTTGGTTTTCTTTGATTTATTGATATTGAATCGTTGCTATCGTTCGGGTAAGCAATATTCCTCAATCGGTCATTGGATTCCATGAATGTTAGGGGTGTTCATTGTCGGATATCAGATCGGATCCGATCCAGTTTTTTTGGATATTCGGGTTTTCGGATCGGCAATATAGTGATCCATATCCGATCCGGAAAAAACCGGATATTCGAATTTTCGGATATCAGATAATCGGATCAGATATTTGAAGGTCGTATTTATGAAAATTTTGGAATTTCGAATGTAACAAACAACAAATTGCTAAATATAACAAGATTCACATCTATGAAAAAATCGATTTTTTAAATTTTCGGATATAACAAGCATCAAATTGTTAAATATAACAAGATTAATATTTAAAAAAATTAGATTTTCGGATTTTCGGGTTTTCGGATAATCCGAAACTTGAAATATTGCAATCTGTATCCGATCCGGAAAATCTATAATCGGATCGGGTATCCGATCCGAAAATAAAAATCGGATCGGATATCCGAATTTTCGGATCAGATCAACTGATAATCGGATCGGATCGGTCGGATCGGATATTTTTGAACACCCCTAATGGATGTATCAAGCTTAATCTCAAGCTAGGGTTTTGACCATCCATGGATAATCCATCGTTGTTGTTTATATTGAATTCGGATATCGATTTTGATATCGTTATATTGATTTTGATATTGTATTATCAATCCTAATAATCTCCCTATTGATTTTGTAGCTCAAGATGTGGAGAGAGAGATTTCACCATCTCCATCGAAAGCTAGAAATAAGGGTTTTGTCATCCGAGAGTTGTAAGAACTTTGGATATCAAGGTGAGTGTAGTCGGAGTCTCGGGAATAGGCGAGGAGCCTTCCCGAATCCATTATTGTTGATTTTGATTAAATAGTAACATTGGTTTTAAGAAAGTTGCATCGAATTGTTAAACAGAACTATTGGTAAGCATCGGTAAGTTTAGTAAGGAACATCGGACATAGTCATTGGCATCATCATTGTGTATTTTTATCGATATAGTTATTGAAACATTGTAAATGAACCATCAGATATTGATATTAACATTGACATTGAAATAATGGAATATTGATATTGAGACATGTTTACTATTAATGACATTAAAGACATTGGTTATTGGAGTTATCATTGAATATTGAATATGGATATTGTCATTGAAACCTTGGATTTGGACGGACATTGGATAAAATTGGTATGCCGTATAATTTATGAGCTCAGTGTACGGGTGGACTACGGTCCTAAGGCTACAGCCTATATTGATTTGATGAGGCGGAGGGATGTGTATTGTACTTGGTCATTGGCGAGGTGGAGGGGCTAGACCATTTATTGATTTGGCGAGGCGTATGAATTCGCATATCCTCTATCTCGATTCAATCCAAGGGTTAATAAAGAATATGATGTATTAAACATTGCTTATTGATACATGATATTGATATTGATTAGCATGAGAATGTGTATATTCATCACTCATTGATATTTATATTGTATATGACTACCTCACTAGGCAATGTATACCTAATGTGTCTCATTTCATGCATTTTAGGTTAAGGAATCGACCTTTGTGGAAGATCGGATAAGTCGTAGCAAGACAAGTCACTACAAGCCAAAAGTAATGTATTTTGACCTTATGAACTCCTAGGAAGGTGGCAAAGTAGTTTAACTAGTCTTTTGTGCCCATTTTGGTATGCTTGTAATGTGTATAAGTTGTAATGTTATTAAAGGCCCTAAAATGACTTTTGGTATGGCTAAAAAATGGTAAAATGGCATATTAGGCTCACATAGGTGAAAATCTAGTAAACATATTCGAATGATCATGAAATTTGGCATGCTCGTAGTTTATAGCATTGTAATATTGTGTGAAAAGTTTCATTGCATTTGAACATCGTTTGGTAGGTCAATTCGATTAAAAACCAGCAAAAAATTGTCATTACAGGTCAGGTTGTATCGATACGGGGTAATGGCGCATCGATACGGTTAAACATAATTGAACTTAAGGAACATGGCGTATCGATATGGTTTGGAGTTGTATTAAAACATTTTTCTACTAGAATCCCTTGTTTCGATATGGGTCTAACCTGTATCGGAACGGGTCAAAGTCAATGAAAGTCAACTCGTACTGAAACATGGCTTACCTGTACCGATACGGGTAACGGGCAAAGTCAACCCAGATTGACCATCGTACACCCGTATCGAAACAACATCAAGGTGTTTCGATACAAGGTTAGTTAAATTGGTTAAAAAGGCATAAGTTGAAAGTTTACAATGTTCATAGATTGGTCACTGAATTTAGGATGATTCAATTGGATGAGTAAATGAACTCCGATCAGTATGAAAATTTATAGACTTGCTAATATTGTATTGAATTTCATTGTGGTATAATCAATTGTATCGAAGAACCTCTAATTTATCAAATTTATAGTTTAGTCCCTAAAACTTGTAATAGTCAAGAATTGGTCCTAAATGATTAATTATTGTTTCATAATGGATGAATCAGACTAAGATGTATATTCAGTAACGTTTTATTTATACAACATTGATCACATATTGTTCATTGATTGAAATTTTATCGCATCAATTTCTGTACTATTCATAGGTAACACCGTCCGACCCAGTTCCCAACCAGGCCAGGAAGGGGGTGTTACAGTTGGGCCTTGTGGGCCATGTATGATGATTGCTATGTTGAGAGCATGTTTTTAGGCGACTAGTGGTAGCGCCACATGTTTATTTATTTATCCTTATTGCTCGTACTAGCTTGCATGCTTATGTTTATGATTGACATAAAGTATAGTAGAATAGATGTGTACCA
The DNA here is from genome assembly GCA_030270665.1 of Hibiscus trionum. Lineage (NCBI taxonomy): Eukaryota > Viridiplantae > Streptophyta > Magnoliopsida > Malvales > Malvaceae > Hibiscus > Hibiscus trionum. Next base: position 1,914,984 of record BSYR01000025.1, on the reverse strand, counting down.
CTGAGCTTTGTAAGCTCAGCGCTCGAAATCGTTGTTTCCGTGTGTAGGTTGATCGCCGGATTATAGGTTTGAAGAGTGCTATCAGCACGAGATTCCAACATGTGGAGGTTTTTAGAGTACGGTACTTGTGTTTAGTAGGTTATGTATTCATATAACCTTACGTGGTGGAGTCTGTAACTCTTATTATTTTGAATTGTATTAATCAAATCGAATGTTCAAATATTTTAAATCTAAATTAGAGCTCATTTGTATCGTTTTAATTATTTATCTATATTTTCAACTGTTGGCTTTAAATGTTTTTGGAAATCATTTTATTTGGGCTAAACCCAATTTGAGAATTTTATGATTTTTGAGTTGGGCTTTCAGCCAAATTGTGATATCTGGGTCGAAGATGTAACAAATTAAACAGGTAACCAGTCATGTGTTAAAAAATTATTCAAATGTTATAAAATTACTCATTGTCCTACAAACATTTGACATTTTGAGTAATTACTAAAAAAGCTACTAGAATTAAATATTTTGTTATTGTCAGAACGGTTCTTAAGCCCAACCGATTTTAAAATCGGAATCGCCATCAATATTTCATTGATTACCTAAAAATCATGCTATTTTAATAAAAACTTAAGGGTATATGAAGTTTTTGAACTTTGGGGAAAAATCAACTAATCCCATAAATTTTTTTGCACTCAGTTAAGTCATTGGACCAATGAATTGAATTAATTAAGCCCTTTAACCAATATCGACTATCGAATCTAACGAATTTTTTGGATCAGTTGGTGCAGTGCGTCTTATCACAGTATTGTCTCTTGAAATTTACATAATTTTTTTATTTAAAAAATCCTTTTCAAAGTACAAAAAAAAATTGAAAAAATTATCAAAAAATATATAAAAAGTAAAAGTTCTAAATGTCACATGATTGAACTCTAGTGTATCATGTAGCAATAATATCTAAAGAAAAAAATTATCAATATTTAATGGTCAAAATTGGTCAAATGGCTTAATTGATTAAATTTGTTGGTTCAATAACTAAATTGGGTGCAAAAAAAGTTCATGAGCTTAATTGATTTTTTTTCTCTAAAATTTCAAGGGTTTCTTATAACCTTAAGTCTTTAATAAAAAAAATTATTAAAATAATAATTTTTTTGTCCAAGAAATCTAAAAATGAATTTGAGAATCAGTTACGTATGAGGAAAGATTATCACACACAACCCTAAAAATTGGTACCTATTCGATTATGTATTGTCTTAATATTCAAATTTGTGAGTTCGAGATAAATTTAAATTTCAATCGTTGCAATATGAATACAAATTTATTTTCAAAGGAAACAAACTGTTTTTTCACAATAGTCTAATTTCAGACTTGAAATCTTAGTTCGCTCGACTTTGGAAAGGATGACCCTCTATTTCGAAATGTAAACGAAAGGTTGCACTTCAACCAATTAGGAAACTATCTCATCGACCCTCTAATAAAGGAACATTGTTAATACTTTTATTCGAAAAGTAAGACATGTGATGCAAACGAAATCAACAAGCAAATGCATATAATAAGCATACACACATATATATACAATGTATGATGCAAATAGTAGTTAATAAAAGTTGGAAAAAAATTACGATACACAAATTGTGTAAACTTTAGTTTACACAAGCTTATTAAATTTAGAGTTTAGAGTTTAAGTTTAAGGTTTAGAGTTTATAGGTTTAAGTTGTAGGGTTTAGAATTTAGGTTTTAGGGTTAAAGTTTATTGTTTAGGATTTATGTTGTTAAGGTTAGGTTTTTAGATTTTAGATTTTTAAGAAGGGTTGTGTAAATTTTTTTTACACAGCTTGTGTATTAAAATATAACCCATAAAAGTTAATACTTTTAAAGAATTTAGAGTTTAGAGTTTAAGTTTAAGGTTTAGAATTTATGGGTTTAGATTATAAGATTTAGAATTTAGGTTTTAGGGTTTAAAGTTTAGTATTTAGGTTGTTAGGGTTAGGTTTTTAGATTTTATATTTTTAAGAAGGGTTGTGTAAATCAAAATATAACCCATAAAAGTTAATACCTTTAAAGAATGTTTAAATCTTTTACAGGGGTGGTTCTGGACATGTTTAATAGGTTCGACCGCACAGGGTCCCGGAAAACAGGGGTCCTAATTAGTTCTCTAACACACGCACACACTAACACCCACACCCACACCCACGCGCACATATATTCTCAAAAAAATGTTGTAAAATATATATAACATTTAAAAAAAAATCATAACCCGAACATTAATTGTGACTAGGTCCACTTAATTTCATTAACTTTCTGAATTTGAGAATTGCATATAGAGTCTTATTGACTATTTTTTTTAATGTAAAGGCCTCCTTAAAAATCCCTTATAGTCCTAATTAAGAAGAAAAGAGTGTCCGGTTTATTATTCACGATTCAGCCACCAACAAGTCAATCTGGGTTTAAGTCCCTACCCACAATTTTTCAGCCATTACAATAACACCTGCAGCTAACATTTAAAAATTACATCACATGCAGGCAAAGTTGTGCGCACACAGGCTACTTTCAAACGAGCTTAGAACAAGTATTCCACCAACACAAACATATTACCAGTGCTTACTGCTTACCATCCCTTCGCGCGCAAGCATGTGAGCAGTGCCATTTGCTTCCCTAAATGCAAAGGAGATGTGCCATAAGGGATTAACGAAGAACTCCCTACATTTCCTTATCAACTCTGCAAAAACACTCGGGAAAGGGCCCCTTTGACGTATCCACTGCACTGCCATAGATCAATCAGATTCTATAATTAAAGGCGAATCCTTACACCAATTAGATGCAGCGAAAACTTTACACGCTTCCAAAATAGCCACCAATTCGGCCCCGGTCGGATCCGTCAAACCAATACATTTAGAAAATCTAATCAAGCATTTCCCGTTGTGATCCCGTAGAATGCCGCCAATGCCCCCAGCCTCGTAGCTACCTTTCACCGATGCATGAGCATTAAATTTATAGGAACCAAATGGTGAGGTCACGCGGGTTTAGATTTAGGTACCACACAACGATTAGGATGTTGGGTGAACTCAAGAATGGATGGTACGCTTGATGGCCATTTACATTTACACCAATGCCCAACTCTTGAAAGTACCATGTGAGACAAACAGTCTTCGTTTACAGCTTTATTGTTGAAGACTATCTCATTTCTATATAGCCATATGGACCAGACAACCCAAAAAAATGCGATGCTCCAGACATGCTTATTTGATGGTCTTATAGGTTGGTTCACCCACATTACAAGAAATGATTTTACAGATTCTGGCATAACTAAGTGAATGTTCCATATCCCACAACACTTTTGCCATATTTTCCAAATAAACTCACTACGGCACAATAAGTGTACAACTGATTCAGGTACCTTGCCGCAAAACACACACAAACAATCACCAGTCCCCGGGACTCCTCGCTTTGCTAACTCCACCAAGGTTGGGATTCGATTTTGGACAGCTCGCCACACAAAAATCTCACTTTTGGAGGTGCCAAATTTTGCCATACTAGCTTCTAGGTTTTATCAGCGTGGAGACCCTCCACCGAGACGTTGATACAGTAATCCTTGGGCCTATAGGCAGGCCGGCCCTGGGCAGGGGCAGCAAGGGCGCCCGCCCAGGGCCATTGCTCATGAAAAATAAATATTATATATTAGGGCCTATTGCTTAAGAATTTAAAGATTTAGTTTGTTTTAATATTTGTTATTAGAACTTATTTTTTTAATATTTGTTAATAGGTATTAAGATTTTTTCAACATTTATTATTAAAAATCTACGCTTAATATTTATTTTTTTCTAATACTTGTTATTAGAGGCCTATTTTTTATATTTGTTATTAGAGGTTGAATATTTTTTAATATTTATTAGTAGGGGTCTACTCTTAATATTCAATTTTTTTTCTAATACTTGTTATTAAGGGCCTATTTTTTAATACTTGTTATTAGGGGCTGAGTTTTTTCCGATATTTATTATTAGAGATATACTCTTAATATTCATTTTTTTTTCTAGTACTTATTACTAGGGCTCTAGTTTTTTTCCAATATTTGTTATTATGGACATAGTTTTAAGGTAAAATTTTGATATACTTGCTGGTAAACTAATTTTACACAAGCCTGCATATTAACATTATAAAACTCAAATCCTAAATTCTAACCCTAACCCTAAAAAACTAAACCATAAACCTTAAACCATATACCTTAAATTCTCAACACTAATCTTAAATTCTAAATCCTACAACATAAACTCATACACTTTAAACCTTAAACTAAAACCCTAACCCCTAAAACTAAAAGGCACATGTAAACTAAAGTTTACACGGCATGTGTATCAAAGTTTTTTTAATATTTTTAATTTTTAATTTTTTTCAATACTTGTTATTAGGGGACCAGTTTTTTCAATACTTGTTACGATAGACCAACTCTTAAAATTTAATTTCTTTCATTACTTGCTATTAGGGACAAAGATTTCAATAGCGGCATGCAACCACAATAACGATCGTTATATGACGGTAGTGACATCATCTAAAACCGCGATATATGGAACCATTATGTCCACAATAACATATGTTACTAAAAAATTTCATAACCGCAATACTCGCAATAAACAAAATAACATCTATTATATCCACAATCATGATAAACACAAGACAATCGAAAATACGACTGTAACTATAATTACAATTTAAATCCTTAATTTAAGGCCCATTTTTTAAGTTTTCCCCGGGCCTCCAAAAACTCAGGACCGGATAGGATCCACATTGATTACCACTCCATTTCAGGCAACCAACTTCAAGATTTCCTTTCGAGGCGCGCTCGAGTATGCCCACGAATTCATCCCACAAATCGAGTTCTCGTGCAAATAACTCCCTCCGGAGCTCAATGTTCAAAGTCCAATGACCATCCACTTTCACTCCAAATACACAAACCATCCCGTGCTTCTTCACTGCAACATTAAATATTTTGGGGAAGGCCGATCTGAGTACAGGAACTTCAGTCCAATTATCCTCCCAAAACTTTATCGATTTGCCATCACCAGGAGCACAACAAATGTTTTTAGAAAAAATGTCATCAGAGTTCGAAGTTGGCTGTGTAATGTTCTTCCATAACCAATAACATTTTATACTCGCCGGGGCGTGCGGCACCAAGCTATTGGCCGGATAGTCATATTTGGCATCAATAACCTGCCTCCACAAACTATCCGGCTCTTGGCTATATCTCCATACCTACTTGTTTAGGAGTGTGTGATTCTTTATCTTCATGTCGAAAAAGCCTAACCCATCGAACTCTTTAGGCCGAATTAAATTACTCTATTTAATCCAATGGATTGGTCAATAGACATTAGAGCCACAAATAAACTTGGCGATGCTTTTGTTTATTGTGTTGGCTACGGAGATAGGCATTTGAAATAACCCCAGAAAGTAAATAGGGAGGCTGCAAAGTACGGACTTTACCAAACATCTTCTCCCTGCCAAAGATAGCAACTTGCCTTTCCAACCCTCGAATTTCAGCAGAAATTTGTTAAGAATCGGCTTCCAGATTTCACCCGTGTTTCTCAAGGAACCAAGGGATAAACCTAGGTATGTCGATGGGAGGGACCCGATTTTACAATTGATAGAAGTCGCCCAATCGCGAACCTGGTCCTCCTCAACGTTGATGCCATAGAGATTTGTTTTCTTCAGGTTCAAGGTTAATCCTGAAGCCACATCGAATTGTCTGAGTATTCTCTTCGCATTGATGATATTTTCCTTACTCGCCTTCACCAGTTGTCTTGGTAGAACAGAAATTTTCAAAATTAAAATTTGTGAACTCATACTTGACTATTATATCACAAAAAAAAAAAAAAAAAAACTAAATAGACTTGTTTTTATGACAATCCAGAGAAATCTTTTGGAAGAAATTTATATTGAAAGTGATGTATTTAATTTTGCTTCAAAACATGCAATAAGAACAACACTTTTAAAGTAAAAAATATTAGATTTTTAGATGTTTGTAAATTGTTTTTAAGTTGACCATGAAAGTAATTTAATTTTTTAGTAGTATGGAAACTTTATTTGAAAAAAATAATAATAATTTTTTAATATTATAAATTAAAGTCCACAATTTAATAAATTGACATTTTTATAAAAATTTGTGACACTTTTATAAAAGTCTCGTCTTGAAAATATGAAAAACTTAACAAAATGATTGCTTTATTCGAATAATTTTAATCTCGAAAACACCCACCATAAATATTTAACAAAAAACTATATATCATAATAATATAATAATTTCATTATTTTATTAATATAAATATTATGTATGTATAATACACAAATCATAAATAATACTAATATTAGAAATTACACAATAAAATTAAATATAATATATATTATGACATTGTTTGAAAATTAGCGGATAGCTGTTATTGGATAACGAATTACATTAGTTGATATCTTATAGCATTAATTGATTTGACAAGCAGATTGCATTAATTAATTGAATAAAATTGTTTGGTAAAATTAAATGATAGTTGATAGCTGTTTGATTATTTGAACAAGCAAAATGACATTTAAGGGCACGATTATATTCAATATTTGTTTAAATAGTTTATTAGATATTAATATTTTGTATCTATTACTATTAATTAGATTATAAAAAGTATTTTTTTAATATTATTACTAAGCATATACGAAGGATCTATATATAAATTTCTTTTTTACGAACTTATATTTTTAATATAATTTTAATAATTGTTCATGTAACACCCCCTTCCCGGCCTGGTCGAGAACCAGGTCGGAGTGTGCTACCGGTGAACGGTGCGGTGATCGGTGCAATAAAATTTTATTTCTTAATCGTCAATTGATCAATATTACACAAAAAAACATTAAGGGATATACATCTTAGTCCAATCGACTCCTTGTGAAACAATATTTAAACGATTAGGACCAATTTTTAACTATTACAAGTTTTAAGGGCTAATCTGTAAATCTGCTAAATTAGAAATCCTTCGATGCAATAGACTATACCACAATAAAATTCAGTACAATATTAATAAGTCTGCAAATTTTCATGCAATTTGGAATTCATTAACTCATCCAATTTAAACGTCCTAAATTCAGTGACCAGATTGTGAACAATGCAAACTGTCAAATTGTGCCTTTAACCAACTTAACTAACCCTGTATCGAAACACCTTAATGTTGTTTCGATACGGGTGTGCAATGTTCAACCTTTGTTGACTTTGCTCTTTATACCGTATCGGTATGGGTTGACTCTTTTTGACCTTGACCCGTTTCGATACAGGTTAGACCCGTATCGAAACAGAGAATTCCAGTAGAAAAGTGTTCTGGTACGACTCTAAACTGTTTTGATATGCTTTGTTCTGTGAGTTTAATTATGCCTACCCGTATAGATACGTCATTACCCGTATCGATACGGCCTGACCTGTAATGACAGGTTTTTACTGGTTTTTAATCAAATTGACCTACTAAACAATGTCCAAATACAATAAAACTCTACACACAACATTATAAATGTACAATCTACTTGCGTACCAAATTTTAGGGTTAAATGAATCCATTTACTCGATTTTTACCTTTTTGTACCAAATTATGCATTTTAGGCCATTTTTCACTACATGAAAAGTTCATATTAGGCATATCACACTTTTACCACTTGACCATAATATGGACAAAACAAAAGAGACGTTATCGACTAGTACATACACCTTGCCACCAACTGGGAGTTCAAAAGGGTCGATATACATTAATTATAGCTTGATTGTGACTTGTGCAACGCTTAAACTCCTCCGATCTCGATCCAAAAACTTAGCTAACCTGAAATGCATGAGATGAGACACATTAGGCATACATTGCTTAGTGAGGTAGTCACAAACAATATGAACAACAATGTATGAAGTATATATATATATATATATATATATATATATATATATATATATATATATATATATATATATATATATATATATATATATATGTAATCTCACGCTCATCAATGCCAATACTATGCATCAAAATACAATGTTTAACATATTAATTTCATCATTAACCCTTGGATTGATTCAAGATAGTGGATACGCGAATTCCTATGCCTCGCCAAATCAATGAATGGTTTAATCCCTCTTCCTCGCAAATATGACCAATATCAAAACACATCCCTCCGCCTCACCAGATCAATATAGGTCGTAGCCCTAGGACCGTAGTCCACCTATACACTGAGCTCATGAATTCTATGGCATGCCAATTGCATCCAGTGTCCATTCAAATCCAAGGTTTCAATGTACGTATCAATTCAATGTTAAATGAGAATTCCGATGGCCAATGACTTCAATAATATCAATAGAAAACATGTCTCATTATCAACATACCATGGTTTCAATGTCAATATTAATATTCGATGATTTGTTTACAATATTTTAATAACAATAATTATATCGATGACGATGCATGATGATGATGCCAATAACTATGCATGATGTTCAATAACATGCTTACCGACACTTACCAATAGATCCGTTTAATAATCTGATGCCATTTCATCAATAGTAATGTTAGCTATAAGATCGAAATCCATAATAAAGGGTTGGGGAAGGCTCCTTTCCTAATCCTGAGACTCCGACTACACTCAACTTGCTAATTCGATGCTCATACGACTCTCAGACGACAACGCCCTTATTCCTAGCTTCCGATGATGTCGATGGATGATCTAGATCGATCTTCTGAGCTAGGAAAATCAATAGAGAATCGTTAGAACAACATTTTGATATCGAAATAAATGTAACAATACCGAAATCAATATTTAAACTTAGGATAGCAATAGCTAACTCGATAGCCATGGATGACCAAACCCTAGCTTAGATTAAGCTTAGCTTATCCATGGAATTCAACGTTCGATTGAGGATTATAGCTTACCCGGTCAATGGCAAAGATTTGATAACAATAAACCAATGAAATTTTAAGCTTTTCCACCTTCGACAATGGAGGTGTGTGCTTGGATGAGGAAGAAGATGAAGACAAGGTGCTAGCTTAATTGTAACACCCTCAATTTTACCCTAGAAGACTTTGCTCAATCGATCAAATAATTAATTTAAATGAACCGAGTAATCCCTAATTAATTGCAATAAGGACCTAATTGAAAGAACAAATAAATTGATAAATACTCAACCAAGACTAAATTAAAATATATGATAAAATGGGGACTTGCATGTTGAAAACTTGATTGCCCCAATCTGCCCTTGAGTTGAAATAAGTGATAGTTTAATAAAAAGGGCAGATCGGTCAACTCTCAATCCATTAACTTAAGAGAGTTGTGTTTTTATTTCCATTTTTCTTCTCTTCAACCGATTGAGAGAGAGGGAGCTTAGAAAGAGAGTTTAATGAAGAAAACTCTAGGAGAGCTTGAAAACTTGTTTTCATGTTGATTATCTTGCCATAGAAATCAAATTAGAGAGCTAGGTAAGTGTTTCTACTCATCTAGTTCATCAAAGTATCATGTTAAGTTGTTTGTATGTTCTGAAATGTTCTGATTTCTTGTGGTAAATGATGATATTAATTCTAGAAATTAGTTTTAAGATGATAAGAAATATGTATTTAGTTGGATTATTTGATAAGAATCAAAAATCGGTCACATGCAAAGATAGGATAGTGAAGGGACTGTTTTGGAGAAGTTGAAAAGGCAAAGCCTAAATTGACCTGTAATAAAATTGGATATTTATGTTTGAAAGTGTTAGATATTGTTATGAGGAAATTTAGAATTAGCTGGTAAAATAAGATTGAATGGTGAAGCCATGAATACAAATTGTAAAGAGCTTAAGTTAGAAATTAGTGTAATTTGCCCAGCACTGCCCTGTTTTGGACAGTGACCTTTAAAAATTCACCAAAAATAAAATACATGAAATTTATACCTGATATTTTGATAGAAAATACTTAGGGGTGTCTAGTTTAACTAGAAATAAATGGCACTAAAATTTGATCTCTATACAAAAAATCTGGAATCGAAATCGTGGAGGTGCTACAAACTGTCAAGAACTACAAAATGGCCTATGTTTAAATAATAAATTGTATTGATTGAGAAATGGGAAAAATATGTACCATACATGGTTGAAAATCTGTGTGAATAAGATTTCTAGAATGGTAAAGTAATTGAAATTTGGATATGTGTGTAAAAAAATATGCCCAGATTAGTAACAAGTACTGCCAATAAGAAAAACGGTTTTGAATGTTTAATGTTTGCACTTGTGTAAATGAGCTTATATGTTTGAATTACCTTCTAATGTGTTTTGCATATGTTTGTACATGAATGTTAATACCACGAATTTGAGGAAACCTTGGAGGAGTCAAGAGCTGGTCCAACTTGTAAGAAGAATAAGGGGATAATCATCAAGGATCAAGACTAGCTAAGCTTGGAGTATAGTGAGTGTAGTTAATCCTTGGGGTTAGGACTAGTGTCCTAAACAATGTTTTCATTTTAATATATGATGACCTGAAAGCATGAAATGAACCTAATTAATATTTGGTAAATGTTTTAAGGGAAGAAGGATAAATGGAAAGACAATTGCTTATGTTTGCTACTAGTTTGGTGCTATTGTGTGATACATGGTATATGCTCTTGATTGATGGATTATATGAGTTCTATGTGATTGTTATGCTACTGCCCTTGAAGGTTACATGTTGTGTGAATGAGTATATGTGACTTATAAATGTTAGAAACAATGAGACTTTGACCAAAGATAGACCTTATATGCTTGCAACATGCTATGTGCTATACGATTGATATGTTGGCTTGTTAATGACTTGTCTTATGATTGTTTGAATTACAATACATTATAAGCCCTTGGTTGACTAGTTGGTCTTAGGTAGAACGACATGCCTTAGAGTCTAGAGTTCCTCTGAAATTAGTACCTTGTGTACTCTCTGTTGGTGTTGTTAACACCTTGTGTAATTGATGCTTTGAGCATCATCTGTTGATCGTTTGGTTATCTTGTAATGGTGTGGAAGACACCTTGGTGTATTGTGCACCCTCTGATTTTGATGCCTTGTGCATCCTCTGAATTGGTATCTTGTACCTAAAGAGACTTGATTACCTAGTCCTACTAATCTACCAAGGCAAAACACTACAAGAACTCGAATAAGACATGTGACAAGTGATATATGTGACTTGATATGTTATATGATTGTGGTTATATGAAACATGAGTTCAAGACATTAAAGGTTTAAAAACCAATCTGATTTTGCTTGAAACATATATGATCTACATGCCTAAGATGCATATTCGAATGGTGACTATGTGATATGCTTTTGTATTACTTGATCGATTACATGATTGTTCTATGTACATGATATGCTATGAATTCATTGTTTGTAATGTCAAAGGGTGGTTTGTTTACATTTTTCTTTGATGCGAATATGCCTACATGCCTACTTGTTGTTTCCATGCTTCTGAAACTAGCTAAGTGACTCTCGATCATGTTTAAACTAGCTAGGTGATCCTTATGTAATATGAATCCTAGCTAGGTAATCTTGGCTAATTGAAATAAGACACCTAAAAGACTAAACTAATAGAATCAAGTACTACCTCACTAAGTACATCCTTTGTACTTATCACTCTTTGTTTCCTCCTTCCCAAACCAACAGGTTGTGTTGATTGAAAGCTGCCCAATTCGTTTCTGGAGCGCCAAGTTACAAGCAAGAATCATGTATGATGTGATCTTTTGTTTAGACTTATAGAGAGTGGCATAGACATGTGTATTAGAGTGGTGTCACATGCATTTTGGTTGATATACATATTAAATGTGAGCACATGACTTGTTATGTATATAAAGTTTAAGGTAATGGTTTGTATTAACTATGTTATGTTTGTAGTAATTCTTGTATGACACTTTTGCCAAGTTTGTACACATAAATATGATGTTTGGTTAAGTTATGACTTATGATATGATCATATGTGTTTGGATATGTTCAATGGACCTTTGAATGGCATGATGTATTATAGTATAGTTCTTGTTGCCTTTGGTTGAACCAAATTGGATGCAATGTGCTTATGTACGAATTCATATGTTGCAATTGGTATAGTTTGAATTCTAGGAAATATATATAATTCGAAAGGCACCATCTTAAGATTTATAGGATTCGAATGTACCTTGAATGATCCATGATGATTCGAATGCTTCATGATAGGACTAATCTAGTTTGTTTAATTACATGGTTCTTGAATGTATAGATGTGTTTGTTGATTGCAAATGATTACAGGTTTAGACACATTAAGGTTGTATCAAGATTATGATATGTTAAAAGTTTTAATTAGCCCCCTAAATGACTAGTTACATGTATGATTAATCTATGTTAAGCGTATTTAAGCGTGTATTAGATATGTTACTTAAAATGGATTGCTTGAATATCATACGTTAAGTTTGTTCGGTTTGAGTTATATGTTATATGTGCTTATATGTTAAATGTTTATAAGTCCGCTGCGCGTCGTAACGCTCCTCGCTCCTAACTCGGGCGAGGGGTGTTACATTAATTTAGTTTCGGGTATGCTTCAATTTTCAACTTTCTTTCTTTTATTCAAATTTGCCAAAAGGCCTTTCCTTCAAATGATGGAACTCATCCTCATTTGATAAGGTTACGGAGACTTAAATGAGGAGGGGCTAATCACAAGATTAGTCCCTCAACCTTTGGGAGTTCATAGTTTTACCCCTAAACTTTTAGTTTTCACAATTAAGCCACTAGACAGGTTCCAATATGATTCGATAGGGTCCAATGTCAATGATTTAACTCAATTAGAGTTCAATATCAATGATTAACTAGCTGATACTATTTTTAGACTTTATCAAAACTCAATTCCGACTAGATCAGATTTTGGGGTGTTACAACTCTCCCCTTAAGAAAAATTCATCCTCGAATTTTACCTGAATCAAAGAGATGTGGATATTGTTTCCTCATGGTTTCCTCTGGTTCCCAAGTAGCCTCTTCCATTAAATGACTCCTCCAAAGTACTTTAACCAACGGTACAGATTTATTACGAAGCCTCTTGACTTCATTGGCAAGAATTTGCACTAGTTCCTCATCGTAAGACAAATTAGGTTTAACTTTAATAGATTCAGGTTCAACAATGTGTAAAGGATTGGATCGATATTTTCGAAGCATAGAGACGTGGAATACATCATGGGCCAATCCTTTCGACAACCTCAAAGGGTCCAATGAATCGGGGACTCAATTTTTCCTTCTTTCCAAACCTTAAAACCTTCTTCCACGGTGATACTTTGAGGAAGGCTTTTTCACCAATTTCATACTCAATGTCTCTTCTCTTGAGATCAGCATAGGCCTTTTGTCGATCAAAAGCAACCTTTAAGAGATCATGAATAATGTTGACCCGCTCTTCGTTTTCCTGAAGTAAGTTAGAGCCCAACATCTTGCCTTCACCAAGCTCAGACCAACACAATGGGGTTCGACATCGCCTACCATACAATTCTTCATACGGGGCCATTTGGATTGATGCTTGATAGCTATTATTGTAGGCAAACTCAACAAGGTGTAGGGATTTCTCCCAAGTTCCACCAAAGTCGATGATGCATGCACATAGCATATCTTCCAAGATCTGTATAGAAAGATTCAATAACAATACAAATTTCCAAGGGTTCAATAAAAGAGTCTTTCGATAATTACATGAATTACCCTTTCTGACTAACTGTTAGATTGAGGGTGAAAGGTTGTGCTAAGATTAACTTTGGTGCCCATAGCTCCTTGTAAGGTTCTCCAAAACCGAGATGCAAATCGGGGATCTCAATCAAAGATAATAGACTTGGGTACTCCGTGGAGTCGGATCACTTCCTTGATGTACAAGTCAGCCAATTTAGGAAGATCGTAGTCCATTCTAACCAATATGAAATGGGCTGATTTGGTGAAACGGTCTACAATGACCCATATAGCATCATGTTTCGTGGGAGTTAATGGTAGACCACTAACAAAATCCATGGTGATCTTCTCCCATTTCCATTTCGATGGATCGATAGGTTGCAATAATTCGGTAGGAGCATAATGTTCTGATTTAACACGTTAGCACATAAAACATTTGGAAATGTAGTCGACTATGGTCAGCTTCATGCTCGGCCACCAATAGAGTTCACGTAGGTCCTTATACATCTTCACGGACATGGGGTGAACGAAAAAAGAACTCGAATGAGCTTCAGAGAGAATATCAGTGCGAAGAGATTCATCATTAGGTAGACAGACTTGGTCATGAAAACATAAGAGCCCTTCAGAATTAATTTTGAAGTCGAAGTTGTTCGATAACTTAGAGACAAAGGATTGAAGCTCAGGGTCTTGCTCTTGCAAAACCTTGATTCGCAAAACGATGGTAGACTGAACTTGGAGTTCAGCTACGATGCAATGATGCTTCCGAAGCCAGATATGAGCGTTAATTGCTCGAAGGTATACAATATAGCGATGTTACAATGAGTTAATGTACCATACAATACATATATCTCTATATTCATTGTCAATACTTACCAGACAAAGGTTTGCGGCTGAGTGCATCAGCTACAACGTTGGCCTAGCTTGGATGGTAATCGATGACAAGATCATAATATTTAAGGAGTTCTATCCACCTTCGTTGTCGAAGATTCAACTCCTTTTGAGTCAATAGGTATTTAAGGCCTTTATGGTCGGTATAGAGATAACATTTTTCTTCGTAAAGTTAATGTCTCCAGATTTTCAATGCAAAGACAACCGTAGCCAGTTCCAAATCATGGGTAGGATAATTCATTTCATGTGGCTTAAGTTGTCAAGAAGCGTAGTTAACAACCTTCCCTTCCTGCATCAATACACATCCTAACCCGAGATGTGACGCATCGTTGTAAACTGTATAGTCCTTCCCGGACTCTGGTTGGGTTAGGACGGGTGCATGAGTCAATACTTGCTTCAACTGATCAAAGCGTCGTTGTTGTTCCTCGGTCTATACGAAAGGGGTCTCCTTTCGTAAAAGCTTAGTCAATGGATCTGCTATCATAGAAAATCCCTTGACGAATCTTCTATAATAACTAGCAAGGCCGAGGAAACTTCTAATTTCCCCAACATTCTTCGGTGGGTGCCAGTTGAGAATAGCTTGAATTTTCTTTAGGTCTACCTGAATACCCGAAACCGATACAATATGCCCAAGGAAAGCAACTTCGGTGAGCCAAAACTCGCACTTAGAGAACTTAACATACAACTACTTCTCACAGAGTGTTTGAAGCACGATACGAAGGTGGTTGCGATGCTCCTCTGCAGTCTTGGAATAAATCAGTATGTCGCCAATGAAAACCACTACAAACTTATAAGGTGTGGCCTAAAAACTCGATTCATCAAGTCCATGAAAGCCACCGGAGTGTTGGTTAGCCCAAAAGGCGTTACCAAAAACTCATAGTGACCATACCTTGTACAGAAAACAGTCTTCAGTACGTCGCTATCTTTAACTCTCATCTGATAATACCCAAACCTTTGATCGATTTTGGAAAACATTGAGGCATTCTTTGAGTACGTCGCAATCTTTAACTATCATCGATCTTGGGCAATGGATATTTGTTTTTTATTGTTACCTTGTTTGGTTATCAATAATCAATACATAACCTCATGGAACCATCTTTCTTCTTTACAAAGAGGACCGGAGCTCCCCAAGGTGAGGCACTCGGCCGAATAAATCCTTTATCGAGCAACTCTTGAACCTGAACTTTCAATTCTCTTAATTCAACTACAATCATCCGATAAGGTGCAATAGAAACAAGGGTAGTTCCAGGTTGCACTTCAATACCAAATTCCACTTCACGGGTCGGAGGTAAACCCGGAAGTTTGTCAGAAAAGACATCAAGGAATTCACACACCTTATCGATGTCTTGTATTTGAGGTTCATCCTTGGCTTCTAAGGTTAAGTCATGCAATGAGGGGTTTCATGACTTCATCAAAACTATGCTTTCTTTACCAAGGCCTCAAAGATACAGTTTCCTCTTGCTACAATCTACCCACGCTTGATGTTTACCAAGACAATCTATGCCTAGTATCACATCAAACTCGTAGATCGGTAGGGCTAGGAGATCTGCTGGAATTGAATCCCTTGAATCATCAAAGGACAGTTATTGCATATGAGGCTTATGGTGACACAATCACCTAACGAATTGGTCACGGAGACTTTCGGTGTTATAGGTTCACTAGACATTCCATGGTTTCTTACCAATTCTGTGCTTATGAAAGAATGCATACAACCAGGATCAATCAATTCATATAAAGGATGAGAATATAACACAACAGTACTTGCGATAACATCATACTCGTCGTCTTCCTCCCGGCTCCTGACATGATACATCTGAGTAGAGGCCTTTGATTCTTGTTTATTACGGACTTTCCTGAGCCACCAGGTCTCCCTCTAGCTCCCGAGGATGCTTGTCTTGGCCCCTTTCCTTGAAAGGACTGAGCGGGCGATGCATTGTCTACTAGTGTAGCTGCGGACTTGGAAGAATTCTGGGGACAATCCCAAATGAAGTGGCCCTGCTCGCCATAGTAAAAACATGCTTCAGTCTGCCTTCGACATTGTCCTACTGGATGTCACTTCTGACAAAAGTTACAGACCGGATGTTGGGTACTTCGATTTGAACCCCCAATACTCTCAACTGATGCTGCCTTGGTCATAGACTGAGTAATGTTCTGAGGGTTCTTAATATTCCCAGAATGGGAAGGCTGTGGATACGAGACTTGTTTCAGGCCTTGGTACTTTCCCTTCTTGTTCCATCTAGGAGGTCGGGAATCATCTTGTGCTCCCTTCTCGAAATTTCCCGATGCACTCCCCCTCAGGGCTCTCTGAGCAGCTTCAGTAGCCTTGGCTCGGTTCACCAGATCCTAGAATTTAGTGATGCCAAGGGCTGTGAACATAGGTCGTAACTCATCGTTAAGGTCAGCAATGAACATCATATACTTGTCTTCTTCTTTCTTTATGTACTCATCACCGTATCGACAATACTTGCAAAAGTCGTGGATTTATTGCTCGATAGGTCGTCCATTTTGTTTCAGATGGAGGAAGATGATGCGCCTCTCAGTGAGATAGTACTCACTGATGTACTTGTTTTAGAATTCTCGAAGGAAGAACTCCCAGGTAACAAACTCTTCGGAAACGGTAAGGATAGTGGTTTCCCACCACATGAGAGCCTCGTCAGTCAGTAATGCAAGGGAACACTCTAACTTATGTTCGTCCGAACACTGTAACTACTTATTCAAAATTCGTAGTGTGTTGTCCAACTAGTATCCAAATGTAACCCCCGTAGCCCGGTCTAGACGGTTGACCCGAACTACGAAGATTACACGGGGAAAACCAAAGTCAACCCGAAAGTCAACCTTGATTAACGACCCTTTTTTTTCTTTTTAGACTTGTCTAGATGCACACCAAACCTAGGCATACTCTTGAGATAAGCATACTCAAAAATCACAGCAATCGGAAAACAATAAGGGACCCAATTGCACAAAATACGAATTTAGGGACCTATTTGTAAATTCTGAAAATTATAAGGACTTAATCCACTTTTAAGTTACCATTATGAAATTAGTCATATTTCATGCTTCTCTGTCAAATTTCAACTCAAACGGACACCTCAAACTCATTCAATTGCATATACAAAGAATCGGGACTAAAACGTAAAGCTTGCAAACCTCAAAACCATTCAAATTTTATGCCCAACGGTCAAGTGTTCCGAAACGGGTCTAGGCCGTTCAGGAACACCCCTTGGAAGTAGCCAAAGTGTTCAGAAACGGGTCTAGACCGTTCAGGAACACCCAGGCCAAATCAAGGGCCTGTTTCGAAACAGGCAAGGGTGTTTCGAAACACCCTGCCCAGAAACAGCAGATAGGCCTGTTTTAACACCTTTAAACCCCATCAAACATGCTCCAAACCATTCCACAATAAATCAACAACATGCCAAGCATCATACCTACCAACTTGCATCAAAATCTAGATACAAAACCACCCCTAGGTGCACCAACTCATTCAACACATCCAACACTCAATCATGCTTTTAAAACAAGAAGCATAGCATAACGACTTAAGAATAAGAAGATTCAAACGTTGCAAGCGTTAAACCACATAGTTCAAAATCATAAACCAAACTTGTCCAACATACATAATCTCATTAAACATCAACATAAGAGATTCTCCCCCATTGCCTCTATTATCTATAGCTATTAACCGAGACATACATCTCAAGTGGAGCTCTCCTTGAATCCCTTGCTCCTCGCTGTCCCAACTTCAAATATCTGCATTGATGGATAAAAAGGAGCGTAAGCACATAATGCTTAGTGAGGAATGCTCAAAACCAAAACACCATCAATGCAGCGAGTCATAAAACCTCTTTTAAAAGTAAACACAATTCGATAAACCAAAGCAATGTTTGAAAACCCCTTTTAACAACATGCTTTAAATCATGCATTGCTCAAACACGAAAAACCAACCCTTAGCTTAGAAAAGCTAAGTAATTCACTTCAAAGCACAACCTTGCAAAACCATCAATTTAACCATTCCATGCATGAACATCATATGCAAAGTTAAATACAAGATCCTTGGAAAACACTTCCACTTCACATTATACTTTTCTTATACTTGAAAATCATTTCAAAGCAAGAAACCTTTAAAAACCACTTACACCCTCAATTCTATCTCATGCATTAAGCAAATGCAATACATGAACCACAAAATCAACATTTGCATTTCATGCCTTTAAAAACAAGTCTTCGCAAGACTACAATGCACTTAAGAGATTTCATTTACTTACTCTTGAGCTTAGCTAAGTTGTTTAGACTTAAACTAAGCTCCCGAAACCTTCAAACCTTGGTTTTAAAGCTGAAAACCCAACTTCACTCACCGATACACAAAACAAGGCTAGCCAACAAGCCTTCCAAGCATCCGAAACCTTCAACGCCACCTCTATTGCTCACGGATCATTCTCCCCTGTTTCAAGCACATAACAACAGAGGATTAATGCATCATAATGCATTAAAAACACCAGCAACACACCTAAACTCGCTGCTCTTTGCAAATCCAACATTTCGGCTACCAAACACAACCGAAATCACCTCCAAACACTTCCAAGACTTAACCCAGCCAAGATCCATCACTTCTAACCATATTTAAACATCAATTAACATCCAAAATGATCCCAAACACGTCCTTATACCTCCAACATTAACAAAACACCAAGATCACCCCAAAAACCACCATTTTCACAAGTAAAAACTTAGGAAAATCAACCTATTCGAGATTGCATTGTTTAAACCTCAATTGCACATCAATTATACATCCAAAATACATCAAAAAGACATCTCAAAACAGAGCCCAATCATTTAATACGAATTTAATCAAAATTAAATCCAAATCTTGCATTTTAAGCCAAAATCAAGATCACAACATCAAAACCTTTTATAAAACACAAATCAAGGATTGAGAACTTGGGAATTTCAGTAAAGAACTGAGTATTTAGAGGAGAAGGACGTTCATACCTCTAAATGTGAGTTTCTCCTTGTTTAGAACCAAGATTCTTGAAAATCCAATAAGCAAATGAATAGAATTTGGTGTAGAAATGATTAGAGATCAATTAGAGATTGAAATCTCATCTTTAGATGTTAAAATCAGAGGAAAAATGGCTGGGGAAAAGTGTTTGGGCTGAGAGAAAAATTGAGAGAAAAGAAATGGAAAATTTTGAGAAAAGTTAGTTATGACATCAAAATATCTATTTCCCCTTTTTCCTTTAAATTAAAAATCATTAATTAAATCTTTAATATTAAGAAAAATCTGGAGAAAACTCTTCTTGGGTAAATTAGCTTCTTAAAGATTCAAAGTTTCAATCCTTTTAAAACAGTCACCAACTTTTCAAAAATTACATTTTAGTCACTAACTCGAAATGTCTTATTTCCAAACCTCATTTCGCAAAATTGATTTCACCACTCTCTTATATATAATAAAAGAGGATATTTAGATATTTTTCCATATTTTTAATGCATCCCGAACTAGGTTTTCCTTAAAACCACCTTTTATATTCGAACCGAAAATCCGACCGGTCCAGTTCAAACCCAAAACTTCTAAGCCCAAAATTGGGGTGTTACAACTCTCCCCCCTTAAGAAATTTCGTCCTCGAAATTTCAACCGGCGAAAAGAGAACAACCAAACTTCTCAAGCAACACACAAGGCAACACAGGAGACTTAACCACCACTGAACACTCTCCTCACAAAACTCCACCAACCCAACACCAACACATACTGTTCACGAATTCCAGAACACTCAAATGTTAACCACATCTTAACCATTCACACTTCCGGACTACACATAGCCCCAACAACAACCTGAAGAACCTCCAAACTTTTACAGCATACACCACCCTAACTCACAACTCTCAAAACTTGTTCACACAGTGACACCAACCAATCCAGTTCAGCCACCATGTGACCCACAACCTTCACTGCTTCTAAAACCCCTTGCACAACTGCTCAACCTCTTCCAAAGGTTACCACATCAAGCAAAAATTCTTAAGCATCAACTGCTTATTCAAACTTCTCAACGTATTGATGACATTCCTTCACATCCGCCGCTATCATCACCATAACGACTCACCAGGACTACTCACCTAACATCCGAAAATCACGACACAAAACCCCAACCTTGACTCCGCCAGCCGTTCCACACACCACCAGCTGACTTCAGAAGGAATTTACTTATACACAACTAGCCAACCACTTCTCACAAGAACCCGTCCAACCAACAATGGCCCTTGAACTTACATTACTTTTCCACTTCAAACTTTGACTACAATACTAGCCTTACCAGGACACCGCCCATTCTATACATACATATTAGATTACGAAACTTCTATTCTCCCAGGCTAACCCTTTTCTACAACCCACAACACAACCTCTTCTCAACTCTTCGAAGGTTGCTACGAACCATCACCTACAAAAACAACCCTTCTACTACGACATCAATGCCAAGTTACCTCAGCACTCTGGAACACATCCACTAACTTACAACATCACTTAACACCAAGAAACTACCACTTCTACCAGCTATTCACAACCACTCTAACCGATTCTAACTTCAACAGGTAATCTCCTCACCACCATCCCGCTAAACTCATTAAGCGCCAAACACTTTCCTTCTACCAACACGCTATATCGCACTCACTATTACTGACAACTCGCTTAATACCCTCCATTACTTCTAGCATTCTCCTAGCACCAACACAACTTTTAAAACCCATCATCCAACCTAACCCTATCACAACTCTAACGGACCCGATTAACTATCAGCGAGTGTGAACGTTCGTATGCATGGTCACCAATATGCCCTATCAATGCCTGATGTACATGCATGCAAAACCTCTAATGTCATATCACATGTATGCATGGACCAGTACATATATAATATAGCATATAACAAATGATTTTAACTGTGCATGTATGTTGGTTCATACCCACCAATAACATCCTCAGAATCCGCCTAAAAACAACCTCCCATTTACTTCTAACTTAACCAACTTCATCATTCTAACAACCCATTATCCACAAGATACTCACTAATGCCCTCTTCACACTAAAGTTGTTTTCAAAACAACACCAAATACTACCCCAAACATGCTAGCAACGAGACCATACCCACTACGCAAGGAAATACCAACTGAAACCAAACTAAGATACTAGAGCAAAGGTTACTTAACAAGGTTACCTGTAAACACCTCACTGCCCCGGAGCTTCAACAGACGAGCTCTCTTCCTCGCAGAACCATCATTCTCCAGCCGCACTGCTGCAACATCAGCTAACACATTAAGGTCATCACCATCTCCCTGCGGTAAAGAACCCTGACTACCCCGAGCCAACTTCAAACAATTACGTCTCAAATGTCCAACATGCCCACAATTCCAACAAGATTCATTCTGCAAGCTCCTCACACCTTTCTGCCCTTCCTGCCATCTTCGAACCTTGTCTTGGCCGTGCCCACGACCCTTCAGAGACCCTTCTGCTACCACTGAAGCTGATCTCAACACTTGAGGACAATCCCGCTTCACATGTTCTTTAGAACCACAGTTCCAACAAACTCCTGCGCCCCAACAACCTCCAACATGGCGCCTTCCACAACGGTCACACACTGGTAACTGAGCTTCCACTCCTTGATCATGTAGCACTTGCCCCAGATTTGCACTACCACTCAGACTTCGATTCAAGCAAAACCTTCTATCACGTAGCCTCTTACGCTGACCGCTCCGGAGGTCAGTACCCACAGCTCTCTCGCTTAAACTTTTCTCACCTTCATAAGCTGAAACCACACCCTCACATTGCTTAACCCTTGGGAATTTCTCTCCAAGATACCTTTCATAAAAGGCAGACACAAAGAAGTCCCAATCTATATCGTGGATGTGCGATGCCACCGCCACAGATGTCCACCAGGCACAGGCGTCTTCCAACATCAAAGAGACAACACTTCCCAGCTTACAGGCATAGCCACAACCTTCCTGATCCAAAATCAGAATTACACTGGCCAACCAGGCCTCGAACGTCTCAGGTGTCGAACCATGATACTCCACAGCTCCCAAATCATGTAAACGCTGTTTCGACAAACCCGCACATCCCACAGCCGGCACGTCTACAGGCCTTACTTTTGCCACAGCCTGAGATGTTCCCAACACCTCTTGAACTAAAGGTGATGAACTCTTCATCACAGAACCAACTTCTTCCTCCTGCCTCACTACCTCAACTCCAGGCACTGTAGACTGAAACGAAACACCTCCACCAAAAGGTGAATTCCACGCCTTAACAACCTGCTCTAAAGCAGCAACCATCTCACCCAACTGCCATTCTCTCATCGATTTCACCATGCTATTAACAACAAACAATCATAACAAAACAAACAAATCGATCAGACCAGCTTTAAGCAAGGATTCAAAGCTCCAACTCCAAAATAACACAATAGCTATAATAATAAGGCAATGGGTATCCCGAATTCTCCCCTTTTACATGACATAACAGTCAATAACAACATGGATATCACAACATTGAGCATATCAATCAACATATTTCGATCATGCTCTCATCAAACAACATTCACTCGCAACAGCATAATGTCAACATAACATACCCAACACACCTTCATCATTCATAAAATCAGCTTACATCACCAGCATATCATCAGCACAAATCCACATCAGCTCAATGAAGATTCACAATAAAAAAGCATGCTAAAAACATCAACAATTCGTTCACACACACACATTTCAACCGACTTTCAACCACACATCAGAATAAACATTAAACATTCATTACAACAATTTACCATTTCCCCCAAGCTTTCGCAACTCAGCTCTGATACCACCAAATGTAACCCCCGTAGCCCGGTCTAGACGGTTGACCCGAACTACGAAGATTACACGGGGAAAACTAAAGTCAACCCGAAAGTCAACCTTGATTAACGACCCTTTTTTTCTTTTTAGACTTGTCTAGATGCACACCAAACCTAGGCATACTCTTGAGATAAGCATACTCAAAACTCACAGCAATCGGAAAACAATAAGGGACCCAATTGCACAAAATACGAATTTAGGGACCAATTTGTAAATTCTGAAAATTATAAGGACTTAATCCACTTTTAAGTTACCATTATGAAATTAGTCATATTTCATGCTTCTCTGTCAAATTTCAACTCAAACGGACACCTCCAATTGCATATACAAAGAATCAGGACTAAAACGTAAAGCTTGCAAACCTCAAAACCATTCAAATTTTATGCCCAACGGTCAAGTGTTCCGAAACGGGTCTAGGCCGTTCAGGAACACCCCTTGGCAGTAGCCAAAGTGTTCAGAAACGGGTCTAGGCCGTTCAGGAACACCCAGGCCAAATCAAGGGCCTGTTTCGAAACAGGCAAGGGTGTTTCGAAACACCCTGCCCAGAAACAGCAGATAGGCCTGTTTTAACACCTTTAAACCCCATCAAACATGCTCCAAACCATTCCACAATAAATCAACAACATGCCAAGCATCATACCTACCAACTTGCATCAAAATCTAGATACAAAACCACCCCTAGGTGCACCAACTCATTCAACACATCCAACACTCAATCATGCTTTTAAAACAAGAAGCATAGCATAACGACTTAAGAATAAGAAGATTCAAACGTTGCAAGCGTTAAACCACATAGTTCAAACTCATAAACCAAACTTGTCCAACATACACAATCTCATTAAACATCAACATAAGAGATTCTCCCCCCATTGCCTTTATTATCTATAGCTATTAACCGAGACATACATCTCAAGTGGAGCTCTCCTTGAATCCCTTGCTCCTCGCTGTCCCAACTTCAAATATCTGCATTGATGGATAAAAAGGAGCGTAAGCACATAATGCTTAGTGAGGAATGCTCAAAACCAAAACACCATCAATGCAGCGAGTCATAAAACCTCTTTTAAAAGTAAACACAATTCGATAAACCAAAGCAGTGTTTGAAAACCCCTTTTAACAACATGCTTTAAATCATGCATTGCTCAAACACGAAAAACCAACCCTTAGCTTAGAAAAGCTAAGTAATTCACTTCAAAGCACAACCTTGCAAAACCATCAATTTAACCATTCCATGCATGAACATCATATGCAAAGTTAAATACAAGATCCTTGGAAAACACTTCCACTTCACATTATACTTTTCTTATACTTGAAAATCATTTCAAAGCAAGAAACCTTTAAAAACCACTTACACCCTCAATTCTATCTCATGCATTAAGCAAATGCAATACATGAACCACAAAATCAACATTTGCATTTCATGCCTTTAAAAACAAGTCTTCGCAAGACTACAATGCACTTAAGAGATTTCATTTACTTACTCTTGAGCTTAGCTAAGTTGTTTAGACTTAAACTAAGCTCCCGAAACCTTCAAACCTTGGTTTTAAAGCTGAAAACCCAACTTCACTCACCGATACACAAAACAAGGCTAGCCAACAAGCCTTCCAAGCATCTGAAACCTTCAACGCCACCTCTATTGCTCACGGATCATTCTCCCCTGTTTCAAGCACATAACAACAGAGGATTAATGCATCATAATGCATTAAAAACACCAGCAACACACCTAAACTCGCTGCTCTTTGCAAATCCAACATTTCGGCTACCAAACACAACCGAAATCACCTCCAAACACTTCCAAGACTTAACCCAGCCAATATCCATCATTTCTAACCATATTTAAACATCAATTAACATCCAAAATGATCCCAAACACGTCCTTATACCTCCAGCATTAACAAAACACCAAGATCACCCCAAAAACCACCATTTTCACAAGTAAAAACTTAGGAAAATCAACCTATTCAAGATTGCATTGTTTAAACCTCAATTGCACATCAATTATACATCCAAAATACATCAAAAAGACATCTCAAAACAGAGCCCAATCATTTAATACGAATTTAATCAAAATTAAATCCAAATCTTGCATTTTAAGCCAAAATCAAGATCACAACATGAAAACCTTTTATAAAACACAAATCAAGGATTGAGAACTTGGGAATTTCAGTAAAGAACTGAGTATTTAGAGGAGAAGGACGTTCATACCTCTAAATGTGAGTTTCTCCTTGTTTAGAACCAAGATTCTTGAAAATCCAATAAGCAAATGAATAGAATTTGGTGTAGAAATGATTAGAGATCAATTAGAGATTGAAATCTCATCTTTAGATGTTAAAATCAGAGGAAAAATGTCTGGGGAAAAGTGTTTGGGCTGAGAGAAAAATTGAGAGAAAAGAAATGGAAAATTTTGAGAAAAGTTAGTTATGACATCAAAATATCTATTTCCCCTTTTTCCTTTAAATTAAAAATCATTAATTAAATCTTTAATATTAAGAAAAATCTGGAGAAAACTCTTTTTGGGTAAATTAGCTCCTTAAAGATTCAAAGTTTCAATCCTTTTAAAACACTCACCAACTTTTCAAAAATTACATTTTAGTCACTAACTCGAAATGTCTTATTTCCAAACCTCATTTCGCAAAATTGATTTCACCACTCTCTTATATATAATAAAAGAGGATATTTAGATATTTTTCCATATTTTTAATGCATCCCGAACTAGGTTTTCCTTAAAACCACCTTTTATATTCGAACCGAAAATCCGACCGGTCCAGTTCAAACCCAAAACTTCTAAGCCCAAAATTGGGGTGTTACATCAACAATCTCTGGATTATCATCATCTTGCTCGGCAAAGGAATAAGCTCAGAGCGAAGCCAACTTATCTACAGGGGCTCGAACATACTAAACAACAGGTGGAGCAGGCTGTGCAGATGATGCTGCTCTCATCGCAGTCATGAACTGCTTGAACATGCCAGCCATATTCCTATAACATTCTGCATGTGCATCAGGTGTAGCAGGCTCAGCTTGCTGAGGTGGGGACCTAGGCGGATCCTATTGTTCTCCTCCCCCCATTACTTGTTCCCCATGAGTGGAAGAACCCGTGACATGTTCATGAATGTGAGCCTCATTCGTTCCAGATATAACTATAACATGAAGATATCAGATTAGTTGACAAGTCACAATACATATAATTTACAACTCCTAGGTGGCTAAGTAACACAATAACAATGCAACAAGCTTTGGTTAAGACCTAGAATCGACTAAACTCTAGCTCTGATACCACAAATGTAACACCCTCTTCCCGCCCTGGTCGGAGTGTGTTACCAGTGAACGGTACGGTGATCGGTGCAATAAAATTTCATTTCTTAATCAACAATTGATCAATATTACACAAACAAAACATTACCGGATATACATCTTAGTCCAATCGACTCCTTGTGAAACAATATTTAAACGTTTAGGAACAATTCTTAACTATTACAAGTTTTAGGGACTAATTTGCTAAATTAGAGGTTCTTCGATGCAATAGACTATACCATAATGAAATTCAGTGCAATATTAATTAGTATGCAAATTTTCATGCAATTCAAAATTCATTAACTCATACAATTTAATCGTCCTAAATTCAGTGGCCAGATTGTGAACAATGCAAACTTTCAAATTGTGCCTTTAACCGACTTAACTAACCCTATATCGAAACACCTTAAGGTTGTTTCGATACAGGTGTGCAATGGTCAACCTTTTTTGACTTTGCCCTTTATATCGTACCAATACGGGCAAGCCCTGTATCGGTACAGGTTGACTCTTTTTGACCTTGACATTGACCCGTTTTGATATAGGTTAGACCCGTATTGAAATAGAGAATTCTAGAAGAAAAATGTTCTGGTACAGCTCTAAACCGTTTCGATACACACTGTTCTATGATTTCAATTATGCCTACCTGTATCGATATGCCATTACACGTATCGATACGGCCTGACTTGTAATGACAGATTTTTGCTGGTTTTTAATCGAATTGACCTACTAAAGAATGTCCAAATGCAATGAAACTTTACACACAACATTATAACTGTACAATCTACTTGCATACCAAATTTTAGGATCAAATGAATCCATTTACTCGGTTTTTACCTTTTTGTGCCAAATTATGCATTTTAGGCCATTTTTCACTACATGGAATGTTCATATTAGGCATATCACACTTTTACCACTTGACCATAATATGGACATAACAAAACAGACATTATCGAATAGTACATACACCTTGCCACCAACTAGGAATTCAAAAGGGTCGATATACATTACTTATAGCTTGATTGTTACTTGTTCAACGCTTAAACTCCTCCGATCTTGATCCAAAAACTTAGCTAACCAAAAATGCATGAGATTAGACACGTTAGGCATACATTGCCTAGTGAGGTAGTCACAAACAATATGAACAACAATGTATGAAGTATATATATATATGTAATCTCATGCTCATCAATGTCAATACTATGCATCAAAATACAATGTTTAACATATTAATTTCATCATTAACCCTTGGATTGAATCAAGATAGTGGATACGTGAATTCCTACGCCTCGTCAAATCAATGAATGGTCTAATCCCTCTACCTCGCCAATATGACCAATATCAAGACACATCCCTCCGCCTCGCCAAATCAATATAGGCTGTAGCCCTATGACCGTAGTCCACCCTTACACTGAGCTCATGAATTCTATGGCATGCCAATTGTATCCAATGTCCATTCAAATCCAAGGTTTCAATGTCCATATCTATATTCAATGTTCAATGAGAATTCTGATGGCCAATGACTTCAATAATATCCATAGAAAACATGTCTCATTATCAATATACCATGGTTTCAATGTCAATGTCAATATAAATATTCGATGAGTTCTTTACAATATTTCAATAAATATAATTATATCGATGACAATTCATGATGACGATGCCAATAACTATGTCTCATGTTCAATAACAAGCTTACCAACACTTACCAATAGATTTGTTTAATAATCTGATGCCATTTCCTCAATAGTAATGTTAGCTATAAGATCGAAATCAATAATAAAGGATTCAAGAAGGCTTCTCGCCTAATCCCGAGACTCCGACTACACTCACCTTGCTAATTCAATGCTCCTACGACTCTCAAAAGACAACGCCCTTATTCCTAGCTTCCGATGATGTTGATATTTGATCTAGATTGATCTCCCGAGCTAGGAAAATCAATAGGGAATCGTTAGAAAAACATTTCGATATCGAAATCAATATAACAATACCGAAATCAATATCTAAACTTAAGATAGCAATAGCTAACTCGATAGCCATGGATGACCAAACCCTAGCTTAGGTTAAGCTTAGCTTATCCATGGAATTCAACGTTCGATTGAGGATTATAGCTTACCCAGTCGATGGAAAAGATTTGATAACAATAAACAAATGAAATTTTAAGCTTTTCCACCTTCAACAATGGAGATGTGTGCTTGGATGAGGAAAAAGATGAATACAAGGAGCTAGCTTAATCTAGTTTCGGGTATGCTTCAATTCTAAACTTTCTTTCTTTTATTCAAATTGGATGAAAGGCCTTTCCTTCCAATGAAGGAACTCATCCTCATTTGCTAAGGATACGGTGACTTAAATGAGGAGGGGCTAATCACAAGATTAGTCCCTCAACGCTTGGGAGTTCATAGTTTTACCCCTAATCTTTTAATTTTCACAATTAAGGCACTAGACAGGTTCCAATATTATTCGATAGGGGAGTTAACACAATTAGAGTTCAATATCAATGATTAACTAGCCGATACTGTTTTTAGACTTTTTCGATGTGAAATTTCCGATCGCCGGAACCTAATTTCGAATAGACCGGATTTTGGAGTGTTACAGTTAAATTTAGATGTATAAATTTCACAATTAAGAAATTATATTTTGAATATAATTTTATCAATTATTAAATTTAGATTTATATATTAATTTATATATTAATTTCTTATTTATGAAATTATCGTTTAAATTTTATTAGTTATTCAAATTTATGTTATTTAAAGAATTTTTTGTAATTATCATGGACAGAAGAGTCTTTGCATTTTTATCCAAACTTCTAACTCAAAAAGCTTCTAAAATGAGTTTTCTTCAAATTGAGAGGTTTCACCCCCAATCTGCTATTACAATCTTCTATTTATCAAACATCTAAATTAGCAAATTTGACTGGTTAAACCTCTAAAAATGGTTCAAACCTCTAATTTTGGCTCAAAAAGTTGTTTACCAAACAAGCTCTATAATATTTGTAAATAAATATTAAAAATTGAATATATATATATATATATATATAGTACACAAAACATGTATACATATTAGGTAATAAATATGGAACAAAATAAATTTAAATTTATATATACAATACATAATATACATATATATTAGTATAAAATAAATAAATAATGATTAGTAATAATAAAATTAAGGGACCAAAATGTTTGAAATGTGGATTAAATGGAAACAAATAAAAATACAAAAAAGTATATTAGAAGCAAGAAAAAATTGGAAGCAATAAATAGAAATAGAAATAGAAATAAATGAGAGGAAACAAATAAAACCAATTAAAATATAACACACATTATTCGGCCTAGACGGATAAACCCGAATAACGAATTTAAAACTTTGAAAAAGCCTTGCAAACAACATATTAATTAATAAAAGCTAGATATGCTTGAGTCCTAACATGCTTTGCAAACACCGAAGGAATTGAAAGTAAGTAAGGGGAAAATCAATATTTCACCTATTTCATTAAAAACAAAATTATGAAATTCAAATCTAAAAGCATAGTTGAACTCTACGCACTCATATCATTCAGCATACCAAGTTTTACCCTAAATTGACTCTTTTAACATGCTCAATTAAAAAGATATATAAGTTTAAGGACCAATTTGCAAATACAAAAATTTTAGGGACTACTGAAAATTGAATGCACAAATATGTAAATCAAACAATATCATGCTCACGTGTCAAATTTTAGCCCAATCGGACGTTTAGACCTCATTCAATTGACAAAGGTTACGAGACCAAAATATGATAAAACAAACTATTTTTCAACTTAACAGAATGATCCCAATTGATTCTCACGCAAGGTTTCAAAACCTTTACCAAAGGGTCTAGAAAACTTTTCTCTAGAATCAAATTTTTGGCATGGTTTCAAAACTATGGGGATGGTTTCGAAACCTTTCATTGATGATCTCGAAACATACATGCAGAAATTGTAGATTTTCGTATTGTAATCATCTATTTAACCCCTAAACATGCTCGAATGACCTGTACGTGCTCATAATGCAATATGAATGTAACACCCCTAATAAAATATGAGGTAAGAAAAAAAAATAAAAATAAAAATAATAATAAAAAAAGGGGATGAAATGAAAAAAAAAGAGGGAATTGTGGTCTGGAGGAGTTGAACCCGTGACTCATGGATGGGTTGCTTAAGTCTTAGCCATTTGAGCTAAGGTCATTTCTGGTATGAACCTACTCCTACTTATTATTAAGCGGTTCTTATAATAGTTAAAATAATAATAATAATAATAATACACAAAATATCCCAACTGCCCCACCTAACGTTGAGAATACCCTTTTTTTTAATCTAATGTTTCCAGAAAAATCGACCCCCTTATCCAACTCTTCATGTTCCCATCACCGACCCTCCACCTTACACACACAATCGGCCACCGTCATTTCTCCCTCCCCCACCGCCACGCCGTGGCGTTCACCGCCACCACCGGCGTGCGCATCGTCTCACTCTGAACCCCAAGCCGTCAGTCACGCGCACAACCACGCCACCGTTCGCCGTGATGTTTGGGTTGAAAGTTCGGCAATGACCCAAGCCTACAACGCCACTATTTCTCGCATTTTCCGGCACCGGTTACCGTCCGTTTGCGAGACGAACACCAGATCCGGGCTCTTGACGCGACAGGGAGCAAAACCCCTAAGGTTTCGAGTTCAACCGACGTCGGGAGAGCCCTCATCGGTGTTACGTGGTTTTCCGGTGAGATTTAGAATTTTGGGAAACGACGCGAAATGGACATTCCGACGACATTCCGGTGACCGTCCGATGACCTCCCCGACGACCGTCCGATGGCCAGTTGCTATGGGTATTCGAAGTTCTTTGTATTCGGGATGTTGATGACATCGAATTCGGGTTCGAGACTGACCGAATGGAGTACCATGGTTGACCGATATAGCAAGGATTAAAGGTAATACACTACTACCTCTTGTATGCTTTATGAGAACATGTTGGTATTTGTTAACGCATGCATGAATATGATAAGGAGTGCTGTTAGCCCTACTTAAGTCAAACTAAATATGAAATTGAGTATGGTAACTTAGATAAGACCGAAATGCTCGAACGAGGAAGCTAATAAATCTGAAGTATCTGAAGTTCATTAAGTAATTAATGAGGCAGCTAATCTCCAATTCCGAGCATTAGTGTGAAATGTTTAAATGTGAAAGATACCTGGACATGAAATTACGAAAATGCCCTCAAGGTATGAGAATGACTTAAATACCCTTGTAATTGGAAGCGATCTAGAAATCTACGCTAGATATGGTAAAACAACCTGATTCATTTGAAAACCCGAACTATTTGGAAAGCCATGGTAACAGGATTTAAACCTTCGTGATTGTAAGGTGTTAGGTCTCCTTGGATTTGGAATAAATCTCCGACTATAGAATTAGGGGAATCTATACATACCCCTGAATTAAGCAAGTGGCTCAAAATACTGAATTGATCGTAATGACTAAAAGTATTGGAAATATTGTTATGGTTAAATCAATCAGAATGATCGTATTGACTAAAAAGGGCTGAAATATCCTCGGACACCGAGGTTTACAAATTAACTTGAAGGATGGATAAACCCTTGAGTTCTGAAATGAATGAAGTGGTTGGAAGTACCGAAATTCTGGAATGACTGAAATACCCCCTTTGACTGAAATAAGTAAATTGCCCTTGATAAATTCTGGAAATACCAATAAAGTTGGAAATGACTGAAATGCCCCTAAGGGTTGAAGCATGACTTACATACGTCAAACACTCTTGATATTAATATAAGGGTGGAAGTCTTCCCGCACAGAGTATTAGTTCGACTTCTCCGTGGCAAGTCTTGTGGTGAGATATGAAAGTAACCGTTCAGATATACGATACAGTTGAATGCATCAGAAGGGTTGGTTAGTACTACAAGGTTGGAATATGTTAGTTCGAATGGTTTTGGAGGCTCGATAAACTTCTGAAAATCTTAATTTCTGTAAATCATAAATTCCTCATGATCGAGCTAAGTTACAAAATCACCCCTGATATTTAAATGACTAAAATGCCCTCGTTGGCCAAAGTAATCAAAATAGCCCCGAACGTATCTGATATAGTGAAAGGTCTTGACGTAGAAATCTCTGAATGCCTGGTTGGATACCTGATGAACAAATAGAATTTCTGAGCTACCGTTTACGCCTTGTTGGTATAAATTACCAAAAATGCCCGTGTATGATAAAATGACCATAATGCCTCTAGTAGGTTTAAATGGCTAAATCAATCATGATATGCCTAAACTCCAAGATCTTGATGTATCATCTCCTGACTATATGGTTTGAACTGTTAATACAAACCCCTCTTTTAATAGGGGCCTTGTTTCAAAGATCCGTTCAATTGTCAAAAGTTTAATGTGTTCTCTTCCGTTAAATGTCAAGTATCTCCAAGGAATAAATTGTTCCACCTAGTGTGTTCCATGTGTGCCACACGACTGTTTTGCATACTGTTTTACATGTTATGATACTGATCACGTGCACTTGATTGACATATTTGGACTCACATGACATGTTTTATAATTAAACATGACCGTACTATATTTCTGATATATGTATATGCACCCGATATGACAAACATGCTATATGTATAATGTATTACTAGAAATACAGTTATTGATTAATGAACTATTGATGATATGATTCACTGGGGTAATTGGGACATGATATGAAGATACCTACGGCTCAGCCCTGATCCAGCTGGTAAGTCCGCCCGTTTTCGGATCCTAGGCTTCGGCCAGGTCCGTCCGTTTTCGGATCCTAAGCTTCGGCTAGGTCCGCCCGTTTTCGGATCCTAGGCTTCAGCCAGGTCCGCCCGTTTTCGGTTCCTATGCTTCGGCAAGGGCCGCCCGTATTCTAAGGTATATCCTCAGGATGGTACCCATGCCCAATGGGCTCGGGTTAATGCATGTACATGATACCGTACTGGGGAAACTATATATTGGAGTATGGTTGGAGGGTAAATAAAGAATTAAAATGAACTTTACTACTACTTGAAACAAATGTATTTGAAAAAAAAGGGTTTACTGCATTGTTGCATTTCATGTATTAACGTCGCACTGTTGGAACACACTAGACACTAAACTTTCTGTTTCCACCTCCGTATGTTACCAGCTTATATAATTCCCGTCTAATTCTTGATGTTTGAATAAAGAACAAATATCGTTACTCCCGAGTAGGATGCAACCTCGAAATATTAGAACAGAAATGGAGAATGTTATTGCGTGGAACATCGTGCAAATGTTATGCCTACCATATATCTGCATGAGCTTATAGCATCTTTTGGTAGTTTTGTATTACTGAGCTTTTCCAAGCTCATATTGTTTTTACCATCGCAGGTTAAAGGAATATATCATGGTATAACGTTTGACATCAGTGTTCAGAGTTCTCTCGGTGTTGCTTTTGGGAGTACGGTACTGTATAGTTAGTGGGCATGTATGTCATGTATTGTTTTATGGCAGTGTTTGTAAAATATTTTCTGAAGTTTTTATTATGTGTTTAAATGACATCCCGACATGATATTTTAAACAGAAGTTGGTGTTACAATTTAATAAGTGTTTAAAAAAATGTTTTTATTTGTATTTTTACTGTGGGTCGCTCTTATGACCCTAATGTGACTTCCTAGGATCCGTTGTAACGCATAGGCGGGTCTAGGGGGTTACATTTAGTGGTATCAAAGCTTAGAGTTGCGTCAGTCTGGGTAGATCGGCTGATCGTCTGTCATAGGGTGTCTGGTTTGTGCATGCCCCTAGATCATAACCGTACTCCTCAGTGCTGAGACTTCGATGTCGAATCCTTTCATGTATTAAGTGTATCCAACCATTTTGCTCATAATAGCTCGATCTGTACTGGCAATGAATGCTTGTAACGTTCGTCTGTAATTCAGATTCCCTTGGTGGATTTGGATTTGGGAAAAAGAGGACCTGAGGTTGTTAATGAAAGTGAAATTAAAGATCTGATTCAGTTTGAGAACAAATGTTTGAGCATGTAAGGTTGTCCGGCGATAATTGTTATATTTGAGAATATTTCGATGGAAATTTTAAAAAAAATGAAAGAAAAGAAGAGGGTTGTGAATTTAAAAGAAAAGAGTTTGTGAATGTGGCGAAAGTGTAAATTTTGTGCTGACCCTGTTATACACGAAGGAAAAAGTTGTCTAAGTATTATGCTGAAGGTAAATGATAGTTGTTTTAAACTTTGGTTATGTTCGATTCTCTTAAGAAAAAGACGTCCCTGAAAATATGGCATGATGTATCGCTATATATCATCCCTAATTGAAAATTTAATGGTATATATTCAATTTCGAAAGGCTCGACTGCATGCCATGAGTACTCATCTGGATTTTAGGAACAGTTCTTCATCCGTAAATTGATGGTCAGCCTAGAAGAGTTATGAATAAAATTCTGGGTCATATGAGTGATATCTCTGATAGTCGGGAAAGCTTATTACTCCTGATTAAGACCGTTTATAATAAAAGTTATGAGACAAATGTTGTTCTGCATTATATGAAGATCGTTATAGATTTAAATGTTATATTCTGATTAATTGGTCCAAAATGTATAATGGGATGACTTTGAGTTCAAGAACAACCTGAATGATTGAAGGCACTACCAAATTGGTCTGTGGCCATCTGAGAGTTCCGAGGAATAAGAATACACTGATGGAAAAGTTTTAGTAGATTGGTGGATGAAAGAGAAGTTTTTGCCTTCCTCTTACTCAAGTAAATTTCGAGGACGAAATTTCTTTTAGGAGGGGAGAATTGTAACACCCCTAATAAAATATGAGGTAAGAAAAAAAAATAATAATAATAATAAAAAAAAAGGGGATGAAATGGTAAAAAAATGGGAATTGTGGTCTGGAGGAGTTGAACCCGTGACTCATGGATGGGTTGCTTAAGTCTTAGCCATTTGAGCTAAGGCCATTTCTGGTATGAACCTACACCTACTTATTATTAAGCGGTTCTTATAATAGTTAAAATAATAATAATAATACACAAAATATCCCAACTGCCCCACCTAACGTTGAGAATACCCTTTTTTTTAATCTAATGTTTCCAGAAAAATCGACCCCCTTATCCAACTCTTCATGTTCCCATCACCGACCCTCCACCTTACACACACAATCAGCCACCGTCATTTCTCCCTCCCCCACCGCCACGCCGTGGCGTTCACCGCCACCACCGGCGTGCACATCGTCTCACTCTGAACCCCAAGCCGTCAGTCACGCGCACAACCACGCCACCGTTCGCCATGATGTTTGGGTTGAAAGTTCGGCAATGACCCAAGCCTACAACGCCACTATTTCTCGCATTTTCCGGCACCGGTTACCGTCCGTTTGCGAGACGAACACCAGATCCGGGCTCTTGACGCGACAGGGAGCAAAACCCCTAAGGTTTCGAGTTCAACCGACGTCGGGAGAGCCCTCATCGGTGTTACGTGGTTTTCCGGTGAGATTTAGAATTTTGGGAAACGACGCGAAATGGACATTCCGACGACATTCCGGTGACCGTCCGATGACCTCCCCGACGACCGTCCGATGGCCAGTTGCTATGGGTATTCGAAGTTCTTTGTATTCGGGATGTTGATGACATCGAATTCGGGTTCGAGACTGACCGAATGGAGTACCATGGTTGACCGATATAGCAAGGATTAAAGGTAATACACTACTACCTCTTGTATGCTTTATGAGAACATGTTGGTATTTGTTAACGCATGCATGAATATGATAAGGAGTGCTGTTAGCCCTACTTAAGTCAAACTAAATATGAAATTGAGTATGGTAACTTAGATAAGACCGAAATGCTCGAACGAGGAAGCTAATAAATCTGAAGTATCTGAAGTTCATTAAGTAATTAATGAGGCAGCTAATCTCCAATTCCGAGCATTAGTGTGAAATGTTTAAATGTGAAAGATACCTGGACATGAAATTACGAAAATGCCCTCAAGGTATGAGAATGACTTAAATACCCTTGTAATTGGAAGCGATCTAGAAATCTACGCTAGATATGGTAAAACAACCTGATTCATTTGAAAACCCGAACTATTTGGAAAGCCATGGTAACAGGATTTAAACCTTCGTGATTGTAAGGTGTTAGGTCTCCTTGGATTTGGAATAAATCTCCGACTATAGAATTAGGGGAATCTATACATACCCCTGAATTAAGCAAGTGGCTCAAAATACTGAATTGATCGTAATGACTAAAAGTATTGGAAATATTGTTATGGTTAAATCAATCAGAATGATCGTATTGACTAAAAAGGGCTGAAATATCCTCGGACACCGAGGTTTACAAATTAACTTGAAGGATGGATAAACCCTTGAGTTCTGAAATGAATGAAGTGGTTGGAAGTACCGAAATTCTGGAATGACTGAAATACCCCCTTTGACTGAAATAAGTAAATTGCCCTTGATAAATTCTGGAAATACCAATAAAGTTGGAAATGACTGAAATGCCCCTAAGGGTTGAAGCATGACTTACATACGTCAAACACTCTTGATATTAATATAAGGGTGGAAGTCTTCCCGCACAGAGTATTAGTTCGACTTCTCCGTGGCAAGTCTTGTGGTGAGATATGAAAGTAACCGTTCAGATATACGATACAGTTGAATGCATCAGAAGGGTTGGTTAGTACTACAAGGTTGGAATATGTTAGTTCGAATGGTTTTGGAGGCTCGATAAACTTCTGAAAATCTTAATTTCTGTAAATCATAAATTCCTCATGATCGAGCTAAGTTACAAAATCACCCCTGATATTTAAATGACTAAAATGCCCTCGTTGGCCAAAGTAATCAAAATAGCCCCGAACGTATCTGATATAGTGAAAGGTCTTGACGTAGAAATCTCTGAATGCCTGGTTGGATACCTGATGAACAAATAGAATTTCTGAGCTACCGTTTACGCCTTGTTGGTATAAATTACCAAAAATGCCCGTGTATGATAAAATGACCATAATGCCTCTAGTAGGTTTAAATGGCTAAATCAATCATGATATGCCTAAACTCCAAGATCTTGATGTATCATCTCCTGACTATATGGTTTGAACTGTTAATACAAACCCCTCTTTTAATAGGGGCCTTGTTTCAAAGATCCGTTCAATTGTCAAAAGTTTAATGTGTTCTCTTCCGTTAAATGTCAAGTATCTCCAAGGAATAAATTGTTCCACCTAGTGTGTTCCATGTGTGCCACACGACTGTTTTGCATACTGTTTTACATGTTATGATACTGATCACGTGCACTTGATTGACATATTTGGACTCACATGACATGTTTTATAATTAAACATGACCGTACTATATTTCTGATATATGTATATGCACCCGATATGACAAACATGCTATATGTATAATGTATTACTAGAAATACAGTTATTGATTAATGAACTATTGATGATATGATTCACTGGGGTAATTGGGACATGATATGAAGATACCTACGGCTCAGCCCTGATCCAGCTGGTAAGTCCGCCCGTTTTCGGATCCTAGGCTTCGGCCAGGTCCGCCCGTTTTCAGATCCTAAGCTTCGGCTAGGTCCGCCCGTTTTCGGATCCTAGGCTTCGGCCAGGTCTGCCCGTTTTCGGATCCTAAGCTTCGGCTAGGTCCGCCCGTTTTCGGATCCTAGGCTTCGGCCAGGTCCGCCCGTTTTCGGTTCCTATGCTTCGGCAAGGGCCGCCCGTATTCTAAGGTATATCCTTAGGATGGTACCCATGCCCAATGGGCTCGGGTTAATGCCTGTACATGATACCGTACTGGGGAAACTATATATTAGAGTATGGTTGGAGGGTAAATAAAGAATTAAAATGAACTTTACTACTACTTGAAACAAATGTATTTGAAAAAAAAAGGGTTTACTGCATTGTTCCATTTCATGTATTAACGTTGCACTGTTGGAACACACTAGACACTAAACTTTCTGTTTCCACCTCCGTATGTTACCAGCTTATATAATTCCCGTCTAATTCTTGATGTTTGAATAAAGAACAAATATCGTTACTCCCGAGTAGGATGCAACCTCGAAATATTAGAACAGAAATGGAGAATGTTACTGCATGGAACATCGTGCAAATGTTATGCCTACCATATATCTGCATGAGCTTATAGCATCTTTTGGTAGTTTTGTATTACTGAGCTTTTCCAAGCTCACATTGTTTTTACCATCGCAGGTTAAAGGAATATATCATGGTATAACGTTTGACATCAGTGTTCGGAGTTCTCTCGGTGTTGCTTTTGGGAGTACGGTACTGTATAGTTAGTGGGCATGTATGTCATGTATTGTTTTATGGCAGTGTTTGTAAAATATTTTCTGAAGTTTTTATTATGTGTTTAAATGACATCCCGACATGATATTTTAAACAGAAGTTGGTGTTACAATTTAATAAGTGTTTAAAAAAATGTTTTTATGTGTATTTTTACTGTGGGTCGCTCTTGTGACCCTAATGTGACTTCCTATGATCTGTTGTAATGCATAGGCGGGTCTAGGGGGTTACAATGAACATATCATATACATGAAAACATACTTGTATGCATGGTTGCAACACCAAATAATCACTAGAATAATATTTTGACTCTATAGTCAAAATATGCATCTCATGCCAGTTTTTGAGAACCTAAAAGGTCATTTTAATAGATAAAAGTTTTTAACCTATATGAAAAAATCATGTATGGTCTAAGGTATCTATCAACTTGATCAAATCAAGCAAACAACATGTCAATCACAAATGACCCCAAAACTGAAAGTTGCATATTCAAAGTTACTATTCATGTTCAAGAACAAGTTTATACTTCAAAGTCCATTCAAACCTCAACCAAATCATACCAAATGTAAATGTTTCAAACACATATCATCATGGCATCTAGTAAATCAAAAGAAATGACAAAACGATAAGTCCCAAGTAGATTTGGCCCAAATTGCCTTATTACAAGTCTTTCAAAAGCTTTGGTAACATGCTCAAATGATGTTTATAGGTCTTAGATGCACTTCTTATCTCCACAATAACCCCAAACTAACCTTGTTGGTCTGCATTGATGAATGTAATCAAGTGTAAGCTTAAATAAACCTAGTGAGTGCACTTAAGCAGTAAGCAAAACATCAATGCACTTAGAAAAGGATTTAGTAAGAAATTATTAAGTAAAACATTGATTATAGTCAATGAGTGTGAATTTGAATTTTAAAGAAATTTGGAAACTAATTGCAAAGAATGAAAATTGCAAGAAGATTTA
Source organism: Hibiscus trionum (assembly GCA_030270665.1). Classification (NCBI taxonomy): domain Eukaryota; kingdom Viridiplantae; phylum Streptophyta; class Magnoliopsida; order Malvales; family Malvaceae; genus Hibiscus; species Hibiscus trionum. Next base: position 1,875,031 of record BSYR01000025.1, on the reverse strand, counting down.
GAGTGGATCAACTCCCTCAATCGAGTCTACATCCACTACCTTATCTTACCACTAAGGATTTCCTAATTCAATAACAATGAATTTTAGGCTTTAAGGATAAGGCATAACCTTACAACCCTTATCTTTTACAATGGCTAAGATAGAACCACTCTAGTTTTCTAAGGCTAAACTATAATATCTCCCTTTTTACAAGGTTTGTTTGTGTAAACAATGAAGACCTTTCAAGGTAGGTGTTTACAATAATTAAGCCCACAAAGAATGAGTATTAAAGATATAAAGCTCACTCAACAAATATTTACAAGAGAAATGAAGAAATAAAGTATTAAAGATTCTTTCTCTTGATCGTTAAGCTTGGATAGTTGTAGTAACCTTCTTCAAGTGTCCTTGGCTTGTATTTGTAATGTGGAATGATATTTGTTGTGTGTAAGGGTGTACTATAAATGATACGCAAACGGTGCGAGTATACACATTGAACATGTAATAATAGTGATAAGTAAGATCGTCTGATAAAGGGGTACGACGTGCTCACATCATCGTCTCCACGAGGATTGGAGGTAAATTAAGTCAAGTTCAAGCACTCAAAATAAAACTCAATATAAATAAAAGAGTTGATATGAGAAAATGAAGGATATGTTGTAGCAAAAACAGTAATAAAAACTGAAGTTGAATAATAAGACTTTGTACATCCTCACACGTGTATGAAACTCTCAAATGGGATGACAGGCTGGGTTTATCAAAGATTCTTATGCTTAGTTCTCATGAATGTCTAACACCTTCCAGCTTATACTATGCTCGACAAAGTTTACTAAGGTGTTCCTAAACTATCTCTAGCAAGTAACCTGACAGCCAGAATGTTACGTTATTACCTCTCAGCGTGAACCCTAGCAAGCTACTTATCGATGAAGTTCTACTCCTTTTAGTCGTTGAAACTCTATCCTTATCTCAAAGGTGAGTTGGGGTTTTCCCTCTCAGCATCAAACCCTATCGTCCATGTAGATCTAAGATTAACTCTCTCGAATATTAAGCTATCCAACACCTAAGTAAAGGCTAACTCTCGAAAGCTCTTACAAACTTAAGGCAATAAAACAATGAACAAAGCATATAATGAATTGGAAACTGCAAAAACATCCATTAAAAACTAAAACATAGTCATCCAAAACAAACGCAAGCCAATTAAAGTTAGTTCATGGCTTGGTAAACATCCATAATCATTCGTTTAAAACAACCCATTCAAGATTTAAAAAATATGCAAGATCAAAAATATTCGTTTAAAACATATTGCCCTTGCCCTGCACTGATCCTTAACTGCCTTGCACATCACCACACCAAAACAAACCTTCCTCAAGCAGCACCAATTTCATAAATATATAAAATAAACCAACCAAACACCACTACATGCAATTATATGAACTAAATGCAACTATATGCAATGAAATGGGCTTGAAACCAAACAACAACCTAAGTAAAAAGGCATGAAATGTATACTTTTTACAAGGTTATCAATATTCTATCCATTTATGGTCATTGGAAGTGTTTTGGAGCCGTTGAGAAGTCACAAAGTCGAGTTGTAAATGTTCACCTGCAAAGAGGTATCGAAACCTTTGTAAAGGTTTCGAAACCTTTAAGGGTTTTTAAAAGAAAAACTAGTTGTTGTGATCCAAATGTATGAAAATCTTTCTAGGGGTATGGAAACCTTTCTGGAGAGGTATCGAAACCTTTTAAAAGGTATCCAAACCTTTGCCCAAAGTTTTGTCAGACCTTTCTGTCTGAAAGGTTTCGAAACCATCAAATTGAAGTATCAAAACTTTCTTTAAAAACATGAAAATTGGGCTATCATTTGACTTTTTGAGGTATATAAACATGGTAGGATATTGAGTCAAAACATTATGAAAACATTTAAAACATATTTTTTAAGTTTTGAGGGATTTTGAATTCTTTAAACAAGTCCAAAACATTTTTGTTATATCAAAATATTTGCTCAACAAAAATAAAATTGGATTCTTAAAGTCTCATTTAGTTTTCGAAAATCAAGGAGAAAAAGATTTTAGAAAAGATAGAAAAATGAAGAACTATTGTTCTTTCTTTGATAACCGTCGGGCATAAGAAACAGATTGGTAGGAAATATTGATAAAAACACTTAGTGGTAATTTCATTTCTTAAAATATTCATATTTTGCATCCTTTATAAATCAATCTTTTTTTCTTTATAAAAAGGTAACTAAAATTTTTAATTAAAACCGACCAGTAATAATTATAGCTATACATATTAAAATAGCATATAATAAATTCACTTGCTCAACTTAGAAAATATTTGAACACATAAGTATTACCAAAATAATACTATAATGCCCTTCTAAAAATCTCGAAATTTATCTTTTCATCTTAATCCTAAACGAATCTCGGTCCGGATTAACACTAACTTACCGAAAACTCTTAATCCAGATTTTGGGATGTTACACAAAAGTTTGGGGACCAATTTAGAATTAGAGATATAGTTTGGGGATGAAATTGAAATGTTTAATAGTTTGGAGACCAATTTGAAATGTGAATTATAGTTGAGGATGAAATTGAAATATTCAAAAATTTGAGAACTAATTTAGAACGAGGTTTAATTTAAGGATGAAATTGAAATATTTAAAAATTTAAAAATCAAGTTGAAGTAAAGATCATAGTTTAGGGACATATAGCACAATAACTTTATCTTTATCCTTTACAAAATCTCAAACTACCAAATACATTAGCCCGAATTAATTACATTATTGATGAAAATTAATTAGAGGAAAACATTGTTGTGATAACAATCAATTCTTTACCTATCTAATTGTGATAATTATGTGTCAATCTTGTAGAATAATTTCTAGATGTTTAACTGTTACCAGTAATAAATAAAGGGGCCATAAACACATCTAAAGGTTGTAGCCCGAATTAATTAATGAATGTCACTTAAAGTTGTTCAATTTCTTAATCTTATTCGATAGGTTTAAATAATTTAACCATCCACATTGATTTCTTGTGGGCGCCAAATTACAATATTTCAAAAGAAGGTGCAGCAATTTCTACCCCTAATTAGAAATACATAATGTCAAGAAATACTTCTAACGTTTAATTAAATAGTAATTTGGGCTTTTATTTTTTTGAATCAATTTAACCCAACGTTTTATTTTGGATCAAAATAACACATCTGCGGATGAAAATGTTAGTTAGCTGACGATAAACAGCTTGAAATGATGTGACAAACCTACATGACAGTACACGCCACAATAGCTATGTCATATAAACAAATATGTTGACTTTACATAATGACACATTAGTCAAAAAAATATTTTTATAAAATTATATAAAATATAAAATATTTTTTCTTCTGATGTGTCATTCTGTCAAGTCATTTCAAGTTTTTTATCGTCAGTTAACTAACAATTTTCATCTGCAAAGGGGTCATTTTGACCCAAAATGAAACGTTGAAGGTTAAATTTGTTCAAAAAAAGAATATGGGGCAAAATGACTATTCAGTCAAACGTTAGGGTCATTTTTTTGGCTTTATGCCTATTAGAAATTTCAAGACTTCGCACAATGAATTAAATTTTTACTAGTAAAATATTTTATCAATCTATTTCAAGTATATATTTTTTATTAAGTAGATAAATATTTACATTTTCGAGATACATGTTGAGATTTGAACTTATAAAAGATGGGACAACATGAATATTAGGGGTGAGAATTGAGTGTGAATATCTGAAAACCTTGAGATTCGAACCGACGGGGATGTAGAATAACCAAAACCTTCATTCATGGGGGCGGGGACGGGGAAGTTTTATCATCGAAGCTCAAATGGGGATAGGGACGTGGATTGCTATATCTAACCGTAACCCTATAAATAACTGTGGGGATCTCTGAAAAATATCCGCAAGCATCTCGATATTTTATAATTTTTTAAAAATATATAAAATTAACTCTCATTTACCGATATACCTACATACATATCTTATTATCAATATTCCAGTCATCAAAATATTTGTGTCTTTTGTTTAAAACTTATTAAGTTTGGGTGACCTCTATAGTAATTTACCATTTTTCTGTTAATTAAGAGTATATAATATATTTATCTCTCTATTTATGTTGTTCATGTTACGCAAAAACTTTGTTCCTCTTAATTCATATGTTTAAGTGTATTGAGTATATAACTTGTAAATTGAAATCGATCATATATTTTGGTTAGTAAAGCAATAACTTTTGTTTAACTTTTTGTGGACGTGGATTCCTCGAAACCCGTGAGGATCTGATAGATATGGGGACGAAAAAATCACCGAAACATGTAATGGGGTTTACCTGAAACCGTACTACAAGTGTTGAAGATGGAGTAGAAAATACAAAATCATCCTCGCACCGACCGATTCTCGCCCCTAATAAACATTCTTAACCATTCAATCAATTTTTGAATCTCTATTTCAAGTATAATTTTTTATTGTTAAATACATGAACTCGGAATAGAAATGAATTAGTATAATAAACTACATATGTTATAGAATAAATTGATACATGGCATAAAAATGTTGAAAAAATTAACCTACCATTAAATCAAATCAATACAATTACAAATGTATTAGCGTGTTAAAATCTATTAATGTGTAAAAAATATATAAACATAGAAACAATTTAGAAATAAGAAAGGAGAACATACCACCAAAATATTTTTTCTTAAAAAACCAGTCATTGTTAGGGATGGGCATTTTACCTGATCGGGTTGGATTTCGATTCGACTCTATCGAATTGAATTTTTTAATGAAAAAATCGAGTTCGGGTCAGGTCGGATTTTTATTAAGGGTGAGTTCGGGTCGGGTTCGGGTTTAGGGTGAAAATTATTTGACTCGAACTGACCCGAAACTAATTGTGTAATTTTTTTTAAAATTTTAGGAATATTTATAATAATACCCTTTTTATATTTTTTTTATAATTAGGTCCTTAAAATTGATTTTTATATGCAATTTAGTTCTTCAAATTATATTTTTTTACAATTAAGTCCCTTAAAAGTATTTTTTACAATTAGGTCCCTAAAATTAATTTTTTCTTTATGTCGGGTCGAGGTCGAGTTTCGTATATTTATTTTCGAATCGAATTGGATCAAATTTTTTAAAGAAAATATTTGAGTCAAATCAGATGCGGTTTTAAAATATTTATCTTCGGGTTGAGTTCGAGTAAACCAAAAACCCGACCCGACCCATATCTATCCCTAATCTTTGCGCATTATCTCACACATGTGAAAAATTCTTGATTTACACTATTCAATCTTTTTAGCTGTGATCTCATGCGCGTGAGTTCAATCTTTTAGTTGTGATCCCATGCGCGTGAGTTCAATCTTTCAAGTTAACTCTTACAAGCTTCTATGAACCATTTTTAAAATAACTTTTCGACTTAACTAGAACTAGAAAAAAAAATGAAACATAAGCTGTAGATTAATTGGTGAACCATAAAGTTTCTATGAACCATTTTTTTAATATAAATTAGGGATTTCACCAATTACATTATATCTTTCTCATAGGCGGAACATAGGGTAAGGTTTTTAGGGCGTGAGTCCCTGTCAATTTTGTATCTAATGGTAATAGAATAACTTTTTTATGAAAAATATAAAATTAGTTCTATTACCTCTTTAATCTTTTTAAAATCTTATTATAGCCCTCTCGATATTTTAAATCTCATTATGATCCCTCAAAACCTTTGTAATTTTTCATATGTTTGTTTAATTTGATAAAAAAAAATTGAGGGCCAAAAAAATCATTAAAACCTATACTTTATAGCAATAATAAAGAAGCTAGTGCTAGAGGTTGCTTTCATAATTTTGGTATAATACTTCCATAATTCATATCACTCTTCACTCACCACAAATATCATATCCCAACCCTCCTAATCTCTTCTCTCCCTCTCATATTTCCAATGCCATAATCATCCATTAAACCATGCCCAAAAAATTCAATCAACCAATGTTCCTCTCAATCTTGTTCATTCTCCTACTCATGTTTCAAGGTTCATCCTTTTCATCAGATCCCACTATAATTTCTTCCCAAAGCAAAACATATGCATGCCCTTACCCTTGTCTACCCCCACCTATCCCTTTTAACTGCCCGCCACCACCGGGGCCACCTCTGCCGCCACCATTGCCGCCATCACCACCTTTTCCACTAACTCCACCATTTCCACTAACCCCGCCATTTCCTCATATGTATGCACCTCCACCTCCTAACCCCATTTTGCCATACTTTCCATGGTACTACAAGAATCCTCCGCCACCACCAGATTATTCATCAGCAATGCCAGTTGACGTTTTCTCTAATATTATGTCTACTTCCATGATTTTCCTAGCATTATTCTCTTTCTTCTTCTAATTTGGTTGTTATTTAAGGTACATTTTTTTCTCTTATGTAATTTTTACAGCCATTAAATAAGGCTTTTTTTGTTGTCGAATATTATTCTATCTAGTTACAATTTATAATACTTTTTTTGGAAGAATACTATTTATAATACTTATGACAATAACACTGTATTGAATGTAAAATAATAATAATAATAATAATAATTTAATCGTTATTTATAATCTTTTGATGAAAATATTATTGTATATAATACAAAAATTAAAAAAAAAGGTAAAAGTAAACATAGACTGAAAATGGAAACTAATATATGATCAGTAATTCACAGTCACAATTACATACAAAATTGAACTTCTTAGTTAAATTTTAATTTGTGATATATTTCACTCCTCGGAAGATTATTATGATTTAACTTTAGCATGCTTGTATCTTCTTCGAAGATCGTACACTATGGATTTGATGATGATCAGGGTGGATGAACATCGCGAACAATTCCTTTTTAAAAAAATAATAATAATAATTAATATTTATTGTGTAAAGATAAAAAAATTACATGCTAATTTAAAAAAATAAATATTTTAAACCTCTATTCTTGGCGATGAAGAAAAATATTTTAATGCCATGGCATGGCATGGTGTGAAGTAGATGATTAACTTTCTGGAAGAATGCAATTGCCAATTTGGATCCTTTTCGGTATTCTATTCTCCAACTCAATGCTGATGCTGCCAATCACAGTGGTCACCAAAAGATTCTTTTGTTTTGGGCAATAAACCCTTAGCCAAGAATGATATGAGTTATAGTCTTTGAATGATTTACACCTCATTCGTGAGTATTACATTCAAATCAATTTTTTATTTTTTTATTTCACTTATAATTAATTTTAATTTTTATGTAAAAATAAATATAACTTAAGAATATTATATACTAATTATTGATTACTTTTATTTACTTGAATTTTTTAAAAAAAATTATAAAAAATACTTCAAAACTTCATCAAATAATATATATATAAAAACATGAAACCTAACCATGAATTGTGATGTGCTGGTTCTTCACATCATTCTTTAATTATTAGGTTAGAGCTTCGATTTTTATCTATGAGAATGTAGTAAATTTTATTGCTAGCTGTTTATCTCTTAGTGATAGTACTTATGACAGAAAAAATAATTTGTTATTAACTGTTGATATTTTGGCCCGAACCAAAAAACATGAAACCTGATATTTTATCAAAAATAAAATTTTAAAATTAATATGTAAATTTACCCAAAGATGCTTTGGCGAAGATATTAAAATTGCGAATCGGGAGTAGCCAACGCTTAGACACCATTTCTAGGCCTAGCTGTCATCGACTAACTACGGATCATTACGTGTGGAACCTAAATTCGTCGGGTAAAATACACAGGTCATTTAAAACAAATTTAGTAATAAAAAATTAATTTTTCTTCTAAAACTAACAATTTAGTTATCAAATTAAAATGTTGTGACAAACAAATTACTTTTCTTTAAAGGAAAAAATTTAGCCACTCAATTAAAATTTTATAACAATTAAGTCACTCGAAAATAAAATTTTTAAAATGAAGTATTAAAAAATTAAACACTTTCATCGAAAAAGTCTTCAACTTCATCATTATGAGTATTATCAATCGTTACACAAATTTCCAATGGAATCATCATTGTATTAGAGTTGTAATAAAATCAAAATTCGCCTTCATTTTTCTGCATCAAATATTAATAAGCATCAACTTGATGTAGAAAAACAAAATAAAATTTGAGTTTTATTGTTACTCTAATACAAGATTGATTATATTGAAAATTTGTTTGACGAATGATAATACTTAGAATGAAGAAGTTGAATACTTTTTTGTTCAATTTTTTAATACTTTATAAACATTTTTTAGTTTTTATTTTATAATTTATAATACATTTTAATTTTTAAATTAATTTTTATTTTTAATAACTTTTTGAATGTTTTATTTATTTTTATTAAGTTTGTGGATTTTTTAAAAAAAAATTGAAGAATATTTTGGTTTTTAGAGTTCTCACTTTGCTTATTTTTAAAATTATTAAGGACTAAACTGATATTTACACCAATTTATTAATCGATTTTTCATATATTCTATTTGTAAAAGTTCAACTCGAAAAACTAAATTATTTATCTAAATTTATTCAAAAACTAAATAAATCGATTAAATTAACTTGAATTTAAACAAATTATTTATCTAGTCTTAATATTTTTAAAATTTTAATAATTTTTAAATTCTTATTTTTTAGCTAAAATGTTAAATAAGTTATTGAACTTTTCAATTAAAATCAATGATTCCCCTGAACTCGGAAAATAATCAATTATGCCTTCGAAGTCTGTTGAAAAAATCAATTCAACCTCTATGCCACATCATCATCGCAACATGTACTGCCATGTCAACATTGTGGACCATCAGTCAGTACAGTGGACTGCCATGACAATATCGTTAACTGCCACATCAACATTGTAACACTGAACGTCGGTCAAAGGACAAAATTGATGCAATTGAATGATTGAAAACAAAATTGATGCAAAAAAGTATGACAACATTAATGATTTGAGTTCACTACAGGGGCAAGTTTACCCCTTTAGCTAAAAAAACCATCTTATAAAGTACTAGAATTGTAACGAACTGAATTTTCGAGTCAACAATTGGGCATTGACTCGAATTATAGACATTCATGTTGGTTTGAGTAATTGGACCCATTGAGCCAAGTTTGGGCCTTATTGGATGAGGAATTGGTTACTTGGGATAGAGTGGTGACCTTTTTGTATCAAGGGTGAAAGTTAGAGGTTTGGTGTGGCAAATATACCATTTTGTAATGGGAAAGTGGTTCGTCACTCCTTTTCTCCCTTGTCTCACGTGACTTTAAGGGGGGGACAAAGTGTGGGTGGATGATATCACTCTTTTTATCTTCACCCTTTTCTCATCATCTTTGATTTATACTTTTCTTGAAGATCATAAAGTGATTGATTTGTTTGATTTTATGGTTTAAGGTTAGTACATCTCTAACTTATACTCTTCTTGAAGATCATAAAGTGATTGCTTTGCTCGATTTTATGGTTTATGATTGCTAGTTGGTGTCTTGGTAGTTTAAAGCTTTGTTAATGGTAAATCTCAGATTAAGTGTTAATAAGGTGTAAAAAGGGTAGCAACCCACCCTAATCAACTCCCATAAGATGTAAGATTTAGTTAAAGGGTTAAAGATTACGTTTTGAGGGCTTGAGAAGTGATTTCCCGGGCCTTGGAAGCCATTTATAGGCTTCAGTGTCGGTACACGAGGAGCTCGTACCAATAACTTGTGTTTTGAATGATGAACACAGGACAAATTTAAAGGGAGTATCGGCACAGGCTCAAGCCGTATCGGTACCCCATGTTCCATTGATTTTCCAGTAGTGAAATGGTATTGGTATGCTTGGGGTGTATCGATACCAATGGAGTATCGATACACGGTCTTCGTGTATCAGTACGGGATTAACGATCAACCCCCTTCCCTAAGAAGCTGAGTATCGGTACACATAAGGTGGGTATCGATTACCAAAGAGGCGTATCAGTACTCGATGTTGGGTATCGGTACCCACTAGGCAATCTACCCGTAAATGTTAAAATGAGTTTGGAGGTTGATAATTTGAGGAATGTGGTCCAAGGGACTTCTAAGATAGTAAAATGAATTGTAAAACTGGGAAACCGAGATTTAACCCTCATGGATGAGCGTATCGTATGATAACTTGGTAAGTGATAAATCGAGGTAACCATGTTGATCAGTGTCATTGAAAGGCTTGATGTCTTCAACCGAAATTAGTGTCGATGAAGGGTGTAGAGGTTTCTTTTGAAATTAGGAAAACAAAAGCCGAAAAAGAATTTTCCAATTCACTAACAATGAATTCTTCCCTTTTTACGGGTTCAAGGGGTGACCTTACATCCCTATCTTTTCACATGCTAAGATAGAACCCTTTCTGTAGATTTTATAATAATCAACTAGAACCTATTCCTCAACAACGAGTTATTAACATTGTAAACAATTTACCTCTTTAGGTAGGTGTTTACACAATTTAGCTCACTAGGATTGGACTAAAGAATTTACAAGATATTACAAAATAAACAATGAAAAACACAATTCTCTTGATCTTTAAGCTTGAATGTCCATCCTCTTCTTCTTGGGGATGGTTTGAAGCCGTTGGGAAACTTTAAAAAAGAGCATTCAAAGCTCACATGCATATAAGTTTCAAAACTACTCAAAGAGTTTTGAAACTCTTCGAGTCGGATTTGAAGATTTGACCGTTGTAGCCCAAAGTTTCGAAACTTACTCTATAGTTTTGAAACTTGAAAACTGTCTAGAATAAGAAGTTTGAAAACTTCTGTAAAAGTGTGAAAACTTTCGCACAGAAGTCTGGAAACTCTTGTAAGAGGGAGTTTTGAAACTTCTAATAAAGTTTTGAAACTTTGTTTTAGGATTTTCAAGAATTAAGTTGTTTTGACTTTATGAAAACATTTTAAGTTGAGGAATGAGTCAAAACACTTAGAAAATATTTTTAAACATATTTTTCAAGTTTTATGGATTTTGAATTAATTTTGCAATATTTGTTCAAGTCTAAAAACATTTTTTATTGAGTTATATCAAAATAAATATCTCAACAGTCATGCCTTGGGGTATTTGCTTGATGGCTTAACGTGGTGCCACTTACCTCTTAGTGAGGTGTATGAATGCTCTAGGAGCGTGTATTATCTTATGATTGTTGTAAAGGAATCCATACGTCCTAAAGTCAGTACTATGATACTTGTATAAGGGGATGCATACTTCGGGCTGAGTGAACAAGTACATCCGACGTACCCACGAGATGAGTGATCTGAGTTCAGTTAGAAACCTATATGTGGCTATGGTGATCAAGATAAGGTAATTAACTCGAGAGGTTGGGTGAGCTCGAGTAACCTGATAAGCTGAGTGACCTTAGGTGAGGACTACTTGTGGCTAATGCGATCCAAGTATGTCAAGGTCGTATCTGTGGCTATGGTGATCTGAATATGGTCTATTTAACCCAATGGCAGCGTGAACACGAGTAACCTGATGGCTGTGTGAGCACGGGTAAAATAGGCTTCGTTGGCCATTATGTAGATGATGTATGGATTTATATATGTACGTTGTGTGGATGCTATAGATAATAGCTTATGAATGCATTAACTCAATGGGCTGAGTGAGCTCGAGTAACTCGATGGGTTGAGTGAGCTCGAGTGGCTCGATAGGCTATGTGGCCTCGAGTATGGCAAAGCTTTTTGAAATATGTAAGATTTCTCGTAGACTTGTTGATGCCTTGAGATAGGTGATCTAAAAACTCTAGCTAGTGTAGGCTAGATGATAACTCATAGATAGTGAAACTTTATCTATGCTCTCTAAACTATATTTATCTTGCATGCTTATTTTATGATAATCACGATTTATGGTAGACTAGGAATATACCACTGAGCTTTGTAAGCTTAGTGCTCGGAATCGTTGTTTTCGTTCGTAGGTTTGTAGGTTGATCGTGATGGAAGAGCACTTCGAGAAGGGATTTCCCAACACCGCTCCACTTCAAAGTACAATGCTTAGTATTTAGTTTTGGGCTCATGTATTCATAAGACCTTACGAGTTATTGAGTCTTTAAAGTCTATTAAAATGTTATTTTGATTTAAGATGTTTTAACTTGGAGCTCATGTTTTGTAAACTTATTTGTAATGCTTATTTAATTACGTGGATGTATAGATGATTTGATAGTTTGAAAATGGCTAAACTTATGGTTTTTAATTAAAATTTTAATGGGTCCGTTTTGGGTGACCCAAATGTAGTACTTTGAATCTAAATTCGGACCGGGGTGTTACAAGAATTGTGGTATTAAATTTCACTTTATATTACTAAATTGAATAAATTAATATTTTGTTTTAATTATTTTTCTATTTTAAAAAGTAATATGAAAAAGCTAAAAGATACATTAAATCATTTTGGGTTAAGATTAAGTTTCTCTTTCAAAATGTGCCTGATTTGAGGGAAGTTGTTCAATCAACTAATTACATCTTCCTAAAGAGACAAGACACCATATGAGTTATGGAAGGAAATAAAACCTTCCTACCACTACATAAAAATGTAGGGGTGTCTTGCAAAGGTAATATTCCTATTACCGAAGTAAATGAAAATGAGTGAGCTATATTTTCATTAACTATGTAGAACTTAGTAAAGGATATCAATCTCTTGCGTACAAATAGATTCACAAGAATGTGATAATGAAATCAAAGAATGACTCATTCTTTGAAAGAATAACTTTATATATAGGGAAGTTGATTCAAGTTCAAAAAAACAAACCTTGGAGACTATCAATGGAAAATAGTTCATACGTTCAACAAAAGGCTGAAACTAATATATTGTCATGATGACAAATAAAGTGTGACAAATGTGTATATGTCAAAACTATAGATATTGGATATGTCATTCTATGTTTATATGTTGATGACATACTCATTGTTGGAAGCAACAATGAAATGGTAAAATGTACCAAAGACATGTTAAATTCAAGATTTGACATGAAGGATATGGGACCAGCCTATACACGATTTTGGGCATCCAAATCAAATGATCAAATGAAGGTCTTATATTAACTCAGTCACACTATGAGGACAAGATTCTTGAGAAATTTGGCAATGATAATTCTGGCATAGCCAAAACTCCTATAGACACTGTTGAGTGTATAAAAGTTCTATATTTTACCCCTCATTTACCCATATTTCTACTGTATTCAATCATATTTCATTGCATTTAGGATAGATTTCTTCATACACATCACAATTAGATAAAATGTCACAATTGCTACTGATTTTGGTCACTTTTGCAGGTATCTGTTGTGGCAGACTCAGGGCAGCAAAGGAGCAGAGCTGGATCACAGGACTGGAGTCGAGGAGCCAACGTTATCGTGGCCACTACCGTGGCAGCCATGACGACAACATTGGTGAGGTGGAAGAGTGAAGTGGAGCTCGACAGATAGAAGATTTCAAGCCGGTCTGTCGTGAACCACTCCTATATTTTTCTGAGCCCTGAGGCAGAATGAAGGCCAAGCCCAAAGTCCAAGGAAGAAACCCAAAGCAAGAAAAGAGGACGAATTAAAGGCATCTACTCAGAAGATTTAATCTTTAATAGAGTTGTACTTTAGTTTAAACTTGTATTCTTGCCATATTAGAAAACTTGGACCCAAGGCCTATATAAAGGCATGTAATTCGACCTAGGGAAGGATATCTCATTCCTGGCCATCTTCCCCAAAACCCTTGTCATTTTCCCTTCTCCATCATGTTCTAAATTCCCCCTAGGGCTAAGGGTTGATTCTGTAAAGTAGTTGCAAAGATTGAACTGTTTTAGGAATTTTCTGTTCAAGCAATAAAAACTTCAAGTTTATTTATTCTGGTTTTCATATCTCGCAAGAGTATCAGGAGAGCATTGTGAGGTTATCCATTTGTTTGATATCGGGAGAGTCAAGCATACGAACGAAATAAATACGCGTTTTCCAGTTTATGGTTAAACCATCTCGGCTTAGGGATAAGTACGAGGTTAAGTGGCTAAGGAAGAATTCGACAACATTGGTGTTCACCCTTTGATTTACGCCGGGAGGTATCGTCTAAGAAGTTTTCATCAACAGCACTTGGTCCTAGGGATAGGACAAGTCATAGTAAGGATTCTTGCCAAGCTTGAAGTACAGAGTTGTGTGATCGCTACCGCGACATCAACAAACTTCTGCCGCGACAGGTGCTACCGCGACAGGGATGACGACAGAACAGAAGTTCTCTTACAGTGCAACACCTGCACTACTAAGCAAATCAATACCGACCTATTTCTTAAACATGATTCTTTTATCTTTTACTTTACTTGTTTCCCAAGATTACTTTACAATCAATTTACTCTTTTCTCTCTCTTGTGCAACAATTTTAGGATAAAGTTATTTCCAGTCCCTGTGGAGACGATATCTAATACTCCAAGTATCACTTTACTACTTGCGTCGTGTACACTTGCACTATTTGTGATAGGACTCTTTTACACGCAACAAGTTTTTAGCACCGTTGCCGGGGACTGGCAACATATCTTTACCCTTACTCTTACTGCACTTTTCCTTTTTATTTTTCTGTTTTTAGTGGTATTATTTACCCTGTGCTTTTCACAAGGTTTTCTGTTTGCTTATGCGCAGATCTAGACGAGGCAAAGAACCTGAGTACGAACTAGATCCCGAAATCGGACGCACGTACCAACTCAGGAACCGAGTCCGACTCTTGATAGCAAGAAACGACTATCTTGAGGAACATCTAGAAGCAATGGTGAACGGAAGGCTTAACAACGGGGTAGATGATGACCAGAGGGTTGCTGAAGATCCTCCCCAAGATGTCCGGAATGAACGGCCTGCTGCCGCTGCCGCACGGTAGTCCTGCCGCGACTACATGGTCAATGACCATGTTGAACTGGAAACCACATTGCCAGACGTGGAAGCTGAGAACTTCGAGCTGAAACTTGTTATGTTCAACATGATAAATTCTCCTGGCCAGTTTAGTGGTGCTGCAACTGAGGATGCCCGGGAACATCTCAAAACGTTCCAAGAAATCTGTGGATTGTTTAGATTGCCAGGAATCAATCTGGAAGTACTGAGGCTCTGGTTATTTCCTCATTCACTGAGAGACAGAGCTAAAACTTGGTGGAATAAACTAACGTCGGGTTTAATAAGAAACTTGGGCAGATCTCTCTCGTGAATTCTTATCTCGTTTTAATCCTTCTCATTTATCTGAAAGATTGCGTAACAAAATTGCTACTTTTCAACATGAGGATGACGAACCAATGCACGAGGCATGGGATAGATTTACAACTCTTCTTCGGAACTGCCCAATGCATGGATTTCCCGAGTCGAATCAGGTCGTCAAATTCTACAACGCTGCCAATGCACATACTCGTCTGAGAATAGATTCAGCAGCAAATGGGCTAATACTGGACAAGGAACCAGACGAAGCAATGATAGTGTTGAAGAACTTAGCGAAAAACGATGAGCAGTTTCCTACAGCTAGGAGAGGGGGAAAACGAGGGATATCTGTGAAAGATTATGAAGCTGACAATTCGATGAAATCACAGGTTGTGTACCTCACAAAAGTAGTGGAAAATCTGCAGCGGAAAGATTCCAAAGCCGGATATTCTGCAGAAGAGGTGTGTGAAACCTGTAATGGGAATCACAGTTTAGAAGACTGTCCTAGAGCAATCCGATCAATGCATTGAATCCTCAAATGCAGAACAACCAAAACCAAGTGGCACCCAGAATCCTGTCGCGACAGCAGCAACCGCAACAGCTGCCGGCAACCGCACCTAGCATACTGAAGCAGACATTGGCAACATTTATGTCACAGACAAGAGCTTACATGGCGAACATGGATCACTTTGTCAAGAAAACGGAGTCATTCATGGATAAGACAGAGATGAGAATGACAAACCATGAGGCTACCCTGAAATCGCTGGAGACACAGATGGGCCAGGTTTCCCAACATATCAAGCCAAGGCAAAACGGAGGATTCCCTAGTGATACTGAGGTCACTAGAAAACCTACACATGTGCAGTGTAAAGCAATCACAACTAGGAGTGGGAAATAGTTACAAGGGCCGGAGATGAAGAGCATACCAAGTAAGGAACCGACTTTAGATTTACCTGTCGTGAACACTGCCCCGGTAGAGGAAGAACAACCCGCTGTCGACACACATGTCGTGATAGTAGAAGGGACAGAGGAGAAAATAGAGGATGCTGAAGAACCTAAACCTCTTCAGATTCGAATACCATGTGAAGGACGTCTTGAAGATTATCGTCCTCCACCTCCTTTTCCACAGCGGTTACAAAAACAAAAACAGGAGTACCAGCTCAAAAAGATTTATGATATTTTTAAGCAGGTGCACATTAATATATCACTATTAGAGGTCATCAAGCAGATGTCCGGTTATGCGAAATTTCTCAAGGATGCCATGTCAAAAAGGTCCAGACTTGGGGAATTTGAAACGGTAAAAATGATAGAAGGATGCATGACTATCTTGCACAGGCATCCACCCCAGAAGAAGAAGGATCCTGGGAGCTTCATCATATCGTGCATAATTGGCGACAAATTCGTGGGTAAGGCACTTTGTGATCTTGGTTCTAGCATAAATCTAATGCCCAAATCTATGTTTCAGAAATTAGGTATTGGACGAGCACGGCCCACGATAGTCATGCTGCAGTTGGCAGACCGCTCTTACGTACAACCAGAAGGGAAGACCGAAGATATTCTGGTAAGAGTGGATAAATTTATTTTCCCTACTGACTTTCTTGTTTTAGACTGTGAAGCAGATGAAAACGCACCAATCATCTTGGGGCGACCCTTCCTAGCCACAGGCAAAACTTTGATCGATGTGGAGAAAGGAGAACTGACCATGAGAGTGAATGATTAAGAAATCAAACTCAATGTTCTCCAATCAATTAAACATGTCGATGCAGAAGAAGAGTGCAAGGCAATCTCTGAAGTAATCCTTGGCCAACCCTGCATCAGGTCAAGCTGCCATGACAGAAAGATTGGTCACTGCCACAACAGTCACCTAGAAGACTGTCACGGCAGCAACGACGACAGTGACTCCTCCAATTCAGAAATATCCGACATTAAAGGTCCTGATGAGGTAAATTGGATAGGCAATCGTCCAGGTAAGTTCTTCGAGCATCTTAATTATACCTCGAATGAACATATAATCCAGAAGCCTTCGATTGAAAAGCCACCTGTTCTAGATCTTAAGCCCCTGCCAGGGCAGCTTAAATATGTTTTTCTTGGCTTAAATGATATGTTTCCCGTAATCATCTCTTCCAAGTTAATGTAGAAACAGGAGCAGCAGCTAATCAGAATGCTACAGCAGCATAAGAAGGCCATTGAATGGACTATAGCTGATATCCAAGGCATCAGTCCGGCATTATGTATGCACAAGATTCTCTTGGAGGATGATCATAAGCTGACTATTGATGCCCAGAGAGGTTTGAACGAGGCTATGCGAGAAGTGGTGAGAAAAGAGATTATCAAATGGCTTGACATCGGAATCATATACGCCATCTCGGATAGCAAGTGGGTGAGCCCGGTGCAGTGTGTGCCCAAAAAGGGAGGCATAACCGTGGTAACCAACGAAGAAAACGAGCTAATCCCAACCAGGACTGTGACCGGTTGGAGGGTTTGTATGGATTACCGGAAGCTTAACAAAGCTACCCGGAAAGATCATTTCCCCTTACCCTTTATTGATCAAATGCTTGATAGATTAGAGGGGAAACCTTACTATTGTTTTCTTGATGGTTACTCAGATTATAATCAGATAGCAATTGCACCGGAGGACAATGAGAAAACTACCTTCACATGCCCGTACGACACCTATACTTTTTGGAGAATGCCATTTGGGCTCTGCAATGCACCAGCAACCTTCCAAAGGTGCATGATGGCAATATTCTCCGACATGGTGGAGGATTTCCTAGAGATTTTCATGGACGACTTTTCCGTCTTTGGAGACAGTTTTGAAGGTTGTTTAGGCAACTTACAAAAGGTTCTTGAAAGATGTGAAGAGGCGAACTTGGTTCTGAACTGGGAAAAATGTCACTTCATGGTGGATGAAGGGATAGTACTAGGCCACAAAGTGAGATGCCGCGGCATAGAGGTGAATAAAGCCAAAATAGAAGTCATCGAAAAGCTGCCGCCACCCACCACAGTCAAGGGGATTCGAAGTTTCTTAGGGCATGTCGGGTTTTATCGACGATTTATTGCAAATTTCTCGAAGATTACCAAACCCTTATGCTACCTACTGGAGCAGAATCGTCCCTTTGATTTTAATACTGAATATAGTGAGGCATTCAGAATTTTGAAGGAGAAGCTGGTAACAGCCCCGATCGTACAACCACCAGACTGGAGTTTGCCATTTGAGATAATGTGTGATGCCAGTGACTATGCTGTCGGGGTAGCACTAGGGCAGAGGAAGGATAAGCTCTTCCATGTGATTTACTATGCCAACAAAACACTGAATTATGCCCAAGTCAACTACACCATGAAAGAGAAGGAACTGTTAGCAGTGGTGTTCTTAATCGACAAGTTCCGTCCGTACATACTTGGAACAAAGGTGGTGGTCCATACAGACTATTCAGCACTAAAGTACCTATTCACGAAAAAGGATGCAAAACCGAGATTGATACGTTGGATTCTGTTGTTGCAAGAATTTGACATTGATATCAAGGATAAAAAGGGAACAGAGAACCAAGTAGCAGACCACTTGTCAAGACTGGAGACGGAAAGGAGTCGATCCACAGACAGAACCAATATATTGGAGACCTTCCCAGATGAGCAGTTGTTCGCTGCCACCAGCACTGCCGCGACAGCCATGGCAGCAGGTAAGCTTTCTGAAACCCGTTGGTACGCTGATTTTGTTAATTACATTGTTAGTGGGGTACTACCTCCTGAGCTTAATTACCAAGCAAGGAAGAGGTTCCAAAATGATGCAAAACATTATTATTGGGACGAACCTCTTCTTTTCAAACACTGTGCAGATCAAATTATCAGGAGATGCGTACCACAGGAAGAACATGAAGCTGTGCTTCACCACTGCCATGCCTCCCCATATGGAGGACACTTAGGTGGAAACAAAACCGCTGCCAAGGTTCTGCAATCTGATCTCTATTGGCCCACATTGTTCAAGGATGCACAAGCTTTTTACAAGGGCTGTGACAAATGCCAAAGGACTGGGAACATATCAAGAAGGCATGAGATGCCACTGCAGAACATATTAGAGGTCAAAATCTTTGATGTTTGGGGAATCGACTTCGTGGGACCATTCCCAGCATCATGCGGGAACTTATACATCCCACTGGCAGTGGATTATGTGTCAAAGTGGGTAGAAGCGATCGCCACTCAAAAGAACGACGCAAAAATAGTTCAAAGATTTCTTCACAAGAACATCTTCTCCAGATTTGGCATCCCAAGGGCGATAATTAGTGATTTGGGGAGACACTTCGATAACAGGGTAATTGTTGCTGCCTTGAGAAAATACGGAGTAAAGCACCGGATTGCAACATCATATCACCCTTAGACCAATGGGCAAGCTGAGATATCCAACAGAGAAGTAAAGAACATACTTGAGAAGATGGTTAAACCCACTCGAAAGGATTGGTCTCTACATCTCAATGACGCACTATGGGCTTATAGAACAGCGTTCAAAACACCGTTGGGGATGTCACCCTATAGACTCATCTATGGGAAAACCTGTCATTTACCTGTTGAGATAGAATACAGAGCTTACTGGGCTATCAAAGCAGTAAATATGGACTGGGATAAGGCAGGGCAGAAAAGGCTACTAGACTTGAATGAAATTGAGGAAATTCGAGCAATGGCCTACGACAATGCCAAGATCTACAAGGACAAAACCAAGAAGTGGCACGACAGGAAGCTGCTGCCACGACAGTTCTGCCTAGGGCAGCGGGTGTTGTTGTTCAACTCTAGGTTGAAGCTTTTCCCAAGAAAGCTTAAATCTAGGTGGTTTGGTCCTTTCCAGGTTGTCCAAGTTTTCCCCCATGGTGCCATTACAATCAAATCCCTAAAGAACGGGCACCAGTTCAAGGTCAATGGATAGAGACTCAAGCATTATCAGGGGACTGAAGCCCCGAGGATGCAGGAAGTAGTTACTTTAGGAGATGTCCCTCAAGGTATCCCTAATTTAACTTAGTTTTTATTTTATTTTATTTTAATTATTTATTAGGAATTAAGATTTATTTATTTATTTATTTTAGAAATCAAGATTTTTAATTTAGTTTATTTGTTTAATTATTTTTAGGAAACAAAGGAAGCAAAGCAAAGAGAAGGAATGAACCAGCCCACCACATTCACAACAGCCCAAAAAGCCCAACAGACTAGTCTGTCGTCACAACCTGTCACCAGCTGTCGCGACAGATGCAAAGAAGACAGCCTGTCACGGAGCTGTCGCGACAGACACGCAAACGCGCGACAGACGCGTCAAAAACCGCGTAACAGCTGGCCCTGTTATTCGCGCCTGCCGTTACAGACCCAACGAGCAGAAAATCCCCGTTCTATATAAACCCCCACTCACTATTCATTTTTCATCTCATTCTCATTCTCTCAACCTGCTTTCTCTATTTTAGATCTCAAAAATTTTCTTCTCATTTTTCTACAGTCCTTGCAAATGGCTAGCGGACAAACCCACCGCAGCGCTGCCTCCACTTCTGCCACAACAATATCAACCCCGAGTAACAATGCCATTCTCAACCGTTTCGCCTCCATCGAATCTGCCACGAGGTACTATAGTTCCTTCCAAAAGAGGGACATGTGGGAGGAACGGAGGTTCATCTACACACAATCAACGGGAGATCTAGGGATAGAGAGCTTCATAGCCAAGAAAATTTAGGCCCTCAAATGGCAACAATTTGTTGCCCAACCCGAGGAGATGAACATAACCCTCGTCTTAGAGTTACGCTACCGTCGACAACAAGGATACCAAGATAATAACCGTGCGAGGAAAGCAACTCTCTCTCGAGCCTGCGTTCATCAACACACTATACGGACTGTACGTGAGCAAGAAGAAGGACTCCCACAGAAAGTTCGTAAATAGTCTGTCGTCGGCAGACTATGACGCTATCATGGCAGAGGTCACTGAAGAAGGGACGGAGTGGAACGACGACCCTAAACACCGATGGACCGTGAGGAGAACCTAGCTGACTCCACAAGCCAAATTGTGGAATCACTTTGTCAAGAAGCGCATCATGCCATCCTCCCACAACAGCACTGTCGATAGACCAAGGTTAGCCCTTGTTCATTCTATTTTAAACGAGAGGCAAATTAATGTCGGACGCTACATCCGGGATGGGATCCTTGAGTGTGCCCTCCGACCGTCGGGTCCCCTCGTCTTCCCCTACCTCATCACCACCATCTACCGGGGCCACAATGTATCGGAAATTGAGGAAGATGTCAAGGTCCAAGGAAAGGGGTGGACGCAGCGAAATATTTACAAAATGATGGAGTTGAAGGCTGCCACCCCTCTGTCATACATCAACCCATCTGCCACGACATGTAACCCCCTTAGCCCGGTCTAGACGGTTGACCCGAACTACGAAGATTACACGGGAAAAACCAAAGTCAACCTTGATTAACGACCCTTTTTTATTTTTAAACTTCTCTAGATACGCATTAAACCTATGTGAAAGCCCAAGAACTTTGGAAGAGAAAAACACAGCGACCGGAAACGTTTAAGGACTCAATTGCAAGAAATACACTTTTAGGGACCAAAATGTAAATTTTGAAAAATAAAAGAACTTTCAAGAGTTTAATTTTACCAAACCTCAATTAATCATATTACAAGCCTTTCTGCCAAATTTCAGCTTAAAAAGACATCTCAAGCTCAAGAAATTAAAATTACAACTTTCAGAACTAAAATGTAAAGCATGCAAATCTGTCCAACGGTCACCCGTTTCGAAACACTGACACCCGTATAGAAACACCCGTGTCGTATGCCCGTATCGAAACGGGGTTGACCGTTTCGATACGCGGGTATGTTCCGAAACTAGTTCAGAAACGGACACCTCCAGTAGCCAAAGTGTTTCGAAACACCTCTAGCCGTTCCGAAACGCCCAGGCCATTTCATGCACCCGTTTCGAAACAGCCAAGGGTGTTTCGATACACCCTGCCCAGAAACAGCAGAAAATTTTGGTTTTACACATCCAAACACCATCAAACATACTTTAAACCATTCCTCAACATATCAACAACATGCCAAGCATCATAACTACCAAATTACGTCAAAGACTAGATACACTACAAACATTAAGCACACCTACTCATTCAACACATCCAACACAAGATCTTGCTTTTAATCAAAGAGTATAGCATATCAACTTATGAAGAAGATGATTCAAATATGGAAAAGCGATCAACAACAAGGATCAAACCATAAATTGAACATGGTCAACATACACAATCTCATTACACATCAATATAAAAGACTCTCCCCCCATTCCCTTTATTATCTATAGCTATAAACCAAGACATACTTCTCAAGTGGAGCTCTTCTTGAATCCCTTGCTTCTTGCTGTCCCAACTTCAAATATCTGCATTGATGGACAAAAAGGAGCATAAGCACATAATGCTTAGTGAGGAATGCTCAAAACCAATACACCATCAATGCAACGAATCATAAAACCTTCTTTAAATGTAGTTACAATTCAATAAACCAAAGCATTGTTTGAAAACTTCCTTTGAAACAACATTGCTTTAAATCATGCATTGCTCAACATGAAAACCAACCTTTAACTTTGAAATGCTAAACAACTCACCCTAACCCACATTCTTGCAAATACTATCATTTAAACCTTTCCATGCATGATCACTTCATGCAAAGTTTAACTCAATTTCCTTGGAAATCACTTCCACTTCACACCACAATTTTCTCATGCTTGATGATCATTTCAAAGCAAAATACCCTTTTAAAAACCAATTGTTCCTTCTAACTATCTCATGCATTCGACAAATGCAAAACACATGAACTACAAAAGCAACATTTGCATTACATGCCCTTTTAAAACAAGCCTTCACAAGACTTCAGTGCACTTATGAGATTCTATGCACATATGCACCATTCACAATAGAAGATATACATTTGCTCATGCTTAACAAGTATCACATGCATTCTTGCATCATTTACATATTTCCCATGCAACCTTGCATCATTTTCAAGCATCTCTCACTTCATAACATTCAATTACATTATATTGGCTTTCAAGTGATAGTTCACAAACCATTTCAACACAAGACACAATCGGATACGTGGATTACAAGCGTTGTCCCACACGCTTCATACACACTACTGGCTTACAAGGTGGAGTTTATCGGTACAATCACAACCCCTCAACACCCGTGATGGAGTTTAACGGTACAATCACAACCCCTCAACATCACTCATCGGTAGTTGTATAACCCACTAACGAGAGTACGAGACACATAACACAAGATCCACACACGAACTTTTAACCACCGTTGTAACCTTAACAAGATCCACACACGGACTTTTAACCACCGTTGTGACCTTAGCAAAATCCACACACGGACTTTTAACCACCATTGTGACCTTAACAAGATCCACACACGGACTTTTAACCACCGTTGTGACCTTAACAAGATCCACACACGGACTTTTAACCACCGTTGTGATCTTACCTCTCTCGTTAGGATACTTGGATGAAGTTTACGGTACAATCACAACCCCTCAACATCCAAGTCGACTTTACTTACGGTGCACCCAATCCTATAGCCGGCTAACTATATCCGATTCAAGTACTTTAAAAACCAATTCATCACTTGCCAATATACATCAAATACCATCATCAACTCACTGTTTTAAAGCATTAATCAAAGCCATTAAACACCATGCATCATTACCAATTTAACAACATGCCAAAACAAGGATCTCTTACCTTGAGCATCCTTCAACACATGGCTTTCAAAACCAGCATTAACCATGCTAAAACATGCTTTCAAAACAGAATTTAAACATGCAATTTATAACCAATGCATCAAACCACTTCATAGCACATCCAAGGGAGTTTTTCTGAAAACTTACTCTCGAGCTTAGTTAAGTTGTTTAGACTTAAACTAAGCTCCCAAAACCTCCAAATAATCGTTTCAAAGCTGAAAACCCAACTCCACTCACCGATTACGTTTCGCACGCTTGCCGAAACACCAATCAAGCCTCCGGATCAACTTCAATAGTGTCCAAAGATGTCTCCCTTGTTTTAAACAC
Organism: Hibiscus trionum; assembly: GCA_030270665.1. NCBI lineage: Eukaryota > Viridiplantae > Streptophyta > Magnoliopsida > Malvales > Malvaceae > Hibiscus > Hibiscus trionum. The sequence goes on along the minus strand of BSYR01000025.1, from coordinate 1,850,830 downwards.
ATCAAAGCAGAGGATTAATGCATCATCATGCATTAAAATCTCCAGCCATCACACCTAAACTCGCTGATCTACCCAAAACCAACATTTTGGCTACCAAACACAACCAAAATCACCTCCAAACTCTTCCAAAAATTAACCCAGCCAAGATCCATCACTTCTAACAATTTCTAAACATTAATCAACATCAAAAATACACCTTAACTCGACCTTATACCTCCAGCTATAACATAACACCAAAAACACCTCAAAAACCACCATTTTCATAAGCAAAAACTTAGGAAATTCAACCTATTCGGGATTGCATTGATAAAACATCATTTCAACATCATTAGACATCCAAAATACATTAAAGAATCATCTCAAAACAGAGCCCAATCAATCACAACGAAATTCTTCAAGATTTCTTCCAAATCTTGAGTTTTAAGCCAAAATCAAGTTTCTAACATTAAAACCATTTACAAAACTTAAATTAAGGATTCACAACTTGGGAATTTCAGTAAAGAACTGAGTATTTATAGGAGAAGAACAATCTTACCTCTAAATGGTGATTTCTGCTTGATTTCAGCCAATTTCCTTGAAAATCAATGAGGAAATCAAAAGGATTTGATGCAAGATTGATTGGGAACTAATTGATGATAGAAATCTTATCAATTGAAGTGAAGATCAATGCAAAAGCTTCTGGAGAAATAGTGTTTGGATGATGGAATTTTGAGAGAAAAAGGAATGAGAAAAATTTAGAAAAAGGTAGTTATGAAATTCCAAAAAGTAGTTTCCCTTTTTATTTAATTAATTAAAACATTAATTAATTCACCCAAATTAAGGAAAAATCTGGAGAAATCATTTTTGGGTGAATTAGCTCCTTAAAGATTCAAAGTTTCAATCCTTACAAAACAGTCACCACTAAACTTTTCAAAAATCACATTTTAGTCACTACACCGAAATGTAGTATTTCCAAACCTTATTTTGCAAAATTGATTTCACCACTCTCTTATATATATTAAAAGAGGATTTTTAAGTATTTTTCCATATTTTTAAAGCATCCTGAACTAGGCTTTCCCGAAAACCTCTTTTTATATTCGAACCGTTTCTCAGACCGGTTGGTTCAGACCCTAAACTTCTAAGCCCAAATTTGGGGTGTTACAACTCTCCCCCTCTTAGGAAATTTCATCCTCGAAATTTCAACCTACGAAGAGAGCACGACACCAAACTTCCCAAAGCAACACACAAAGTAACACAAAAGACTTAACCAACACTGAAACATCCTCAACCCAAAACACCACGATACCAACACATACTCAAATCAAACTCACACTATACCCAAATCCAACACCACTACTTACGGTTCAAGACTTCCAGAACACTCGATTATTAACCTCATATTAACTTTTCACTCTTTCGAACTGTGCATAGCCCCAACAACCCGACGAACTCTCAAATCTTTACAACATACTCCGCCTTATCTCATAACTCCCTCAACAAAACTCGCACATTCGGTGACACCAGCCCATCCATTTTTCAGCCACCATGTGACCCACCACCTTCGCTGCTCCTAAAACCCCTTACAAAACCGCTCAACTCCTTTCAAGGATTACCACAACAAGTAAAAATTTCTTAAGCAACAACTGCTTACTCAAACTTCTCAATATATTGATAACATCCCTTCACATCCGCCACTATCACTACCATAACAACTCATCAAAACTACCCACACAACATTCGAAACCCATGCCACAACCTTAACTCCACCAGCTGTTCCACTTACCTCTAGCAGACTTAAGAAAGATTTACTTATATTCAATAAACAAACCAACAATGGCCCTTGAACTTACATTGCCTTTCCACTTCAATCTTTGACCATAATACTATCCTTACCTGGATACCACCCATTCCATAAAAACATATTAAGATTACAAAACCTCTACTCATCCCAAGCCAAACCTTATCCACAGCTCTCAATACAACCTCCTCACAACTCCTCTAAGGTTGCTACGAACCTTCACCTATATAAACAACCCTCCTATTGCAACATCAACGCCAAGACGCCTCAACACTCCGGAAACACATACACTAGCCTACAACATCATTTAACACAAAGAAACGACCACACCTATTAGCTATTCACAACCACCTCGAACGATTCTAACTTCAACCGGTAATCTCCTCACCACCACACCGCTAACCTCTTTAAGCACCAAAACACCTTTCTTCCGCCAACATGCTAGATCGCACTCACTACTACCGACAACTTGCCTACCACTTTCCACCACTTCTAGCATCCACCTAACACCAAAACAACACTTAAAAAACCCACCATCCAACCTAATCCTACCACAACACCAACAGACCCAACTAGCTATTAGCAAGTGTGAACGTTCATATGCATGGTCACCAATATGCCCTATCAATGCCTGTGTACATGTATGCAAAACCTCTAATGTCATGTCGCATGTATGCATATACCAACATATATATATATATATATATATATATATATATATATATATATATATATATATATATATATATATATATATCACATGGTTTTAACTGTGCATGTATGTTGGTTCACACTTACCAATAACATCCCCAGAATCCGCCTAAGAACAACCTCTTTACCTCACTTCTAACTTGTCCAGCTCTACTACTCTAACAATCTGCTAGCCACAAAATACTCCATTAATACCCTCTTCACACTAAAGTTGTTTTCAAAACAACACCGGCTACTACCCCAACTTGCTAGCTATAAGACCTTACTCACGACACAAGGGAAAACCAAACCGGAACCCACAAAGATAACTAGGGCAAAGATTACTTACAAAAGTTACTTGCAATCACCTCATTGCCCCGGAGCTCCAACAGACAAACTCTCTTCCCCGAAGAACCGTTATTCTCTGAACGTACCGCCGCAACATCAACCAATACTTTAAAGTCATCACCGTCACCCTGTAGTAAAGAACCCTGACTACCACGAGTTAACTCCAAACAATTCCGCCTCAAATGTCCAACGGACCCACAATTCCAACAAGATCCATCCCCTAAACACCTCACACCTTTACGCCTTTCTTGCCACCTCTGAACTCTGTCTCGGCCGTGCTCACGACCCTTATGAGACCCTTCTGCACCCACTGAAGCTGATCTCACCACTTGAGGACAATTCCGCTTCACATGCTCCAAAGAACCACAGTTCTAACAAACTCTCACACCCCAACAAACTCCAACGTGACACCTTCTACAACGGTCACACATCGGCAACCGAACCACCACTCCTTGATCATGTAGCACTTGACTCACATCAGCACTACCACCTAAACTTTGATTCAAGCAAACCCTTCTGTCACGTAGCTTCTTACGCTGACCACTCTCGAGGTTAGTACCCACAGCTCTTTTGCTTATACTTATCTCACCAGCAAAATCTGAAGCCATATCCCTGCGTTGCTTCACCCCTGAGAACTTCTCTCCAAGGTATCTTTCATTAAAGGTAGACACAAAGAACTCCCAATCTATATCGTGGATATTCGTTGCCACCGCCACAGATTTCCACCAAGCACAAGCATCCTCCAACATTAACGAGACAACACTTCCCAGCTTACAGGCGTGGTCACACCCTTCCTGATCCAAAATCGGAATTACACTGGCTAACCAAGCCTCGAATGCCTCAGGTGTCGAACCATGATACTCCGCAGCTCCCAAATCATATAAACGTTGTTTTGAAAAACTCGCATGTCCCACAGTCGGCACGTCTACAGGCCTCACTTTCACCATGGCCTGAGATGTTCCCGAAACCTCTTGAACCACAGGTGATGAATCCTTCATCACAGAACCAGCTTTCTCATTCTGCCTTACTACCTCAACTCCAGGCACTGTCGACCGAAGCGGTACACTCCCACCAAAAAGTGAATTCCACCCCTTAACAACCTGCTCTAAAGCAGCAACCATCGTACTCAACTGCCATTCTCTCATCGATCCCATTGTGATATTATTAACAAAGCAATGATAACAAAACAAACAAAACGATCAGGCCAGCTTCAAGCAAGGATTCAAGACTCCAACTCTAACATAACACAATAGCTATAATAATAAGGCAATGGGTATCCCGAATTCTCCCCTTTTACATGACATAACAATCAATAAAAACATTGATATCACAAACATCAAGCATATCAATCAACAAACTTCAATCATGCTCTCATCAAACAACATTCACCCTCAACAGCATAATATCAACTTATCATCCCCATCACATTTTCATTACTCAGAAAATCAACTCACAACACCAGCATATCACCAATACATGTTCACACTAGCTCACAGAAGATTCATAACCAAAAAGCATGATAAAAACATTAACAACTCGCTCAAAGACATATTTTTCAACCAACTTTCAACCATACATCCGAATAAACATCCAACACTTACCATAGCAACTTACCATCGCCCCATAAATTCGCAACTTAGCTCTGATACCAACAAATGTAACCCCCTTAGCCCGGTCTAGACGGTTGACCCGAACTACGAAGATTACACGGGGAAAACCAAAGTCAACCCGAAAGTCAACCTTGATTAACGACCCTTTTTTTATTTTTAAACTTCTCTAGATACGCATTAAACCTATGTGAAAGCCCAATAACCTTGGAAGAGAAAAACACAACGATCGGAAACGTTTAAGGACTCAATTGCAAGAAATACACTTTTAGGGACCAAAATGTAAATTTTGAAAAATAAAAGGACTTTAAAGATTTTAATTTTACCAAACCTCAATTAATCATATTAAAAGCCTCTCTACCAAATTTCATCTTAAAAAGACATCTCAAGCTCAAGCAATTGCATTTACAACTTTCAGGACTAAAATGTAAAGCATGCAAATCGGTCCAACGGTCACCCGTTTCGAAACATTGACACCCGTATAGAAACACCCGTGTCGTACGCCCGTATCGAAATGGGGTTGACCGTTTCGATACGCGGGTATGTTCCGAAACTAGTTCAGAAACGGACACCTCTAGTAGCCAAAGTGTTTTGAAACACCTCTAGCCGTTCCGAAACGCCCAGGCCATTTCATGCACCCGTTTCGAAACAGCCAAGGGTGTTTCGATACACCCTGCCCAGAAACAGCAGAAAATTCTGGTTTTACACATCCAAACACCATCAAACATACTTTAAACCATTCCTCAACATATCAACAACATGCCAAGCATCATAACTACCAAATTACGTCAAAGACTAGATACACTACAAACATTAAGCACACCTACTCATTCAACACATCCAACACATGATCTTGCTTTTAATCAAAGAGTATAGCATATCAACTTATGAAAAAGATGATTCAAATATGGCAAAGCGATCAACAACAAGGTTCAAACCATAAACCGAGCATGGTCAACATACACAATCTCATTACACATCAATATAAAAAACTCTCCCCCCATTGCCTTTATTATCTATAGCTATAAACCAAGACATACTTCTCAAGTGTAGCTCTTCTTGAATCCCTTGCTTCTTGTTGTCCCAACTTCAAATATCTACATTGATGGACAAAAAGGAGCGTAAGCACATAATGCTTAGTGAGGAATGCTCAAAACCAATACACCATCAATGCAGCGAATCATAAACCTTTTTTAAATGTAGTTACAATTCAATAAACCAAAGCATTGTTTGAAAACTTCCTTTGAAACAACATTGCTTTAAATCATGCATTGCTCAACATGAAAACCAACCTTTAACTTTGAAATGCTAAACAACTCACCCCAACCCACATTCTTGCAAATACTATCATTTAAACCATTCCATGCATGATCACTTCATGCAAAGTTTAACTCAATTTCCTTGGAAATCACTTCCACTTCACACCACACTTTTCTCATGCTTGATGATCATTTCAAAGCAAAATACCCTTTTAAAAACCAATTGTTCCTTCTAACTATCTCATGCATTCGACAAATGCAAAACACATGAACTACAAAAGCAACATTTGCATTACATGCCTTTTTAAAACAAGCCTTCACAAGACTTCAGTGCACTTATGAGATTCTATGCACAAATGCACCATTCACAATAGAAGATATACATTTGCTCATACTTAACAAGTATCACATGCATTCTTGCATCATTTATATATTTCCCATGCAACCTTGCATCATTTATATATTTCCCATGCAACCTTGCATCATTTTCAAGCATCTCTCACTTCATAACATTCAATTACATTATACTGGCTTTCAAGTGATAGTTCACAAACCATTTCAACATAAGACACAATTGGATACGCGGATTACAAGCGTTGTCCCACACGCTTCATGCACACTACCGGCTTACAAGGTGGAGTTTATCGGTACAATCACAACCCCTCAACACCCGTGATGGAGTTTAACGGTACAATCACAACCCCTCAACATCACTCATCGGTAGTTGTATAACCCACTAACGAGAGTACGGGACACATAACACAAGATCCACACACAAACTTTTAACCACCGTTGTGACCTTAACAAGATCCACACACGGACTTTTAACCACCGTTGTGACCTTAACAAAATCCACACACGGACTTTTAACCACCGTTGTGACCTTAACAAGATCCACACACGGACTTTTAACCACTGTTGTGACCTTAACAAGATCCACAAACGGACTTTTAACCACCGTTGTGATCTTACCTCTCTCGTTAGGATACTTGGATGGAGTTTACGGTACTATCACAACCCCTCAACATCCAAGGCGACTTTACTTACGGTGCACCCAATCCTATAGCCGGCTAACTATATCTGATTCAAGTACTTTAAAAACCAATTCATCACTTGCCAATATACATCAAATACCATCATCAACTCACTGCTTTAAAGCATTAATCAAAGCCTTTAAACATCATGCATCATTACCAATTTAACAACATGCCAAAACAAGGATCTCTTACCTTGAGCATCCTTCAACACATGGCTTTCAAAACCAGCATTAACCATGCTAAAACATGCTTTCAAAACAGAATTTAAACATGCAATTTATAACCAATACATCAAACCACTTCATAGCACTTCCGAGGGAGTTTTTCCGAAAACTTACTCTCGAGCTTAGTTAAGTTGTTTAGACTTAAACTAAGCTCCCAAAACCTCCAAATAATCGTTTCAAAGCTGAAAACCCAACTCCACTCACCGATTACGTTTCGCACGCTTGCCGAAACGCCAATCAAGCCTCCAGATCAACTCCAGTAGTGTCCGAAGATGTCTCCCCTATTTTAAACACATCAAAGCAGAGGATTAATGCATCATCATGCATTAAAATCTCCAGCCATCACACCTAAACTCGCTGCTCTACCCAAAACCAACATTTCGACTACCAAACACAACTGAAATCACCTCCAAACTCTTCCAAAACTTAACCCAGCCAAGATCCATCACTTCTAACCATTTCTAAACATTAATCAACATCCAAAATACACCTTAACTCGTCCTTATACCTCCAGCTATAACAGAACACCAAAAACACCTCAAAAACCACCATTTTCATAAGCAAAAACTTAGGAATTTCAACCTATTCGGGATTGCATTGATAAAACATCATTAGACATCCAAAATACATTAAAGAATCATCTCAAAATAGAGTTCAATCAATCACAACGAAATTCTTCAAGATTTCTTCCAAATCTTGAGTTTTAAGCCAAAATCAAGTTTCTAACATTAAAACCATTTACAAAACTTAAATTAAGGATTGAAAACTTGGGAATTTCAGTAAAGAACTGAGTATTTAGAGGAGAAGAACAATCTTACCTCTAAATGGTGATTTCTCCTTGATTTGAGCCAATTTCCTTGAAAATCAATGAGGAAATCAAAAGGATTTGATGTAAGATTGATTAGGAACTAATTGATGATAGAAATCTCATCAATTGAAGTGAAGATCAATGCAAAAGTTGTTGGAGAAATAGTGTTTGGATGATGGAATTTTGAGAGAAAAAGGAATGAGAAATTTAGGAAAAGGTAGTTATGAAATTCCAAAAAGTGGTTTCCCTTTTTATTTAATTAATTAAAACATTAATTAATTCACCAAAATTAAGGAAAAATCTGGAGAAATTATTTTTGGGTGAATTAGCTCCTTAAAGATTCAAAGTTTCAATCCTTACAAAACAGTCACCACTAAACTTTTCAAAAATCGCATTTTAGTCACTACACCGAAATGTAGTATTTCCAAACCTTATTTTCCAAAATTGATTTCACCACTCTCTTATATATATTAAAAGAGGATTTTTAAGTATTTTCCATATTTTTTAAAGCATCCCAAACTAGGCTTTCCCTAAAACCTCCTTTTATATTCGAACCATTTCTCAGACCGGTCCGGTTCAGACCCTAAACTTCTAAGCCCAAATTTGGGGTGTTACATGACAGAACCGACGATAGGCCCAGCTCCCCAGAACCTGTCGCAGTAGAGCCACAGCAGACGACATTAGAACCTCCAGCAAACACCTCTGACAAGATTTTGTCGACGCTGAAAAGGATGGAGGAACGACAGCTCGGACTGATGGGCTTCATGAGGGACTTCAAAGTCGCAACGGTAAATTTCATTCAAAATGATTTACATTTTACCCATGTGCAATTCCTCTCCTTCCAAGAACACTTCTTTGCTGCCCCCACACCTACCCCTGCTGCGAGCCCGAGAACGCCATCTGCTGCCTCCACCTACCCCTGCCACGACAGGCGAAGGCGACAGAAAGTCTCCAACCCCCAGAGGAGAGAAGAGGAATGACTCCCTACCAGAGATCGACCCCAAATACTGGGAAGGGTTCTCCTCCTCTTCCGTCTTGCAGGATTCTGACTCCGAGCCATCTATCTCCCGAGACATCTCAAAGGACTACCCCCCGATGAAAAGGAAGAAGCTCAATGAGACTGTCGAAGGACCCTCCGGCCAAGGCAGATCTGCCAGCAGCAGCAGCTCCGAAGATGACATCGAGGTCCTGGACCAGCCCCACGCATCTCACCGACACATGTCTAGCCACCTCGGGAGGCAAAGAAGAAAACAGCCTCTGCCTCCCCCAGCACCCTGCCAGCCCCTGCCATGAAGGTCACTGCCCGTCGGCAGCTCCAAATCAGCAGCAGCAGCGACGACAGCTCCTCAAATTAAGTTTCTTTCTTATATTTTGTTGTCTTTGCTGTTTTTATTTATTTTGTGATGTATTTTTCTTTTCTATTTTTATTTTTCATTCTGTCATGCATTGAGGGCAATGCAACCCTCGAGTTTGGGGGTGGCATCCCTCCATTAATGAAGTTGTTAGTTGTGTCTTAAATCCGTGTCTAATTATTAGTTTATTTTTAAGTTTATTTTTGTGTCTAAAAAATAAATAAAATGAAAACAAAAACAAAAATTTGGCTTAAGTTTATTTTTGGAACTGTTTAGAGCATTGCTATAATTCTGATCTGTACAACACTCTTTATGACTCTTATGCTATCTAGACTTCTATAGTGCACTGGAATTAGGAATGTTCACCCACATGAGATTGCCCCTAGAGGTGCTTATCACTGGCTCTAGGAAAGGAATAAAAGGAAAGAAAGAATTCATACTCATTTGATTGCAAAATTGCCTTGCACTGGTTTTAGGGAGATCTCTCTTTAAGCTTAAGTTAGAAAAAACTAAAGGAGCCTAAAAATTGCCTCCATAAAAGATGCAGCTAAACCAAGAGTCAGAAAAAACTAAAAGAGCCTAAGAATAGCCTCCAAAAAAATGAATTGGCATAAACTCAAGTTTGTAAGCACAACTATTCTAGTAAACTAAAGGAGTCTAGGTACATATTTGTTCACAAAACCTGCACACACTGCACAAGAACTATAGCATGGTTCCAAATAAATCCAGAAACGCCCGACAAGTTATTACTCTTGATAGGGAATGTGTGGTAGGTAATGAAAAGTTCACTGGATTAAGCCAAACCAAAAAAAAATTATTTAGGTCATATTCGCTTGAGGGCAAGCAAGAACTTGAGTTTGGGGGGTGTTGAGTGTATAAAAGTTCTATATTTTACCCCTCATTTACCCATATTTATGCTGCATTCAAGCATATTTCATTGCATTTAGGATAGATTTCTTCATATACATCACAATTAGATAAAATGGCACAGTTGCTACTGATTTTGGTCACTTTTGCAGGTATCTGCTGTGGTAGACTCAGGGCAGCAAAGAAGCAGAGCTGGATCACAAGACTGGAATCGAGGAGAAAACGATGCCGTGGCCACTGTCTTGGCAGCAATGACGACATCGTTGGTGAGGTAGAAGAGTGAAGTGGAGCTCGACAGATAGAAGATTTCAAGCCGGTCTGTCGTGAACCACTCCTATATTTTTCTGAGCCTTGAGGCAGAATGAAGGCCAAGCCCAAAGTTCAAGGAAGAAACCCAAAGCAAGAAAAGAGGACGAATTAAAGGCATCTACTTAGAAGATTTAATCTTTAATAGAGTTTTACTTTAGTTTAAACTTGTATTCTTGCCATATTAGAAAACTTGGACCCAATGCCTATATAGAGGCATGTAATTCGACCTAGGGAAGGATATCTCATTTCTGGCCATCTTCCTCAAAACCCTTGTCATTTTCTCTTCTCCATCATGTTCTAAATTCCCCCTAGGGCTAAGGGTTGATTCTGTAAAGTAGTTGCAAGGATTGTACTGTTTTAGGAATTTTCTGTTCAAGCAATAAAAACTTCAAGTTTATTTATTCTGGTTTTCATATCTCGCAAGAGTATCGGGAGAGTATTGTAAGGTTATCCATTTGTTTGATATCGGGAGAGTCAAGCATACGAATGGAATAAATATGTGTTTTCCAGTTTATGGTTAAACCATCTCGGCTTAGGGATAAGTACAAGGTTAAGTGGCTAAGGAAGAATTCGACAACATTGGTGTTCACCCTTTGATTTACGTGGGAGGTATCGTCTAAGAAGTGTTCATCAACGGCACTAGGGCCTAGGGATATGACAAGTCATAGAAGGGATTCTTGCCAAGCTTGAAGTATAGAGTTGTGTGATCGCTATCGCGACATCAACAGACTTCTGCCGCGACAGGGACGACGACAGAACAGAAGTTCTCTTACAGTGCAACACCTGCACTACTAAGCAAATCAATACCGACCTATTTCTTAAACCTGATTCTTTTATCTTTTACTTTACTTGTTTTCCAAGATTACTTTACAATCAATTTAACTCTTTTCTCTCTCTTGTACAGCAATTTTAGGATAAAGTTATTTCCAGTCCCTGTGGAGACGATACCCGATACTCCAAGTATCACTTTACTACTTGCGTCGTGTACACTTGCACTATTTGCGATAGGAATCTTTTACACGCAACAGACACATGGCAACATTTGTCCAAGAATAAAAACTAAAGTGTTGACCAAGTGGAATATACAAGGGTCATAGGCAGTCTTATGTACCTCATGAATTGCACTAGACCAGATATTGCCTTTACTATGAGCAGTTTAAGCAGATTTACAAGTATTTCAAGTGAAAACCACTGGAAAGCAATTGTGAGGGTATTGAGATATCTCAGATATACTCGAGACTACGAATTGCATTATTTCAAAGATCCTGCAGTTTTAGAAGGATACACTGATGCCAATTGGATATTTGATATTCAAGGCAAAAAGTGGATATGTCTTCACTTTGGGAGGAGGAACCGTGTCATGGAAATCCTCCAGGAAAATGGTTATAACCACATCCATATTAGAATTTGAGTTTGTAGTTCTAGACAAGTCTAGAGAAGAAGTCGAATGACTTCAGGAAATTTCTTGAAGATATTCCTGAATGGCCAAAATCTGTGCCCACGGTATGCATATACTGCGATAACCAATCAACGATTTTTAGGGCACAAAATTGTATGTACAACGGTAAGTCGAGACATATGCGCCGCCGGCATAACACCGTTAGATAACTGATCTCAAATGGAGTTATCTTTGTTGATTATGTCAAATCAAAAGATAACGATGCGGATTCGCTAACCAAAGGGTTAAACTGAGATCAAGTTGAGAAAACATCGAAAGGAATAGGACTAAAGCCCATGGAAATTTAAGGCGCTATGAGAAGGAAAACCATACCTAGTTGACTGGAGATCCCAAGATCTAAGTTCAAAGGGACAACCTAATCACATAGACCTTGTGCGGTCACTGTGGGGGGTTACTCTCCCAAGTCCTTTCCTATGATGTAAACAGTGACTAAAAACGGAACAGGCTAAGCAATGCTTTTAATGACCATTGTGTGCATCGATGAACCGAGCAACATAAGTCACCTATGTAAGAGTGAAGTGAAGCCGCTTCAAGAAGACTATTTGGGCATAGTTCTCTCAAACTCTCGCAAAACCAAGTAATGTCCATGACCATATGGACATAACCATGAGAACTAAACTTGTTCTATAAAGGTAGTTGTGTGGAGTATATCATCGTTTACACCAATGATAGAACAGTTCAAGGACGCGTCTACTGGGCAGCCAGTAAAGTAAATATGCTTTCACAAGGGAAGATTCAAGGGTGGACACCTACCTATCCTATACAACTATCAATCGTAGAAACTATCACCACATCGAGTCAAACTGTTTTGATAAAATGCATCAATTTCATTCGTGTGGGGGATTGTTGGAAAAACGTGAGAAAGTGGTAACTTTGAGCCATAATTCGAATGAGTAAATGTGAAGATTCGAACAAGGATTCATTTGGATCTTATTTTACTCCGTGAGACTTTTATGACAGTAACTCGTATGCTCAAAATGGTTGAATAATGAATGAGAAATTGATGGTCAAACTAAGCAGGTTGGGTGTAACCCCCTCGACCTGGCCTGGGCGATAGACCGAACCGAACGAGCCACACAGGGATTATTGAAGTAAACCGGGGAGTTTACCTCAATAAACGACCTTTTTTCTTTTTATCTTGTCTAGATGCATATTGTTACCCTAAGTGTTTAGACTTGCTGCGAAAGAAACATCAACACAAACAGACATCGATTTGGCATTCAATTGATTACAAACAAGCATTAGGGACCAATATGTAATTTTAGCAAATTACAAGGGCTTTTTCAAATTTTAAGTTACCATCCTCTAATTAGTCACATTGCATGCCACAGTGTCAAATCTCAACTCAATCTGATCATCCAGACATGTTTAATTGCATCCACAACATTCAAGGACTGAAACGTAAAGAAACAGAACTTCAAAAGAATCTGACTAACTAACTTAACAGCTTCGTGTATCGATACACTTAGCCCTGTGTCGATACACCCTGTTTCGAAACAGCTTTGGGTGTTTCGGAACACGAGCCTGTTTCGATATGATCTCCAAAAAGTATCGATACACAAAATTCCAATAACCAACTTAATCGAGCCTGTTTCGATACACCCTTCCCTGTTTTGAAACCCCATGCCCATTTCAAGCTCACCATTTCGATACAACCTTAGGCGTATCGAAACACCTAGGCTTGTAATATCACATTTTGCTAGTTTTTCACACTTTAATGCACCCATAACCAATCAAGCATGCTTCCAACATATATATAACATTTCCAAACATCAAACCTTAATCATTCATGGCATAATCAACATCATATCATGGCAAATTGCATCAAAGGTAAACTATAGGCATGCAACCTAGTAAACAAGCCAAGCAAGATACCAAAATGCAAAGCAAATCACAAACCAATAACCAAAGGCCATTTACAAGTCTAAAACAACAATGAACACTTGCTCAAATAGGGTGTTTACACAAATATCCCAAAAACACAACGGATCCCCTATTGCCCTTATTACTTACAGTCTAAGATGAAACATACATTCTCAAATGAAGTCTCTTGTGATCCCTTGCTCCATGCTACCTCCAAAACCTCAATTCTCTGCATTGATGGACAAATTAGAGCGTAATCATACAAGGCTTAGTGAGGAGTGCTCAAAAACAAAACACCATCAATGCTTTAAAACTATTTTCCAAGTCCACATTGAAATCTCATTTCAATTAACTTAAATCATCATTTGAAAACCACCATGCCTTTAAAACCATGCACTTTTCTTAATCAAAAATCGGCATAATAAACCTTATGCAACATGTATCATGAACCAACAGCAAGTCCTATTACCAACACTTAATTTAAGCCTTCCCATGCATAACTACCATATGCAAAGCTTAAAGAGTAAAACATGTATAAATCACAATATACAACATAAACCATATCATGATACATCATCAATTATATTGGCTTACAAGTGATCATTAGGCAAGTTCATTTCTCAAAACAACATAAACCATATCATGGTACATCATCAATTATATTGGCTTACAAGTGATCATTAGGCAAGTTCATTTCTCAAAACAACATATCGGATACACGGATTCACAAGTGTTGTCCCAACACTTCATACATTCTCACCGGCATCTCAAGGTTCACACATAGGAGCTACCCTCCACCGTTGTGACACCCATGGTGGAGTATTCGGTACACCGTATAAACCCCTCAACACCACTCATTGGTAGATGTATAACCCCACTAACGAGAGACGGGACACCACACACACATACCTCAATCGTTAGGGTACTTGGATAGAGTATTCGATACACCGTGTAAACCCCTCAACATCCAAGGCGACTTGTTTACAATGCACTCAATTCTATAGCTGGTTAACTATATTCGATAACATTTATAAACCAATTTTATAACATCACTTGCCAATATAATTCTCACTTCACCAGATACCTCACTGTTTTCATAGTATCATCATTAAATCATTTTCCAAAGCATTAAACCATGCTTTAAATCACAAGTATAAAACATATACTTACAAGGATCACTTACCATATGCATCCTTCATCAACAAATCATTAAAAACAGCAAGCCACATGCTTTATACATGCTTTAACAGTAGGTAACATGAATTCAAACCAAGTGCATAAAAACCATTTCATAATAGCACAACCGAGAGAGAAATTCCTTATACTTACTTCCGAACTTAGACAAGCGTTTCAAGCTTACATCTAAGTTCCCAAAACCACCTTTACAACATTTCAAAGCTGAAATTCACGTTCTCACTCACCGACACGCGAAACCTTGATTAACCTATACAAAACTAAGCGTCCGAAGCTCCCAAAACCTCACTGGTTGCTTCCAAAACGTTCTCCCTTCTTTAAACCACATAATAACAGAGGATTAATGCATTTCAATGCATTAAAAACTCCAGCAACCAATCATACTACGTTGCTCTATCCAAAACCACCAAAACGCCCATCCAAAACAACCGAAAACACCATCGATTACTCTACAAACTCAACTTAGCCAAAACCTAACACTTCCAACCATTTATTATCATTTATTAATATCCAAAATCATCCTATCATCAACCTTATACCTCCAGCATTCACAAAATCACATTAACACCACAAACACCCAATTCTAATAACCTAAACAACTAGAGATCCAAATAGTTTAGGGATTACATGCTTAAACCTCAATCTCAACATTAATAAACTTCCAAAACATGATTAAATCAATCATAAATTAGCCAAAATAGATCCATTACGAAAATTACACAAAATCATCATTTAAAGCTTGATTTAACCATTTTCTTCAAATCAATCATAAAAACTTGTTAAGAAACATAATTAAAGAGTCAAATACTTAGAAATTTCATTAAATAACCTTGATTAGAGGAGAAGCACGAAAATTACCTCTAATCCCTTTTTATTCCTTCAACTGGCAAGATTTGATTGAAAATCTTCAAGAATCCATTGAAACAAGTTGAGGAAACTCCATGGAAATCATTCGAAAATCAAAGTAAAATGAAAAGGAAAAGATCTCTGGAAGTTTTGAAAGAAAATGGGTGGTTGGCTGATGAGAAAAGAGAGAAATGGAAGTTACGTCAAAATGTGCTTAAAAGATTAATTCCCTTTTTAATCAAAACCTTTTTTAATCTTTTTAATTGAAAACATTTAAAACATGTCAAATTAAAGGAATAGTTGATTACAATTACTTTAGCTTCCTAAAGATTCTAATTTTTGGCTATTTTACAAATTAGCCATTAAAACAGTTTTTTTTTTCATTTTTACGATTTAGTCCAAAATGTCCACCTTCCAAATGTCATTTTCCAAAATTGACTTCACCAAACCCTTATATACATTTAAAATGGATTTTAGCAATTTTTTCGTATTTTTATCACTTCCCAAACTAGGTTTTCCCTGAACCAATCCTAAACTAACACGGACCTCGAACCCAACCTAAAAACTTCTAAGCCCAAAATCGGGGCGTTACATTGGGAATTAGGAAAAAAGGAAATGGAACCCCATATCCCACATGGATGGGATAAATGGATTGGAAAGTGTTTATATACACTTACCCTACTTGTGGTCATTGAATGACTTGAGATGAACTTGTGCCTCGCGCACAGGGGGTGCGAATCCAATCCCATTCGGGTTGGGGCGCACCCGCACGACGTGGGCGACGTGAATGTCCGGATCGGTCGGGCCCTACGTGGACCTGTGGATATTTTTCCATGTTTGAATTATTTTTTTCCTTTTGAATAACAAATTATCCCAAAAATTAAGGGATATTTTTTGATTTAAAGTTCAACTTTTTGCTTGCAGTCTACTCAATTATCCGATTAGGGGTAAAATCAGAATAATGTTTCTCATATTTAACCTAATTTTCTCCTACAAATACATAGATTATTTTTAGTTTTAAACAATATTCGAAAATCTCTTCTTCTCCCAAAAATTGCATTATTTTTTGGTGATAGTCAAAGGCCCGATTACTGTTCGTGATTTCTTCAGTAGTGCTTCTGTCGAAAATCATCCGCTGATGTATCTTGGGAGACTGACGACTAAAGAACTCAAGCACCGAGGAGTGGTTGAATCTGTCTTAAGGAAACTGTGTTCGTGTTGACAATTATTTTCGGTTATTCCATATATGTTAATTTTGGTATTTTCTTTATTTATATTAATTTATTTAATTTATTTTGAATTTAACCCTATTTGTCCAACAACTACAAGACTCCACCGAGTAATAGTGATACTATCAATCTATCAGAGTTAAACACCGAAGAGCACAAGTCCCTCCTAGAGTTTCTTTACACTGGGGATTTCCCTGAGGATAAGTTTAAGAAGCATGTTTTCGCATTATATATTACAGCTCATAGGTATGAGATCATGTATTTATAAGAGTCATGCGAGTGTTACATGTTGAATTCTTTGAATGTGTCGAACGCTCCCGATATTTTAGAGATCTCAGATTCACATTCGAATAAGAAGCTGAAGGAAACAACTCTGAGCTTCATCGTGTAGAACTTGAAGAGCATAGTTTCGTCAAAAAAATATGAAGATTTCGCTTCCAGCAATCCACATTTTTGTGTTCAGATTACAATGGTGTTTGTTGATGCCAAAATTTGAGCTTCTTTTAAAATGGGGATGGTGATTAATGGTAAGGAAATCTTTTGGAACAAATTATAGTTTAATCCAAAGTCTAGTATAAGAATACAAGAATTCTAGTCGTTGAGATTCAAATATAAATGTACAAATGTTAAGTACAACAAATGCTAAAGAAATTGGACCGTTTAAATGTTTCTCAACATTTGTATCCACTAGTCTCGACTAGTTTAGAAGCCCCAAAAACAATTTAACCCTACTCTTTACAATAACTTCATTTGTTTCCATAAAATAAATATCGAATTTAGAACTAGATAGCTGAAAACTTTAGTTTTCGCCGACCAACCTAGCAGTTGGACTTGTCAAAAACTTATATATTTTCAAACTAAATGTTTTTTTGAATCACTTAATGAAAGAAAGACTATGTTGAAAATTTCGGCTTACCTATCAAAAGGCTCCCAAACCAATTGTGTTTGAGTTTGTTTAAAGATGGTGAAAAAAATAAAATTTTGAAAATTTAAGAATTAAATTAGAAATTACTTATTTTTATTAATGTGACACATCATCAAATTAATAGAGATTAATGACCTAGTGACTAAAATAGAACAGAATGATAAAGTAAGTGGCTTAAACAAAAATAAAATAAAATCGGTGACCAAAACAAAACTGGCCGAAAACAAAAGTAACAGAGATTAACGTTCAGTGACCAAAACATAAACTTTTTCAAACGTAAATGGCAAGAATAGTCTCTTTTAATTTTAAGTGACTAAAATAGAATAAAACTTAAATAAAAAAATCACGAGTGAAAATTACCCTTATTAGAAACACATTAATCGAGTTTGGATCGGTCTAAAACCCGCTATAGTTCATCCGAAAGAGAAAATGGTTGTTGTATCGTAATCTCAACTCTCAAACAAGTCCGAGGTGTAAAAATCCTTATCCAAGCCTAATTTGTTTGGTCTGGTTTTGGTTTATAATTTTTTTTTCTTCGGCAACAAAACCTATAATTACGGTGGTTATTATAATTTTTTATTTAATTTTAATTAGATTTTATTTTCTATAATACAAAGGAAAAAAAAAAGGGGGTTGAGCTTTGAGATGGAAGCTGCAGAAGTAGAGGAAGCTTTGAAGGTGTTGGACGCTTCTCTAACACACATCAAATGGCGTCTTAAATCTTCTTCTAAGCGTCGACTCCAGATAGGTCCTTTTCCTTTCCTTTCTTTCCTTTAGTTGAAACTTTTCTGGGTTTCTCCCAATTTTCGCTTTCTTTTTATTTTAGCTCTGTTTTCTTTCTGGGTATTTTGTTTTCTTAAATGAACGTAGATTGAAATAATGTAAAGTTCAAAATTTGATGTTACTGAAAGGCATGTATTGTTTTGACACCTTCAGTGTCTGGGTGAAAAGCATGGATTGTTTTGTTCTTTGGTTCATTTTCTTTGGAATATCAAGTTCTAACGTTTTATTTTACTACGAGTGGAAGTAAGTATCAGATATTGGTTTGTGTTCACATGAATATACTAATTTTTCGAATGTATATTTGATACGCTTCAGAAGAAAAAAAAGTTAGAGTTACATAGTTTATTCTGCCTTTACTGCTTATATTCTGCCTCTAAAACTAAAATGAAGAAAAAAAGAGTTGGTTTTGGGACAAATTCAAATTTGAATAATTAAAAAACAAAATAAGTTCGGTGAAGAAAATTGCTTGATTTTACTTTTATATTGATCGATTGGATTAAATGTGTGCTAAACTCTTTGTTCAATTTTTATAAAGTATGATTTTGATTTATGTTGTTGCCTATATGCAAAAGCAACAATTAAAAGGAATTTGTGGTAGCTTGGCAATGTTGGCATGTACTGCCTAAACTAGGATGTCCTTACCCATCTACTGTATCCGTGAACCACCATTGTTGAGTATTGAAATCGGAAGAAGTATGATATTTCTAAAAGTTGATCCTTTGTTTCGGGAAATTTAAATATTTCAATTTCATCTTGGCTCTAATGCTTTGGCAGATGTTCTAGCTGTGTGCACCGAAATGAGGCCAGTTGTGATGATTGACTACGGTGGGAAGATGCCTGAATTGCAAGAAAATCTCTGTGCATTTCTTGAGCACAGTCAAAAGGTCTTTACTCAACATTGATTTGATATATTTGGGGAATTGAATTGATTACATATCCTTACAAACTCTCTTTTTATTGTTTGTTCTGGTTTTCTTGCATTTGTGTTGTCTAATCCAATTGACACTTAATATGCCTTTTTCAACAAGCTTAGTTTTAGTTTTGATTTTTATGTTTCAGCATATCTGACTCTGCACCCTAACTTGTTTGATCCATATGTAGTTGTATCATTGGATTGCATGGTATACAAAGAACATATGTAGGCATTTATGCATATGCAAATTGTTGTAGTCCTGAGTTTTCGTTATTGCAAGTTATGGGGTTGAAACTCTCTGTGTTGATGAATTCTGCATATACTAAAGTTTGTGTATGTTGTACCGATTTTCCATCCCTTCATGACTGAATGAATGTAATCGAAATAGTTATCAACTTTCATTTGTAAAGATCATTGTAGTTTTACTTTAGATTGTTGATCACATATTGAACTTCTGTTGATTTTTAATCAATTGTTGAATGCTGAACTTAAAACCATAGATGTATTCTTCTCTAAGAAAAAGGATAAAAGGACAACAAGCTTTTCCTTATATTAGAAATCATTCCATCAAATTATTTGTAGAAATTTACTTAATTTAATCCTTTTTATTTCTTTCAAAGTGGTAAAATCTGTTTTTTAAACTTCACACTAATTAAGTCACTCATTTTCTTAGGAACCTCCTGTCATCTTTATCAATGATTTATAATATTTTGGATTTCAACTGTAAAAAATGTCTTCCATAGCTCAGTCATGCTAAGCATGGTTCTGTATGTGCAACCATTCCAACTTAAACCTGACTATTTTGTGGCTACAATCCATAAAGCGTAGTCAAATATCACTATCTTTTCATCATTAATCCAATCTTGTTCACTACGACAACCTTGTCTATTCACAGTATAGACTGTTCTGGTTGTAGTGAACCATCTATTTTTGTGTTCATACTGAATTAATATTGACAAGGTTCGTGTTAGATGCCCTACACTACAGTCCAACACAATCGTTTAATCTAATGATACTGTTTGTTTTCTTCCTTTTTACGATGCTCGTTGAAAGGTCTCATTTTGGGTTCAATACTATCTCCTAATATGCTTTTATTCAGGTGTCACCCATTTTTGAACAGCTGAGAGTAATGGTTATAGAAGATATGATATATTTGATACATGTAAAAGAAATGGCCAAGTATGTGAGTTCAAGCTTGAGTTCAGAAGTGGAACTTCTATTTGTGGATCTAGACCAGGATCCTCCCAAGGTAGAACCGTCACATGTGCATTTACTTTAGGTAAAATTTGTAATGTCTTATCTATAATATTCATCTTTTACCTTCTGAATAAAGAAACTTTCACATTTTTGTTCCAGATGAGAACTCTAGACGACAAAAATTTACTAGGGATGCAGCTTATATCAATTCAGAAGTTATTCTCTTTATATTTTCCTCTTGAAGGAATGAGAAGTGATCTCTTGCCAGCTGACTGGACAGAACTCCAGGGAAATTCCAAATCCTTAAGTGAGCCAATTGATTCTCGGTCTTCTTTACTAATGGATCTTAGTAGCTGCATGCATGACACTGAGATCACTGTGCCGACTATAAATGGGTAATAATTCAATCTCATTATTTACATGTATCAGTTATACCTATGAAATATCATATCTTCTATCACATGCATCTTTGGAGAAAAATCTATGTTATTTGACTTGGGTGTGAGTTGTTGGGTATAAAGTTGTCTGATACAGGTATGCTCATATTTTTCTTAGTTTTCCATATATTTCGAGTATCCTTGTAGGATCATATTCCTATACACATATCCATATATGCACCAGATGCAGATGTGAAGTACAGGTACTTCAAGAAAAATGAACAGTCAAAGTAACATATTGAAAATGATAACTCTGTCTGTAATTCCTTCAAGTACAAGATTTTAATTATAGGCCATCTAAATGTGGTCCAAAATGGATCGTCTACACTGAGGACTTAGTTGATGGTACTGTCTAGCTCGGGCAATTTTCTCTGTTTCTATGCTTACATAAGCAACTTGCCAGTGTATCTCTACTAAAAAAAATAGACATAATGTAAACCTGCAGACATTATAATAGTACGAAACCACGCTGATTTGCTTCAGATGGCCTCTATATTTGTGGTACCATATATAATTATATGTCTACTCACTGTAATACATGGGATTCTATTCTGGTGCAGATGGCTTCTAGGTTATCCAGTAGTGTACTTGTTTAGCAAGGACCATATTGGAGATGCTATATATAACCTTTCCACCAAATTTCTTCGTATCTACAAAATTTTGGTATCAAGGTTTGTTCTTCCAATTCTTGCCTTTAGATCGTTTAACATCAATATATGGATGAAGGTCCGCCAATCACTTGAACGATAACCAATTACGGCTGAGTTCATGCTGAAATTTTGTTTTTTCTTAGTTAACTCTCCTAGCTATGTTTTCTGGAAATCCAGTCCGAAAGTTTAAATCCTGAAGCATACAAAGAAATGCATTAAATTGAATACAAGTAATTAATATGATATCAAGGAATCAGATCGGAGGAAATATGTTCCTCAATATCTGAATGTATCTGTTAAAATGCATGATATGTAGGTTAGGATATAATATGTTGTATTTGAAAGTTTCTAGTGACTGTGTTGCCATTAACAAAGAAAAAGGTAGGTGATGAGGGTTAAAAGAGAAATTAATTAGAAATTTCATATTGGTTGAGAGAGAATGATTAATTAAGGAAGATGATCAACATTGAAGGAAAGAAAATAAAGTAAAATACTTCTTGTCAGTTAAAATAACGTTTTAATCTAGACCGTAGATTTAGTTTTGACCAAAGGTCAAAAAAAGGTCAGTTAAAATAACACCGAGTGTAAGTGGATCATCCCCCTTCCAACACACACATATAAGCAAAATAAAGGTAAGTTCATGTCAAAATTTTGATTTATTTCAGGAAAAGTACTCCCAATAAAGGATCACAGCCGGAGGAACTAATGAGGTAAGTTCAGTCCCTCGTATGTTTTTGTCTCCAGGTAAGTCTCCTCTTAGGCAGCAATTGCATTTTTCATTTTCTTTGTTTTTATGTCGAGATTCGAGCTTTTTTCCACGCCACCTGAGGGCGGTGTAAGGTTTGTGGATTGACTGCCTGTCCAGAAAGTTCAACTGTTACAGTTGAATACATAAATATTACTTGATTATAAACTTTTTTTTACCGCAAACTTTTTTTTTTACCGCAAATTTTTCCGAAGCTGCATGCTTAGTTGTACCCACTACCCACAATGCAGGGACATGCATCTGATAGAGTTTAGCATTTCTTTTGTTTCGAAATGTATTTTATGCTCAAGACTGCATCATGATACCCATTTGTTTGTGTCAAAATCTATTTTACAGTTTTTCAGTGCCCTATGAACTGAGCATGAGAGGGAGCAATGAGCCATGGGCAGAGATGTTTTTGGCTGGCTTGCAGTCAAAGTGGGGAAGAAGCAAACAAACTTGGAGCTCCTTGGAAATGGAGGTCACCGAATGCTACCCACAAGCAATTGCATTGTAGGAAATGGTCTACTATAATGCCGATTAAACCGTAGTTCTCCGATCTGCAAAATCACTCTTTAGATTATCCATATGAATGAGAGACGGTAAGAATGCAACGAACAATAAGCTTTCACGAGAGAATGATTGATGCATTTTGATGGGCTGGTATGTTCTCACATTTACTTGCAGATTATTGGAACAGTATGTCGATATAAATGGTCAATAAGTGGTAATGGGATGGGATCCCATCAGGTGAAATATACCAGCAAAAGCAATAGGATCGTAAACATTAAGGTCACAATAACTCAGGAAATGTTGTTCACATAGTTTATAGTTAGGGGTGTTCATTTCGGGTACCCAGTCTTTCAGGTATTGATTTGTTTGGCATGTCTTGGCCCGTAATTACCGGATACCCGCTAATCGGTACCCATAAAATCCCCGGTACTTGTAAAATGGGTAATGGGTACCCGGTTAACTTTTTATTTTAAATCACAAAATTTAAAAGTTTATAATACATAATTTAAACATAAAAATTAGTGATTTAAAGTTAGTTTTAAGTTAGAAATATTTGGATATATATATATATATATATATATAAAAGTTTATCACCAAAAAGACATTACAAATATTAATCTCGTTTTTTTTCTTTCAAATTTTTTATTAACAAATTAATACAAATATTTTTGATAAATTTAAAACTTAAAAGTACTTAATACAAACAAATAATGAATTTAAATTTAATGAATTTAAATTTAGTTTTAAAGTAAAAATATTAAAAACTTAAAACAAAATATAATTTAAAAATATAAATATATTAAAAGTACCAGATCAGGAACTCGATTACAAAAAAATTCGGCCCAACTACTTGAAAAAATCTCGGGTAGGTACCTGGCCTGTTTGGGTAACTTTTTTTTAAAGAATTACTCGGTTTGTTAAGATTTGGGTCGTCGAGCCGGGTCAATTAGGTAAGGTATTTTTGAACACTCCTAGTTTATATAGGTGTAATTAGGGGTGCTTATCGAGTGAGTCGATTGCGAGCTGAATAGTGTTCGACTTGACTCGACTTAACGTTTGATAAGATCGATAAAATTTTGATTGACATGTGCTTGTTAAAAAAACTCGTTGCTCGTTAAGCTTACTAGAAATTTTTCCTTATTTTTTTAATATATGTAGAATCTAATAATACTATACAAAGCATAATATAAAAGCTAAATTAACAAATCTAACAAAAAAATATCAAAATAATTTGTGGAGTAATTTTAAATTTCGAACTCCAAAATAACATTCTACAAATAGACCAAACTAACATATTACCATCAAAATAAAAATTCACAAATACACTAAACTAACATATTACAACCATAAAAAAGTTAACGAGCTACTCATGAGTTTATCGAGTCAATTTTGACCTTGCTTTACATGACTCGTTATGATGTTAAGTTGAGATTAAATTTGACTTGAGATAACTCGAATCAAGCGTTAATCGAGTTTTGACTGAATCAAGTTTAAACAACTCGCTAGCTCAACTTAGTTAGCAGCCCTAGGTGTAATTGGATTATTGACATTTATTTCTTATCACTACGAGGTTGATGAACTAAAGAACATATCTCCAGATTTTCTTTTGTATATCTATTTTTTAACTCATAATCTCATATTGATCAGAAATAAAGACCTACACTTCAATTAAACTTATATAAGTAACATTAATGCCATTTACAATTCATTGACCTAAATCTTATTTTTGGTTCGTGTTAGTTTATTTTTCTTCATTTTGATCATTTAGTGCACTTTTTTGGTGTCACATAATACAATGACAAAAATATATTTTTAAAATGTACAGTGACATAATATACTTTTCTAAAGGCAGACGTGTTTTTGAAAGATTGGGGTTGACGCGAATAATTTTTTATTATTAATTTAATAAACAATCAATTAAATGATATTATTTGAGTAAAAATGTCTATAAAGTATTCAAGTTAGTTTTTAAAATTTTTCGAATTCAATTAAAGATTATGTTTTGATAGGTTGTAAAAAAATTACAAAACTTTTCTGTAAAATTTAAAATTTAAATCGCAAACCCTAACATCCTAAAACCTAAATCATAAACTCTAAACTCTAACCATAAACCTTAAATTCTATACCCTACACAATAAAAACACTCAACCTTAAAATTAAAATGTCTAACATATCACTCATGCAGTTAATAAACTTAATATATATATATGAGCAAGCACATTTGGCCGGTTGGTCAAGTTGTTTCTTTGTTCCCTCGTATTCCCTTAGGTTATGGGTTCTAGACCCACTAGAAACATTCCCCCTTCCTCCCCTAGAGTTTCCTCTTCTCATCTTCTCTAAGTAGGATTAGGATTAAATTTAGGTTTTGCCATATATATATATATATAATTAAATACCAATTTGAAGATAAAACGAGATTAAAAATAAATTAATAAAACTTGGTTTTTGCTATTTAAATAAAATGGTAAAGTACACAAATGGTCACTAAATTTTCAAAACTTACATAATGGTCATTAAACTTTAGTTTTTATTACAAATGGTCATAGGGCCCTTAACTGCCGTTAACTAGGAGACGTGGTAGTTACGAAAATTTGTATGATAACATAGTTAATCCTCAATATTTACACATTCAATCAACTTAGACATTAATAATGAGGGTCAAATTAGAAATTAGTTGATTAAATGTACCAATATGGAGGATTAAATGTTATATTATTCAAATTTTATAGCTGTCACGTCACCCAATTAACGACAGTTAACGGTTTAGTGACTATTTTGTAACAAAAACTAAAGTTTAATGCTCATTATGTAACATTTAAAAGTTTGATGATCATTTTATATTTTTAGAGATAATTTAGTGATCATTTGTGTATTTTACCCTAAATAAAATCTAGTTAACAGAGTAGAAGAAAACAAACGATACTTGAATGAATGATCAAAGAAGATGTCGGCAATCAAATCAACAGCAAGCCATGGAAACCAAAAGAGGTGTTTACTTTTAGGGTAAATTAAATCTGAAAACAAACCTCGGGGCTTCGTCCTCGGCCTTTGGGAGATGCGATTGGATGCTGGCATGACGTAAATTACATTGGATGTCACTCAATTATTAGTAAAATTATAATTAGCCTCTCAATTAAAGTTTTAGTTACGATTGTGTCATTCTTCGGTTGAAATATAAACGAACATCTGACAAGGCTTGGTATAATGACAATGTTAGTCCTCAAAACTCATATATTATATCAATTTAGTCTTAATTCAAAATAATTCAATAGATTTAACCCTTAATATTAAAAATATATCAATTTAGTCATTTTTTTTTCTCTCAAATCGCTTGTATACCCTCGTTAATACTAGAGCACTCCATTTAAAATTATTAATTAATCTAATACATAAATTTATTAATTTTTTTAATGTTAAATATGTAATTAGTATCTACATTAAAATTAAACTCATTAAAAACTATTTAAAATTATTTATAAAAACCTTTAGGTTTTAGTGAGTGCTATCACGTAATTTTCTACAACTTTTTTTAATTATTATACAATTTTCTTACTAATTTTATATTTTTGAATGACTTCATTATTTCTCTTTTATTTTAAAATAAACTAATAATTACACTTTTTAAGTCACTGAATCTTTATTATTAAACCTATTTTTTAATTTCCCCACAAGTGGACGCATTTTCATTTAAAAAGTTTGTCTAATTTTTGCGATCATTTATTGTTTTTGTTCTTACTTACAAATTTACTAATGGTCACACAATTTTATTATCATGAAAATTTATAATAAAAAATTTATTCACATATAAAGCATAACATATAAATTTAGTATAACTCATATTATCGAGGGTACCCAAGTAAAAATGATGATGAACGATGAAGAACAAACAATTTGGAAGAAGAATGATTAAATTGATATTTTTTTTAAATATAAAGAGTTAAACTTATTGAATTATTTTGGATTAAGACTAAATTGATAGAATATATAAGTTTTGAAGACTAAAATTGTCATTATATCAAACTTTGTTAGATCTTTGTTTGTATTTAACAGAAGAGTAACCCGAACGTAACTAAAACTTTAATTGAGTGACACAATTGTAACTTTACTAATAATTGAGTGACTTCTAATGTAGTTTACCCTTATTTTGATTCCTAAACCCCACTTAAAAGCACAAATGGGTTCCAATGGTACATAGGGAGAAGGGTGTGAAATAAAAGAAAATTTGATACGCCAAACCATTATCCTAAGCACCGTTGATGAAGGCCAGCACTTGAGCTTCGGGCGGAAGGGCTGGGATTGCTCCCTTTTTGGTTGTCGTTATGGCCCCACATGCATTTGCGAATTTCAGTACCTCCCTCAACTTTGATTCATCCTTCATTTGTATGTTTAAAAACACCATTTAGAATAACAATATATATCACAATTGCAATCATTAAACTGGGTTAGATTTATATATCAAGGATGGTTGGGTCATGAACAATCTTGCATAGCAAAGCACCCACAAAGGAGTCCCCGGCACCGGTTGTATCCACACTTTTCACATGGTAAGCATCCACCGCCCCATGGAAGTTCTGTCCATTTTCAACCCCCCATGCTTAGCTTCTTCTTATAACACCATGTGTCCCGAATAAAAATCATATGCTCTTTTCTAGTGCTTTTATTGGTGTACATATCTATGTTCAAAATTAAATTTAGAATTTAAGATTATAGCGTAGATTTTAATGTTTCAATGTTAGAGTATAAAGAGGGACAACAAGAAATGTGTTTTTTTTTTCCTTTAATCACATGTATAGAAGCAGACAAGTTGCAAAGTTGGGCCCCAGAGCTGGCAAAACCAACGGCCATCATTTGTAATGGAATGGACCAAATATAGTTTTTTCTATAATTCAATCAATAAAGATATGACTTAAGTGGTCATATGTGTGTAGTGAAAACTCTGAGATCAATCACAGCAAAAAGTCATTATCAACCAGCAAGTAGCAACAAATGAAGAAGGCACTACCAATCACTACAGGTAAATAAGCATTAAACTAAGAGCAGTTTAGCATACCTTGGTATAATATCTGCTACCCTTTTCACCAAGGGTGACCAAGAGTAGTGTCAAGTTGGGGCGCCAAAGTTTCATGGCAGTTTCGTCGTCGATTTTGTCGCTGCCGGTGAGGAACTCTAGCTCGACATCGCTGACCTTGATGATATCAGCCTTATCCCAGATGGACAATATCTGTTTCCTAGCCTCATCGGCTGAAGGCCAAAGTGGCAGGCGAAGGTTTGGATCATATGAGAGCAAGGCACCCGATTCTTTGGCCACTTCCATTGCCTTCAAGTGACCCGATCTGCATGGCTCCACGATCAAACTTATTGATCCGTAGTGAAACACTTTGGCCTGCACACACACACATAAAATAGGACAATTCAAATCACAAGTAAATTTCTTATCAAAACGATGCAACATTCATTGTTGTTGGATAGGTAGGCCCAGTGACGGAACTATGTGAAAATTTTTATTTTTTTCACTTTTAGTCCTACATATAAATTCTTTTAAAAATTAAATTATTTATAAATTTACCCCCAATTTTTAAACATTTATATTTTTGCCCCTAACGTCCCCTGGGTTGGCCAATCACATTTCATCCATAAACCAGTATTTATGATTTTCAGGATTGGTGTGACCAAACCAAGCGCGTGTTAAAAAAGAGGGTTTAAGGGAGACAATCATATAAACCCACGTGGCCGGTCAATATTGATTAACAATGGCCTAAAAAGTTGAATTTGTAATTAATTTCATTTAAAGTAAACCCAGAAAACACGGCAAATTTTTTATCCATATTCCTATTACATAGTTATGTCACATTAGGTGGGAAAATATGCAATTCCCACGCCAAATGTTGGGATAATTTTTTTTATCTTTTTTTTGTGTTTTATTTATTCTTTAACACTAAAAAAACACTACAAAATTAAATTTTAAGTCTTAATTTTAAATTTTAAATCTTACAACATATACCCTACAAAATATATTTTTACTCTAAATTCTTAAACTCTAACCTAAAACACTAAACTCTAAACCTAATTTAACCATTAAAACATAAGTAAGAGCACAAAAAATGGTGAGAATTTCTATCCCAAATGTTATAGTCAAACTAGAATCAGATCCCAATATTTATAAAGGAGAAATACTAACGTAACACACCTTTACTGGCCGTAACATCACCCGCTGGTAATAATATCAAAGTCTGCAGTTTTGTAAAATAAATATTAAAAAACGACCATTTTTATTGTCCTGATACTCAGGGTGGATCCCGAAAAGAACTATGGATCATAGGCTAGAAGTCTGACATGTCAGTGTTATTGAAACTCTACTCTCACATTATGGCACGTGCGTATCACTCTTCATTTTATGAACGAAGAAACAACGGAGATTAATAGATTTGCAGAGTTGAAGGAAAAGGACGATAATGTATGTCGCTTACGGATCGGATGAGATCGAGATTCAATTCCTCCGGCTTCAACAGCATGTCAGCGCTCGGATTCCTATAGAATATGAACTCACGCTCTCCATCGGCGCGTAGGGTTACGAACGCGAGAGCGGTCCTAGCGCCTTCGTGAAACAAGATCCCGTCACCAGAGACTCCGTTTTGCTTGAGAATATCGGCAAGCATGTGGCCGAACTCATCGTCGCCGAGTTTCCCGACGAAGGATGCTTTGCCGCCTAGTCTTGAGACGGCGATCGCGACGTTGGCCGGGGCTCCACCGGGGGCTTTGAGGAAACCTGGAGCCTCGGCTAAAGAAACGCCGGAGACGGTGGGGACGAAGTCGATGAGCATCTCGCCGAAGCTCACGATTAATGTGTCGTCGGAAGCGACTCCATTTGGTGCCATGACGTCGAAAACGAAGCAAAAAAAAAAATCGATATTTTCTTTTTATTTTTTTACTATGGAGAGACGATAGAATAAAGATAGACCGTTGCTTATTATATAGAAAAAAATAAATTAGAAAAAAAAGGGGGAATTTGATTTCTTGTTACAATTAATTTATTAATCTGATTTTTATTAGTATGTTAATGGTTTGGGGAACTGTGTTCTTTTCTTCTTAATGTGGGCCCGCTGTTTTTATTTGGATTACTATATTTATATGTACAATTATTTTAATTGTCTTCGCTATTTTTCATAGTTATGCAGCCTTTATTAATTTAGATCGGCCCATATCGCACTTAATTTTAATAAAAAAGTTTTTTTGAATTTTTTTGTATATAATATTTTGAACTCAAAACCTATTTAAACGGTATAAAGATGGTAATCCGTTAGACTACTTAAAATAATATTTCTATTATTTGTGATCCATTCTACTAATGTAAATGAATAAACAAATTTAATTGTTTGTACCATTGGTTACTTTTAAGAATGTTTTCCGATCATAACTATAAATGTAATTATTATTATTTTTAATATGTTAGTGTGATTACAAGGTAATATTTGTTTAATTTTTTTAATTTTTTAATGAATACAATTATAAATCGACATTAGATGGTTATGGAATTTGATTGAAAAACAAATATATCAAGATAAAGTCTACGTATAATACGAGTTTGCACGAAATTAGAAAAATCTGCACATCAACATCTTATTTATAACTAATAACATAACTAATTATTGTACTAAGGTTAAAAAAAACTTAATTTAAGTATAAATAAAATTGATATTGCAACAGCTTGCTACAATTAGAACTGAGAACCCATTTAATAAAATCATTATATAAAAACTATTTATTTATGTGCACATTTTTTTGTCTCAAATAAATAATAGATTGAGACAAATGAGAAAATGGGAAAGAGTTAGATGCTGCATACTCAGACGAGTAAAAAAAACATTGCAATTGTTGATTAGAGAGGAGTTGGTGATTTTATGCAACTTTCTTCTCAATTTTTTCTCCATAGAATATATAGTAATGTTCGTATATTTTTTTATGGTATTGATTTGTGAACTTCCAACCTATATATGTATTTATTTATTTAACCTTAATTTCGTAAATACTCTGTCCTTTTTTTTTCATTCAATGGATCATTCAACTAAATAATTGGATCAATTAAGTGTATTTTCCAATAATTATTCCTATTATGTCCTTATTTATCCCTAAACTTTAAAATATTCTCTTTTAGTCCTCAAAATAGTAATGTCATTCTAATCAAGTCTATCCTCAAAATCTTGTTACATTTTTCGTTTGTTTATTGTTTTTGGAGGTGGTGAAACATGTCAACATGTTTTTGCTGTATTTTTTTAAATTAGCGTTTGTAATTTTATATTTTGATTTAGTTTTATTATAAAATAAGTATTTAAATTATCTTTTTTAGTGTTAGATGCTTATTTTTTTGTTAAAGTAACTGTCTAACGTGTTATTTCGTTATCATTTTAAAATTTATGCACTAAAAAATCATCAAGTATTCTTATTATATAATTATTTCGAGCCGAGTTTGAGTTGATTCGACTCGAGTTGAGCTCATTTGAGCCGAACTTTAACCGAATTTTGACCAAACCGAGTCCAAATAGCTTGCGAGCCGATTAGGCTCATTATCACCCATAGCCATGTCCTCTTGCTAGCGGATGCACTCCTCGGCTTCGGTAAATCGTTTACCCTACCGTCAAACGCTCAACCCTTAAAATCAAAACTCATCCCATCATTGGACCCTATGTTAGAAAAGGACGTTAATAATTCAAGGAAAATAAAAAAGTAAAAACAAATACTGAATCTACTAATTAAATCGATCATATCAATATTAATATAAATACAACAATATTTGAAAATAAATTCAATACTAAAGTAGTAAATCAGAACCGTTTACTTGTATTCGGACATCAATTTAAATTGACAAATTTGTTGAGGTCTGTGAAACCATAATTTTCTTAAGGCATATTTGTTGAGGCTTGTGAAACTACAATTTTCCTTAAGGTATCTCTTATGTTATACTAATAATTTCCTTTGAGAAATTATAGAGACGAACATGATACCAAGCGAAATCTTGATATGATTTGAAAAATGAAATCTCGTAAATATTTCGTTTCAGGATTTAATTCCTACCATTGCAATGAATTTACTATATGTCTTTTCAAAATTTTGCAGTGGACAAATCTGCTTTAATAAAAATAATCATTGGAAGTAACATTGGTTATAAATTTTGTTTCAGAATTTTAATTTTGTTGGATAACAAAATCGAAATAATCGAGAATTAATTTTCTGGTTATTACAAAATTATTATTAATTTTAGTTCGGAGAAGGAAACACTCTTAAACGGATAATTGAAAAAAAAAATTATTTGAAAGTGCATGTCTAGAATTGATTCTTTCAAAGACCTTGTTTTTAAGCGTGCCTAGTGCACCACATCTCTTTTCATAAGTTACATACCTGGTGCATTGTTCATTATTGTTCTTTCTATTAAACCGTTAAAACTTTTGTTTAGGGTTCTAGTTTACTAAATTCTTAACGTCTAATAAAAGTTAGAAATTATGTTTCTGGTTTTAGTCTTTGGATAAATTCCTAAAATTTAATAGATTTATAATCTCCTGTTTCTAATTTGTGACTATGTGACATAATGGAAAAACTAGTGAAATTCATTAGAAAGAATTTCAAAAACGTGACGACAAAAGATGTTGTATATTTGACCATGATAAACCTAGTTAAATATTTGAAGGATGATCCTCCTATCGTTAGAGAGGATAAGAAAAATATTGTTACCACCTTCAAATGTTGCTACAGTAAATATTGCTAAGACAAATATTACCAGGACAAACGTAGTGGGAGTTAAAAAAAACTTCAAAAAAACAAATCGCAAACTAGACGGTTTGTTCAAGAAATAAAATTTCATGAGAAATACTTCAATTTTCACAAGATAGGAACAAGTCTTTGGACTATAGACTTCTAAACGAAGTTAACAATTGACATGGCAAACTGTTATTTGAAGAAATACATTTATTATCTTCATTAATGATAGCACAAAATAGTGTTGTTTATTTGCTTAAAAGCAAAGATGAAGCTAATGAGAAATTATTCTCTTTAAGCATGATGTTAAAACTCAAGCTTAATTAAAGGAGTAAGATGAGTGAAATTCTATACGAGTAGAGTTTGTACTATAATGTGCCTAACATGTGGGGAAAGTTATTTTATGAACTAATTACCTTTTTAAATAAGGTTCCTTACAAATACTTAAAAATGTGAGGGTGTCTTGCAAAGATAATGACCCCGTTGATGAAGCAGGTGAAAACTAGTCTCAAAATAGTGGATTGCATTATTCTAAAAATTCTAGTTGAATATATGATATTCAAAATACCAAAGACACAAATAGATATGTTTTTACTTTGGGAGGAAGAGTTGTGTCATGAAATTTCTCAAGATAAACTTTTACAACTAGATCCATAATAAAATCTGAGTTTGTAGCTCTAGACAAATCAGGAGAAGAAGTCAAATGACTTTAGAATGTTTTGGAGGATATTCCTGAATGGCCAAAGTCCGTGTCTACAATATTGTGAAAACTAAATAAAAATTGGTAGACCATAGAGCTTTATATATAACGGAAAGTCATTACATATATGTCGCCGACATAATACTATTAGACAACTAATCTCAAATAGAGTTATCTCTATTAATTTTATAAAGATTAAAAGATAACATTGCGGATCCGCCAGCTAAAGGCTTAAATCAAGATCAAGTTGAGAAAACATCGAAAGAAATGTGACTAAAGCCTAAGAAATTTAAGACGCTATGTGAAGAAAAACTCTACCTAGTTGACTGGAGATCCAAGATGTAAGTTCAAAGGGACAGCCTAATTGCATAAACCTTGTGCGGTCATTGTGGGGGTTATTTTCCCAATTCCATTCCTATGATGTAAACAATGACCAAAAGCGGTGTACGCTAAGTAAAGTTTTTAATGATCATTGTGTGTATCGGTGAGCCGAACAACATAAGCCACCTATGTAAGAGTGAAGTGTGGCCGCTTCAAGGAGACTATTCAATCATAGTTCTCTCAAAACTCTTGCAGAACCATACGATGTTCACAACTATATGAACATACCTATGAGAACTAATATTCTTGCCAGAAAGATAGTTGTGTGAAGTGTATCATCGTTTACACAAACGGCAAAACAGTTCAAAGACACCGCGTCTACTGGTCAACTAGTAAAGTAAATATACTTTAACAAGGGAAGATTCAAAGGGTGGACACCTACCTATCCTATGCAACTATCAAACGTAGAATCTATCACCACATTGAGTTAAAATGTTTTTAAAACATTAATTTCATTCATGTAGGTGATTGTTGAAAAATTGTGATAATATGAAAATTTTGAGGCATATCTTCAATGGGTAAATATGGAGAATCGAATTATGAAATTATGTCTTCATACTCTACTTCATGAGATTTTTACAACGTTATCTCATATACTCAAATTGGTTGAGTGATGAATAAGAAATTGGTGCTTGAAGTAAGGTAACTTGCAAAGATTGGTGAAAAAATAGTAAGCTTGAATCTCATATTGGTTAGAGACCAAGTGTGGGAGGCGCATATATAATGGAACCAACCAAGGGGTTGTTGAATAAGCTAAGATTGTGCCTCAAACGCAGACACATGGGGTGCAAATCCAAGCCCGTCGAACCCATTTAGATTGAGGGCACACCTACACGACATGGGCGATGCAAATATCCAAATTAGTTGGGTCTAGGATAGACATGTCAAAATTTTATCTCAAATTCAATTTCCTCATCCAATAATTAGTCAAAAATTTGAGCAGTAAAGATCTCATGGAATTAGATTAATGATCGAAATGGTGCAGCAGTGGTGGTTGATTATAATGGTGTAGGGTTTATGAATCTGATGTTAGAGATTTATATTTTTTTTTAAAAGTTAGGAATGTTAGGGTTTTTATAATTTATTATTTTAAATAAAAAATTAACGTAAATTAAAACCATGTCATATGTGGAGAAACTTTTGAGTGACATATTTTTTTAAATGAAAGTTGACTGTTTGTATTTTTTTTAACTAAAAGTGGCCATTTGACTTTTAAATGGTAATAAAATTAAATATTAGACACATAATTTGATAAAAAAAAACTTAGCACTTAAAGTTAAAAAAATATAATTTGCGTACTTATTTTATAATAAAAAATGTGGATTTCAGTGATAATTTAAATTGAAGAATAAAATGTTTAAAAATGTAACATTGAATATTATTGTGTAAATCTTTAGATTTGTTTAACGCCTATATAGTAATGATTTTGAAAGTCGTAGTTTATTTTTAGGTTTGGTACATACAAATTTTTGTACATTTAAACTCCATATTGTATTGTGCATTTATTCTTATAAATCTACATAATAAATAGAATCCAAATTTTCAAAGGAAGAACAGATTTAAATTCTCTCTTTGAATTTAGAGTCGGATATTGGGCAAATACTAAGACTCGAATAATTAGGCCAAGCTTGAGTATCCATAAAAGCAATCCATATTTCTTTTTAAGACTATCTGGAACCCTATTCGATCCGGTTTAAAAAGAATAAAACCTACTTTATATGCGTTTAGCTTTACCAAAGAAAATATAATTTTGTTCAACTTTCAATGGTAGACGTGTTGCCTGTCGTTTGGAATTCTTTGCAATCATATATGATTATATTCTAATGCATGCTTTAATTATTTTTTAAAAATTAAAAATGAGTGAATTAAAGACAAATCCTCCTTTTCACTTTCATTACCATCTTCATCTTCATCAAAATCTGAAACTTTATCTTCAGAATCAGGTCCCGTTGATGAGATTAAGTGTTCACCTCCCAATTTTCATGTCTGAAAGTTGTTCATGCAAGAAAACTCAATCATGTGGATATATTGTAGTCACTTATTTTGTTCGCCCATGTACATATACAAAAACCCAAAAAATATGTAAAAAAAAAAACCATGTGTATTAGGCCCAATTAGGCCTCATATCTGAAACCCTAGTTTTGCTTGGGCAACACTCCAATCAAGTAAATTAGGCAGTAAAATCATGAAGATTTTAAGATTTTGCTAGGATTTTCTTTTTTTTTCTTTTTCTCCTTATACTTTTGTAGTAGGCTATAAAAAGGCTAAGCCTTCACCCATTATAACAAACACAAGCAATTGTAATACAAAAATTGAAGAGCAATACCACCAGTTTCTCTTAGGTAGTTTTACCTAAATTTTATCTCCATATATTTTTGTTTTTATTTTCTAGATTTCTTGGATTTTGGTTTCGGATAAGAAAAGAAAGGGGTACGAGTCCCCACCAAAACGAAGTTCACAAAAAATTATGTGTCGCCTGAAGAGAAGGCCGGTGCCATCACTGGAGGAGGAGCCGAGGCATGCTGTCGACAGCCAGCAGCGGGCGACAACCGTTCGCAGCAGTCAACGACAGCGGCACCAACAGCCCGTACCCCTCGTCGTGTAGTTTAAGCTCGATCCCACTATTTGCAATTTCTTAACCTTAGTCTTTTATTTCAGTTTTTATTAAGTTCATCATTTAATTCGTGCATATTTATCATGCCATATTTTGTTCATCTTCATATATTTTAACCCGGTAAGATTTTAAGATAAATGAATCTCTTAATAATTAATATTTTTTTAAAGAAAAACTATTAAATAATTTAATGTGAATACTTTTTAGGTTAGTTTCCTTAATAAATGGCTTAGATTCCTAAAGTAATGCACATGTTAATAAATAGATTAAATATTCTACACATTTCCTTAATTGTAAATAGTTAAATAAAACCCTAGGTAAATCTTTAAACAAGACATGTAATTTATTAATTATTGGTAAATAAAAACAAACTCGGTAATTCTTTTAAAAAAGATAAATAATTCCTTAATTATAAATAAAACTCTAGGGTAGTTGTTAGAAAAGTAAATAACTCATCTTTGTAAATTGTAAATAATTTAATAAATCTTTTAGGATTAATATATCAAATACATGCTTTTAAGAATAATAATAAACCTTGAACATTAAAACCACCCATAAAATTAATAAGGGACAATAAAACATCATTTAAAAAAAGATTTTATTGCATCATAAAAAACAAGATATCTTCTCAATTAGGGTTAATTTGGTCTTTCCCTAGCTGTTGGGAATGGTTAAAACTCCTATGCTAGACTATATTGCCAAATTTTAGGGATCAATACCTTATTCCCTGACACGCGTCGTAACGTGTCAAGAATAATTTCCTTTTTTCAAATAAATAAATAAATAAAGGAATTAAATTAAGTATAGACATGGAAGTAGGAGTCGAACCCACAAGGACTTAGACTTTCCTTGTTGTGCCTTTGACGTTTCTGAACCAAGAGGTGATGAATTGAATTTGTGATTTGAGGGGGGGGGGGGGTTGCAATGAAATAATTTAAGAGAGCAAGAAGATTGGTTTAAAGATTTAAAACTAACAATAGAGATGTTCAGCCTTGACTAAGCTCTGACTTGTTCTACTCGGTTCATTGGTAGAGATTTTAATTTCGAAAAACTTGTTGGCAAAATTACTTCAAGGTCAATCCTTGAGTTTTTGTTTGTAAACTGAATCTCCAAAATCAATTTTTGGTTTCACTTTTGATAATTTGTCTAAACCAACTAAATGTTTGAGAAAACAAATTCTTTAAGCTCGTTACCAACTCGAAAAGTCATTTCTATAAAAACGATTCAATCTCAATTTCCCTTATTAATATGAACCCGGTAATGTGACCCGAGTCATATAGATGTGCCCGATCGTGATTCTAGTAAGAAATATTCTTAGCTACGCTTTGAACTCTGAGATATCATAAAACATATATGTGAGATGAATAGCAATATAATAAAAAAATTAATGAAGAAAGGAATTGGATAGGTAATTTGGATAGTATGGTGGCTAAGGATGGAGGATGATAATCGTGGAAAGGTGTAAATCAAAGAATGAGTGATGGGAGATGCCAAAGGCGGCGTGGATTTGTATGGTTGGAAGGATAGCGAATTGTGACCCACTAGCTATAACGAGCTAGGAACCAGCAATATACTTTGATGGAGTCGAGGTGGAGGAGTGTGGAACGTGACCCACAAGCTATAAGAGAGCTTGGAACCAACACTATAATAAAATGAAATGGATAGAAGACTACAAGCACAACTTGAAGCCGATAGAGTTCTCGCAAGAACAAGATGAAAGCAATCTTTCAAAGGTTTATATTCTCCAAAGAAAAAAAATAAAGTCCTTACAAATGAACCTAAGGTGCTTATTTATAGCGTGGCTAGGCACCATATGAAAAGTCACACAAAAGAGAGATGAATGCTCATCTAAATGCTATTGAATACAAATAAATGAAACGTTTCTTTCTTATCCTTTTGATGGATGAATTTTGCTTTAAATTGAGATGAATTTAGCCTTAAATTCGTCCAAAAGGAGTGTTGACTCTTGGGCTGCTTCATTTTGCTTGCAAATGGATAAAAGGGAACGAATGTGAATATAGGATGAATGTAGACATCCCACACGTCCAAATCAGCTTGTCTCTTTGAATTCCTTGCTGATTTTATCACTTAATTTGATGATTAAATGACATTAAATCAGCCTTCATTGCTTGCCCATTTGTGTAATATGATCAGCCTTCAAAAAATGATAAATAAAGGCCTTGAATGCATAATTTGAATGCTGATTATTGCACGTCCCTTCTCTTGAACGTGAATGGCCTTCATTGGTTCATAATTTTAACCTTGAATAGGTGAATTATGAAGCTTAAATGCTTTGTTACTCCAAGAAGATGAACAACCTTGAAAAGATGAAAAGAATTCAGCTTTGAATTGCCTTGTTTGCATGAGTAAAGATGGTCATCAATGATTTGTTTCCAAGCTGAAGTTGAAAAGTCTCTTCTTTAATCCACACGTCACATGAACCTAGACACACACAAATGATTTATTCAAACTTAAAATAATAGATGCATGAAACAATTAAAGAGTTAGTTAATTGAGTGAACTAGTTAAATGAATGAACTAGTTTAATTAAAGAACTAACTTTATTGAATTTAACTAAATGCATGAATGAAGTAGTTTAACGAATGATTTAAGATACATAATTAAACTACTTCCCTAAATGAACTAAAACTATAAATGAAGTGCATGCTTTAATGACCAGCACACTTTATCAATGCAATGGAAGTTTGAAATACGTAAATTCTCATACAAATGCATGCATGAGCAAGGTAAGGCATTCCTCCCTTATTATTTCTTCTTTCCCACGTTCATGGCTTGTTGTAAACAAGCTTTCCATGGCCGATTGAAACTCCTTGGCCCGTGCACGTGTAATGGGGCCACTTGGGTACTTCTCCGGGTCATTGTTCTTGATGGTCATATCAGTCCCTCTCTCTTTAAATTGATTTGTCCCCAAATCGTCACCTACATCAAAAGGATATAAATCAACAACATTAAAGGTTGCACTAACATTAAACTCACCTGGGAGGTCTAGTTGATAAGCATTATCATTGATCCTCTTAACTACTTGAAATGGCCCATCTCCTCGAGGCATCAATTTAGATTTCCGTTTGGATGGAAACCTTTCTTTTCTCATGTGCAACAACACCCAATCTCCCGGCTCAAAGACAACTCTCATTCGACCCTTGTTTGCTTGCTGCTCATATTGCTTGGTTTTCTTTTCAATATTATCCCGCACTTGTTGATGAAGTTTCTTAACAAATTCAGCTTTGTTAAGTCCATCTTTATTCACAATTTGATCAGCGGGTAATGGCAATAAGTCCATCGGAGTTAATGAATTGAACCCGTACACAACTTCAAAAGGGGTGTGTCCCGAGGTGGTATGGACTGATCGGTTATATGCAAACTCTGTTGCGACTAAAAAATTTCAAAATATAAAGTACCTCGGATGTCGCTCGGACGTACCGAGTTTTAATTGGTTTTGAAAATTTAGTCGGATTTATAAAAAGTAGAGGAGTCGCCACCGGCCATTTAAAAAAGGTAGACCGGACACCGAAATAAAACCAAAGATTTTTCTTTTGAAAATGGGTTCGGGAGTCGGTTACACGCGGGGAAGGATGAGCACCCCCGTCGTGCCCGAAAATCGGTACCAAAAAACATTACCGCTCAATTAATATTAAATTTTGCGAATTAAAGTGACGAATCGTATCGAAATTTGGTTATACGAGCGAGTGAATTTTAAAAGCCTTAATATTCGAGAAGGAACGTCCGAACCACCACCACTACGATTGGTACTGGCCTCGTTCGTTCCCGAATAAAAAGACACCGCATTATATATATTTTTAAGTTCCAAATGCAATTTAACATAATATATGACCAAAAATGCATCAAGAATAAACAATGCATGAACCAATACGAATATGAACATCGTTGACAAAAAATAGATAATAGTAAAGAGACATACGCCCGAAAATATCTCATGCATATATGAAAACGGTATAAAAACTACAACACGTATACACAAAAAGAGAACATTATATGATATATACATATCAAAACCACATACCAACGGTTACTTAATATATACATCCACCACGAACCAACCCTTCCAAAATCGCCCAAAGCTCCGCAAACAAAGGCGAACAACACCCGACATGGCGAGCAAAGCCCATCAACCAATCACCCATCTCTGTGCGACAAATACCCCCTACCGATGCCTTCCCCGGCGTTGTGAATAGATTGACGGGGAAGGCATCGGTAGGGGGTATTTGTCGCACAGAGATGGGTGATTGGTTGATGGGCTTTGCTCGCCATGTCGGGTGTTGTTCGCCTTTGTTTGCGGAGCTTTGGGCGATTTTGGAAGGGTTGGTTCGTGGTTGGAGTCTTGGGGTTCGGAGAATCATCATCGAATCGGATTGCCGGGAGGCGATTTGTCTTGTTCAGCGTGGAGCCCCGGTACGTACTGATAACGCTCTTGTTATAGCAATTGCGGAGTTTGTGAATCGAGGGTGGGAGGTTTCTTTTGAGCATGTTAATCGGGAATCCAATTGTGTTGCGGATTGCTTGGCAAAGGAGATCATGGGTACTGAAGTGTGCAACAAGATCTGGGAAGAACCACCGGTGAATGTGCTGGCTTTGCTCGATGCGGATATGAGTAGTGGTTTGGGCATTGTTTCAGAAGGGATAGGTTGACCTCGGGTTGGTTTATGGTGTGTGCTGTTGTTGTTGATTGATCTGAACCCTCTTATAGCTCTAACACATGTACTCTTTTTCCTCCATTAGGTTTAGGGAGGTTTTTTAACGAGGCATGTGTTAGACGCTTTTTCCCTTTAATCGAAAAAAAATATATACATCCACCATATATTATAACTAAACATTATTCGGTATGTATATATACATTAAAGATTATAATAGGTAATTAGAAGGAAAATGTAATAAATAAGGAAAATAAACTAATAGTCTTAACGCATTATACATTATATATTAAAATAGGTAACTATAAGAAGGGAAACTATAAGATTATATACTAGCAGCCTTAACATAGATTATATATATACATGTATAAGGAAAATAAAAAAATAAAACTGGCAGTAATGGGGGAATTGATAACCATGGCATTAAAAGCATAAAATTAGTCATTAACGGGGGCATTAATTAAAAACGCGTAAAAAAAAGGGAGAGTCAGACTTTTAGGGATATTTTTTACTTCCCTTTTACCCTTTCTTCTTCTCTCAAACAAGCCCACGCCGTCGAGCTTTCAGGCCGTCGCCGGCGCTACTCCGCTGGCCCTTTCGGCCATGCAAGACCGCCAACGAGATCCCCAAGTGCTCCTCTTTCACCTGATCCGAGTGGATCTCACCGGAGATGGTCAGAAAGTCGTGGACGGGAGATGAAAGTCCCGACGTTTCGAAACCTTGGCTAGTCGCCGTCCACCGTTGGATCGCCGCGATCTTTTGATACTACGTTCGCCTCACCGGGATGAAGTCCTTCACCGTTGGGATCGTCGGAAATGCGTTCCACCGCCGGCGAGGTTGAAACAGAAGGTAAATAAAAGCTTTTTTCTTTTATATTCGAAATAAAAAACGAAAGCCAAAAATATCTCTGAAATTTCTCTTGTATTGATTTCTGAAATGGTTACAACGATTTTTTCTCTAAAATCGAATCCCCAAAAATCCCCTTCTCTCGGGTTTACATTGCTTCTCTCTCTCTGAAAAAATCCCCTCTCCTTTACAATATATGCTCTCTGGTTTTTTTTCTCTCCTCACTGATATCTCTCCTCCCTCTCTTTGTTTTTCGGTTCTCTCTATATAACCGAAAAATTACATGTAATGCTTAGAAAATCGATTTTCTCTTTGATCCCTGTTGTCCTATCTGGTTGACCTTTTTGCTTATGTTTGCTTTTATCTCCAATCCGGTATACTGACATTTTCCTTTTGTTTTGCCTTCACCGAGTATCCCTGAAATGGTGAAAGCAACCTTCCGACATGGTCAGTGGCGTGGGGGGGTCTGACGGTTCGTACACAGGCTGGTTCTGCGCGCGCGTGTGAGACCTGAATGGTCGCAGTTGCAACGTACGCGCGAGTCTGGTCCGTTAGATCAAATTTGATCTAACGGCGGGGGCATGTGAGCGGCACGGGACACTGGTACCCTTGTTAGGGTTTCCTTCAGACGCGATCTGGGCCGTTGATCTCGCCCAGATCGAACGGAAAAGGGGCGTGCGGCGCCAAGCTAATAGGGCTCCTCCTAGGGTTTCTTTTTGCGGGTGTGATCTGGACCGTTGGATCGCGGCCAGATCCAACGGTCACATATGAGCGGTGGCTGCAGCTGAAATCAAAAGACAATTAGGGTTTCTTTTTTGGTGTAATGGGCTAAGGGCCATTTGGGCTTCATGTAATTGGACTTTATTATCTTTAATCAATGTATTTTTGGGTTTTGTTAAATGGACTTTAATATTTAATAAATCTGGGCCTTTTTGTTTATATGATGGTTTTATTTA
Organism: Hibiscus trionum; assembly: GCA_030270665.1. Taxonomy (NCBI): domain Eukaryota; kingdom Viridiplantae; phylum Streptophyta; class Magnoliopsida; order Malvales; family Malvaceae; genus Hibiscus; species Hibiscus trionum. Next base: position 1,807,884 of record BSYR01000025.1, on the reverse strand, counting down.
TATGATTTTAGTTAGTCTAATAATAATATAAATTATATAAATACAATGATACATAAATAATATAAACAATAATAACAATAAACATGAACAATGACAAATATGTAATAATGATAGTAGAAATAATAATACCATAATAATAATAATAGAGATAACACACAACAATAGTAAAGATAATAATAATAGCAAACAATAATATGTTAGTAACTTAAATAATATTTATTTATATACATGCATGTGCATAATTGTTTCTTCTTTTTTTTCTCATTTTTTTATATTATTTTTAATACCTAACAACCCAATAAGCCCAAGATAAACACAAACTAAAGGGGTTCGAGGTCCGGATAAAATTAGTGATTACAAACTCCACATGTGGTAAGCACTCTTCCCATGTCTTTAGATTCTTCTTAATAATGCTCCTAAGCAACATGGAGAGTACTCGATTCACCACTTCGGTTTGGCCATCCGTTTGAGGGTGACAAGTGGTGGAAAATAGCAGCTTAGTTCCAATCTTACTCTATAGGGCTCTCCAGAAGTGGCTTAAGAACTTCACGTCTCGATCGGAAACGATAGTTCTTTGCACACCATGTAATCTCAAGACTTCCCTGAAAAACAAGTTAGCAATATGTAAGGCATCATTAGTCTTGTTGCAAGGAATAAAATGAGCCATTTTGGAAAATCTATCCACTACTACAAAGATGGAGTCTTTGTTATTCTTTGTGCGTGGAAGCCCTAGCACAAAATCCATTGAAATGTCCATCAATGGTGCTTCTGGAATAGGTAGTGGCGTGTAGAGTCCATGTGGCATGGCTTTAGACTTAGCCTTCTTGCAAGTGATTCAACGTTCACATAACCTCTCTACATCTCGTCTCATCTTTGGCCAATATAAATGCTCTTGAAGTATAGCCAAAGTCTTTGCTATTCCAAAATGTCCCATTAAGCCTCCTTCATGGGCTTCTTTGAGAAGTAATTCACGTGTGGAACCTTGTGAAATACAAAGTCTTCCTTCCTTGAATAGGAACCCATTGTCCCTATAATAGTTTTCAAATGTTCCTTTCTCACAAGCTTTGTAAATTTTTTTTTAAAATTAGAATCAGATTCGTATAAATCCTTAATGAAAACTAAACCCAGCAACTTAGATTCTAAGGTGTTTAGAAGAGCGTACCTCCGAGACAATGCATTGGCAACTATATTCTCCTTACCTTTCTTATATTTGATCACATAGGGAAAAGATTCAAGAAACTCCACCCATTTGTCATGTCGTTTGTTGAGTTTATGTTGCCCCCGAATGTGCTGCAATGCCTCATGATCGGTGTGAATAATGAACTCATTAGGCCATAGATAGTGTTGCCATGTTTCCATTGCGCGAACAAGGGCATACATCTCCTTATCATATGTTGGATAATTCAACACAGCTCCACTTAATTTCTCATTGAAATATGCTATAGGACGTCCACATTGAGATAATACCTCTCCAATTCCCACACCTGATGCATCACATTCAATTTCAAACGTTTTGTTAAAATCAGGTAAGGTAAGCAAAGGGGCATGAATTAAACATTCTTTAATGTCATTAAAAGATTTCTCTTGGTCCCCCCCCCAGAAAAAGTTAGCATTCTTCTTGATGACACTAGTTAAAGGGACGACAATGGTGCTGAAGTTTGGCACAAATCTCCGGTAAAATCTTGCAAGTCCATGGAAACTCCTAACTTGGGAAATGCTTGCTGGTCGTGGCCATTCTTCAATGGCTTTAACCTTCTCTTTGTCAACCTCTAAGCCTTTAGAACTGACAACAAAATCAAGAAAGACAACTTTGTCAGTACAAAATGTACACTTGTCTAAATTAGCATATAACTTCTCCTTTCTTAAAACCAACAAAACTGACCTCAAGTGTTGAACATGTTCTTCCATTGATTTACTATAGATTAAGATGTCATCAAAATAAACCACACAAAATTTACCCAAAAACGGTCTAAGAACATGGTTCATTAACCTCATGAAAGTACTTGGTGCATTAGTTAAGCCAAAAGGCATAACCAACCATTCATAGAGTCCTTGCTTTGTTTTAAATGCTGTTTTCCATTCATCACCTTCCCGCATCCTTATTTGGTGATAACCACTCTTAAGATCAATCTTAGAGAAAAGGTTAGAACCACTAAGCTCATCTAACATATCATCTAAACGAGGAATAGGGTGACAATACTTTACCGTAATTTTGTTTACCGCTCGACAATCTACACACATGCGCCAAGTTCCATCCTTCTTTGGCACAAGTAATACCGGAACGACACATGGGCTAAGGCTCTCCCTCACGTAGCCTTTGGCCATCAGTTCAGCCACTTGCCTTTGCAACTCCTTGGTTTCCTCGGGATTGCTTCGGTAAGCTGGACGGTTAGGAATGACGGCACCGGGAATGAAATCTATTTGATGTTCAATGCCACGGATTGGTGGCAGCCCACTTGGTATCTCCTCTAGAAATAATTCGTCAAATTCCTGCAACAGAGACATAATAGAAGAAGGCAAAGTGTGATCAAGTTGGTTAGTGTTCAATAAACTTTCCTTGTACACAAGTACAAGTAATTCCTTTCCCGACAACAAACACTTTCTCAACTCTTTTTCTTTGGTAAAAACACTCATTTTCGCACCCTCACTTTGCTCACTCTCACTTGCTTTTACCTCCATTTTTGATTCTCTCTCTTTGGCTCTTTCAATACTTTCTCTCAAATGTATTTGGTCTTTGTGAATTTGTTTTGGTGAAATAGGGGCTAAGGTAATCTTTCTTACTCCATGGGTGAGTGTATACCGATTGGTATATCCATCATGTATGACTCGTTTATCGAATTGCCATGGCCTCCCAAGTAGTAAATGGCCAGCGTGCATCTGAACAACATCGCAAAGAACTTCATCCTTATACTTTCCAATGGAGAAAGCAACAAGAACTTGCTTGGTAACCTTGAGTTCTCCTCCGTCATTAAGCCATTGCAGCTTGTAGGGATGTGGATGCTTTGAGGTTGCTAATCCAAGTTTTTCTACCATAAGAGTACTAGCAACATTAGTACAACTACCTCCATCAATAATGACAAAGCATACCTTTCCATTAACATGGCAGCGAGTATGAAAGATATTCTCGCGTTGCTCATTCCCTTCATTCGCTCGCACACTTAGGCTCCTTTTCACAATAAGGGCCTCTCCTTCTGCTGCATACTCTATATCATCATCTTCATCTTCTTGTATGGCAGCAACTTCATCTTCCTCCTCTTGTTCTGATTCAACCTCTCCATCATCACGAAGAAGCATGGTGTTGCGATTTGGGCATTGGCTTGCAATATGCCCTCTTCCCAAGCACTTGAAGCATTGTATATCTCGGGAACGGTTTGGAACATTCAGAGCCTTACCTTTGCTAGTTTCAGCAATGGGTTTGGCACTCTTTGTTGGAACGCTTCGTTCTTTAGGCGTAAAGGATGCCTTCTGTTTGTAGGTACCCTGCCCCCATTTAGGAGAAAAACCTCCATAGGATCAAGTTGTGCCCTTCCTTTTGAGTTACCTCTCGACCTTCATGGCCATATGAACAATGTCTTCGATCTCCACATAATGTTGCAACTCAACAGTGGCCACAATATTAGGATTAAGGTCGGATAGAAATCTGGCCATGGTAGCTTCTCGATCCTCATCAATGTTGGCTCGGATCATGGCTACTTCCATCTCTTTAAAGTAATCCTAAACACTACGGTTGCCTTGGGTGAGATTTTGAAGCTTGTTGAACAACTCCCTATGATAGTGAGTTGGAACGAACCTCCTACGCATAACAACCTTCATCTCATTCCATGTAGAAATTGGATGTTCTCCATTGCGTCTCCTGCTAGATGTCAACTGATCCCACCATATTAGTGCATAATCTGTAAATTCAATAGCTGCAAGTTTTACCTTCTTAAGCTCTGAGTAGTTGTGGCACTCAAAGATGTGCTCAACTTTTTTTTCCCATGCAAGATAAGCTTCAGGATCCATTCTTTCTTGGAAAGAAGGAATGGTTATTTTGATGTTGCTAAGATTATCATCAACTCTTGGCCGAGCTCTTTGGTACCTAGGTTCTCGATGCCTCAAACTTTGTTGGGAGGCTCGCTCGTCTATGAGTTCTTCATTCACCTCTCCCTCATACTCTTCCTCATGATCTGAATTATGCCTTCGTTGAGATCTTTCCTCCAAATGATCTAATCGTTCTTGCATCGGCCCCAACCTTTGTTGCAACAACCTGTCCATCTCTCGGATAACATCTTGAAGATTGGAGTTAGTTGCATCTACGTTAACATTATTACTTCCTCCAACGAAGTTTCTCACGGAATTTTGAGACATTATTAGTAACAAAAAAAATTAAAACCTCACAAACACAAAACCTCACCTATTCCACTCCAAGAAAATGCACTCACACTCGTGTTTCACTTGGGATGGCTTTTACCCTTGATGTGCACTCTTGCCTTTTTCTACTCTTGCTCTCAATCAAGTCCTTTTAAGAACTTCCCCAAGGCTTGCAAATGGCTTGTAGAATTCGGCTGAAAAAACAAAACTTGGTGAAAAGAATTTGGAAGGTAGGATAAGAAAAGTGGCAACAACAAAAAAAAGGTAAATTGTGAGAGTTGGTAAAGATGACAAAATAGTAGCAAAAGAAAAAAATGATGTAAGATTTTTTTTAAAGAAGAATAGAGAATACGATGCCCCCTCCCTCTTTAACTTTCTCTAATATTTTTTTCGATTTTTTTTCGATTTTTTTTTCGTTTCTTTTTCAAAAGAGAGACATCGACTATCTTACTGAATCAACCTTGCTCTGATGCCAATTGTTATGAACCCGATAATGTGACCCGAGTCATATAGATGTGCCCGATCGTGATTCTAGTAAAAAATATTCTTCGCTACGCTTTGAACTCTGAGATATCATAAAACATACATGTGAGATGAATAACAATATAATAAAAAAATTAATGAAGAAAGGAATTGGATAGGTAATTTGGATAGTATGGTGGCTAAGGATGGAGGATGATAATTGTGGAAAGGTGTAAATCAAAGAAGGAGTGATGGGAGATGCCAAAGGCGGCGTGGATTTGTATGGTTGGAAGGATAGCGAATTGTGACCCGCTAGCTATAACGAGCTAGGAACCAACAATATACTTTGATGGAGTCGAGGTGGAGGAGTGTGGAACGTGACCCACAAGCTATAAGAGAGCTTGGAACCAACGCTATAGTAAAATGAAATGGATAGAAGACTACAAGCACAACTTGAAGCCGATAGAGTTCTCGCAAGAACAAGATGAAAGCAATCTTTCAAAGGTTTATATTCTCCAAAGAAAAAAAAATAAAGTCCTTACAAATGAACCTAAGGTGCTTATTTATAGCGTGGCTAAGCACCATATGAAAAGTCACACAAAAGAGAGATGAATGCTCATCTAAATGCTATTGAATACAAATAAATGAAACGTTTCTTTCTTATCCTTTTGGTGGATGAATTTTGCTTTAAATTGAGATGAATTTAGCCTTAAATTCGTCCAAAAGGAGTGTTGACTCTTGGGCTGCTTCATTTTGCTTGCAAATGGATAAAAGGGAACGAATGTGAATATAGGATGAATGTAGACATCCCACACGTCCAAATCAGCTTGTCTCTTTGAATTCCTTGCTGATTTTATCACTTAATTTGATGATTAAATGACATTAAACCAGCATTCATTGCTTGCCCATTTGTGTAATATGATCAGCCTTCAAAAAATGATAAATAAATGCCTTGAATGCATAATTTGAATGCTGATTATTGCACGTCCCTTCTCTTGAATGTGAATGGCCTTCATTGGTTCATAATTTCAACCTTGAATAGGTGAATTATGAAGCTTAAATGCTTTGTTACTCCAAGAAGATGAACAACCTTGAAAAGATGAAAAGAATTCAGCCTTGAATTGCCTTGTTTGCATGAGTAAAGATGGTCATCAATGATTTGTTTCCAAGCTGAAGTTGAAAAGTCTCTTCTTTAATCCACACGTCACATGAACCTAGACACACACAAATGATTTATTCAAACTTAAAATAATAGATGCATGAAACAATTAAAGAGTTAGTTAATTGAGTGAACTAGTTAAATGAATGAACTAGTTTAATTAAAGAACTAACTTTATTGAATTTAACTAAATGCATGAATGAAGTAGTTTAACGAATGATTTAAGATACATAATTAAACTACTTCCCTAAATGAACTAAAACTATAAATGAAGTGCATGCTTTAATGACCAGCACACTTTATCAATGCAATTGAAGTTTGAAATACGTAAATTCTCATGCAAATGCATGCATGAGCAAGGTAAGGCATTCCTCCCTTATTATTTCTTCTTTCCCACGTTCATGGCTTGTTGTAAACAAGCTTTCCATGGCTGATTGAAACTCCTTGGCCCGTGCACGTGTAATGGGGCCACTTGGGTACTTCTCCGGGTCATTGTTCTTGATGGTCATATCAGTCCCTCCCTCTTTAAAGTGAGCTAGAACCCACAAGCTATAAGAGAGCTTAGAACCAACGCTATAGTAAAATGAAATTGATAGAAGACTACAAGCACAACTTGAAGCCGATAGAGTTCTCGCAAGAACAAGATGAAAGCAATCTTTCAAAGGTTTATATTCTCCAAAGAAAAAAAAATAAAGTCCTTACAAATGAACCTAAGGTGCCTATTTATAGTGTGGCTAGGCACCATATGAAAAGTCACACAAAAGAGAGATGAATGCTCATCTAAATGCTATTGAATACAAATAAATGGAACGTTTCTTTCTTATCATTTTGATGGATGAATTTTGCTTTAAATTGAGATGAATTTAGCCTTAAATTCGTCCAAAAGGAGTGTTGACTCTTGGGCTGTTTCATTTTGCTTGCAAATGGATAAAAAGGGAATGAGTGTGAATATAGGATGAATGTAGACATCCCACACGTCCAAATCAGCTTGTCTCTTTGAGTTCCTTGCTGATTTTATCACTTAATTTGATGATTAAATGACATTAAACCAGCCTTCATTGCTTGCCCATTTGTGTAATATGATCAGCCTTCAAAAAATGATAAATAAAGGCCTTGAATGCATAATTTGAATGCTGATTATTGCATGTCCCTTCTCTTGAACGTGAATGGCCTTCATTGGTTCATAATTTCAACCTTGAATAGGTGAATTACGAAGCTTAAATGCTTTGTTACTCTAAGAAGATGAACAACCTTGAATTGCCTTGAATTGCATTGTTTGCATGAGTAAAGATGGTCATCAATGACTTATTTCCAAGCTGAAGTTGAAAAGTCTCTTTTTTAATCCACACGTCACATGAACCTAGACACACACAAAAGATTTATTCAAACTTAAAATAATAGATGCATAAAACAATTAAAGAGTTAGTTAATTGAGTGAACTAGTTAAATGAATGAACTAGTTTAATTAAAGAACTAACTTTATTGAATTTAACTAAATGCATGAATGAAGTAGTTTAACGAATGATTTAAGATACATAATTAAACTACTTCCCTAAATGAACTAAAACTATAAATGAAGTGCATGCTTTAATGACCAGCACACTTTATCAATGCAATGGAAGTTTGAAATACGTAAATTCTCATGCAAATGCATGCATGAGCAAGGTAAGGCATTCCCCCCTTATTATTTCTTCTTTCCCACGTTCATGGCTTGTTGTAAACAAGCTTTCCATGGTTGATTGAAACTCCTTGGCCCGTGCACGTGTAATAGGGCCACTTGGGTACTTCTCCGGGTCCTTGTTCTTGATGGTCATATCACTTAGTAATCTATTTACTAAGTGTGTTCCTTGGAAGTCGGATTTGTTTCAATAACCGATCATCCCTCCCACTTGATAGATTAAAACAATTGTTTTTCTCGAAGTCAATCTTTGGGTTTTAAAAAATTATTTTGATTTAGAAAATAAAGTATGAAGAAATCGAGAGAAGTTTCCGAAATGTTTGAAGCATAATTTCAAACCTCGCCTTGAGAACGCGTCATCGCATAAGCCTTCGGCTTAAAAAGATCTAGCCGAGCATGGTTATCAAATTAATCATGCTCGACATTTAAGAAATAATCAAAGAAGAAAAATAAGAAAAGAACTTAAGGAAAAAAAAATAAGAAGAGAAGGATTTCCAAGAGAAAGATGAAATGATATTCAATTGATGATGAAGTCTTACCCCAAAAGGGGTATTTATAGTGTTTCAAATAACCTCGGTAAACCTAAAATGATAATTAAAAATTAAACAAAATAATTATCCAAAGTTTAAAATTTAAAATTCAAAAATCGGAGATAGGCTATCTGATAAGAGGCTTGATAAAATATCACTGCTGCTGACGTCAGCTTCTAGAAGATGCTGACGTGGCGCCTAGTCAGCATTCATGCCCTGATTCATGCCCATGACTCCAGCATTTCCTGCAGCATTCCAGCTTATTTTCAGCATCACGTCCCCTGCATGAAATCAACATAAAACAACCCAGTTAAGTCTCTCAAACTTATATTTAATCGAAATAAGGACCAAAAACACAACCAAAATAAATACTCATCAAATTCCCTCTCACTTATCCGATGCTTGTCCTTAAGTATCTCAAAATTAAACAAATTTAAGCTCAAGTTGTCATCCTTAATTTCACGAAATCTCAAAGTTTCCGATATTATTAAGTATCTAAACATGAAAGAAAATAAGGAGCAAATAGATAAATGGCAAGATTTAGAAATTTAAACAAAAACGACATTCCAATACCCTACTAACATCAATGATGTAAACCAAGTACCCTCACAAGGAATCGCTCATGTCACTCAAAATGTTTAAGGGTAGAGAAGATCACTCGAGCCAAAACTAATTAGAGCATTACCATAGGCTTGTGGTTAAATCTAATATCCACTACTAAGTATGAATGTGATGCAAAAATCAAGAGGTCTTAGATGGGTTGTAAGGTAGCCGGCAAACCCTACATGCAAATAAGAAAGAGGAAATGTGACAAAAGGTCACCTTGCCTCAAACCTCTCTAAGGGGTAAATTCTTGTGTTAAGGATCCATTAATGCGAGCAGAAAATGATACAATGGTGACACATGACATGATCAGATCAACCCATGCTAGCTGGTAGCTCATCTTGAGCATGACATTGCGTAGGAAGGTCCATTCAACCTGATCGAAAAAAATTTCCATGTCAAGCTTGAGTGCTGCTCCTTTGTATGGTCCATTCTTGGATGAGTTGAGATAGTGCATGAGCTCATGAGCTACAAGGATGTTATCTAAAATCATACTTCCTTTAAGGAAAGCAGCTTGATTGTTATTGATGCAAAGCGGGAGGAAAGGCTTCATTCGGTTAACTAACACCTTCGATACTATTTTGTAAATAATGGTGCAAAAACTATTTGGTCGTAGCCGCTTTATGTTATTTGGCTCAGTTATTTTATGGATAAGTGCAATTTCCGTCTTGTTCACTAGAGCCATATCAATGTTCCCTGCAAGAAGGTCAGAGCAAGAGAAATAACATCACTCCCAGTAAGGTTCGAGTGTTTACGATAGAAACTACTAGGAAGCCTATCAATTCCAGGTGCCTTCCTAGGGTTGTTGTCTTGAAAAGCATTGATAATTTCATAAGTAGTAAACGGTTGCATCAAAGAGGCATTCATATCATGAGAGATCTCAGGAATAATGTTATCTAAAAGGAGAGGACAAGTATGAGGGTTAGAGGATACAAACAGAGTTGTGAAGCAATCCACCACAATGTACATAATATCCTCATTCTTCTCCTGCCAACAACCATGGATGTCGAAAAGGCCTTTGATATGGTTCTTTTTTCTTCCGGTCAGAGGCCCGAGCATAGAAGTAAGCCCTGTTATGGTCACCTTGTGATAGCCACAACTCCCTAGATATTTGGACCCAATAGGTTTCATCCTTGTCGAGTAAGATTTTGAGGTCATGTTTTATAGCAAAATAAGGTCTCATGTCGCTGTTAGAAAGGTTCCGCGAGAGACAAGAATTGATAAAGCTCTGGAGATCTTTGATACGCTTTTGGGATGAGGCTCTCTTATCATCTTGCCAAATTCTAAGCATGCCACCAACAACTGAGAGTTTGTCGAGGGAATTCCCATTAGTATAAGTCCAAGTAGTATGAACTTTGTCGAGGTTAGCTTCTTCATCAGACCAACAAGTGCCTTATTTAAAACAGTCCCCTCGGGGGTGAAAATCTCGATCTTTCTTGGCCCAACAAGTGTCCATGAAGATGTAACAATGATTGGATTTGCTTGTATATATGGATGTTACCAGAAAATGTTGATGAAGCAAGAGCCAATTTTGATTTGCCACGAAACAATCAATAAGCTCATGAATTATCATGCCTCTATGACCATTGGTGGAAGTCCAAGTGAACCAACCTTGAGCTGGTTCGCAATAAGATAAATTGTTCCTTTGCATACAGTCTCAGAAGTCTTTTAAAAGACATCTAGCTTTCTGATTCTCACATTGCTTTTCACGATCAGTAAGAAATTCATTCATATCACCACCAACAAGCCAAGGAAGAGTGGAGGTTGAGTTCAAATGGTCAAAGAGTTCCCAGTTCTTATATTAAAGAGCTTGATCATAGTGTCCATGAAGGCCAGTAAAGTGGTAATGCTTGGAAGAGGCGCGAACGATAACATCAATATACAAGTGCGAGTAAGAAAGCAAATAAATTTGGGTATCATTATTCCAAAGCATCATGAGGCCTGAACAATCTCTACCATAATCAACAGTTATACATCCATTCATGCACAACGCTAACTTAATTCTACTACTATTAGACTGAGTAAGGTGAGTCTGACAAAGAAAACACAACTGAGGGAGCTTGTTGAATAAAAACATCCTAATTATGTAAATAAGGCCTAAAATAAAAACTATCCTAATTGGGCTTAAAATTAAGATTGACTGGAACTTTATAATTAGTACTAAGTCTAATTATTACAAGTACAACATATGTAATAGACTTCAAATATATTTGAAGATTTTCCTTGAATGGCTAGGCGTATGGATCTTTATTATGGGCTTGTGTGACCTAATTGTTAAAAGATGAAGAATGGTCTTGTCTTGAAATTATTATTTTTCTTTAGGAACTTTTGTAAGCCTTTGGTCACTACATTTTGGATGGTTGAATTAAGTCTATCTATGAGCACTTTAGACTTGGCTCGAGTGATTGAGTTACGTGAGAATTTAAGTCCATCATAGGCCTAGGCTTGTTTGTGCATGTATCAAAATCCGTGGTGAGCCCATTTTTATGATTATTTCTATTATTTTGAAAATATTGGACCAGAAAACAACCTCTTAGTTTTCCTCTTATATTAATTTAGATTTTATTTGTTTAGATTTTCATTTATTTTAACTTTTCTCTCAATTAAAGGATATTTTTTATTAGGTTTAGGGTTGAATCTTTATATAACGAGTATTAGGTTTTGCAATCTTTATTTCCTTTTCTTATTTCTATAAATTTTTTATATTGTTTAAATTGACTCCGTAATTCGATATTGAATATTCTATTACTATCCATGAGTTAGTAATTCGTAATTGTCATGAATGCTGACACAAGTAGCAAGGAGTTAGCTCAAGGGTGAACCAATCCTTGTGTGATTTTGTGAGACTTAACTAAACTATAATTTCTTCTTTAATCCAAGCGATCTTTATTTTTTTTCTTCTTATTTTTAAGATTTTTTATATTGATTAAATTGACGCATTGAATCGATATTGATATTATATTGTTATCGATGAGTTTATAATCCGTAATTGTTAGGAATGATTGACGCAAGTAGCAAGGTGTTGGCTCATGTGTTTGTTTGTTACGACTTTTCCGAACTACATAGCTTGCATAATAGATTCTAGGGAAATAAATATACAAGATTAATTTAATTGCAACTATCTCGATTGATTTTGTTTTAGTCATTCTCATGATTCTTAATACAATCATTGAATTTAATATGGAATGCTATCGTGCCCAGATAAGTTTTGATTTAACAGCTTTGTTTAAATCAATTATGAAAGGATAATTATTATTTTTTACGGCTTTTCTGAATAAATAAACTAATTATTTGAATGTGAGAAATTAATTTTTAAGCTTTTGATCAAAGTTACAGTTAGATGGAAATTACACCTTTGAATTGAAACTTTGGTAAGTTTTTTTTCGATTTAATATTTAACTTTTAATTCTTTTCTTATCTATATTTAATTTTAATTTTATAAATCAACCCTGATTTTACTTTTATTGTTTAACTTTAAAATTGTAGCTAATTCAATTCTCTTGGGTCTCGATCCGATCACACTACTACTACAAATTAATTAGTTTAAGAAAACCAATTTTTATCTTAAAGGGCAAACTCATAGTATCACTTTGTTGGAGGCTTGAAAGAGAAACATTACAAATAGATAATTTATTAAACACTTAAAATCACAACGTTTCAATGCCTCTTCACTCTTGCAATGCTTCATCATATATAAAGGTTATAAGTGGCTACTAAGCTTATTCAAATTACAATATTCAATATCATGGTGTGTACGAATTAAATAAAATCAAAATCCGTGCACACTTGGCTAACTCTTAAGCTCCATTGATCAAGGCAAGGATTTCAGCCTCGGTTGGAAGGGCAAGGATTGCTCCCCTTTTGGTTGTCGTAATTGCTCCACATGCATTTGCAAATTTCACTACCTCCCTTAATTTTGATTCGTTCTGATTTTTTTTTACAAAGAAAAACCCATTTAGAATAAGAATATATAGGCTTAATGGCATCAATATCCTTAAAATATACACTTTTTACCGAGTTGTCCTTAAAGAATTTTTCAGAATATTTTGACCTATAAAATTTAAAATTTAAATCTTGATCTCATCTGTCCCTACCATTAACTCTCTTTAAAAGAAAATTCATACACCGCTCAGAGAGCACCACATGTCTCTTTATTAAAAAAATCAACTAACTTTAATAAATGGGGTAAATTACACGTTAGGTTTGTCAAATTTTTACTTTTGTTCAATTTAATCCTTAAAATATTTATTTAACCCAAAATTGACTCATATTTTTTTATATTTTTTATAATTTAGTCAAATATTTTAAATATAATAATATTTTTGTTCAATTTAGTTCTAAAAATCTATATTTAACTCGAAATTGACCTCTATTTATATAATTTAGTCTAATATTTTAAATATAATAAAAATTTGGTTCAAATTAGTATAAAAAATCTTAATTTAATCCAAAATTAACCCCAATTTCTTTCTAATTTTTTTTATAATTTAGTCAAATATTTTAACTATAATTTCACTTTTGTTCATTATATTCCTAAAATCTTTATTTAACCCCAAATTAACACTAATTCCTTTCAAATCTTTATAACTTAGTCCAATATTTTAAATATAATTATATTTCAATTTAGTCCTAAAAATATTTATTTAACCAAAAATTAACCCCAATTTCTTACTAAATTTTATAATTATATTTAATATAATTATATTTTGTTCATTTTAGTCCTAAAAACCATTATTTAATCCAAAATTTGCCCATATTTCTTTCTGAATTTTATAATGTAGTTCAATAATTTTAATATGCTGCTATTTTTGTTAATTTTAGACCTAAAAATCTATATTTAACCCAAATTTGACCCATGCTTCTTTTTAATTTTTAGTACTAAAATGAACAAAAATATAATTATATTTAAAATATTGAACTAAATTATAAAAATTAGAAAGAAATATGGGTAAATTTTGAGTTAAATAAAGATTTTTAAGAGTAAAATAAATAAAAATATAATTATATTAAAATTATCAGACTAAACTATAAGAATTAGAAAGAAATAAGGGTTAATTCAGGTTAAATAAAGATTTTTAGAAGTAAAATGAACAAAAGTATAATTATATTTAAAATATTAGACTAAATCATAAAAATTAAAAAGAAATAAGGGTTAATTTCAGGTTAAATAAATTTTATGGTCTAATTTGAACAAATATATAATTATATTTAAAATATTAGATTAAATTTTAAAAAATATATAAAAAAATAGGGATCAATTTCAGGTTAAATATAGATTTTTAAGACTAAAATGAACATAAATATAATTAAATTTAAATATTAGACTAAATTATAAAAATTCTAAAGAAATAGGGGTCAATTTCGAGTTAAATAAAGGTTTTTATGATTAAATTGAAAAAAAATAAAAATTTCATAGACTTAACGTGCAATTTACCTCTTTTTATTAAAATCAACTGATTTCTTTTATTAACAAAAGGACTTGTGGCATATTCAGATTGGTCAATGAATTTTTGTTTTAACGGGAGTTAATGGTATGAGGCAACAAGGGTCATGATTTAAAGTTTAGGAGACAAAACATCCTGAAAAATATCTTTGGGAGGTAACTTGGTAAAAAGTGTATACTTTATGGGCTAATTATGCCATTAAGCCTAATATAAATAAGAACAAAATTTGTTTACCCTTTTAATTGACTTTTTATTTGTCACAATAATAATTTTATGTTAGGTATATTTTTAATAAAACAGAAATAATTAATAAAACATTGAAAGAACCATTAATACACGCGACATATAATTATTTGAAGAACATTTAAAAGAACACATAAAAGGAATAGATGAAAATGGTGAGTTACCTCAAGGATGGTTGGATCATGAACAACCTTGCTTAGCAAAGCACCAATAAAGGAGTCTCCAGCGCCAGTTGCATCCACACTTTTCACATGGTAAGAATCCACGGTCCCGCGGAAGTTCTGTCCATTAAACCACATTTTCAACTCATTCTTACATATCAGCATTATGAGCCAAAAAGCATTCAAGTAAGAGCTGTAGAAGAGGGTGAATTCAGCATACCTTGGTGTAATATCTGCTACCCTTTGAACCAAGGGTGACCAACAGCAGTGTCAAGTTGGGGTGCCAAAGTTTCATGGCGCTTTCATCGTCGATTTTGTCGCTGCCGGTGAGGAACTCTAGTTCATCGTCGCTGATCTTGATAATATCAGTCTTATCCCAGATAGACAGTATCCGTGTCCTTGCCTCCTCGGGTGAAGGCCAAATCGACAGGCGAAGGTTTGGATCGTATGAGAGCAAAGCACCCGATTCTTTGGCCACTTCCATTGCCTTTAAGTGTGCCCATCGGCATGGCTCCTTCATCAAACTTACTGATCCGTAGTGCAATACTTTGGCCTGCATTCACCAAAAATATAATCACTACTAAAATAACCAAATTTCTAATGAAAACGATGCATCATTCATTTTTTTAAATACCGAATCGAATCACTATAATGATAGTTAAATTCAATTTCATTTTCATTTTCGAGACCAAGGACCAACCTATTGCTTTGGGAATTGGGACCAACCTATTATTTACCCCACACTATCCCATAACATACAAGAGGGGCAGCCGCCACCTCGCCTTAGCATCACCTACAAACGCAACAAAAGCATGGAAACTCCCAACCACATAGAGTCAGATCATGGGAGTGGGAGATGCAAGTAGCGGAGATTTAAAAAGGGGTCCGCTACCATAATAACGGTCATTATATAACGACGGCGGTATCATTTAAAATCGTTATAATGAAAAATAGTGGTTTACAATAACTATAATAAATTTATTATTGTCCACAATCGCAATAAAATAAAATATAATCACAACCATAATTTAAATC
Organism: Hibiscus trionum; assembly: GCA_030270665.1. Taxonomy (NCBI): domain Eukaryota; kingdom Viridiplantae; phylum Streptophyta; class Magnoliopsida; order Malvales; family Malvaceae; genus Hibiscus; species Hibiscus trionum. The sequence continues at coordinate 1,792,219 of BSYR01000025.1, read as the reverse complement.
CCTAATAAACAATATAAAATTTTAATTATTCAGGTCAAATATTTCCCAACGGTGAAATTAAAAGATTAGAACAGAGTACATTGTTTCGAGGCGTTGGTAACATTTCCTAGATTGTTCAATTTCTGACCGTGAGGAATATATTGAAATTGGAGAACCATATAAAATATGTCTCTATTCATGGAAAAATTATTTTACGTAACTGGCTCACCACGACCTTTATAATTTTTATTTATTAAAAATTAATTAATTATTTTTTTTGTTATTAATTTATTTATAATTAATTTATATGTAATACCCACTTTCTATTTTAATGACATAAAAAGTGAAGATTATTTTTGAGAAAATATGATATGAAAAAAAATTAATTGGCTGACTTTTAATGAACAAGACCATAAATAACGTGATGAGCAAAAAAAAAAACAAAATTACCCGTCTACTTGAATTTTTTAATCAAAGAATTACCAGTATACTTGATGCTTTTAAAATGTTGAATAGTTTTTATAATATTTTACCTACATAATCGTGAAATTTTATTATATAGATAAAATATTAATTTCAACAACTAATAATAATTTATTCTTTTTTCGAGAAGAGGGTACCCACTATCAGCAGCAGTTGTGAAACTCTTCCCTAATTAAATAGCATTTAAAAAAGAACTATTGAATCATGTTCAAATAATAATAAATATTAGAGAGAATAATTGATTATAACATAAAAATTTAATTTTTTTCTGAATTTTATAAAAGCAAAATAATATTATTTATAAAATATTTTGTTATCAATTATAATATATGAGACGAGGATTTAGGATGTAAAAAATAAGAAAAAGATTGGAATGAAATGGGTGATAGAGGTAGAGTTATAAGTAATTTTCAACTACTCTTGTTGTAGGAGGCACATCACATCAGATATGACGCCAAAAATTATGCTGTACGCCCGGGCCACCACGTACAACGGTACAACTTACAAGTTGAATTGTCCGATAAGACTTCTTCCCCAAATAACAAGTTATTCTAAGATTAGAAAATGAATTATTAGACTTTAATAAATTACAACAAACATACGTTTTCTTATAACCATTCATAACCAAAAATAATTTGATTATGACTAAAAAAAGTTAATAATCATTTTATTTTTTTATAATAAAATGATTTGTTTGTTATAATTAATTTAAATTATTTGTTTACATTTTTTAATGTTTAATGATTCATTTGTAATATTACTAATAATTGAATTAATGTAACATCTCAAAAATAAAGGCTGATATTTTTATTTTCTTGATATTAAATTTTTATTTTGTATTGTAAATGAGCCGAGTCGAGTTCGAGTAATTATGAGTTTAATTTAATACGTCAAAAACTTGAATCGAGTCCAACCGAGTTAAACATTAACCAAACTTTAATCGAGTCGTACTCGAGTAGCTCTCAATCTTTACGTCTCATTTACAAACCTAATCTTAATTAGATTGTCGATTTCAAAAAAAAAAGGAATTTTTAAAATAGGTATAGGTGGGATGTGGTGATTTTTAAAAAATAAAAAACATGAAAAATAATAATAATAATAATAATAATAATAATAATAATAATAATAATAATAATAATAATAATAATAAATTATCTCACTTTATTCAACTCTAGGTTTACACTAAAATTCTTTTGAAAATGGACGGTTTCATTTACAATTTTTAAAAATATCGGAGTCTAAATAATTTTTTAAAATTTTAAAAATTTTAATAAAAGTTGTAAACATTATGAAAAGAAACTCAATTTAAATTGTCCATAAAAATTAAATTTCACATGAATTTCTAAAAATTTAAAAAAAACTAAAACGTTTAAAAAATTTAAAAACTATATACTAATTTTTCAAAATATTATGAAGCATAACTTCTCTAATCTCTCGTCTTCTGTTAATGGTGATATGAAATTACAATTTTTAACGTTTTTCCTTTATAATTAGGAAAAAAATTATATAGACAGAATTAGGATCCACTTACTCCTAAAAAAATTAGAATCTACTTATATTTATACTTAATTCAAGTAATAAATATTTTGATTTTGTTTAGATAAATATCAAGTTTGAAGTATTGTATAGGCAAAAAAATTTCAATAACTTTTATTCTATTAATTTCATTCATTTAACTCATTTAATAATTTAAAACATGTGTAAAATTTAAAAACTTTTACACATATAAAAGAATCATATATATATAACAAGTAACTTTATTAAAAAAAGACAGCGTACTAAAAGATATAGTAAAAAAATGTGTCTAGAAACTCAGCCCGCACCCCGTAAACACATGATGGGATTGAATATAGATGGTTGACATTTGAATGTTATTAAAACTCTACTCTCAGATTATAGCGCGTGTGAATCAGTTTTACTTTCCCTACGGTTTGAGAATTGAGATTGAAGAAAGAAAAGAAATGGGAATTAAAGAGTTAAAAGGTAAAAAAGAAAATGATAAGGTCACTTACGGATCTGAGGAGGTCAAGATTCAATTCCTCGGGTTTCAAGCGCAAGTCAGTTTTGGGATTGCAGTAAATCATGAACTCCCGCTCTCCATCGGCGCGTAGTGTCACGAATGAAAGAGCCGTCCTAGCTTCTGGGTCGAACAAGATCCCCTCACCGGAGACTTTGTTTTGCTCCAGCATATCCAGAAGCATGTGACCGAACATATCGTCGCCCAGTTTCCCGATGAAAGATACTTTAGCGCCTAGCCTTGCGGCGGCCACCGCCATGTTGGCTGGGCCTCCGCCGGGGGACTTCACGAAACCTGGAGCTTCGGCTAACGAAACGCCGGAGACGGTGGGGATGAAGTCCACCACCACCTCACCCAAGGCCACGATTAAATTCTTGCCCGAAGCGACTCCGTTTGCTGCCATGACGTCGAAAACAAGGCAAAATGATATACGCTGTTTTTTTATATGTATAGAACACACAGTCTAAAATGAGAGACGACGAAGGAGAGAGAACTGTGTTTATTTATTTATAACTGTGTTTATTACTTTACAGGGTAAAAGGGGAAATCTCTTTATTTTTGAACTGTGCTCTCTTTTATTTGGATTTCGTGTTCTTTTTTATTAAGTTTGCACATCCCTTTCGGACAAATTACGTCAGATTAGATGCCAAGTTTGTACGTTGACGTATAATTTTATATTAGGTATATATAGAACGGCGTTATTATATAAAAAATCTTATAAATAATTATTTACGAAAATGATCCCAACCAATGTTATTTAGAAAAAAATAACTTATAAATCGTCCACATAAAGCGACCTTGCGTTCTAGGAAACGCGAACCATGACCTCGCGTGCTACACGTAGCGAGGTCTGTCCGACCTGGGCCGCTTTTTTATATTTCATAATTTAAAATTATTGGATAAGACCTCATGTTTTCCGAAATGAAAGGTCCCCGAAAATTTGAATTTATCGTGACAGATATTAAAGAGAACTCGCGTTATAGAAAGGGAGGTCATCGTAATCCAGCCTGAAACACAAGGGTGTATAGGCATGTTCGAAGCATTTTATCGTGCCATTAGCCCGATAATTTTGGTAATTTTTAAGCTTAGAGACGTAGTATTGAAACTTATCTTCCATTTAAGACTGATATTGGCACGTACAAGACATTACACATTGTATAAAAAGCGCATTGAAAATGGTTCGAACGCTAGTTTTTGTCCAAGAATAAGAAGTTGAAATGGCTTTGTAGGCATGTTGGAGGCGTTTTTTTCGGGTTATTATTAGAATAATCTTTGTAATATTTTAGGTTAGAGGCCTAATATTAGAAATTATCTTTCATTTGAGACTGATATTGACACATAACAAACATTTTAAACAGTATAAAAATGGCATTGAAAATGGTTCCAAAGCTTGTTTTGGGGCATCAATAAAAAGATAAAATGCCTTGAGAATCATGTTTGATGGGTTTATCCAAGAAGTTAATCGTCGCATTCGCGTAATCCTTGAGCTTAGAGGCGTAGTATCAGAGGTGTACAATTATAATTAAAAAATTGTAATTAAAAAATAAGAAGCTAAAAATTTTAATCATTGAGTAATTGTAATTATAAATCATAGTGCTGAAGCTAATTTTTTGGCGTCAAAATGGTTCCAAAGCTTATTTTTGTTGATGAATTACGCGGTGAAATTATTAATTTGAAACAAATACATAAAATAAAGAAAATAAATTATTAGATTAGGCCACGTAGACGGCTGAAATCTACTCTAAACACGAGGTCAATTATACCCCAAAATATGCAGACAAACTAAATTACATAGGAATTGATTTAGACAAGAGGTGTAATAGTTTGTCCGAGTTGTATGGCCACCAAGAGATGTGTCATTGATGTAGACAAATGGTTCCATAGATCGTCCAAGTTATTGGAGCCCTAAACCTTCGTCCACGAAGTATACAATTGATGACTAGATTCGTGAATTTCTTGAGTACCCGATAATCATCATCATCCACGACACATATGTCACCAGCTTCGTTACATGTGGTGGTCTTGAATTACCCATTCTATGATATTGCGATCGGCCGTAGTGCTTGAACCAAAACACGAAAGACACATATCACCAATATTACTAACCGACCAAAATAATGTAGTCATCGTATAAATGCAACTACTTATGCCAACAGATCACAATATCATAGAAATAAATTTGTAAAACAATTTCTCTAATATGTGATATGTTGCCATTAGTAGCAACAGTTGTATATTCTCTTCGGATCTGATACAAAATTTTCTCAAGCGAGAGCAAATACTGGTTGGTTTAGTTGCCCTCATTTCTGCCTTATGTAGGCAAACATTCGCGGCCTTGAAGACGCGAAGGATTTGGTCATATTTTAAATGGACCTCGCGTTCTGCAGAACGCGATTTTCATAGAGATTCCTGACGTGGCAGGAGAAGTACCATTGGACCTCGCTATACATAGAGCACGAGGTCTATTTTTTTAGTTATGATTGAAACCTTAAATTCTACCATCTATAAATAAATAAATTTTATGAGAGAAACAACAAATGGTTTGAGTGAATTGTAGATGTAATTGTTATTTAAAACTGAGAATTGTAATTGTAGATGTAATATTTAGATGTTAAGCAATTGCAGTTATAACTGATCTATGATTCTAATTAGCATGTGTAACAAGCGCGTGAAAAACGACATCGAACCTTTTTTAGGCTTGAAATAATAATGTAAGTTTATTACTTTTTAAACAAATGCATAAAATGAAGAAACTAAATTATGGTAGTTGGGCCATATAAAATGAAGAAAATAGATTATAGAAGTTAGGCCAATGATCCTGGTCAAAGATGGCATCTTGTACATAACAGGGTCGAGGTCAGTGACGTTTTCACTGATCCAATTATACCCCTAAACATACTTTGACGATGTAGACAATCGAGGATTTTGAGGTCCCCCAAAGGTTGCAATTGCAACCCACTCCCGTTATCAGCAGCACTGATAGAAGCTTTGACTCCGGTTACAAGTGGTGGTTTTCACCTAGCCTCTACGATTAAGGCATAAAAATAAGTCACCTGCAACCTCACCAACTATGTTAAGAGGATTGCCAGCACTTTAAGAAGACCATATTTTTTTTCTTCTGATATTGTGATATGTCGTTCATCTTGAACAAAAACGCGAAATACCCCTCTCACGAAAATTGTTAACCCACGAATAGTAGATAAATATTCTAGAAATGTGGTTTGTTGCCATTGGGTGGTGGTTTTTTTCTTCGGATATGATGGTAATCAACAATAGTTTAAAATTTTTTGGGTTGATAGCAAGCAAAATCTGGTGATTGAGTTTGTTTGTCTGGCCTAACTTCTATTCATATAGAAGTGCCTCGTGTTTTGCAAAACGCGACTTTCATAGAGATTCGACGTGTTAGGACTAGAGAATGCGCAAGATTTGACGTGGCACTAGACCTCGCGTTCTGCAAATAGCGAGGTCCATTTAAATTAATATAATTTTAAAAGTAAAATTATGTGTAAAAAGGTTGTGGAGAATTGAAAATAATTTAGTATTGACACATATGAATTAACCTTCGTAACCGTGTAAAATAATCACGTTTAAAATGGTTCCAAAATAGTGGAAACCTTAATGAAGAGATCTTATTACTTAAGATAACATTGGTACAATAAGAAAGTACAATTAATTAATACGAGGGCCTGAGTTATTAGGACATTTGTTCTTCTGGTGTTTGAGATTCTCACATCTACTGCATAGTTTCGACTTTCCGTTTTTTTCTCAATGTTCGACCAAATCTTTAGGACAATAAATCTGTGATGGTCGTGGATGACCCTCTTTTTTGTGTCGTAGTCTGAAATCTTGCCATATTATAGGTTCACCATCAACTGTGGTCAGATCAACTTCATTCCTAATGGGAGGAAACTCGTATGCATAAACCTTGGTTATAGTTTCGAGTAAGTATACTGGGTCAACGTAATCATGTAGCTAATCCGTACATACGAACAAGTAGCAATGGCGTGTGGACACGGGTACTTGAATGTTTGGAATATTCCGCACTCGCAGGTTCTATCTTGTAGATTAACTATGTATGAGTTGTGTTGTATGCCTTCCAACGTCCTTGAATATTTCGATACACGGAATGAATATTGTCGGCACGTGAAGCAAGTAGCACTTATCGCATTTGAATACCACGCAAAGTTTTGGAATTTATCGCGAAGTTGTGGGTGGACTCTGTGGCCACCTTCGATATAGTATGTTGCTTGCTTTCCTAAGGTTGCAAATAGGGTAGCCAACCGATAATATGTCGTCTTGACAACGGAGGTGATAGGAAAATGTCGCACTCACTTCAGTGAAGAATTCACGGCCTCATCTAAGTTCGTTGTCATGGGACCATATCGTTTACCACCATCATACGATCGAAGCCATTTTCCCTCGAGATTGCAGCTAGGTAGTCGTAACCGGCTTTGTTCCTGAGTAGAAGTTCGTCAAACAGCTCGTCAACCTCTTACACGTAATGCGAGTTGCCTATAAAAATATAGTGTAGTTAATGATGAATAATAAATAGGAAGACACATTAAATGGAAAGGAGTGGAGTATGACGTAACCATTCGAAGCACCATTTGACTTTATCATCATTCTTGTACTTTTGTAAGTAGTTTGCAATAATGTGGCGTAAACAATACCGATGATGAATATGGGGACGTTGCCGAGACGGGCCCATATTCTCGATCGTCCATAGGAGCACCATGCCTCTGTTAGAAATAACACATAACCCACATTCTTTTCACGCATAACATGAGATAGGACATACCTTCGTAAGTTCTTAAGGAAGAAAACCGAGGACTTGAGATATTACTTCTCGACTATTGCGAAGGCGATAGGAACAATTTTTTTTATTGTCGTCTTGTGCAACTGTCAGTAATAAAATTTGTGTGTATTTACCGTACACCCAAGTGTCGACAATCTGGCTATTTTACATGCATTTTACAGTATCTTTGCTTGTCTTTGAGCACATTTAGATGCATTTAGTTGTTAATTGCATGCATTTGCAAAAGGAGTTTTGAATCTGGCTATGCTAGTGTGAAGGGTGGTTTGTTGGCATGATTGCAGGCACAATATAGAAGATTAGCGCAAGAAGAGAACGATGAGAATGCCGGTAGCTGTTGGCAGCGAAGGTAAAAAAATTGCCGAAGTACCGGTTGGCAGAGAAGAGATGTTTGATGCCAAGTCGAGTGGATGGTGAACCAATGATAATGTTAGCCTTAGGGTTCAAACGATGGATAAGATGAGCACATCCCTTATCCTCGAGCGTTCAAATTCAAAGCTTATCCCAGATCATTCTCGTGCGCCTATTTAAAGGAACTCAAGCAAACACTTGAGGAGAGATTGAAAATTAGATTTAGAAGGCTTCACCAAGGAGCCGTGGTTTGACCAAGCTTGATCGAGAGCCTGGATTTTGAAGGGCTGCATCGAGAGACCCTCTTCTCTCCCATTCTCTTCGTTTAAGTTTTTTATTTTTATTTTATTTTATCTAAGATGATGATGTTGAGATACGATTATGGTTTTTGGTTGAAAACCCTCACCATGAACTAATTTAATAGTTGGCGAGGGATGGTTGCGTTGAACACTATTTTCTATGTTTAGCTTTTAATAATCGAAATTGTGATGGCACTGTTTTTCCTATCTGGCATGATCTTAATTGTTTCCACAAATACAATGCCAAGTGAGATGTCACGCCCCATCCTTAAACACCAAGGCCAACCGAGGCCAAATGAAGAACTTTGGGCATGCACAATGCACCCATGGGCGTTTTAAGGCAAAGCATGAGCTAAGGAAGGTCCTAGAACGCACCAGAGAGGCCTAAACCTCTCTTGCAACGTTTCCACAAGGTTCTAGAAGGTTCCAGGATGCTCCACAACCATCTAGGCTCACCCGGAAGGACCTAAAAGGCTTGGGAAGCTCGAGGAAGCATCAAGACAACTCCGGAAGGCTCGAGACTAGTCTGGACACCTCCAGAACATTCTAGAAGACTATAGATTAGTGTAGATTTATAGGGAATTATCTAGATAACTTTAGGATACTAGAGACCTATGTAGATAACTATGGACTTATCTAGAATAGTTTAGGTCTCTTAGATATTTTGGGAGGCAAGATAATGACCGTTGGATCAAATCAATCTCCACCGTCCATTAAGGAGGTGGGAGCCTATAAATAGGCTAGCCATGTACATTTGTAAATCATCCCATAATCCTAGAAATCCTTCAAAGCTCTCTTGTAAAGCTTTCTCCTAGCTTAGTAAAGCTTTCCTTTCTTAAGTTCTTGTGTGTTTGCCATAGCGTTGCGCGAGTAAGGCTCACTAGCATTATGTCGGAGTGCTAGTGCCGCATGAATTGAGTCTGAGAGAAATAAGTCCATAACGGTTGGTATCAGAGCGTGTTCGATTCGTCGGGACATGGAAAAATCGAGCAAGAACCACATGGCAAGCTCATCTGACACGGAGGTCATGCATGAGCAACAAGGGCGAGAGGAGATGGTCGATCCTAAAGTGACAAGGAAAAGGGCCAAGTCCAAGGATATGATCTTTAGCTTGGAGTCACGCTTGACTCGTGTTGAGGAAAGCGTCGGGGGTATGGGTGCCCAAGTGAACGACCTTCAGGAACGGGTTGAAGGACTTGAGGCGGAGGATTCCGAGCTTCACACGGCTATGAAGGCCATGATGGTGAAGCTAGAGGAAACCATGCACGTGGAGATGGGGGCAAATCCGCGTTCTCTTCATGGGGGAGCTCTCGAAGGTACGTGACTCTTTCCAACAAGAGCTTGACAATGCCGTGCCCAAGTGGAGGCACTACAAAGGCAATGTAGCCTTGTGAAAATTTTCTTTGGAAGTGAGGCCAAGCACCACCGTTGAGGCTAGAAGGGTCGAGGTGCCCAAGCCTCAAACCTTTGTGGGATCACACGACGCTAAAGAAGTGGACAACTTCTTGTATGGCTTGGAACAATACCTTAGAGCCGTTGGCATTGTGGATGAGGCTTCCAAGATCCAAACCGTGACTTTGTATCTCACCAACACCGCCATGTTATGGTGGAGGAGAAGGCGCTTGGACATTGAGTGAGGTACGTGCACCATCTCTACCGTTAATGATTTTAAAAGGGAGCTCAAACGACAATTCTATCCGGAGAATGCCGAAGAGGAGGCAAGAGCACGCCTCTGTCGACTTAAGAAATCGAGGAGCATCCGAGACTATGTCAAGGAGTTCACAAGCTTGGTGCTTGAGATCCCCGACCTCCCCGACAAAGACTCACTCTTTAACTTTTTCGATGGACTTCAAACATGGGCCAAGACCGAATTAAGGCGTCGTGGAGTGCAAAACCTTGCCGATGCCATCGCCGTGGCCGAGAGTCTCATTGACTATTCAAGCCAAAAGGAGTCCACCCCAAGATAAAGGATGATAGGGACGGCCATGCCAATGGTGGGGGAGAGAGGAGCCATCACAAAGAGGGTTACCAGGAGGACAACAAGTCTAGGTATAGAGACTCGTCCCCTTGGAAGGGCAAGGACCGAGGCAAGTCTAAGGAGTATCAAGGCACAAGGAGATCACCACCAAACACATGCTTCATTTGTTATGGTGATCATTGGGTCCTGGAGTGCCCACAGAAGCAAGCCCTCAGTTCGCTCCTAGCCAGGCATCAATGGGGAAGTGATGCCGAGGATGGGCAAGGTACAAAGATAGGATCCATGCAATTGCTTTCAGCCCTACAATCAATTGAGGAAATTAATAGGAACGAGGGAAGTTTCATACTTAAGGGTCATGGCAACGTGAGACTTAAGCCAAAAGCCGAAGGTAAGGCCAAGTCACCGACCAAGTTTGCATGGGGAAAGCAAGGTTGTGTCAACCGGGTCAAGTCCACGAGAGGGGATCGTGGAAACGAGAAGGCTAAGTCTGCGCCAATAAAAAAGGTACGTACAAGGGTGAGGTGTTACCTATGCGATGGACCTCAAGTGATGAGGTCATGTCCGTATAGAAGACTGCTTGTTTCCATCATCAAGGGAGTCGATGGAACAAGAAGGCTTGAAAAAGGCGTTGATCAAGCCAAGCCATCCAAGAGGTTGGATGAGCATGAGGGGAGCAAGGCTTCCCAGTCTAAGACGACGAGGGTCAAAGTGGTCCAACTAAGTGTGTGACCCGGTGCGATAGCCAAGGGACAAGCGGTCAAGTCGAGGGAGAAGAAGAGGCGAACTGGGAGACAGTGGAAGCGTGTTGGCAATATCCCAGTAGCCCAATTGAGGCGAGACGAGGGCATTGCAAGATCAGGTGGGGGAGAATGTCACGCCCCATCCTTAAGCACCAAGGCCAACTGAGGCGAAATGAAGAACTTTGGGCATGCACAATGCACCAATGGGCGTTTTAAGGCAAAACATGAGCTAAGGAAGGTCCTAGAACGCCCCAGAGAGGCCTACATCTCTCTTGCAACGTTTTCAAAAGGTTCTAGTAGGTTCAAGGACGCTCCACAACCATCTAGGCTCACCTAGAAGGACTTAGAAGGCTCGGGAAGTACGGGGAAGCAACGGGACAACTCCGGAAGGCTCGGTACTAGTCTGGACACCTCTGGAACATTCTAGAAGACTATAGATTAGTGTAGATCTATAGGGAATTATATAGAATACTTTAGGATACTAGAGACCTATGTAGATAAGTATGGACTTATCTAGAATAGTTTAGGTCTCTTAGATATTTTGGGAGGCAAGATAATGACATTTGGATCAAATCAATCTCCACCGTCTATTGAGGAGGTGGGAGCCTATAAATAGGTTAGCCATGTACATTTGTAAATCATCCCATAATCCCAGAAATCTTTCAAAGCTCTCTTGTAAAGCTTTCTCTTAGCTTAGTAAAGCTTTCCTTTCTTAAGTTCTTGTGTGTTTGCCATAGCGTTGCACGAGTAAGGCTTACTAGCATTGTGTCGGGAGTGCTAGTGCCGCACGGATTGAGTCTGAGAGAAATAAGTCCGTGACAGAGAGCTGGCTTTGTTGGATTATTGAACCTTAATATCTTAACCGACTTAGGGAACAACAAACAAATGCTAGATACTAAGGCGAGATGCTTCGAGAGAAGAAGTTTAAGTAGATGAACTCACTTCGGGAGTGAAATCTACCCCTTATGAGCAAAATATTAGGACTTACTCAAATTAATTTATGAAAAAGTTGTTTTATAGAGATATACAAGTTTTTGCATAGTTAATTTAGGGCATTGCCATCGAGAAAGGCAATGCCAACTTTGAATCTGCTCGGCAAACAATGACAAGAAAAGATTTATTAAGAGCTGGCATGGCATGAATAGAATGAAAACTAGGCATCCCTTGCCAACACTCATCATACTTTTTAAAACTCTCATTGCCAACGATGTTGTCTTTTATTTCTTTCTTTTCAACTTGCTTTTAAAACCAACTTCAAAACAAACAAACTTTTCTTTGACAAGTAAAATGAGTAAGTAATTAAACTCTTGACTAATCCTTGTGGGATCGATAACTCAACTTATTGTTGTACTACTTGGAAGACCGTGTATACTTGCACGCAAAAGAATCTTTCTTGTCACTATTTATTCATTACAAACGCATTTATACCCCTTTTCCAAGCACTTTGACGAGTCCAACAAGTTTTTGGCACCGTTACCGGGGATTGCAACAGAGTTTTATTGTTTTTGTTTTATTTTACTTATTTGTTTTGTTTGGTGTATGACCAGGAGCCGCCCTACGAACTATCAGCCATTTGACAATGAAATTGAACGAACCTACCACAGATTGAAGAGGAAAATCAGAGTGATGAATCAAAACGATAACGGAGGAGTAGAAGGTGTCCCACAAAATCAAGGGAATCCACCTATACAGGGAGAAAATCTTGCCGTACTCGTAGTGGACGATGTCATAGAGAGACCAATACGAGAACACTCGGCACCAAACATTAATAACCTGATGCCATGAGTGATTGGCGCCGAGGTAAATGCATCAAATTTTGAACTTAAGTTGGTAATGATTCAAACTCTTTTGAATGTAGGCCAATTTGATGGAGCACTTATTGGAGACCCAAGGCAACACTTGAAGCAATTCATGGAGATTTGCCAGCTATTTTAGAAGCCTGGAATATCAGAGGATACTGTGAAGCTGAAATTATTCACTTTTTCCTTAAGAGATAGAGCCAAGACTTGACTCAATTCTTTGCCACCTGGTTCAGATACCTTATAGGGGGACCTATGCCAGAAGTTTCTAACACGTCTCCAGCCGCCAACACTCACTGCCAAACTACATGTTGAGATTATTACATTCAGGCAGGCTGAGTATGAAACCTTATATAATGCTTGGGAAATATTTAAAAATCTATTGAGAAGGTGTCCTATGCATGGATTTCCAAATTGGTCCCAAATACAAACTTTCTACAACGGACTAAATGCACAAACGATGACTGTTGTTGATGCTTCGGCAGCAGGCTCATTGCTTGAAAAAAAACTATACGAAGAATGTGGGTATCCTTGAGAGAATTTCAGTTAATGATTTCGAGTACTCTGTTGCCAGGTTAGGTACCGAAAATAAAACAAGTGGGAAATTGAAGGTTGATGAACTAAAGTTCATCCATGCTAAGATTTCTAACCTCACTAGTATGGTGAGAACATTACAAAAGAATAATGAGCCTCAAAAGTGAAGGCATTATAACCCTTCCATACCATCTGTGGAGAGAGCCACTATGTGGATGATTTCCATGCAAACCCTTAGTCGGTAAATTATGTTGGCAACATAAATACTTATAATGTAGGATGAAGGCATCACCCGAACCTTGCTTGGGGAAATCAAGGATCCAACCAATACAATGCCCAACAACAGAACAACAATGCCCACCATCAATATAATGCCCAACGTCAGAACAATGCCATGCCAGGAGTTAGTCAGAATGTTCTGCCACAGTAGGCACAAAATAATTTTCATGCATGGCAAAGGAAATACTAGGGGACTTTGACAGAATACATGGAGAAGTATGATGCCACTGTCTATAGTTTGGCAGTTTCAATGTGAAACTTGGAGGTCCAGATTGGGAAGATTGCCAATGCACTCAGCACACAACCTCATGAAGCTTTATCAAGTGACACAAAAGACACCAGGCAGAGGAACAATGAATAATGCAAAGTTGTAACACTTCAGAGTGGTAAGCAGTGTGAGGCTGAGACATATAGAAACCAACCAGTTCATTGTCAAAAGGAAGAAAAAAGGCTAGTAGATGTGTAACCCCCTCGTCCCGGTCTGGTCGGATGACCGGTCCGAGTAGGCTACACGGGGAAAACCGAAGAGAAACCCGTTAAGGTCCCACCTCGGTTAGCAACCCTAGAAAATTCCTTTTAATTTAAATCTTGTCTAGAGGCATATTATTCCCTAAGTGATCACGACAGTGGAAAACATTAAGAAAGATACACATCCTAACCCCAAACAACATGTTAACAGTCCATTTTACACTTACAGAGCATGCCGTATCGATACACTAATCAAGGGTATCGATACGCATTGACCAAGGTCAACATCCATCAGTCAACACAGGAAGCCCGTATCGATATAGCCCTTGAGCGTATCGATACGCCCTTCTCGGTCAACATCTCGTGGTCAACGAGATAAAACTGTACCGATACGCCAAAGACCCGTACCGATACGCCAAAGTCTCCTGAAAATCTCAGAATTCCAGTGAGCTTTGGGCGTATCGATACACCCCCGCGTATCGGTACCCCTAGCCAACTCTGTGTCCCAGAGTGTAGGACCATATCGATACGGCCCTTAGGCGTATCGTACGCCCTGCACTGCAAGACACTAAATTGTAGCAAAACGACACGAAACTCAACTCTAAATGCATTTTTAGACTTCCCTAGTCACACTCAAACGTACATACAACACCTATCAACCAAAATCTAATCATACGAGGCACCCAACACGAACAAACATCATTCAACCAAGGAATTCATGTATTCATTCAAAAGAAGGGAAACATAGCATATATGAGGTTCATGCCTTAGCAAACAAACATAAAACATTCATACAAGGCAGTCTAAACATGGTTTTACAGGCCAAGCATGGCATCCAAAAGCCAAAGCAACCCAAGCATTTAAAGGAGTCTAACATGCTCCTAAACAAACCAACACTCAACATACTTCAAGGCATTACACCACAATTACATGTCTCATTGCTTGACCATTACATCATAATTAAAATACCCATACTTGGTAGCTAAGCTAGCACCACGAAGCACACTTGGAGGCCCCCTTCTTTCACTAGCAACCCAAGAGCTACTGATCTGCATTGTCGAACAAAAGATAGCGTAAGCATAAAGCTTAGTGAGGGTAAGCTCTTTAAAAACAAACCTCGACAATGCAGGGTCCAAGCACGAGCACAACAAGGTAAATACATGTCCTTACCTTCGATCCACATGAGCCAAAATATCAACGATGCATGAACAATTATACAATAATATGCCATGCTCAACAAGCTCAATCCTCATCATATGTAAACACATATAATCATCCAAATAGGGATCACATTTCATAACACATTGATACACATATGAACTCATATTGACACCTAGCTATGACTCGAATACGCGGATAAACACGTTGGAACTCACATCCAACAACAACTTTACCTCACGGTGGGATTACACTCATCACCGTTCTCGCGGAGGGGATTCCACTCATCCTCACGCCCCGTCGATGGGATTACACTCATCACTGACTATCATATACGTAAGAAGAATTTCCGGGCGAACCCGTACTCCATCTTGATGACTACCATCATCAAGACCACGCGCGCATTTGACTCTCGTGTGCACACTAACATCCTAATGATCGATCATTTGTACCCAAGCATACTAGCGCCAATACTAACACAATCCACAATATCATTCAATAACAACTTCTGTGCTTAGCACGTACTCACCATGATTAACATCATGCCCATACCTCATGCATATAACAATGCATCACAACCATGCCTCAACAATCATGTATAACACATTATACATAACACCATAAACACATATCATCATGAGGCAATAACATCAATTAAAGAGTTCAACCAAAGTCTCTAATTAAAGCTTAGGATTAGGCTACCACTCTAATCCTAACTCTAGGTGGGTTTACCAAGCCCAACCTAGTCCACATGCTTGAACCAAACACTTAAAACCACTTTGAAAACATTAAACCACTCACCTTCACTTCCAAGCTCAACTGTTAAGCAACCAACACCTTCAAGCTTCAGGATTCACTCCCGAGGCTTCACCAACACACGTCCTTGTCTCTAAACAACTCAACACAATCCAAAAACCTCAAATCAGCTCATACATCAATGTAGCTAACCCGAAATACTATTCAAACATCAAACGCAAGAATTCAAGCCATAGACAACCCCCAAAAACCACAAACCCGAGCAGCCAACAAACCTCAATCAAAACTCATGATTTCAACACTTTTAACACTTCCAAATGATTCTAAAACAACCCCAACTATAATACTAACCTCAGCCCACAAATTCCAACCTAAAACAACCTCAAAAACCAAACCAAAACCCTCCAAAAACCCCCCACAAAACCCAAATCCGGGAATGTTTACAAAACCATGTAAAAATCACATATGTTGGACCATTTGGTTCATAAACTTCATATCTAACACTATTAAATCAAAACCTTAAGTTAAAAACAATAAAGATACCATTTTTATTCAAATCCCCCAAAAACTCAATTTCTAAAACTTGGACCAAAATGAAAACTAGTTGTACTTCCAAAGAGAGGAAGATGAGAGCAAGTCGGAAATGTAGTTACCTTTCAAAACCGAGCTAAAACGAAGAAGCAAGGAAATGGAATAGTGGAAATGGAGGGGAGCTTCTCTAGGTCGTTGAAATGAAGAAGATGAATAGTGAGAAAAAGATGACAAAAAAAGGGTGTTTTAATTAAAAAGGGGCTTTTTAAATTGAAGTCCATTTTATTACGAAAACGCCATTAATGAGATGACAATTCTCCTTTAATTTAAAATCCATGTAATTTGAGTTTCATTTCAATTTAGTCCAATCATAAGATGTTTGTTTTGAAAAACACAAAGTCCAAATAATATATACTGTTATTTAATCATAAACCGAGACCAAAATATTATTTAAATGTTATTTTCACCCGACCCCTAAACCCGGGTGTTACAAGATGCACCACAAGAGCTGGAGAATAAAGAAGAGGATGGTATCATTGTCAGCCAGCAGACTAATGTCAATGAGCAGACTAATGCCAGCGAGCAGAATGATGCCAGATAATAGCCTAATGCCAGCAAACTGTTGACAAAGCCAATAGAACCAATATATGTTTATCCACCTCTACCTTTTCCACAAAGGTTACAAAAGCATAAACAAGATCAACAATTAGAGCGTTTCTTGGAAGAACTAAAGCAATTGCAGATCAATATACCATTAGTGGAAGCACTCGAGCAGATGCCCAATTACGTGAAATTCATGAAAGACGTCTTGTCCAAAAAAAGAAAATTGGGAGACTTTAAGACTGTAGCTCTTATCGAAGGATGTAACGCCAAGATACTCAATCGCTTGCCACCAAAATTGAAAGATCTAGGGAGTTTCACTATATCGTACATTGTTGGCAATAGATTCACGGGTTTGGCATTTTGTGACTTGGGGGCTAGCATTAACTTGATGCCGATGTCGGTGTTTAAGAAGCTTGGCATTGAATCAAGGCCCACCACCGTGACACTTTAGTTGGCGGATTGATCTTTCGCACACCCTAAGGGTAAGATTAAGGATGTGTTGGTAAAGGTAGATAAATTCATATTTCCAGCCGACTTTATTATTTTAGATTATGAAGCTGGTGCTAATATCCCAAATATATTGGGAAGACCTTTTCTAGCTACTGGTAGAGCTTTGATTGATGTACATAAAGGAGAATTAACAATGAGCATGAATGAGAAGCAAGTTACATTTAATGTGTCTCAAGCTTTGAAATGTGCAGATCAATCAGAAGAATGCCAAACAAATGATAGGATGTAGTCCATTTTCAAGGTGGACATGGCACAGCTGTGCCAAAAATTGATGATGTCAGCGAGATTGATAGTGAAGAAGAAAATTTTGAAGCTGAAGAAGTGAGCTATTTTGAGCCACTAAAGTTGGCAGTCAGAGAGGTTAAGGCACCAAAGCCATCAATAGAGGAACCACCATAATTGGAGTTGAAACTATTGCCAGACCACCTCAAATATGCATATCTAGGTAAGCACTCAACTTTGCTAGTAATTATTGATGCTGATCTAACCAATGATCACGAGGAAAGATTGTTGGAATTTTTAAATAAACACAAGCAAGCGTTGGATTGGACCTTGGCAGAAATCTGAGGTATTAGCCCAACCATAAGCATGCACAAGATAAACCTAGAGGAATATCATGGCAAGACAATTGAAGGCCAAAGAAGACTGAATCCAAGCATGAAAGAAGTAGTCAAAAAGAAGATTATCAAGTGGCTGTATGCTTGGATAATCTATGCCATATCCGATAGCTCGTGGGTTAGCCCGATACAATGCGTGCCAAAGAAATATGGCATGGGTGTGGTTCACAACTGTAAGAACGAATTAATCCCTTCTAGAACTATTACCGGATGGAGAGTATGCATGAATTACAGGAAGTTGAACAGTGCCACCAAAAAGGACCACTTCTCGTTGCCCTTCATTGACCAAATGTTGGACAGACTGGCAGATAAAGCTTTCTATTGCTTCTTAGATGGTTATTCAGGATATAATCAAATTGCCATAGCTCTAGAGGTTCAGGAGAAGACCACATTCACGTTTCCATATGGGACATTCGCCTTTAGGATCATGCCATTCGGTTTGTGCAATGCACCGGCAACATTTCAATATTGTATGATGTCTATTTTTCAGACATGATTGAACAAAACTTGGAAATCTTTATGGGCGACTTCTCAGTTTTTGGTAAGACATTTGATGAGTGTTTACAGAGTTTATAGCTTGTTTTGGAAAGATGCATAGATACCTACTTGGTCTTGAACTGAGAGAAATGACACTTCATGGTAAAAGAAGGCATAGTTCTAGATCATAAAATGACCGAGTGAGGTTTGGAAGTCGACAAGGAAAAAGTGGAGGTAATTAAACAGTTGCCAACACCTACAAGTGTCAAAGATATAAGAAGTTTTTTAGGTCATGCAGGTTTTTATCGCCGATTTATTAGAGACTTTTCTAAAATTTCTAAACCTTTGTGCTCACTATTAGAACATAATGCCACTTTTATGTTTGATGATGCTTGTTTGAGAGCTTTTCAGAAACTTAAGGAGAGACTGATCAACACCCCTATAATCGTAGCACCAGATTGGAGTAAGCCGTTTGAACTCATGTGCGATGCCATCGACTATGCTGTCAGAGCAATACTAGGAAAACGACATAGAAAGGTTTTTCATGCCATATACTATGCCAGCCAAACTTTGAGTGAATCACAACTCAATTAAACCACATCGGGGAGAGAATTTCTAGTTGTTGTATTTGTTTTTAACAAATTTAGATCTTATCTGGTTGGTAATAAGGTTGTTGTATATATAGATCAATCGACACTAAAGTACCTCTTGGCAAAGAAGGATGCCAAACCCATATTGATATGGTAGACGCTTGTTCTATAGGAATTTGATCTCGAGATCTGAGATAAGAAGGGTAGTGAAAATTTGTTAGCTGACCACCTATCACGCATAGAGCATCACTTTGACGATGGTAAGACCACTACCATAAGAGATGAATTTCCTGATGAGTATTTGCTTGCAGTTAATGTTGCGCCATGGTACGCGGACATAATCAACTATCTGGTAAGTAACATTCTGCCACCAGACTTGGCATACAATGCCAAGAAAAGATTTCTTCGATAAGTTAGGTATTACTACTAGGACGAGCCGATTCTATTCAATTAGTGTACCGACCATGTCATACGGTGATGTGTGCCAAAAGAAGAGCAGTATAACATCTTGCATTTATACCACGCCGCTCCCTATAGAGGACATTTTGTCAGAGTGAAGATTGTTGCCAAAGTGCTACAGTCCGGATTCTTTTGGCCTACCCTATACAAAGACGCTCATAACTATGCCAAGGCATGTGACTGATGCCAACGGACAGGGAACATCTCTGGCAGACATCAACTGCCGCTCTAGAACATTATGCATGTGGATTTATTTTATTTATAGGGGATAGACTTCATTGGTCCATTTCCCCCACCATTTTGGTAACTTGTATATTCTTGTAGTTGTGGATTACGTATCCAAATGGGTTGAGGCTGTGGCATTGCCAACAAACGATGCCAAGGCTGTTGCCAAATTTTTGCACAAACACATTTTTACTCTATTTGGTGCCCCTGGAATGATTATTCATGATGAGGGTACCCATTTTAAGTGTAAACTAATATCTAGAGCTTTGTGCAGATACAAAATTTAGCAAAGGTTTGTCATGGCATATCATCCTCAAACAAACGAAAAATTGAGATTTCCAACAAAGCGATCAAGAATATCCTTGAAAAAACTGTGAATCCATCAAGGAAGTATTTACCTTTGAAACTAGATGAATCATTGTGGGCTTACAGAACAACATTTAAAACTCCCTTGGGCACTTCACCATTTAAACTTGTGTTTGGAAAAGAATGTCATATTCCGGTAGAGATGGAGCATCGTGCATATTGGGCTATTAAAATGCTTGATATGGCATGGAGAGATGCTTGAGAAGGCTACTAGACCTAAACGAATTGGAGGAGTTCATATTACAAGCTTATGAGAATGCCAAACTATACAAAGAGAGAAAAAAACACTGACATGACAGGAGAATCATGCCAAAACAATTTGAAGTAGGTCAACGTGTTTTGTTGTTTAACTCAAGTATTTCCAGGTAAGCTTAAGTCAAGATGGTCAGGCCCATTCGATGTTGTAAAGCCATATGTTCATGGAGCATTGGACATAAAAAATTTGAAGACATGAGAAATTTTCAAGGTAAACAGCCAGCGTTTAAAGAACTATTGGGAAGACATTCAGCGTAATGCCAAGGAGGTTATCCCCTTGGCAGAGATACCGTAACATCATCATGGTCTAGTTCTTTTTGTAAATATTAGGATTAGAGTTTTTTTTTCAACATTTTCTTTATTTTGTTTAATTTTCTTTTAGTGTTTAATTTTTTTTACTGCATTGAAAGGTTTTTATTGAGTGCGTACAGATTCAGGAATTATGCCAAAGCAGAAGGGAGCATGACACGAGTGCGCGTAAAAAGAATTTTGTGTGCCAATAATGTTGCCAGTGCCCAGCTTGGCATGCGGCGGAAGCAATTTGGGAATAAGTGATTTACCATAGCTTGCTCACTAAGTAAGAGCGTGAAACCCTAGTCGCACAATTGATCGGATAAGTTGAATTTAAATCCAACTTAAACCCTTATCACTTTCCATCCTTATCTCTCTTACCTTTTCCTATCACCTTTTTATCTTCCCCAAACACGCTACTTACCATCATTACCATATTTAATTCAAACACTCATTACGAACTCAACCTTCACTTCATCTACCATAGTCGTTCATCACCTCTTCACTTTTTCTTTCTTTAGCCAAGCAAGAAACAAAGAAACACAATCTTCTCTTTAGCCAAGCAAGAAACAAAGAAACACAATCTTCCCCCTCTTTTCTTTTCTTTTTCAATAGTCAAACAAATCTTTTCAAGCTTTCAAGTCTTCTTCATCGACCCCTTTCAAAACTTTCTTCAATGAGGAGATACATAAGAATTATGAAGAGCACTTTGCTTAAAAGACGTTTGTTCATGAGAAGACTTTCGACTTCAAGAATGAGAAAAATCTGGGCTTTACCCCAAAATTTATGGATGTCGTGACCAATCAGTTCTTGATGATTCGAGGGGCTTGCGTGAGGTTTGATGAAGGGTCCATCAACACTATGTTCCAATTGGAGGAGGAAAACGAGCATGAGAAATTTGTTGCCACCATGACTGCTGCCAAGAGAAAGAAAATGTTGGCATATCTTTGTGAAACGAGCACTGAGTGGATTTTATCCTCAAAAGGGCACCCAACTGTCAAGAGATTGGCCGTCTCATCTCAGGAGAAAGACTAGAATCATTTTCTTAAATCGAACATCATGCCGACGACACACAATGAGACAGTGTCTGAGGAGAGGCTGGCACTACTACACTTCACTCTTATGGGGTGAAAGATCAAAATTGGCAGAATTATAATCAATGAAACATACAAGTGTGTTGGTAAGCCAACTGGTAAATTGTTCTTTCTGTTGTTGATATCTAATATTTGTATGCAGCACAACGTGCCCAAGATCGATACAGACATAGCCCTAATCGTCAAAGGCACCACCATCACACTGGCTGCTTGGAAGAACCTTACTACCATTGACTCTAAGAAAAAAGGCAAAGGAAAGTTTGCCACAACGACACCTAAGCCTAAAGCACCTAAGGTTCAGTCCGGAGCTTCGATGCCAGCGGAAAAAATGGCATTTCTCGGCCAGATCTACCACCGTCAGGAGTTGATTCTCCAAAAGTTGGAAATGGCTGAAGACCAGAGGAATAAGCTACACCACTACACCCAGGCCAAGGATGTAGCTATCAAGAAGGCTCTTGTGACCATGTCTCCAAGAGTCATGCCCGCATTCCCTGCCTTCCCGACACAGCTCTTTATCGATGACAGTGCCATGCTAGCCAGTCCAGTCCAAAGCTCAGTTCACAGTCCAGTCTATATCCCAGTTCATAGTCCTATGCCATATGATGCCACCGAACCTATCTCCCTTGTTCAAGTTGAATCTGCCAAGGCCAACACTACCATAGAATCTGCTGAGGATGTTCAGAAGAAGTCTGCTGCCACTTCTACGACATCAGAGTCGGTGCAGATTGTTAAGGAAACCCCTGCATCCACTGCCGTCTCGAAGCCAGGCATAAAGAGAGTGAATCGCAAATCCCCTGATCGTGGAAGCTTTGTTAAGAGAAAGACTCGCGTCACACGTGAGGAAGCCACCCGAGAGGAAGCCTCCGAAGGGGAGTCCTCTTCTTCTTAAAACTCCTTTACGTTTCATTACATTACATTTTCATGTTCATGCATTTTATTTTTCTGTTTTTATTGTATATATGTGTTGTTTTCATGCATTGCTGATAATGCCAATCTCGTGTTTGGGGTGTTCATTTCCTCACATTTATGCCATACCATGCATTTCATGTTTTTATTTATGTTTCCATGCCATGTATGCCATATAGATTAGCTTTGCATACCGAACCATTTAAATGAAAAAGAAAAAGAAAATTTTGCCTTTGTTTACTTTTGAAGAATGTTAACACTTGTTAGGCAAGCTAAATTTGATCTAGGTTTCTGTCCAATGAGGAAATTTTAAAATCTTTTGATGCCTATGCCAGCAGAATAGTAATGACAAGTCGCTTGGCAATTGATCTCTAGTTTAGGGAAATGAACTTTCACTTAATACACGTAGTATGCATCTAGTTCCCGAACAAACTTAGAATTTTTGAAACTAAGCTCAGAATAAAAAATTTTGATGCCAGGGTAAAACAAAACTAATAAGACATCAATGTTCTGCCATGACAATGAAAAAAATGAACTCTCCTCTACCGTAGGGATAATAATTTACTTGGGGCTTCGTGGTTTGCTCCCTGTTAGCTCTCAAGTCCAACATTTTAGGGTATGAGTTGAAGAGAAAGCTTAGTGATATTTAGATTAACGTGGGGGTTCGTGGTATGCTCCCTCTTATTTCTCACGCCAAACAATGTCACGAAGCACGCTTAAATTAATGCCAACAAAGAAAAGAAAAGAAAAACCCTTGGCAAGAAAAAAAGAAAAATATCTGAGTTTAGGTAGTAAAATTGACTAAGGGAGTAAAAGAGTACTTGGTGCATATTGCCTACACATCATGCACTCTTCATTCCCTTAGACTAGAGTTATATTGTTGCACTTGAATTTTCTATATGCTTAGCATTATTGCACTGGATTCCTGAGGAAAGAAATAGAGCCAACTTCTGCTTGCCAGCACTTGTTGGTCTTCCAACCAAAACTTTGCTGAGGTACTATTTTCACAATTTTTGTTTTTCTTAGTTTATTTTTCATTACATGAGGAAAAGAAATAATTAAGGTTTGGGGGAGTGTTACCTCCTCAAAACTAATGACTTTTATGCCTATTTTACAGCATCTTTGCTTGTCATTGAGCACATTTAGATGCATTTAGTTGTTAATTGCATGCATTTGCATAAGGAGTTTTGAATTTGGCTATGCCAGTGTGAAGGGTGGTTTGTTGGCATGATTGTAGGCACAATATAACAAATTAGCGCATGAAGTGAATGATGATAATGCTGGTAGCTGTTGGCAGCGAAGGACCAAAAATTGCCGAAGTACCGGTTGATAGAGAAGAGATGTTTGATGCCAGGTCGAGTGGATGGTGAACCAATGATTACGTCAACCTTAGGATTCAAACGAGGGATAAGATAAGCAAGTCCCTTATCCTCGAGCGTTCAAATTCAAATTCAAAGCTTATCCTAGATCATTATCGTGCGCCTATTTAAAGGAACTCAAGGAAACACTTGAGGAGAGATCGACAATTAGATTTATAAGGCTACACCAAGAAGACGTGGTTCGACCAAGCTTGACCGAGAACCTGGATTTTTAAGGGCTGCATCGAGAGACCCCCTTCTCACCCATTCTCTTCAGTTAAGTTCTTTTTATTTTTATTTAAGATGATGATGTGGACATACGATTATGGTTTTTGGTTGGAAACCCTCATTATGAACTAATTTAATAGTTGGTGAGGGATGGTTGCGTTGAACTCTATTTTCTATGTTTAGTTTTTAAAAATAAAAAAATACGATGGCATTGTTTTTCCTATCTGGCATGATATTAATTGTTTTCACAAATACAATGCCAAGCGAGAGCTGGCTTTGTTGGCTTATTGAACCTTAATATCTTAACTGGCTTAGGGAACAACGCACAAATGCTAGATACTAAGAGAGATGCTTCGAGAGAAGATGTTCAAGTAGATAAACTCACTTCGAGAGTGAAATCTACCCCTTAGAAGCAAAAGATTGGGACTTAATCAAATTAATTTATGAAAACGTTGTTTTATAGAGATATAAAAGTTTTTACATAGTTAATTCAGGGCATTGCCATCGAGAGAGGCAATGCCAACTTTGAATTTTCTCGGCAAACAATGCCAAGACGGGATTTATCAAGAGCTAGCATGGCATGAATAGCATGAAAACTAGGCATCCCTTGCCAACACTCATCATACATTTTAAAACTCTCCTTGCTAACGATGTTGTCTTTTATTTCTTTCTTTTCAACTTGCTTTTAAAACCAACTTCAAACAAACAAACTTTTCTTTACAAGTAAAACGAGTAAGCAATTAAACTCTTGACCAATCCTTGTGGGATCGATAACTCAGCTTACTATTGTATTACTTGGAAGATCGTGTATACTTGCACGCAAAAGACTTTTTTTACCATTTTTTATTCATTACCAACACATTTATACCCCTTTTGCCAAGCACTCTCACGAGTGCAACAACTTGCAATATTTGAATGCATTGACGCACTGCAGAAATATCGAAAATAGCCGGTGGAATTGACACACTCCTCCTACAACACGATTATTTTGGTACATTGGTACAATTTTCAGAATTGTTCCCGATATGTGTTTCTGCATTAGGTTTAGCCACGACCACAAGTCTTTGTACGATTCCTCCCACTGGCCATACAATTTTTATATGACCCGCCACCTTGCATACCATGCTTTGTGGTACTCAACTATGTAGTCGTACTGAGATTTGGATGCAACAATACACGTGACAACCGTTACACGCGGATTTGCCTTCACCAATGGAGTGAAGGTTTCATAGAGCACATGTACATCCAAGTTAGGATGATCCTGACTTAGTCTGATAATGGTGCACGTATGAGGCCCTTTGAGTTTTTTGATCTGCCATAGTCGGTTCAGCTTCTTCAAGCACGATACACAAACCCTCCAATTACACCCCTGGCTCTTGTGAGCACATTCTAAAATGTAGTAATCCGGTCGAGTCTTCTTCACAGTCGCCGTAACTGAGTTACGTATGTTATAGTTCTTGATGGCAGCCACTGCGAGTTCTTTCCTGAAGAAGGTCATCCCAATACTAAGTTCACCATCAGAAGTTGGTTGTACTCCTCAAGTTCTGGGAATTGCGAGAATTCTGAAACGTTGAAGGCTTCGATATCAATCATTGTGAAGTGTGATGGTGACTGGTAAATAGAAATTGGGACAACACGATATGGAACATTGGTAGGTCGGGCATGTTCTTCGTTGCCTTTTACTGCATCCTCTAATATGTCTTATTCCTCTACTTCGTCAGGCATGTCAAGGTCTTTTGGTTCATCGGGGAAGGGGCCTTGCTCGTCACCATCCAGCCCTGAATCCTCTATCGGTTCTTCCTTATAGTTTTTGGAACCCTCAAATCGGAATAGGTCTGACCCATCGAATGCTACGGCAACAGATTTAGCAGTTGCTCGTCGATCGCGAGAACGCTCACGAGACTGGTCACGAAATGTATTACCAAGATCAAGATCAAGGTCAACAGAACCAACACAAAAATGTCTCCCTACAAGTTGTTGAACATACTCATTAGTAGGGATATACGTTGAATATCGTCTAGGATTGAAATTTTCGAACAGATTAAACGCTTCATGGTCTTGCGTCATCATGTAGTTTTGCGATGTTGACGCACCGACACCTATACTGTACATATATTACGTTGAATGTCTGGGCATAAAAGACGACGGTGCACCAAAGTCAACATTCGGTGGCAGGTTCAAGTCGAAGTCAAAAATGGCTACGCAAGAATGTCTTGACATAGAAGACAATGATCCACCGAAGTCGTTACGTGGACTATATGTGGTTAATAAGTTTAAACCATTGCAAAAATTGACTGTGAGGCTCTGAATGTTGGCATTAGGATCAAATTCAAAATTCGACTGCCGCCAATTTGGGAGTACGATATCATAATCGTCATCAGAAAATATTGCATACAGCTCTAGGGTTCCTCTGAGTGAATACTGTAAGTGGGCCTCCACCATCAACTCCACATCACCGTTTTTCCGCGATAGTGAATATTAAGTACGTTATTAGTTCGTACGACATAGGTAATCAATACTTCAACGAATCCAGCCTTTTTCCACAAGCATGTGGAACATTGTTCTTCACTTCCTTAATCAACTTATTATACGTTAATTTCTTCAGCAACATTAGGGTTATAGTATTTGAGGATCGAAAGATGACGCCGAGAGATGCATCAGCTATAATCTCGTTGTCATAGTATACCAAGGCAATAATACTTCCTCATCTTGACATACATTAGCAACCTTGTTTTTAATTCAAAGTATATAAGAATCGAGAAGTCTCGTATAAACGTACAATTGACACACTTATCTGAAAGCGTCGTCACGCATATTAAGTTGGTGTGCCTCACTTCTCATCGCCTTGTCTTCTGTGAACAGCTGCAATTGACGCGAGCTCTACAGAGATTCCTGACATGGCAGAAACCTCACGTCCTGTAGAACGTATTTGTGTTAGCTATAGTGAAATGATTTGATTTGTAGGCATTATTTTACATCCGAAAGTGTCTAGATGATGGCAAGATTTTCTGCAACGGTGTTCCATTCCGGAACCTATTTCTACACATCCTTTAGCAGCAAGATCAACAAAGATGAGCTATATGATTTGATTTCAACGCATTTTAACGAATCTACAACACGCAAAATGTCTTGTTTGTTGGTGAAAATACTCGTTGATGCGCTCGGTCCTGAGGCGCATTACATGCTCTTCTTATCAAATGCTAGAGACCTTCGAAGGATGTTTAGAAGCCATACTCGTGTTGGGGGTACGAACATCGAGTTGACTGTACAATTTGATGATGTTGTTTCTTCATCCAAAAACGAAGAAGCAACTCTGTCTACACAAGATGAAGAGGCAGTTCTGATATGTAACTACCGTAAACGACTAGATAAAGAACAAAAAATTGAGGAACTAAACTTAACATCAGATTTTTCCACAAACTATGACGACACGGAAACTGACTCATCTTCTATACATTTCAACTAAGTGTAAATGTGTTGTTAAGTGACGATATCGTTGTTAAGTAATTACGTTGTTAAGTTGTTAAGTGACGATACGTTTCAACTAGCAAGATCTACCCACTACAAAAAAATGTACATATACCGATGCTTCATTATACTGATGGACAAAAGTCGTCGGTATATACCCTATATACTAATGGATTACGAAACTGTCGGTAAATGTTTTAATTTTTACCGACGGGTAAAGTATTCGTCGGTGTAGACATGAGTTATACCGACGGAAGACAAGTAACCATCGGAGTAGATATAGTTTATACCAACGGTTTATTTGGTGTGTCGGTATAGATTTACTTTATATCGACGGATAAATTTGTCTGTTTGTATATTTGTAATGTATACCAACAATTTTTATAGTTACCGTCGGTATAGGTGCTCCATATACAGAAGGATGGTTATGTCTGTCGGAATAGATATATTTTTTTTATATTTTTTATTACTTTAATAAAACTCACCGTTTAACCCCTCTCTCACTTAAATTCTCATCCGACCCCAAACCAAACTTACAATCCCTAATTGCTCTAAATCACTTCACTCTATATACCTATCGGACTGCTCACCGGTGATATTTTAGTGCGGTGCTGCCCCCTCTTCGTCTTCTTCTTCTGCCCAAAGGTTTCTTTTTATCTCTCTATCTGCTTTGTGTATGGTTTTAACTTGATACGCTAGATCTTCATTTTTGATTCATGGTTTGTATCTTCTTCCCAGATGTTCATTTCCGATCCTGATTTAATTGATGAAGTTAGTGGCATAGTTATAAGTTGTGATCCTGTTTCCACAATCCACAAACACGATTACAGGACTCAGAACCATAGGTTTAATTCCACCAGAAAATCTTGTTATATAAGTAAAAAGAGTTTCACGGACTTTTTGAAGCAAAACACTTGCCAAAATATGAAATTTTTGCTCTATTTTAAGGCTTAAGAAATGAAAACCATTGATGTTCAATTAGAGAAATGAAGTTAGTGGCATAGTTATAAGTTGCGACGCATGCAAAAATGGTGAAACCAAAATCTAGTCATTTTTAGAGAAATGAAGAATCATGGTTTTCTTTTTGAAGAAATGTTCAATTAGAGTAAAGCTAAAAAGTAGAAATACACCTTCGATTTTTTGGGGAAGGGAGAGGGTTTTTTATTTGGTTTTGAGCAGTTGAGGACCTCAGCTAGAGCAAGCTTCTTGTTGCGTGTAAAAGGTGCTCCGTGATTAGTGCAAGTGTACACGTCTCAAGTAATAAAGTAATAAGTATCAGAGTATCGTCTCCACAGGGATTGGGATGCCCTCTTTTAATTATCTTCTCGCACGAAAAAAGAGAAAGCAAAAGCAAAGGCACAAGTAAAGGGGTTTTTGGATTTTAACTAAACTAAAGAACATAAACTAAAGCAAAGAAGTAAAAGTAGAGAAATCAAGATGATAGAGTGAACCGAATTAGATTGCGTCGTAGTGTGGAATCCAATTGACTTGTCTCAGTCTTTAAATACAATGATCACCAAACTACCTCGACAGTGTCCTTCGTTCCTACCGCGACAGTAAGATGTGTTGCCTCGACAATCTCTTACTGGTCGATAGTGATGTCAAGGTTCGACAAAGCGTCCTTCGATAGCTCATCCTTATCTCTAAGGTCAAAACCATGCTGATGAATGGGCCTTGATAATACCTCTCAGCGTAAACCAAAGATAAACACCAACCAATCTCACGCTTCTTTTAGCCATTGAAACTCTAACTTATCTCTAAGTCGAGTTAGCTTCCACCGTTCGGGATGAAAACCATGGTTATTCGTTTCGTGATTCTTACTCTCTTGACGCCAGACAATTAGAAAACCCCACAAACTCTCTCTCCATGAGATGGCAAGAATGAATTCAATGCCAAGAATAAGCAAACCTTGAACTAAATTGCATTAAAAACTTAAACGAAGTACAATTGTTTTCTCACAACTACTAAGCAAAATAATCCTAACCCTAAGAAAGTTTGGAACATAATAGACATGGAGAACACACGACTAAACCCTAATCTCGAGCTCTCGACTCCTCAATGCAAGATGTTGCAATGTGTGCGTCAAGCCTTGCTTAAATAGGAAGAGGGGTAGGGAAAAGTCTTTCTTGGATAGGAAGTTAAGTTGGACTTGGACTTGTCTTCATTAAAGAGGTAAATCTCTTTAACTTTAATGTCTTTATCTATTTTTGCCAAATTCCATCTTTAAGCTTCCTTCCATGCTTTTGTCATCTTCCAGTGCTCCGATTTCCATGCAAGGTGTGTAAAAAAATCCAGCGTTTTATGCTCTTCAAATCGACTATCACTTTGCATTCTTTGCTCTCCGACAGGTTGGTATGTGCACTGCTGCGGTAGAGAATATCTGCTGCCTCGGCAGGGGTCTGTCACCGGATCTACTCCGTAAGGCTTCCTCTTCATACTTCAGGTTCCTTCAGTAGAAGCTGTCATCTTTGGCTTGGCTTGATCTGGATTAGTCTCGAGCTCGTTCTGTACCATCTTGCTTTTCCTTCATTACCCACTCGGCATCACCTGCCCCGACAATAGGTAAATTTGCACAAATACCAAACATGCATTAAAACAATACCTTTTCATCAAATAAATCAAATATCAGGATCAAAGGTAAAAGGCAATGTAATTAATGCATATAAGGCCATAATGTCGCTCAAATGGGTGTAGGTTAAGCCATAATTTCCATGTAAAAGAGGTAAAAATTCTTCATAAAAATTCGAACTATTGTTTGTCCTCAAGCAATGCAAACCATCAATTGCCAAACTTGAATCCTCATAAAAATTCTCCTTCGTCTTACTTTTCCTTCTTCTCTCCAAACTGTGGCAAAGAATGCTCGGCCCTTAAATCTTTAGATGCCTTAGGAATTCATTGGAATCAAACTATAAGATTTGTGAGTGTGTGCATGCATTATGAACAAGATGATTATAAGGGTTCTAAGTAATCACTTAAGCATTAACCTACTTAACTTAGGTAATTTTTTTTATAAGCAATGTAACCTACTAGAGCCAATTTTGGGCACCTCTAGTGATTAGCCTAGAGCCGGTTTCGTGCCCCTCTAGGGCTTCCTTAAGCTAGGGCCATTGTTTAGGCACCTCTAACTTTTTACCCAAAATTTTCTTTCTAAGCAGGTCTATGTCCTAAGTGTACTAGAACTTTTTAAATCATACAAGTCACAAAGGTGTTTCAAAGTTCTAATCTCATAGTATTATCCTAAGTTATCTTCCTTAAGCATCATAAAATTAAAGGCTCTAAATAGTTCAAAGCTATGGTAAGAAGAGAGATATCTATGGCCAAGATAGAAAATTCAATTAAATTAAACTAAGGCAATTGATAAAGAGCATTGCTGAGACATAAGCTTCATTCGACTAAGGCAATGTGTGCAGTAAAAAAATTGGACAAGTAAGAACAAAACTGCATAGAAATTACATTAATATGTCGCGGCAGTATAATGCCTCTCGACAGCATAACCTACACCCCCAAACTCAAATCAAGCATTACCCTCAATGCATTAAAAACATATGCAAATAATAGAAAAATTAAGCACAACATTAAGGGCATTAAAATAAAGGCAAGAGAGAAAAAATTAAATCTGCTCGGAAGAGTCATCATCATTGCTTGAAAGGATCAATTTTCTCCCTTTGTATGTCATATGCTTGACTTTCTTTGTTTCTCGTGGCGGTTGGATACGCGTTGGGGGGTTAGCTTGGCCGGGCTTGGCTTGGCCGGGGCATTCACTTCCTCATCGCCATTTGTGTCGATGTGGAGCTCCTCCGTTGCCTCCAAGGTGGATGCCTTGCGTTTGGCAGTTTCAAATGTTCGTCGGATAGACTGGGCAGTTTCGGTCCAATGGGAGAAGCCTTCTGTCTCAACTAGCGAACCTTGAGAAGTGTCTAGTCCTACCCGGGAATAGTGCCTTGGTGAGGCCGCGGCAGTAGCGGTGGCAGGTGTGGCTTTGACATGGGTTGCTGGGGCAGTAGTGGCACGTGCCTCTGGGGTGGCTGCAGTAGAGACGACGATAGAGAACGAAGGGAACTAGACGGTGTGATCATGGAACTTCTCTTGAATTACTTGGACAATGGAGGTGGTGAAGTCCCTTGAAAAGGCCATAAATAGGCGCTACCGTCTGTCTATGTCCTCTAATTTCTCGGCAATTTGCTAGAGGGTGACTGTCGAGGCAGTGGATTGTGGCGTTTCCGAAATATTTTCCGTGGATGCTGCCACGACAGTGTCCTACATTGGCGTAGATAGCCACAGTTCTGCCTCCGTGATTTGTATGAGCTGGTAGTAGGCTTTTCAGTCCCATCCCTTCCTTGGAGGTC
The DNA here is from genome assembly GCA_030270665.1 of Hibiscus trionum. Lineage (NCBI taxonomy): Eukaryota > Viridiplantae > Streptophyta > Magnoliopsida > Malvales > Malvaceae > Hibiscus > Hibiscus trionum. The sequence continues at coordinate 1,760,241 of BSYR01000025.1, read as the reverse complement.
TAAATTCGTCGGCATTGTCGGTCGGTACCTTCTGTCCGGTGCATAGGCCGATGATGAGTGATGGGAAGTAGAGAGGGTCGTGGTCCTTTTGGCTGCACTGGTGAATTTCCTGGCATATAATGTCACCCAAATTAATAATACAATTATTCAAAATAGAGTGGATGAGTGCAAGCATGAGTCGGTCGACGGTGCTGTTGTGTGAGGTGGGCATGAGGCGGCATTTGACGAATGTGTTCCATAGCTTTGCTTCTAGCCGTAACTGTCGCCGTTTGACCGAACCCTTGTGTGCCCCGGCATTTCATGTCATGCCGGCATAGCAAAGTTCCTCTTTGATGTGTTCGTAATCTTCCTTTGTCAAGAACTCCACAAATTCTACATGCTCCTCCCTTTCGATGTGGATGCCGTAAAATAGGTTTATGGCATCGACATCCACCTTGATCACCTTGCCCCGAATGTGAACAAAAAGTGTGGTCAGACTTAGGTTGTGCGCATAGAACTCTCAGACCACCGTTATGTTGGCTCGTTCGGGTTGGAGGCAAAATATTTGCCACTTTTGGTGATCGACTCTATTGAAGAGGTAGTGGTCGAGGCCAAAATTTGGTTCATCGGAGCATTGAAACCCTTGCTCCTCCCACAACTGACGGGGAACAAAGTGTTCATTGAAACGCCTTTCTACCTCTAGTGGTACAAAACGTTTGTACATAGATGCCTTGGCTTTGCGTAAGCTTTCTCATTTCTTTAGTTTTAGGGCAATCTAGAAAAAAAGTTGTGTGAGTTGTGAGAGAGTAAAAGAAAATATTAAGCTTTGGAGAATGCAAGAGAGTAGAAGAGAATATTGAGTGATGAACAGTTTAGAGAAGAGTGGCATTTATATAGAGCTTGGCAAGCCATGCCATGCGACATTAAATGCGGAGCGACATCTCTAGCCATTTTCTACCCGTTACGGTCTTCAGGCAGTTACAAATATAGCCGTTATGGCTTTTGCGGCCCATTGGCAGATCATGTCGTTTCGTTTTTTTGCCTGTTAGTAGATCATGCCATTACATTTTTCTGCCCATTGGCAGGTTATGCCGTTACGACAACGACTTCTCCTCACTTAGCCATTAGGTCTTCTCTTCTTTCTTTCTTGATCTCCATCCTAAAAATAAATAAAATGAAAACTAAAACTTTATTTCTAAAAAATAAAAATCTGGAAATTAAAAAAAAATTGCAAAGTAAAAATAAAAGTATACAGTAAAGAGAAAATGTCAAGGCACTGAAGGAATGCATGTGTATGCATCTTCTAAAGTGATTTCTCCCTTATCCCTTATGGCATGTAGTCCCAAGTTTGGTTCCAGCTTGTGTTTAGGTTCTCTTGTCAGGCTGTCGAAGTAGTTGCCCATGTTGATGCCACGACACTGTACAACCTCTCTGCCGGGGTAGTGCGGTTCTAGGTTGATGTCTGTCTTAGTTTGAGCCTAGATTGTTTGACATTTTTCGTGGTCATCAGCATGTTTCCTGGTGTTGAGTACATTGATTTTAACGTGCTAGTCATTTATTCTCATTTTAGCTCTCCTTTTTCAACATCAATTAGAGTTCTATCAGTGGCGAGGAATTGCCTTCCAAGGATGATTGAAGCTTTTTCATCTGCATCACAATTTAAGATGAGAAAATCGGCAGGGAAAATAAATTTATTAACTTTTACCAATATATCCTCAATTTTCCCTTTGGGTTGCACATGTGATCCATCAGAAAGTTATAGTATTAGGGTGGTAGGTCTGGCCGTTCCAATCTTCAATTTCTGGAAGACTGACTTAGGCATTATGTTTATGCTTGATCTTAGGTCACATAGTGCTCTCCCGTCGTAGGTATCTCCGATTTCACATGGTATTAGAAAACTTCCTGGATCCTTAAGCTTGGGTGGTGTCTGATTGTGTAGCATTGCCATGCATTCTTCTGTCACAGCCACCATTTCACATTCCCCAATCCTTTTCTGTTTTGAGACCATGTCCTTGAGGAATTTGGCATAGTTCGAGATCTGTTTGATTGCTTCCACCAAGGGCAGGTTGACGTGTACCTACTTCAAGATGTCTAACAACTTTTTGAACTGGTACTCATATTTTTGTTGCTTCAGATTTTGTGGGAATGGTTGAGTTGGTCGGGTATCCTTTATTCTTTTTATGCATGTACCTTTAGTAGCATCGATATTGGGCTTTGTCGTTGGTGCTGCTACAGGATCTGCCGAGGCAGTACTTTCAGGGTCTGCTGCCGTGACATTGTTGTTGGGCATTGTTGTGGCAGTTGGCTCCTTTGGCTTTTCCTGCTATGATTCCATAACTTGGGGCTCCTTGAGTTGAATACCACTTCAAGTGGTTATGGCATTGCATTGCTCATACGATGATCTCTTAGCTGCTTCAATGTCGCTAGGTAAACCTCCCGTCGGCCTTGTGTTTAGGATCTGTGTGATTTTCCAAAATTGAGTCTCTAGGGATTTCATTGTTGCCTCATTATTTTGCATCCACATCTCGGTCATGTCCATAAAAGCTTCAGTATTAGCCATATATGCACTAGTCTGAGACATAAAAGCATTAAGAGTGTTTTCTAAATAACTAGTTAGCATAGGCTGCTATTGCGGCATGGTCTGTCGAGGGGCATTGTTTTGCTGAAATCCTGCAGCTGGAGCGTTTTGATTTTTCGGGTTGTGTGCGTTGTTGGGGTTTCTCTAGGAGAAATTCAGATGCTTTTTCTAGACTGGGTTGTAGTTGTTGGACATCATGTTGTTATTTCGGTTGTAATTTCCAACGAAACAGCTCGACTCTGTGTTCTGTGGACATTTAGAAGAAACATGGTTACATGCACAATTTTTACAAAATTAATCCATTACCTTGACCTCCTGGTGATTGTTCTATGATTGCATGTTCATGACCAACTTTGTCAAGGTGGCAATTTGAGATGAAATTGAGTTCGAGGACCCTATGTCGTTTACTGTGGGTTAGCGTCGGATTCCTCCTCGTCTGGCCGTTGAGAACTGATAGACGTTCTTGGCCGTCCTATTAAGAATATCCATTGCTTCTTCTGGTTCTTTGTCTAGGAGTATGTCGTTTGTCGAGGCATCAAGCATCATCCTAGTTGTCGTGTTGACATCGTTATAGAACATGGTTACCCGCGTCTACAATGGGAATCCGTGCAAGGTGCATTTGTGTAACAGCTCTCTATATCGCTCTCAGGCCTCGTGCATGGATTCATCGTCATCCTGTCGAAAAGAAGTGATTTCGTTACGCAATTTATCAGTTAAATTCGTAGGATTAAAACGTGCTAAGAAATCACGACATAAATCACTCCAGGATCCAATTAATCCTACTGGAATACTGCTTAGCCAAGTTTTTTCCCTATCCCTCAGTGAATAGGGGAATACTTTTAATCTCAAAATATACTCATGTACTCCATGTATTTTAAAAGAATTACAAATCTAAAGGAAGGATTTGAGGTGCTGTCGGGCATCTTCAGTCGATGAGCTGCCAAATTGCCCTATAGTATTGATCATGTTGAACATCACGGACTTCAGTTTAAAGTGGACAGCCTCTATTTCTGGTGTAACAACTCCAGGATTGACTCCATTCATATCCTCTTCTAGGTAGTTTCGGACCGTTAGGTTTCGTACTGGTGCGAATTGAATTCACAGATTTTCTCCATCTCCTATAGGGACATTCTGTTGCCCATCGACAACTAGTTGCCCGTCGGCAGGTTGTTGCCCATTGGCATTCCGGTTGTTGTTGTTTGCATTGTTGGCACCAACTGGATGTGCCATCTTTGGTCGTAATTGTTGCCTTATTTGTTGCTTGAGTCTCTCACACCTTCGATCGATTTCTTAATCAAGGTCATGGAGTGGATAATTTGGGTTCGCCCTCATCTATTCTTGATCAAGTTGGACTTGGACTTGTCTTCATTAAAGAGGTGAATATCTTTAACTTTAATGCATTTATCTATTTTTGCCAAATTCCATCTTTAACCTTCCTTCCATGCTTTCGTCATCTTCCAGTGCTCCAATTGCCATGTAAGGCTTGTAGAAAAATCTAGCGTTTTATGCTCTTCAAATCGACTATCACTTTGCATGCTTTACCCTCCGACAGGTTGGTATGTGCACTACCACGACAGAGAATATCTGCTACCTCGGCAGAAGTCTGTCACTGGATCTACTCTGTAAGGCTTCCTTTTCATACTTCAGCTTCCTTCAGTAGAAGATGTCATCTTTGGCTAGGCTTGATCTGGATTACTCGTGAGCTCGTTATACACTATCTTGCCTTCTCTTCATTGCCCGCTCGACATCACCTGTCTCGACAGTGGGTAAATCTGCACAAATATCAAACAAGCATTAAAATAGTAACTTTTCATCAAATAAATCAAATATCACCTGCCCCGACAGTGGGTAATTAATGCATATAATGCAATAATGTTGCTCAAATGGGTGTAGGTTAAGCCATAATTGACATGTAAAAGAGGTAAAAAACGTAGGACTTTTGGGCACTTATCACTGCTTACAAGAATTGTCAGTGTCTATACCTATTTGAACAAGCCAGTTTGTTTCTTTCTTATGGGTCATTTCTTAGTACTTAAGACAGCTTGGATATAAATTACAAAGTGAATGGAAGGAAGCTCTTTTTTGGAGTCATAATTTGTTAGCAGTAATATATGCAATACATCAAGCTTGGTACTCTTTTTTAGTAGATGGAATTTACTAGAAAACTTGGTAGAATAATGCCAAAGCATGATAAGTTTGTGCTTGTGGTTATAAGTTAACTATTTTGACACCTTTTTTATTATTGTCTTATGATATATTGCCAGACTGATGGTACGTTCCAAATATACTTGTGATTGCGAATTGCGAAGTTGTCAAACCTAGGGTCGCCGCCGCTGAGCACATATCTCAGGTAAACCCATTTTCATATTTTCTTGTTCTGCACTTTAATACTTATGCATGCGGCTTTCTTCTCTTCATTCACACGAGTGCTTTTATACCTTTTATTTTAATGAAGAAGCTCGTTCACCGTTGTGAAAACTTGAGTGCTGACTTATCCATCATCACAGTTGTTGGAACTCGACTATGTATTGAACAACTGATTATTCCTTTAATCCTTTTGCGATGTGGCATTAAAATATATCCCATACTTTGAAGTATTACTTCAATTGCAATAAATAATCTGCTCACTTAAATTCCTTTTTTAAAACATATCACCTTAAATTATTCAAATATATATTTTATCCTTTATTTAATAAATAAAACTTGCTTAAGGTTATTCATTCAACAGTTTTGGAGGTTGAAAGACTGATTTATGCTAAGGTTATTTTCAACAAGACATGATATATTTTGATGAACACCATTGATTACTTATGTCAGAAAAAAGATAAATAATTGTAAAATATAGAGAGAAAGAAAATACTGAATTATTCTCTTATTTTTTATATTCGAAAATAGGGTTTATAACCCTTTATTTATACACTTAGTTATCAACTCCTAATAGAAGACAATATGTAGATAAAACTATTATCTAAAGATAACTAGGACTCTTAATCATTAGAGACTTCTAAAAACCGTAGACAATTTAAATGATGCCCTAAATAGAATGTGTCACCTAACTAATTGTGCTAGTGGAGTCTAAAACTCCACTAGTATGGATAACATAAGTTGAGTGAGATTGTAGTAAAGAGTTCTGACCTTGCCTGTCATTAGTTCTAATGTTTTTATTTTATTTCGAATTCAGAGAATTATATAAATTTCTGCTTTCGTCAAAATTCCAGCGATACTTTGTTGATTTGCCATCTCTTGTTGGCTGCAGAAGCTACTAGAGTTTTGATCCATCTAATCATCTTCTTCTGATACATGACGACAAGGTAAGTAAGTCGATAATTTTATTTATTTATTTTAACATATGGCTTACATATTGCATACTCTGATTTATTTCTATTGCAGTACATGCTATATGTTCCTTCCCATTTTGTCGTTTACTTTAAAAAATTAGATTAAGCTATGTTATGTTTATGTGAAGCTAAGATCAAATTTAGAATGTCTAAATACAATATACCCTAAAATAATTTATTGTAAGACTAAGAACTGCGCATGATGGACAGTAGGCAGTTTAAAATTACTGCAAAAATAAATCAAATTTAAAATGTCATTAATTCATTGGTAATACATGTATTATTGATGGATAAGACGTGGATCAATCTTAGATCAAGGGCAAGCGAAGAATACATTAGAGGAGTTACTAGTTTTTTAAACTTTACCTTTGAGAGAACTGAAGATGAAAAAATTTGGTGTCCTTGTGTTAATTGTGTAAACACTTATAGAGTATCTAGGAGAGATCCACTTGATCACTTAATATGTGATGGCTTTCTTAAGGGTTACGTTCATTGGATTTTTCATGGGGGGCGATGTGATGGATCTACGCCATCAATTCCAACTAATGTAGAAGAAAGAGAGTTTGGACACGACATTCATAACCTCTTGAATGATATGATGGTAAAGCGAGTTTTGAATAATGATGAATGTAACAATCATTCGGTAGATGCAAGTACAAGGTTTGGGGATCATAATCATAGACTTCAAGGAGACAGGTATTATGATTTACTCAAAGATGCATATGTGCCACTTTATCCAAATTGCAAAAAAAATTCAAAGTTGTCCTTTATCATTTATTTGTTCTACATTAAATGTTTTAATGGGTGGACAAATAAGTCTTTCAATTCCTTATTGGATGTGTTAAAACTTGTATTGCTCCTTTGATGATTTGGCATGAAGACAATCGTAAGAACGATGGAGGTATGAGGCATCCAACAAATTCCTTGGCCTGTAAATCATTTGATGCTTGTTTTCCTGAATTTTCTTCAGATCCTCCTAGCACTCGCTTAGGCTTGGCTTTTTAATGGTTTTAATCCATTTAGAACTCCGAGTGTGACACACAATACTTGACATGTTATCATTATACCTTATAATTTGCCACCATACATATGTATGAAACAGACCAATTTTATACTCTCTTTACTCATTTCTGGTCCAAAAGGTTCAGGAAATAATATAGATGTATACATGCAACCTTTAGTTGCAGAATTACATGAGCTATGGGAATTTGGTGTTGAAACTTTTGATGCTGCAATGAATCAAACATTTCAACTTCATGCAGTATCGATGTGGACTATAAATGACTTCCCTGCATATGCCAACTTATCTAGATGGAGTACTAGAGGAGAGTATGCATGTCCTTTTTGTGGGTATAATACTACTTCTAAGTGGTTGAAGCATAGTCGAAAGTTTTGTTATATGTGTCATCGTAGGTGGTTAGATTCCAATCACAAGTTTCGAAGCGACAAACATTCTTTTGATGGCACTGAAGAACATAGAAGTGCTCCTTCACCACCCGCATGTAGCGATGTATTGAGGCAATTGAAAGCTTTAAATGGAACCGGAGATGGGCCTTGAAAGAAAAAATCCATTTTCTTTTATTTACCATATTGGGAGTATCAACTATTATGACACGATCTTGATGTGATGCATATAGAGAAGAACATATGTGATAATATTCTTGGAACATTTATTGGAAAAGAGGGGAAGAATAAGGACACCTATAAATCACGACTAGATCTTGTAAAAATGGGTATAAGGAGTGTTCTTCATCCACAAACTCGGATTGACCGTAGCACTTTGTACTTGCCTCAAGCTTCTTATCAAATGACGTTGAGTGAGAAAAATTCTTTCCTGAAAGTTCTCAAGGAAATGAAAACTCCTGATGAATATTTTTCCATTGTCTCACGTTGTGTGCAACTTAAACAACGAAAACTACTTGGGCTCAAAAGTTATGACTGCCATCTCCTAATGCAATTTTTTAAAGATCTTTGCTCTAAGGTCCTTAAAGAAAGTGAACTTGATAGAGTTAAGGGATGCATCAATTTTATGTGATCTTGAAAAGATTTTTCCTCCATCCTTTTTCACAATCATAATGCACTTACTAATTCATCTAGCAAATGAAGCTAAAATTGTCGGTCCAGTCACTTATTGGTGGATGTATTCGGTTAAAAGGTACAATTTAAGAATATATTGTTAGGAGTCGAAATATAAAAATATTTATTAAGATGTTTACTAATATATAATTTATTTCTTCCAATTAAATAGATATTTGTCGGTACTAAAGTCTTTTGTACGTGTAACACCCCAAAAACCGGTCCAGTCCGAACTAGATTCCGATGATCGGAGTATTGATATTAAATATTGAAATATCGAATCCATGCTATAGATTATATTGTTATAAGACCTTAACTGAACCAAGTCTTTAGTAAAGATTGCCTTTAAAATGCCTTAATATGATTTTTTGAGCTAGGTGTTTCGATACAGTCAGACCCGTACTGAAACATCCTAGGTAAAATGTTTCGAAACGGTTAAGGAGTGTTCTGATATGGTGTAACTGAATTAACTAACTTTTGGAATTTGGCACAACCGTTTCGGTACGGTTTCACTCGTTTCGAAACAGGTCTCCTGTTTTGAATATATTTAAAGGAAAATTGAAAGGAAATGATAAGGTGATGACTCACCTGCTTATTGCTGCCCTTCCCACGTGAGTATCATCAGAAAAGATGAATAATAGCTATCTATATGTCTAAAATGTGAAAGGATAAAGAAAAGATAGATAACAATATTGTATAGGTTACCCTTGGATGAGGGAAACCTTCCCATTGGCCAAAAGTGAGGTGGGGGAAATGATTAAAGATATAATTTTATTAAAATGAATAAAAGAAGAGCTTCCATCTTTGTTAGCTTCACCGAGACTCATTTCCTCCTTTAGCTATTGAATAAACAAGCTCACACCTCCATTGTCATCTTCTCCACCAAGCAAGCATACACCTCCCTAGTTGAACTTCATCAGCATGAGCTTTTCTTAATTTAAGAACATCGATTCATAGCCATCGATCGAGTAAGCGAAAGCCCTAAGTTAACCATTGATTCTCTTGGCTATTGAATGTTCAATTTCAAGGTTTAAGTTAAGCTTTGTCTAATAGCTAATGGTTATTCAAGTATTGATATTGTCATATTGATTGTAAAAACTCATCATTGCTCTTCCTAGTTCAAGAAGTGGAAAAGACTAATCCATCGTCTCCAACGAAAGCTAGAAATAAAGGGATAGTCATCTGAGAGCCGTAGGAGCTTCGGATTATCGAGGTGAGTGTAGTCGGAGTCTCAGAATTGGGCGAGGAGCCTTTTCGAATTTATCATCATTGATTTCGTATGAATTACTAACCATTGAATTAAAGGGGTATTGTATAAAGCATCATTGAAAACCATAGTGGTAAGTTTGGTAAGTATTGCATCGATTCATCGTCCATAGCATCGTTATTATTTTCATAGAAATCATTGAAGCATTGACATATAGAATCATTGGCATGTGTTTATTGCTATTGCCTATTGATATGGCTACATGATTGATGAGATATTGTCATTGAATCATTGATATTGAATTATTGTCATTGAACCATTGATATTGAGCTATTGTTATAGAGCCTTGGGATCGAAGTATTGGATACAATTGACATGTCATAGATTCATGAGCTTAGTGGTACAAAGATTATACGGTGTAGTGGAGGGATGTGATGTGTGTTGGTCAAAATGGTGTAGTGGAGGATATTGGACCATATTGTTCATTGTTGGTGTAGTGGTGGAATTCGTGTATCCAAATACGGTTGAAATCGAACCAAGGAAGAAGGTTTATTATTGATATTGCCATTGATGGTATGATTACTGATATTGCATTATCATGATCTTGAGATATTGTTATTTGTGAATTGATTGTTGATACTATGTTCCAACATGATTAAAGAATATGCCATGATCATTGTATAGTTAATGTTATGATTTTCATCAAAGCATGAAAGTATACCAAGTACATTTATTGTTATTGGCTACCTCACTTAGACTATGTAAGTCTAATGTGTTCATTATCCATACATTTCAGGATAAGGAAAGTATCGGATCAAGATCAAGATTAGCTGGAGGTTCGGCAAGTCACCACAGGCTTAATGTAAAGTACTTTTGTCCCTTTGAACTCCTAGAATGGTGGCAAAGTAGTTAAGGTAGATGATGATGATGTTTTGTTTATATGTATAAAGGCCATGTGTTATATGTGGATAAAGTGCCCTAAATGACTAGTTATGTTTGCTTGAAAATGGCTTAAAATGCATACTTGGCCTAAAAAGGTGAAAACATGGTAAATGTTTTCGAATGATGACGAAACTTGGCATGACAATAGTTTATAGAATTGAAATACTGTGTATAAAGCTTCATTGCATTTGGACATCATTTGGTAGGTTAAATTAACTAAAAACTAGCAAGAATCTGTCATTACAGACCATGTCGTATCGAAATGGGTGATAGCGTTTCGATACGGGTAAGCATAATTGAACCTAAGAAAACATGGCGTACCGAAATGGATTAGGGCCATACCGAAACATTTTTTCACTGGAATCCCTCGTTTTGATACGGGTTCATAGCCTATCAAAACGAGCCAAAGTCAAAGTCAAAGGAAGTCAACCCGTACCGATACAGGGCTTGCCCGTATCGATACGGTCAAAGAGGTAAAGTCAACATGGGTTGAACATCGTCCACCCGTATCGAAACATGCTTGAGTGTTTCGATACAGGGCTAGTTAAATTGGTTAAAAGGTATAATTTGAAGGTTTGCATTGTTTACAGTTTGGTCATTGTATTTTGAAAGATTAAATTGAATGAGTTAAATGGACTTCAAATTGTATGAAATTTTATAGGCTAAATAATATTGCACTGAATTTCATTGTGGTATGGTCTGTTGCATCGAAGAACCTCTAAGTTGTAAGATTCACAAAATAGTCTTTAAAACTTGTAAAAGTTAGAAATTGGTCCTAATTGATTAATTACTATTTTCCAATGAGTGAATTGGACTACGATATACATCCGGTAAAGTTTTGTTTTCTAAGTGTTGAAATTGGAATGAAATTTTATTGTACTGTTCATCGCATCGCTCACCGGTAACATGCTCCGACCCGGTTCTCGACCAGGCCAGGAAGGGGGGTGTTACATTTGTGGTTTCCGAGCTAGAGTTTAGTCGGTTCTGGACTAAACCTATGCATATTTGTATTTTTTATTGTATTACTTTGCCACCTAGGAGTTATATTGTTGTATATTGTGACTTGTCGGCTAATCAAATATGTTATTTATAGATGTCTAATTCCAATCAAGCTTGTATAGTTGAGCATAGTACTGATTCCTCAACTCATGGTAAGGAAGTTAGAGGGAAGAATCCTTTGAATCCGCAAAACCCGTCAGTGCAGAATCCTGAGCCCGAAGTACAAACGGCTCAAACTGAATGCGTTAGGAACATGGCTGATATGTTCAAAGTATTCATGACATCGATGAAAGTTGATCAAACTTCTCAAACTCCCACTGTTGCTATTTCGAGTACCCGAGTTCCTATTGATAAGTAACCTCAACATTGGGCTTACTCGTTTACTGGGCAAAATGATGAAAACCCTGAAGTTGCAGAGTATTGGTTAGACAGTACTTTACGGATTATAAATAAGCAATTGCAGTGTTCTGAGGAACATAAACTCGAATGTGCCCTTTCTTTGAGCTGATGAAGCACTGCATTGGTGGGAAGCAACGGTCTTGGCAGTCCCTGAAGAGACTGTGAACTAGGATTTCTTCCTACAAGAATTTTGAAAGTACATCAGTGAATACTACCTTGCCGAGAGACGTGACATCTTTCTTCATCTAAAGCAAGGTGATCGACCTATCGAAAAGTATATCCACAACTTTTGCAAATATTGTCGATATGGGGTTGAATACATTAAGAAAGAAGAAGAGAATTGTAGAATGTTCATCAACGGTTTGAACGATGAACTATGTCCCATATTCATGGCTTTGTGCATTATTTATTTTCAAACCCTTGTGAATAGAGTCAAAGCTACCGAAGGTGCTCAAAAGGCTCACAAGAATAGTGGGTCGAGCAAATCCGAGAAAAGACACCGAGATGAACTTTATGAATCTTTCAAAAAGGGGAAGTATCAAGATTCGAAATCGAGCGTGTATTCACAGCCATCCCAGTATGAATACCTTGCTAAACCACAAGTTGTAACACAGTTCTTCCCTAGTGCTAAATCCATTGAAAGCATTGATGGTTCAGAACAAGAAACGAAGTTTCGAGTTTGTAACTTCTGTCGACACAGGCACCCTGAGGGGCAATGTCGCAAGAAATCCGGAGCTTTTTTCTTTTGTGGTGAGATGGGACACCTTAGACGAGATTGTCCTAAAAAACAGTTTGCTAATTCGTCCCCTGTTCAATCTTTTCGAGGCAAGGGAACAAGACAAGGATCCTTCGGAAAGTCCGGAGCTTCATCCAAAGCATTGTACCGACCTGAATCTAAAGCTTCTGCACAGATGTACCATGTGAGAGGCAAAGAACAAGTGGATGATCACGACTTCATTCTAGGTAAAAAGACGAGGACAAATTTTTCTTAAAGGGGAGAATTGTGACACCCCGAAAACCGGTCTAGTCGGAACTAGATTCCGATGATCGGAGTATTGATATTAAATATTGAAATATCAAATCCTTGCTATAGATTATATTGTTATAAGACCTTAACTGAACCAAGTCTTTAGTTAAGTTTGCCTTTAAAATGCCTTAATATGATTTTTTGAGCTAGGCGTTTCGATACAGTCAGACCCGTACCGAAACAGCCTAGGTAAGGCGTTTCGAAACGGTTAAGGGGTGTTTCGATACGGTGTAACTGAATTAACAAACTTTTGGACTTTTGCTCAACCATTTCGATACGGTTTCACTCTTTTTGAAATGGGTCCCCTGTTTCGAATATATTTAAAGGAAAAATTGAAAGGAAATGATAAGGTGATGACTCACCTGCTTATTTATGCCCTTCCCACGTGATTATCATCAAAAAAGATGACTAATAGCTATCTATATGTCTAAAATGGGAAAGGATAAAGAAAAAATAGATAATAATATTATATAGCTTACCATTGGTTGAGGGAAACCTTCTCATTGGCCAAAAGTGAGGTGGGGAAATGATTAAAGATATAATTTTATTAAAATGAATAAAAGAAGAGCTTTCATCTTTGTTGGCTTCACCGAGACTCATTTCCTCCTTTAGCTATTGAATAAACAAGCTCACACCTCCATTGTCATCTTCTCCACCAAGCAAGCATACACATCCATAGTTGAACTTCATAAGCTTGAGCTTTCCTTAATTTAAGAACATCGATTCATAGCCATCGATCGGGTAAGTGAAAACCCTAAGTTAACCATTGATTATCTTGGCTATTGAATGCTCAATTTCAAGCTTTAAGTTAAGCTTTGTCTAATAGCTAATGGCTATTCAAGTATCAATATTGTCATATTGATTCTAATAAATCCTTATTGCTCTTCCTAGTTCAAGAAGTGGAAAAGACTAATCCATCGTCTCCATCGAAAGCTCGAAATAAAAAAATAATCATCTAAGAGCTGTAGGAGCTTCGGATTATCGAGGTGAGTGTAGTCGGAGTCTCAGAATTTGGAGACGAGCCTTTCCAAATTTATCGTCATTGATTTTGTATGAATTACTAACCATTGAATTAAAGGGGTATTGTATAAAGCATCATTGAAAACCATAGTGGTAAGTTTGGTAAGTATTACATCGATTCATCATATAGAATCATTGACATGTGTTTATTGAAGCATTGACATATAGAATCATTGACACGTGTTTATTGTTATTGCCTATTGATATGCTTACATGATTGATGAGATATTGTCATTGAATCATTGATATTGAATTATTGTCATTGAACCATTGATATTGAGCTATTGTTACCGGACCTTGGGATCGAAGTATTAGATACAACTGGCATGCCATAGAATTCATGAGCTCAGTGGTATGGAGATTATACGGTGTAGTGGAGGGATGTGATGTGTGTTGGTCAAAACGGTGTAGTGGAGGATATTGGACCATATTGTTCATTGTTCGTGTAGTTGTGGAATTCGTGTATCCAAATACGATTGAAATCGATCCAAGGAAGAAGGTTGATTATTGATATTACCATTTATGATATGATTATTGATATTGCCATTTATGATATGATTATTGATATTGCATTATCATGATCTTGAGATATTGTTATTGGTGAATTGATTGTTGATACTATGTTCCAACATGATTAAAGAATATTCCATGATCATTGTATAGTTAATGTTATGATTGTCATCAAAGTATGAAAGTATACCAAGTTCATTTATTGTTATTGGTTACCTCACTTAGACTATGTAAGTCTAATGTATTCATTGTCCATACATTTCATGATAAGGAAAGTATCAGATCAAGTTCGTGATTAGCTAGAGGTTCGGCAAGTCACCACGAGCTTAATGTAAAGTACTTTTTGTCCCTTTGAACTCCTAGAATGGTGGTAAAGTAGTCACGGTAGATGATGATGATGTTTTGTTTATATGTATAAAGGCCATGTGTTACATGTGGATAAAGTTGTAACGCCCCGGTTTTGGGCTTAGAAGTTTTGGGCGTTGACCGGTTTGGTCAAAGTGTTGTTCGAATCTAAAGAGGTGAAATTAGGAAAGCCTAGTTCGGGTTGCATTAAAAATATGGAAAAATGTTCTAAAATCATCTTTTAATATAATTAAGTGAACTGTGAAATCAATTTTGGAAAATGAGTTTCGGAAGGGTGACATTTTGGCTAGTGACCAAAATGTGATTTTTGAAAGTTTTGTGACTGTTTTAAAAAGGATTGAAACTTTGAATCTTTAGGGAGCTATTTACCCAAAGGGGAGTTTCTCCAGATTTTCTAGAATATTAAATGATTTAATAATGGTTTAAAATAAAAGTAAAAAGGAGGGAAAGATATTTTTAGTCATCTTTAACTAACTTTTTAAATTTTTCATTCTCATCTTTTCTCTCAAACCAAACACATTCTCTCCAGATCTTTTCCTCTGATTTTTATCACCTAAATACTTCTTTTCAATCCTCATTTGATTCCTAATCATCTCCTCATCAAAACCTTTGTATTTGCTACTTGATTCATCAAGCTTTTTGGCTCTAAAAGAGGAGAAACTCAAGTTTGGAGGTAAGAACGTCCTTCTCCTCTGAACTTCAAGTTCTTTAATGAAATTCCCAAGTTCTCAATCCTTAATTGATGTTTTATAAATGGCTTTTAAGATTGTTTTGTGGATCTTGGCTTAAAATGCAAGATTTGGTGTGTTTTTGATGAAATTTCGTTGGATCTGTTTAAGCAGTGTTTTAAGGTGCTAAAATGATGATTAATGAATGTTAATTTGATAAGGAAATGAGTTTTGATTAATGCAATCCCGGATAGGTTGTGTTTCCTAAGTTTAGCTTGTGATTCTTGGATGTTTTTGTGGTGATCTTGTGGATCTGATGTTGCTGGAGGTATAAGGATGTTTATAGGTTGTTTTTAGATGTTAAATGGTGTTAATGGATGTTAGGTTTTGCTGGTTTATGGCTGGGCTTTGTTGAGAAGTGGTCTTGATGCAATTTCGGTTGTGTTTGGTGGCCGAAATTGGAGTGTGAATGAGAGCAGCGAGTTTGAGTGCTTTCATTGAAGCTTTTGATGCATGATGATGCATTAAATCTCTGCTTTAATGTGTTTAATCAGGGGAGGCATCTTTGGATCCAAGAGTTGTTGATCCGGAAGCTTGAATTGGTGCTTCGGCAAGAGGCGAAGTGGAATCGGTGAGTGAAATTGGGTTTTCGGCTTTGAAACCAATGTCTTGGGAGCTTAGTTTAAGTCTAAACAACTTTGCTAAGCTCGAGTGTAAGTTTTCGGAAATTCTCTCTAGTGGTGGCCATGATTTTGTTGTGATGCAATGTGGTTATTTGCATGTTTTGATTACTGTTTTGAAAGCATGATTTAGCATGGTATTTGCTGTTTTGATAAGCCATATGTTAAAGGAAGCTCAAGGTAAGAGTTCCTTGTTTTTGAACATTGATTAAATGTGGTTTGATGCTTTTAAATGCATGATGAATATGGCTTGGTTTAATGCTTTAAAACAGTGGATAAATTGATGATAATGATGTATATTGGCAAGTGATGTTTTGAAAAGGTTAAGGTCACTAAGGTGGTTAAAAGTCCTTGAGTGAGCCTTGTTACTTAAGAACATCAAGGTGGTTAAAAGTCCTTGGATGATTCTTGTTACGGACACAAAGGTGTTTAAAAGTCCTTGTGTGGTCCTTTCTATGGTGTTTAAAAGTCCATAGGCCAAGGTGTTTAAAAGTCCTTGGGCTCAAGGTGTTTAAAAGTCCTTGAGGTGATTCAATTCACGGTGTTTAAAAGTCCATGGCCAAGGTGTTTAAAAGTCCTTGGGGTCAAGGTGTTTAAAAGTCCTTGAGGTGATCTAATTCATGGTGTTTAAAAGTCCATGACCAAGGTGTTTAAAAGTCCTTGGGGTCCAAGGTGTTTAAAAGTCCTTGGGGTGAAAGTTGATGAACTTGTTTTCAAGAAATGAAATGTATCACTTGAGGCCAATATGACATGTAATGAAATGAAGCATGAGATGCTTGTTTTAAGTATGCTTTTGAGCATGTGTAAATGATGATTTGAAGCATGTTTTATAAGTGTTTTATAAATGCATTATTGGATGGTTTTATTGAGCATTCCTCACTAAGCTTTTGCTTACGCTCTCTTTGTTTTCTTAATTCAATAATGCAGAGCATTAGAGTACTTGAGGGCAGCAAGGAGGGCAAGCATCCAAGTGGAAACAAAGCTCTAAGTATGGAAGGTTTTCTAAGTACATTTTAGCTTTTGGTAATTTGGCAATGGGGGACCAATGTATATGTTTTGGGAGATGTTTAGTACTCCCTAAGTATGTTGTTTGATGTTGAGAAGATTGGTTTTGGTGTTGGATCTTTATATGCTTGTTTTGGAAGTTTATGCTTGAATGGCTTACTTGTGTAGGAAGCATGCCTATAGATTTGGGGCTTTTCATATATGTGGATGTTTTGATGAATTGTTGATGCAAGTATGTCTCATATATGTTGGATTGCATGTTGGCAAAGTTTGGTGGCATTTGGAGCATGATTGGTTGGTCAATTGCATGTTTAAGCATGCATTTTTAGTCAATCTGTGCAGGGTGTTTCGGAACAGCACCTACCGTTTCGGAACGGGTGCCTTAATTGTGCCCAGGCGTCCGAAACGGGAGGGGTCGTTCCGAAACGGAAAGGCCACTGCCAGACCCCCGTTTCGGTACGCGTTGCGGAACGGCCCCGAGTTTCGAAACGGTCTAAGCCTGTTTCGGAACGGGTGACCGTTGGGGGCTGACATTGGCAGTTATATGTTTTGGAATGTTTGCGTTTTAGTCCGGAAACTTGTTTGTGCAATTGTATGAGTTTGGTAAGTCCTTTTGAGCTGAAATTTTACAGAGAAACATGAAACATGATTAATTTCAAGATGGTAACTTCAATTTGGGTTAAGTCCTTATAATTATCAGAATTTACAATTTGGTCCCTAAAGTTGTATTTTGTTCAATTGAGTTCCTGTTTGATCTCTGATGTTTGTGATCTTTTAGTATGATGTTTGTGTGATCACAATTAGGTCTAAAGTGCATCTAGACAAGGTTAAAAAGAAAAAAAAAGGGTCGTTAATCAAGGTTGACTTTCGGGTTGACTTTGGTTTTCCCCGTGTGACTTTCTTAATTCGGGTCAACCGTCTAGGCCGGGTTAAGGGGGTTACAAAAGTGCCCTAAATGACTAGTTATGTTTGCTTGAAAATGCCTTAAAATGCATACTTGGCCTAAAAAGGTGAAAACATGGTAAACGTTTTTGAATGATGACGAAACTTGGCATGACAAAATTTTATAGCATTGAAATATTGTGTATAAAGTTTCATTGCATTTGGACATCGTTTGGTAGGTTAAATTGACTACAAACCAACAAGAATCTGTCATTATAGGTCAGGTCGTATCGAAACGGGTGATAGCGTTTCAATACGGGTAAGCATAATTGAACCTAAGAAAAAAGGGAGTACCGAAACGTATTAGGGTCGTACCGAAAAATTTTGTCACTGGAATCCATCGTTTCGATACAGGTTCATAGCGTATCGAAACGGGTCAAAGTCAAAGGAAGTCAACCCGTACCGATACAGGCTTGCCCGTATCGATACGGTCAAAGAGGAAAATTCAAAATGGGTTGACCATCGTCCACCCGTATCGAAATATGCTTGAGTGTTTCGATACAGGGTTAGTTAAATTGGTTAAAAGTCATAATCTGAAGGTTTGCATTGTTTATAGTTTGGTCATTGTATTTTGAAAGATTAAATTGAATGAGTTAATGGACTTCAAATTGTATGAAATTTTACAGGCTAACTAATATTGCACTGAATCTCATTGTGGTATGGCATGGTTCATCGAAGGACCTCTAAGTTGTAAGATTCACAAAATAGTCCTTAAAACTTGTAAAAGTTATAAATTGGTCCTAATTGATTAATTACTGTTTTCCAATGAGTGAATTAGACTAAGATATACATTCGGTAAAGTTTTGTTGTCTAAGTGTTGAAATTGGAATGAAATTTTATTGTACCGTTCACCGCATCGCTCACCGATAACACGCTCCGACCCGGTTCTCGACCAGGCTGGGAAGGGGTGTTACAGTTCGCAATAGAGCTCATTCAGAAGGATCTATTGCAGAAGGTTATTTATCACATGAGTGTTTGACCTTTTGGTCTTAATAATTGGAGGGGGTTGAGACTATATTCAATAGACTTGGTCGTAATAATGATGGTGAAAATTATTATCTTGGTTCTGAAATCACAATCTTTTCTACTATTGGAAGACCATTAGGAAGGAAAAAAATATGCTTTTCATGTTAAGAAGCATAAAAGGGTTTCAAAACTTGTGCTTGATGAACAAGGATTAGCGTAAGCATATCGATATGCGCTATTCAATTTAGATGAAGTATCTCCATATATAAAGTAAGTTTCATTGAATTCAATATAGATTTGACTCCATGTGGATTATAATCGTTCTGTTTTTAGGAATCAGTTTTCACCATTTGAGATGTAGAAGTTGCAAAGTGAAACTTTTCATACATGATTTCATGATCATGTAAGTATAGCAAAATTAATATGTGAAACATATATGATATTATTTAGACAATCAGTATTGACATTTCAAATATTAAATAGGTTGCACTCTTGGATCGACAACTACATTCAAGTGTCGTCAATGTAGTTAAGTTGATTGCTCGAGGTTTAACCGAAGTTGTTAAGAGATACAGTGGCTACATGATAAATGGCTTTAGGTTTCATACAAAAAGAAGAGAAAATAACTTGAAAACTCAAGATAGTGGAGTTGTTGTTACGAGTAAGACATGGAGTTATGCAACTGTAAGATCGTGTAATTTAAATTCTCGGGGACTTTGCGTTTTGGAAAACATGAGGTCTTATCCAGTAATTTGAATTATGAAATATGAAAAGGCGGTCCACGTCGAACGGACCTCGATACGAGTAATATGCGAGATAATAGTTCGCGTTTCCCAAAACGTAAGATCGCCTTACGTAAACGATTTGAAGATCATTTTTTAAAATAACATTAGTCGAAGGTTATTTTCGTAATAACTATTTAAAAGGGTTTTTTATATATAATAACGTCATATATAACACAAAGTGTATAAGGAGAAACGACGGAGAGAACTGTGTTTGTTTATTTATAACTGTATTTATTACTTTACAGGGTAAAAGGGAAAATTCCTTTTTTTCGAATTGTGATTTTTTTTTTCTTTTTGGAATTCGTGTTCTTTTTTATTAAGTTTGCACGTCCTTTTCGGACGACTTGCGTCAGATTAGATGCAAAGTTTGTAGGTTTAGGTATATGAATTTTTATATTTATTAAAATATATTAAATTTGAAAATTTTAGATATAATAAATTGAATAATTAATATAAAATATTAAAATATATATTTTTTTTAAATTTTCAGAAAAATAACATTCCTAACATCCCCTAATATAATTATTATTATTTTTACCAAAAGACATTCAATTAAAAAACAAAGGAAATTTGTTTAGCCCCTTATGTTCCGGTAACAAAGGATGATGTTCATCATCTTGGTGACTCGGGTTCGAGCACCAGTATTATCACACTGTGTGTGTCTTCCTAAAAAAAAGACTAAAAAAATTTGAACAACTACGATAATTAATCAACCATTGGTTACTCGATTCGAAAATAACATTCTTGAAGTTTAGTCGTTTTGCCAAATTAACACCCAAACACAAAGCTGTAGTCTCAGTCAACTCAAAAGAAGAAACAAGGGAATGTTTCGACTTACCACCAATAACCAAGCCCAACTCATCGCGAACAATCACACCTCATCCCCTAATATAATTAATATCTTTAGATATAATAAATTTGCACCAATAGTCAAATCAAATGCTACCGGTCAAAACTGGAATATTAGTTGCTACACATTTCATCTTATTGCCAACATTTTTTTAAGCATTTTTTATCAATTTTGAACAAAAAAAAAGCATTTTTTTTATCAATGAATAGTAGGAAGGAAGAATTTGCTCGTAATGGGTTTACAACTCACAATTTAAGACAAAAAAAATGAGTCAACTGAGAGCTTTAACCACTTGTTCTTGAGAATGTTGACTTTTCTTTTAACCGGTAATATTACAAGGCATATTCATCTTGTATACATAGCCACGTAAAAGTTCAAATCTAAATCTTTAATAATAAAATTATCTTTTTTTTTTACTAGAACCACTCGTTTTATTTTTTTTACTATAAACATGTAATTGCTTGGTGTTTTCTATATATAAAAAAATATCTAAAATTAAGAAACAAAACTATTCGGTACGAAATAGAACAAATTTTGTCAACTCAAATCAATAATTAAACCTCATGTGTACTCTGCACAGCTTGATCCCAAGTCGGGGACCCATCTGAAGGTAGATACGAGCCGGCATCAAAAGCTTCAACCTCCACATTAGGCTGCATTCATGCTTGGGTTTCGATTCCCGTTCCGGTTCGAGTTCTGATTCTCTTCTTAATCGCCTGCCTTTACCTCGACCTCCCGGTCTACATCTACCTCTCCTCCCCTGAATCTATGTCACATCCTGAAAATTAGTCTGGCCGAAATTAAATTTTAGTGATGAAATATTTTATACTGTCGTGCTCGAACGATGTAATCGCCTGATCTTGTATCCAATTTGAAACAATAAAAGATATTCGGCTAACTTGTAATAGTTATTATTATTATAAAAAATTAAAAAAACTAAGTGGGGGACCCACGGAAATTCCTTCAAATTGAAGAATTTTTTCATGAATTTCTCACGTTTGGGGAATGATTCAGCAAGGTGGCCACTACGTGGCCTAGGCACAAGGGACATGCCCTTTAATGTTGCCACGACTCCAACTTAGGTGGAGAATGAAGAAAGAAATAGGGGCCGGCACATTCAAGTATAAATTGGGGAGGGATTTTGCGCAAAAAGAGTACAGCAAATAATGAGCAAATAGAAAGAAAAAAAACAATGAGAGAGAATTGCGCGAGGAAAATTAGGAAAAGTGAGAAGCAAACACCGATTCAATTTCAATTTTAGGGTTGCTCAAGAGGTTGATAAAAAACAACTTTCATCTTTTTCAAAAATTAAGAAAAAAGTTGTTATCCAAGAACTTTAAAAGCGTAAGATTGTCGAAGCGATTGTAATTGTGTCAAAGAATAGGCACGGAGCCATCTCGTTGCATTATTTGTGATTTTGATATACATTCTATTATGAGCTCATATAGAGCAACTATGTAAAATTCAGCTTGCAAATTCGGTAAGTTATTCATGCTCCCTTGATATGTGAAATTATGTTATGTGGACTAAATTAAAGATGGTATATGATATAGAGCTAAAGCTCAACTGAAGTGAGTTATAAAAACATAAATGATATGTGATTTTTTTTAATGAATTAAAGGACATTGGATACGATGGCATGCTATAGAATTTTGAGCTCAGTATGATCTGAAATTTCGAGGCTATGGACTATACATGGTGTTAAGGGTTACGACTGAAATTTCGAGGCTGCAGCCTATATATAGTGTACAAGGTTATGATATGATTTGATATGACAAGAGATTCGATATGTTTGTGTACAGGAGATCCGAGTATCGAATGGTCTTTAATAAATAAAGTTTTATGATATGATCCTTAATGTGAAATTATGATAACATGTGAAACATGGATAAAATATGAGAATATGTTGATGCATATCATTTGAAAGTTATGTCATACATATTATGTCATTAATATCATAGTGTTTTGACTACCTCACTAGGCTATGTAAGCTTAACATATGTGTTTCTTGCATTTTCAGGACCTTGATCAATTTCGAGCCTTGATCGTGTTGTGTAGTTGCAAGTCACGGCCATGCCATATATGTATGTTACCTTTTGCTATAACTTCTAGTAAAGTGACATATAGTCTAACATATTTTGTATCAGTTCTTCTACGTTTATATGATGATCTGGTAATATGGTTTTTTTGTATGCTTAGAATGACTAGATCTTGATAGGTTAAAACGGTAAAAAAATACCTAAAATGAGTCTAAAGTGAAAAAACTTAGTAAATGAATTCAAAATGCTCTAAAATTTTGTATGATTTTAGAAATAAGGGCTATAAAATTTCTGGTAAAATTTGAAAATCGTTTGGAAAGTTAATTCGAATAAAAATAGTCTTGAATAGTTTACAAAATGATCACTAAATATTGTATCGTCTAATCGGATAGGTAAATGAACTCGATTTGTAACAAAATTTCACAGGCTAGTAATTAGTAAGTTTAATTTTAGTATAATGACATGAATTTCGGTTAAGAACCCATAATTTTTAAGATTTACAATTTAGTCCCTAAAGTTCAAAAAAATTAAAATTGACCCCAAATTGAGTAAGCTGTTAATAAGCTAGTCTGTTGGGTCTTAAAAGAAGACTAATAAACCATTTCAAACAAGTTTTCGAGCTTCGGTTTAGCTACCAATCTCCGCATATATTTTCCAGTAACACTTTTAGATCCGGTTCTCTACCAGGCCGGGAAGAGGGTGTTACATTTGTGGTATCAGAGATTAGGTTTAGTCGATTCTAGGACTAAACTGGCTTCTTTCATGAGTCTTCATCTACATATGCCACCTAGGTGTTTATTGTGTATGTTATCCGTGACTTGCAACTAACACGATTTAACATTTTATGTTTGATTAAATTTAAGAATGTATCCACCCAATGATAGACATATCGCAATAGAACCACATCTCGGTTCTACGCAATCCTTTATTAGTGAACCATTGATTGGGAAGTATGCCTTAGAATCTAAACTTGTGACTTCTGAGATAGTTGTCTCTAACCCACTAGGAGATAGTATGGTTATTCAAATGATCTGAAAAAACCTGTCTTTTAAGGATCCAAGGAATCCCATTTTCGGTCAATTTGATGGCCCTACCTTTCCATGGGTTCGATCTTATCCTAGGTCTTGATTAGTTAGCTGAACATCAAGCCTGGGTAGACTGTTCGGAAAAAAAGCTATACCTCTGTGGACTCGGTAAAGAGAGCATAACCTTGATGAAAACCAAACTTGAGCCTAGTGAAGCTATCATGTATGATATAGAATTTAAAGAAAATCCATGTTGGATTTTATGGTGCTCGATTCCTTCAACCGATGTGTTTGCCAAATTCGGAGAAGTTGGATATTTGGGTGTTTTTGTGGGAATAGAAAGATAGGCAATTGACACAAGGATTTATAGTGGTTCAACCTTCTAACTAAGGTCTACATCCAGTACGTTAGATTCCTACTAAGAATTTCCAAACAAATTCACTAAGAATTTCGTCCCATTTTCTCGAATTAGGAGGAAACCGTTACACCAATCAAGCTTTCTACCTAAAGCTTGATCAAACACTCTCTTACACAAGAAAGACTTAGCAAACTAGAAATTCCTCTAGAAGGTATATTTTTGCATAATTAAAGCCCTCACCCAAAACCTAAACACTTGAGCAAATTTGACAATTAGGCTCACAAGTGTTGTCCATACAATAAATTGAACAATAAAGCCCTAAGACAAATTCTTAATCATAGTGTTTTTGACAATTGAAGCATTAGCCTTCTCTTGATGCTTGGAGGTCCCTTTTATACTTCTAAATGAGTTTGTAGCCGTTGAGGACCGTTGGGGATGTTTTGGAGCCGTTGGAGACTTTATTTCCCACATTAAATGTAGTTCTGGTGCTGTACATTTTGGAACAGTCGAGCCCGTATCGGAATGCCCCTCTTCAGAACTAGCCGTTGAAGTCTAATGCAGCAATCCGTTTCAAAACACCTCTGGCTATTTTGAAACACCTTGATTTGTATCGAAACGGTAGCAATCCCGTTTCGGAATGAGTGACAGTTGAGTTGCAAATTAAAAAGTCGTTGGGAAAATAACTGTTGGGGATTTTGACCGTTGAGGTCTTTACCACACAGGCGTATCGAAACGGTGAAGCCTGTATCGAAACACTATGTAAAAATCCTCACCTAGATTAAAGCTCGTTTCGAAATAGGTAGAGCTATTTCGGAACGTTTTGAAACTGTGAATGGTTGTTTCGAAATGCCTAGGGGTGTTTCGAAACACCTGGGTGGTTTTGTAAAGATTGGCTTTAGAAGACACTTCAAAACCTCTTAAAACAATCCTCAAACATATTTTTAAGTTTTTTGGACTTAAGGGCACTTTTGAAATCTTTTCAATTTAGTCCAAAACTATTTTTCAATTATTATATCAAGATATTAGTTCTTCAATCTCCCCCTTTTTGATATAATAAAACCACCTTGAAAATTGTTTGGGATTCTCCCCCTTTGTATTTAAAATTTTGAATAAGAGGTTTCAAAAATTGAAAGAAGTTAAAGCTCCCCCCTATTCTCTTGAAAATGCAATTTTCAAACCATTTCTCCCCCTTTTTGTTATATCAAAAAGACATTAAATAGCTTTAAGTTCAAAATAACTTAGGAGGTAAAAATGACAAAAATAAGAGTTTTGGTTTTAAAATTGGCTCCCCCTTACTCAAAACATCATCAAAAGATGTTAGTCCAACATATGATAATCTAGTTGAATTAAAAGAAAGTAAATTGAATTAAGAAAATAAAAACAACTAGATTTTACCAACACTTGAACTCCAAGGGAGGATGTGAAGCCTTCCTTCTTCAAGTGTTCTCCTTGTGTGCATGGAGCTCCCCCTCATTGATTGGACTTGTTGAACATCTCCATCACACATAATCAAGACAATCATACAAATTTTGGTATCCAAATTGCTTTGGATCCATAAACGTTAGTTGTACAAAATTTAGTCCCCTTAGGAATCTATTTTTCAATTCCATCCTTTTTAGTTGAAGTGGTTAGTCCTTTTGGGACCCAAACACTTCTAAAACATTTTCCATTTATGAATCTAGGGGTACTAGATTGTCTTACATAAAAATTTGATTTTCCAAAATCATTTTTCTTTAGAAGTTCTTTGGAATCAAATCTCTTTCCTTTTAAAAATCATCAATTTCTTGTTGATGGTCTTTTTCCATTGTTTGAAGCAAGTTTTGCAAATGTGAAACTTTTTGTTCAAAATCCTTCAATTTTGCTTCAAATTCAAGATTTGTTTTGGAAAGCAAATCATTCTCATTTTTTAATTTTGAAATCAACTTTTTTTCTTAGAAAATGATGCCTTGAATTCCAAAAGCAAATCAGCATAGGCATCTTGTAACTCATCAAATGTATATGAATTTGAAATAGATGAGTTAGAAGTTACTTTCCCCTCATTGAGAGCCATCAAGCATAGGTGGGCTACCTCATCATCGGTGGAGTCTTCATCACTCTATGTGGCCACATATGCTTACTTTGAAGATGATCCCTTCTTGTTGGACTTGTGGGATTCCTTCATCTTCTTCCTCGATTCATGCTTGGATTTTTCCATTTTGCTCTTCATGAACCAGGTAAATTTGTTGAAGAGATAGGCCATCTCTTCATCTTCACTTTCCTCTTCACTTGAATCTACATGATGGCATGTGGAGGATTTGAGAGCAATGGCATTTGTGTTGATGCCAAGCCCTTTGAGCTTCTCCCCCCCCATAGCTCTAATCTCTTCCTTCTTCTTCTCATTTTCTTTGTTTTTCTTCATTATTTGGTGAGTGAGAAGTGACCCCATGAGCTCATCAAGCTTCAAAGTCTTGAGATTCTTGGCTTCGATGATGGCGGTCATTTTTTAGTCCCATGACTCAGGAATGGAGTATATGAGCTTTCGGACAAGCTTCTCTTCTGGGATGGCTTCTTCATAACCTTTGAGTCCATTGGTGATGGTGGAGAACCTATCGAACATCTTTTCAATGTCCTCTTCCGGATCCATCTTGACGTTTTCATACTCTAGGTTGAAGAGGCTGATCTTGGTCTCCTTTACTTCGTTTGTCCCCTCGTATGTGACTTCAAGCTTGTCCCAAACTTCCTTGACACTCTCGCAAGAAGACATTTTTCGTAGATATTGAGGCTAAGTGCACAAAAGATGAAGTGCAAAGCCTTGCAATTTAGCTCCATCTTCTTACGATCGTCGGCACTCCACTCCGCTTTGCTTCCTTGTGGTACAAACGGGCCATCTTCAATGATGTCCCAAAGTTTGTAGTGTTTGGATTTGACAAAGAACATCATCCTTGTCTTCCAATAAGCATAATTGATCTCGTCAAAGAAAGAAGGCTTGTTGATGGATTGCGCCATTGAGCCGATTGATTGAGATGTTGATCGAGCTTGTCGGATCGCCTCAAAAGGATGTTAATCCTCTTCAAATTGAGCCAAGCTCTGATACCAATTGTTGGGTTTTATGGTGCTTGATTCCTTCAACTGATGTGTTTGCCAAGTTCGAAGAAGTTGGATATTTGGGTGTTTTGTGGGAATAGAAAGATAGGCAATTGACACAAGGATTTATAGTGGTTCAACCTTCTAACCAAGGTCTACATCCACTACCTTAGCTTCCCACTAAGGATTTCCAAACAAATTCACTAAGAATTTCGTCCCCTTTTCTCGGATTAGGAGGAAATTGTTACACCGATCAAGCTTTCTACCCAAAGCTTGATCAAACACTATCTTAAACAAGAAAGACTTAGCAAACTAGAAATCCCTCTAAAAGGTATATGTTTGCACAATTAAAGCTCTCACCCAAAACCTAAACACTTGATCAAATTTGACAATTAGGCTCACAAGTGTTATCTATACAATAAATTGAACAATAAAGCCCTAAGACAAATTCTTGATCATAGTGTTGTTGACAATTGAAGCATTAGCCTTCTCTTGATGCTTGGAGGTCCCTTTTATACTCCTAAATGAGTTTGTAGCCGTTGAGGACAGTTGGGGATGTTTTGGAGCCGTTGGAGACTTTATTTCCCACATTAAATGCAGTTCTGGTGTTGTATGTTTCGGAACAATCAAGCCCGTATCGGAACGCCCCTATTTAGAACTACACATTGAAGTCTGATGCAGCAATCCGTTTCGAAACACCTATGGTTGTTTCGAAACACCTTGATTCGTATCGAAACGGTAGCAACCCCGTTTTGGAACGAATGACAGTTGAGCTGCAAATTAAAAAGTCGTTGGGAAAATAGCCGTTGGGGATTTTTGTAACCCCCTTAGTCCGGCCTAGACGGTTGACCCGAACTACGAAGATTACACGGGGAAAACCAAAGTCAACCCGAAAGTCAACCTTGGTTAACGACCCTTTTTTTTCTTTTTAAACTTATCTAGATGCACATTAACCTTAAGCGTACCCTTGGGAAAAACATACTTGAAAAGCACAGCGATCGGAAAGCATTGAAGGACTCAATTGCACAACATACAAAAGTTAGGGACCAAATTGTAATTTCTGGAAATTAAGAGGACTTAACTGATTTTTAAGTTACCAAAATTAAATTAATCATATTACATGCTTCCCTGTCAAATTTCACCTTAAACGGACATCCCAAACTCAAGCAATTGCTAAAACGATTTTCAGGACTAAAACGTAAAGCTTGTAAACTTTTAAACCATTCAAATCAGTGCCCAACGGTCATCTGTTTCGGAACGGGGGATGACCGTTCCGAAAAGCGGGTTCGTTTCGAGACCTGTATCGAAACAGGGCTTAGCAGTGGCCAATTCGTTTCGAAACGGCCTCTACCCGTTTCGATACACGAAGGCCATTTCAGGCCCCCGTTTCGAAACGCTAGTGCCCGTTCCGATACGGACTGCCCAGAAAGTGCAGAATTTGCTGGTTTAACACCCAATTAACCACTCAAACACATTCTAATGGCCTCCTAATCATGCCAACAATACATCATACATATGAGGTACATATTTGCATC
The DNA here is from genome assembly GCA_030270665.1 of Hibiscus trionum. Classification (NCBI taxonomy): domain Eukaryota; kingdom Viridiplantae; phylum Streptophyta; class Magnoliopsida; order Malvales; family Malvaceae; genus Hibiscus; species Hibiscus trionum. Next base: position 1,731,884 of record BSYR01000025.1, on the reverse strand, counting down.
ATCAAAACACATTCATGGCATCAATTAGGAAGATCCATAAGTCTATAGGCATGCACCCTAACATCCTAAACCAACCAACTCTCAAAACACCAACAAACATACTTTAAACCATTCCTCAACATATCAACAACATGCCAAGCATCATAGCTACCAAATTGCATTAACAACTATATACAATCAAACCTTAGGTGCACCAACTCATTCAACACATCCAACACTTGGTCATGCTTTTAAAACAAGAACATAGCATAATAACTTATGAAGAAGATTCAAATGTTGCAAAGTGTTAAACCACATAGTTCAAACCATAAACCGAATTTGTTCAACATACACAATCTCATTACACATCAATGTAAAGGACTTCCCCCCCATTGCCTTTATTATCTATAGCTATAAACCAATACATACTTTTCAAGTGGAGCTCTACTTGAATCCCTTGCTTCTTGCTGTCCCAACTTCAAATATCTGCATTGATGGACAAAAAGGAGCGTAATGCACATAATGCTTAGTGATGAATGCTCAAAACCAAAACACCATCAATGCAGCGAATCATAAAACCTTCTTAAAGGTAGATGCAATTCAATAAACCAAAGCATTGTTTGAAAAACCTCTTTTGAAACAACATGCTTTAAACCATGCATTGCTCAACATGAAATCCAACCCTTAGCTTAGAAAAGCTAAACAACTCACCCCAAAACACATTCTTGTAAAAACTATCATTTAAACCTTTCCATGCATGAACACCACATGCAAAGTTAAACTCAAATTCCTTGGAAACCACTTCCATTACACCACATACTTTCCTCATGCTTGATGATCATTTCAAAGCAAAACCTTTGGAAAACCATTTGTTCCTTCTAACTATCTCATGCATTCAACAAATGCAAAACACATGAACTACCAAAAACAACATTTGCATTACATGCATTTCTATACAAGTCTTCACAAGACTTCAATGCACTAAAGAGATTCCATGCACATATGCACCATTCACAATAGAAGATAAACACTTGTTCAAGCTTAACAAGTAAAACATGCATTCCTGACCATTACACACTTCCCATGCAACCTTGCATCATTTCAAGCATCTCTCGCTTCATTACATTCAAGAACATTATATTGGCTTTTAAGTGATAAATCACAACCCATTTCAACTCATGACACATTCGGATACGCGGATAACAAGCGTTGTCCCACACGCTTCATACTCACTACCGAACAACACAAGGTGGAGTTTAACGGTACAATCACAACCCCTCAACATAACTCATCGGAAGTTGTATAACTCACTAGCGAGAGCCGGGACACACCACAAGGCTTACACATGGGAGCTACCTCAACCATTGTAATCACCTTAACCAAGCTCACACATGGGAGCAACCCTCCACCGTTGTGACGCTTAACAAAGTCCACCCACGAGAGCCATCCTCCATCGCGGTGACACTTAACAAAGTCCACCCACGAGAGCCATCCTCCATCGTGGTGACACCAATTTCCTCAATCGCTAGGGTACTTGGATGGAGTTTACGGTACAATTATAACCCCTCGACATCCAAGGCGACTCAATTCACGGTGCACCCAATCCTATAGCCGGCTAACTATATCCGATTAAAGTAACCAAAAACCACTTACATCACTTGCCAATACACATCAATTAACATCATCAACTCATTGTTTTAAAGCATTAAACAAAGTCATTAAACAACATGCAACACTATGCATCAATTCCACATTTCCATCATACAAAACCAAGGATCTCTTACGTTGAGCATCCTTCAACACATGACTTTCAAAACCAGCATTAAACCATGCTAAAACATGTTTTCAAAACAGAATTTAAACATGCAAATCAAATACATTGCATCCAACCATCTCATGGTTCATCCAAGAGTGAGAGTTTTCCTGAAAACTTACTCTTGAGCTTAGCTAAGTTTCTTAGACTTAAACTAAGCTCCCATAACCTTCAAACATTGGTTTCAAAGCTGAAAACCCAACTTCACTCACCGATACACAAAACTAAGCTAGCCGACAAGCCTTCCAAGCATCCGAACCTCCAACGACACCTCTATTGCTTTCGGATCATTCTCTCATGTTTTAAACACATAACAACAGAGGATTAATACATCATCATGCATTAAAAATACCAGCAACACAACTCAACTCGCTGCTCTACATAAATCTAACATTTCGGCAACCAAACACAACCGAAATCACCTCCAAACTCTTCCAAAACATAACCCAGCCAAGATCCATCACTTCTAACCATTTCTAAACATCAATTAACATCCAAAATGAACCTAAGCTCGTCCTTATACCTCCAACATTAATAGAACACCAAAATCACCCCAAAAACCACCATTTTCATAAGCAAAAACGTAGGAAACATAACCTATTCGGGATTTAATTGATCAAACCTAAATTACACATCATTAAACATCCAAAATACATTAAAAAGCCACCTCAAAACAGAGCCCAAACAATCACCACGAATTTCTTCAAGATTTAATCCAAATCTTGAGTTTTAAGCCAAAATCAAGATCACAACATTAAAACCTTTTACAAAACTTAATTTAAGGATTGAGAACTTGGGAATTTCAGTAAAGAACTGAGTATTTAGAGGAGAAGAATATCCTTACCTCTAAATGTAGATTTCTCCTTGTTTAGAGCCAAAATCCTTGAAAATTCAATAAGCAAATGAAGAGGATTTGAAGTAGAAAGGATTAGGAATCAATTGATGATTGAAACCTCATCATTTAGTGTGAAAATCAAAAGAAATGTTGCTGTGGAAATGTGTTTGGCTGAGGGAATTTTGAGAGAAAATGAGATGAGAAAGTTTTAACAAAAGTTAGTTATGAAAAGCTAAAATATGGTTTCCCTCTCTTCTTTTAATTAATTAAACATTAACAAAATCATTAAAATTAAGAAAAATCTGGAGAAATCCTTCCTTGGGTAAATTAGCTCCTTAAAGATTCAAAGTTTCAATCCTTACAAAACAGTCACCACTGAACTTTTCAAAAATTACATTTTAGTCACCATTTCGAAATGTCACACTTCCAAACCTTATTTTGTAAAATTGATTTCACCACTCTCTTATATATATTAAAAGAGGATTTTTAGACATTTTTTCCATATTTTTAATGCATCCTGAACTAGGCTTTCCTTAAAACCTCCTTTTATATTCGAACCGAAAATTAGACCGGTCCGGTTCAGACCCTAAACTTGCAAGCCCAAAATTGGGGTGTTACAACTCTCCCCCCTTAGGAAATTTCGTCCTCGAAATTTCAACCGGCGAAAAGAGCACAATACCAAACTTCTCAAAGCAACACACAAAGTAACACAGGTGAACTAAGCATCACTGAACATTCTCCACACACAACACCACAAAAATCAACTCCTCCACAAATCAACTTACAGTATAACCAAGCCCAACACCACTAGATACTGTTCAAACTTCCAGAACACTCAGATGTTAACCTCAGCTTGACCTTTCACAACTCCGAACTGCGCTTAGCTTCAGCAACCCAAAGAACTTTCAAATTTTTACACATACTCCATCTTATTTCATAACTCCCAAAACTCGCACACACGGTGACACCAACCCATCCGGTTTCAGCCACCATGTGACTCACAACCTTCATTGCTTCCAAAAACCCCTTGCCAAACTGTTCAGCTTCTTTCAAAGATTACCACAACAAGCAAAAATTCTTAAGCATCAACTGCTTACTCAAACTTCTCCATGTACTGATGACATTCCTTCACATCCGCCACTATCACCACCATAACGACTCACCAACCTACCCACACAACATCCGAAATCCACATCACAAGACTCCAACCTTAACTCTACCAGTTGTTCCATTTACCCCTAGCTGACTTTAGAAAAGATTCACTTATACACGACTAGAAAACCTCTTCTCACAAGAACCCGGCCTACCCATAATGGCCCTTGAACTTACATTGCCTTTCCACCTCAAGCTTTGACCATAACACTAGCCTTACCTGGATACCGCCCATTCTATACAACAGGTTAAGATTACGAAACCTCTACTCAACTCCTCAAAGGTTGCTACAAACCATCACCTACATAAACAACCCTCCTATTGCAAACATCAATGCCAAGACACCTCAGCACTCTGGAGACACATCCACTAACCTACAACATCACTTAACACAGCGAAACTACCACATCTATCAGCTCTTCACAACCACTTGACCGATTCTAACTCCAATCGGTAATCCCCTCACCACCATACCGCTAAACTCTTTAAGCACCAAAACACTTTCCTCCTGCCAATCATGCAAGATCGCACTCTCTATTACTGACAACTCGCTTACTACCCTCCACTACTTCTAACATTCTCCTAGCACCAAAACAACTCTTAAAACCCACCATCCAACCTAATCCTACCACAACACTAACGGACCCAATTAGCTATTAGCAAGTGTGAACGTTCGTATGCATGGTCACCAATATGCCCTACCAATGCTTGTGTACATGTATGCAAAACCTCTAGTGTCATGTCGCATGTATGCATGTACCAACATATATAATATAGTATATAGCGAATGGTTTTAACTGTGCATGTATGTCGGTTCACACCCACCAATAACATCCTCAGAATCCGCCTAAGAACAACCTCTTACCTCACTTCTAACTTGTCCAACTCTACCATTCTAATAATCCGCTAATCACAAAATACTCCGCTAATGCCCTCTTCATACTAAAGTTGTTTCCAAAACAACTCCGGCTACTACCCCAAACTTGCTAGCTACAAGACCAAACCCACCACGCAAGGGAAAACCCAACCGAAACTAAACAAAGATAACTAGGGCAAAGATTACTTAACAAGGTTACCTGTAATCACCTCACTGCCCCGGAGCTTCAACAGACGAGCTCTCTTCCTCGCAGAACCACCATTCTTTAGCTGCACCGCCGCAGCATCAACTAAAAATTTAGGGTCATCACCATCCCCCTACGATAAAGAACCCTGACTACCCCGAGCCAACTCCAAAAAATTTCGTCTCAAATGTCCGACAGACCAACAATTCCAACAAGATTCATTCCCCAAGCTCCTCACACCCTTCTGTCTTTCCTGCCACCTCCGAACTTTGTCTCGGCCGTGCCCACGACACTTCTGAGACCCTTTTGCACCCACTGAAGCTGATCTCACCACTTGAGGACAATTTCGCTTCACATGCTCCTTAGAACCACAGTTCCAACAAACTCCCGCTCCCCAACAACCTCCAACATGACATCTTCCACAACGGTCACACATCGGCAACCGAGCTACCACTCCTTGATCACGTAGCACTAGACCCACATCTGCACTATCACCCAGACTTCGATTCAAGCAAATCCTTCTATCACGTAGCCTCTTATGCTGTCCGCTCCTGAGGTCAGTACCCACAGCTCTTTTGCTTAAACTTTTCTCACCTTCATAGTCTGAAGCCACACCCCCACATTGCTTAACCCTTGAGAACTTCTCTCCAAGGTATCTTTCATTAAAGGCAGACACAAAGAACTCCCAGTCTATCGTGGATATGTGTTGCCACCGCCACAGATGTCCACCAGGCACAAGCATCCTCCAACATCAACAAGACAACACTCCCCAGCTTACAGGCGTAGTCACACCCTTCCTAATCCAAAATCAGAATTACACTGGCTAACCAAGCCTCGAATGCCTCAGGTGTCGAACCATGATACTCCACAGCTCCCAAATCATATAGACGCTCTTTCGACAAACTCGTGTGTCCCACAGTCGGCACATCCTCAGGCCTCACTTTCACCATGGCCTGAGATGTTCTCGACACTTCTTGAACTACAGGTGATGAACCCTTCATCACAAAACCAACTTCCTTCTCCTGCCTTACTACCTCAACTCCAGGCACTGTAGACTGAAACAAAACACCTCCACCAAAAGGTGAATTCCACGCCTTAACAACCTGCTCTAAAGCAGCAACCATCTCACCCAACTGCCATTCTTTCATCGATTTCATCGTGCTATTAACAATAAAGCAATGATAACAAAACAAACAAAACGATTAGGCCAGCTTCAAGCAAGGATTCGAGACTCGAACTCCAACATAACACAATAGCTATAATAATAAGGCAATGGGTATCCCAAATTCTCCCCTTTTATACGACATCACAATCGATAAAAACATTGATATCACAAACATCGAGCATATCAATCAGCAAACTTCAATCATACTTTCATCAAACAACATTTACCCTCAACAGCATAATATCAACATATCATACCCATCACATTTTCATTAATCAGAAAATCAACTCACAACACCAGCATATCATCAATACTAGTTCACACTGGCTCACTGACGATTCATAACCAAAAAGCATGATAAAAACATCAACCACTCGCTCAAAAACACATTTTTCAACCCACTTTCAACCACACACCAGAACAAACATCAAACACTTATAACAACAACTTACCCTTGCCCCAAATATTCACAACTTAGCTCTGATACCACCAAATGTAACGCCTTAGCCTGGCCTAGACGGTTGACCCGAACTACGAAGATTACACGGGGAAAACCAAAGTCAACCTGAAAGTCAACCTTGGTTAACGACCCTTTTTTTCTTTTTAAACTTATCTAGATACACATTAACCTTAAGCGTACCCTTGGGAAAAACATACTTGAAAAGCACAGCGATCGGAAAGCATTGAAGGACTCAATTGCACAACATACAAAAGTTAGGGACCAAATTGTAATTTTTGGAAATTAAGAGGACTTAACTGATTTTTAAGTTACCAAAATGAAATTAATCATATTACATGCTTTCCTGTCAAATTTCACCTTAAACGGACATCCCAAACTCAAGCAATTGCTAAAACGATTTTCAGGACTAAAACGTAAAGCTTGTAAGCTTTTAAACCATTCAAATCAGTGCCCAACGGTCATCTGTTTTGGAACGGGGGTTGACCGTTCCGAAACGCGGGTTCGTTTCAAGACCGGTATCAAAACAGGGCTTGGCAGTGGCCAATTCGTTTCGAAACGGCCTCTACCCGTTTCGATACACGAAGGCCATTTCAGGCCCCCGTTTCGAAATGCTAGTGCCCGTTCCGATACGGACTGCCCAGAAAGTGCAGAATTTGCTGGTTTAACACCCAATTAACCACTCAAACACATTCTAATGGCCTCCTAATCATGCCAACAATACATCATACATATGAGGTACATATTTGCATCATCAAAACACATTCATGGCATCAATTAGGAAGATCCACAAGTCTATAGGCATGCACCCTAACATCCTAAACCAACCAACTCTCAAAACACCAACAAACATACTTTAAACCATTCCTCAACATATCAACAACATGCCAAGCATCATAGCTACCAAATTGCATTAACAACTATATACAATCAAACCTTAGGTGCACCAACTCATTCAACACATCCAACACTTGGTCATGCTTTTAAAACAAGAAGCATAGCATAACAACTTATGAAGAAGATTCAAATGTTGCAAAGTGTTAACCCACATAGTTCAAACCATAAACCGAATTTGTTCAACATACACAATCTCATTACACATCAATGTAAAGGACTCCCCCCCATTGCCTTTATTATCTATAGCTATAAACCCAGACATACTTTTCAAGTGGAGCTCTACTTGAATCCCTTGCTTCTTGATGTCCCAACTTCAAATATCTGCATTGATGGACAAAAAGGAGCGTAATGCACATAATGCTTAGTGATGAATGCTCAAAACCAAAACACCATCAATGCAGCGAATCATAAAACCTTCTTAAAGGTAGATGCAATTCAATAAACCAAAGCATTGTTTGAAAAACCTCTTTTGAAACAACATGCTTTAAACCATGCATTGCTCAACATGAAATCCAACCCTTAGCTTAGAAAAGCTAAACAACTCACCCCAAAACACATTCTTGCAAAAACTATCATTTAAACCTTTCCATGCATGAACACCACATGCAAAGTTAAACTCAAATTCCTTGGAAACCACTTCCATTTCACCACATACTTTCCTCATGCTTGATGATCATTTCAAAGCAAAACCTTTGGAAAACCATTTGTTCCTTCTAACTATCTCATGCATTCAACAAATGCAAAACACATGAACTACCAAAAAAAACATTTGCATTACATGCATTTCTATACAAGTCTTCACAAGACTTCAATGCACTAAAGAGATTCCATGCACATATGCATCATTCACAATAGAAGATAAACACTTGTTCAAGCTTAACAAGTAAAACATGCATTCCTAAACCATTACACACTTCCCATGCAACCTTGCATCATTTCAAGCATCTCTCGCTTCATTACATTCAAGAACATTATATTGGCTTTTAAGTGATAAATCACAACCCATTTCAACTCATGACATATTCGGATACGCGGATTACAAGCGTTGTCTCACACGCTTCATACACACTACCGAGCAACACAAGGTGGAGTTTAACGGTACAATCACAACCCCTTAACATCACTCATCGGAAGTTTTATAACTCACTAGCGAGAGCCGGGACACACCACAAGGCTTACACATGGGAGCTACCTCAACCATTGTAATCACCTTAACCAAGCTCACACAGGGGAGCAACCCTCCACCGTTGTGACGCTTAACAAAGTCCACCCACGAGAGCCATCCTCCATCGCGGTGACACTTAACAAAGTCCACCCACGAGAGCCATCCTCCATCGTGGTGACACCAAATTCCTCAATCGCTAGGGTACTTGGATGGAGTTTACGGTACAATTACAACCCCTCAACATCCAAGGCGACTCAATTCACGGTGCACCCAATCCTATAGCCGGCTAACTATATCTGATTAAAGTAACCAAAAACCACTTACATCACTTGCCAATACACATCAATTAACATCATCAACTCACTGTTTTAAAGCATTAAACAAAACCATTAAACAACATGCAACACTATGCATCAATTCCACATTTCCATCATACAAAACCAAGGATTTCTTACCTTGAGCATCCTTCAACACATGACTTTCAAAACCAGCATTAAACCATGCTAAAACATGCTTTCAAAACAGAATTTAAACATGCAAATCAAATGCATTGCATCCAACCATCTCATGGTTCATCCAAGAGTGAGAGTTTTCCCGAAAACTTACTCTTGAGCTTAGCTAAGTTGCTTAGACTTAAAATAAGCTCCCATAACCTTCAAACGTTGGTTTCAAAGCTGAAAACCCAACTTCACTCACCGGTACACAAAACTAAGCTAGCCGACAAGCCTTCCAAGCATCCGAAACCTCCAACGCCACCTCTATTGCTTTCGGATCATTCTCCCCTGTTTTAACGTAACACCAAAATCACCCCAAAAACCATCATTTTCATAAGCAAAAACTTAGGAAACATAACCTATTCGTGATTGCATTGATTAAACCTCAATTACACATCATTAAACATCCAAAATACATTAAAAAGTCACCTCAAAATAGATCCCAAACAATCACCACAAATTTCTTCAAGATTTAATCCAAATCTTGAGTTTTAAGCCAAAATCAAGATCACAACATTAAAACCTTTTACAAAACTTAATTTAAGGATTGAGAACTTGGGAATTTCAGTAAATAACTGAGTATTTAGAGGAGAAGAACATCCTTACCTCTAAATGTAGATTTCCCCTTGTTTAGAGCCAAAATCCTTGAAAATTCAATAAGCAAATGAAGAGGATTTGATGTAGAAAGGATTAGGAATCAATTGATGATTGAAACCTCATCATTTAGTGTGAAAATCAAAAGAAATGTTGCTGTGGAAATGTTTGGCTGAGGGAATTTTGAGAGAAAATGAGATGAGAAAGTTTTAACAAAAGTTAGTTATGAAAAGCTAAAATATGGTTTCCCTCTCTTCTTTTAATTAATTAAACATTAACAAAATCATTAAAATTAAGAAAAATCTGGAGAAATCCTTCCTTGGGTAAATTAGCTCCTTAAAGATTCAAAGTTTCAATCCTTACAAAACAGTCACCACTGAACTTTTCAAAAATTACATTTTAGTCACCATTTCGAAATGTCACACTTCCAAACCTTATTTTGTAAAATTTATTTCACCACTCTCTTATATATATTAAAAGAGGATTTTTAGACATTTTTCCATATTTTTAATGCATCCCGAACTAGGCTTTCCTTAAAACCTCCTTTTATATTCGAACCGAAAATCAGACCGGTCCGGTTCAGACCCTAAACTTCCAAGCCCAAAATTGGGGTGTTACAATTTTGACCGTTGAGGTCTTTACCACATAGGCATATCGAAACGGTGAAGCTTGTATCGAAATGCTATGTAAAAATCCTCAGCCATATTAAGGCTCGTTACGAAACAGGCAGAGCTGTTTCGGAACATTTTGAAACTGTAAATGGTTTTTTTGGAACGCCTATGGGTGTTTCAAAACACCTTGGTGGTTTTGTAAAGTTTGACTTTAGAAAACACTTCAAAACCTCTTCAAACAATCCTCGAACATATTTTTAAGTTGTTTGGACTTAAGGGCACTTTTGAAATCTTTTCAATTTAGTCCAAAACTTTTTTTCAATTATTAAATCAAAACATTAGTTCTTCAATCCCAAACTCGAAAACGTGCCGGTGGTGAAAGAATGCCCTAATTTATTTTTCGATGAACTTTTGAGACTCCTTCGACTCGAGAAGTAAAATTCAGAATCGAAGTGCAACCGGGGACGACACCAATCTCCATTGCTCCGTACAGGATGACTCTAATTGAATTAAAGGAGTTCAAGGTCCAAATTCAAGACATTTTGGACAAAGGATTTATCCAACCGAGTTCCTCACCCTGTGAAGCAACGATTTTAATTGTCAAGAAGAAATATGGGTTAATGTGTCTGTGCATTGACTATCGTCAGTTGAATAAAGTGACAATCAAGAATAAGTATCCGCTACCGAGGATTGATGACCTCTTCGATCAGTTGAAAGATACTTTTGTCCTTTCTAAGATAGACCCATAATTCAAGTACTACCAAATGTTAGTAAAGGAGTCCGGTGTTCCAAGGACTACCTTTCGCAACCTTCATGGATTTGATGAACTGCATGTTTCGGCCTTATCTAGACAAGTCTGTAATTGTGTTCATAGATGATATTTTGATCTACTTCAAAGATTTTGTTACCCATGAAGAACATCTCTGGATTGTACTTCAGACTCTTTAGGAGAAACAATTATATGCTAAGTTCAGTAAGTGAGAATTCTGGCTACCCGAAGTATCCTTTTTGGTCCATGTGATCTCTTCTGTGGGAATACAAGTTGACCAAAGAAGATTCAAGCAATCCTTGACTGGGCTCCTCCGATGAATGTTGGAGAAGTTCGTAATCTCTAGGCCTTGCAGGCTACTATCATAGATTCGTTAAAGGGTTCTCACTGATTGATGCACCCTTAACGAAGCTTCTCCATGAAGAAACTCCCTTTGTTTGGACAGTGCAACAACAAAGGAGTTTTGATCAACTTACACAAGTTCTAACTCACTCCCCTATTTTGGTGCAACCTGAGTCGGGCAAGGACTTCATTGTGTATAGTGATGCATTCCATTCGGGATTAGGTTGTGTATTAATACAAGAGGAAAAAGTCATAGCCTATGTCTCATGTCAACTTAAACCGCACGAGCTGAACTACACGACACATGATCTAGAGCTAGATGTTGTTGTTGTGTTTACCTTAAAAATTTAGAGGCATTATCTTTACGGTAAGAAGTATTACTTGTACATTGATCACAAAAGTCTAAAATACCTCTTAATTCAGAAAGGAATGAACCTCCGTCAACGTTGTTGGATAGAGCTTTTGAAAGACTACGACTCGGTTACTGACTACCATCTCGGTAAGGCCAATGTTGTAGCTGATACCTTTATTCAAAAACCTACCCTTTCTCCGAGATGTTTGAATGCCCATTTTCGACCCAAGAAGCAAGGTGAGTTGTTAGCTAAACTTAGAGTTTAGTCAACCATTTTGTCCCGAATCAAGGCACTCCAAGAATCTGACGAGGAGTTGCAAACTCTTATTGCTAAGATTAAGGACAAACCGAATCCTAACCTTGTTATGAATTCCGAAGGGTTATTGTGCTTTCAAAATCGTATTTGTGTTCTCGATAATGATGATATTTGGAATCAGATCCTAAGCGAAGCTCACTCTAGTCATTTCTCTATTCATTCGGGAGCAATAAAGATGTATAAAGATCTTAAGGAGATCTATTGGTGGTTCGGTATGAAGAATGAAACCACGGACTTTGTGGCTAGGTGTTTGACCTACCAACGGGTTAAAGCTGAGCACAAGTTGCACATTGGTCTCTTGCAACCCATTGAGCTTCTACAGTGGAAATGGGAGCGTATTACGATGGATTTCGTAAGCGGTCTACCAGTGACACTGGAGAAGAATGATGTTATTTGGGTCATTTTGGATAGATTCACCAAGTCTGCTCATTTCATTCCGGTAAGAATGGACTTCAGCTTGACTAAACTTGTTGAGTTGTACATTCGTGAAGTTATCTGTTTGCATGGAGTTCTTGTGTCCATCATTTCCAACTGTGATCCACGTTTTGCATTTCAGTTTTAGAGAACCCTAAAAGAGGCTCTGGGAACTCGAGTGCACTTAAGCATTTCTTTCCACCCTCAAATCGATAGTCAATCCAAAAGGGTTATTCAAGTAACCTTATAATTTCCTTTGATCTATGTGTATAATCATTCTATACCAATTTCGATTCTTCCTTGTAGATTCTGGAAGATATCCCACGAGCCCGTGTTATCGAAATTGGGAATACATGGGAGAAATCCCTGCCATTGGTGGAGTTTGCATACAACAATATTTGCCAAGCCTCGATTAAAATGGCCCATTATGAAGCTCTTTATGGAAGAAAATGTAGAATCCCTCTTTGTTAGACCAAGCTTGGAAAAGGCAAGGTACTAGAGCCTGACTTACTTCGGGAAACCGAAGAAAGAGTAACCATCATTCGTGATCGACTCAGAGCTGCATTTGATTGACAAAAAATCCTACTCAAATTTGAAAAGAAGGGACATTCAATATGATGTTGGTGAGAAAGCCTTCTTTAAGGTGTCTTCGTGGAAGAAGATCATTTGTTTTGATAAAAGGGGAAACTAAGCCCACGTTTCATAGGCCCATTTGAGGTGATCGAGAAAGTTGTACCTGTTGCCTACCGACTAGCTCTCCCCGAGGAGTTGAGTTGAATTCATAACGTCTTCCACGTATCCATGATACGAAAGTACCGATCTCACCCTTCGCACATCATGGAGTCAGAGTCTGTGCAAATTCAGTCAGACTTGATGTATGAGGAAGCAGTACCCTCATCTCTTCAGTTCAGATTAAAATTTGAGGACGAATTTTTTTAAAAGGGGAGAGTTGTCACACCTCAAAAATCGGTCTAGCCAGAATTAAATTTCGGTGATCGAATATTTTGAAACATCGTGTTTAAGCGATATAATTGCTCGATCTTGTATCCAATTTGAAAATATAAAAGATATTCGGCTAACTTGTAATAGTTTATTATTGTTATTAAAAAAACTAAAAAAAACTAAGTGGGGGGACCCACGGAAATTCCCCACGTTTGGGGAATGATTCAGCAAGGTGGCCACTACGTGGCCTAGGCACAAGGGCCATGCCCTTTAATGTTGCCACGACTCCAACTTAGGTGGAGCATGAAGAAAGAAATATGGGCCGGCACATTCAAGTATAATTCGGGGAGGGATTTTGCCCAAAACAGTACAACAAATAAGGAGCAAATAGAAAGAAAAAAAAAATGAGAGAGAGTTGCGCAAGGAAAATTAGGAAAAGTGAGAAGCAAACACCGATTCAATTTTAGGGTTGCTCTAGAGGTTAATAAAGAACAATTGTCATTTCTTCTCGAAATCAAAAATAAAGTCGTTGTTATCCGAAAATTTTAAAAGTGTCAGGTTGTCGAGGTAAGTGTAGTTGTGTCAAGGGATAGGCATGAAGTCATCTCATTGTATTATTTGTGATTTTGATATACATTTGATTATGAGCTCATATAGAGCAACTATGTGGAATTCGATTTACAAATCCGATAAGTTATTCATGCTCCTTTTATATGTGAAATTATGATACGTGGACTAACTTAAAAATGATATATGATATGGAGCTAAAGCTCAACTGACATGTGTTATAAAGATATGAATGATATGTAATTTTTTTATGAATTAAAGGACATTGGATACGATGGCATGTCATAGGATTTTGAGCTCAGTGTGATCTGAAGTTTCGAGGCTATGGCCTATACATGGTGTACAAAGTTACGACTAGAGTTTCGAAGTTACGACCTATATGTGGTGTACAAGGTTATGATATGATTTGATATGAAAGGAGATTCGATATGCTGGTGTACATGAGATCCAAGTATCTAATGATTTTTAATAAATAAAACTTTATGATATGATCCTTAATGTGAAATTATGACAACATGTAAAATATGGATTAAGTATGAGAATATGTTTATGCACATCATTTGAAAGTTATGTCATGCGTATTATGCTATTGATATCATAATATTTTGACTACCTCACTAGGCTATGTATGCCTAACATATGTGTTTCCTGCATTTTCAGGACCTTGATTAATTCTGAGTCTTGATCATGTTGTGCAGTTGCAAGTCACGTCCTTGCTATATATGTATGTTATCTTTTGCTATAATTTCTAGTAAAGTGGCATATGGTCCAAGTTGTTCTCTATCATCCCTTCTATGTTTATATGATGATCTGGTAATATGGTTTTGTTGTATGCTTAGAAAGACTAAATCTTGATAGGTTAAAATGGTTAAAAATGCTTAAAATGAGTCTAAGATGAAAAATTTAGTAAATGGATTCAGAATGCTCTAAAATTTTGTATGATTTTAGAAATAAAAGCTATAAATTTTCTGGTAAAATTTGGAAATCGGTTGTCAAGTTAATTCGAATAAATATAGTCTTGAATAGTTTACAAAATGGTCACTAAATATCGTATCGTCTAATCGGATAGGTAAATGATTTCGGTTTGTAACAAAATTTCACATGCTAATAATTAGTAAGTTTAGTTTTAGTATGATGACACGAATTTCGGTTAAGGACACATAATTTTTAAGATTTACAATTTAGTCCCTAAAGTTCAAAAAAAAAATCGACCCCAAATTGAGTAAGCTGTTAATAAGCTAGTATGTTGGATCTTAAAAGAAGACTAATAAACCATTTCAAACAAGTTTTCGAGCTTCGATTTAGCTACCGATCTCTAAATATGTTTTTCGGTAACATTTTCTAATCTGATTCTCTACCAGGCCGGGAAGAGGGTGTTACAATCTGCCTTCAGATAAGCCCACACCCGATGACGACTCACTCAATGCTCCTTGGGCTTGTCCGATTTGAAACAAAAGAAGATAAGCTTCTCGTTGGACTTCAGTCGTCAACTTCGGTTTGTTTTTTTATAGAAACTGGGGCCTCGTTAAAAACCCCACTCATATCATTCGATATATTAGATTATACCTCGTCTGATAGCGGAAGGGGGGAAAGAGTGCCCTAATAATTTATTCATAATGAAATAAAATCGTCCAACAAGTACAACCCAGATGCGAAAATTCCACAACCTAACGAAAGCAATGCCCAAACACTCAAAAATTAACCAATGCCTAGTTTAGCTAGTCTATCAGCCTCCCCATTAACATTCATGGGAACAAACTGAAAGATACACTCCCTTAAGCTCCCTCTAGAAATAATATCCTGAACAATATATCTAAAAAAACATTGGACAGAGAGCAGGTTTTGAAACCCAACTAAGGGCTACTTTACAATCCCCTTCTGCTATAAGGTGACAATTCCTACATTTTGACAGGGAATTGAAAACGATTAAGCCAAATTTCAAAGCAGAAAGTTCAGCCAGAATAGGAGGGCCCGGGCCAATGGGTTCGGAGAATGTCTTAATAATTACACCATCAAAATTTCGTATAATTCCATCGATCTCCCCAGTGCTGCCATTCTTTAACATCTCCCCGTCAAAATTTAACTTCATGAAACCCAAAAGGGGAGGGGACCACAACACAGGGGAGGGAGTATGGCGCATACTCGAACAAGAACTAGTTGCAATAGTTGGATTTCCCATGAGATCCGCCATTGAGACTCTAACAGAAGAAAATTTGGCTTTAAGCCAAGAGGCCAACTAGAAATAATATGAATAGCATCTTGAGGGAAAATCAAGCAAAGTTCCAACATGCAGCAAAGCGCATCCATAATTCCCACAAAAAATTGCATAAAAAGAGAAGATGAGACACTGTTTCAGGATGTTCCCTACAAAATGAGCACACCACATCCGATGTCGCGAACACTCCGTGTTTGGCCAATTCATTTCTAACAGGAATACAATTATGCATCACTTGCCGCAAGAAAAAATTAATATGCGGAGGAACTAAGCCACACCACACAAATCTAGACCAATTTGGGTTAGAACAGACAGTAAGGGAAAATGTCTTAATGCATGATTTAACTAAAAAGGAGCCACCCCCGATCCACACCACATCAAGCAGTCACACTCAATATCATTCAAACACAAACTATCCATCAAGGCTAACAAAGAATTCCACTTATCCCTTTTCCAATCAAATAAATGCCTCCTAAGAGGGATATCGTAATCACATCTCGAGTTAAGCTTAGTGCCAAAATCAGCAATCAAACTAGATTTGTTGGAACATAAGGCAAAAATACATGGGAAAATTACTTGTAAAGGGGAGCCTCCAATCCAAACATCAGACCGGAAACGGATTGACTTTCCATCTCCCACTTGAAATACAAGATTATTCTGAAAGCAATCACCCACCTATCATTACTGAAGAAAGAGTTAGTAATACCTTTCCAGATCCATGAATGCGAAGCATGAATAGTAGAGTCCGGCAAAAGGACAGACTGTTCCAAATTGTATTTCGAGCAAGCAGTCTTCTTCCACAAGCACTCCTTATCAATTGAAAACCTCTAAACCCATTTAAAAAGGAGCACATGATTCAGAAAGTCCAAATTACGAATCTCCAATCTTCCAACCTCTATAGGAGAGCTGATAGAGGACTAATTCACCCAATGTATTTTTTCTGAGAAGAAGCACCGCCTCATAAGAAGTTAGCCATCAAACTATTGAGTTTACGTGAAAACGCTTCTGGCATCCCCAATCCTCCAACTTCGGTTTGTTGTTTTCCACAAACCACTGATGGTACTCAGAATTTGAGAAATCAAAATCATTCGGTCCAATGGGATCACGATCCGACAACCAACTTAACCTGACATGCCACCATGCTATATATGATGAATATTTGTTTGGCCAATTCTCTTCGCTCTTACCCCGTAAGTCCACCTGTTCCAAGTCATCCATATTGGTCGGATCCCCCGGCACGGGCTGGTGGTATCTGAACTGCCTAAGAACCCAATCGTCGTAAAACAGCTCGACAATCGCAAAATGTAACAACGACATTACTGAACACCAATTTTCGGCATCTTTGTAGGCATCATACGGAATCACCTCGCAAATATCATCATCCTCATATGGCATCCATCAAAACTGCAATAATACGTACATAACCAGAAAATTGGATCAAAATAAATTTGAATTTGCAAATTTGAATCAAAAGAAAATTTGCATTACATGTTCTTTGCAATACATATCAATCTTCATTCTAACTTCCAGGATTATTTTTTACCTGCAACGCCTTATTTTTTTTAATCTTTTGCTCCATCTACACAATACAAATACGAACATCATGCTTCCCATTAATAACATTAAAAGCGTGTGGGAATTCAGACGGAGGATCGCATATATGTGCCAGGAGTGGAAGCATGTACCAGGCCCATGATTGTAGCAACACCACATACACACCAATATCGGCGTGCACGAATATGTCGTTGACGACTATCTAGGTTGCTACCTTGCACAACTCGCGGCAGAGGAAACCTAATATTGCATATCCCTAACTGGTTTTTCTTTCTCCCCACGACGTCTACAAGAACATGAGGTACTGCGTGCGCACGTGAGAACTCGATTTGTTCGGCATTAGCATACCACCGAGAAGGAGCAATATATAGGCTCGAGCAACACAATCAATTTATGTCTATGTGGAATTTCCATCAACTTGAAAAATCACTCTTCACACATGTCAACTTCACACGTTTACCATCAACACCATGCGCCAGTGGTGTCTTCCCCAAATCACTCAACATCCATGTCAATGACTTGACAAACTCTTTTGCTTTGCTCGAACAAAAGTGGTTAAATTATTTTTGTGTGATATAACCCTAAACAAAACTATCTATTTATAAAAAATTAAAATTCCCTAATTTGCAAAAACCCTAAAAAACCCGTAATTTTTTCCATAAAAGTGTTACAGCCGTTAATGCAGAGAGAAACTCGTTGTGCTCCTATGGTGAGTTCGATTTAGGATTAGGTTAATCTTGTGATTAAGGTTTAAACCGGATATATAAAAAAATTAATTGAAACTCGTCGTACGTCTACGGCGAGTTTGAATAAAAATAATTGTAGAACTAAGTGTTTTGATATAATATTTGAAAAAATGTTTTTGGACTAAATTGAAAAGAAATTAAAATATGTTTTTAGTCAAAAACAACTTGAAAATATGTTTAAGGGTTTTACAAGGCTTTGGAATGATTTAAAGTGCATTTAAAGAAGTCAAAACCAAGCTTTTTAAGTGCCCGTACCGATACGGTCTGGTATCGTACCGATACGCCTTAGGGTTTCAACTACAAGAATTTTCCAGTAGCCAAAACCCATACCGATACGCTTAATTGTATCGATACGGTGTGTTTTGAAACAGCCCAACGGCTAGTCGCATACCAATACGGTTGTATCGTGTACCGATACGCCTAACTACCCAACGGTCATATTTCCCAACGGTCTTTTAATTTGTAGGACCGTACCGATACGCTAGGTAAGCGTATCGATACGCATCAGCTGAAGTGCAAAACGGCTACTTCCTTATCGGGACCGTATTGATACGGTTTGAAGGGTATCGATGCGCCAAGCTGCAAAACTGCATTTATGGTGGGAAATAAAGGCTCCAACGGCTCTAATCCATCCCCAACGGTCCTCAACGACTACAAACTCAATTGGGAGTATAAAAGGGACCTCCAAGCATCTATATAAGGTTAATGCTTCAATTGTTACAACATTATGATGACAAATTGTGTCTAGAGCTTTAATTGTACATTCCTTGCTTAGACAACACTAGTGAGCCAAAGATTGTTAAATTTGCTCAAGTGTTTAGGTTTTGGGTGAGAGCTTCATAGTGCAAACAATTACCTATTAGAGGGATTTCCAGTTTGCTAAGTCTTTCTTGTGTAAGAGAGTGATTGATCAAGCTTTGGGTAGAAAGCTTGATCGTTGTAACGGATTCCTCTTAATTTGAGAAAAGGGGACGAAATTCTTAGTGAATTTGTTTGGAAATCCTTAGTGGGAAGCTAAGGTAGTGGATGTAGACCTTGGTTAGAAGGTTGAACCACTATAAATCCTTGTGTATATTGTCTATCTTTTCCTTCCCACAACTACACCCAAATTATCCAACTTCTCCACACTAGGCGAGTAAGAACAGTTAAAGGAATTGAGCCCCTAAAATCTCAACAATTGGTATCAGAGCTTGGCTCAATCGAAGAGGATTAAAATCCTATTGAGAAGATCCGGCAAGCTCGATCATCATTTCACACAACCGGCTCAATGGCGCAATCCATCGACAAATCGCCCTTCTTTGACGGAACTCACTATGCCCATTGGAAGACAAAGATGAAGTTCTGCATTAAGTCAAGAGACTAAAAGCTATGGGACATAGTTCAAGATGGTTCGTTCGTGCCTCAACGAAGCAAAGCGGAATGGAGTGTCGAAGATCGCAAGAAGATGGAGCTTAATTGCAAGGCCTTGCACATACTTTATTGTGCATTTGGCCCAACCATCTATGAGAAGATGCCTTCTTGTGAGAGTGCCAATGAGGTATGGGACAAGCTTGAAGTCACATACGAGGGGACTAATGAAGTAAATGAGACCAAGATCGTACTCCTAACCTTAGAGTGTGAGAACTTCAAGATGAATCCGGAAGAAGACATCGAGAAGATGTTCGATAGGTTCTCCACTATCACCAATGGTCTCAAAGGCTAGGAGAAGCCATCCCGGAGGAAAAACTTGTCCGAAAGCTCATCTACTCACTTCCCGAGTCTTGGGACTAAAAAAGGACCGCCATCATCGAAGCCAAGAATCTCAAGACCTTGAAGCTTGATGAACTCCTGGGGTCACTTCTCACTCATCAAATTATGAAGAAGAACAAGGAAGAGGAGAAGAAGAAGAAGGAAGAAATTAGAGCTATGGGGAAGAAGAAAATCATGGAGCTTGGCATCAATTCAAGTGTTGTTGCTCTAAAATCCTCCACATGCCATCATGAAGATTCAAGTGAGGAGGAAAGTGAAGATGAAGAGATGGCCTATCTCTTCAACAAATTTGCCCGGTTCATGAAGAGCAAAATGGAAAAATCCAAGCATGAATCGAGGAAGAAGATGAAGGAATCCCACAAGTCCAACAAGAAGGGATCATCTTCAAAACAAGCATATGTGGCCACATGGAGTGATGAAGAATCCACCGATGATGAGGTAGCCCACCTATGCTTGATGGCCCTCAATGAGGGGGAGGTAACTTCTAACTCATCTATTTCAAATTCATATACATTTGATGAGTTGCAAGATGTCTATGATGATTTGCTTTTGGAATTTAAGGCATCATTTTCCAAGAACAAAAAGTTGATTTCAAAAATGAAAAATGAAAATGATTTGCTTTCCAAAACAAATCTTGAACTTGAAGCAAAATTGAAGGATTTTGAACAAAAATGTTTTGATTTACAAAATTTTCTTCTTAAAGTTCAAAAATAAAAAGATTTGATTTCCAATGAACTTGAAAAGAAAAATAGTTTTGGAAAATCAAACTTTTATGTAAGACAATCTAGTGCCCCTAGATTCAAAAATGGAAAATATTTTAGAAGTGTTTGGGTCCCAAAAGGACTAACCACTTCAACTAAAAAGGATGAAATTGAAAAATGGATTCCTAAGGGGACTAAATTTTGTGCTACTAACGTTTATGGATCCAAAGCAATTTGGATACCAAAAATTACTTGATTGTCTTTTTCTAGGTGTGATAGAGAGTGATCAATAAGTCAAATTTTGAGGGGGAGCTCCATACACACAAGGAAGAACACTTGAAAAAGGAAGGCTTCACATCCTCCCTTGGATTCAAGTGTGGTAAATATCTAGTTGTTCTTGTTTTTATTTGTTTTATTTTTTAATGTCAACTAGATGATCATATATGTTGGACTAACAACTTTTTGATGCTTTGAGTAAGGGGGAGCCAATTTTTAAAACCAAATTTTTAAGTGTGTCAATTTTTCTTTTTACCTCCTAAGTTATTTTGAGTCCAATGTCATTTTAAATTCTTTTTGATATAACAAAAAGGGGGAGAAATGGTTTGAAAAATTGATCTTTCAAGTTTTTCAAGAGAATAAGGGGGAGCTTTAATCTAATTCAATTTTTAAGTCAAATTTTAAGTCTCTTATTTAAATTTTAAAATACAAAGGGGGAGAATCTCAAACAATTTTTCAAGTTGGTTTTATTATATCAAATGGGGGGAGATTGTAGAACTAAGTGTTTTGATATAATATTTGAAAAATGTTTTGGACTAAATTGAAAAGAATTTAAAATATGTTTTTAGTCAAAAACAACTTGAAAATATCTTTAAGGGTTTTACAAGTCGTTTGGAATGATTTAAAGTGCATTTAAAGTAGTCAAAACCAAGCTTTTCAAGTGCTCGTACCGATACGCCTTAGGGTTTCAACTACAGGAATTTTCCAGTAGCCAAAACCCGTACCGATACGCTTAGCCGTATCGATACGGTGTTTTGAAACAGCCCAACGGCTAGTCGCGTACCGATACTGTTGTATCGTGTACCGATACGTCTAACTACCCCAACGGTCATATTTCCCAACGGTCTTTTAATTTGCAGGACCGTACCGATACGCTAGGTAAGCGTATCGATACGCATCAGCTGAAGTGCACAACGACTACTTCCTTATCGGGACCGTATCAATACGGTTTGAAGGGTATCGATACGCCAAGCTGTAGAACTGCATTTATAGTGGGAAATAAAGGCTCCAACGGCTCTAATCCATCCCCAACGGTCCTCAACGACTACAAACTCAATTGGGAGTATAAAAGGGACCTCCAAGCATCTATAGAAGGTTAATGCTTCAATTGTTACAACATTATGATGACAAATTGTGTCTAGAGCTTTAATTGTACATTCCTTGCTTAGACAACACTAGTGAGTCAAATATTGTTAAATTTCCTCAAGTGTTTAGGTTTTGGGTGAGAGCTTCATAGTGCAAACAATTACCTATTAGAGGGATTTCCGGTTTGCTAAGTCTTTCTTGTGTAACAGAGTGATTGATCAAGCTTTGGGTAGAAAGCTTGATCGTTGTAACGGATTCCTCCTAATTCGAGAAAAGGAGACGAAATTCTTAGTGAATTTGATTGGAAATCCTTAGTGGAAAGCTAAGGTAGTGGATGTAGACCTTGGTTAGAAGGTTGAACCACTATAAATCCTTGTGTATATTGTCTATCTTTTCCTTCCCACAATTACACCCAAATTATTCAACTTCTCCACACTTGGCGAGTAAGAACAGTTAAAGGAATTGAGCCCCTAAAATCTCAACAATTGGTATCAGGGCTTGGCTCAATCGAAGAGGATTAACATCCTATTGAGAAGATCCGGCAAGCTCGATCATCATTTCACACAACCGGCTCAATGGCGCAATCCATCGACAAACCGCCCTTCTTTGACGGAACTCACTATGCCCATTGGAAGACAAAGATGAAGTTCTGCCTTAAGTCAAGAGACTACAAGCTGTGGGACATAGTTGAAGATGGTCCGTTCGTGCCTCAACGAAGCAAAGCGGAATGGAGTGTCGAAGATCGCAAGAAGATGGAGCTTAATTGCAAGGCCTTGCACATTCTACTAATTAGGTCCTAATTCAAAATAACTCATCAAATATATGAGTCAAACCCCAAATTTTTCATTTTCATTCTTCTTCCTCTGCAACAACACTTCTTTTTCTTTTCTTCTTTTCCAAAATAATGCTAAACAAGACTTATATTATCAAATAAATAAAGAAGAACTCGGATATCAAAATAATTAGGTCTTAATTCAAAATAACTTATCATTTTTAGTTTTGAAAATTGTAGGATTTTGATTTGGGGTTTAAAAAAAGCATAATGGGTTGTGATGAATCGACGCCAACCAAAGGAGACAATGAGCCTATTTTACATTCTCTGCTTTGGCTTTTTATTGTATGGTTGCAGAAAAATTCGTTGGGAAAGTTGGAAGCTTAAAGAACAATGACAACATATGTGAATTGTTTGAGTTCAAGAAAATTTGGAGCTAAACTAGTTTAATTATAGATTAACTGGTAGAAATTTCTGATATTTTTCTAGAAGCTAAAAGGCTGCAGCTTGAATTTCTTTTACTTTTTTTTATTTTAAAAAAAAATAGAAGAATGGGTCTGAGAGTTGCTAAATTTAGGATGATTACTTGAATGTTTGATTATTAGCTTGCCAATAGTACTCAAATTGTTTTTTCATATGTTCTGAAATTTTTCTAATGTTTCCTATTCAGTTTTTTATGGTTCTATTATTCAACATTACATTTTTAGAGCTGCAAGAAATTGTATTGTTAATTTATTTTGGGTCATCGTCTCCTTTGATCGGCGTCGATCCTGCACAGCCTATTGTGCTTTTCTTTCTAATTAAGTCTTGTTTAGCATTATTTTGGGAAAGAAGAATAGAAATAGAAGTGTTGTTGAAGAGGAAAAAGAAAAAAATGAGAAAATTGGGGTTTGATCCATATATATTTGATGAGTTATTTTAAATTAGAACTTAATTAATAGAATGTACAAGTTTTAGGACTAAAAGTATTATTATCCCATGACACATCACCATCTCCATTAATTAATAGAATGTACAAGTTATTTTAAATTAGAACTTAATTAATAGAAACGAAAAGTTAGTGATGAATATATATATATATATATATAAAGGCTATGGTAAAAAAGAAAAAAGGCGAATTATTTTTGATGCAGTTGCTTTGTTTTTGGGGTCTGCCATAGCCATACATATAATATAATAAAAAGTTTGATCCTTTTTCCATTTTCTACAAAATGGGATTATGAATTTCATTGAATTCACGAGCACCTAGCTAAGACTGCAGCCTGCAGGGCTCCACCATTGTTGAGCCCCCTCAACCTTAAGTGAAAATGGCGGCAATGGTTTGAGTTTTTCATTGAGCTGTTCTCTTTAAAGGCATTTTGCCTGGTTTTTCCCTTATTACTGGTATTTTTTCTCACGGCTTGAAATCCAAAAATTGCATTTCTTCCCCCATTT
This sequence comes from Hibiscus trionum, assembly GCA_030270665.1. Taxonomy (NCBI): domain Eukaryota; kingdom Viridiplantae; phylum Streptophyta; class Magnoliopsida; order Malvales; family Malvaceae; genus Hibiscus; species Hibiscus trionum. Next base: position 1,707,426 of record BSYR01000025.1, on the reverse strand, counting down.
TGCTGCTATACTTCATACCTCATATGACTCTTTTTCCCTTTGCCAAAATTTGCTCACAAGTAGTAATGGTTTTCCTTATTGTCATTTGAACAAATAAAGCATAATTACACATTTGAAACACGAGGAAGAGGAGCACATATATATATAAGGGTGCAATTTGTATCAATATGAATATAATGGTGTAGTGGTAATATTGAGTTTTTTACCCAGGAGATCTTAGGTTCAACCCACACCAAGTACACTCCTATATCTTTAATTTTTCTTTAATCAGATAGGAGATCTTAGGTTCAACCCACACCAAGTACACTCCTATATCTTTAATTTTTCTTTAATCAGATAGTGACATGTGTCGTCATCCGATTGATTGATTAATTTTATTTAATTAAATTAAAATTATGACCAAATTGATATAATATCTAACTAACAAGGACCAAATGTTTAATTATACAAAAAAATTAACTGACGCGTCACCTCTCCGTTAGATTTTAACGATTAGTGGTCAAATAGGTCCAATTAAATAGTTAAGTGGTCCAATTTTAAATTAGAGAGAGAGTAAAACTCTTTAAATCTTACACGTTTAACGGGGTATAGATGACTCAGATTAACTTCTTACTCTTTTTTTCTTCATTTAATTTAACTTACTCAAGTCCCTGTATTTTTAAATTCTTCCTTCGTCCTATTAAATTTATCCATTATTAATTCTTTAGAAGTTAACTTTTTAAATTTTATCATAATTATTTTTAGTATTTTAATTAATGTTTAACATCAAAATAAGAGTTCATATTATCTTATTTTTTTTAGATGCCTAAATATTTTTGTCATTTTAAATGCCCAAATTATTATTTATGGATCTAAATAAGTGTCTCAGTTGACCTTAAAATGGGCAAAAAACTAATAGTTTCCCTTTCCCGGTTGCACTCTTTTTTCTCCAATATAGGTTAGGGAGGTTTTTTAATGAGGTGCCGGGACTAGGGTCTTTTTAAATAAAAGCGATTATTAACTTTCAAAAAAAAAAATAAGTGTCTCAGTTGACCTTAAAATGGGCAAAAAACTAATAGTTTAAGCACTTAAAGGGGACAAAAAATTAGGCACCCAAAAGAAAAGAAAAAAAGATAGTTGGGGCACTTATTTTGATATTAAGCCTTTAATTAATTAAACTTTATAAAATATAATTCAAAAATTATTTGATCGAAAGTTTTTAAAATATTTTTTTAAATAATAAATTTGAAGTAATAAGAAGTTTATGTTAAAAAATTTGACCAAAGAATTCAAGAAGTGACAAATATAGTGGAACATAGGGGAAATTATATCATGGACTATTCTCACCACATTATCTATGGTTCGAATCAATAAAAATCATCTACTTCATTAATTTTTTTCATGTCATTTTTTTACCAAGTAAATCTTCACTTTGTAAAAAGTGTTTTTTAATTTAATTTACGGTAAATATAAGGGATGATTCACTTGATAAAAAAGAAATGAAAAAAAATTAATAAAGTGTGTAGTTTTTATTTGTTGGGACCATGACTGACATAGTAAGTCAAGTCCAACTAATAATTTATCGAAACATAGGGACTAACTGTAATAAAAAGATTAAATGATATGTAACGTTTTTCATGTTTTATTTTGTTCATTTCAATCCTTAAAAAAATTTATTTAATTCAAAACTAACTCTTCTTTGTTTCTATTTTTATTATTTAATCTAATATTATTTTATAATGTATTTATTTATATTTATTTTTATTTGTGAGTAAACTACCTGGGTGACCACTAAACTACAAAAATTCAAAATTCGACCATCCAACTATTTAATTGGACCTATTTTGACCACCAATGGTTAAAATCTAACGGATGGGTGACGTGGCTATTAATAGAAATTTGTATAACTACACATTTGGTCCATGTTAAATACCTATTCTATAAATTTGATTCTAATTTTAACTTAATTAAATAAAGGGTTCACTACTAGAATGATCACTTATGTTTTCCCCAGTACAGAGTTGGTCACCGATTTTGAAAAACGACCAGTAAGGTCACTTACGTTTTCGGGGTGTAAACTTTTGGTCACCCAGCCATTTGATCCCGTTAAACGTTGACGGCTTGCTGATCTAGCTGTAGAAAAAAATAAGGGTAAACTCTGCAATGGCCACTTACATTTATCCCATGTATATTTTTGGTCCCTGAATTTAAAAATTAAATGTTATGGTCACTACTAAAAAGGTTTATTTCTAATTTTTAAAAATAAGAATTTTGACTAAATTTAGGGTTGAAAATGAATTTTTAAAAATTCAAAGGTGAAATTATAAATAAATTTTTCAAAATCGGTGACCAACTTTGTAGAGAAAATATAAGTGATCATTCTAGTAGTTAACCCTTAAATAAATAAATTATTCAATTATTTTTATTTAATAAATTATTTCCCTCCTCTAATTATGTAAGAACTTCTTTTAACTTGTCTAGGAATTGAACTTGGGTTCTATGGGATTAAATGGGGCAGGCTTGCCACTAAATAAGTAGCTATTTGTGATATAAAATACACAATGTAATATATATTTTAGTTTGTTGTTAATACAAGAAAAAAATATGAATTAAAAAAATTCAAAAATAACAGACTTAAGACGCATAAAAAAATATTTAAACTACCATAGAAATATAATATTTAAATTAAAGTTTACAACCTTTTATATATTTATATATATTAAATAATGTAAAATGGGAATTTCAGCAATACGTTGATTGAAGAACAGGAGAACTCGGAGGGTTAGGAAATCAAAATGCGTGGAACTGAGTTTAGCTCGAAGATCAGTGCTGGATTAATGGAAAATGGTAATGATGAAGGAGATTGCGCGGAAGCTTTAGCTGTCGAACAAATTTGTTAAATCAATGGAGAATAAATTGATTAGAAGAAGATTTGGGTATATAAAATCAGAACCTGGGATCGGATAATTTTTAATGAGTTATTTCAAGTCCGGATATATTCGAATTCAGGTATTTGAGGTTCGGGTTAATTCAGATATTTTAAATATATAAAATGTTTTTATACGTTTTAAGTGTGTCGTGTTTGAATCTCTTTAATCTATATTTATTTTCTTTTCTATGCATTAACAACAAACTAAAACATATATTATATTGTGTATTTTATATTACAAATGACTATTTAATTTAGTAGCAAACTTGCACTATCTACTCCTAGAGAACTTGGGTTTGATTCCAAGTCAAGCCCAAAGTTCTCTTTGTTTTATTTGCCCCATCCAATCGGTTGATATCTTTCGATACCTAATTGAATGATTAATTTATTTAATTAAATTAAAATTAGAAACAAATTGATAGAATAGGTAACTAACATGAATCAAATGTGTAGTTATACAAATTTCCATTAACAACCATGCCACCCCTCCTTTAGATTTTAACGGCTGGTGGTCAAAAGAGGCCCAATTAAATAATCGGGTGGTCAAAATAAGTCCAATTAAATAATTAGGTGGTCGAATTTTGAGTTTTTATAATTCAGTGGTCAAAATAGATCAAACTCAATAGTTAGGTGGTCACCCAAGTAGTTTACCCTTTATTTAATATATGGCTTAATTGGCAAATTAGTGCCAAACTATGCTTTTTTTTCCAGTTAGGTGCTCAAACTATTTTTCGGGTCAAATATGTGCCTAACGTTTCATTCCGTGACCCATTTAAGGTTCTTCGTTAATTCTCACCGTTAAATGTCATGTGTTACCTCCTGAAAAATCCAAAATTATATTAAAAATAAATAAAATTAATAAAACAAAATAAAAATATATCCTAAAATTTTCAAATATTCCCAAATTCCCTAAACCCCCAAATCCAACCACTTCCACCGGCATTGGCCATGTTGCCGGCGATGGAATGAAGCGTCCTCCCCTCGCCGAGCAACCCACACACCTTTCGTCACCCCTCTTGCCGTCGTTCGTCCCGAATCGTTTGAAAGAACTATTCGACAATTTCGACGACTCGCACGACGTTGGTCAATTTCCGGCGACGGGATGGAGGAGGGAAATGGTCATGATGGTCTGACGACCGATGTGGTGGGCGGCGGCGTGACAATCGGCAGTGGAATCGGCCCAAAGCGAGATTTAAGTTGTGGGGAGTTAGGGATTTTGAAATTTGGGGGCTATTTTGTAAAATCTGGAAAACTTAAAGATTTTCTGAAAATTAAGTAATTTTATTTATTTTTAATATGATTTTGGATTTTTTTCAGGAGATGACACATATCCTTTAACGGTGGAAATTAACGGAGAACCTTAAAATGGTCACAGAATGAACTTTAGACACCTATTTAACCTGAAAATAGTTTGAACATCTAACTAGAAAAAAAAAACATAATTTGAGCACCTATTTGACGGTTAAGCCTTAATATATTAATGTTATTGGATAAATTAATTGATGAGAAGATAGGAGGATGCATCTAAGGGACTTAAACCAAGGATCTACGGAATTAAGTCCAAGGCCTAACCACTTAACGAAGCTGGAAATTTGTAGACTTGTTGACAAAAATATTATTAGCTTAAAATGTGGGCAAAATTAGGAGAAATGTGAGTTTAAAGAATTAGTTTTTTTTCTTTCAGAAATTGTATGGAAATGAAAATATGGGATTAAAATGGAAATTTTCGAAATTGTTTCATTGAGTGGTATGATGAGTTTAAAGAATGAGTGATTTTATAGTTTAGAGCTATGAAATGCCATGCTTTTTCTTTTCTTTTCTTTGGTAGCTTACAGGGTTAGGCATCCTTATTACATTAGGCTAAAATTAAGTGCGAATTATATATATATATTTTTATAAAAATAGTAAGAATTTATGTAGTTACACAATTCCTTACAATCAATATATATTCTTACACAATAGTAAGAATTTAGGTTATCATATAATAATTTGTGTAGTTACACAATAATTAAGTAGTTACACAAATGATAAGAATTTTTGTAAATACACAATAATTATGTAGCTACACAATATTTTATCCACCCTACACAAATCTTTACTAAAATAGTAAAAATTTATGTAGTTACACAAAAATAGGCATAATTTTAGACCTTTCCGTCCTCTTTAAGATGATTTTTTAATCTTTTCAAGATTAACGTGTTGGCAAGAAATCAAGGGCATTTTATCACCGTTTTTATTTTGAAAATTCTCATTTAGCCTTCAGATTTGAAAATTTTAATTTTTAGTGATGATTTTAAATATTTGACGGGTAAACTACATGGTCCCTTTCGTTTATAGTCTATTTGATTTTGGTCACCAATTTTAAAAAAGTTACGCTTTGGTCATTTATACTACAATCTATAACATTTTGGCAATTAAATCATTAACTACCACCAGTTGGACCCTAAAATTTTCAACATACCAATTTTTGACCTTTGTTTCACGGACAAATACCTCAAACTCCACAAATCTATCTACATTCACAAGTTCAAAATAGTTATCACAATATTTTATCTTGATATTAAATTTGACACTCCACTTTTGTTTGATTAAACTTTACCATTAATTTTTTTATGTTCAGTTGTATTTGTAACTCAATTTTAATTTTGAATAATTCGAAACAAAATATAATGGAGCTGAAGCAGATAAATCAAAGAGGTAAAGAGAAGCTGAAGCCCTTTGGGATGGTGAGACTATCTATTCATACAAGACTATGATGCCTATTAAGTTTCTTGAAGTGCCTATTTTTGACATATCCGAAGTTGACTATGATGCCTTAACCTAAAAAAAAACCCCTCCAAATACATGAAAAATTGTACATACCGACCAATATCAGAAGCAACCTACATGTTAACCGTTGTAGTATTTAAGTTAACCATGAACACCCCTAGCCTCCACTATATAAAAATAACAATACATCAATTCCATTTTCCCCATGTATTTTCTCTAATACCCTAGCTTATCAACCACCAAACCAATCATGCCCGTCAATAAAACGAGAGATTTCATGAACTGATAATGAAACTACAAAAGATAACTAAACAAAGATGGCACAATTACGAATAGAGGGGGGATGGAGGAAGCTACCTACCGCTTAAAAGCTCCTTTGCCTCAGCATCAAGCTTTTTCAAATTGTCCAAAGTTCTTTGGACTTTCATTGACATGTTATAGTTGTGATCTTCAACTTCTTTCACAAATGCTACTAGCTGCTCGCGATATGATGCACTTAACCGCTTCTTAACTCGCAATTCTGCAGTTAATTCCTGGATTTTCTTATCCTTCTCCTCATCCTGTAATTCCAGCGAGGGAACCAATAACAATAATAATCAGAAGAAAGAATGTGAGCAGACATAGTAAGATCATATAATTTTGATGGTGTCATGAAATCAATCATCTCCTAACTATGCATAATATGACATATCACATAACCTGATTGATCAATAAGTTAAAGTAGCAATTTATTTTGCACCAAAGTCTCTAGTCAAAAGTGCAATTTAGTCCATCTAATACAGAATTGAATAATTTGAACATTGAATGTTTGATGTTAGTACAAACAAATAAAATTCATAATAGCATTGGAAAATCATTTAAATGCTGAGTGGACTTCTATCCAAGACACACTCGTAAACCAAACTCATACCGAGTCTGAGTAACATAGCAAGAATGTACTTCAAGTTTCTTTCTACCTTCTCTCTCTCTCTCCATTCTGCCATGTTTTCTTTATTTAATTTTCTATACCTATTACTTCATAATTTAATCATCAATGTCAAAATATCCTTCAAAATCATATGGTTGAACAAGGTAATCAGAATCATTGTTTTTTTTTTCTCAAATAAACAGGGATTTCAATTCTTTTTTTAAAAAAATTAGAAGCACTTCAATGACTTCAGAAAGAAGGAGGTCTTTAATTGCATGACAATTGCAATCAAAGTTCATCATCAAATAAATATCTAATCATATAAGTCAGCCTTTATCAAACTTCAGATTTATTAAACCCATAAGAGTTGTTTATGCTCTCCTAAAGCTGCAGAAACACAAATTAGGTCCCTTATCACTAGGAAACAACTCATTTACGATATAAATTTTATGCACTGCCTTTGGTAACTACACTCATCCAACTCAATTCCTCCAGACCAAAACAGATAAAAGTATCAAGACAAAATGGAAAGAGGTAGAAGGATACAGATAAGACAATCTACGGAATCTTACAAGAACCACATACATTATAAATAACTCTACTGAGAATAGCCGAGTACTACTAGGAAGAAAATGATAAGAAATATGTCAGTTGGGGAAAGGAGAGCTCTAAACGGAGCATATGACGACATTAAATAAGCACCCTAATGAGAAACACAAGTTACGGTGCTCCTTCCTATATAAAATGTTGGTAATTTCTAACCCACAAAAACAAGAAAAATATCAGTCCAATGGTAAAGAACAATAAAACTACTCTCAGATGATTGTGATCAAATTTGTTCCAGAAGGCTCATAATTATATACTTACAAACAAATACATTCTCAATGGATGGATAACAAATATAATGTAATATAAAGAAATTTGTCCTACTCTTTTTCATTCAACAAGTAATTAACCAAGGAATTAAAAGCTTACAAGTGTTTTGCGGCTTTCTTCTAACCGAATCACCAAAGGATGATTATGGTCCCTCGTAAATTTCTTAATCAACCATCTCCCATTCTTATCTCTCCTCAAATGAATCATCGCTGAGCAGCTTTCTCGTTGCTTGTCTTGCTTATGAAGTTGAACTTTTGCCTGATCATTGTAGTAACCTCTACATCCAAGTCCACGAGAGAAGAGTAACCCGTCGCGCTCCGACTTATGTGAAGATAGAACACGTGTCAAGAATCCTACTTGTCTTGCATAATCATCATAAAACGCTTTGGCAGCTCCTTCCGAGTCAAATAGCATACCCTCGTAAGGTTCCTGAATTGTGTCATAGTCGTGCATATTCGGTTTATCCACAGCAGAAGCTTCTAATCCACCATCAACATCATTCACCTGTTCACCCACTGATACACAAAGAGATTGATTAAATAGAAACTAAAATAAGACATTCAACCAACATAAACAAGTAGGAAATCACACGCTAAGGCACAAGTATTCAAATAGATAAGGGGAAAAAGAAGACTAAACTAATTAAAGTAACAAATCATCTAACACGCATAAGTATAATGCCAATCAACATTGATGATGAGGAATCAAATGTCTCAACAACAAACACCCCCGCCCCTCGTAAAAAGTTAACCGTAAGACAGAGCCACCACTCGGATAATACAAATCACATAACTAACAAAACTATCATATGCAGGTGGGGAGAAGTTTAATTCAACACTAAATTGGTAACTGCTATAACGGTATGATCCTTTTCCGGTCAAACATCAAGAGAACTGAAATCATGGGCAATCTTCCATTCAAAGACATGCATAGTGCCAATTAGATAAAAACCAGAACACCAACTGATAACGCTGTTTGATCTACTACATTTTGAACATGATATAAGAGCAGCTCTAGGTTTCAAAACTCCATAGATACAAAGCATTTATCAGCAAATTTCCCGACAAGCATCTACAATTCAAAAAAAAAAAAAACCCAAGCCAAAGTTACAGTACCAGTTCCAGATTAAATAATAATCACTACAAGTAAATAAATAAACAAAACCAGGAACTCAATCATGAATGGGAACAATTACATCAATAATATTCCTATTCAAACAAATAGATTCAAAATTAACCCCCCCCCCCCCCCCCAAAAAAAAAATATATATATATATATATATATTGAAAAATAGGAAGGGAAAAAACGCTAAATGAAGACAATATATTTCAAAATTTAAAGAAATGAAAGATTAAACTTACTGGAATTAAGAGGGATTATTTTTGCCTGTTCTCTTAACAAGAGGATGAGTACGAAAGGAAAATGAGGAGAAAACGAAATAAAAAAAAAACAGTATTGAATAGGAAGATTTATTTTAGGTAAAGTATACAAATAGTTATTAAATTATATTAAAATGTTTATTTTAACAATTGAACTTCATATAATGTACATTAATTTTAATAAAATAAGTATTAAGTTTTTTATTTTAAATTCTCATAATATTCTGGCTATAAAATTTATTGAAAAATAGAAAGAGAAAAAACTCTAAATGAAGATAATATATATATATATATATAATAATAATAATAATAATAATAATAATAATTTTGTGGGCTATTTTAGGGGAGGAAAATGAATACAGTAGGGTGATTTTTTGGCAATTTTGAATGAATAATCCCTTTTTAATTATTATTTGGGAAAATGGCTCCCAAAAAATAATATTTGGCAAAATGACCCCCAAATTTGCCACGTTGGTAGACCTCGCGTTGTGTAGGACGCGAGGTAGGATATCGCGTTCTACACAACGCGATTTCAGTCTACGTGGCCTTGTTGTTTGTGTTAACGGTTTTACAGGACCTCGCGTTCTGTAGAACGCGAGGTCCACGAGAATTTGAAACGGCGGCTGAATATATTGCACAGACCTCGCGTTATGCAGGACGCGAGTTCTGTGCATTTATAGGCTGAAGAAGAAGGGAAAACAAGTGTGGGTAGGCCTGTTCGAGCCTAATTTCGAGCGTGTAAATCGTATATTTTTAGCGATCATCGAGTTTGGGGTCGTAGTACTAGAAATTGTCTATCGTATGATACCAACATTGTTAATTTCCGTCCATTCTACAATGATTTAAAATGGCTTCGAAAACCCTATGCTATCATGCCTTTTTTGAATGAAGTTGCATTTCAACTAATGTCGATAGGCATGTTTGAGCAGAATTTCATACGTAGAAATTTTAAATTTGTAGGTAACATCGAGTTTGGGGTTGTAGTACTGGAAATTCTCTATCGTATGACACTGACACAGTCAATTTTCGTCCATTGTACGCTGACTTAAAGTTGCTTCGAAAACACTATCATAACATATTTTTTTGAATGATTAAAAATATAAGATGACGTACTATATAAGTCGAAGTAGACTGGCTTTATTTATTCGATTTTCATGGGCGAACTCACATATACAAATTAAAAATAATTAATTAAGACGAGGGGCTGAGCGATTAGGACACTTAGGAGCTGTGTGTCCAGGATTTCGACATACAGTACAATGCTTCTTTTGTCCGGTTTTCTCTCGATGTTCGACCATATCCTCGGCACATTATATTCTTGTAGAAAGTGGACGTCCTTTGCCTCGTATTAGTGCTGGATCTGGGCGTATGATCGGTTCAGTGTCCACAGCATTCGGATCAACCTCATTTCCGATCGGAGGAAACTCTTTTTTCGTAAACCTTAAACACCGTTTCGAGTAAGTATACCGGATCAACCATATGCATGTATTGTATCCGTTGGTTAGTGCAAGCAGCAATGGCGTGTGCGCACGGGTATTTGAAAGTTTGGAAAATTTCGCACTCGCATGTTCTATCCCTCAGGTTTACCACGTAAGCGTTGTGTTGAATGCCTTCCAACTGCCTGGAAAATTCTGCAACACGAAACAAGTGTCCTTCTCGCGAGAAGAGAGTTGCTTGCATCTGTCTTGATTGGCCCAATTGAGTATGCAGTTTTGTGCGGAAATCTGGATGGAATTTGTGTCCACCTGCCATGTACTCAGTTGCTTGCCTTCCCAAGGTTGCAAAAAGGGTAGCCAAACGATAATAGGTCGCTTTGACAATGGAAGTGATAGGCAACTGCCGCACTCCCTTCAGTGATGAGTTCACTGCCTCAGCCAAGTTCGTTGTCATGTGACCATAACGTTTACCCTCGTCATACGATCGAAGCCATTTTTCCTTTGGGATTTTTTCAAGGTATTCTGCGCCTTTTTTGTTTCTCGCTCTCAGTTCCTCGAGCAGGTCAGCCACCTCTTGTTTGTAGTGCGAGTTGCCTACGAGATGACAGTTGAATAGTTATGGGCGAAAAACACATGCAAAAAGGTCGTAAATCAAAGAGAGTAAGAAATAATATAGTAAATGAAAATGACATAAATGACGTACCCATATCGAGCACCATTTGACGTTCATCACGGTTCTTGTATTGCAGCAGGTAGTTTGCGGCTATGTGTCGCAAGCAAAAACGGTGGTGAATGTATGGAGGCTTCCAATAGTTACCCAAATTTTCTATCACCCACAACAGCGATGTGCCTCTGTCAGAAATAACACACACCCCTTCATCCCTTCTTCGTATTACAGGATCAATGACATATTTTCGTAGGTTCTGAAGGAAGAACTTCCAAGACTCCAAATCTTCATTCGGGACGATTGCGAATGCAACAGGAACGCATTTGAGATTGCCGTCCTGTGCTATAGCTAGAAGTAGGGTCTGTGTATATCTTCCGTACAACCATGTGCCATCGATTTGGACCATCGGTTTGCAGTGCTTGAATGCGTTGATGCACTGGGGGAAAGTCCAAAATAACCGGTGGAATTGAGAAACACCTCGGTCGACACGATCATTTTCGTATGCCAGAACCGTATCAAGTTTGACAACCATTCTAGGGATGTGTTTCTGTAGGAGATTAAGCCATGGCCGCAACTCTTTGTAAGATTCCTCCCATCGGCCATACATTTCCTCTTTGGCCCGCTTCCTTGCATACCATGCTTTGGAATAACCTGGACGGTAGCCGGTGACGGCTTGAGCTGCAGCCTGACATGTGGAGACCGACACAGTGGGATTTGTTTTCACCAGTGTCGAAAAGATGTCCCCGAGGTACTTTGCATCCAGGTTCTTGTGATCCTGGTTGAGGCTAGCAACGGTGCATGTATGGGGCCCCTCAAGTTTTGTTATTGTCCAACGGTCGCCTGCCCTCTTCAACTGTGATATACGAATTTTCCATTTACAGCCTTGATTTTTTTGGACGCAATAAGCCTTGTAGTATTTGGATTGGGTTTTATCCACCGCCGTCTCAACATTATGACGAAGGTTGTACTGCTTAACTGCCGCCGCCGCAATTTCCTTTTTCAAGAACGCCATACCAATTCTCAGTTCACCATCAGAACGGTTGACTCGTCCATCTATTGTGTCATCATGCGGAAAATCAGGGACGTCCATTACATCCATATCAACCGTTGTGAAGTGGGATGGTGGCTGGAACATAGAAATTGGTGTTGCGTCTACAGGAAAGTTGGTGGCAGTCGGTTCTTCGTCCAAATCTGGTGGTGGAACGGTAGTGTCTTCTGGTAGAACTGTCAAGTCTTCTGGTTCGGGATATAATGGCCCCAACTCGTCTCCGTCGGGCCCGGGTTCTCTAATCGGTTCTTCGTCAGAAGCATCCTCCGGGAGCTGGAATAGTAGAGCTTCGTCGATCACTACCCTTGGAGGCGAGGATGGGGGTCGATGAGCGGGAGACCTCTCACGAGATTGCTCACGAACCGCATTTCCAAGACCAAAATCAAGATCACCATAAGAAGAATGTATTCCCGTAGATGGTTGAACGTACTCCGTGCTAGGGACATACGTTGAGTGTCGTCCATATGAGGAATCATGGTCGTGCATAGCGTAGGAAGACGACGCTCCCTCACCTCCAAAAGAAGAATGTCTCCCCATAGATGGTTGACCGTAGTCGGTGCCAGGGACATACATTGAGTGCTGGCCATATGATGCTTCATGGTCGTGCGCAACGTAAGGAGCCGACGTTCCCTCCCCCTCAAAACTATAAGGATTGTATGGATTGTACGATGCATTTGTTGGTGCATCGAATTCATCGTTATGGAGTGGATTGAGCGCGGTGGTTTTGGGTACATAGCTCGGTATATAGGGGGTGAAAGTAAAACCGTCGTTGATCAGCGCGCTGATAGAACGATGGAGACCCGAGACGCACACGTTTCATCTTCCATTTGGCGAGGCAACAATCACGTTGGAGGATGTTGCCTACATTCTGGGGTTGCCTATAAACGGCAGCGTAATTACGGGTGTAGCGTTGGCACATTGGCCAACTCTATTTGCTGAAGAAATGGGCGTGATGCCCCCTGAGGACGCGTGGGACGGAGGGAAAATCGATCTATCATATTTGGAGGACCAGTTTGGAACCCCTCCCCCAATGCGGATGTAGTTGCACTTCAGATATTTTTTCTATTTAAAAATTAGGATGGCATTATTATATATTTAGTATGCTTTTATTAGATTTATGATGAAATTAAAAATATTTATTTGAACATTAGGATGGTTTATGAAATTTTTAGGATGACTTCATTAAATATTTAGGATCCTATTAATAAATTTAGGATGCAATTACAATAATTACTTGAAAATTAGGATGCTTTTATTAAATATTTAAGATGACTTTATTAAATATTTAGGTTGCCTACATTAAATATTTAGGATGAAGTTACAAATATTTATTTGCAAATTAGGATTAAGTTACTAATTTCTTTGGATGCCTTTATTAAATTTAGGATGAACTTACAATTTTTTTAATTAGGATGTCTTTATTAAATCTTTATTTTCACAGCGGTGTGCGCGAGTCCACATCTTGCGCATTATTGGCGGGATATTAATGCCAGACAAATCCCGCACAAAGGTGCACGTGATGTGGCTTCGTCATCTTACAGATTTAAATGAGTCTGGAAGAAAATCTTGGGGATCAGCTGTCTTGGTGTTTCTTATCAGAGACATCTGCAGAAACGTTGACGCCTCCAGATCATCGATGGGAGGATGTTGTTTATTCCTACATGCTTGGGTTTGGTTTCGGATGCCTACTTTGAGACCACAACTTAGACAGCCCACCGCTATGTTATTTCCGCTTCTACGGAGGTACTACTTAATCTGCTATATTTTTTATTTTTAAATTATTTTATTTAACGATGTTTTTCATTATTTATAGGTGGACCAGCACACTGACCCACACCGGCCTGCCGAACTCCCATAAAGCATACATGCATGTTTCGATGCCTTGAAGGAGCACGAGGTAATTCAACGATTAATTTGAATTTTTCCATACTTTTTTTCCAATAATATTTCATATAACCGTTACAAACGCTTTCATTCTTTTTAGTTCGTGTGGAGGCCCTACGATTCAGAGGAGATTCGGTAGATTACTCCACCAGATATTCTGCGAGACCGAGGCCTCTAGATTTCCGTCGTGTCGCTGCTCAACTACGAAATTTGCGTGTCGCATTCTACGGATAGGGTTCTTCGACAGTTCGGGTACATCCAAAATGTTCCAGCCCCTCCGCAAAATATGGACAGCTTCCACAATCTTACGCGCCAGGGGAAGACGGAGGTTGACTGGTCCGACCACCACGTTGCCTGGATAGCGATTTGGGGTCACCGATTTGACCAACGCCCCCTGTTTCTCCAACAAATTATGGAAGGGGGTATTTCGGTCGCTTTCAATTATGACCAATGGTATAAGAACAATGTGATGCCGCATATCCTTACTCAGGCCGAGCGCGATGCAGGGCTTCCCCAGCAACCCCAAAACCGCCCACACGGCACCCGTCGAGCGACCCAGAGCCAGAGCCAGAGGCAGTCGACGCAGCGCGGTCCGAGACCACGATATGACACTGCAGGGGCATCATCTTCTGCCGCACCATTTCATGCTTATAGCGGTCCATCGAGTTTCCAGCAGACGATGCCTCTACCCCAGTTCGGCTCCTCTGATGCCTATCGTCCCCATACGCCCACGACTGACCTTCAGCTTATCGATTATCCACATCTGCACTCTCAGTATGAGTTTCCCATTATGGAGAATACGCCGATCGGTAGCTTGTTTTACTCCCCGCCTGGGCCCAGCACAGATCCGCATATCGCGCACGATGGTCAGGATGATGGGGACCAGGGACCACCACACGATGGACGGAGGTATCCGGATCGTGAGCGTCATCCACCCGACTGCGGAACGGGTGGACATAGGCATTTTTAGTCTTTTCTTTTACTGTTTTTTACTTATGTTTTAATATTTATGTAAAACACATTTGATTTTTATAATGTCGTATTATAATTTTGTTTAAATATTATAATTTTGTTTACATATTATAATTAAACTTTAGGGTAAACTACTGCGGTGGTCACTTATGTTTCACTTTAGTACAGAGTTGGTCACCGATTTTGAAAAATGACCAGTAAGGTCACTTACGTTTTCGAGGCGTAAACTTTTGGTCACCAACCGTTTAATGCCGTTAAACTTTAACGATTTTTTGATCTGGCAATTGAAAAAATAAGGGTAAACTACTGCAATGACCCTAAAATTCTCGAAATTTCAAAAAAACCCCAAATTCCTAAATTCCTAAATCCTTAAATACCTAAATCCCTCAATCTGGTCACTCTTGCCGTCGTTGGCCACGATTCCGGCGACGGAATGGAGTGTCCTCCTTTCTCCCAAATACCCATGCACCAATCATCGTCGTTCAATCGTCGCTTGTTGCAAATCGATCGAATGAAATTTCAAATATTTCAACCTTCGTCCGACATTTTGCACGACTCCGATCAATTTTTG
Source organism: Hibiscus trionum (assembly GCA_030270665.1). Taxonomy (NCBI): domain Eukaryota; kingdom Viridiplantae; phylum Streptophyta; class Magnoliopsida; order Malvales; family Malvaceae; genus Hibiscus; species Hibiscus trionum. The sequence continues at coordinate 1,692,009 of BSYR01000025.1, read as the reverse complement.
ACAGCGGCGTGGTAGGGTAAACGATCATGGTGGTCCGGCGACGGATGTGGTGGGCGGAGGCGTTACAATCAGTGACGGAGTCGACTTAAATCGCGATTTAAGTTTTGGTGAGTTGGGGATTTCGAATATGGGGGTTATTTTGTGAATTTTGAAAATTTAGGGATTTTTTAACTGTCAGATCAAAAATTCTTCAAAATTTAACGGCATCAAATGGTTGGGTGACCAAAAGTTTACGTCTCGAAAACGTAAGTGACCTTACTGGTCGTTTTTCAAAATCGGTGACCAACTCTGTACTGGGGGAAAACATAAGTGACCAACGCAGTAGTTTACCCTAAACTTTATAATGTTTATTTAATTTCAGTTTTTAATAAATTTAATGGGATTACTAAACCGAAAATCGACATTAGTTGAAATGCAACTTCATTCAAAAAGGCATGATAGCATAGGGTTTTCGAAGCCATTTTAAACCATTGTAGAATGGACGGAAATTAACAATGTTGGTATCATACGATAGATAATTTCCAGTACTACGACCCCAAACTCGATGATCTCTAAAAATATACGATTTACACGCCCGAAATTGGGCTCGAACAGGCCTACCCACACTTGTTTTCCCTTGTTCTTCAACCTATAAATGCACAGAACTCGCGTCCTGCATAACGCGAGGTCAATGCGATATATTCAGCCGCCTTTTCAAATTCTCGTGGACCTCGCGCGAGGTACTGTAAAACCGTTAACACGAACAACAATGCCACGTAGACTAAAATCGCGTTGTGTAGAACGCGATATCCTACCTCGCGTTCTACACAACGCGAGGTCTACCGAGGTGGCAAGTTTGGGGGTCATTTTGCCAAATATTATTTTTTGCGAGCCATTTTCCCAAATAATAATTAAAAAGGAGTTTTTAATCTAAAATTGCCTGATTTTTTGTCTCCCTACCTATTCGTAATGGTGATGATTGTCCTCTTTTTACTTTTCAATAGTGCTATTAAGGACAAACTTTTCAAGTAGTATCTTAAGTGTAGTAAACTGTCCCTCACACACTTGTGCTTCGCGGATGTTTTTCTTATCTTCAGCCACGATTCTTTTGACTCTGTTTTGGGCATTCTTAATGTCTTGGAGCACTCCTACACGCTCTCTGTACTCAAACTTAATGCAACAAAAAATGAACTCTTTGCTAGTGGCATCCCTTCTGAAACTATCGATGAAATTTACCGCGTGACTGGCTTCAAAAAAAGGCACATGCTTGTGCGCTACCTTGGAGTACCCCTGGTAATTAGGAAACTCACTACGTAGGACTGCACCCCTTTACTTGACAAGATAAAGGCAAAGCTTGGCATTTGGTCCAACAAGAAACTGAACTGCGGTGGAAGAATTCAATTAATTCGAGTAGTCTTGTTTAGTATCTTCAACTACTAGAGCAGGCAACTTATCTTACCAAAATCGGTGATTGCTTAAATAGATTAGACTTGCATGTGTTTCTTTTGGAAGTGAGACAATGTGTTGGTCAAATGAGCACTAGTTAGTTGGGACCATGTTTGCGGGACTAAATTTCAGGGTGATCTCGGCCTTAAAATATCACAGGTTGGACTAAAACCTACAGCCTACAGTTATTGAGAAATATTCTAGCCGGAGAAGGATGTAACACCCCCAACCTAGATGTCACAAATTAGGCCTTAAGCCCAAATCTAAACCATAAAAAATTTAACTAGATTTAGCTCAACAAATTCATTTCATAAAATCCATCAAGTTCAAATATTTATATAAACGGATAGTTAGAATGTTACATGGGAGCTCCATTTAAAATATATAATTAAAAGCATTCGAGTCATAATTTAAAATCCAAAATAAGAGTTACAATACAAACATAGGGTCCTACGAATACATAGCCCAAATAAATCTAAGTATTGTACTCGAACACAAGTCGGTGCTGAAGTCCTACTCCAATGGTGGTCCAACGATGCACGCCAATCTACTAACCTACGAACAGAAACAACAATTTCGAAAGTTGAGCTAACGAAGATCAATGGATACACTTCCACTCAACCATGCCTCACGAAAATCATAAATAAGAGCATATAGCTAAAGAATGATACATGGAAATATAATACATATGGCACTACCTCTAGTCGCCTAAACACATAACAAGCAAACGATGCAATAAACTCCCACAGCATATAAGCACTATACCAACAAACCTGGAGTAAGGCCTGGTGTCACACAACCTCGGAAACGTACACTCAGAGTGAGACCCAGTGTCACACAGCCTCGGGAATGTATATCCGGGAGCTTACCTCTTAGTGTTGCAACACTCTCACTAGGTATCCGGATCTCATCAATCAAAGTGAACCAACTACACAAGTGCCCTTACTTGGCACGTAACAACACACGACCCACCAAGGATCTCTATGGTTGCTATTACAAATGAGCCACCCAATATTTACCAAGTTATTACTTATTATGCTCGTATATGAAGTTAAATTCTCGGTTTCTCAATTTTACTATTCATTTTACCACATTAATAACCTATCGGGCCTTAGTCCTCGATTTATAGGTCATACAAACTCAAAACGTATTTTTCAGGCAGATTTCTCAGTGAGTACCGATACTCACCATCGCATATCGATATGGTCTGGGTACCGATACCCATCCCAAACGTACTGATACTCAGCTACCACTCAAATAGGGTTTAGCATGTAACCCATACTGATACACGAGACCGTGTACCGATACCCTTACGGTACCGATACGCTCGAACGCATACCGGTACACTTTTTTGCCACTGGAATTTGGATGGAACAGAGGGTACCTATTGGGAAACACTGGTACACCCCATGGTGCAGCGAAAAAATTATCTGGCGTATTCCGTCAGTGATCCATGTACGAGGAACATATTCAGGGTACAAAGGGATGAAACATTACCTTGATTAAATCTAAAAAACCGCAGAGATGTAGGAGAATCCAATTCTTCCAACACGATATTGAATTCAAGTCGTCACAACAACGTTTCGACCTTTATGCAATCCACCCGAACGAAACGAACAATATTTTACTTCTCTAATTGTTAGAAAGGTTTTTCGCAAAAAGTATATCTTTGGCTGCTAGACATTATGCCTTTATATAGCATTCAAAACCCTAATTCTAATTAAATTCGGATTCATTAAATATACAATATATTTTAATTAGGTTTCCACTTTAATTAGTTCTTTAGGGATATATATATTTTAATAATATCTGATAATTACAATAATTATCTGGTAAGCTACGGGTCCAACCCTCTCAAGTATCTCATTCGGTCTAATAAACCTCGGGCTCAACTTGCCCTTCTTCCCAAAGCGGGTTACTCTTTTCCACAATGACACCTTAAGGAACACCTTGTTAGCAACATCATACTCAATGTGCTTACGCTTCTGATCTGCATAAGCTTTATGGTGATCAAAGGCCGCTTGCAATCTTTCTTTGATTATCTGAACCTTCTCCTTGGTTTTTCTAATCAAATCCGACCCTACGATCCTTCTCTCATTAAGCTCGGTCCAACACAAATGTGTCTTACACTTACGTCCATACAAGGCCTCAAAAGGAGCCATCTTGATGCTTGATTGGAAACTATTGTTGTAAGCAAACTCGACAAGTGATAGATGCTCTTCTCAACTCTTCTCGAAGTCAATGATACAACACTGTAGCATATCCTCCAAGATCTAGATAACTCACTTAGATAGACCATCGGTCTGAGGGTGGAAAGCTGTGATGAAATGCAACTTGGTGTCCAAAGCCTTATGTATCTTCTTCCATAACCTTTCCATGAACCGCAGATCTCTATCCGATATGATCGATGATGGCACTCCATGCAACCTCACTATCTCTTAGATGTACAGCCATGCCAACCTCTCAAGCGTAAAATCCATACGCGCAGGCAAGAAATGAAGAGACTTGGTCAAACGATCTACTATCACCCATGTTGAATCATGCTTCCTTTGGGTCAATGGCAATTCCATCACAAAATCCATGGTCACAGGATTCCACTTCCATTGTGGAATCTGGATAAGCTGAAGCAAGCCTGAAGAAACCTGATGTTCGGCCTTAACTTGCTGACAAGCTAAGCATTTTGTCACAAACTCGGATACATCTCTTTTCATACTAGGCCACCATTAAAAAGGTCAAAGGTCTTGATACATTTTGTAGCTCCCCGGATGCATAGCAAACAGACTACAGTGCACCTCCCATAGGATACGATATTGCAAATCCTCCAAAGCTAGAACACATAATCGATATTTAAAGTACAAGATCCCACCACCTCGTACTTCAAAATCGGACGCCTCGCCTCCTTGAACCATCTCAATCTTCGCCACCAACTCTTCATCTAACACTTGTATTCTCTTGGTCTAGGGCACTAAGGTAAGTTCTACATGAAGCTCTGTAACGCCTCGGTTTAGGGACCAAGAGTTTATCGGTGTTGATCTAGGATTAGTCCGGGTTAAAATTAGATTTAAAATGCTGATTTTATAAAAGATGCCACTATTTAGAAAAACGCCATTAATGAAATTTGAAAGGGGATTTTGAGATTGAGTGGTCATCTTCATTTCAAAAGAATCAAAACCTAAAAAGCCTAAACTTTCTCTCTAAAAGCTCTCCACCATCTTTTCCCTTGGCTCAAAGGTTCTTAGAAGAATTTCAAAGGTAAACATCACTTTTACTTTGTTTTTAAATATTGAATCTTACCTTTTTGAAAATCTAGCAAAGTATGATTTTTCAACTTAGGGTTCCAAAGTTTTGATGGAAATGAGAGGAATTTGTGAAATTTTCGTAGGGGTTCTCAATGGGTACTTGGTGGGAAGTTTTAAAACTATTTTGGTTGATAAATAATGTTAATAAGTGGTTTAAACCTATAAAACCCGAAACTAGGAGCAGTGGGTAGGTTTTGAAGGTGAAAATTAGTGTTTTTGGCTTAGTTTTGGGGGTAAAATGAGGGCTGAAGGTATATGGACCTAGGTTGGATGTTTTTAGATGATTTTGATGTGTTTTGGATGTTTAATTTGATGGGTATTTGCTGGGCTTCGCTCAAGAACGGGTTTGATGATATTTTTGACGAATTTCGGCTTTAAACCGTTGAGAGAATGTTATAGAATTGTGAACTGATGTTTGACAGTGAATTTATGGAAGATTAGGGGAGTAATACCTTTTTTTGGTTGATTAGAAACATGGGAAACGAGCTTGGGTAATTTGGGTTCGATACCGGGTACTACGGAGGCGTGAGATAGGTGTTTTGGCTTCTGTTGGGCTCTATCGGTGAGTGGAAACTATTTTGAGACTTTAAATGCGTTCAATGAAGGTTTTTGGGGTTTGGTGGAGTCTTAGAGACTAACCTAGACCCGAGTGTAAGTTTATCTACTCTCGCTTGTTTGGTTGATTATGGGCGTTCTCGATTATGTGTGTTGTGGTGTGTTTTTAGATTGTTTTTATTCTCCGTTTTAATGTTGTTGTGTAGTAGTTGTTGATGTCAAGCCTCACATGATGGTTGGTCGTTGTATACGGTGATGTGTAGTCCCACCGGTACAAACTAGTATAAGAGTACGGTGATGTGTAGTCCCATCGGAAAACTACTAGTTGTTGTGAACTGTGATGTGTAGTCCCACCGGGTTTTGGTTATGCATGTGCATACCATGTATTGTTGATGTTTGTGTTTCATTTCATCTTTCCTTAAATGGTTTTGCTCTAAATCTAAGATTTATGTTTTAAAACTGCATTCTTGTTGTGTTTTAGTGCTGCGCTCACTAAGCTTTTAAGCTTACGCTCTATTTTTCCAACAATGCATATCGTTAGAGGTTCCGGGAGGCAAGTGGGCAAGGAAGGGATTCTCGGAGTTCTTGGGTGGCTCAAAGTATGGTTTTATTAGTTTGTAATAACACTTAGACAATGGGATTGTTAGGCTTGTTGTTAGAGAGTTTGTGTTCAAACTCCTGTACTTGGCTTGGTTTATGTTGCTAGCATGATTTAGATGTTGATACTATGATATGTTGAGGTGTGAAGAGGCCTTGTATGAATGACTTGTGTTTTGGCATGTTAATGTTTTTGAATCTAAGTGTTCATGTGAGCTTAGGGCTTGAAATCCAATCTGTTGCTTGAATGCATGTCTAATGATGTGATTAGGATACTTTGCATTTAGAATGTATGTATGATGTGTTGCTATGTGGTTTTGATGATTCGAGACAAGTTTGAGGACGTTTGGAGGTGACAAAGTATGAATTTGGGCCAAACTGTGTGCAGGCGTTTCGAAACGCTCGATATGGTTTCGAAACGGTCGATAGCTCCAAGGGTACTCGTATCGAAACATGGGTGGTGCCGTTTCGATACGATTTGCCACTGTGAGCCCCCGTTTCGGAACCCGTTTCAATTCGATTCACCACTGTGAGCCCCTGTTTCGGAACCAGGTCCGATACGTTTTGCCACTGTAGACTTCCGTTCTGAAACAAGGTGTGATCGTTTCAGAACGGCTTGGTCTTACTTTTTTAAATGGAGCTCGCGTTTCGGAACGAGCAAGCCTGTTTCGAAACGAAGGTCGTTAAATCGATTAAATGGCATCTTCAAAGGTTACTGAACGTTACATTTTAGTCTCTATGGCTTGTATGCTTCCTAATTGAGTTGCATGTATCCTTTATGATGGTTTTGCCCAGTGTGCATGGAACTTGATCAATTAAGCTACTTGGCAAATTTAAGTTGTCATATGCTCTTCTTGGATTGTATTCGTTTTCGCTTTTTCGTTGTCGTCTTCACACCTAGGGTAAATTGTGATAACTAGACAAGATAATAAATAAAGAAAAAAAATTAGGGTTGCTAATCGAAGTGAGGCCTTAGCGGGTTTTACTTCGGTTTTCCCCGTGTAACTCGTTCGATCCGGTCTGTTGGCTAGGCCGGGACGAGGGGGTTACAAGCTCAGCTAGCAACCCATCATCCTCGTTCATCCTCAACCGGGAAAACATCGCCCTTAACTCTAACATAGAGTTCCTACTCAAAGCATCGACCACCACACTAGCTGTACCGAGATGATATTCTATGATGCAATCGTAGTCTTTTAACAACTCAATTCATCGTCTTTGACGCAAATTCAACTCTTTGTGGGTAAGGAGGTACTTTAAACTCTTATTATCGGTGTATATGTAACACTTTTCCTCATATAGATAATGTCTCCAAATATTCAAAGTGAATATAACCGCAGCAAGCTCCAAATCATGCGTAAGGTAATTCCGTTCATGAGGCTTAAGTTTTCTTGAGGCATAAACAACCACCTTACCCTCTTGCATGAGGACACAACCAAGCCCATTCAATGAAGCATCACTAAAAACAACATAATCCTTTCCTATTTCGGGTTGCGTCAAAATCAGAGCCTCCGTAAAACAAGCCTTCAACTGCTCGAAACTTTGTTGTCTTCTCTCGTTCCACTCAAACGGAACTCCTTTCTACAAAAACTTGGTCATACGTGCTGCTGTGATAGAAAAGCCCTTAACAAAACGTCGGTAATATCTAGCAAGCCTAAGGAAACTATGGACTTCTGTGATATTCCTAGGTGGTTTCCATTCTACCACAGCCTGAATCTTTTGTAGATCAACACGGATCCCATCCGTTGCAACTATGTGGCCCAACACGCCACCTCGGAGAGCCAAAACTCACATTTACTCAACTTAGTAAAAAGTTGTCTTCCCCTCAAGGCCTGAAGGACAACAAGAAGGTGATAATCATTCTCCTCTTTTGATCTCGACTAAACCAAGATGTTATCAATGAAGACCACCACAAACTAATCTAGGTAGGGCTGAAAGATTCGGTTCATCAAATCCATAAAAGTTGTAGGTGCATTGGTAAGCCCAAAAGGCATTACCAAAAACTCATAGTGTCCATATTGCGTTCTGAAAGCGGTTTTCTGAAAATCCTCTTCTACTACCTTTAACTGGTAGTAACCCGACCTCAAGTCGATCTTCGAGAACACACCGGCACCTTTCAACTGGTCAAACAGGTCATCCGTCCTTGGAAGAGGATAACGGTTCTTCATCGTTACCTTGTTGAGCTGGCGGCAGTCAATGTACATCCTCATCGACCCATCATTCTTTTTGACAAACAAGACCGATACACCCTAAGGTGAGATACTCGACCGAATGAAACCCCTTTTTAACAACTCTTGAATCTAATTCTTTAACTCTCTCAACTTTATGGGTGCCATGCGATACGGAGCAATCGATACAGGTGTCGTGCCTGACATCACATCTATTTGAAACTCTAGCTCACGATATGGAGGTAGTCCGGGCAACTCTTCTAGAAATACATCGGCAAACTCTCTAACAGTCCAAAGACTCTCAAGCACCGGACTCTCAACACTTGTGTCAACCACGTGAGTCAAGAAGGCTTCACAACCTTGTTGGATCATCATTTGTGCCACTAAGGCCAACACTACATTGTAAAGGCAAGGATTCTTCTTACCCTTCACCAACTTCGCCCCATCCAACCCACAAAGCTTAAGACTCTTCGCTCTACAACCCAAATGCACATCATGCTCAAACTACCAATCCATCCCTAAGATAGCATCAAACTCTTAGAACGGTAACACCATCAAATCGGCTGAGAAGATTGAACCCTAAACCTCAATCGAACACCTCTGATACACCTTATCCACCAAAACATCATACCCCAAAAGACTAGTCACACGAACCCCAATCTTAAGAACCTCAGCAAGAATACCCCGCTGTTGGGTTATTCCGCTACGGATGTAGGAATGAGTAGACCCTGAATCCACAAGATCAATTATTGGAGCTGAAAATAAGGTAGACCCACATGAGATAACATTAGTGGCCTCACAGTCCTCCTAAGCCTTGACTGCATATTGTCTCATTGGTGCCCTCGCGGTGGACTAGATCGTACCCTCAATCTAATGTTTGGTCATGTGGCTCGCTCCTCCTATAGCAAAGACCCGACCCCTTTGAGCTGGATAAGAGGTCCTCTGAGTTTAGATTGGAGTGGTGCTAGTAGCCACCGGGAAATCCCTCACAAAATGGTCTGGTGATCCACACTTAAAGCAAACTCTGGATGTCCCCCAACACTCGCCTCTATGTGTATGCCCAAATTTGATCACAAAGTGGTGCGCCCACACTCCTCTGTGAGCCCTCCAGACTCATACTGAAGACAATGAAGGCCTCATGTGACTAGCAGACTCTGACCTACGTTCTGATCTCGAATTCTAGTTCGAAGCTCCTCTACCTTGGTTCCAACGGTTCCTATTTCTACTGGGATAAGACTGCAAGTTGTTGGAGAAGTTCTGAGTTCTCCCACTCGAGCTCCCTAACCACCAGACGGGCCATAGGTCAAACCTTGAACTTGCTCAAGCGACTTGGCACTAGTAATCAACTCTAAAAACACTTTCGATGGGGCAACAGTAAAGTAGGTTTGAATTTCCTTCATCAAACCCTTAAGAAACCTCTTGCATCTCATTTTCTCGGTAGCAACCAACTTGGGGGCATACCTACTCAACTGTAGAAACACTTGCTCATATTCAAAGACCGATCGATTTCCCTAGACCAAGTGGTTAAACCGACCCCTCAAGCTATCAATGCGGGCCACTCCCACATACTTTTTCTCAAACTCATCCAAGAAGTCGTCCCAAGAAGGTTGGTTAGGATACCATTCCAACTCTATGATTTCCCACCAGTCTCAAACATTCTCCTTCAACACGGAAAGAACGCTTGTCAACTTGTCCTCGGGTTTCAACTTCATCTGTCATACGATCAACGAGTGTCCCCCAATCTCTGATCCGCCTTAACTTGATTGTCTTATCCCGATCCAAGAAGTCTGTAGCACTATTGTAACGCACCCTCTCAATTGGTGCCTCGCGAGGGGTAGCCGAAGGCCTAGGTATGGCTCTCATGATCATGTGAAGGGCATGGTGCAGATGGGAGAAATAATTGGCCCCTCGACCCCGATCCTCCTTTGAACCATAGACGTAGTCCTCATCATAGCTCCCCTCACGTGAGCCCCAACTTTCCTAACGATCACGTACCCTTTTTGGCATGATTCCTTTATGCATAAGAAAACAAATAAAGTTACACCATCGAATATTCAGCTTAAACAAGTACGAATTTGACTTATGCGTAACGTATTCGCTAGACACATATACAACACCCTCTAGACAACCCCAGGGCTTTCTAGAACCGACTAAACCTAGGCTTTGATGCCACTATTGTAACACCTCCGACCCGGATGTCACAAATTGGGCCTCAAGCCCAAACCCAAAACCATAAATTTTTTTAACTAGATTTAACCCAACACATTCATTTCATAAAATTCATCAAGTTCAAATATTTGATATAAATGTATAGTTAAAAAGTTACATGGGAGCTCCATTTAAAATACATAATTAAAAGCATTCGACTCATAATTTAAAATCCAAAATAAGAGTTACAATACAAACATAGGTACATAGCCCAAATAAATCTAAGTATTGTACTTGGACACAAGTCGATGTTGAAGTCCTACTCCGTTGGTGCTCCAATGATGCACGCCAACCTACTAACCTGTGAACAGAAACAATAATTCCGAATGTCGAGCTAACGAAGCTGAGTGGATACACTTCCACTCAACCATGCTTCATGAAAATCATTAATAAGAGCATGTAGCTAAAGAATGATTCATGGCAATATAAAATATATAGCGCTACCTCTAGCCGCCTAAACACATAACAAGCAAACGATGCAATAAACTCTCACAACATATAAACACTATACCAATAAACCTGGAGTGAGGCCCGTTGTCACACAGCCTTGGGAACGTACACTCATACTCAGAATCTCTCATCGAGTATCATCAGATGATGCCCGACGTCACACAACCTCGGGAACGTACATCTAGGAGCTTACCTCTTAGTGTTGCAACACTCTCACTAGGTACAAATCTCATAATCAAAGTGCCTTTACTTGGCACGTAACAACACACGACCCACGAAGGATCCCTATAGTTGCAATTACAAATGAGCCACCCAATATTTACCAAGTTATTACTCATTATGCTCGTATATGAAGTTGAATTCTCAGGTTCTCAGTTTTATTATTAATTTTACCATATTAAAAACCCATTGGGCCGTACTCCTCGAATTATAGGTCCCTCGAACTCAAAACGTATTTTTTGGGCAAATTACCCAGTTAGTAACGATACTCACCATCATGTACCGATACGGTCTGGGTACCGATACCCATTCAAACGTACTGATACTCAGCTACAACTCAAATGGGGTTTAGCCAGTAACCCCGTACTAATACACATGATCGTGTACCGATACCCTTATGGTATCGATACGCTCGAACGCATACCGATACACTTTTTTGCCACTAGAATTTGGATGGAACGGGGTACCGATACGCCCTTTAAGAAAAGCTTGGTTTCACTAGTTTTAATACGGGGTACCGATACGCTTTCAACTCGTATCAATACTCGAACCCAAAACTTACTTTCTAGAGTTCATAAATTACCTCCCCAGTCCCCAAAACCCAAGGTTAAGACTCTAAAATGAACCAACAAATTATGGGAAGTGGTTTAAGTGGTTTCCTACTATTTTTAAGCTATATTAACACCAATCTTAGGATTTACCATTTTAGAGGTCTCAAGCATTCAAGCAACCAAAATATCAACCAAACCACAAAGTAATCAAATTAATAATTTCCAGGAATACAAGGGAGTTAGTAGTGTACTAACCTTTCTTTCAAAGCTCAAAAACAAGCCCTTCCTCTAGCTCAAGCCTCCCTTTTCCTTTGGTCCTTAGAGTGCTCTCTAACCTCCTTAACTACAATCAAATGATGTAAATGAGTTACAACACTACTGAGAGGTTAAAAGGGATTAAATGTATGATTCTACAACAAGGAATGGAGTCAAAAACCCTATTCTCGTTCTCTTGTTCAACCCCTACCAAAAACTCATCATGTACCAAACTTAATGAATCATACCTCAAAATATTGATCCTTGAAAGATGATAACAACACTCTTAACTGAAAATTCGAGATTAACACCTCAAAACACAAAGATTGAACCTTTATGCTTGAGAGGAAGATGGAAATGAGAGGAGTAGGGAAAGCAAGAGACAATATGATATCATCTTCTTCCCTTTTCTGTAGCACAATTAACCCCTCCCCCCTCTTCCTATCTTCAAAAAGGGATAAGTTACCTTCTTACTCTTCTCTCACCATCTCATACCATCCACCAACTTAAGACCCAAGCCCAACAACAAGGAAAGGGCCCACTAAGACTCTCATAGGCATCCAAAGTCCCAACTTTCAGCCCAAAAATGAAGCTCACAGTTTGGGTTAAACCAACCTACTGATTTTGAAATCCGGTTGTTACAAAGGATCCCTCTGAGTAGCCTCGATACATACATATATGATGAATGGAGCAAATTTTTGGCATGCCAAAAGTAAGCCCTATTTTAGTTGGATTTTTTTAAAAAAATGCTTAAATTGAGACCCAGTCAGAGAACCTATTTGCAGCATGAATTTCTTGTAGCATGACTACTAGATGGATTTGGAAAAAGGCGAGACTTTCTCACGACAAAATGCATTGGCAAAAACTTGTTTGGTTTCCTAAACATATCTCAAAGCACTATATCATTTTCTAGATGATTATATTGAACAAATCCCCTATCAAAGATAGACTATTGCAATGGGGACTAGCCGTGGAGGACTGATATGTTCTTTGCGAGGCAACAGTGAAAAGTAGAGATCACATGTTCTCGAACTGTTCATACTTTAGTATGAACGTAGTGTGGAGGAAAACCGCAGGTACGTATGGATTACAATATCACCAACGATCATGGGAGGCATTCCTACAATGGGAAATCGCTAACTGAAAGGGTAAAACCCTACTCGTTCTAATATTAAATTGGCCAGGACAGGGCATTTTTACAGCATATGGGAAGAACACAACACAAGATTTTTTTGAGAAATAAGTCGACCAAGTGGCATTCTTTTTTATAGTTTAAAATACTCCATTGGTATATGCTTGTATATACACAAAATAGATAAGAATGATAGCAAAAATATAAAGTTTTGTGTAGACTAGAGAATCAACTGATGTTGATCACTATTTGTTCCGACTCTTATCGTTTCTCTGTAGCAGATCGCTACTTCCCAAAATAAATAAAACGCACCATTATCCAAATACACACACACACAACTGAGCATGTGAAAGTACGTAAAATTGTAAAATTTCTAGGGTTGAGCTTTTTACTAGTAATTTAAAAAAAATAAAAGTGCTATCATTTTTCAAAATCTAAAGTGAAGTAAATGAAAGATTAAACTTACTGGAATTAAGAAAGAATTTTTTGTCTGTTATAACCAAAATATGTTCTATGTTAGAGAATTCATGTTTGTAGTTTTTAATTGCATTAATATCTTTTATTTCTCCTAACATATTGTCCATCCCCTCATAAATTACTCCCATCCTAGGACCCTCCCCATCACAATTTTTTAACAACATATAAATTAGGTTTTTGATTCATACTATTTCTTTAGCCTCACCCAAGAACTCGTTCTCTTAGTTGATGCATCACGTTTGTTAATCCAATCTTTCCATGACCTTAAAACATCAATGGTCTCAAGGGACTCTCTACAGTGAAATAGTCTCTTTAACATTATGTAATGTGAGTCAAATCTTGTCATAGCTACCTTTAACAAAATGCTAGTTAAATTATTCTTAAATAATGCTAACAAGTATTTATGATTAGTGAAAAACTTCACAATTTGCTTTCCGCGCTTGTATGTGCTATCCAATCATGGGAAAGCCTTAGTAAAGTCGTTAAAATATGACGAACACAAGGAGACAAAAAAATATGTTTATGTGCCTTTTGAACTTCTTTTTCATTAGCTATGCAATTTTTATCGTTGTTTGTGACAATTTGGAGAACATTTAAGATGTTAATTTTGTTAATTTCTTCACTCTTTTGAAGACACCACAATACATTAACATGGTTTCACGACTGTTTGTTGCAATGACGTTGATAAGTAGATCTTTTTCTTCAGCTTCAAGTCCGATTGTGTATTTTGGTATTAGTGCTTGTAAATTTGATCTTACAGTGATTGCAACGACATGACTTTACACCTCTTGAATTTTTGCTTAAACATTATGACCCCATCAAACAATGGCCTATTATTAGACTCTAATCTAAATTATCAGATAATCATTTGAATTTTAATTTCTCTTCTTTTTCTCAAAAAACTTGACTAGAATTGGTGGAATAATTAGAGAATAAGAGTATGATTTTTGGTGATAGAATCAAATATGGTGTTTTTTTATTTATGTGAGATGATTCTAAAACATAGTTGAGTGATATTATATTTATTAGAAATGAATTTTTTTTCTCATCCATTATTTAATTGAATTAGAGATTCGCATGTTTGCAACTTAAATTATCTTCTTCTCAATGTTAGTACACTTAATGTGGCCAAACTTTTTTTGACAAAGAGAACGTGCTAAATTCATTAACGAGAAACCAAACAAACAAAAGGGAAAGTCATGCAAGCCATGCAAAGGGCAAACTTAACATACTTGCAGGCTTTACCCACAAAAGTCTCACGAAGACCGTGGACAACAACAACCGCAAGAAAAAAACATAAAAACAGAAACCATAACTAAAAGATAAAAATAAGGGAACATAAAGGGAAAGGGATAGCAATCCACAGATGTGTTGTTACTGAATTTTCACTCTATTATTTACTTATTATTATTATTATTATTATTATTATTATTATTATTATTATTAGTTAAAGCTCAAAGATAAAATGCAAAAAATAAGGTCCACTTTCAAATAAGATAAAGAGTACATTCATAAATAATAGCCCATATAATAAAGAAGCCCATTCTATTTATTTTAGAGGCCCAAATTAATCTATTTTGTGTTTTGTTCAGGTTTAATCAGAACCGTTGGATTTGGGGTTGAAAATATGAACGATTTGGATCGAATAAGGGAAATAGGGGAAAAGGGGTCCAACCCACGCATCCACGCGCGCAGGATTGAATCCCCCAATCCAACCCCGGCAAAGCCCTAGGCGGGGCTGTCGGCCTCCTTCCTACCGTTCCCAGCCACGGTGGCTATCGTGAGGGGAGCTGGTCAACTCGCCTTGGCCAGCCGGTGCCATTGTCGCCGACCTCGCGTCCTGCCGCCGTCGATATCTCGTCCAATCGGGGAGGAATGTTTTGAACCCTAAATTAATTCAAGGGCAAAATTCCCTAAATTCGAGCTAGATCAGATAAAATCCCGCTTGCTATCTTCAAATCAGAGAGTTTCTAATCGAGATGGGTGATTTTTAGGGACGAATTTCATGATTTTGTTCCCAAATTGACTTGATCCCCATTCCCCAAAATCATATAAATAACCCCTTTTGTTTTGTTGAAAATACAATGAAATTTGATCCGAAAATCAACCCAAAAAACCTCCGAAAATTCTGAAAAACTGTTGAAGTTGGTTCAAGCTTAGAGTAGCTTCGGTTCGAGCTTTTTGCGAAGAAATCAAGCTTTTCGGGTGGTATTTGGAAATGATTCGAGCTTGAATTCTCGTCGTTAACGGCATAATTTCTTGTTCCGTTCACTTTTAATTCATTTTTCTGGTTATTTTTTTGTGTTTGTTTGTTTGTTAGGTTGCATTTCGATGGTTGGAGAATAAAATTGGTGCTTGGTAAATTTTTCTTTTCATTTTTCTTTTGATTTTAAATAAAGTGTAAATAATCCTAAAAATAGTTAAAATTTTGATCTTAAGCTTGATTTGATCTATCACATTTTGAAGGAAATAATAAAAAGGTGTTTTGTTGAAGAATAAAATAAGTTCTTTAAAAAATGGATGTTTAAAATTTAAAAATAAAAAATAGATTTTTTTTAAAACATAAAAAATTTAGAAATAGAGGATTCTGATAAAAAAAACCTTTAAAATATAAAAACTTTTGATAAAAAAATAAAAAAAATAAAAGTAGACTTTTAAAACATAAATATTTTGGAAATAAAAGATTTAAAAAAGAACTTAAAAAAGAATAAAAAGATTTTTTTTATAAAAAAACATAAAGAGGAAAACTTTCAAATATAAAAATAATTTGAGTTTTAAAGAATAAACCAAAGAAAGAACATTTAAAAATAAAAGAAAAAAAAACAAGAACATTTTCGAATAAAAAGTTCCTTTAGAAAAAAACTTAAAACAAAAAAATAATCCAAATTTTAGTTTTGAATTTTCTTGTCTTGATAGTATAGGTTGAACTTTAGGGTTTAGGATCTTTGAGCTTAGATTAGAGTCTTGTTTGCTTTAAAACCCTCTTCACCTTTTGAAATAAAACACACTTTAAATATCGTAATTTTAACAAATAAAATGAATTTAGACATTCCTTAAGATTTAAACACTAAACTTTAAAAATGACAACTCACCTAATCCTTTCTTTGGTTTGTTAAAAAGTGAAAACAAAATTAATGTGGTGTCTTATCAAACAGAAATGACGGGTTAGCGTCAGAAGTATTGGCCGTGATTAAAGTTCATTTCCCGGGCGACAAGACCATTAAAATATATTTATATTCATTAAATGGACAAAGAAAATCGAACCTTCGTGAACTTGCAAATTTCAATTTTAAAAACGTTTTTGAAATCAATTAGGTACCAATTTTAGGCGTTGTGGAGTGCTAACCCTTTCCCCACGCGTAACCAACCTCGAACCTATTTTCTAATTTTCACAGACCAAAACTGTTGTTTTAATAAAATAAAACGTTTTATTAAAATAATCATTCTATAAAGTGATCCAATCACACTTTTTTCAAAAATATTGGGGGTGACTCCGTTGATTTTAAAGTTTTCCAAAAAGTCAGACTCGAAAGTTTTGCGACAACTTGGCGACTCTGCTGGAGAAGTTTTGTTTTAAAAAAACAAAAGACGGTCAGGCCACAAATTGATTTTAATTTTTTTTTAAAAAGTTTTCTTAAAAATTAATGGAATTTGCAAGTTCACAACAAGTTCAATTTATTTGTCCGTTTAAAGAATATAATTCTATTTTACGCATTTTAAAATTCTTCAAAGAAAGCTTTATACCCGGGCTTTGTAACGTTCGTTTAAGTGGGGGAACACGCTTTGCTCATTTAAGAATATTGATTCTTCGTATGAGCCTAGCAAGTACCTTCGAGACTCATGACTTTTTTCTTCGTAAGAATATTGATTCTTCGAGAAGACATAAAGGGTGAGTCCTCCTGAGTTGAACTTGGTTCATTTGAAGCCTATAATGGGTGAGAACTAGGGGCTTTGCTACCCTTAGTAGGGGACAACAAGGACGGCTTGGGCACCTTTCTAGAACCAAACCTTGTGTGAGAATCTAGAGCCCACCCCAATAGAGCCATGTGGAAAACCCTAGGCATTAGGTCTGGACAAAATTATTTCGTAAGGATAATCAATGGAGACATGTCCTGGAGTATTGGAATGTGCTACCCAGAATTATTCGTACAATGAAATTATTTTGGACCTTTTAGGTTTTATTTCTGTTTTTTATTAAGAAAGAGTACTAACATTTTTGTATGTGTGTTTTGTTTTGTTTTTGGCATATTTGTTTGTTGCATACATCTCATATTTAGAGGGGATCGATTCTAAAGCATGTTGCTCAATTAGAAATAGCTTTGCCATGAATGGAAGGTAGCTAAAGAAGGAAGACTGTAACCCCCTCGTCTCGGTCTAGACGACTGACCAGTCCGAGTAGGCTACACAGGGAAAACCGAAATAAAACCCGCTAGGGCCCCACTTAGGTTAGCAACCCTAGAAAATTTCTTTTTATTTATTATCTTGTCTAAAGGCATTCATACATCCTATGTGTGTCACGACAGCGGAAGGACAACAAGCGATGCGAACAACCAAGCAAACAACTTAAAAGAGTCCCTTTTGTTTTATTTAGCAGGCCGTATCGATACTCTTGAAGAGGGTATCGATACGCCTTGACCAAGTCAACGACCCATAGTCAACGTAGGGAGACCGTATCGGTACACAGGTTGACCGTACCGATACGCCCCTACTAGACAACTTCTCACATTCAACGATACAAGACCGTACCGATACACACTAGACCCGTACCGATACGCCAAAATCTCGTCAAATTCTTAGATTTCCAGTGAGGCTTTGGCGTATCGATACACCCACGCGTATCGGTACGCTAGGCTTAAACTGAGCCCCAAAGTGCAAGACCGTATCAATACGGCCCTTGGGCGTACCGATACGCCCTGCACTGCAACACTAAAAAAAATGCAGCTAAGGACTCCAAACCTCGACTCTAGATGCAATTTAAGACTCGCCTAGGCACAAGCATACATACATACGATATTTAACAACCAAGATTCAGCATACAAGGCATTCGAAACGGACGAGGACCATACATTGAAAGGATTCAAGCAATTACTCAAAAGGAGGCATACATAGCATTCATAAGGTTTCATGCCTTAAACAACCATACATAAAGCATTCATAGGTCAAGTTCATAGACTCTTAAACACAAGCAATTAAGCAACAAAATAAGCATGGTTCTCAATCCACGACATAAAAGTATAACACATCCAACCATAATATCAACAACTCACATGCTAAAAACTTCAACAAAATCAACCTAAGGAGTTTGACACCAACTCCTACAAGTCTACACCCCCATCGTCTAGGCATTATTACAAATACATAAATCATACTTGAGCTAATTTGAGAACTTCAAAAGCTCCTCTCTTGCCCACTTGCCTCCCGAACTCTAACGATATGCATGTTGGAAACAAAAGAGAGCGTAAGCTAACTAGCTTAGTGAGAGAAGCTCTATAATTCAACAAGCATGCAGTTTTTAAAACACTTTTCATAGTTGACAATAAATCAATGAATACACGAATGATTGTCACAACAAGACTACACATGGCTTGCACATGCACAACCAACATACACACGGTGGGACCACACATCACCGTTCGACTAGTAGTTTTTCAATGGGACCACTCATCATCTTACTCTACTACTAGTCACTACCGGTGGGACCACTCATCACCGTAGTTTAGACAACCATCACGTGAGGCTCGACTTCTACAAGACTACACAACAACAACGATGTAAAACAACTCGAGATGCACAAGACCACATCATATAACCATTCATCCACACATAACAAAGATATAGGAGTAGTAACTTACACTCGGATTTAGGTGAACCCTCTAGGTCCCACCCAAACCCTGAAGAGTTCCATTTTGTAAACAAATCAAATGTTGACATTTCTACTCATCGTTGCTACCCCCCGAAGCTTCACCAACTAAATTCCTTGCTTTTATTCATCCCAACACAATCAAAACAACCTCAAATCAGTCCACAATTCAATGTAGTCAACCCGGAACACAAACCAAGCACAAAACATGTGATTTCAACTAAAAACAAAACCCAAATTCCACATTCCCGAGCAGCCCCTAAGCACAACCTAAATCCAATGATTCCAACACTTAAATTACTCCCAAAGGCCTCCAAAACAACCCTCACATATAGCCTAACCATCAACCATCAATTTTCCACTTTTAACACCCCCAAAACTCAACCTAAAACCCTCCAAAAACCCCTCAAAAACCCAAATTCGGGAAACTCCATAAAACCATGTAAAAATCTACTATGTTGGACCTCATAGATAGTAAACAACTCATATTTCATTAACAAATCAAAATCTTTAGTTAAAGATAATAAAGATAGCATTTTTGAATCAAAACCCCAAAACTTCAAATTTCAAAATTATGGACAAAAATGAAAACTAAAGGTATTAACTTGAAGAGAATGACGAGGGCAGGTCAAAAAACGAGCTTACCTTTGAAAAATCTTCAAAAATGAGCAAGATATGAGATGGAATAGTAACCTTAAGAGGAAGGGGTTTTTGACGTTGGAAAAGGATGGAAGAGGAGAGAAGAAGAAGATGAATAGTAGAGTGTTTGACAAAAGAGAGTGTTTATTTTAAAAGTTCCAAATAATTACCACTTTGCCATTAATGAATGGCTATTACCAAAAATCCTAAAATCTATGAGATCTGGGTTCTAATTTAATTTCAAAATTGATCCAACATATAAAATGAATTTTTAAGACAAAAAGGGAAACCTGAAACATTATTTAAATATTATTTTCACCGACCCCCAAACCCGAATGTTACAACTCTCCCCTACTTAAGGGATTTCGTCCCCGAAATTACCTGACGGAAACAAGTACGGAAACTACTCAAGCATATCAGCTTTTCTCTCCCACGTGGCCTCTTCCACGCCTCTATGTCTCCACAACTCCTTGACCAACTCTATGGTCTTGCCACGCAACACCTTGCTATCAGAAGCAAGTATCTCAACTGGCTCTTCATTGTAAGACAAATCCGGATTCAACTCTATCTCCTCAACGGGCATAATATGGGATGGATCCGATCTATACCTCCTAAGCATCGACACATGAAAGACATCATGGATCTTCTCTAACTCGGAAGGCAATCTTAAACAGTAAGCTACTGGCCCAATCCGCTCAACTACCTCATAAGGTCCAATGAATCTTAGGCTTAACTTACCCTTCCTACCAAACCTCATCACCTTCTTCCAAGGTGAGACTTTCAAAAACACTTTATCCCCCACAGAATACTCTACTTTTTTCCTCTTTAAGTCGGCGTAGGACTTCTGTCGATCTGAAGCTGCTTTCAGTCGATCACATATCAACTTTACCTTCTCGGTGGTGCCCTTAAGCAAATCGGGCATCGGTACTAGCTTCTGTCCGGCTTCGGCCCAACAAATCGGAGTTCTACACTTACTACCATACAAGGCCTCATATGGAGCCATCTGAATACTCGACTGAAAGATGTTGTTATATGCAAACTCCACTAACGGTAAATGTTTCTCCCACGACCCCTGAAAATCAATGATACAACATCTCAACATGTCTTCCAACACCTGAATCACTCTCTCAGACTAACCATCTGACTGCGGATGATACGAAGTGCTGAAGTTCAACCAAGTACCCAAGGCTCGATGCAAATACTCCCAAAATCTAGCTGTAAACGTCGGATCTTGGTCTGACACAATCGACTTCGGTACCCCATATAGTCTCACTATCTCACGGATATATAGATCGGCCAAATTGTCTAAAGTATATGTGGTATGAACTGGTATGAAGTGCGCACACTTAGTAAACCTATCGACAATCACCCACACTGAATTCTTCTTCGAAGGAGTCAACGGTAGCCCTGACACAAAGTCTATGATGATACGTTCCCACTTCCATTTCGAAATCAACGGCTGTAACAATCCTGAGGGGAACTGATGCTCAGCCTTGACCCTCTGACAAACCATACACCTACTAACAAACTCGGCCACGTCCTTCTTCAAACCAACCCAATAGTACTCTTCTTTTAACCCTCGATACATCTTCATGCTACCCGGATGCATAGCAAAAGGACTATTATGAGCTTCATTCAAGATCGTACGCCTCAACTCGACATCCTCCGGTACCACTATCCTATCCTTGTAACATAGGCTCACCAAAACAATCCTTGGTAGGCCTATCTTTGGCTATGTCTTGCACGTGAGGTGCCAAAGACTCATCTCGCAACTGCTTCTCTCGAATTAACTGAACTAACGAAGGCTTAGCCTGAAGCTCGGCTATCAACCCACCATCCTTAGACACACTCAACCTCGCAAACATAGCTCGTAACTCAACGACCACTTTTCTACTCAAGGCATTGGCCACTACGTTTGCCTTGCCCGGATGGTACTCTATTGTGAGGTCATAATCCTTGAGTAGCTCTAACCACCTACGTTGCCTAAGGTTCAACTCCCTCTGAGACATCAAATACTTCAAACTCTTGTGGTCGGTGTACACGGTGCACTTCTCACCATAAAGATGGTGTCTCCAAATCTTCAATGCGAACACCATTACGGCTAGCTCTATGTCATGGGTGGGATAATTCTTCTCATGAATTTTCAACTGTCGCGAAGCGTATGTTACCACCTTACCTTCTTGCATAAGCACACAACCTAGCCCTACATAGGATGCATCACTGTAAATCACAAACTCTCTCCCCGGTTCAGGCTGAATCAAGATAGGAGCTTCAGTCAAAGCTTTCTTCAATTTCTCAAACGCTTCTTGTCTTGCATCTGACCACTCATACGGTACATTCTTCTGTAGCAACTTGGTCAACAGAGCCGCTATTCTAGAAAACCCCTCAACAAACCTTCTATAGTATCCCGCCAAACCTAGGAAACTGCGGATTTCTGTCACTGACTTCGGTTGGTTCCAATTTACTATAGCTTCTATCTTCTTGGGATCCACACTAATCCCACTAGCCGAGATCACGTGACCTAGGAAGACTACCTCCCTAATCCAAAACTCACATTTGCTTAGCTTGGCATACAACTGATTCTCAAGTAGCGTCTGAAGTACTAACCGCAAATGCTCATCATGCTCCTCTTCGGTCCTAGAGTATACTAAGATGTCGTCTATGAACACCACCACGAACCTGTCCAAGAACTCATGAAACACACGGTTCATCATATCCATGAAGGCTGCCGGAGCGTTTGTCAACCCAAAGGGCATCACCAAAAACTCATAGTGCCCATAACGTGTACGAAAGGCCGTCTTCGGTATGTCCACATCCTTTACCTTCAACTGGTAATACCCGGACCTCAAGTCAATTTTCGAAAACACGGAAGCACCTCTTAACTGGTCTAGCAAGTCATCAATCCTAGGCAAAGGGTATTTGTTCTTCACTGTCACCTTATTCAACTGCCTATAATCTATACACATCCTCATGCTACCATCCTTCTTTTTCACAAACAAGACCGGAGCACCCCACGGAGAAATACTGGGCCTAATGAAGCCTCTATCAGTCAACTCCTGAAGATGTGTCTTCAACTCTTTCGGAGCCATTCTATACGAAGCAATCGACACTAGTGCAGAATCAGAATACGTCTCAATAGTAAACTCAACTGCTCTGTCTGGAGGCAAACCCAGTAACTCTTCCGAAAAAACACTCGGAAAATCACATACTGTTATGATGTCCTGAGGTCTCACCTCACTCATATCCGGATTCATTACATAAGCCAAGTAAGCCTGACACCCCGAACTCAACAACCTCTTAGCTTCCAAAGCCGAAACCACATTGGACAAGAATCTGACATTCTCACCAACTACCACAACCTCAAAGTCATCGGTAAGCCTCAATGAGACTCTATTGGTCTCAAAGTCAACCCTAGCTCTATGCTCTACAAGCCAATTCATGCCCAAAATCACATCAAATCTGTAAAAAGGTAACTCCATCATATCGACCAAAAATACGTGGCCCTGAACCATCAAGGGACACCTCCTATACACTTTCCTAACTACCAATGTATCACCAAAAGAGCTAGTGGCATTTACACCTACCTCTAACCAATCACATGGTAACCATAATGACCTTGCGTGCTCACCCAAAATATACGAATGTGTTGACCCCGAATCTATCAAAGAAAGCAAACTCAAAGACCGTAATGAGAAATTACCTGCAATGACATCAGTGTCATTCCCAGCCTCTCGCTGAGCATACTCCCTAGCCGGTCCTCCTCCCTCGGGTTGGACTGCTACTACATGAGCCAAGTTCCTCTGACCCTCATTCCTTGACTGAAAGTTTCTGCGACTGCGCCCACGGCCTCTATGATGCTCAAAGCCCCTAGTTGGAGCCGGTCCGCCCCTAGCCGGGTGTGAGCAGTTACGCCTCATGTGGTCTCGAGATCCACAGTTCCAACACAGCCCAAATGTACCCGCACATTCGCCCTGGTGGCGTCTCCCACACCTATTGCACTCTGGTGTGTGCATAACAGCTCCTTGGCCCTGATGGCCCTGACCATAGTTACCACCCCTATGTCTCGAATCGGGCTGGTACCTCCTATCCCTATGCCTCTTCGCATGATCTCTATCCCAGTTCGCATGTCTCTTTCCAGAATCGGACCCACTAGCACGTGCACTATAGCCTAAGTTCTGCTCAATATCCTTGGCCCTAGAGACCAAAACATCGAACTCAGTGTAGTCAGAGGAAAGCATGTAGGTCTTCACATCTCTGGTCAACCCATATCTGAAGCGCTCACACCGCTCCCTCTCATTAGGGACCAACTCTGGTGCATACTGGCTCAATCTCACAAACTGGACCTCATACTGAGTTATGGTCCGGTTACCCTAAACCAAGGCCATAAACTCCCTCTTCTTTTCATCCAAGTACCGAACCCCAAGATACTTCCTCTTGAAAGCATTTCTGAAGAGCTCCCACGTGATATCCGCTTCGGCCATCCCTGAAGTAACAGTGGTCCACCAAGTATAAGCGTCCCCCTGAAGCAAGGAGACGATGCAACCCAACTTACGGGCATTTGAACACTCCATCTGGCCCAAGATGCGAGTAGTACTCTCAAGCCACCCTTCCGAACCCTCGGGAGTCAATCCACGAAACTCAACTGCTCCCAAGTTACGTAGCCTCTCTAGGGGTAATCCTGTCCCTGCACCCTGAGGTGGTGCTGCAGCTTGTGCGCCGGCCAAAGCTGTCTGAAATACCCCAGCTATAGTCTGAAGTAGTTGGGTCATGTCCGAGCCCATTGGACCCTGACCCGCCTGAGCCCCAACACCTCCAACATTAGCCCCGGCCTGAGGCCCATTACTGTCACCTCCGACTTGAGCACCAGCCAGAGGCACATCGCCACCACCACCCACTCCATTACCACCGGGAGCAGGGGGCAGGAGGCTCACCTCCGGGAGCCTGGTCACCCGCTCTAGGTCGCCCCCTTGGTCTCACCATAGCAAAACAAGATCTAAAACAATAAACACACAACAAACAAGGAAAACGTTAGGTTAGCAAAAGGGCAAGGACTCTGGTTCTCAAGCTCGTCAAACCAAAACCATTTTCTTTTTATTTTTAAAACAACGCCTAACAATGGGGACATTGGACCAACTCTCAAACAACAACAAGGTCATTACAGCATGCATTCATACACCGTGCTAGCAACAGATTTCAAGCATACATGGCAAAACACTCTCTGAGATACAACAACACATAACACATAAACTTACCTCACTTACCTGCCCGAGGTCTCGGAAACCTCAGGCTCTGATACCACTAAATGTAACCCCCTCGTCCCGGTCTGGACGACTGACCGGTCCGAGTAGGCTACACGGGAAAAACCAAAATGAAACCCGCTAGGGCCCCACTTAGGTTAGCAACCCTAGAAAATTTCTTTTTATTTATTATCTTGTCTAAAGGCATTCATACATCCTATGCGTGACACGACAGCGAAAGGACAACAAGCGATGCGAACAACCAAGCAAACAACTTAAAAGAGTCCTTTTTGTTTTATTTAGCAGGCTGTATCGATACTCTTGAAGAGGGTATCGATACGCCTTGACCAAGTCAAAGACCCATAGTCAACGTAGGGAGACCGTATCGGTACACAAGTTGATCGTACTGATACGCCCCTACTAGTCAACTTCTCACGGTCAACGATAGAAGACCGTACCGATACACCCTAGACCCGTACCGATACGCCAAAATCTCGTCAAATTCTCAGATTTCCAGTGAGGCTTTGGCGTATCGATACACCCACACGTATCGGTATGCTAGGCTTAAACTGAGCCCCAGAGTGCAAGACCATATCGATACGGCCCTTGGGCGTACCGATACGCCCTGCACTGCAACACTAAAAAAATGTAGCTAAGGACTCCAAACCTCGACTCTATATGCAATTTAAGACTCGCCTAGGCACAAGCATACATACATATGATATTTAACAACCAAGATTCAGCATACAAGGCATTCGAAACGGACGAGGACCATACATTCAAAGGATTCAAGCAATTACTCAAAAGGAGGCATACATAGCATTCATAAGGTTTCATGCTTTAAACAACCATACATAAAGCATTCATAGGTCAAGTTCATAGACTCTTAAACGCAAGCAATTAAGCAACAAAATAAGCATGGTTCTCAATCCACGACATAGAAGTATAACACATCCAACCATAACATCAACAACTCACATGCTAGAAACATCAACAAAATCAACCTAAGGAGTTTGACACCAACTTCTACAAGTCTACACCCACATCGTCTAGGCATTATTACAAATATGTAAATCATACTTGAGCTAATTTGAGAACTCCAAAATCTCCTCTCTTGCCCACTTGCCTCTCGAACTCTAACGATCTGCATGATGGAAACAAAAGAGAGCGTAAGCTAACTAGCTTAGTGAGAGAAGCTCTATAATTCAACAAGCATGCAGTTTTCAAAAAACTTTTCATAATTAACAATAAATCAATGAATGCATGAATGATTATCACAACAAGACTACACATGGCTTGCACATGCACAACCAACATACACACAGTGGGACCACACATCACCGTTCGACTAGTAGTTTTCTGATGGGACCACTCATCATCTTACTCTACTACTAGTCACTACCGGTGGGACCACTCATCACCGTAGTTTAGACAACCATCACGTGAGGCTCGACTTCTACATGACTTATCAACAACAACGATGTAAAACAACTCGAGATGCACAAGACCACATCATATAACCATTCATCCACACATAACAAAGATATAGGAGTAGTAACTTACACTCAGGTTTAGGTGAACCCTCTAGGTCCCACCCAAACCCTGAAGAGTTCCATTTCGTAAACAAATCAAAGGTTGATATTTCTACTCACCGTTGCTACCCAAAAGAAGGTCGAAAACCAAGCTCAAGACTCCAAAATCTCCATATTCGTCCCTGAAGCTTCACCAACTAAATTCCTTGCTTCTATTCATCCCAACACAATCAAAACAACCTCAAATCAGTCCACAATTCAATGTAGTCAACCCGGAACACAAACCAAGCACAAAATACGTGATTTCAACTAAAAACAAAACCCAAATTCCATATTCCCGAGCAGCCCCTAAGCACAACCTAAATCCAATGATTCCAACACTTAAATTACTCCCAAAGGCCTCCAAAACAACCCTTACATATAGCCTAACCATCAACCATCAATTCTCCACTTTTAACACCCCCAAAACTCAACCTAAAACCCTCCAAAAACCCCTAAAAAACCCAAATTCGGGAAACTCCATAAAACCATGTAAAATCTACTATGTTGGACCTCATGGATAGTAAACAACTCATATTTCATTAACAAATCAAAATCTTTAATTAAAGACAATAAAGATAGCATTTTTAAATCAAAAACCCCAAAACTTCAAATTTCAAAATCATGGACAAAAATGAAAAATAAAGGTATTAACTTGAAGAGAATGACGAGGACAGGTCAAAAACGAGCTTACCTTTGAAAAATCTTCAAAAATGAGCAAGACATGAGATGGAATAGTAACCTTAAGAGGAAAGGGTTTTTGACGTTGGAAAAGGATGGAAGATGAGAGAAGAAGAAGATGAATAGTAGAGTGTTTGGCAAAAGAGAATGTTTGTTTTAAAAGTTCCAAATAATTACCACTTTGCCATTAATGAATGACTATTACCAAAAATCCTAAAATCCATGAGATTTGGGTTCTAATTTAATTTCAAAATTGATCCAACATATAAAATGAATTTTTAAGACAAAAGGGGAAACTCGAAACATTATTTAAATATTATTTTCACCCGACCCCCAAACCTGGGTGTTATAAAGACAACGCGGATATTTGTCATCGGACTGAGGTCAACCAGCAAACAATGAGAATTTGTCGAGTGATCACGTGGAGGAAACATCGAAGTATGCTCACACCAGCGGCAAGTAGAATACAATAAGTCGCAAGTACTATGAGACCACTTCAATGGTCCAACCAAGCGGAATTTGAAGATGATCATTGGTCTACTCGGCTTAGAGGCAACGTCAAAAGCACACAGGAGCGAGACGAGCATCACATCCTAAATTAAAGACGTAGCTAAGCATGTGACTTCAAGAAGCTACATTTCTTCGCCCCCACGTCAGACCGATAGGGAAGGTAGGACCAAGGCTCGAAAGATTGATCAAAGAAATGATTGCTCAGACCGAGACGTATTTGTAGGATCTTCGTCATCCAAAGGAAGCTACTTCTAGAGCGATATCTTAATGGAATTGATGGCCTTTCGCCTGCATTCATACATTTTCATTCATGCATTTGCATTTTTTTTATTTTTTCTCTTGTCCTTTTTTATTGTTGCTTGCATTTATATTGTGCATACATTCACATAATCACAAAAATAGAAAAAAAAACTCACAAGTACGACACTCGTTCTCAGTCTACAGCAATGGCCATGGAATACATTTTGATAACTTTAGAGAATAGCCATCAAGAGTGGGAGACTCAAGAAAAAAGAATATGACAAACGCTTGAAGAATCTTGTTGCGAAGTGGAAGAGTCGAGCTTGGCTGCATTTCACCCATGCCTTCCTGGAATAATGCCTAGACAGTAAAAGATCTTCCTAGACGGTATTGGGATCATGCTTAGAACTAACCCTTTTGCTTTTGCTCGCGAGCATTATAGGTCTTTTGTAAGGGATTTTATGTCAATTTACTTGTTTAAAGATGCATTTTTCTTCTCTCAAGTGGAAAACATTTCTTATTTTCATATCTTTTCATCTATTTCTGTTCAAACATATGTCTTTCTAGCAGAGCCTTATTATTGATTATATGAATGAATTTTGAATCTAATCTCGAGATAGAGGGGCAAAATGTGTGTTCAAAATTAATGAGGAAATCTCATATACAAATTATGAGTGAATTTTCTTCACAGACATTGTTGCTAGAGTCCTTGAATAAAGTGATAACTCTAAAACATCTACTTACTGAAGACTGTTTCTCTTTGATGATGTTTGTGTGTGAAATGTCAAAGAGAAACATACGAATGCCAAATGTCATTTCATACACAAACAAATGGCCATGTTTAAAATTACAGTAGCATAAGGCATTTTCAATTTTACTCTAGTTGAATATAAAGCACGATTATCAGCAATAACAAATGGCTATAGATAGACTGATAAAACTATGTTTAAAGATGGGAAAGAAAATTTTTAAAAATGAAAAATTAAAGATAGAAAATGAGAAGTAGAAAACATATACATATTTTTCACAAGTGCTTGTATATGGAATAATTGTCTAATTTTAAGGTTTAAGGTATAGTGTTTAGGGGTTCTAGTGGATGAGTTTTGAGTTTAGGGGTGCAATTAGAATTTAGGGTTAAAATATGAGGTTTATAGGCTAAAACCTAAATCTCTAACCATGTTAACCTAAAAATTGAACCCTAACCTCTAAGCCCTACATTTTAACCTTAAACTCTAAATTCTAACTATAACCCATAAATTCTAAACCCTTACACTTAAACCCATAAACCAGGTCCCTAAATCCTAAAACTAATTCGCTTGTGGAAACTTTTTGTTTCCACCGCCAGTGCATGGGATATTTTTCCTTTTTGGGTAATTATTTCATGCACGAGCGCTTGTGGAAACTAGTTTTCCATGAACACCTTAGTTTTAGGGTTTAAGGAATTTGTTTAGGGTCTAATGTTTAGGGGTCCTAGTGGATGAGTTTTAAATTTAGGGAGTGTGATTGGAATTTAAGGTTTAAAGTTAAAATTTAAGGTTTATAAGTTAAAACCTAAATCATTATAACCATGTTACTCTAAAAACTAAACTCTAACCTCTAAACCCTAAATTTTAACCAAAAAACCTAAATTCTAACCACAAATTCTAAACCCTTACACTTAAACCCATAAATTATAAATCGGGTCCAAAAATTCTAAAACTAATGTGCTTGTGGAAACTTTTCATTTCCACCACAAGTGCATTGGATATTTTCCCTTTTTGGTAATTATTCCATGCAAGCGCTCGCGAAAACTTTTTATGAGCACCTTAGTTTTAGGTTTAGGGATTTTATTTAAGGTCTAGTGTTTAGGGGTTTTAGTGGATGAGTTTTGAATTTAGGGGATGTGATTAGAATTTAGGGTTTAATGTTAAAATTTAATATTTATAGATTAAAATCTAAATCCCTAACCATGTTAACCTAACTTATAAACCTTAAATTCTAACCATAAACCATAAAATTTAAACCCTTATCGGTGAACCCATAAACCCTATATCATATCCTTAATTCCTAAAACTAATGCGCTAGCGAAAACTTTTCATTTCTACTACCACTGCGTGGGATATTTTCCCTTTTGGGATAAGGCTTAAATATATATTTGATACTCGAACTAGTCACCTTCTTTCAAGTTGGTACTTAAAGAATTTTTACTCTCATGTTGGTACATAAACTAGGCATTTTCTCCCAAGTTGGTACCTAAAGAATTTTTGTTCTCAAGTTGGTACCCAAACTTTAATTCCATTCGTTATTTTAGTACTTTTATTAATAGTTTTAGTCCCCAAAATTTATTCATTCTATCAATTTAATCCTAATTCAAAACAATTCAATAAATTTAACCTTTCATATTTAGAAATTATATCAATTTAGTCATTTTTATGATACTGTCAAATCAAATATGTCTATCGAAACATAGCGACAATTAGATAATTGCATTCTATGATAAAACAACAGCTTATTGTTAAACTTTTATTATACCAGAAAAATAATATAACATTTATGGGAGAAGAGCAATCAATTTAGGAGAATAATAAAATTTAAATTGACATAATTTGTAAATATAGAGGGCCAAATTTATTGATTTGTTTTGAATTAGAACCAAATTGATATAATGTATAAGTTTTTATACCAATTTGAGAAATGGTGACTAATTTAAGTACCAACTTGGGAGTAAATATTCTTTAGGTACCGACTTGAGAGAATGTGCCTAGTTCATGTACCAATTTGGAAGAAGAAAATCTTTAAGTACCAACTTGGAAGAAGGTGACTAGTTTATGTACCAAATGCACATTTAAGCCTTTGCGTAATTATTCCATGCACAAGCGCTTGTGGGAACTTTTTTCACGAGCACCTTAGTTTTAAAGTTTAGGGATTTTGTTTAAAGTCTAGTGTTTAAGGGTTCTACTGAATGAGTTTTGAATTTAGGGGTGTGATTAGAATTTAGGGTTTAAATGTTAAAATTTAAGGCTTATAGGTTAAAACATAAATCTCTAACCATGTTACCCTAAAACTAACCTCTAAACACTAAATTTTAACCCTACACCCTAAATTCTGGCTATAAACCATATTTGCTAAAAAACCATAAACCATAATTTTTAAACCCATAAACCCTAAATAGGGTACATAAATCCTAAAACTAGTGCGCTTGTGGAAATTTTTCATTTTTACCGCCAGTGCATAGGATATTTTCCCCTTTTAGGTAATTATTCCATTCACAAGAATTTGTAAAAACTTTTTTCTATGAGCACTTTAATTTTAAGGTTAAGAGATTTTGTGTGGGGTCTAATGTTTAGGAGTTTTAGTGGGTTAATTTCAAATTTAAGGGATGTTATTAAAATTTAGGGTTTAAAGTTAAAATTTTATGTCAATTATATAAAATTAAAATATAAAAAGAGGTAGGAATCATCGACCCACAATAAAATTTTTATGAAACTTAATAGTTGAAATTAACATAAGAAATAAGGAAATTTTACGGGAAAATGGATAATTTTTAATTAAAAAATTTTAATCTCAATCACTAAACTCATTTAATCTAACAACAGAAATCGCTAAACCCATTAATCTAACAACACAAAAATCGTGTGAAACTTAACATTTTTCATTGTGTAGGTATACTAACCCATACATAAATGTTCACCATCAAAAAACTAATTTCATGAATATAAAATAGATATAAAACAAAACAATATTTCTCAAAATATAACTACTAAAATTTCAAGAATATTTTGCTCAGACGTCTTTTTCAATTAGGGGTGTAAATGAGACGAGTCGAGTTCGAGTAGTGTTGAGCTCGATTCTGTTCGTTAAGATTTCAAATTGAATTCGAGCTCGAGTAATTTTTAACGAGCCTGAAAAATTTGAGCTCGACTAGGCTCGTTAAGAACTCGAGTCGAGTTCGAGCTTGATTCGAGCCCCAATCGAGTCAAGTATTGACCGATCTTTGACCGTGTCGGACTCGAATAACTCGCGATCTACCGCGTCTCAGTTAAAGCCCTATTATGGGAAAAAAAACTTTGATACACAAGTTGTGTGAACTCAAGCTTATTGTTTTTAGGGTTTATGGTGTTAGTTTAGGGTTTAGAGGTTTAGAGTTTAGGTTTTAGATTTTAAGAATTTAGCTTTAGGAATTTATATTTTAAATTGTAAAAAATAAAAATTATATATATTATATTTCCGAGTAACTCGCAAGTTTTTCAAGTCGGGTATCAAGTAGCTTGACTCGGCTCGTTAAAAACTCGAGTCAAACTTTGACCAAGCTTTAACCAAGTAACTCGCGATCTGTCTTGCCTCATTTACAGCAATATTTTCAACAACCTTTTACGTCATTACACCGAACTCCAAAAAACCACCCACTGTTGATTCTATATTAGAAATAAAAATGCATCAAGTTAGAGATGATTTGAGACATCAATTCTCAAATAATTAAATAACTCAGCTTCATAATAACATTGAGGTCTTCCTTTTTTTTAAACAAGTCTTTCATACGAACTTTCTTACTATAACTTTTTTATTGTTATACAACAAAAGAATTATCAAAGCTATGTATTAAAAATATGAAACTACCCACAATCAAGAATTATCGCTTTATCTTGCCGACAAATTAAGCAAATATAATAAACATGGAACTTCAGCTTTCAATGGATAAAGAGTAATCTACGCTGAAAGTCCCTTTTGGGTCTTATTCACTTATATTTTCGATCGTTACTGTTTTGGTCGCCCGATCGTTAACCTCCGTTAATAAAAAATATTAATTTTAATTTTGACCCTTAAACCTTTGAAAGTTTATTTTGTCTACTCCTTTCAAACAAAAACCTAAAATATTCTTCCTCTCTTCTAATCCAAATCGTACATTTGTTGTCGTCGTCATCGTCGTTCGTCTTGCCATCAGCTTTGAACAACCCTCAAACGCTTTTCGTCCTTTTTTTATAAACCAAGACCAACGAACAAAAGCTTTCTTTCTTCACTTCTTCTTTATGGTTTGAATTCATTAATTAGAAAACTCTAATATCTCTAATGAAAATTCAGACCTAAATCACTCGATTTGTTGCCATTAGCCGTCCGATGGAGTTCGATTTAGAGTATGTTATGTTCGGGTTTGTTTTGAGAGGGACAAGGGTGGTTCAATTCAGGTGGTCGATGGTCGTGAAGCTTGTGGTTGACTAGTAATTTCAATTGTGTTGAAGGGGAACAATTAGGAAAAAGGTTGAGTTTGGGAATTGATTTTAATTATGCAAGTGGCAACAAAAAATTGAGGTTTGGGTTTGAACAAGAAGTTGACAATGAGACAACAACTGACAACTACAGGCGACAGCTGGTGACAACTAAAGGTGGCGACATCTATGGATGAAAGGTTAGGAAACTTTTAGTTTTTTGTTTGAAAGGAGTGAAAAAAAACTTTCAAAAGTTTATGAGTCAAAACTAATATTAATATTTTTTATTAACGAAGGTTAACGGTCGGGTAACTAAAACAGCATCAATTAAAAACATAAGTGTCGATTTTAAAAAGTACGCCTAAAGCGCTAGGCACAGTTGGGCGACGAAAAAAACGCCTCGTAAGGCTTAGGCGATACCACATACGATAGGCGATAACAGGCGCGCGCCTTTGGCGCTTTTTAATGGGCGAGAGGTGCTGCTACGCTTTTAGGATATTGTTGAACAAAATTCTGAGTTGAAGAAGAGAAGGAGAAGTCGCGACTCCTGACTCTTGAAGAAAAAGAAAAAGTCACCATTTTTGGTTTTTCAACTCACTGTTTACTCTCTTTTTTAATTTATTTTACTTTCCTGTCATTTATTGCCTTGTGTTGGATTGGTGGGTGGCCCCAACTCCAAGGCTGTCAAATAACTTTACTATTTTGATTCCTTTTCCTTAAAATATTATAAAATTGAAAAAAATCAAAACAAATTATAATTTTTTCTTCATTATTTTTCTATTAGGATATTATTATTATTATTATTATGAAAACTATATTATTAATTTTGTTACCGAAATATTTATTCTAGATCAAGAAGTTAATTTTAATATAAAATAATATAATAAAATAAGATTTATTTTAAAATATTTATTAATTTAAATAAAATATTAAAATTGCATATGCAAATAATATAAATTTATTAATATTTCAATATATTTATTTTTAATAGTTTTGAAATATACACCTAATTGAAATATTTTAATCTTTACCATTTGTAAAATATGTAGTACAAAAATACTCTAGGGTTAATTTATAATTTTTTAGGATAAAAAACACCTCACCTACAAAAGACGAGTGATAAATTATTTTTGATAGAGCAGATTTAATTCTCGGCACAACTAAAATATTAAAATCAGATGCACAGCTTATAGAGAACTGAAAATTAGTGATATATATTTATAACATACACAAAAAGGAAATGTTTTACATGAATAAAAATGAAAGAAATTAGTTGGTAAATAAGAACACAAACTATGGTTACACATGTGATATTGTTGCTATAAAATATCTAAAATCTAAAGAAACATGTTAGTTTCAGCATGATGGACTTTTGATTTCATAGTTTATAGATAAACATACACAAACTGCAACGATCTTCATAAATCACAAAACTCAAGAGAACTCCATAGTAACAGAAATAACTAATGATGTATGCTAAACCTGCAACTAAGTTTGCTACGGATGTGGGAGACTTGTTTCTAAATCAATTGAAGTTGGACCAGCATCAGTAGATGATACAATAGAAAATGCAGCAAAAAGCCAACAAGGTTGCTATTTGCTAACAGAATTTGTAGTATGCTGACCTTATAAGACAAATTAGTATATCTTTAGATGAAAAAATGATGTATCAGTTATTGTACAACCTTTAGATGAAAAACTCCACAAGATTCTCACAATAAATTTACTCCCTTTGTTTTTATTTTCTAGTGTTAACATAATCAATTGCTATACATTCTAAAATTCTTTAAACTGGTACTTTATCTAAAACATCTTTTACCTCATATCGTGGTTGTTGTAGTGATTGTGACAGCATCCGTTGCTCATGCTATAGCTGCAATGACGATTGTCCTTGACATTGTTTTCAACCTCATCTTTTCCGGCCATTATTTTCTAAATTCCTTGCATTCAACTGGATTCCTGGAATTTGCAACAGCAGAAAAGATGTACACACAATCATATATATGGAAATAAGCATACCAATAAATGGATCAACATTAAAGAGGAATGAAGAAGAAATGTTTTTGCACCTTGTCATTTTAAGGATCACTAACAACAGATCCCGTTTTTCAGGTTACTGACATAGACATATATTCCATCTGAGACCATAAGCAACTCAAATTCCTCCAACCATTTACCCACTTTTGCAGTTAGTCCAGATTGAAACTAAGGCAAATGAGAGTCTTTTTTGCAACATAGATACTGACTGAGTTAGGCGGGGGCACAGGTGGATTAGAAAACAATAATTTTGATGGATGTGCACACAGGGGGTGAAGGCAAAATTCTGATTCGTAGGGCAATACAGGTGAGAAATCCTGGAAACGGTTGTTACAACACTACTGGAAAATAGACATTTAGTTATACTTTCAGCTTGGATTACAAACAAATTGTGGATAATTGGCTTTGTGAGCTAAACTAGGGGTTCCATAAAAGATTTCATGTTGTTCACATCTTCTTTTGATTCTGTATGCTTTTGTGGTTTAAAAAGCTTCCACATCCCGACTGGATGCCGTTGTTGAAGACCAGCGCCATCAGCAACCCTCCCAAACATCTTCTCACATTCCGGATATGGTTTGACATACAAATTATAGAATCTAAGCCTACTTGGCTTTATCAAACCCTTCAACCCCACATCAAATTCCAGAGCACCTTTTGATCTCAAATACTCCACAACATTGTATCGAGGAACAATCTGTTTGTCAAAATTGGCACCCAAATATTCCGGAACTTCAACTAAGCAACCAACTCCATACTTCATCCTATTCACCAAGAACTCGATTTTCTTCTCAATCTCTTCTATTTCATATAAAACCAATCTTGGCTCTTTCCATAGGATCTTAAATGCTTCTCTATGAATCAACCCCTGTTTGCATAAGCAATCGACTCTAAGCTTTACTTCAAACCCAGCTTTGAATTCTCCTTCACTAAAAATCTCGTCTTTAATAGGAACTCGGCATTTCAAAGTTTTCAACAACCCTAAACACCTCGACATTTCACCTAATTCCATGCCCAAAACTCTTGGATCCCTAGTAATCTCGTCCCTAATTTCATTTTTACGGAAACCCAATTCCAAAAACTCATCAAGCAATGGCTTCAACCTATTTTCAACGTCAAATCCTAAAACTTCAGGAAACGAATGAAAAACCCTTTCTATCCCATATCTTGAAATCCCAATTCCTTCCAAAAACCCAATCTTTCTACAAATTTCATCTTCCTTCATCATGATTATCCTAGGAAACCTTTCTAAAACCCTAGTCAAAACCCCACCGTTAAACCCTAAATCTTTCAAAACACCAACACGGTTCAAAAACAAATCTGGGTCAATCTGAAATCGCTTAGAAAGTGCCAAGACACTGCAGATCGCCACTGGAGAAATACCCGAGTTCCCAAATTTAGAAATCCCAATTTGCCATTTTTTCAAAAAGTTAAAATCCAGAACAGCTGGGCAATCGAATAACAAAGAAATAAAGGGAGCCTGGGGGATTCTAAAAGATAAAAGAACATTTAGAGAGTTCTGGATTTCGTGGACACTAGAGTGATCGAATAAGAAACGATTTCTTGCAAGGAAAATGTGGAGTTGAGAAGGTGAAAACCCATACCTTTGAAGGAGATTTGCCAGAGAAATCCGGTTCCTGAATTGGGAAATTTTGGAGGAAACGGTGGAAAAGAATTGGGTCGACGAGAATCGGCAGAAAATAGTTGCTTTGGTAAATGAACTGATAGGCATGGCTTATTTTGCCCTACCAAGTTTATTCCTCACTCTTATCGGTCTTGAAGGGGCAATTTGTAGTCTTGTTTGAACATTTTAACAAAGAATGATAATTTGGTACGTAAATTTGATTTTTAATGTTCAATTTGACATCTAATTTACTTATGTTTTAATTAGACGCCTAAACTAAGCATAAATGTCAAATTTAATACTTAATAATATTTTTGGTTCAAACACCTAAATTTTTTTTATTCAAATTGATATATGAACCTTGATTTCAATATTTAAATTGATTTTGTTGAATCATTTATTATAAATATCAATTTGGATTAAAAAAAGTCAAATTCGTACATTAAGTTGAACCAACAAATCAAATACAAATATCTTATTAAGTTAAAAATAACTTTAGTTATTAAATTGAACATTTAGTCAAATTCATATATCTAATAATTATATTTAAAAAAACTTTAAATACGTATCAATGTTGACCATTGATGTTGTAACAGCTTGGTTTTCCTGTGTAGGCGACGAGAAGTTTTTTTGCGGCTTGTTTTCGAACTTTCCCATTGATTTGGTGCACTCTTTTTCCTCCACCTTAGGTTAGGGAGGTTTTTTAACGAGGCACCAATCTATGGCAGTATAAATAAAATTATAACTTTCAAAAAAAAAAATATTTACGCAACGAATTAATTTAACGTTTTGTGAAACTTAAATTGATTTTAATATAACAAATTACTTTAGGGACTTAATTGAAAAATACAATAAATTTTTAAGTATTTTAAAGACTCACTTAATTGACAAGCATTTTGAACCAAGTACTCTTTCAAGACAAAACAAATTAAAAGGTTCAATTTTCACTAAGTCTTTTCAAGTATTTTCAAGCCAAATTTCAACAAAACTGTAGAAATAATATTTTGATATAATAATTGAAAAATGTTTTGGACTAATTTGAAAAGAATTTAAAACTTGGTTTTAAGTCCAAACAACTTGAATATATGTTTGAGGTACTTAAAAAGGGTTTTGGCAATGTTTTTATTGATTTTAAATAGCCAAACTTGACTTTTCAAGCTGCCCGTACCGATACGGTCCAACCCGTATCAATACCTTTTTGCCCAAGTTTGGTCACTGCCAAAACTCGTATCGAAACAGGCTTGGTCGTTTCGATACGGTAAGGGATTGTTTCGATACGCCTAGTAAGCGTACCGATCCCATTTTAACAACCCCAACGGTCATATTTCCCAACGGTCTTTTAAATGTCATATCGTACCGATACGCCCTCAAGCGTATCGATACGCCCAGGCTGGCAAGAGCCCAACTGCTAGTTTCTGATGAAGGTCGTACCGATACGGGTCCACATGTATCGATACGGAAGGCTGCAGAACAGCATTAATGATGGGAAATAAAGTCCTCAACGGCTCCAATTCATCCCCAACGGCTAGTAACAGCTACAAACTCAAAGAGGAGTATAAAAGGGACCTTCAAGCATCAAGTAATGGTTAATGCTTCAATTGTCAATCAAAAAATGATCAAGAATTGTCTTTGTACTTAAATTGTCATTTCTTTGTATAGACAAACACTAGTGAGCCAAAATTGCTAAATTTGCTCAAGTGTTTTAGGTTTTGGGTGAGAGCTTAATTGTGCAAACAAACACCTATTAGAGGGATTTGTGTTTGCTAATCTTTTCTCTTGTAAAGAGGGTTTGATCAAGGCTTTGGGTAGAAAGCTTGATCGGTGTATAAGGGTTTCCTCCTAAGCCTAGAAAAGGGGACGAATCAATAGTGGATTGATTGGAAATCCTTAGTGGGAAGCTAAGGTAGTGGATGTAGACCTTGGTTAGAAGGTTGAACCACTATAAATCTTTGTGTCATCATTCTTTTTAGCTTCCACACCACTATCACCCAAATTTCCACTTCTCCACCACTTGGCGAGCAAGAACGGTTGAAGGAATCGAGCACCGTAAAACCCAACAATTGGTATCAGAGCTTGACTCAATCAAAGAGGATTAACATCCTATTGAGAAGATCCGGCAAGCTCGATCATCATTTTACACAACCGGCTCAATGGCGCAATCCATCGACAAACCGCCTTTCTTCGACGGAACTCACTATGCCCATTGGAAGACAAAGATGAAGTTCTTCATTAAGTCAAGAGACTACAAGCTATGAGACATATTTGAAGATGGTCCGTTCGTGCCTCAACGAAGCAAAGCAGAATGGAGTACCAAAGATCGCAAGAAGATGGAGCTTAATTGCAAAGCCTTGCACATCCTATTTTGTGTTTTTGGCCCAACCATCTATGAGAGATGTCTTCTTGTGAGAGTGCCAATGAGGTATGGGACAAGCTTGAAGTCACATACGAAGGAACCGATGAAGTAAAGGAGACCAAGATCGGCCTCCTCAACCTAGCGTGTGAGAACTTCAAGATGGATCCAGAAGAAAACATCGAGAATATGTTTGATAGGTTCTCCCCTATCACCAATGGTCTCAAAGGCTATGGAGAAGCCATCCCGAAAGAGAAGCTTGTCCGAAAGCTCATCTACTCACTTCCCGAGTCATGGGACTCAAAGAGGACCGCCATCATTGAAGCCAAGAATTTGAAGACCTTGAAGCTTGATGAACTCATGGGGTCACTCCTTATTCATCAAATAATGAAGAAAAAAAAGAAGATGAGAAGAAGAGGGAAGAAATTAGAGATATAGGGGAGAAGAAGCTCAAAGGGCTTGGCATCAACACTAATGACATTGCTCTAAAATCCTCCACTTGCCACCATGTAGATTCAAGTGAAGAGGAGGATGAAAAAGAGGGGATAGTTCATCTCTTCAAGAAGTGTGCCCCGTTCATGAAGAAAGCCTTGAGAGAGCTTGAACGTGAATCCATGAAAAAGAAGAGGGCAAGCACTTCAAGCCATAAGAAGAAGACATATGTGGCTACTTGGAGTGATGAGGACTCCACCGACGATGAACAAGCCAACATTTGCCTTATGGACATCGAAGAAGATTCAAGGGTAACTTCTAATTCATCTACTTCATGTTCTTACTCTTTTGATGAATTACAAGATGCCTATGACGATTTGGTTTTAGAGTTTAAAAATCACATTTTGAAAAACAATAAAATGATTTCAAAGTTGAAAATTCAAAATGATTTGATTTCTAAAACCAAACTTGAACTTGAAGCAAGACTCGAAGAGTTTGAACAAAAATGTTTTGATTTAAAAAAATTGCTTCAAAAAGTTCAAGAAGAAAAAGATTTGATTTCCAAAGAACTTCAAAAGAAAAATGATTTTGGAAAATCAAATTTTTATGTAAGACAATCTAGTGCCCCTAGATTTGTGAACGGAAAATGTATTAAAAGTATTTGGGTCCCAAAAGGACTAAATACTTCAACTAAAAAGGATGAAATTGAAAAATGGATTCCTAAAGGGACTAAGTTTTGTGCTACTAACGTCTATGGATCCAAAGCAATTTGGATACCAAAAATTACTTGATTGTCTTTTGCTAGGTGTGATGGAGAGTGATCAACAAGTCAAAAATTGAGGGGGGGCTCCATGCACACAAGGAAGAACTGTAACACCCGGGTTTAGGGGTCGGGTGAAAATAATATTTAAATAATATTTTGAGTCTCGATTTATGATTAAAATAATATTATATATATTATTTGGACTTTGTGATTTTAAAGCAAACAAGTTATGTTGGACCAAATTGAATTGAAACTCAAATTTCATGGATTTTAAAGTAAATGAGAATGCCATCTCATTAATGGCATTTTTTTTAATAAAATGGACTTCAACTTAAAAAGCCTCTTTTCAATTAAAACACCCTTTTTGTCATCTTTTTCACTATTCATCTTCTCCATTTTGAACGACAAAGATAAGCTCCCCCTCCATTTCACTATTCCATTTCCTTGCTTCTTCATTTTGGCTCGATTTTGAAAGGTAATCACTTTCCCACCTTGCTCTCATCTTCCTCTCTTTGAAAGTACAAATAGTTTTCATTTTCATCCATGTTTTAGGAATTTGTGATTTTGGGAGTTTTGAATAAAAATGCTACCTTTATTGTTTTTAACTTAAGGTTTTGATTTAATAATGTTAGATATGTTGTTTATGAACCTTGAAGTCCAACGTATATGAGTTTCAAAGTGTTTTAACATGATTTTCGTATTTGGGTATTCATGTGGTTTTTGAAGGGTTTTGGAATGGATTTTGGGGTTGTTTTATGTTGGAAATGGAAGGCTAATGTTAGTATGTTAGTTAAGGGTTGTTTTGGAATCATTTGGGAGTGTTAAAAGTGTTGAAATCAAAGGTTTTGGACTGTGCTTTAGGGCTGCTCGAGTT
This sequence comes from Hibiscus trionum, assembly GCA_030270665.1. Lineage (NCBI taxonomy): Eukaryota > Viridiplantae > Streptophyta > Magnoliopsida > Malvales > Malvaceae > Hibiscus > Hibiscus trionum. Next base: position 1,650,678 of record BSYR01000025.1, on the reverse strand, counting down.
TGATGATTTTGGGGTTGTTCATGGCTTGAATTCATGTGTTTATTGCTTGAATAGTGTTCCAGGTTTGCTACATTGATGTATGGACTGATTTGGGATTATTTTGATTGTGTTGGGATGATTAGAGGCAAGATTTTGTGTTGGTGAAGCATCGGGAGTGAATCCGGAAGCTTGAAGGTCTTGGTTGCTTGGTTGTTGAGCTTGGAAGTGAAGGTGAGTGGTTAATGTTTTAAAATGATCTTTGAATATTAGTTCAAGCATGTGGACTAGGTTGGGCTTGGTAGACCCACCTAGAGTTGGGATTAGAGCGGTAGCCTAATCCCAAGCTTTAGTTAGAGACTATGGTTGCTCTTGGTTGTGTTTATGCCTCATGTTTATTTGTGATTGTGTTGGCTATGTATATGATGTTATACATGTATGTTGAGGCATGGTATTGTTGCATTGTTATATGCATGTGGTTTGTTCATGATTGTGATCATGGTGAGTACGTGCTAAGCACAGAATTGGATACGTAATGAGGTTGTGGATTATGGATAATATTGGCACTAGTATGCTTGGGTACAAATGATCGATCATTAGGATGTTAGTGTGCACACGTGAGTCAAATGCGCGCGTGGTCTTGATGATGGTAGTCATGAAGATGGAGTACGGGTTTGCCCGGAAATTCTTCTTATTTATATGATAGTCGGTGATGAGTGTAATCCCATCGACGGGGCGTGAGGATGAGTGGAATCCCCTCCGCGTGAACGGTGATGAGTGTAATCCCACCGTGAGGTAAAGTTGTTGTTGGATGTGAGTTCTAACGTGTTATCCGCGTATTCGAGTCATAGCTAGGTGCCAATATGTGATGGTATGTGTACCAATATGTTATGAGATGTGATTCTTATATGGATGGATATATGTGTTTACATATGATGTGGATTGAGCTTGTTGAGCATGGCATATTATGAATTTATGTTCATGCATCATTGACATTTTGGCTCATGTGGATCGAAGGTGAGAACATGCATTTACCTTGCTGTGCTCGTGCTTGGACCCTGCATTGTCGAGGTTGGTTTTTAATGAGCTCACCCTCACTAAGCTTTACGCTTACGCTCTCTTTTGTTCGACAATGCAGATCCGTAGTTCGTGGGTTGCTAGTGCAAGAAGGGGCCTCCAAGTGTGTGCTTTGTGGTGCTAGCTTAGCTACCAAGTATGGGTATTTTAGTTATGATGTAATGGTCAAGCAATGGGACATGTAATTGTGGTTTGATGCTTTTGAAATATGTTGAAGTTGGTTTGTTTAGGAGCATGTTTAGACTCCTTTTATATGCTTGTTGGTTTGGCTTTGGATGCCATGTTGCTTGTAAATGATGCCTTTTATGCCACCTTAATTGCCTAAGTCTTTGTCATGTATGACCTTTTGATGGATGCCTTATCTTGCAATCTTATGTGTTTTAAGTATGTTTGCAATATGGTGCATGCCTCTAGAGTGTAATTGTATGTTATGTTTGCTTCTCGGAGTCGTTTAGGGCGTTTGGGATCGTTTAGAGATGCTTCAAACTGGTTTTGGGAATTTGCAGGTTGCAGGTGTTTCGAAACGGGTTGAGTCGTTTCGAAACGGGTGTGGTTCCAGGGTCCCACGTATCGGAACCCGTTTCGGTACGATTTGGCCACTGTGAGCCCATGTTTCGAAACAGGTTTCGAAACACTTTAGCCACTGTAATTGGCTATTTCGAAACGGGTATCGAAACGCCTAGGCAAAATGTGACCCTGTTCCGAAACAGGGTGGAAGCGTTTCGGTACGGGTGTCTATCTTTTTAAACTGGAGCCCGTGTTTCGAAACGGGTGACGTTTGTTTCAAAACACAGGCCTAGAATTGGGCTGTTTGACATCTCTAATGGGTCCCAAGGTTTGGACTTAGGCCCTGTTCGTTGTTAGGCTTCTCGTGAGCCTTGTTTCCGATGTCGTCTCACACATAGGAATAATAAAAGCATCTAGATAAGATAATATTAAATGAAAAGGTTTTCTTGGGTTGGTAACTGAAGTGAAGCCTTAACGGGTTTCGCCTCGGTTATCCCCGTGTAGCCCACTCGGACCGGGACGAGGGGTTACAAGAACACTTGAAGAAGGAAGGCTTCAAATCCTCCATTGGATTCAAGTGTGGTAAAAATCTAGTTGTTCTTGCTTTTATTTAATTTATTTTTTACTTATTTCAACTAGATGATCATATATGTTGGACTAACATTTTGATGATGCTTTGAGTTAGGGGGGGCCATTTTAAAACCAAAATTCTAAATGTTGTCATTTTTTTACCTCTATTGTTATTTTGAACTTAAAAGTGTTTAAATTCTCTTTGATAAAACAAAAAGGGGAGAAATGGTTTGAAAAATTAAATTTTCAATAGATTAAGGGGGAGCTTTAATTTAATTGATTTCAAACATCTCTTATTCACAATTTTAAACTTAAAGGGGGAGAATCCCAAACAAATTTTCAAGTTGGTTTTATTATATCAAAAAGGGTGAGATTGTAGAAATAATGTTTTGATATAATAATTGAAAAATGTTTTAGACTAATTTGAAAAGAATTTAAAACTTGGTTTTAAGTCCAAACAACTTGAATATATGTTTGAGGTACTTAAAAAGGTTTTTGGCAATGTTTTTATTGATTTTAAATAGTCAAACTTGACTTTCCAAGCTGCCCGTACCGATACGGTCCAACCCGTATTGATGCCTTTTTGCCCAAGTTTGGTCACTGCCATAACCCGTATCGAAACAGGCTTGGCCGTTTCGATACGGTAAGGGATCGTTTCGATACGCCTAGTAAGCGTACCGATCCCATTTTAACAACCACAACGGTCATATTTCCCAATTGTCTTTTAAATGTCATACCGTACTGATACGCCCTCAAGTGTATCGATACGCCCAGGCTGGCAAGAGCCCAACGGCTAGTTTATGATGAAGGCCGTACCGATACGGGTTCACGTGTATCGATACGGAAGGCTGCAGAACAGCATTAATGGTGGGAAATAAAGTCCTCAACGGCTCCAATTCATCCCCAATGGCTAGTAACGGCTACAAACTCAAATAGAAGTATAAAAGGGACCTCCAAGCATCAAGTAATGGTTAATGCTTCAATTGTCAATCAACAAATGATCAAGAATTGTCTTTGTACTTAAATTGTCATTTCTTTGTATAGACAAACACTAGTGAGCCAAAATTGTTAAATTTGCTCAAGTGCTTTAGGTTTTGGGTGAGAGCTTAATTGTGCAAACAAACACCTATTAGAGGGATTTGTGTTTGCTAATCTTTTCTCTTGTAAAGAGGGTTTGATCGAGGCTTTGGGTAGAAAGCTTGATCGGTGTGTAAGGGTTTCCTCCTAAGCCTAGAAAATGGGACGAATCAATATTGGATTGATTGGAAATCATTAGTGGGAAGCTAAGGTAGCGGATGTAGACCTTGGTTAGAAGGTTGAACCACTATAAATCTTTGTGTCATCATTCTTTTTAGCTTCCACACCACTATCACCCAAATTTCCACTTCTCCACCACTTGGCGAGCAAGAACGGTTGAAGAAATCGAGCACCGTAAAACCCAACAAAAACGCTCAGGCATATCGATACCCTTATAGCGTATCGATACGGATTTTTGTTACTGGAATTTTAATCGACCATAGCATACCGATACGGTTTAATCCTGTATCGATACGATATACATCTGGGTAAGACTTTAAGCTATAGCGTATCAATACTTATCGGGACAGTATCGATACGGTTTTTCAAAGTAAAATATTTTAATGCTATAGAGTATCGATACTCATCGAGACAGTATCGATACGGTTTTTCAAAGTAAAATATTTTAATGCTATAGCGTACCGATACGGTATGTCACTGTATCGATACGATATGCTGACCTTTGTAAATCTTTACATTTAATATTTGAACGTTGGCTTGTCAGTTATTGAAATCCTAAAGTTTTAAATGGTCTTTAAATCATATCGATACGCATAGATAGCGTACCGATATGATTTTTGTCAAATAACAAATCAGGATTCCAGTGAGCAAAAATCATATTGATACGACATTGCATATCGATGCGCCCCTTTATATCGTACCGATATGCCCTTCCCGCGTATCGATACGCTCTGTTTTTTAGTCACAACGACTATTTCTTCTTTGAGGCAGGTACCGATACGGTCACGAAGTGTACCGATACGATGTGCAATTGAAGAGCATTTATTGCGGAAAAATGCAGCCCAACGGCTAGATTAATAACCTCAATCACCCAAACGGCTAGAATTCAATGAAAGGGTATAAAAACAAGTCTCCAAAGCTACAGCAACAACTATTGAACCTTCAAGCAACATCAAAGCATTTATTCCAAACCCTTGAGCCTATTAGAGTCAAATTGTGTACCCAACTTGTAAAATTCTCAATTGTTTATTTCTCTTTCAAGTTTGGGGAGTGTTGGTCTGTAATTGGGCAATATTTTAGTCTTGTGAGAGATACATTTCAAATTGTCTCTCATTCTTTGTAATTGAGAGTCTTGTAATTCAATATTTGGGTAGAAAGATTAAATTTGTAAAGGTTGCCTCCTTAGCCTAGAAAAGGGGAAGAACAAATTATTGAAGATTTTATTGAAAATCCTTAGTGGGAGCTAAGATAGTGGATGTAGAGCTTGTTTAGAAGCTTGAACCACTATAAGTGTCTTTTTCTTCATTTTTAATTGTTCCTTTGCACCATTCATTTTTTAAAGTGCCAATTCACCCTCATTGGCCATATCGGTTAATTCGATCCACTCAACAATTGGTATTAAAGCCTACCTCTTTGAAGGCTTCACAACCATATAGGAGATCCTATAAGAGTGCTGATCAACTTCCAAGTCAAGCCATGACATCTACCTCCGGGCCAAGCATGTACGAGTCTAAATTTACCACCAAACCACCCTTCTTCAATGGGGTAACTATCCCTATTGGAAGAACCAAATGCGTCTCTTCATCAAATTAAGTGATTACCTCGTATGGGATGTAGTAGAAGATGGACCAACCATCCCATGAAAAGAGATGAAGAAGGAATGCTTGTTCTAAAGAAGAAGGTAGAGATGAGTGAAGATGATAGGAAGAAATTGCAAGTGAATGAAAAAGCATTGCACATGCTATTGTGTGCTCTCGGACCGGACATATACTCCAAAGTATCTTCGATCACAAGTGCCAAAGAAGTGTGGGACACTCTTGAAACCACATATGAAGGAACAAATGATGTGAAGGAGACGAAGATCGGGATCCTCAATCTTAGTTACGAGAACTTCAAGATAGAGGCCGATGAGACCGTAACGAAGATGTTTGATCGCTTCTCTATCATCGTCAATGGTTTGAAGGGCTTCGGAGAGATCATCTCGAAGATAAGTTAGTCTGAAAGCTACTCTACTCTCTTCCCGAATCATAGGATGGGAAGAGAATCGCCATCATCGAAGCAAAGAATTTGAAGACCCTAAAGCTTAATGAACTAGTTGATTCTCTCCTCACACAGAAGATCATGAAGCAAGGGAGAGAAGAAGAGAAGAGAAAAGAAGAAAGAAGAGTAGTCAAGCAATAGGTAGAGAAAAAAAAAAGCAAGTAGTTGCTCTTAAAGCCTCTCTACCACAAGAGGAGAGCACTTCCAGTGGGGAAGATCAATTTGAAGAATTGGCTATGATAGCCAAAAGATTCTTAAGGTTCATGAAGTCTAACTGTGGTAGAAAGTTTTCAAGAAGAAAAGACTTCAAGAACAAGAACAAAGAAGAAGAAGAAAGACCAACTCATTTGCTATGAGTGCAAGAAGCCGGGTCACATTCGCATCGATTGCCCTCAACTAAAGAAGAAGAGCTTTGAGAAGAAGAAGAAGCTCAAGGCTCAAGTAGAAACTTGGAGTGATGAGGAGTTATCATCTAAGGATGAGGCGCATAAAGTGGCCAACATTTGCCTCATGGCCCTTGAGGAGGAATCTATGGTAAACTCTAACTCATCATCTCTTACTTATGATGATGAACTATATGATGCATATGATAAGTTGCAAGAAGTTTACGATGAAATGGTAAAGAAATATAAAGAGTTTATTTTGAAAAATAAGAAAACTATTTCCGATTTAAAATCTCAAAATGAGTCTCTTTCAAAAACCAATTCCGAATTGGAAAAAAAGGTTTTATACTTGGTAAATCTCACTAATGAACTTAAAAAGAAAAAGATAGACCAAGAAAACTCTTTTCCAATTTCCAGATTATCACACAAAGGAAGTGGATAATCTCAAAAATTCTCTTACTATTGGGAAGCATGCCCTTGAAAAGAGAAATTCTTCAAAAACCCAATATGTTAAGAGAAAACCATTTTACCCCAAACAAAGAGATTTTCAAAAGCAATCTAAAGTTAAAAGAATTAGGAGTGTATGGGTTCCTAAGGAACTCATTGTTTCTAATAATGTAAATGCAATTGCTTTTTGGATTCCTAAGGGGACCAAGCTTTTGGGAGCTAACTCTCATAGACCCAAATCATTTTGGGTACAAAAAATTAAAGCTTAATGTCTTTGTTTGTGGGAGGAGCAATGCTTCAAGGTGAAAGCTTCAAGTAAGAACATGTGGTTCCTTAATAGTGGTTGCTTGAGACACATGACCAGAGACAAGAGTAGATTCTTGGAGCTTAAACCAAAAAGTGGAGGATGTGTGACATTTGGTGACAATTCCAAAGGCCACATTGAAGGCATAGGCTCCATTGGTAATCTCTCATCTACATTCATTGAAAATGTTTTATATGTCAATGTGTTGGGCTTGTTAGGCACGCTCGAATCGATCACCGAAACCGTCAAGGAGGGTTGTAATTGCTTGATGGTTGAATTGGCTAAAACCGAAAATAGTAGACAATATTTGCACGATGATTTTAGAGTGGTTCGACTACTCAACCGAGTCTACACCCACTACCTTAGCACACCACTAAGGATTTCCCAATTCACTCAACAATGAATTCTTCCTTTTGAGGACAAAGGGTAACCTTACAACCCTATCTTTTCAATGGCTAAGATAGAACCACTCTAGTTTTTCTCTCAAGGCTAAACTAGAACCTCTCCTTATACAAGGGTAGAAAAGATGTAAACAAATATACCTCACAAGGTGGGTGTTTACGAGAATTGAAGCTCACAAGAGTGTAAAGAATAAAAACAATGAAAAACACTCTCTATACAATATTTACAAGAGAAATGAAGGAAATGAAGACTTAAGCTCGATTTCTCTTGATCATTAAGCTTGGATGTTGTTTCTTGCTATCTTCAAGTGTCCTTGGGGTGTTTATATAGTGTGGAATGAGTATCTAGCCGTTTATGGCCGTTGGGGATGTTTTGGAGCCGTTGGAAGCCATTAATGTTGAGCATTAAATGCTCTCCTGCACTATAGTTTCGAAACCTTATAAAGGTTTCGAAACCTTAAGAGGGGTTTAGAAAAACTAGCCGTTTTATAGCCGTTTGTAGCCGTTACATGGCTAAAGTTTCGAAACCTTTACAAGGTTTCGAAACCTTTGCTTAGGTTTCTAAAAAATCAGCTACTGCCCAGATAAGTTTCGATACCTTTGTTTGAGGTTTCGAAACTTTCATCTAAAAACATGTATTTCGGGCATTTTTCGACTTTTAAAAGTATAGTTCGATATAGGTATTAAGTCGAACTCTTTCAAAACATTTTGTCACGTTTTAAGGACTTTTGAATTATTTTTGAAATCTTTAAACAAGTCCCAAAACATTTTTCACAATATTGTTATATCAAAATATTTCTCAACAATCTCCCCCTTTTTGATATAACAAAACTTCTTTGAAAAATTGTTTTTGACAAAAGCTCCCCCTTAATTTTTCACTTATTTCTCCCCCTTTTTGTTATATCAAAAATAATTCAAATCTTTATAGTACATCATAACAATGGGGTTTATGTGGGAGTATCGAAACGGTTTGAAAACTTCCCTAAACATAATTTCAAGTTGTTTGGACTTTTGGAAATGTTTTAAATTCTTTTTAAATCAGTCCAACACATTTTTCAATTATTATATCAAAACATTAGTTCTTCAATCTCCCCCTTTTTGATATAATAAAACCAACTTGAAAAAATTGTTTGGGATTCTCCCCCTTCAAGTTTAAAACGTTTAAAAATGTGAATAAGAGATGAAAATCTGAAAAGTAAGTAGCTCCCTCTTATTCGTTTGAAAATACAATTTTTCAAACCAAATTCTCCCCCTTTTTGTTATATCAAAAAGAATTTAAAATGACATTTAAGTTCAAGATAACATAGGAGGCAAAAAAAAATTTGACACACTTAAAATTTTGGTTTAAAAAATTGGCTCCCCCTTACTCAAGCATTCCATTAAATATTTAGCACAAAACTTGACACTTAAAGGCATTGAATTTCAAAATAAAATCAAATTAAGAGCATATGAAATTCAATTTATCCAAGACAATTTTTTTTTATGCAAACATATGAATGAAACCATTAGACTCATATGCATAAAATTTTCAAATAATGTCATGCACTTATAAATATAAATAAGCAATGATGCATGAACATTTATTATCAAAGTAGGCAACCAAATGATTTAAAATCAAATGCATTAAGATTAGAGGTTACTCATCTTCTTCACTTGTGTGACTAGAGCATATAAAATTCTTGCTTTTCTTGCCTTTGCTCCAACACACCTACAAGAGACATTTACTTCGATTTTGGTATCCAAATTGCTTTGGATCCATTAACATTAATTTCAATGTCTCTAGTTCCCTTAGGAACCCATACTTGTCTAATCCTATAAGATTTTCTCTTCTTTATAGGACAAGTATGCAACGAATGACCATGATAATGGCAATGTGAGCATTTTGCCATTATGGGATGAGATGAATTATTAGAAATGATTTCTTTTTCTTTTGTTAAGCTTTCAAGCTTAACTTTTAAATCAAGATTTTCCTTTTCTAAAACATCTTTGTTTGTTTTTGAAAATTCTAAATCATTTTTCAAAATTTCATTTTGATTTTCAAAATCCATTTTTGTTTTTAAAAGAAAATCATTTTCAGTTTCGAGTTTTGAAATCATTTTCCTAAATTTGGAATTCATGGTCTCAAATTCCAAATATAATTCATTAAATGCATCTTGTAACTCATCAAAAGAATGTGAATTTAATTCATCTGAGTTAGAAGATACCTCGGGCTCATCGAGAGCCAAAACACCATCCACCTTAGGTGTTGAGGGGAGGATTGCACGTGATGAAGCATCATCTTTCTTCTCTTCTTTCCCATAGAATTTCTCAAGCTTCTCCCAAATTTCTTTGGCACTTTTGGATGGGGAGACCTTCTTGGAAATCTCTTCACTTAGGGCACAGAGAAGAATGTGCATAGCCTTTGCATTGAGATGGTCCTTCTTTGTGTCATTGACACTCCTTTTCTTCTTCTTCTTAGGAGCTTCCGAATGTCCATCATTGATAATCCTCCAAATGTCGAGGTTGAAGCCTTGGATGAAATACTTCATGATGTTGCTCCATTGGAAGTAACCTTCTCCTTTGAAGAGAGGAGGACACATGATAGAGCGGCCTTCTTCAAATGAAATCATTGTAAAACCGCTTGCCATTTTCTTGTACGGTGGACTACGAGCGTTGGATCTTTGCTCCTGGATGTTAGTCCTTCGATGGAGACGAGGCTCTGATACCAATTGTTGGGCTTGTTAGGCACGCTCGAATCGATCACCGAAACCGTCAAGGAGGGTTGTAATTGCTTGATGGTTGAATTGGCTAAAACCGAAAATAGTAGACAATATTTGCACGATGATTTTAGAGTGGTTCGACTACTCAACCGAGTCTACATCCACTACCTTAGCACACCACTAAGGATTTCCCAATTCACTCAACAATGAATTCTTCCTTTTGAGGACAAAGGGTAACCTTACAACCCTATCTTTTCAATGGCTAAGATAGAACCACTCTAGTTTTTCTCTCAAGGCTAAACTAGAACCTCTCCTTATACAAGGGTAGAAAAGATGTAAACAAATATACCTCACAAGGTGGGTGTTTACGAGAATTGAAGCTCACAAGAGTGTAAAGAATAAAAACAATGAAAAACACTCTCTATACAATATTTACAAGAGAAATGAAGGAAATGAAGACTTAAGCTCGATTTCTCTTGATCATTAAGCTTGGATGTTGTTTCTTGCTATCTTCAAGTGTCCTTGGGGTGTTTATATAGTGTGGAATGAGTATCTAGCCGTTTATGGCCGTTGGGGATGTTTTGGAGCCGTTGGAAGCCATTAATGTTGAGCATCAAATGCTCTCCTGCACTATAGTTTCGAAACCTTATAAAGGTTTCGAAACCTTAAGAGGGGTTTAGAAAAACTAGCCGTTTTATAGCCGTTTGTAGCCGTTACAGGGCTAAAGTTTCGAAACCTTGTGAAGGTTTCGAAACCTTTGCTTAGGTTTCTAAAAAATCAGCTACTGCCCAGATAAGTTTCGATACCTTTGTTTGAGGTTTCGAAACTTTCATCTAAAAACATGTATTTCGGGCATTTTTCGACTTTTAAAAGTATAGTTCGATATAGGTATTAAGTCGAACTCTTTCAAAACATTTTGTCACGTTTTAAGGACTTTTGAATTATTTTTGAAATCTTTAAACAAGTCCCAAAACATTTTTCACAAAATTGTTATATCAAAATATTTCTCAACAATCTCCCCCTTTTTGATATAACAAAACTTCTTTGAAAAATTGTTTTTGACAAAAGCTCCCCCTTAATTTTTCACTTATTTTGATACCAATTGTTGGGTTTTTAGCACGCTCGAATCGATCACTGAAACCGTCAAGGAGGGTTGTAATTGCTTGGTGGTTGAATTGGCTAAAACCGAAAATAGTAGACAATTTTTGCACGATGATTTTAGAGTGGTTCGACTACTCAACCGAGTCTACATCCACTACCTTAGCACACCACTAAGGATTTCCCAATTCACTCAACAATGAATTCTTCCTTTTGAGGACAAAGGGTAACCTTACAACCCTATCTTTTCAATGGCTAAGATAGAACCACTCTAATTTTTCTCTCAAGGCTAAACTAGAACCTCTCCTTATACAAGGGTAGAAAAGATGTAAAAAAATATACCTCACAAGGTGGGTGTTTACGAGAATTGAAGCTCACAAGAGTGTAAAGAATAAAAACAATGAAAAACACTCTCTATACAATATTTACAAGAGAAATGAAGGAAATGAAGACTTAAGCTCGATTTCTCTTGATCATTAAGCTTGGATGTTGTCTCTTGCTATCTTCAAGTGTCCTTGGGGTGTTTATATAGTGTGAAATGAGTATCTAGCCGTTTATGGCCGTTGGGGATGTTTTGGAGCCGTTGGAAGCCATTAATGTTGAGCATTAAATGCTCTTCTGCACTATAGTTTCGAAACCTTATAAAGGTTTCGAAACCTTAAGAGGGGTTTAGAAAAACTAGCCGTTTTATAGCCGTTTGTAGCCGTTACAGGGCTAAAGTTTCGAAACCTTTACAAGGTTTCGAAACCTTTGAGCCAAAGTTTCGAAACCTTGTGAAGGTTTCGAAACCTTTGCTTAGGTTTCTAAAAAATCAGCTACTGCCCAGATAAGTTTCGATACCTTTGTTTGAGGTTTCGAAACTTTCATCTAAAAACATGTATTTCGGGCATTTTTCGACTTTTAAAAGTATAGTTCGATATAGGTATTAAGTCGAACTCTTTCAAAACATTTTGTCACTTTTTAAGGACTTTTGAATTATTTTTGAAATCTTTAAACAAGTCCCAAAACATTTTTCACAAAATTGTTATATCAAAATATTTCTCAACAATCTCCCCCTCTTTGATATAACAAAACTTCTTTGAAAAATTGTTTTTGACAAAAGCTCCCCCTTAATTTTTCACTTATTTTCCCCCTTTTTGTTATATCAAAAATAATTCAAATCTTTATAGTACATCATAACAATGGGGTTTATGTGGGAGTATCGAAACGGTTTGAAAACTTCCCTAAACATAATTTCAAGTTGTTTGGACTTTTGGAAATGTTTTAAATTCTTTTTAAATCAGTCCAACACATTTTTCAATTATTATATCAAAACATTAGTTCTTCACAATGGTCTAAAACATAATCTTTTGAGCATTAGTCAACTTTGTTATAAAGGTTTTGATGTTCATTTTTATAAAAATATGTGTAAAATTGTGAACATTAAAACAAATAAAATAATGTTCATTGGTCATCGCATAGGAAATATTTATATGCTGCATTTAGATGAAATACATTCATCCCATGCATGTTTAGTTGCACATGATGAGAATGATGCATGGTTGTGGCATAGGAAACTAGGGCATGCTAGCATAAGTTTTTAGAAAAATTAGTTTCCCAAAATCTAGTTAGAGGTTTACTCAAACTAAAATTTTCATTAGATAAAATATGTGATGCTTGTGCTAAGGGTAAATAAAAGAGAACCTCATTTAAACTCATTAATAATGTTTCGACTAGTATGGTGTTACAATTAATCCACATGGATTTATTTGGGCCTATTAGAACTATGAGCTTGGGTGGTAAGTCATATGCATTTGTATTTGTAGATGACTTTTCTAGATACACTTGAGTTATATTCTTAAGTACTAAGGATGAGACTTTAGAAAATTTTATCACATTTACAAAAATTACCCAAAATGATATTGATCTTAAAATCTCACATATTAGAAGTGATCATGGAACCGAATTTCAAAATATGGGTTTTGAAGATTTTGTAATGAAAATAGTATTAGCCATAATTTTTCGGCTCCTAACACTCCTTAACAAAATGAGGTAGTTGAGAGGAAAAATAAAACTTAAGAAGATATGGCTAGGACAATGTTTTGAGAAAATAATTTACCTAAGTACTTTTGGGCGGAAGCCACTAATACGGCTTGTTATATTATTAATAAAGTAATAACTAAGCTTATTTTAAAGAAAACACCTTATGAGATTTTAAAATTCAAAAAGCCTAACATTAGCTATTTCCACCATTTTGGTTGTACATGTTTTGTTTTAAACAATGAAAAAGACAACTTACGTAAATTTGTAGCTAAAAGTAATGAAGCAATATTTTTGGGTTATTCCCTAAATTCTAAAGCCTACCAGGTATTTAATAAAAGAACTTTGGTTGTTGAAGAGTCTATACATGTTGTTTTTTATGATAACCTCCTTCTGAGGAAGGAATCTTGTAATGATGATGATGTAGGGATCATTGAAGCCATTGATGGAGAACAAACATCAATTGTGGATGAGATTCCAACTAAAAAAGAAGATGCACAAGATCCACCTCTTGAAACCTTGAAGGACTTGTCTCTTGAGGAAAAAGAGGTGACATACCCAAGGGAGTTCAACTATGTCAAAGGTGGTGAAATCTTGGGTGATCCATCCAAGGGGGTAACTACTAGATCATCTCTCAAACTTATGAATCATGTTGCTTTTATCTCATGCATAAAGCCTAAAAATATCAAAGAGGCATTAAAAGATGATTTTTGGATATTTTCTATGCAAGAGGAACTTAATCAATTTGAGAGAAGTAAAGTATGAACATTAGTTGATATGCCTAGTAATCAATCTACTATATGGACTAAGTGGGTACTTAGAAACAAACTAGATGAGAGTGGAAACATAGTGAGGAACAAGGCTAGGCTTGTTGCTCAAGGTTACACTCAAGAAGAGGAAATTGATTTTGATGAAACATATGCACCCTTAGCTAAAATGGAAGCTATTAGGATGTTTCTTGCATTTGCATGCTATCATGATTTCAAGCTCTTTCAAATGGATATGAAAAGTGCTTTTCTAAATGATTTTATAAATGAAGAAGTGTATGTTGAACAACCACCGGGTTATGAAGATCCACAATTTCCAAATCATGTTTTCAAACTAACTAAAGCTCTTCATGGTTTAAAACTTTTTGATTCAAAAAGGTTTTGAAAAAAGGCAAGGTGGATACTACACTTTTCATTAAAAGATATGGCAATGACTTTTTAGTAGTTCAAATATATGTTGATGATATTATTTTTGGTTCTACTAATGAATTTTATTGCCAAGAGTTTTCTAAGCTAATGCAAGGTGAATTTGAGATGAGCATGATGGGAGAGCTCTTATTTATCTTAGGGCTCTAAATCAAGCAAAGGAAAGATGGCACCTTCATTAATCAAGCTAAATACATCAAGGATATGCTCAAGAAGTTTGGCTTGGAGAATGTGAAGCCTCAAGCCACTCCTATGAGCTCATCAATTAAGCTTGACAAGGATGAAGGAGGTAAGTGTGTTGATTCTAAGTTTTATCGTTCAATGATTGGATATTTGCTTTACCTTACCGCAAGTAGATCCGATATCATGTTTAGTGTTTGCTTGTGTGCTAGGTTTCAAGCTAGTCCTAGAGAATCTCACCTTGTAACCATTAAGAGAATCTTTAGATACCTTAGAGATACACCTTGTTTAGGTCTTTAGTATCCTAGAGACTCTTCCTTTGACCTTCATGCCTTCTCCGATGCGGATTATGGGGGATGTAAGATAGATAGGAAAAGTACCTCCGAAATATGTCAATTCTTAGGTAGTATGCTCGTATCTTGGTTCTCTAAGAAACAAAATACCGTAGCCTTATCTACCAACGAAGCGGAGTAAATATCCTTAGGGAGTTATTTTGCTCAAGTTCTTTGGATGAAGCAACAACTCTTAGATTATGGTGTTCAATTAGATACCATACCCCTTAAGTGTGACAACACTAGTGCCATTTGTCTCAGTAAGAATCTCATCCAACACTCTAGAACCAAACATATAGAAATTAGACATCATTTCATTAGAGATCATGTCTTGAAAAATAATGTAGTTCTAGAATATGTTGATACCTTGAACCAATTAGCGGACATATTTACCAAACCTTTAGATAAAGAGTGTTTTTGGGCATTTAGGAGAGCGTTAGGTCTAACTAGCCTACATTGGCCTTTTTAGAGCCTTTAAGTGCAAAAATTTACTTGAATTTTGAATGATGATCATGCTTATGTGATTTTGCTTCTTAATGCATCTATGCTTATTGCTAGGGGGAGTATGCATCAATTTTAGTCCTTAAATCTTGCTCATATATCATTCGCATGCATTTAGGGTCGTTCAAAGTTGAATCTTTGGACTTAAAACTGTACAAAATGCATTTTTTGGCCATGGCGTATCGATACGGCTATATGTGTATCGATAAGGGTTCATCAATGGGAATTGATACAGTGCTAACTATATCAATACTAACACGCATATCGATACAATATTTAAAAATAATTTAAAATTGTGGCAAGGCGTATCGATACGCTATGTAAACGTACCGATACAATATTAATTGAGACTTTAAATTGGGCATTTTAATAAGAATCAACTTTTAATCTAAACCCCACCTCTTTACCCTAAAAACCTAGTCGAAAAACACTATAAAATCCCCTCAAATCTCTTCAATTTTTCACACAAAACCTAAATTTTTTTGAGGGATTTTCATCAACACATCAAACCCAAGGTTTGTTAGCAATTTGATGCATTCTCATCTCATCATTCATCTATTCTCCATAAATCAAGGTATAAACCCTTTTCTTTTCTTTTCTTTTTAATTTTCATTTAATTTCGTTGGTAGTTTTTAGCTGATTTTTGTATAAAGCATATACATATTGTATGGGTTTTCAAGTGTTTACAAAAAATCTTTTAAATCTGAAATTTTTTTATTCGAATATAAATTTATACAGTATATTTTTCAAATCTATTTTTCAAAATTCTTTTCACCAAAATTTTCTTCTATACTTTTATATATTTTTAACCTATAAAATATAATGTTTTTATCAATACCTTGAATTATTGGAATTTATCTTTGGATTGAATGTGATGATAATTACATACATGTTCGAATTGTTTTGATGTTGTTTTTTAAGATTATGAACCCTAAAAAGAGATCGAGAAGATTTTTAGCCTCTACCTCTTCCGATCCTATCGAAGATAATGAGGGTAACCCTAAACCAAACCTCTCTTACATAATATAATATAGTTTTCCTACTCCTATGGATTTGACTCGTTATAAGATTTTTCAAGGTTTTACTCTTAGGGAAGAACGTGTTGCCTCAATCTCTTTTTTAAATTCTGAACGTTTTAAATTTGAATATCTTGGTTTGTTTCGAAGATGGAAACTTATGAACCTTTTGAGCGTATCCTCGATTTTATATCAAAATCTTGTCATGATCTTCTTTTCAAATGCCAAGTGTATTCATGATGCTAATAGAGAACATGTTGTTGCTATTGAATCTCATCTTATGGGCACAACTTTTCAAATTGATCAAAACTTTCTTTGTCAAGCCTTTGGTTTTGAAAATATTGGGATTGAGGATGAAAACTCTTTGGGTCATGGTCCTCTTGGTTCCGTCATTGTTTTAAATGCCCAAGACCGTATACTTCATCTCATTATGTCTTGGTTTATTTGTCCTTTGGGTGGGAAATTTTCAACTATTCGCCAAGTGGATGATTTTTTGCTTCGTTGTTTTCGTGAGGGTAAGCGCCCAAATCTTTGTCAAATTATGTTTGCCGGTCTTGTCTATCTTGTCCAACACCATCACACGGACCAAGTCAAATCCTTTTACTATTCGACGCTTTGAGTCATTTTTTTCATTCCCTTAGGATAGATTGTTCACATGACTATCCCGAACCCCTTGGCCAAACCATTGATGAGAGTTCCCTTACCCGTGCTCACTTTGCATACATCAACAATGAATGGGTTCGTGTTCCTCGAGCTTTGTTGAGTTGATCAATCGATTGCAAATGGTCAAGAGAGGGTGAATTGGCGATTAAAATTTGAAGGGAGAAATTGGATGAATGAAAAATTAAACACAAGGTAATTTATAGTGGTTCAAGTTCTTAAATGAACTCTACCTCCACTACCTTAGCTCCCACTAAGGATTTTCAACCAAACCACTAATTTATTCTTCCCTTTTTCTTGGATTAGGAGGAAACCTTACAAGACCGATTAAGCTTTCTACCAAAAGCTTAATCCAACTCACTCTTTACAAAGAAGGAATTTGGTAAACCTTACAATTACCTCTCAAAGGTTGATGTTTACCCAAATACAATTAATCACACCCCAAACTCTCAATAAAAATTACAATGAAAACTCAATTGAGTTGGGTACAAAAATTTGACTCTAAATGATCAAGGTTTGGATTTGAATGCTTTGATGTTGCTTGAAGGCTCAATAGTTGTTGTTGTAGCTTTTGAGACTTGTTTTTATACCTTCTCATTGATTTCTAGCCGTTTGGGTGGTTAAGATCATCAATAGAGCCATTGGGGCTCTCTCTTCCCTCCATAAATGTAGTTTTGCAACTACCCGTATCAGAACACGATACCCTTGTACCGAAACGGACACTCAAAAAAGAAAGAGTCGTTATGTGTAAAATGGGCCCGTATCAAAACGGTTATAGACCGTATCAAAAACAGTAAAGATAAAAAAAAAGTAGTATCGAAACGGATAAGGGTTGTATCAAAACGTTTTGAAACTGTCAATTGGTGTTTCAAAATTACTTAGGGGTGTATCGAAACACTTAACCAAATCTTTAAAAATCAGTTTCTGACAAGTAACTGCTAGTTCATTTAATGACCAATTTTAAAATTACTTGACCTCCGTATCAAAACGGGTGTTAGCCGTTTCGAAACAATGCTTAAAAAATCAAAAGCCCAGGTGAAGGCCAGTATCGAAACGGGTGTGAGCCGTTTCGAAACAGATGTCTCCAATGGCAAAATGTATCGAAACACTTTGAGAGTGTTTCAAAACGCCTGGGCGATTTTGTATATTTTGGCTTTGAAACACTTAAAAAAATTTATGGGGTTTAAGTTTTGACTTCAAAACATTTTAAGTATAACTTGTACTTGTCAAAATCAAGTGTTTTGGTTACTTAAAAATTTATTTACTATCTAACTTGGTCCTTGAATTACTTGTTATATCAAAATCAAATATTAGTTTTTACAATCTCCCCCTTTTTGATATAACAAAACCAAAGTAAATTTTTAAGTAAACTCCCCCTAAATTTAAGCTAGGTTTTGAAAAAGATTTTAAAATTTAGCTTAACCCTTCTCCCTCTTTTTGTTAGATCAAAATCAATGAAGGAATATAGAAATATAGCACAGGTCAAACCACAAGTAAAGCAACATAATTTCATTAAGAATTAAAAAACCAAAGCAAATTAAGTTCATAAATTCGAAACATAATATCCAAACCATAACATCCAAACATAAATGAAAGCATAGGTCTTAAAATAAAAACATAAATAGGTGCATAAAAATAGGGAAATCCTAAGCTAGATGAGATGCAATGGAATGCAATGATCTAAGGCTCATCATCTTCATCATCTTGATCATTGCCATTGCTCCTTCGAAATTGTCTCCATTCGCAATAGAAATTGGTAAAGGACATGCCCGTAGTGGTTTGTTGAGTTTCAATCGAGGTGAGGCGATTCTCAACATTTTGGATACATCCCTCCACATAAGTGAGGCGAGTACCAAGAGTAGCAAAACCAGAATCCATGTGAGTGTGCAAGCCATTAAATTGCTCGGTAAGGAAGTTCATGAGGGATTCGTTGTTTTGCGGAGCAACTTGAGGTTGAGGTTCGAGGGCAGCAACAGGTGAAAGATTCTCAACACGAGTCCACTCTCAATCAATATAATGAAATTTGCTCCGAAGAAGTGAGCGCTCATCGATGGGATCTTTGAGAGGTTCCGGATAGTCAAGCGAGCAATCAATCCCCAACTTAGAAAACAAGTAGCTCAAAGTTGTGCCATAGGCGAATGAGGTGACAAGATCGGAGTTGCGATTTTGGACAAGGTACACCATCTCGGCAAACATGATTTGATAGAGATTCGGTTGATGTCCCTCACGAAAGCACCGAATCCAAAAATCACCCACTTGCCTAATGTGAGAGAACTTGCCTTCGGAAGGGCGAAACCACCTCGAGATCATGAGATGTAGAATGCGATCATGAGTATCAAGAACCGTAACGGAGCCACCAAGGGTATGACCCAACGGGTTCTCATCCGAGATTCCCTCATCTTCAAACCCGAACACATCGACCAAAGTTTCTGGATCAACCCTAAACTTCTTTCCCATGAGATAGGACTCAATGGCAACCACTTGACCGACATTGGAGATGCAACGAGCATTGGCATAAAATAGAAGCACCATGTTACGGTACAAAGTACCGGGTAAGCCAAAAAAAGCCATAAAATTCCAACGTCTCAATAGATCAAGATAGCGGAATTGAAAACGCTCGGAATCCAAAAAGGGAAGAGAAACGATACGCTCACGTCGGATAGCATGATCTTGAAATAGCTTGAAATTGGTGTAGGCATCTTTGTTTCGAAGAGACTTTTGGTAGAGCAAAGTAAGATTTGGACATGTAGAATCTTCATCAACGTTGGAGCTTCCACCGGCCTCATTGGTTCTAACTCTCTTCCTAGAACTCATATTTGAAATCTGGAACGAAATCAAGACAAAAACATATGTATGCGTAAATCAACCAAATTCAATCCAATAAACAATATGATAATCAAGGTATTGATAAAAACTATACAATATAGTTTTAAAAATATAAATAAACATAAAAAGAAATTTAGGAGAAAAGAATTTAAAAAGAAACATATTGAAAAATTATACGGTATAAATTTATATTCGAATAAAAAAATCAAATTTTGAATTTTTTTTTGCAAAAACTTGAAAAACTATACTATATGTATATGTTTTATACAAAATGGATGTGAATTCAAGTCCAAAGAGCCAACTTAGATCGAGCCTATATGCATTTTGTGCAAATTCATGTCCAAAGAGCCAACTTAGATCGAGCCTAAATGCATGTGAATGATATATGAGCAAGATTTAATGGCTAAAATTAATGCATACTCCCCCTAGCAACATGCATAGAAGCAAAATTATGCAAATTGACATAAGCATGAATATCAACCAATTTCAAGCAAAAATTTGACCATTTGGGGACCTAAAAGGGTCAAGAAAGGCTAGTTAAACCTAACTCTCTCCTAAGGGTCCAAAAATGCTCTTTATCTAAAGGTTTAGTAAATATATTCTCTAATTGGTTCAAGGTATCAACATATTCTAGAACAACATCATTTTTCAAAACACGATCTCTAATGAAATGATGTCTAATTTATATATGTTTAGTTCTAGAGTGTTGGATGGGATTCTTAGTGAGACAAATGGCACTAGTGTTGTCACACCTAAGGGGTATTGCATCGACATGAACACCATAATCTAAGAGTTGTTGATTTATCCAAAGGACTTGAGCACAACAACTCCCTAAGGATATGTACTCCGCTTCGGTGGTAGATAGGGCTACGCTATTTTGTTTCTTAGAAAACCAAGATACGAGCATACTACCTAAGAATTAACATGTTTTGGAGGTACTTTTCCTATCTATCTTGCATCCCCCATAATCCGCATCCGAATAAGCATGAAGGATAAAGGAAGAATCCTTAGGATACCAAAGACCTAGGTTAGATGTGTCTCTAAGGTATCTAAAAATTCTCTTAATGGCTACTAAGTGTGATTATCTAGGACTAGCTTGGAACCTAGCACACAATCAAACACTAAACATAATATCTGGTCTACTTGCGGTAAGGTAAAGCAAAGAACCTATCATAGATCTATAAATCTTAGGATCGACATACTTACCTCCTTCATCTTTGTCAAGCTTTATAGAAGAGCTCATAGGCGTGGCTTGAGGCTTCACATTCTCTAAGCCGAACTTCTTGAGCATTTCATTCACGTACTTTGCTTGATTGATGAAGGTTCCATCCTTCCTTTGTTTGATTTGGAGCCCCAAAAAGAATGAGAGCTCCCCCATCATGCTCATCTCGAGCTCACATTGCATTAGCTTATAAAATTCTTTGCTATAACATTCATTAGTAGAACAAAAAATGATATCATCAACATAAATTTGTACTACTAAGATGTCATTACAATATCTTTTTATGAAAAGTGTAGTGTCCACCTTGCCTTTTTTAAAACCTTTTTTCAATCAAAAAGTTTGAAAGCCTTTCATACCAAGCTCTAGGAGCTTGTTTTAAACCATAAAGAGCTTTGGTTAATTTAAAAACATATTTGGAAATTTAGGATCCTTAAAACTTAGTAGTTGTTCAACATACAATTCTTCATTTATAAAACCATTTAGAAAAGAACTTTTTACATCCATTTGAAAAAGCTTGAAATCATGGTAACATGCAAATGATAGAAGCATCCTAATAGCTTCCATTCTAGCTACGGGTGCATATGTTTCATCAAAATCAATTCCCTCTTCTTGAGTGTAACCTTGAGCAACAAGCCTAGCCTTGTTTCTCACTATGTTACCACTCTCATCTAGTTTATTTCTAAAGACCCATTTAGTTCCTATAGTAGATTGATTACTAGGCCTTTCAACTAATATCCACATTTTACTTCTCTCAAATTGATTAAGTTCTTCTTGCATGGCCAAAATCCAAAAATCATCTAGTAATTACCCCTTTGGATGGATCACCCAAGATTTCACCACCTTTGACATAGTTGAACTCTCTTGGGTATGTCACCTCCTTTTCCTCAAGAGCCAAGTCCTTCAGGGCTTCAAGAGGTGGATCTTGTGCATCTTCTTCTTTGGTTGGAATCTCATCCACCTTTGATGTTTGTCCTCCATCAATGGCTTCAATGATCCCTACATCATCATCATCACAAGATTCCTTCCTCGGAAGGAGGTTATCATCGAAAACAACATGTATAGACTCTTCAACAACCAAAGTTCTTTTATTAAATACACGGTAGGCTTTAGAGTTTAAAGAATAACCCCAAAATATTGCTCCATCACTTTTAGCATCAAATTTACCTAAGTTGTCTTTTCCATTGTTTGAAACAAAACATTTACAATCAAAAGGGTGGAAATGGCTAATGTTAAGCTTTTTTTTATTTTAAAATCTCATAAGGTGTTTTCTTTAAAATAGGTCTAATCATTACTCTATTAATAATATAAAAAGCCGTATTAGTGGCTTCCACCCAAAAATACTTAGGTAAGTTATTTTCACAAAGCATAATCCTAGCCATTTCTTCTAAAGTTTTATTTTTCCTCTCAACTACCTCATTTTGTTGAGGAGTGCGAGGAGCCAAAAAATTATGGCTAATACCCTTTCATTACAAAAATCTTCAAAACCCATATTTTGAAATTCGGTTCCATGATCACTTCTAATGTACGAAATTTTATGATCAACATCATTTTGGGTAATTTTTGTAAATGTAATAAAATATTCTAAAGCCCCATCCTTAGTACTTAAGAATAGAACTCAAGTGTATCTAGATAAGTCATCTACCAAAACAAATGCATATGACTTACCACCCAAGCTCATAGTTCTAACAGGCCCAAATAAATCCATGTGAATTAGTTGTAATACCCTACTAGTCGAAACATCATTAATGGGTTTAAATGAAGTTTTCTTTTGTTTACTCTTAGCACAAGCATCACATATTTTATCTAATGAAAATTTTAGTTTGGGTAAACCTCTAACTAGATTTTGGGAAGCTAATTTTTCTAAAACACTTATGCTAGCATGCCCAAGTTTCCTATGCCACAACCATGCATCATTCTCATCATGTGCAACAAAACATGCATGGGATGAATGTATGTCATCTAAATGCACCGTATAAATATTTCCTATGCGATAACCAATGAGCATTATTTTATTTGTTTTAATGTTCACAATTTTACACTCATTTTTATCAAAATGAACATTAAAGCCTTTATCAAAAAGTTGACTAATGCTCAAAAGATTATGTTTTAGACCATTGACAAATAACACATTTTCAATGTGTGTGGATGAGAGATTACCAATGGAGTATATGCCTTCAATGTGCCCTTTGGAGTAGTCACCAAATGTCATACATCCTTCACTTTTTGGTTTAAGCTCCAAGAATCTACTCTTGTCTCCGGTCATGTGTCTCGAGCATCCACTATCAAGGTACCATGTGTTTTAACTTGAAGTTTTGGCTTTGTAGCAATACTCCCCCTAGAAACAAAGATTAGTTTCTTGATTTTGGTACCCAAATCATTTTTGGTGCATAAGTGTTAGCTCCCAAAATCTTGGTTCCCTTAGGAATCCAAGAAGCAATATCATTTACATTATTAGAAACAATGAGCTCCTTAGGAACTCATACACTCCTAATTCTTTTTACTTTATATTACTTTTGAAAGCTTCTTTGTTTGGGGTAAAATGGTTTTCTCTTAACATATTGAGTTTTTAAGAACTTCCTTTTTCAAAAGCATGTTTCCCAATAGTAAGAGAAGTTTTGAGATTATCCAGTTCCTTAGTGTGATAATATTGGAAATTGAAAAGAATTTTTTCAACATCAAGATTTTTGTTTTTAAGCTCATTTGAAAGATTTATCAAGTACAAAACCTTCTTTTCCAATTTGGAATTGGTTTTTGAAAGAGACTCATTTTGATATTTCAAATCGGAAATGATTTTCTTGTTTTTCAAAATAGACACTTTATATTTGTCAACCAATTCATTATAAACATTTTGTAACTCATTATATTCATCATATAATTCATCATAATTAAGAGATGAGTTAGAGTTTACCATTGGTTCCTCCTCAAATTCCATGAGACAAAGGTCGGCCACTTCCTCCTTCTCTTCGGATGACTCCTCGTCACTCCAAGTTGCCACTTGAGCTTTGAGTTTGTTCTTCTTCCCATAGCTTTTCTTTCTCAATTGAGGGCAGTCAGATTAGATATGTCAGTCTTCTTGCACTCATAACAAATGATTTGGTCCTTCTCTTGTTCTTTACTCTTATTCTTGAATTTCCCTTTTCTATTGAATTTTCTTCCTCGATTGGACTTCATGAATCTTGTGAATATTTTAGCCAACATGACCATCTTCTCATCTTCCTCTTCACTAAAATCGCTATCATTGTATGAAGCTTTAAGTGTGATTCCAATCTTCTTCTTTTCAACCTTCTTCTTCTCAACTTTCTTCTCTTCTTTCTTCTTCTCTTCTTCCCTCCCTTGTTTCATGATCTCACGAGTGAGTAGATATCCAACAAGGGCATCAAGCTTGAGAGTCTTCAAATCTCTAGCTTCGATGATGGTCGCTCTTTTTCCATCCCAAGATTCCGGAAGAGAATATAGTAGTTTCCGAACTAGCTTGTCTTCGGGAATGACTTCACCGAAGCCCTTTAATCTGTTGACGATGACCGAGAATCGATCAAACATCTTGGAAACGCTTTCATCGGGTTTCATCTTGAAATTTTCATAGCTTAAATTGAGCAACCCAATCTTTGTCTCTTTAACATAGCTAGTTCCCTCATATGTGGTCTCAAGAGTATCCCAAACTTTCTTGGCACTTTCGATTGAAGACACCTTTGAATAGATATCGGGACTAAGAGCACAAAAGATCATATGCAAGGCTTTATCATTGACTTGCAACTATCTTTTATCTTCGTCAGTCATCTCGAGTTTGATCTTTGGCACCAATCTTCCTTCACCATCTCTCTTCATAGGAATGCTTGGTCCGTCTTCTACAACGTCCCATACCATGTAGTCGTTAGATTTGATGAAGAGTCTCATCCAATTCTTCCAATATGGGTAGTTATCCCCATTGAATAATGATGGTTTGGTGGTGGACTGAGACTCATAGAGGTTGGGACCGGAGGTGGATGTCATTGCTTCAATTTGTTGTTGATCAAACCTCTCCTAAAATCGACTCAAGAGTTGTAATCCTTCCAATGAGTGTAGCTCTAATACCAATTGTTGAGTTGATCAATCGATTGCAAATGACCAAGAGGGGTGAATTGACAATTAAAATTTGAAGGGAGAAATTGGATGAATGGAAAATTAGACACAATGCAATTTATAGTGGTTCAAGCTCCTAAATGAACTCTACCTCCACTACCTTAGCTCCCACTAAGGATTTTCAACCAATCCACTAATTTATTCTTCCCCTTTTCTTAGATGAGAAGGAAACCTTACAAGACCGATTAAGCTTTCTACCCAAAGCTTAATCCAACTCACTCTTTACAAAGAAAAAAATTGGTAAACCTTACAATTACCTCTTAAATGTTGATGTTTACCCAAATACAATTAATCACACCCCAAACTCTCAATAAAAATTACAATGAAAACTCAATTCAGTTGGGTACAAAAATTTGACTCTATGTGATCAAGGTTTGGATTTGAATGCTTTGATGTTGCTTGAAGGCTCAATAGTTGTTGTTGTAGCTTTAGAGACTTGTTTTTATACCTTCTCATTGATTTCTAGCCGTTTGGGTGGTTGAAATCATCAATAGAGCCGTTGGGGCTCTATATTTCCTCCATAAATGCAGTTCTGCAACTACATGTATCGGAACACGGTACCCCTGTATCGAAATGAACAGTCAAAAAAGAAAGAGTTGTTATGTGTAAAATGGGCTCGTATCGAAATAGTTATAGACCGTATCGAAATAGTAAAGGCAAAAGGAAAGCTGTATCAAAACGGATAAGGGTTGTATCGAAATGTTTTGAAACTGTCAATTGGTGTTTCGAAACTGCTTAGGGGTGTATTGAAACACTTAACCAAATCTTCAAAAATCAGTTTCTGACAAGTAATGGCTAGTTCATTTAATGACCAATTTTAAAATTACTTGACCTCGTATCGAAATGGGTGTTAGCCATTTCGAAACAATGCTTAAAAAATTAAAAGCCCAGATGAAGGTTGTATCGAAACGGGTGTGAGCCGTTTTGAAACATATGTCTCTAGTGGCAAAACGTATCGAAACACTTTGAGAGTGTTTCGAAACGCCTGAGCGATTTTTGTATATTTTGGCTTTGAAATACTTAGAAAGTTTTATGGGGTTTAAGTTTTAACTTCAAAACATTTTATGTATAACTTGTACTTGTCAAAATCAAGTATTTTGATTACTGAAAAATTTATTTACTTTGTAATTTGGTCCTTGAATTACTTGTTATATCAAAATCAAATATTAGTTTTACAAGCTCCTCGCCAAGATGATCAACCGGTGGCTCCACAAGGTGCTTCTATTGCTCAATCTTCCATGGATACCCTCATGACATTTCTCAACGAGAAATTCAACAACATGAATGCCGGATTTACCATCATTGATATTCGCTTCACATCATTGGAGGATCGAGTCAAGGACCTTAATACTCGCTTCACATCCTTGGAGGATCAAGTCAAGGCCATTGAACTTCAACAAAATTCCATGGATGTCTCTCTCATCGCCTTCCACGGTGCTTGGCTTAATCACACTCGGAAACCTCAACCAAGTAATGATGATGAAGAAGACGAGGATAAAGACGATGGTCGGGACGAGTAGCTTTGCATATCATGCCATATCATTTAGACTTCTAGTTTATGCACCTATGTTTTATTTTATGTTTTTAGGATATGAGTTTGGAATTATATTTGAATTTTTATTTGCTTTGAATATTTCTTGCTTAATGCTATTATGTTGCTTATTTATGCTTTCAATTGTGTTTTATGTCTATTATCCCTATTTTACACATTGATTATGTTTGATCTAACAAAAAAGGGAAAAGATAGTGTAAGAGAGCCAATTTTTTAAAACCTATTTTAAATTAAGGGAGTAAGCTTTTCAAAGTTTTCAAAACTTAAAAATTTATACTTGGTTTTGTTATATCAAAAAGTGAGAGATTGTGAAACCTAAATTGATTTTGATATAACAAATTACTTTAGGGACTTAATTGAAAATTGCAATAAATTTTAAGTATTTCAAAGACTCACTTAATTGACAAGCATTTTGAACCAAGTACTCTTTCAAGACAAAACAAATTAAAAGGTTCAATTTTCACTAACTCTTTTCAAGTATTTTCAAGCCAAATTTCAACAAAACACACAGACGTATCGATACCCTTATAGCGTATCGATATAGATTTTTGTTATTGAATTTTAATCGACCATAGTGTACCGATACTCATCGGGACAATATCGATACGATATTCATATGGGTAAGACTTTAAGCTATAGCGTATCGATACTCATCTGGACAATATCGATACGGTTTTTCAAAGTAAAATATTTTAATGCTATAGCGTATTGATACGGTATGTCAACGTATCGATACGATATGATGACCTTTACAAATCTTTACGTTTAATATTCGAACGTTGGCTTGTCAGTCATTGGAATCCTAAATTTTTAAATGGTCGTTGAACCGTATCGATACACATAAATAGCGTACTGATATGCATAGATAGCGTACCGATACGCTTTTTGTCAAATAACAAATTAGGATTTCAATGAGTAAAAACCATATCGATACGACATTGCATATCGATACGCCTCTTTATATCGTATCGATACGTCCTTCCCGCGTATCGATACGCTCTGTTTTTCAGTCACAACGGCTATTTCTTCTTTGAGACAAGTACCGATACGGTCACGAAGTGTACCGATACGGTGTGCAGTTGAGGAGCATTTATTGCGGGAAAATACAGCCCAACAGCTAGATTAATGACCTCAACCACCCAAACGGTTAGAATTCAATGCAAGGGTATAAAAATAAGTCTCCAAAGCTACAACAACAACTATTGAACCTTCAAGAAACATCAAAGCATTTATTCTAAACCCTTGAGCCTATTAGAGTCAAATTGTGTACCCAACTTGTAAAATTTTCAATTGTTTATTTCTCTTTCAAGTTTAGAAGAGTGTTGTTGGTTTGTAATTGGGCAATATATTAGTCTTGTGAGAGATGCATTTTAAATTGTCTCTTATTCTTTGTAATTGAGAGTCTTGTAATTCAATTTTTAGGTAGAAAGATTGAATTTGTAAATGTTGCCTCCTTAGCCTAGAAAAGGGGAAGAACAAAATAGTGAAGAGTTTGTTGAAAATTCTTAGTGGGAGCTAAGGTAGTGGGTGTAGGGCTTGTTTAGAAGCTTGAACCACTATAAATGCCTTGTTCTTCATTTTAAATTGTTCCTTTTGCTCCCTTCATTTTTAAAAGTGCCAATTCACCCCTCTTGGCCATATCGGTTAATTCGATTCACTCAACAGTTTTATCTAATCTATGCATATTGGCATACATAAGTTAATGGTCATTTAAGAGCTTGCATTAAATATAAGATTCTATTTGAAAAAAATCCTATCATTTAATGTATTACAAAACCTTAAAAGATTCTATTGAAAAAACTTTCATTTAATGTATTAGGGTTTAAGGTTTTAGGGATTTACAATTTAGGGTTAAGGTTTTAAGACTTTATAGTTTAGGGTTTTATGGTTTAGGGTTTAGTAACGCATTGAATGGGAGCTTTTTTAATAAAATTTTTTAGGATTTTGTAATACATTGAATAATAAAACTTTTTTAATAGAATTTTGTATTTAATGCAAACTCTTAAACCAAACAATTCAAAACACTTTTCAAAATCTCTTTTCCACCGCAATTTTTAATCTTCATTGCTTTTCACCTCATTGTTGTTTGGAATCAATGTCTACACTATAACTAAACGTCAACCGTAAGATTTTAACCCAAAATTTCGGATAGTTCTAGGGTAAGACACCTTTGTCGAACGGTTAAAATGGGGTAATCCTACATAAATTCTTACTCACTCACACAAATTTTTAGTTAAAATAAAATTTACATAAATTTTTACTAAATTAGTAAGAATTTATATAGTTATATAAATTTTGACTCAGTTATTAATAATTTCGGTTCTACAAGAATTCTTACTTAATCTACCTAAATTCTTACATTTTTTTATAAGAATTTATATTGGACATATTTTAAAGTTGTTTTTTAGACTCTACCCAAAATTTACTTGCCTATAAAGTCCCTCTATTTTCCCGAGAAAATTTGTCCCTGTTTGGGAACAGAAACCGCAGAACTCTACTTTTTCAAGACCAGAAAAGCAGCATAGTTCAAAGATCATAAAAAGCAAGCTCTGGTCCGAACTGTAAGCTTCTTTTCTGATCTCTCTTTTTTATTTCCGGGTTGTACCTTTTTTAATGGTAACTTCTAATTCATTTAACTTTGAACATCTCATTTGGCTGCATTTCTCTATGGTTGGGAAATTTAGATATGATGTTTTGAGTAATTTATGAACTGGGTCTGTTTTTGAATTCCTTAATAAAGTGAAAAAAATCATCCTTAATTGGAAAACAAATGCATTAGCATATTCAATTAGCAATGTACAAAGAACTGGGGTATTTGTTCTAAGTTAAGAAATAAGTTTCCTGATTGGCTTTACTTTTAGCTGTGTAGAGGAGGGAAATTTGTGGTGTTCAACTGGGATTTTCTTTTTGATACTGTTGATGATTTAAGAAGTTTCTTAAATGAAAATAATGTTGGAATTATAACTTGGGTTTGGCTTTTACTTTCCCTTCCTTTATTTGGTTACTTAATTTGCTTCATCCCAGATGTATATTCAAAGAGCATGATTGAATGAAATTAGATTTATATATATATATATATATATATATATATATATATATATATATATATATATATATATAATAGGCAAATTTTGGTTGAGGAAGTAGATATAATTGTTACTAAAATTCATGTTCACAGGACTAATGGCAGGGACTGCTAGTCCACATGAATTTTCGGATACTGATAGAAGCTCCGAGGATGAAACTAGACAAGAACTATTGCAGGAACATGATATGATGAATGATGAGATCATTTCGTTAGAACAAGGAAATAAGGCTTTGGATTTAGGGAATTTGGAGCCATACACTGGAATGACTTTTCCATCCCTAGATGATGCTAGGGATTTCTATTTCGAATATGCCAAGCGCACTGGTTTCACCATAAGAACAAACCGGATTCGGCACTCACTAAAGAACATGGGTATAATTGGACGGGATTTTGTGTGTTCTAGAGAAGGTTTTCGAGCAGCAAAGCATACATGTAGAGAAGACAGGGTTCTTCCTCCGAGGCCGGTTACAAGAGAAGGGTGCAAAGCAATGATAAGGTTGGCTGCTAGGGATGGAGGTAAATGGGTTGTTACCAAATTCGTACGTGAGCACAGCCATAAGTTAATGATACTCTGCAAATTTCCCAGAGAGCTGCCAACTGTTAACATGCTCACTGAGGTAAGCTTTATACGCTTGAAAGTAGTCTACCGGGTTGATCTAACTCATTATTATCATAATTAGGCTTTATATCGTGTTGTGGGACTAAATTATTGACCCAGGGAGGTGTCTGATTTTAAATTGATATTTCATAGCATCGGTTATCATTAATCATCAATTCCCTGAAGCAGATTTCAGAAACAGCATCCTCCACTAATTCAATGACTTATTGACAGGCTCAATCTGTTTGTCCATTTCCTTGAAACTTCTTTATTCTGGGAACTGTGCAAATGATAAGTTTTTACACGAGACTTGAAGCAAAAAATTATGCTAAGGAACTCTGCGTTCCACTAAAAAATTTTGTGATGAGCTCTTTGACAATGGTTATACTTGAAGGCTCTATACTTGGTTTGTGCACCTAGGCATTAGACATATCATAGGGTTGCATTCTGATGTTGGGAATTTTAGCTAGGTTATAACAAGATTGTCTACGAAGAACATGATACCTGTTGTGTTTGTCTAGAAAAGGTTTTGTTTTATGTTTATATATATCGAGCAAGTGCCAAGGGGAGTACGCAAACTGTTTCTGAAAATGTAGCCTTTATTGCTAGTCCAGTGTTGAATCTCATTCTCAATCTTTTTCCATTGCGATTTATGCATTACATTTGGGGTCATACTAGAAACTGAAAGAAGAAAGAATCTTTGGGTATGTGATGTTTGGCAACTTGCCTAGGCTTTGCTGCATTTACGTGCACACTTTTGCCAACACTTTATTATGTTACCAAAAGATTCTATGAGAAGTTTATACTTGAAATGGTAGATTCTTTAACTTCCGAAGTAGCTTCTAAGAGTTAGAGAAGCATAGGAAACAGGGATAACACTTTATTGGCGACTTAAGTTAGGCAAGTGGAGTAGTGGACCAATTTGAGTTGGTGCAAATACAAACTTTGTGGCCCTTGATACTATGTTACTATGAATTTTCTCATCTGTAGGTTTAAGTCAGCTAATTAGGCCTTCTGTAACTTTTATCATGAAGTAAACTGTGACTCGCCATGTTTGTTTGTTAACCAAGTTGTCAACCCTATGCATGTACTTCCCACGAGTGAACATAGCAAATTATATGCTTGAGTGCACCACAACCATTGTACCAACACGATTCTTAAATGTTCAGCAAATTTCTTGTTTTTAAATAACAAATAATAATGCCTTCTGTCCATCCTTATTTTCTTATTTTAAATGAGTAAAATTTTCATGTTGACAATCATGCTCCTTAACCCTAAGACAATCACTTGCATTGATGCTTTTGCAACTGAGTTCGGGTTTGATGCTTTCGCAGGAAGAGAAGGATAAGAAAATACAGGATCTATACAAGGAGCTGCAGTGCGAAAAAGAACGGTCTGCTGCATTTCAACGGCAACTACAGATGATTCTCAAAGATCTTGAAGAACATGCTGAATTCATGTCGGTTAGAGTTGAAGACATAGTTGACAGCCTGAAAAGAGTTGAACTCAATGGTCATAGCGTTAACTAGCCACGGCCACCAGTAAGTTTTTAGTGGGACTGGCTATAATTAGACCTAATTTCATAACAGTAGGAGAGTGCTAAAGTCCCAAGTGTTCTGAAGCTGACATTGTATGTCATTAGCATAAACACTGAGATAGAAGAAGTGTGCTGGGGATTCCTTCGGTATTCCCCTCTCAACGAGTTCAGTTCTATTCAAAACAAGTGAATATATAAAAAATGACTGTAACCAAAGAAGTTTGAGTTCACCCTGAAATTCAAGGGTTGTAGTTTGGTTGATCTCGATTGAGTTTAACCTTTAAAGCTCAAGCTCAATTCGAGATTCATTTTTTGAGCTTGTTCAGTTAGGCTCAATTAAGCTTGTTTGCAAATACACTTGATTCCCATGCCGGACTCGAGTTAAACATATCAACTTCCTTGTTAGCTCGAGCTTAAGCTCAACTCGACAATGGGAATTTGAGTTTTTTTTTAGTTAAACCCTAGCACAAGTATCTCGTATAACCCTAATTGTAACATTTTAATTTACATGACAAAGCTGAATGTACCCACAAGTTTGGACATTCACAAGGCAGCCATTGATTCTTTCACTTTCTTCTTTTGGAGGTCAAATGAATGTACCCTAATTGACTTGAGGGAAGGTTGAATCTGGAATTCTTAGTCAATTTTTATTTGATCAATTTCAACCGAAAAAGAAGAAGAAAAACTTGAAACAAAAGAAAAACACTTGTTCGTTTCTCAAATATTCATATACACAATGAAATGAAAAGAAGAAAAAGAAACAATTAACTTGGAAAAATTAAGAGAAAACAGGAATTGAAACAATAAAACCACCAAACCCCAAACCAATTTTACAAGAAATCAAACAAAACGGAATAAAGAAAAAAGAAATAACATACTCCTACTGCTATCAATCTTTGGTGATAAAAATTGTTCCTTCCATTTCATTGTCCTCTCCCTTCTTCAACAAATTTATCTACAACAAACAAACCCCTAAATTGAAAGTTAAGCCATGGCACTGAAGCCGCCTCCTTTCATCATCTGCTTGAACTCCATGAAATTAACCCTACCATCCCCATCCACATCCACTTTCGTTATCATCCTCTTGCAATCTTCCATCGCTTTCCCCTGCTTCAGTCCCAGTGATTCCAAAACCGACCTCAGTTCATCCACCGAGATGTAACCGTCTCCGTTCCGGTCGAAAACGTTGAAAGCTTCCTTCATATCTTCTTCTTCATCCTTACTATCCATCATCGTTTGATACAACTCGCTGAACTCGTCGATGTCGATGCACATATCTCCGTTGACGTCGATCCGTTCGATCATTTGGGTCAAGTCACCGTCGGAGATAAAGATGCCCATATTCTCCAACGAATCGTTCAGCTCTTTTTTCGTGATCGCTCCGTCTCCGTTCTTGTCGAACATCTGGAAAATCTTCTTCAACTCCGTCCCGTTCATCCTTTTCCGACAACAGTGAGGGGATGCGGCTCCGGTATCTGCGTGTGTCCCGATTTGACCGCCGGCGGAAACGAGAGTTGAAGCGTGGGGGGTAGGATTATTAACCCGAGAACGAGAGAGGAAGGATTTGAGTTTCTTGGGGACCAAATAATCTAAAACGAGATTGTATATCAAGAAAATCCGAAGGAAAATCGTGGGCATTGAAAGGAGAAAAAATCCTGTGTAGGAAAGGAAATTGTTGAGAAAATTTGGTTGCAAATTGGGAAGAGAAGTGAGGCCCTTTAAAATAAGATGGTTAGGCGTGACTTTAATTAATTAATTAATATAATAAAGAGTAAAGAGGTTTTATTTGCATTAAATAACTGTTTCAAAAACGCGTTGTTCTGGAATTAAATAATTGGACCGTTGATAAAAAGGGAAGAGAAATTTAAGAGAACGCGCCAACGATGGGGGGACCGGCTGATGATTTGTGACCGTTGGATTACGATTTATGCGTGTTTTTTTAGGTTCCTCAACGGCCGTTTTCGCGTGGTAGGTGATGGCGACACGTGGCGGTTTTAGTTTTAACATTTTTATTGTAAATCAAAAGGAGTAGAACTGGTCCACGATAGCCCTAAGTCCAACGTCCAATTGGTTTTTGACTAATACAGTACAGGTGAGTTATGCTGCTTACGGAATTGAATCATAATGAGTTTTTAGGGATGAATTATAAATATTAGGGTAAACTACATAAATGGTCACCGAACTGATCACCGTACTTTTAAAATATTTGATAAGGTCATTCAACTTTTAGTTCGAATTCGATATTTTCCCTCCCATTAGAAGTTGAAGTTTGTTTTTATTTTTCTTTAATAAAAAATAGGTAAACTACACCAACCATCACTCAACTTTCTTTTCACACCTATTTTGGTTACTAGAGTTTAACAATTTTCAATTTAATAACTTAACTTTCGAATTGTTCATATTTTGGTCACTCTCAAATGACATTGTTATACAAATAGAAAAATTCGATTAATCTTTAAAAAATTCGAGTAATGATTTTTTTATCTTGCTTATTAAAGTTTCCATATTTGATATTTTAATAAGCAAAGTAAAAAAATATTATTCGAATCAAAAATTCCAATTAACCGGTCAATCGATTATCCGATTTAATTGGTATAATATAAGATCGAGAATTGAATAATTTGAATTTAGCAATTAACCAAAATAATTTTTTAAGGATTAATTGAACCCGATTTCGGTATAAAATTTTAAAATGAATTATTTCGATTCGGTTACGATTCACAGTTTTAAGCAAAATTGATTAACTGATCTGATATATTATATAGAATATTTCTAAATTTTATGCATTACAATATCTTATAGTCTAGTGATTTTGATACCCTTCTAATTTTTTTTATAAAAAAAAGTTTTAGCTCTGGGTATGATTAATAGGTGTGAACTTTAAACTTTTTACTTTCTAGTTATTTTTACACTTTTATCACAACCTAACAATTATTAAATTTATCGTATTTGATATTTTAATAAACAAAGTAAAAAAATTATTTCCACAATCAAATATTTTGGTTAACTAGTTAATCAATTATCTGATTTAATTGGTACAATATAAGATCGAGAATTGAATAATCTGAATTTACCAATTAACCAAAATATTTTTTAAGGATTAATCGATTTTTTTCTATTTTATAAACATGTAATTTGAGAGTGGCCAAAATATGAACAAATCGAAAGTTAAGTTATTAAATTGAAAATTGTTAAACTCTAGTGATCAAAATAGGAGTAACAAGAAAGTTGAGTGGTGATTGGTGTAGTTTACCCATTTTTTATTAAGGAAAAACGAAAACTAACGGAAGCTTCTAAAGGGAGGGACCATATTGAAAGTGAACTAAAAGTTCGGTGACTATATTGAAATTGAACTAAAAGTTGGGTGACCTTATCGAATATTTTAAAAATATGGTGACCAAAATGAATCCGCCTTAAAAGTTTGATGACCATTTATGTAGTTTATCCTAAATATTAATAAGATGAGGTTAAAGTTTAATACTTAAACCATCAATTTAAAATTAGTAGGTTATTTGTTCTCCACTTTCAAACATTTATATTTTGCCCCGAAACCTTAAATCTTAGCTCCTACCCATATTAATTTATATTGTTTCAGAACTAAGAGAACCTAAAAGGCAATCGAGTCTAAAAAAATAGGGGTTATGATTTGATTTACTTGATTTTACAATTAAGAGAGATCCTAAGACACAATTGAATCCAAAAATTTAAGGGTCAAGACTTAATTCGCCAAGATTCAAAATTATCAAGGACCTGAAAAGCAATTAGATCTACTTGAGGTGTGGCATGACTAGGGTGAACAAAGAAAAACCGTAGTCGATGAGTTTCAAACCTGATCCTAATCAATAGTATTTGTCATTTTTAAAATAAATTCATATTTTTTCTTTACATTTTTTGACATTTTAATTACATATATATATAATTGAATTAATTTTTTTAATTTAATTAACAACTTTATATATATATATATATATGCATATGCATATGTAATTGAAATATATTTTATTTAAAAAATATAAATTAAACTTAAATATAATTTTGTTTCTTAATTTTTAACACAGTTTAACATAAATATAACTTTGATACAAAAAGGTTTAAATGCAAAATTAACCCCTAAATTATATCATTTGTTTGCTTCCAACCCTTAAACTTTTTTTAGTCAAAATAAGTGTCTAAACTATTATTTTTTGTCACTTTAAGTCCAGTAGTTATCTAAGTCAAAAAAATATTTCGACCAATAAGATGTTGACACATCACAAAGATTTTTTTGACGAATATATAGTTTAGGACTAAAAGCAAAAAATGGCATAGTTTAGGTATTTATTTTAAACAGAAAATAGTTGATATACTTAAAGTGACAAAAATAATAATTTAAATATATATTTTGACTAAAAAATAATTTAAGGGCTAAAAAAACGTAATTTAAAGGCTGAATTTTCATTTAAGCCAAAAGAAAATGTCGCGGTTGGCTCACTAGTTGGGTGTCGTGGCTTACCCCTTAATCCTTATTTCCTGGTTTGAGTCATATTTTTCCCATTTATTTTTCCTTAATTTTCAACGAAGTGTAGCATAAATATAATTTTGGTTAAAATAATAAATTCTTGAGGTTGGCTTAGTGGTTGAGCAACTGTCTACCTTATCCCTTCTATGTCCCAGCTTTGAGTTTTTTTTTTTTTGGATAAATTGTTAGTTTGTATTTATCTGAAGTGTAAAAAAATAAATCAGACGTGTGTAGTCCAAACAAAAGATCAACCCAGATAATTGATCTCCCAATCTATACAAAGTTGCCTATTAACTCTGTCATTACTATCTATACGGTATCTATACAAGCGTAGACCAATAATCTTTTTCAATCTATCAAAGAGAATATCGCTAGAACATCGGGTACCACGAAATATTCTAGCGTTTCGTTCCTCCCATATACAGTAAATGAATCCAGTCTTATTGTCCCTAAATATATTAAATTATTTTAAATCAAATGAGGACCAATTTGACAATTGTAAATATTGAGGATTAAGTTTACTAATTTTTTTTGAATAAGACTAAATTGATCTAATTTTAAAAAAAAATTAGACTAAATTTATTATTACATCATGTCATGCTATCATCTCCGTTAAGTTTTAACATATAAACTTGACGGTTAGTGACCATCCTTGCAGAAAAATTAGTTTGGTTATCAATACAAAAAAAAAAATCGTCCGGTGACAGTGGTGTTTACCCAAAAAAATTAGATATCAAAACGTTAAAAATCAAGTTTACATAGCAAATTACACCTTATGGAGAATTAAGATATCAAAATATATATTTACCTTGTATATTTTTTCTGGAAAAATCAAAATTTAAATATTTATATTTGTTTTAAAGTTGAATTTATTTTAACAGTACTTATATCAAAATAAAATTAGACTGAAAATACATACTCATAATATTTACGTTTAATACAACTCAAATACGCTCAAAATTCTAAAATCTCAATTTCACCAACCTAGACCTAGTCATGACCTTATTCATCTGTTTATACATACATCTTTTTATTTACGTTTATGAATAGGGTTATTCATTTAATAAATATAACTTATATATACTTGAATATTAAAAAAATATATAATATAAGTTATAACATATCAAAATGTATATAAATATAAAATATTTTTAATATAATTATTAAAAAGGATAAATACAGGGGCTGAAGGTAGAGGACAGGGGCCATAACCCCTAAAATTTTGGAAAATTAGAATTTGGTCACTATTTAAAAAAATAATTGGCCCCTCAAAAAATTTAAAAATTTATACTAAGATTAAATTTTTTTGAATACTTTTAGGGGATACCTATTTTGACTACCAAACTAAGCAGCTCGTCAATCAGACCACCAAACTTATTAAATTGACCTATTTTGACCGCCGCCGTTAAAAAACTAACAGGGGAGTGATGAAGGGGTGACATGGCAATTAATGAAATTTTATAAAATTACACATTTCGTCCTTGTTATTTACTTATTAAATCAATTTGATCATATTTTTATTTTAATTAAATAAAATTAATCAACCAATCAGATGATGACACGTGTCATCACCCAATTGGATTAATTAACTCAAATTTTATTTTATTTTATATTTAATATTTAATATATATTTCCCTCCAATCAGGTGGTTAAAGAAAAAGTAAAGAAGAATGAAAAATGGCATTGGGGTGGTTCAAACCTAGTGATAACCACGTAAAAAGCATACATTTCATGCTTTTTTACTTAGTTATCGACATATCTTTAAGCTCATTTCATTTGCATTTAACTGCATTTAGTTCATATAGTTGCATTTGGTATTGTTAGCTTGGTTGTTTTGATTTAATTAAGAAATAAGTACTGCTTGAGAAAGGGTTGTTTTGGTATGGTGATGTGTAGGTAAGCAAGTGAGTGTGGCTGAGCAAAGAAATACTGCAGCATTTTGGACGACAATCATGGGCGCGAAAAAGACAAAGCAAAGAAGATATTTTCAAACCCACTTGTGAGAATCCTTATTTGTCTGTTGTGCCTGGCATATCTTAGGAAATATTCTCTAGGTCACACAAAAAATGTTTAAAGCACAAAACCATATGAGCCTCCACTATATAAAGGACAAGATACCCACATAAAAGGGAGAGCTGAAAAAGTAATTTTTGAGCGCTAAGAGTGAGGAGAAAAGGTGGCTACTTTTCATCTTCTTCCTCAACTTGGTGTCCTCTATTGTTAAAGCTCCAAGGGGTGACCTTGCTGGCCTTTGAGAGAAGCAACAAGTCTAAGATGGTTCACGGCAGTCTAAGGCGGCACTGAAGATCTTCTTTTCTTTGTTGTTTGCTTTAACATTTTATATTTTATATTTTATATTTTATCGGCTTATGTTCGTAAGAGCTTTCAAGAGTTAGCCTTTACTTAGGTGTTAAATTAGTTTAATGGTCGAGAGAGTTAAGTTTAGATCCACATGGACAAAGGGGTTGGCTGCTGAGAGGCACAACTCTAACTCACCTTAGAGATAAGGATAGGGTTTCAATGATAAGTAGAATGTTATCACGCTTAGAAGTATTGTCGTAGCATTCTAGATGTCAGGCTTCTTGCTAGAGATAGTTTAGAAACACTATAGGAAACTCTATCGAGCATAGTTTGAACTAAAAAGTGTTAGATATACATTAAATCTAGGCGTATGATTTCTTAACAAACTCAACATGTCATTCCCAATAGAGAGTTTCACATACAATACAGGACCTTGCAGCTTATTCAGTTCATTTCAATTTTACTTAATTGCTTTTGCTATAGCATTTCTGATATCGTACGACATCAATCTTTCACTCAAATATTTACTTTTGTGTTAGTGTGCATGAACTTGACCTAATTTATCTCCAATCCATGTAGTGACGATCTCACTTACCACTTTATTACTTGTTTCGAC
Source organism: Hibiscus trionum (assembly GCA_030270665.1). Lineage (NCBI taxonomy): Eukaryota > Viridiplantae > Streptophyta > Magnoliopsida > Malvales > Malvaceae > Hibiscus > Hibiscus trionum. The sequence goes on along the minus strand of BSYR01000025.1, from coordinate 1,611,661 downwards.
GCGTATACTTGCACTATTTGCATATCATTTATAGTACACTGCACAAAGCAACACCTAAGACCAATAGGGTATATACCACCCCTTTACCACTGAGTCAAGTTGCTCTTAGTGATATAAATTGCACCCTTTTATATACATATCTTATAATGCAGTAAATGTTAGGGAAAAAAGAAATAAAAATAGTTAAAAGGGGACTCGAACTTAGATCACTTGGGATGTGTATAATCACACAATCATTCGATTTAATATAAATCTAAAAATTATAAAATATTCGATTTTAAAAGAAAAGAAATTCGATTTAAAATATTTGAATTTCGTTTTTATATTTAAATTAAATCGAATATTTATTAAAATATTAATTATTAGATTTAAAAATATTTGATTTAAAATGAAAGAAATTTGATTTAAAATATTAGATCGAATATTTAAAGTATTTTAAATTCGATTTAAAATCGAATTCCTTTTCTTTTAAATCAAATAATTTTTTAGAATCGAATATTTAATAATTTTCAGATTTAAATTAAATCGAATGTTTGTGTGATTATACACATCTCAAGTGATCTAAGTTCGAGTCCCCATTTAATCATTTTTACTTCTTTTTTCCCTAACATTTACTACATTATAAGATATGTATATAAAGGTGCAATTTATATCCCTAAGAGTAACTTGGCTTAGTGGTAACGGTGTAGGTATTCACCCTCTTGTTTTTAAGTTCAAACCACCCCAATGCCATTCTTTATTCTTTTTTAATTTTCCTTTAACCAGGTGGTGACACATCACCACATGATTGGAGGGAAATATATATTAAATATTAAATAAAATAAATTAAAACTTGAGTAAATTAATTCAATTCATCTGATTGGTTGATTAATTTATTTAATTAAAATAAAATTAAGATCAAATTAATTTACTAAGTAAATAACATGGACCAAATGTGTAATTTTACAAATTTTTGTTAACTGTCACGTCACCCCTCTGTTAGTTTTTTAACGGTGATGGTCAAAATAGGTCAATTTAATAAGTTTAGTGGTATGATTAACGAGTTGCTTAGTTTGGTGGTCAAAATAGGTATCCCATAATAGTTCAGTGGTCACTAGTGTAGTTTACCCAAAAAATTATGAAATGGTCCCAAAACTTTCTAATTTTTTGTGTGCAAAAACCCCTAGTTTTATATTTTGTTTGATTTTTCGATGAGGGAGTATCTTTTTCTAAATCTCGATGGTGGGGAGGTGGAGAATGAAGAGATGAGCTATATATCTCGATTCCATGTTGATTTGATGATGAAGATTATAGATTGGAGTGGTTTGGGGTTTTATGTGTTTTTGGTTTTGGGGTTGAGGTTTACAATCCTAGAGAGATTTGGGGAAAAAATTTAAACTGATAGAGTTGAAGGGGGTGGTGAGGTGAGTTCGTTGTGTTGAGTGGATCGTTGAATCGACTTAAGTCAAGAGGGGTGAATTGGATTTTTAAAAGGTTTGGTGGTGAAGTGGTAAAATAAAAATTTTAAGACAAGGCACTTATAGTGGTTCAAGTTCCAATTGAACTCTACATCCACTGCCTTAGCTCCCACTAAGGATTTTCCAACAACTCCACTAGTTATCTTCCCTTTTTCTAGGCTTAGGAGGAAACCTTTACACAAGTGGTCAATTTTCTACCCAAAATTGACAAAACTCTCTCACAAGAATACAAAGAAGATTAAAGCAAATAACAAGTATCTCTCAATGCAAATGTTGCCCAATTATAAGCACTCAACCCAATTGAATAAAAGAAAATAGGAAATACAAAGAACCACAATTGGGGTTTTACAAAGAATATGGAAATTTAGCACCTGATCTTGGATTTGATGTTGAAATGTTTCTTTTAGGATCAATAATTGTTGATGGTGGTTTTAGGACTCCCTTTTATACTCTCATTCAATTTCAGCCGTTGGGGTTATTGCCATCATAATTATAGTCGTTGGGATACAATCTTCCCACCATAAATGCACTTCTGTAACTACCCATTTCGAAACACATGTATCTATTTCGAAACAGACCAAAATAGAAATAGTCGTTGGGGTGTAATTAAGAGACCGTATTGAAATGGACCCGACCGTTTCGATACACTAAGAGCCCGTTTCGAAACGTGCTAGAGCCCGTTTCGAAACATTTTGCCAGTGTCAAAAATTGTATCGAAACGACTTAAATCGTTTCGTTACACCTTAACCGTTTTCTGAAAATTAGTTATAAAATTTGTAACGGTCATATTTTTGAATCCAAGTTTGAAAATCGTTTCGAAACGTTTGAGGTCGTTTCAATACTGCTGTATCGAAACGAATCAACTCATTCTGTTGTTCTTCATCTGTTTCAAAACATAGGGACATGTTTCGATACACCCGTATCGAAGCGGGAAGGCTGGTTCCGAAACGCCTAAGGGCCGTTTCGAAACGGTGACTCGAAAATCACTGTTTTGACTTGGAAAACACTTAGAAAAATTTTCATAAACATTTCTTTTGACTTGACCATTTTGCTTAAGGGTTTTGGGAAGTTTTGAGGACTTAAAAATTTATTTTTCTCTTTTTCAATTTAGTCCTTAAATCCTTTGTTATATCAAAATAATTCTTTAGTTTTACAATCTCCCCATTTTTTGATATAACAAAACCAAGTATAAATTTTTAAGTGTTTTGAAATCTTTGAAAAAGTTTTAACTCCTCCTTAATTTAAGATAGGTTTTAAAGATTAGGTTTAAAGCATTTGAAACTTAAAACCAACATAAAAACACGTAGGCTCTCAGATATTACTTCTCGCCCTTTTTGTTAGATTAAAATACATAATCAAGGCTAATATAAGAATAAAGGAGATATAAAGCATAAACCAAACAACATAATATCATAGATAGAATTTAAGTTCAATAAACAACATCAAAAACATAAATAACAAGCTCAATCCTAAAAACAAATATTGAAAGCATATGCCTTAAAGACAAAAACATAAATAGGTGCAAACTTAATCCTAATATGACATAATGATATGATATGCAATAATCCTAGGGTGCCTCATCACCATCATCGTCTCTAATGTCATCCATAAACTCATCCTTATCCTTTGTTTGATCTTGGTGAAAATGCCTCCAATCGCCATAGAAGGTGGAGAAAGAAAGATCCATGGATGATTGTTGATTTTCAAGAGCGGTAAGACGATTCTCATTCCCAAGAACACGATCCTCCAAGGATTGCAAACGAGTGTTGATAGCACCAAATCCTGAAGTCATGTTCGTGTCCATCGTGTTGAACCTCTCGGTAAGGAAAGTCATAAGAGCATCATTGTTGGGAGCCGTAACGAGAGCCGGAGCTTGAGGTTGAGGCTCATCTTAAGGTGTTTGAGCTCTTCTATCAACACGAACCCATTGACCAAGAGTGTAATGAAACCCGGATCTCACAAGAGAAGATTCACCAATGTTTTACTTTTGGGGTTCCAAAGAATCATATGAGCAATCTAGACCAATTTGAACAAATATGTTGCTCAACATTGTCCCATAAGTGAAAGAAGTGAGAGAGTCAGTTAGACGAATCTTCACTTGATGGACCATCTTGGCAAACATGATCTTTACCAAATTCGGTTGTAGTGCTTGGCAAAAACACTCGAGCCAAAAATGATCAACTTGGCGGATGTGGGCGAATGAACCATGAGATGATCAAATGCAAGAAACGGTCATGGGCATCCAAGGTAAGAACCGATCTGGTATGAGCTCCAAAGTGATTTCCATCCTCAATACCATCATCTTTTAGCCCATGGATGTTCACTAAGACGGATGGATCAATACGGAGCTTCTTGCCCAATAGATAAGACTCAATGGCTACGACCTCGGAACGATCCTCATTGTTGACGAGAATAACATTGGAGTAAAAGAGCAAAACCATGTTCTTGTAGTCGATGTCGGGAATGCTCAAGAAGGCTAAGAAACTCCATTCTTGCAAGAGAGGTAGGTATCGGAAGAGAAAACGCTCGGAATCAAGGAAATCCATATCCACGACTCGCTCTCTTCGAACAACGACATCTTGAAGAATCTTGAAATGGATCTTAGTGTCTTGATTTTTTAGACTCTTTGAATAGAGAAGGGTAAGGTTTGGATGAATTTCGTCTTGGTTCAAACCTTCACCCCCTTGAGTCTTTCGTTTCTTAGATTCCATTTAAAAACACCTAAAAACAAAGCAAGCAAGAGATTTTGAGTGTATGCATTTAAATCCTAATTCGATCCAATAAAAATTCCATTAAGGTTTTAAAAACGCTTTGAAAGTATATACATATATAATTGTTTTTTTTTGAAGAAAACAAAATTGAAAAACTGTGTTAAAAAATATTATTAAAATAAAATATACTCGAATAAAAAAATTTGAGATTTTGAAAAAAAAAATTACAAGATTTTGAAAACCCATAATATAAAACATGTATTCTATACAAAACTATAATTTTCTAACCTAAGATTCGAACGAAATCAAAAGAAAAAGAAAAGGATAGAAAATACCTTAAAGGAGGGATTTTGGAAGATTTGATGGATGAAATTGCACCAAATTGATGAAGCTTGCTTAGATTTTCGTTTGAGAGTAAAAACCCTCAAATTTTGATGAAAAACAAAGAGGTTTGGAGGGTTTTTATAGAGGAATCCGATTTAGGGTTTTTGAGTTTGAGTAAAAGAGAGTTTGAGCATTTAAAACCCTTTAAAACAAGCTTTTCCGAATACATGTTTCGAAATAGAAGAAATCGTTTCGAGACAGGAGTACCAAAACGTCTACGATCATTCTGAAACAAGATGATTGTTTCGATACAGGTTTGACTATATCGAAGCCCAAGAGATTGCCCGTATCGAAACGTGTAGGGGCTGTTTCGATACATGTTTTGGCAGAACCAAATCATTTCGAAACCCTTTTGGGGCGTTTCGAAACACCTTGGTCCATTTGTGTTATTAGAAGGCACCCGTATCGAAACAGGGTGACCTGTTTCGATACCAATTGGTCTGGAAGTGCAGATGAGGCTCCAAATTGCAGAAAAAATGAATTTTAATTGATCCTAGATGCATGAATGAGATGTATGACCAAGTTTAACACGTCAAAACATAAACATTCTCCCCCTAACTACAAGCATGGATGAAATTAGGATCAAAAACACATAAGCATGACATTTAACAAGAAATCAAGCAAATTTAAGCACAAAAGGTCCTAAAAGGTCAAGATAGGCTAGTTAGACCTAACTCTTTCCTAAGGGACCAAAAATGCTTTATATCTAGAGGTTTGGTAAAGATGTCCACTAATTGATTTAAGGTGTCTACAAACTCTAAAACAACATATTCTTTAAGGACATGATCTCTAATGAAGTGATGTCTTATTTCTATATGTTTGGTTCTAGAGTGTTGGATGAGATTTTTGGTAAGACATATGGCACTAGTGTTATCACACTTAAGAGGTATGGTGTCTACCTTAATTCCATAGTCTAAGAGTTGTTGTTTCATCCAAAGGACATGAGCACAACAACTCCCTAAGGATATGTACTCGGCTTCAGTGGTAGATAAAGCTACACTATTTTGTTTCTTAGAGCACCAAGATATGAGCATACTACCTAGGAATTGGTAAGTGTTGAAAGTACTTTTCCTATCTATTTTACATCCCCCATAATCCGCATCCGAATAAGCATGAAGGTTAAAGGTTGAGTCTCTAGGGTACCAAAGACATAAACAATGAGTATCTCTAAGGTACCTAAAGATTCTTTTAACGACTATAAGGTGAGACTCTCTAGGACTAGCTTGGAACCTAGCACACAAACAAACACTAAACAATATATTTGGTCTACTTACGGTAAGGTAAATCAAAGATTCAATCATAGAGCGATAAAGCTTAGAGTCAACACACTTACCTCCTTCATCTTTGTCAAGCTTTGTGGATGAGCTCATTGGTGTAGCTTGAGGCTTTGCTTGCTCCAAGCCAAACTTCTTGAGCATATCCTTGATGTACTTAGCTTGATTGATGAAGATGCCATCCTTCATTTGTTTGATTTGGAGTCCCAAAAAGAATGAGAGACCCCCCATCATAATCATTTCAAATTCACCTTGCATCAACTTAGAAAATTCTTAACAAAGTAATTCATTAGTTGAACCAAATATAATATCATCAACATAAATTTGAACTACTAAGATATCTTTGCCATTGTTTTTAATAAAAAGTATTGTGTTCCCCTTTCTTTTTTCAAAACCTTTTCCAACAAGAAAACTTGATAATCTTTCATACTAATCTCTAGGAGCTTGTTTTAAACCATATAAAGCTTTTGACAATTTGAAAACATGATTTGGAAAAATAGGATCTTCAAAACCCGGTGGTTGTTCCACATACACTTCTTCGTTTATAAAACCATTTAAAAATGCACTTTTGACATCCATTTGAAAAGGCTTGAAATCATGATAACATGCAAATGCAAGTAGCATCCTAATTGCTTCCATTCTAGCTACAGGTGCATAGGTTTCATCAAAATCAATTCCCTCTTTTTGAGTGTAACCTTGAGCAACAAGCCTAACCTTGTTTTTCACTATGTTACCACTCTCATCTAGTTTATTTCTAAAGACCCATTTAGTTCCTATAGTAGATTTATTTCTAGGCCTATCAAATAATGTCCACACTTTACTTCTCTCAAATTGATTTAACTCATCTTGCATGGCCATAATCCAAGAGTCATCTTTTAATGCTTCTTTAACATTCTTAGGCTCAATGCATGAGATAAATGCAACATGATTAAGCATTTTAAGGAAAAAGCGAGTAGTTACCCCCTTGGAAAGATCACCCAAGATCTCACCACCCTTGACATAGTTGTACTCCCTTGGGTAGCTCATTTCATTTTTCTCAAGAGACATGTCTTGCAATGCTTCTAGAGGCGGTTCTTGTGCTTCTTCCTCTTTGGTTGGAATCTCATTCACCTTTGATGATTCTCCACCATTATTGGCTTCAATGATCCTTACATCATCATCACCACAAGAATCCTTCCTCGGAAGGAGGTTATCATCGAAAACCACATGAATAGATTCCTCTACAACTAAAGTTCTTTTTTTAAACACACGATAGGCTTTAGAGTTTAAAGAGTAACCTAGGAAAATAGCTTCATCACTTTTTGCATCAAATTTACCTAAATTGTCTTTTCCATTATTTAAAACAAAACACTTACAACCAAAAGGATGAAAATAGCTAATGTTGAGCTTTTTAGATTTTAAAATCTCATAAGGATTTTTCTTCAAAATAGACCTAATCATTACTCGGTTTATAATATAGCAAGCGGTGTTAGTGGCTTCTGCCCAAAAATACTTAGGTAAATTATTTTCACAAAGCATAGTCATAGACATTTCTTCTAAAGTTCTATTTTTCCTCTCAACTACCTCGTTTTGTTAAGGAGTTCGAGGAGCCGAAAAATTATGGCTAATCCCCTTTTCATTACAAAAATCATCAAAACCCATATTTTGAAATTCGGTTCCATGATCACTTCTAATATGTGAAATTTTAAGTTCAATATCATTTTGGGTTATTTTTGAAAATGTGATGAAGTTTTCTAAAGCCTCATCCTTGGTGCTTCAAAAGAGAACCCAAGTATATCTAGAGTAATCAACAACAAGCACAAAAGTATATGTTTTTCCACCCAAGCTAGTAGTCCTAAATGGCCCAAAGAGATCCATATGGATCAATTGCAAACACCTACTTGTAGAAACATCATTAATGGACTTAAAAGGGCTCTATGTTGTTTATGTTGAGATTTAGGGGGCTCGATTCACTTCAACCGATGAGGTTGTCAAGTTTGGAGAAGATAGGATTTTTGGGTGTTTTGGTGGGAGGTGAAAATATGACAATGTGACACAAAGATTTATAGTGGTTCAACCTTCTAACCAAGGTCTACATCCACTACCTTAGCTTCCCACTAAGGATTTCCAACAAATTCACTAAGAATTTCGTCCCCTTTTCTCGGATTAGGAGGAAACCGTTACAACCCTTAAAGCTTTCTACCCAAAGCTTGAAGGAACACTCTCTTTACAAAAAAATACTTAGCAAACTAGAAATCCCTCTAAAAGGTGTTTGTTTGCAATTCTAAGCACTCACCCAAAACCTAAACACTTGAGCAAATTTAACAATGTAAGCTCACAAGTGTTGTCTAAGCAAGAAATGAACAATTAAAGCTCTAGACAAATTTTGACATCATAATGTTGTAACAATTGAAGCATTAACCATTACAAGATGCTTGGAGGTCCCTTTTATACTCCCAATTGAGTTTGTAGCCGTTACTAGCTGTTGGGATTGAATTGGAGCCGTTGGAGCCTTTATTTCCCACCATAAATGCAGTTCTGCAGCTTGGCGTATCAATACTCGTCCAACCGTATCGATACGGTCTCAATGAGGAAAGAGCCGTTGGGCTACTTCAGCTGATGCGTATCGATACGCTTGCCTAGCGTATCGGTACGGTCCTGCAAATTCAAATGACCGTTGGGAAATGACCGTTGGGGTAGTTAGGTGTATCGGTACGTGATACAACCGTATCGGTACGCGACTAGCCGTTGGGCTTTTTCAAAGCACATCGTATCGATACGGCTAAGCGTATCGGTACGGGTTTTGGCTACTAGAAAATCTGGTGGCTTGAAACTCTAAAGCGTATCGGTACGGTTAAATACCGTATCGGTACGGTTACTTGAAAAGCATGGTTTTGACCACTTTAAATGTACTTTAAACCTATTCCAAAGCCTTTAAAACCCTTAAACATATTTTCAAGTTGTTTTGACTAAAAACACATTTTAAATTCTTTGCAATTTAGTCCAAAACATTTTTCAAATATTATATCAAAACTTAGTTCTACAATCTCTCCCTTTTGATATAATAAAACCAACTTGAAAAATTGTTTGGAATTCTCCCCCTTTAACTTTAAAATTGTGAATGAGAGGATTAAAAGCGAAATCAAATAAAGCTCCCCCTTATTCATTTGAAAATTCAATTTTTCAAACCAATTTCTCCCCCTTTTTGTTATATCAAAAAGAATTTAAAAAGACATTGAGTTCAAGATAACATAGGAGGCAAAATAATTTGACACACTTAAAATTTTGGTTTAAAATTGGCTCCCCCTTAAAGCATCATAAGAATGTTAGTTCAACATATATGATTAACTAGTTGACATAAATGAAAATAAATCAAATAAACACAAAAGCAACTAGATTTTACCACACTTGAACTCAAGGGAGGATGTGAAGCCTTCCTTCTTCAAGTGTTCTTCCTTTGTGTGCATGGAGCTCCCCCTCAATTTTTGACGTGTTGATCACTCTCCATCACACCTAACAAAAGACAATCAAGTAATTTTTGGTATCCAAATTGCTTTGGATCCATAGACATTAGTAGTACAAAATTCAGTCCCCTTAGGAATCCATTTTTCAATTTCATCCTTTTTAGTTGAAGTGATTAGTCCTTTTGGGACCCAAACACTTCTAAAACATTTTCCTTTAATAAAACTAGGGGCACTAGATTGTCTAACATAAAAGTTTGATTTTCCAAAATTGTTTTTCTTTTCAAGTTCATTGGAAATCAAATCTTTTTCTTTTTGAACTTTGAGAAGCAAATTTTGTAAATCAAAACATTTTTGTTCAAAATCTTTCAATTTTGTTTCAAGTTCAAGATTTGTTTTGGAAAGCAAATCATTTTCAATTTTTATTTTTGAAATCAACTTTTTGTTCTTGGAAAATGATGCCTTGAATTCCAAAAGCAAATCATCATAGGCATCTTGCAACTCATCAAATGTATAAGAATTTGAAATAGATGAGTTAGAAGTTACCTCTCCCTCATTGAGGGCCATCAAGCATAGGTGGGCTACTTCATCATCGGTGGAGTCTTCATCACTCCATGTGGCCACATATGCTTGTTTTGAAGATGAACCCTTCTTTTTGGATTTGTGGGAGTCCTTCATCTTCTTCATCGATTCATGCTTGGATTTTTCCATTTTGCTCTTCATGAACCGGGAAAATTTGTTGAAGAGATAGGCCATCTCTTCATCTTCACTTTCCTCCTCACTTGAATCTACATGATGGCATGTGGAGGATTTGAGAGCTACGACACTAGCATTGATGCCTAGCTCCATGATCTTCTTCTTCCCCATTGCTCTAATCTCTTCCTTCTTCTTCTCCTCTTCTTTGTTTTTCTTCATTATTTGGTGAGTGAGAAGAGACCTCATGAGTTCATCAAGCTTCAAGATTTTGAGATTCTTGGCTTCGATGATGGCGGTCCTCTTTGAGTCCCATGACTCGGGAAGGGAGTAGATGAGCTTTCGGACAAGCTTCTCTTCCGGGATGGCTTCTCCATAACCTTTAAGTCCATTTGTGATAGTGGAGAACCTATCAAACATCTTCTCGATGTTTTCTTCTGGATCCATCTTGAAGTTCTCATACTCTAAAGTGAGAAGCCCAATCTTGGTCTCCTTGACTTCATTGGTTCCTTCGTATGTGACTTCAAGCTTGTCCCATACCTCCTTGGCACTCTCACAAGAAGACATCTTCTCATAGATGGTTGGGCCAAAAGCACAAAAGAGCATGTGCAAGGCTTTGCAATTAAGCTCCATCTTCTTGCGATCGTCGGCACTCCATTCCGCTTTGCTTCCTTGAGGCACGAACGGACCATCTTCAACTATGTCCCATAGCTTGTAATCTCTTGACTTCAAGAAGAATTTCATCTTTATCTTCCAATGGGCATAGTGATTTCCGTCGAAGAAAGGCGGTTTGTCGATTGATTGTGCCATTGAGCCGGTTGGTGAAATGTTGATTGAGCTTGCCGGATCTTCTCAATAGAATATGAATCCCCTTCGATTGAGCCAAGCTCTGATACCAATTGTTGAGATTTAGGGGGCTCGATTCACTTCAACCGATGAGGTTGTAAAGTTTGGGGAAGATAGGATTTTTGGGTGTTTTAGTGGGAGGTGAAAATATGACAATGTGACACAAAGATTTATAGTGGTTCAAACTTCTAACCAAGGTCTACATCCACTACCTTAGCTCCCCACTAAGGATTTCCAACAAATTCACTAAGAATTTCGTCCCCTTTTCTCGGATTAGGAGGAAACCGTTACAACCCTTAAAGCTTTCTACCCAAAGCTTGAAGGAACACTCTCTTTACAAAGAAATACTTAGCAAACTAGAAATCCCTCTAAAAGGTGTTTGTTTGCAATTCTAAGCACTCACCCAAAACCTAAACACTTGAGCAAATTTAACAATGTAAGCTCACAAGTGTTGTCTAAGCAAGAAATGAACAATTAAAGCTCTAGACAAATTTTGACATCATAATGTTGTAACAATTGAAGCATTAACCATTACAAGATGCTTGGAGGTCCCTTTTATACTCCCAATTGAGTTTGTAGTCGTTACTAGCTGTTGGGATTGAATTGGAGCCGTTGGAGCCTTTATTTCCCACCATAAATGCAGTTCTGCAGCTTGGCGTATCGATACTCGTCCAACCGTATTGATACGGTCTCAATGAGGAAAGAGCCGTTGGGCTTCTTCAGCTGATGCGTATCGATACGCTTGCCTAGCATATCGGTACGGTCCTGCAAATTCAAATGACCGTTGGGAAATGACCGTTGGGGTAGTTAGGCGTATCGGTACGCGATACAACCGTATCGGTACGCGACTAGCCGTTGGGCTTTTTCAAAGCACACCGTATCGATACGGCTAAGCGTATCGGTACGAGTTTTGGCTACTGGTGGCTTGAAACCCTAAAGCGCATCGGTACGGTTAAATACCGTATCGGTACGGTTACTTGAAAAGCATGGTTTTGACCACTTTAAATGTACTTTAAACCCATTCCAAAGCCTTTAAAACCCTTAAACATATTTTCAAGTTATTTTTGACTAAAAACACATTTTAAATTCTTTGCAATTTAGTCCAAAACATTTTTCAAATATTATATCAAAACTTAGTTCTACAGTTTACCTTTAGCACATGCATCACAAATTTTATCTAATGAGAACTTGAGCTTAAGTAGGCCTCGAACTAGATTAAGGGAAACTAATTTTTCCAAAACACTAATGCTAGCATATCCTAGTTTCCTATGCCATAACCATGCATCATTTCCATTTTGTGTAACTAAGCATGCATGGGATGTATGAATGTCATCTAGAGCCATGAGGCAAAGGTTAGCCACTTCATGTTCTTCATCCTCGGATGACTCCTCATCACTCCAAGTAGCAATCTTAGCTTTGAGCTTATTCTTCTTCTCAAAGGCCTTTTTTCTTGAGTTGAGGGCAATCGGAACGAATGTGACCCGACTTCTTGCACTCAAAGAAAATGATCGGATCTCTTTCTTTTTCTTTGCTTTTGTTCTTGAAGTCCATCTTTCTTTGAAATTTCCTCCCTCGGTTGGACTTCATGAACCGTGAGAACTATTTGGCTATCATTGCCAACTTTTCAAAGTCTTCCTCCTCGCTAGAAGAGCTCTCCTCTTGTAGAGAGGCTTTGAGAGAAACTCATAGTTTCTTCTTCTTTTCCACCTCATGCTTCTCTATTCTTCTCTTTTCTTTCTTCTTTTCTTCTTCTCTTGTTTCATAATCTCATGAGTAAGGAGAGAACCAACAAGCTCATCAAGCTTCAATGTCTTCAAATTCTTAGCTTCAATGATGGTCGTTCTTTTGCCATCCCAAGACTCCGGGAGAGGATATAAAAGCTTTCTTGCTAGTTTATCTTTGGGAATTGCTTCACCGAATCCTTTAAGACCATTGACGATGATCGAAAACCGATCAAACATCTTTAAGACGCTCTCATCGGGGTCCATCTTGAAATTTTCATAGCTCAAATTTAATAACCCGATCTTTGTCTCCTTCACGTCGCTAGTACCTTCATAAGTCATCTCTAAAGTGTCCCACACTTCTTTTGCACTCTCAATAGAAGAAACCTTAGAGTAGATGTCTGGACCAAGTGCACAAACTATAATGTGTAGAGCTTTTTCGTTGACTTGCATCCTTCGTCTATCTTCCTCGGTCATCTCCGACTTCACCTTCAGGACAAGTCTTCCTTCATCGTTTCTTTTTACCGGAATGTAAGGTCTTTCTTCCACTACATCCCAAACCATACAATCGGTGGACTTGATGAAGAGACACATCCTATTCTTCCAATATGGGTAGTTGTCCCCATTGAAGAAAGATGGTTTAGTGGTGGATTGTAACTCGTAGAGGTTGGAGGTTGAGGTAGATGTCATAGCTTGACATTAGACTTGATCACACTCTCCTAGGAACCCCTCTTGTGGTTGTTAATCCTTCAACAGAGGTAGGCTCTGATACCAATTGTTGAGTGGAACGTTGAATCGATTTAAGCCAAAAGGGGGTGAATTGGATTTTTAAAAGGTTTGATGGTGAAGTGGTAAAATAAAAATTTCAAGACAAGACACTTATAGTGGTTCAAGTTCTAATTGAACTCTACATCACTACCTTAGCTCCCACTAAGGATTTTCCAACAACTCCACTAGTTGATATTCCCCTTTTCTGGGCTTAGGAGGAAACTTTTACACAAGTGGTCAATTTTAGGTATACAATTGACCAAACTCTCTCACAATGATACAAAGAAGATTAAGGCAAATATCAAGCATCTCTCAATAAAAATGTTGCCCAATTACAAGCACTCAACTCAATTGAATCAAAGAAAATAGGAAATACAAAGAACCACAATTGGGGTTTTACAAAGAATATAGAAATTTAGCACTTGAGCTTGGATTTGATGTTGGAATGTTTCTTTTTTAGGATCAATAATTGTTGTTGGTGGTTTTAGGACTCTCTTTTATACCTTCTCATTCAATTCTAGCCGTTGGGGTTGTTGCCATCATAATTATAGCCGTTGGGATGCAATCTTCCCACCATAAATGCACTTATGCCACTACCCGTTTCGAAACACCTGTACCAGTTTCAAAACAGACCAAAATAGAAATAGCTGTTGGGGTGTAATTAAGAGATCGTATCGAAACGGACCCAATCATTTCGATACACTAAGAGCCCGTTTCGAAACATTTTTCCACTGCCAAAACCTGTATCAAAACGGCTTAAATCATTTTGATACACCTTAATCGTTTTCTGAAAATCAGTTACAAAATTTGCAACGGTCATATTTTTGAATCCAAGTTTGAAAATCATTTCAAAATGTTTGAGGTCGTTTCGATACTCCCGTATCAAAACGGATCAACTCGTTCCGTTGTTCTTCACCCGTTTCGAAACATAGGGACATGTTTCGATACACTCATATCGAAACGGGAAGGCTGGTTCCGAAACGCCTAAGGGCCACTTCGAAACGGTGACTCGAAAATCATTGTTTTGACTTGGAAAATACTTGGAAAATTTTCATAAACATTTGTTTTGACTTGACCATTTTGCTTAAGGGTTTTGGGAAGTTTTGAGGACTTAAAAATTTTATTTCTTAAATCCTTTGTTATATCAAAATCAATTATTTCGTTTTACATGTTTGGTGTCTCGAGTGGTTGAAAAAGACGCTGAAGAGAGACTGTTCCAACGTTGGTGTGACACATGGATGAAGTTGTAAAAGTTTCAATTTTGGGGGAAGAAGATAAAATAAAAAATGGATATGTACGACATGTAATTACCACATAAGCAAAAGGCAATACGCGTCAACACACATGGCTGCCACATCACTCTAATATTTCAGGTTTAACGCACGAGTGACCAAAATAAGATCAATTTGAAAGTTAAATGATCAAATTAAAAAATTCTAAAATTTAGTGACTAAAATACGAGTGAAAAAAATGAGTGATAAAATTTATAACTTACTATTTTTAAATGAATATAATGTGTCAATTGCTGGCTGGTCCAAAAGATCCATTTCACATTTCATCAAGCAAATTGACAAACATATTAACAACGAAAAGTTTATGTACTAAACTAAAAATTAAAAAAAAAATTAAGGCACTGTTTGGTAAAGAGATGCTTGAGCCAAAATGAGAGGTTTTAGCTAAAATTAGAGGTCTGACCGGTCAAATTTGCTAATTTAGATGTTTGGTAAAGAACATATTGAAATAGCGGACTGAGGTGAAACTTCTAATTTTAAAAAAAATTGCTCATAGGAGCTTTTTGAAATTAAAAGTTTTGACATAAGAGTTATAAGGACCCTTTTACCCTTAACAATTATCAAAAATCTCTAAATAATTTAAATTTAACATTTTTATTTTAATTCTTCAACCTCGCGTATTTACATTGTGATATTTGTAAACTACTTTTTTGTATTTTTTTCTTTTTATTCTCACACATTTATATTTGTATTTAAATTTAATAATTAATTTAATTGTATTAAAAATAATTATATAAATAATAAATTAATATATAGATCCTTCAAATATGCTTAGTAATGTTATATTAAAAATTATTTTTCATAATCTAATTAATATTAATAGATACAAAATATTGATAACTAATAAACCATTCAAATAAGTATCGAATATAATCATGTCCTTATATGCTATTTTGCTTGTTTAAATAATCAAATAACTATCAATTAATTTTACCAAATACTTTTATACAACCAGTTAATACAATCCACTAGTCAAATCAGCTAATGTAATCCGCTATCAGCTATTCATTAATTATCAAACATGGCCTAGATATATTATATTAAAAAATTGATATAATCCATGTATCAAAAAGATCATTAACCTCAATTAAAATAAATAGATAATTAACCTAAAAAACAACACAAATACATGGACCACACATTATTATGTGTGGCCAAAGCCAACAATGTACATAATTGAAAATGAAGTTCTTTCTCCATGTTCCCCACAAATTATGGATAAATAAATATTATTAATGTTTGGTAGATAGAAAATGAATTAATTGCCAGTTGGCTTTCAATAAACTTCATCAAAGTACCAGAAAAGAAAGCTTAATTTCTGATCCTAACCTTTCCCCCCACCCCTCTATCAGTATCCCACCACTTTTATGCTCACTCACTGCCAGCTCATAATTTCATTTTTATATACAAAATCATTTTTAAATTCATTACATATTTAAGAAAAATGTATAAAATTTACTAAATTTTATTTAGATTTGAGCCGGTCCATCTCGTAGGTTGTTTTAGCCTTTTTAGGTATTATATATGTTCTTGTTTGAATATATATATATATATATATATATATATATATATATATATATATATATATATATATGATTTGGTATTGATGTACTGATACTTTATATAATTTCATATTTGTAATGATCTAAAAAATTAAAATTAAAAATGAACTAATTTTTAATGAAGGTTCATGTAATCATCAAATGTAAATCATATATATGAAAAATATCTGAGTATAGGAAATATATTTTTAAAAGAATTAAATAGTATTTTTATTTTTAAAGTTGTATTTTATTATATTGTGAAAGAATATTTTAACAATATATTTTTGAAAAAAAATTAGATTTCAAGGAATTTTTTTTTTTTTGAAATTTTTTTAGTTTAACATATATTATGAGCTACATTACACTTTGAGTAGCACGATCCTGGAGTGTTACATGACTTTTTTTATAACGGAAGAACAAAATAGGTGAGTTCATGGTCAAACTGAACCAAAATATTATTTAAGTACTCAAATGATAATAATGTACAACGAACTTTAAGGGCCAAATATTACTTAAAACCAAGACTTAAACTCTAAATCTTGAAATATCAATACAAAGCCTTAATTTTATAAAATTTATTTTGTAACATAGATAATGAATCATCTAAATTAAATTTGGATTACGAACTATTAATTAATCCAGGGAGATGGAATGCTAAATCTTTAGAATAAGATTTAAGATTCGAATTATTACATTATGAATGTAATAAACTTGTTTGAAAAGATACTTATCTGTAGTATTTTGTCAAAACTAATCAACCAATTAATCAAACACTAGTGATCATAAAAAAATAAAGTAAACCCAGATTCAATTTGGGACAATGTAATGCTCTGCAAGTTGTTTTACTTAAATTACAAGTAATAATAAAATCAGAGATTCTAAAAAGGGTTGACAATATAATAGTGGAGAGTTGACTGAAATGCTGCATGTAGGAGAGACAAATAAGAAAAGTAAAGGGTTAGCCATTTTGAGTGTGAAGATACCAGACACGGACGTAAGATTTTATGTTAGGCGTAAATTTATAAAATTTTAAGAGGATAAATTCATAATTTTTTTAAAAGAATAAAAATGTATTTTCAATAAAAATATATAAAAAATCTTAAAAAAAATTATAAATCATATATAAATTTTAAAATTTTAGGGGCTACTGCCCGCCCGCGTCCATCCGTAAAGGGAACAATAATGTAATGCAACTTACCTCTGATATCTGTCACCAAGCTGGTTGGATCTATAAAAGCTACAAGTGTTCCTTCAATCATGGCTTCCCACACGCTGCCACAAAGGTCAATTGCCAGCTTTCACAGGGACGGACCAGGACTTTAGGTTAGGGGGGCGAACCTATAAATTTCTAGGGGGGCGAACTTATAGAAGTTTAGGGGGGCGAAAATAGATTTTTAATAAAAAATACATAGAAAAATTCTAAATTTTTTCTAAATCATATATGATTTCAAAATTTTAGGGGGGCGGTTGCACCCACCAGCACCCCCTCGGTCCATCCCTGAGCTTTCACTTCTTCTCTTTTATGTAATTAAATATTTATTCCAAGTTTTTAGATGATTTGGATGAAAATGTTAAAAGTTTAAAAATATGGATTCATATCTTCAATTTAAGATATTTTATGAGGGGAATAAGAATCCATAATGGATATAAATAATTGAGTGTTTAAATTGTTTTTTTTTTATCTTGGTTTTGATTAATACATTTCGATTTTGGAATGAAGGAGTTGATGCAATGGCGGACTAGTTTTGTTGGTTGATCGAGGATGAGGATGTTGATAAAGAATGAAGAATTTAATATTAATAATTTAAATTAAAGATTAAAGAATATTATTCAACCTAAATTATAACTTTGTTTTGAAATATGGTGAATTATATGTTGAGTTACTGAGAATTTTTATATTTATTTAAAAATTATTTTAAAAAATAATGTTGTGCAACGGTGTATTACGTTAGTTTATCGTTAGATAAATATTTTATTAATTTATCGATAAATTAATATTTATTAATTTAGAAAATATTTCTTGCTTTAGGCATGATGTTTTTTTTAATCAAAATCCAATATGATTTTAGGTGCAATGAATTAATGTTAATCTTGTAGGTACATGTACCAAAGTTAATTGGTTCATGTAACCAAAAAGAAAAAAGATTCATTGGACAGATTAAAAGTTTTACTATAAATAAACTGATGTACGTATCAAAATATTGTAATATAATCTTTTCTTCCATGACTTTCCATTTGAAATGTATAAAAAAGCCTAAATATTGACAGATGAGATACCTTGAAGTATTATTTAATGCAACACAAAAAGAATATACCAAATTTGGTTTATACCGTTTTAGAAGTTAAAAGACGAAATTATATTTGATTCACATGCAAAGAAGAAACAATTAACTATATATGCATATTTTAGCAAAGAATAAAATTGAAAAAAAGAGTTGTCTAGAAAGCAATTTAATTTTAAGTATTGTATATAAATTTTTAGTATATTTAATAAATTATTATTTTATATTTTCATTGTTCCCTTGAGATTTTTCTAAAAATTATTTTCTTATGCATTCAGTGAGGGTTTTTTTCATCCCTTGGCCCAAGTCGGAATTAAAAAAATATTATTATTTAATTGATGTTATTAATTCAATCACATACTAGTTAAAATATAAAAAAAAAAGCTTGAAAGTCATTATGGTTAATTATATGCATAATTTCTCCAATTACAAACTCTTCAATGAGAACCGATAATTACAAGGATTACTCAAACATGCTACGCATGAGTAGTTACAAGTAAAATACCCAAAATTCAATTCTGAAATTACTTTTCAAACGAACCTAAGGGGCTAATGTTTTTTATAAAGAAAAAAATTAACATGAAAGTTTACAATTTGACCCTTAAAATGAAAATTAACGCATCTAGATTACAAATAGGATCAAAGAAAAGGTAAAAACTTAATTCAAAGACTCGAAACATAATAGATACAAAACATCACCAAAGTTCGACGATGAAAGTAAAAAACATCAACAACAATATTAAAAATGAATATTGCAGAATTGGGGTACGTTGACAACACGTTTATTACCACAACTCAATCGCGAACAAGAGCGGTGACTAACTTGCATCTACATCCAGTTCGAGTGTCCAAAGCAGGTAGATCAACAGAATAATCAAAAGAGCACCATCTTGATCATTCGTAGCGGCGTCCAATCCACTCCTGAAGCAAAACAAAAAAAAAACGTGCCAATAGGCAGAACAACATGCCAAGAGGTAAAAAATACGGACCAAAAGGTAGATGAAAGAGTGTCATAAAAACAAATTTATTGAAGAAAATACTAAAATTAAAAGAACGAAACAAAAAAATAAATAAAAGAGGGTGACCGGCAATCGACAATCAATTTTAAAGCTGGTGTCGCCGCCGACCTTATAACGTAGATGAAGCGGCTAGGTTAAGAAAAATCAAAGCGGTTAGAGAAAAAAAAAAAGAAGGAAGCGGTTAGTAAGTGGCTAATATTTGGAGTATAGATTAAGTATAAACATAAATTTTTTTAGGTGTATAAAGTATTTTTTTCGGGTCAAGTAGGTACCTAAAGTTTTTGCCGTTATCATTTTAGGTGACTGGCCGTTAACAGTTGTTTAAAAAAACTTTGTTAGCGAATCAAAACATGAACGTGGCTTTGATTTTAACTATTTTATTTCCTTTAACTTAATTTTAAAAAAATCTTTAAAATTTTCAAAATAAACCCAAAATTCTTAGATCTCTAAATTCGACCTTTGTCGTCGACGTTCATCACGTTGTTGGCGATGGAATAAAGCTTCTTTCTGTCGCCACAAGACCCGCACGTCGTTCATCATTTGATTGGCCACCGTTTATCGCCTATCGTTTCTTTTTTTCTTCTCTCGTCGTTCAATTTTATTTTGATGTTAAGCACATCGGTTGTTGAGTTTTGACGACGATGGGAGGATGGAGAAAATGGTCTTGGCAGTTCGATGACGGAAGTGGTGGGCACGACATTAACGATCGGCGGCAGCAACTACTGCAATATGAATTTGAGACTTAAGGGTTTGAAGATTTAAAACTATTTTAAGAATTTTTGAGAATTCTACAATATTTTTGAAATCTCTGATTTTTTTTATAAAAAAAAAACATCTGTCCATCGACATCGTCAATAACTCAGATGGGTATAATGATGTTCATATTTTTATGTGTTTGTCTATCTTTTCTTTTCGTTCATCTATTCTCTGTTCATCTTAACTCTTCAATTTTTACCCTAATTTGTTTTTCTTCCGTTCTTCCCTATTTTTTTTAAAGATTTTTTCAATTTTTTGCAACTCTTCTATTTCTTCCTCTATTTTCTTCATTTCACTTGATATTGATAGTTTGTTATCTCTCTTTTTTTTTATTAGTCGAAGCTATTTACCCTTCAACATTTCTAACTCAATGGAGTCATACTATAAATTCAAGAACAACGTAAAATATTAGTAAAAAAACTATTGGAAAAATATGATAAATTGGAAAGTTTGAGGCATATTTTTTATGACTAAAGATAGAGATTCGAATAATAAAATTACGATTTCATATTCTAATTCATGAGATTTTTACAACGGTATCTCATATACTCAAAATGGTTGAGCGATGAATAAAAAATTAATGCTCAAAATAAGCTACTTGTAAATTATGTTAAAGAAAAATACAAGTCTATATCCCACATGAGGGGATACCAAGAGTGAGATGTGTTTATGTACATCAACCCACTTTAGAGGGTTATTAAATGACTAGGATGAGATTGTATTTTGCGCACAAATGTAAGGGTGTAAATCTAAATCCGAAAACCCCCTAAAAGCCATTGAGGGTATGATCAAGAATTTTAACGAGACCCTTCATTTGTACATTGTTGGTAATGATCTTTTTGAAATACAATACATATGAATCTTGTTGAATTTAAAAGTAGCGAGTAGGAGAATGATAATAACATGAATGGAACAGAAATTTATAAAAATGACAAGTGATATAAGGACATGAAGCAGGGACGGAGCCACAACTCCAATGGGAGGGGCTGTGGCCCCCTCGAGTAGGGGGAAATTTTTTTTACCTTTTGATTTTTTATATTTTTCTTGAAAAAATTGGTATAATTGTGAATTTGCCCCCCTCACCTTTTAAAATTTATATTTTGCCCCCCCCCAACTTCAAATCCTAGCTCCGTCACTGACATGAAGCATGTGTTCCATGATGACTTGACGATGGTGTGATATACGTGTGGGCTTAACTAACATGTCATGTCATGTGTGTTGTGAATTCCATACGTTAATTAACGTCTTCGGCCATAAATATTAAAGTTGGTGTGGAGTAGGGTTGGGCGTTCGAGTAGACTCGAAAAATTTTAAGTTCTCTTTTATTTAAGTTTATAAGTCTTATTTTATGATTCAATTTTTATTTGAAATTTTTTCGAGTCTAGTTTCGAGTTTTTGTATAAATTTAATTGTAATTATTTATATTGTTCTAAATCTCTAATACATATTGATTTCAATTCAAACGACTTTCTATATCCATATATATATATATATATATATATATATATATATTTTCACATGTGATACTAATTAGTAAAAAAATTGAGTTATTTGAATTTTTATTTTATAACTCAAAATTTATTTAATTTTTTAGCCAATTCAAGTTTATAAAATTACGAGTCGAATAAAAAACGAGTCAAAATTTTTTTTTACGAAAAAACGAATCAAATAATTCATTTTTTTTAGTCGAGTCTTACTCGCCCTTGGTTTGGAGATCGGACTTTCAACATTCAAAAACTTTGTAATAAATTAGAGATAGACATGACATTTGCCTAATACCTACATCTCTGCGCAAACAAAATTTTGTTGGTTGGGGTTTAACCCACTGGAATTTATGTTATGAGAATCTCAAATTTTGTTTCTGCTTGGGAAGTTTAAATAATAGGGTTTTGAGACATAAATTTTCAGTATGATTGAATGAGTGAATTAGTTAAACTACGTTGTTTGGCTATCACCATTTAATATTATTTTATCTTAAATAATAAATATTTAGAAAAAATAATATGTAATAAGCACAGTCAACACCGTAATAGAATTGGGTGTACATGTCATTACATCATCTATGTTTTAACGGTAGGGGTGAGCAAAATTCGACTCGACTCAAAAAAACCGAATAACTCGACTCGACTCGAGGCAAAAATACTCGACTCGTCTTGACTCGACTCGAAATTTCATAAACTCGAATAACTCGAAAAAATTTCAAATAAAATTTGAGTTGTGAAATGGAAATTTGAATAACTCGAATAACTCGAAATTTTTAGTAATTAGTGGATTTATTTTTAAGTTCGAGACGAGTCCCTCTATTTCTTATGATATATACATACTGATATATAAAAATATGAAGAAATATTGTCACATGTGAAAAAATATATACGTGCATATCTTATATGATTAGAGAAAGGAGTTTAAATTGGAATCAAATCCTACTATAACATGATAAATAATTACAATTAAATTTTTACAGAAACTCAAAAACTCGACTCGACTTGAATCGAAAAAATTTCAAATAAAGTTTGAGTGGTAAAATATGACTCGTCAACTCGAATAACTCGAAATTTTTTGACTCGACTCGATCGAACGCTCACCCCACATATAATTGAGACTGAAATTAAAGTTTGGTGGTACAATTAGACTAATTTAAAAATTAATAGCAAAAACGAATCACCTCCTATAATTGTGTGGTTACCTTGCATAGTTTACTAAAAAAATTGAAGTAGTTAACAGTTGGTTAAACTAACTTTCTTTCTTACGAGTTGCTTGAGTCAAATTCAACTCACTTGTTTAAACTATTCGACTTCGATTTTTTAGTAGATTTTAAATCTATTCAATATTGAGATAACTAACTCGACTAAATTCGGATTTGCAAATGTTTGGGTTTAAAAAAGATCGAACATAACCATTTAAATGAAAAGAAAAAAGCAATACGAGAAACTAGGAACATAATCAAAACTCAAAACGTTGGTGGGGCATTCCGAGAATTGAACTCGGGACCTCTCGCGACCAAATGCCCATTTGTTGAGGGTTTTGAACCTTTATTTATTATTTGTGTTATGCATGGGTTGATAAAATGCTCTTCCATTGTCATTTAAACATCACTACTATACATACAAGGTTTGAATCACAAAACCTGTTCGGGATTAACCTTCCAAGATTATAGAAAAACAGGGGGGGAGGGGGGAAGAAGAGAGATGAATATACGTGTATATGAGACTGAAACAAAACATACAGATTTTGTGTAATATATGTTATGAGCTTTATAATGAAGGAATTCGAGCTGATCAAGAACATAGATTCATCATATCATAAGTCCAAAAAGAAAAGAAAAACCCCCACAAGATTGACACTAAAAGTAAAGAATTTGCTAGACATAATTCGAATTAACCCTGTTGGTTCGTGGCATCGAGCATGTTCGAGTCCGAATCCCGGATCCTCAGTCAGACTGCAGCCGGCTTTCCTTCTTATATCATGCTATCCGTTCTTGCAGGCAATCTTTTGAAGAAGTTTTGGGGCAACCAAGGAATGGTGATTCGAAATCGAGGATGCCTCATCGCGAAAAACCCGAATCCAATTGCAAATAACTGACAAGGAACGACATAGAATGCTATACAAGCAAAGGAACAAAAGGCCATAAACAATGAAGTAGCTCTGGGATCTCTCCAGCTTAACATAGAACTAAGCCTCTCAGCTTGAGTTGCCAAGTCCCCAATTATTGTCATCATCCTCCCCGCAATACTTCTCAATCTATCATACCTCTTTTTAACAACGTTATCCCCTTTACAAGTCGGAAATGTGTCGAACTCCTCATCGAAATCATCAGACTGCACGGACTCGACCAGTGACAACTTGGTATCCATGTGTGGAGGATGCCTTGGCCTTTTTCTGTACTGTGAAGCTCCATATGCAACGCACATGAGAAAAACTAGGGGTAATATCATATCAGGGAAGAGAATCAGGAACAAATATAGAAAGTGAACCACCATCGTTGACATCGGATTCTTCCATTTTCGTATCTTATCGAACCATTTCCAAGCTTCAACAAGTAGATTGAATGCAGCCAGGAGTCTCTCGAGATTGGCTCTGCCCCTTCGTAAACTCCATACATTGGAGCCAACATCCAGCATATACTCCACAACTTCTCTCCGTAACGGTGGCTCGGCACGATGCAATCTCGAGGATAGAGTATGAGTAGCTTGGTGCCGTAAACTTTCGATTTGATATACGGATAACGGAAGAAGGTAATGCATTTTGGGGAACAAAGGCTGAGTATAAGATTGTAACAAGTTCCATGTAGACGAGCATGTAAATCTCACTGACAATTGAATTTCACCCGTTTTCTTCACTCCATTGGGTTCCAAGACTATAAGTGGATAAGAAAGTGTATAAATCCGATCGGCATTAAGCGTAGACAACCGGATCCTTACCTTCCCAATTCTTCGATCCTTTGAATCTGCAGTGTTACTTCCTCCTTGCAAGTGACAGTTATCGAAAACTCCGATGGTGATAACTGTATAAGGATCATAGACATCCCAAGTGTATTGCTCATTCCATTTCGGAGCAAAACTGTCGACAATCGTCCTCGTTCTAACCCATTTAGGCCCATATTTCGCGACACAATAGGCATCGGTAGTCCCGCGTCCATCTTTCGACTTCATTGGAAGCAAACCGGACGCATTCAAGATTCCAAGCTCCAATACACCAATGGCAGGAGGCCATAACAATTTGGATGTTGCCCTGAAATCACTACTGTAATAAATGGACTCATCGAGAACATGATAGCCTCCATCTAAACAGACCCTCAAATGGAGCCTGCTGGCAAACCTTACCTCCTTATTGTTTTTATTACCCTGCACCGATGCTTCGAGATTATACCAATTTGCCCCGACAGGTATCGGCATTAGCCTCTTCTCGACTTTCGATAAATGAATCGAGCAAGTCCCAAGAACATCCTCTTTGTTATTAGCCAACTTATCCACCACGCTCAAGATCAATGGATCATCGAAAGGTTCCGCTACGACAAACATAATATCCTCATTCCATGTCGGGTTCAAGTTCTTATCGGGCGAAAACCGAGTCCTTAAAACCATATTCCCAAGCATAGCTTTGACATAAACTTCAGGGAGCCTAGTGTTATTCATAGGCACCAAATCTTGTGCTTGAATTATATTGACTCTAAGATACCAAAGTCTAGGTGAAATATACACTTTGGATCGAGTATTGACAATGCTTTCACCATTAACGGTGGCGGCATCCGAATGCAATGCATCAGGAAACACTTCATCAGCTTGAGTCCCCATCCAAATAGCCAACATCAATTCCCCTCTTTTACCTTTTCTTCCATCTCCATCCTCCAAACTATACCACTGCGGCGCCAGCGGACTATCCGGGGGTACTCGGCTAGGAATGTCCGGTATATCGAAACTCAGTTTGCCAACAAAACTCTCTTTTTCCATCACTGTAATCTCTACAGTCACGGCCTGAATTCGATCTTTAGCAAAGGCGAAAACCTGGTTCCACTCGGGATCAGGACTCTTCCCCAAGGGCTTTGTTGTGCCTTTGTAGTTACCAATCTTTACTTCAACAATTGGATTGCATGGTGCACCAGGTAAATCTATGGCCCTCACCATTTTTACATACAGAAAATGCACTTGTTCGACGAGGTCGAACGATGACGTAAGCTTTTCGCTACCGGAGACTCTTCCTCCGCCGATATTTGGTGAAGTTTCCTTCAATGAAAAGTCTACGTTTGATACAGACATTGATCAAAACTGTATCTGCATCAAAAGTTGATTTTAATAACAAAACAAAAACTTGTTTTTCAGACATGTCAAAAGTATTCAACCATTCATATCCGACACTTACATTCAATTTCGACATGAGTATACGATATAATTTTTCGATTATTAGAAAAGTTTTAAAAAAATGAACATACAGAAGTTGAATATATCCGATATTCATGGATACCATATTATATGAAAAAAAGCTGATAATGAATGAAATGCAATATTGCTTGCCTGGAATGAAGAATTGAAGAACGAGAGAAAGCTGAAAGATGGATATGAACAAAATTTACTGCGTTTTTGGTCTGGATTTAGAAGAGTTTAGCTAATAAACTTTCAAGGGAAAACAATAGGGAATCAATAGAGAGCAAAATAATAAATAATAATAATTTCCTTTAATTACCGTAATTAATTGGGAAATAATCTTTGATTATATTTATTACTTGATTTTGAATTCAAATGATTTATAACGTAATACGAATTATTACTATTTATGTTACATTAATACTTCATGAATATTGAATTTTTTTATTATGAAAATAATATAATTTTGGGATTTATTCCTGAAAAAACTCAAAAGTAAATATAAATAACACGCTAAAAAATGAAGAAGAAAATCTACATAGCTCTGAACTTGTTAAATAAAAGTAAACGGAACAAACTAGTCATAAAGGTGTTTATGAATCATATGGTTGGGCTCGAAATCCAACATTTAAGGCTCAAACTTAACTTTTTTATTTATAATATATTTAGGTTATGTTTGATAAATAATTTTTTGAGTCAAAATTAAAAGTTCAAATTGTTTTTAGAAATTTAGCCAGTCAAATCTGTTAATTTGGATGTTTGATAATTATACGATTGTAATAACGGATAATTAGGGTGAAACTATTCAAACTGAACAAATTCATTTTGGGTTAAAGAATTGGATATAAGAGTTCTAAAGACTATTTTATCCTACACAAATACAAAAAAATTCTCTAAATAACTTAAACTAATAAAATTAAAAATATAATTTCATAAATAAAAATTTAACATATAAATTTAAATTTAATAATTAATAAAATTATTAAAAATATAATTTTATAAATAAAGAATTAATATGTGCATCTAAATTTAATAATTAACAAAAATATATTAAAAAATTAAATTCGTAAATATATATATAATTCAAATATGTTCAGTAATGTTAAGTTAAAAAAATTAATTGTCATATTTAAAATTACATTTTTAGAATATTAAGATTAGTTGCTTACCCTACTTTTCTCTTCACCCGACTTTTTTTTTATTTTGCTTGAATAGCGGTGACATTAATTTTAGTATTAGTTGTCGATCGTTATTACTCATTATTTTTCCTTTGTTTGTTTATCTCTTATGCATCTTTGGTTTTTTTTTTAATTTTTATAAGAATAACTCTACATTTAAGGTATATTTTCCTCTGCATTTATGACACATTTTTTTTTGCTTTTACAATACGTTTTTATTCTCTTTTTTCGGTCGTTTGGTTGTTCTTTTCAATTTTTTAAGGTTGAACATGACATCATCTCGACTAATCAAGATGTCGTTGATTTGTTATCATGTTGATCTTACATACTTTGGACCCTTGGATTGGATTAGATTTAAATACGTGGTTCATGTTTGTGGGTAGCTTTTTCACGACGCTCAACTCCGATTTACGATTGTCGGTGGTCTTTTCAGTAGTTTGATACCCTTTTGTGGTTCATTTGTCAATGCAGTCAGATTTTTTCGTATCTATTTTTGTTCGAGTCTTTTAGTTAGATTTTTTAATATTTTCATTATATAATGCATGTATGATCTCAAGTGGCTAGTTTCTTTTTGTGTTATAGAAAATGTCCAAATTATGTGTTTAGTTTACTATTATAGTTATAAACCCTTATTGTAATTTTGGTTATTACTTCTTTTTAATAAAACTAGCGACTTCTATAAAAAATTATTTTTCATAATTTAATTAATATTACTAGATACAAAATATCGATAACTAATAAACTATTCAAATAAGTAATGAATAAAATTATGTTCTTATATGTCATTTTGCTTGTTCAAATAATCAAACAATTATCAGCTATTAGTTAATTTTACCAAACATTTTTATACAACCAACTAATGTAATTCGCTAGTCAAATCAGCTAATGTAATCCACTATTTGTCAAATAGGGCCTTTTATTATTTTATTTTAATATATTATATAAAAATTATAATAATATTTAATACTATAATGTAAGTATTAAAAATAGGGTAAACTAACCTAGTGACCACCGAACTATAGGGGTATACCTATTTTGACGATCGAACTATCGAACTCGTCAATTAGACCACTAAACTTATTAAATTGACCTATTTTGACCACCGTCGTTAAAAAATTAACAGAATGGTAACGCAGAGTGACTTGGCAGTTAACAAAAATTTGTAAAATTATACATTTAGGTAAATTATCTCAGTGGCCATCGAACTATAGGGGCATACCTATTTTGACCACTGAACTATCGAACTCGTCAATCAGACCACTAAACTTATTAAATTGACCTATTTTGACCACCACCGTTAAAAAATTAACAGATGAGTGACATGGCAGTTAACAAAATTTTGTAAAATTACACATTTAGTCCTTGTTATTTACTTATTAAATCAATTTGATCCTAATTTTATTTAATTAAAATAAAATTAATCAACCAATCAGATGATGACACATGTTACCACCTGGTTAAAGGGAAATTAAAAAAGCATAAAAGAATGGTAATGGGGAGGTTTGAACCCAAAACCTTGGACTAGGGTAAATTTTAACGAGTTTACCACTGAGCCAAACTAATATTTGTGTGATAAACCGCACCATTTTATATACATTTATTATAAAGCGGTAAATGTTAGGAAAAATTAAAGAAGCATGAAAATTTGTAATGGAATAGTTTGAACCTTAGACTAAGATAGTAAATTCCAACACCTTTACCACTGAGCCAAGTCGTTTTTAGTAACATAAATTGCACTATTTTATATACATATCGTTTAAAGCAGTAAATTTTAGCGAAAATAAATAAAAAATTGTTGAAAGGGGACTTGAACTTAAATCACTTGAGATGTGCATAATCACACAAACATTTGATTTAATTTAAGTCTGAAAATTATTAAATATTCGATTTAAAAGAAAAAAATTGATTTAAAATATTCAAATATTTTTTCATATTTAAATTAAAATTGAATATTTATTAAAATATTAAAAATTCTATTTAAAAATATTTGATTTAAAATAAAATAAATTTGATTTTAAAAAGTATTCAAATATTTTAAATCCAATTTAAAATACTTTAAATATTCAAATACCTTTTTAAATCATTTTTTTTAAAATCAAATATTTAATATTTTAGTAAGTATTCGATTTAATTTAAATATAAAAAAATATTAGAATATTTTAAATCAATATTTTTCTTTTAAATTTAATATTTAATAATTTTCAAACTTAAATTAAATCGAATGTTTGTGTGATTATGCACATCCCAATTGATCTAAGTTCGAGTCTCCTTTCAACCATTTTTATTTCTTTTCCCTAACATTTACTGCTTTAAACGATATGTATATAAAATGGTACAATTTACTTCACTAAGAGCGACTTGGCTTAGTGGTAAAGACGTTGGAATTTACTCTCCTAGTCTAAGGTTTAAACCACTCCATTACCAATTTTCATGCTTCTTTAATTTTCCCTAACATTTAACGCTTTATAAGAAATGTATATAAAATGGTGCGATTTATGATATAAACATCAACTTGGCTCATTTGTAAACCTGTTGAAATTTGCCCTGGTCTAAGGTCTTGGGTTTGAACCTCCCCATTACCATTTCTTATGCTTCTTTAATTTCCTTTTAACCAGGTAGTGACACGTGTCATCACCTGATTGGAGGGAAAATATATTAAATAAAATAATTTAAAATTTGAATAAATTAATCCAATTGGTGATGACATGTGTCATCATTTGATTGGTTGATTAATTTTGTTTTAATTAAATAAAATTATGATCAAATTGATTTAATAAGTAAATAACAAGGACTAAATGTGTAATTTTATAAATTTTTGTTAATTGTCACGTCACTCCTCCGTTAAATTTTTAACGGCGGTGGTCAAAATAAGTCAATTTAATAAGTTTAGTTGTCTGATTGACGAGTTTGATAGTTCAGTGGTCAAAATAGGTACACCCCTATGGTTCGGTGGTCACTAGAGTAGTTTACCCTGAAAAATATATTAATCCGTCTCATAACAAATCTCTATAGTCCCAATCCAGATTAATCAACCGATGGGTTGGATATTAGTAATTTTTTAAAAATATTTCAAATTGCTATAAAAAAAATAATTTTGAACCCTTCTTATTCTCCCTGTAATTACAGAGGGAGGTTTTTAAATATTTAGAGAGAGAAGGGTTTTTTTTAAAGATGGTGAAAAAATAAAGTGTTAAAAGTTTGAGGGTTAAATTTAATATTAACGTGTCATATTATCATATTAACGGGGTTAACGGAGGCTAACATCCGGGTGCCCAAAATGACAATGGCCAAAAATATAAGTGGCGAGAATAGTTTTTTTCAAATTAAATGACTAAAATAAAACAAGTCTTAAACATAAAAGACCTCCGGTAAAATTTACCTAAAAATAATTTTACTAACAAAAGAATTTGAGCTAAGCGAAATAAATTGTAAACGATCTTATCCAAAACTCATGATAAATTTTCAAATCTACAGACAAATTTTGGTCAATGTTGAAAATCTCCCAATATGAAGAAAGGTTTAACAATAGAATTTTGGGTAAACTACATTGTATTTCACTAAATTTTAGATTTTGTATCAATTTTACTACCAAAATTTAAAAATACTTCAATTAAAGTATTGAATTTGGTTTTTAGGCTTATATTTAGGGATGGGCATTATACCCGGACCCGACGGGTTTCGACCCGACCCGGTCCGATCGGGTCGGATTTTATAATAAAAAATTGGGTTCGGGTCGAGTCGGGTTTTTGTAAGGGGTAAACCCGGGTCGGGTTTATGATGGAAAATATCCGACCCGACCCGACCCGGGACTAATAGTGTAATTTTTCTCTAAAAGTTTTGGGATATTTATAATAATACCCCTCTATATATATATATTTATAATTAAGTCCTTAAAATTGATTTTTTATTTATAATTTAGTCCTTTAAATTATATTTTTTTACAATTAAGTCCCTTAAAATTATTTTTTTACAATTAGGTCCCTAAAATTAATTTATTTTATATAGTTCGAGTCGGGTTGGGTCGGAGTCAGTTTTAATATATTTATTTTCAGGCCGGGTCGGGTTTTTTGAAGAAAAAGTTCGGGTCGGGTGCGGGTGTAGGGTGCCTATTTCCGGGTCGAGTTCGGGTGGGCCAAAAACCCGACCCGACCCTACCCGACCCGTGCCCATCCCTACTTATATTATGAACCTATGTTGGTTTTATTTTTGGATGTTTGCTATGACTTAGTTTGATTGATGCTTTGATATTTTTGGTACTCTTGCTTTGAATTTGTGACATTATGGATATTATAGTTTATGTTATTGTTTGAAGTTTGGAGTTATTTTATTGATTACTCTATTATTTTTGATCTATTAAAAAGGGAAAAAGGGGTTATAATTTTTTTTTCAAAACTTATAGCATTTTAGTCAAAATGAAGGGGACTTAAAATATTGTTTGGTTTTGTTATACCAAAACGGAGAGATTATTAAAAATATATTTTGATTTTGATATAACAAGGACTTTTGAGCAAATAAATAAATTTTAAGGCATTTGAAATAACTCACATAATGACAAGCATTCGAATAAAATTGACTTTCTTTAAAGATAAAATTATTTCTAAGTCAATCCTTCCAGGTTCAAATAATTTTCTAAGTGTTTTGGTACTCTTTGAGACCATTTTAGTCAGAGAGTACCGGTACGGACCTTTGCGTACCAGTATGAATTTTAATTATTGTCTTTAAAAATGGTAAACAAGTACTGGTACGGCTCATAGCGTACCAGTACGACCTTGTGTTCTTTCTTTTACGAATAGCTTGTGAGTATCAGCACTGTAAACTTCGTACTGATACGTCCTGAAGCCTTTGAAAGTTTTAACTCAATGAGTAAATTAATCAGAGAGTGTAGGTATGGACCTATGCGTACCGATACGACTTATTGCAAGTTTAAATATTTTTTATACTGAATATTAATACGACTTTCAGCGTACCGATACCCAAAGCTCCACCAAAATTCTAATGAGTAATTTTAATACTGATACGACCCTTTGCATACATTTTTAAATTTACGATTTAAAAATAGTTTAATAACGAGGGGAATGATCCATTGACACTTGTGTAAAGTCATGTATTTTACTATTGATATTTTAACAATCCAACCATTAAATTTATCAATATCATTTGACTTATTATGTATGAAAAAATTTAAATCAATTTGATATCTATTATGTTGATCCAAAGTAATGTATTTATAAAACATAAAATAAGTAATTAGATGTGACCGTGTTTGAAAATTAGCGAATATATAATAACTGATAAGGATAATAACGAGACGGGACGAGTTTTTGACCCCAACCCTGACCTGAGAAATAAACATCTTCACCCAACCCCAACTTTTGTGATGTTTCATCCGCCCCGAACTCACCCCGAATTTTAGAATGAAAATTCGCGCCGACATGATCTGCCCCAATTTTTCTCACCAATTAAACACGCTTCCAGATTTTCCATCATTTTCTCAGCAACCAAACAAAATTTACATACGGAAAAATTAAAAATCTAACATGAAACCCTTGAAAAAGAACAACAAATTCAAAAATGAAAAACATTAAAGGAACAGATTGAAAAAAGACACCATAAAAATCTAAAAATCAAACCAGAAATATAAAAAATACATGTAAATAAAAATATCAAATTCAGATCGGATAGAAAATCTACATAATAAAATTTAAATCTAAAACACAACAAAATCTATATTTAAAACACAAAACAAAGATCAAATACGAAAAAAAATATATAAATTAATAAAAAAAATGAGAAAACGAAAATAAAACATGAAATAATATATAATGAAACCCAAATCTGAAACTCATTAAAGAAACATGGAAAGAACTTAAATATAAAATGAAAAATGAAGGGAAAGATTAAAAATAAATGAAAAGGGAAAGACCAGACAAGAAAGAGACGGCAGACTTGCAGAGAAAATGAAATGATAAAAGAAAAACTTAGAATATATATGTAAGGGTATTTCTGTAAATATATTATATAATTTAAAATATGTCCGGGTCGGGTTGGGTCGGATGTTTTTATCCTAAATCCGACCCCAACATTATTTTCTTAACTCCTGCCCCGAACATGATTTTCAATAAAAAAACACGTCCCTATAAGGTCGGGTCGGGACCTGTCGAGTGCGGGTATATTTTCCATCTCTAATAGCTAATTACATTAATTGATAGCTGATAATGGATTACATTAGCTGGTTGGACTAACATATTGTATTAGATGATTGTATAAAATTGTTTGCTATAATTAATTGATAGTTGATAATTGTTTGATTATTTAAATAAGCAAAATGACATATAATGACATGATATATTCAATACTTGTTTGAATAGTTTATTAATAAGTATATTTGAATGATCTATATATTAATTTCTTGTTTATATAATTATCTTTCTAATACGATTTAATTAATTAATAAATTTAAATGATATTTGAAACATATGCATTAATTTCATATATTCGAAGGAAAATAATTATTTAAATTATATATAAGAATATGTTTTACTTCAAAAGCATATGTGAGTTATTTAAATACAATATAAATGTGGGAGAATAAAAAATATAACAAAAAATATTAGTTTACATTTTTGTTAGAACCCCCTTGCTACCTAACATCCAACTTAATTTAAAGGTGATTACGATGTAATATCCATTCATACAAATTCTTAACCCTTTGACAATGCACACACCTTGCAAACAAAACGAATTGGACACGTGTCTCCCAGAATAAACATCATTATCTTTTATATTATGACCACTCGTTGGATTCAATTGGAGAGAGATTTGAGTAGTATAAACATTGTATAAAAAATAGATATTTTTAGTTTACTCAAAACTTGACATTTATAATCTATATAAATAAAACATAAAATTTAATGATTGTTTTTTTTGAATAGTCTAAAGGTATTTATAAAGTAGTATATATTTATAGATATTCTTAACCGTTTGACAATACGATTAAATTATTAAAATTTTAATAAAATATTCACGAAATATATAAAACTCATTTCATTTAATGTTTTCCGATTTCATAAAACAACAAAATATAGTGCAATATAAAAACTAAAAAAGAAATTACTATAACTTATTAGTTAATCTTAATATAAACACAAAAAATTATATAACGAATCATGTTCATTACGTTATCTATAGTCTTAATCAATAAAAAACACTTATTTTATTAATTGTTTTCATGTCAATCTTTTTATCAAGTGAATCTTCATTCATATTTACTGTGAATTAAATTAAAAAAACAATTTTTTACCGAACAAATATTAAATTGATAAAAAGATAACATGAAAAAATAATGAAATGTATGATTTTTATTGGTTAGATCATGAATAACGTGTTGAGGAGAGCATATAGGCGAAGTCTAACATGCAACAAGTTATAGTGCAGCACTAACCAAAAGTGTTACAAAATAGAAATTAAAATGTTACCCATCAATCTAAAATGTTACCATTTTTGATAACATTTTAGGTTGATGTTTAACATGTCAAATGTCAATACTTGAAACTAAATATATTTAACCACTAACATAAAATGTGATAAAAAATTTAAATTTTAAGTTGATAAGTACATTTTAAATTTTGTTTTATAATATTTTCGGTTGGTCGCACGTCATAACCACACCCCACAAGTTACCATGCCGCGCCCATATTATATAATTTCTCAATAAACACAAATGTCTAGATTTGGGGAATCGCATTTTCAAATCTGCTGCAAAAAGGGCGGAAGGAGATCGGATTTTCGAAATTTTCAAACCAATTTAACACACATCTCTCTCCTTTGTTCCAAGGTAAAGCTTGTTCGTTTTCCACCATTTTCCGGGAAAAAAGAGAGAGAGAATCCGGAGCAGGTGAATATTCTCCTCCTTCTGCCTACTAATCCCCCTCTTCTTTTGTCGTCTCGTTATCCTATATCCACTCGCCAATAAGAAACAAGAATATTCTGTCTCCAAAAATGTAGGAATACAAGAATAAAAAAATCCACTCTATTACTAGGTAAATATGATCAGATTCAATTCTACGCTTGCTGATTTTCTTGTTCTCCCCCTTCGGTTTCTTTGCAATAAGATAAGCTTCGTGAATAAACGTAACTTCATTCGTTTTTCGTTCTCTAAAATTGTTTTCTTTGTGGCGTTTGCCTCTTAAGGCGAAGTAGTTTTAAGGTAAGGATATGTTGAATTTGAGGTCGAATAAAATGTTGTCATAATTTGTTTATATTCTTACTCCATATACACTTTCTATTTGATATTATTGATGTTGGAAATGTAGATTTGCTCACCTGTTATCCCAAGAACTTCTGTTTTTTAGTGCGTTGAATTATTAAAAATTAATTTTGTCCGCTGTTGTTCTTTATAGATTTATTTGGCTGAAAACGGATGGGGAATAAGAAAGATAAAGGTTTCTACCATAGCCTTTCAAGGAAAGAGCTTCAAAGTTTATGTAAGAAATATGGTTTGCCTGCTAATAGGTCGAGCTCGGATATGGCTAAATCACTGGCCTCCTATCTAGAGGTAATTTATTGAGCCATTCCTTATGTTGGCAACTAAGAGTTTAGAATCTGAAGCATATCATAATTCGTACTGCATTTTGCTAATATGTTAGCTTAGATTACTTTCTGTTGTAATTCAATTATGTTATTTACATTTGTTATGTTGTATTTGAGCTGATAATTGTATGCTGACATATGTTGGTTTTAGGAGTTATTGATTAGATATGTTTTAGAACTTTTCTAGTAGGACAGTTCCGGGAAGAACTAATCTTTGAGTTTCAAAACAGAAATTGTATCCAGCGAAAAACAAGAAAAATAGCAGGCAAAAAGGGGAAAATGAGTTTATAATATTTCTAATGGAGATATGCTAAGGGAAGCATTTTTAATGCCATAGTTTCACGGAGTTCAGTCCATTCCACTGCATAATATGCATCCAGATTAATTTTGCTGCCTGCCAAATACAAAACAGGCTCTAATATTCTTTATTCTTCACATAGGCTTTTTATTTGTCAAAAACAAGTTCCTAAATTTACATAACTCTGAAGATCTTGTTTATCCCATCATATAATGTCTTTGAAAAATATGCAGAACCAGAGATTGGGTTCAATGGCTACGTGGGAAAGATTATATGAAATTCAAGAGGTTGGACTTTCGTTGCCCCTGCAATTCCCTTTCAGGGATGCTGAAAAAGGTATAAACTAGTTATTGTGTGCCTAATCAGTTTTATTTGGTTTTCTTTACAATGATTTCCTTACTATGGTTGATGTGTCATTGTAAGAAATAAGAATCACATTTGGCTGCTTCTGCAGATTTCTATGGACTCATTTCTTGTCCAGCAGGCAGTTGTAATGGAGGGGATTATTCTCAAGCTGTTAAAAGTAATGCATTGGTTTGTTGTGCAGGGGATAAATTTCTTCATAAGGTTTGCTTCTATTCATGGATGTTTATGTTTTAGGTATGGATATTACTTGACACCTAATGCACCCAGATAAATCCCATATAATTCCTCACTTCATCTTCCCTATCAATTGTTCTATCATGTTGCATGTGTTAGGTTGTTCCTGCTAAGAGATATAGACCTTTTCATCTAACCAGAAGTAAGAAGATCTCCCCCACCATCTCACACATGCTCCCGGCTCCCCCACCCGACACCACAACCAAAAAGATAACACAATGGTGCACAAATATTTTATTGGATGCCACTTTCGTCTTTTAGTCTATGGCCTTTGAAAAATTAACTTGAGGGAAGCTTTTAAGGAAAATGTATCTGAAAGAAAGATGTGAATGCTTTAACCTGCAATGCTTAATTGTTGCTTTCAAGAACTCAAAACTTCTTGCTAATTATCTGGGTCCATCAATGCAGGATGACTGTGGTGGTGGTTCTATTTTTTTCCAGCAAACACCACAGCCTCAATTTGTTACTCACTATAATGATAGTGGTTCTAAGAATAAAGAGTTCCCAACAGTATACTTCAACAGAAATTGTTCGAGTCTTCCAAGAGACAGGAAGATAAATGATATGCCTCAAATAAAAAACAAAGATGCATATAGTGGTGCATGTTCTAATGAGGCTTTCTATCATTCCTCCATAAATACTTCTACTGTTTCTTCCTCTTCTTTTCAGTTTCATGTAAGTTCAGAAGAGGGCATTAACCTTTATGTTGATTTAAATTCAAACCCATCAAACTGGGTTGAGAAATTGAAGAGCGAGGTTTCTATATGCCAGAACATGTCCCATAGCAAGTCTCAGAGTTTCTGTAATGGGCTTGGACACTTTGGGGAAAGTAGTAAACAGTTGAAGGTAGATGCTGGGAGAACAGCGGATGGACATATACACTCTGGGTTACCCCCAAGTTTGACCGTAAAAGAACATAATGCATTGCAGGTTTATCATTCAAATGGAGATGAGGGGCCCTCGGACTCTACTGTAGTGGAAACTTGTGATGAAGCTGTAGACGTCTCAGAGCGCTTAGAAGGACATCAAGGACTGCCCTCATTTAAAGCTCTTCCTGATGTTCAAGAGGAAATAATTTCTTCTAGTGCTCCCTCTGTCAAAGATGGATGTTTGATAACTCTTGATTCAAATATTAATTCTCCAAGGGAGACGTTAGTCAGTGATACTATGTTAAATGTATCAGATGGTGCAGTAAATCTTTTCATGGTGGAGCATAAGAATTCTAATCTTGAAAATGACATATGTGACAATTCAACCCTGCAAAATAGTTGTTATCCTGTGAGTTCTGGTGTAAAAATTCCTGGGTAGCTATCAGATGGTTCATTGCAGATACCAGAGCCCAAAGATGTGTTTCAGCAGAAAAAGGCATTACATTCACCTTGTGAAGATGGTGCATTTGGGAATTTGGTTGATCCAAAGCATAATATATATTTAGAACAAAGTGGACTTGTAGGTTCAACTGGGATTGATAAAGAGACATTTAGGAATCAGTTGCCCACATTAGTTGAAGAACAGGTAATAGTTCACCTCGTCTAGTTTTCTACTCCTTCCCCTCCTAATCTTGTTCTCTTCTCATTCTGTTTTCTATTGTGCTACTCTTCTATTTATATGTGTCAATATTTACTAGCTAGTTATTATTTTGAGAGATATTGTTTAAGGTGTTGTTTTTGAGTTATGACCATTCTTTATGAATATGTATTTAATGGGTCATCTTATGGTTATGGGTAGAATTTTTTTTCTTATCTTCCTCTTTTACATGTTATAATAATCTGAACAATTTGGTTTTGTAAAATCATTTTGTTGTTGTTGTTATTATTATTTTATTTCCTTCTTTTTGTGGGTGGGGACGAGAGATGGGATTAGAAATCTAAATACATATCTGTTTTGTCTCAGTATACTCAATGAAACAACTAAAATTATACTGTATGAAACTGCTTGCAGGGTAGGAGCAAAGTTATTAATTGGGGAGAGAGTTCGGAGTAATTATCATTCATGATTTAATTATATGCAATAGAATATTTATTTTGTTTGTTGATTTAGTTTATAATTGCCCTTTCCAGATGCTCTTATGATGAGTCATTTGAAAATTGTGGTGTGCTGGATAATGGTGATCTAGTGGACTTGGGAATAATATGGATGGTGGTCAGAATGATTGTGGCATGCTTGATGCCAAGGTTTTAAGAAGCGGAAAGAATCCTATTAGGATGGTTGTTCCTAGAAGATCCAAGCGGCTGATTTCCAAGGTTATATTTTTTTTCATGCTTTCCTTTCTGTTCAATTTATTGCAGTATTTGCCACCCGTTTAAAACAAAACCACACATTTTGCTTTACCTATTAGAAAATGTTTGTTCTTTCTGTTCTCTTGATTATGGCTGTAGTATTCAAGATTGTGTTCATGCAAGTAGTTTGTTGTTTGTTCTATCTTGTGTTCAGGAGAGAGATAGAGAGTGCATTTAGCACCTATGTAAAAACACCCAATACCCCCTATAATAACCTATCCTTTTCCCTTTCAAGGTCTTCAAATTCCACCAACTTTGTGCTCATATCGAGGTTTGGCAGCTTTTTCCTCATTACATGGGAACAAGCATGGGATTCTAGATCCACTGTTTTTGATGTAGAGCATGTTTTATACGTTAGTCAATAGTTGGCATATGTATATTGGGGTGAATTTATTTTGATAGTTATTTGATTAAATCATGCTTGATTGCATCTTTTTAAAGATGGCACTGAATTTGTAATGTAGGATTG
Organism: Hibiscus trionum; assembly: GCA_030270665.1. Classification (NCBI taxonomy): domain Eukaryota; kingdom Viridiplantae; phylum Streptophyta; class Magnoliopsida; order Malvales; family Malvaceae; genus Hibiscus; species Hibiscus trionum. The sequence continues at coordinate 1,572,200 of BSYR01000025.1, read as the reverse complement.
TGCATAAAATTGATTTTTGGACTTTTTTTTCCCTTTCAATGTAAGGCATCATTCTCATTTCTGGGCTGTCTTTTCTGCTGTGCTTTCTTCTCGTATGGAGTATCTATTAATCTTAGGATTGCTTTAGGTGGAGATGTTTATACTCTATGGAAAGAGTGTGCAATTAGTTGATTTCTTTGCTTTTGACTAAAACTGGTGATTAATTAAATTTTTAAGTATGGGTAGGCAATTAGATTTAAAGCTGCTCTTGCGAGCCTGGTCTTTTAAGAACAGCTTTGTTAGAATTCATTTATTTATTTTCTGCTGTGACTGGGATAGTTTTGTATCTTAATCTAGCTGTGTTAGCAGCAAAACACGCACCTGAGGCACTTGGAAAGTTTCTAGTACTTTATTAGGCATATATGTCAGACCATGCTTTGATGAATTAGAAGTTTCCTGATTTAAATATGCTTGTGTGTTTTAGCTGTTCTATAGATTGTCTAAACATACTCAATTTATTCTTTTGTTTCTTTAGTGACCTACGAAGTCTATGCGAGCCAAATTCGAAATATCGGTTTCAGTTTTCCTTAGGAATTGAAATTCACATTGCAAAGCCAGGTATTGTCCATCGTAAGTGTTAAGTGCCTTCTCCTTTTTTGTTGTAGACCATGATAGAAGCCAAAGTATTGCATAATGTTCTGCGTAATAATTTATTTTGAGCATAGAGGAAGCTTTGATTGAGTTCATATCTAAGAAGATGTTGGTTTTCCTGAAATAATACAGGCCAACCTTATGTCGTTCGCACGAATGAATCTGTAATTGTCCAAATCTTTGTCAATTGTCACTATCATTGTCTTGAAAACCTATGTTGTCCGGACAAGTATGTTCAATTTTTTTTAAAGTTCTTCCATGTATTAGGAATCCCTTGAAGTTCATATCCTGTGTCAGACATTTCAAGAAAAAAAAATGAAGAATTTAAAGCCAACACATTGAAACAAACTTAGTTAACGATAAGTGCCAATTTCTACTGTCAAATTTCACAATGTAGTATCCGCTTATCCATGCTGTCAAATTTTCCTGCAGGTTGCTTGCTTCATTCAAATTGTTTGGCGCCTTGTAATTTTCTTATTATCTTTCTGCAAATTTCCAAGCAAATAATCAGCTTTTGAAAATTGATACACAAGCAGTGACGGAGCCATGTGTGGGTTGGGAGGGGCTCTTGCCCTTCTCAAAATGTTTTGGTATAATAGCATTTGAAGTCCTTATTAGTTTAAATATTAGTCAAACAAGACCTTTGTCCCTCCTAATTTTTAGATTTAAATGGTTGATAGACTATTGTCCCTCCTAATGTTTGATCCTAATTTTGTCCTTGTACACAAGTACAAACTATTTTCTTGCTGCTAAAGGAAGAGTCGTTGCTCTTATTCTTTATATTACAGGACTCTTCAACAACGGTTGTTGTATCAATGTCTGATATGATGGTGCAAAAGAAGTTTGGTTCACCATATTTCTGGTTTGATCCATATATGCTCCTTGTCCACTTTCTGATTGTTTGTATGTTCAAGAATGCTGAACTAGAGAAGTTATACAGTTGGCTTATTTGGATGCTATAAATTTTGATTTTTGATCAGACATAAACTGGTAGCTAATAGTGAATAGAGTTGCCTTCTGCTTATTACATTGAGACAGCAGTACGAGACAAAATTGATATAAATATATGTATTTAGTTCAGATACAAAATTTTAATATATGAATACTTTTTTTTAACATAAATGAAGAAAACTTCATTGAAACATAAAACATTCATACAATCCGAGGCATAGCCAAACATAAACCGAAAAGGGCAGCATAAAGTCCAGAAACAAAAGGAAGAAGATCAAACACTAAACTGGTTGGGGTCATAGAGAATAGAAGAAGAGCCAAACAAGCAGCAATTTGCACCTAGCACAAAGGGCTTAAACCACGTTTAAACTTTATTTAAAATATTTTTTAGTCGAATTGAGTATTTTTGATCGAATTGAGTCGAATAATTCAATTTTTTCGAGTATAGTCGAGTTTTTTACTCTCCTATTAAAAACAATTACATTTTTTTAAGTTTTCTAAATACTTAATGATAATGGAAGGATCAAAGCGACGGAAATATTCAAAAGGGTTAAAGTGATATGAGTGGTGGAATTCCATTTGGAATCTTAAGAGTGCCCCCTATTTTAGGGATGGCAAAATAATCCGTCCCCGTCGGGTCTCAATCTGATAGGGGTGATTTTTTTAATTAAAAAATAAAGTTGGGTCAAGTTATGAAAAAAATCAAGTCGGGGTGGGACGAGTTCGGGTTTAGGGTAAATTTTTTTTAATTTGACCCGAAATATTTATATATATTATATTTAATATTTTTATTAATTTTTTCCAGGGCGGGTTGGATTTAGTCAAATTTTTTTATTAAAATATCAGGGTCAGATTATGCTTTTTATTATTTCGATGCGGGGATACAGTATATTAGAATTGGGTCGGATTGAGGTCGAGACGACTAAAAACCTGTCTTGCCTCGTTGCCATCCCTACCTAAATTAAGGAGTTTTTTTATTTATGAAAACTTGTAATAATGCAAATTGTATAAAATGGGAACATCGTTAAAAAGTTAGTTCCTATCTCCCCCATATGTCCCCGATGTGGCACAAAAGAGGAAAATATTGAGCACATTTTTTGTTGGGCTCGAACCGATCAATCGAATACTCTATGAGAGGGTAAATTGGCTTTGTGATAAAATTGGAAGAAACAAAAGGAAATTAAAAATTTGTGCAATAATTTATAGTGGTTTGACTTCTCAACCAAGTCTACTTCTTCTACTTTAACTTCCCCACTAAGAAATTTTCATAAATCCACTAAATTTGTTTTTCCCTTTTTAAGCTCAAGGAGATAACTTTTATAAACCCTTAAAGCTTATACCCTAAAATTTTGAGACACTCTCACTCAAGAGAATACAAAATTAACAAACAATGAAAAACATCATAACACAAATGTATTTGCACAATTTAGCTCTCACCCAAAATTTTAGCACTTGAACAAATATAGCAATTAAGCTCACAAGTGTTTTCTACAATAAAAAAGATAATTAAAGCTCAAAAACACTTTCTCTATACATTAAATGTTGGTAGTTGGTTTCTTGTTTTTCCATGGCTGCTTGAATAGGTGCTTTAAACCCTCTAATGACTTATGACCGTTATTAGATGTTGGGGGTTGATTAGAGCCGCTGAGACTTAATTTTTAGTATTAAATGTACTTCTGGGCATGTGAGTATCGGTACGCGAGTTTCGGTATCGGTACATGCCTTAAGAAGAAAGAGCCATTACAAGCAATTAGTACAGGGCGTATCGGTACACGATATTGCGTATCGGTATAAGCTTGACCGTATCGGTACGAAGATTGACTATTGGAAATTTAAAAAACTTGGGGAAACAAATAGCGTATCGGTACACGTACGACCGTACCGGTACGAGCTATTGGATATCGCTACGAGGAAGATCGTATATGTCTCAAAGCCTGTTTTTGACACTTGGACTATTTTAAAAGCATTTAAACATGTCAAAAACACTTTGAAAAACTTTCAAACGTATTTTCAAGTTAATAGACTTTTGAAATATTTTTGCAAATTAGTTTAAGTTCAAAAATATTTTTCATTTAAGTCATATCAAAATTAATATTTCAACAATCTCCCCCTTTTTGATATAACGAAACCAGTTAAAAATTATTTTTAAAATTTCTCTCCCTTAGAATTTTTTTTAAAAAGAGAATATCTTAGAAAAATATTTAAAGCTCCACACTTTTATTTTTAAAATATAATTTTTCAAACACATCTCCCCCTTTTGTTATATCAAAAATAATTCAAAACAAAGTTTAAAATCACACGTTGGTACAAAATAACAATGGAGAAAAGACAAAAAAATTTACATTAAAGAATTTTAAAAATGGCTCCCCTTTACACAAGCAACAAAAGAATGTTAGTCCAAACATTCAAGAGAAATATTAAAATTCAAATAAATGAAGAATTAAACACAAGAAATTCAATTAACATGCCATATAAAGAAAATAATCCTATAAGAATACAAGGCATGCCAAAAAGAAGATAAATTTGTCCCTTTTTAACTGTGCATATAGATACAGTATCGACCGTATCGGTACTGGTTGAATGCCGTATCAATACAATATGGGCTGTACCGGTACCGAAAGCACGAACCTGTAGAAATATGCAACAAAATCAACTCATTAAGCCTTACAACTTAGTCTTAGGTTCATACAAATGCTCTAGGAGGTCCTAGATATACATTTTGATCATTTTTGCTACAAATTAACGACATGCTTATCAAAAGATGACATTTACAACAAAGAAGGCACGATTTTACCAAAATTCAACCAAACATTACAAGTTTAAGGCCAAATAACATAGATATAAGCATAAAAGGCCAAAAACATGTAACTCATGCAATTGAGACTCCCTTAATTATATGCAATTAAAGCATTAAAGAATCACTCAAAACATGCTTGGATCATCATATTTAATCCATGATCAAGCAAATGCATGAAATTAAATTTACCACTTGAACTAAGGTAGGATGTTAAGTATCTCCTTCTTCAAGTGTCCTTCTTCTTTGTGTGTCAAGAGCTTCCAAATGTTGACTTTGGTCATCAATACTCAAGCATACCTACAAAAGACATTCACAAAAATTTTGGTATCCAAATTGCTTTGGATCCATTGTCATTAGTCTAAAAAATTTTAGTTCCTTTGGAATTCATTTTTCAAAGTCTTCATTTTTCTTTGAAGAAATAAGTTTCTTAGGGACCCCAAACATTCTTCACAATTTTACTATTTAAAAATCTAGGGGAACTAGATTATCTTTGATAAAAGTTTGATTTTACAAAATTCGTTTTGGAGCAATCTCCATTTTTTAAAACTTTTGTAAATTAATTTTTTTTCTTTTCTAAGATCATATAATTCTTTTTGATGATCTTCATGAACTTTTGAAGCAAGTTTTGTTAATCAAAATTCTTTTGCTCTAAGTCCTTAAACATTGCTTCAAATTCAAAATTGATTTTAGAAAGCAAATCATTTTTAACTTTCAATTTTTAAACCATTTTCTTATTTTTCAAAATGGTTTTCAAATTTTAAAACCAAATCATCATATACATATTGTAATTCATCAAATGTATATGAAATTGAAGGTGATGAATTAGAAGTTACCATTAAATCTTATTCGATGACCATGAGATAAAGGTTGACTACCTCATTAATGGTGGAGTCCTCTTCATCGCTCCATGTAGCCACAAATGCCTTCTTCTTATGGCTTGATCCATTCTTCTTCATCTTTGAACAATTGTACTTGACGTGTCCCGACTTTTTGCATTCGAAGCATATGATGGGATCCCTTCTCTTTATTCTTGGTTCATGTATAGCTTCTTTGTGGGATGAACAGGCCATCAAGAACTACATCTTGACGAGTGTTCAAAAGTACTATTTTTATGACCCTTTTACTCATATTGTTGTTAGACTTAAGCTCATTTTAGTTGCATTATTATGCATTCATGCATATTTTCATAATTTCCTTCACTGCTATGCTTGAGTTCATGTTTTGATTAATTTTGGTGGAAAAGATATTGCTGGAGGCTATTTTGTGTGTGCAGGACTAGTTGCCAGGACAATTACCACGGTAATTATCAACAAGAAAGAGATTTTGCACCAAGTTTCCACGACAATCATCAACTAGAAGGCAATGCCACCCAGTTGCCACGACAATCATCGATAGGAAGGCAATACCGCACCAAGTTGCCGCGGCAACCGTCGACAAGCTTAAACAAGAAAAAGTGGTAGCCAAATTTAAGAGCATAAAAAGCAGGTCCAGTCGTGCTATATGGCATGAAGAAAGAAGATTGGAGGTTCGAGAAGAGGTCAAGAGAAATAAATCCCAAGAAAATATGAGAAGTTTTAGTTGAATAAAGATTTAAAGAGATTTAATATTTCTTTTATTTAATTTAATTCCAACTTAACTTCTTCCTCAAGAAAGACTTTAACCTAGCCTTCTCATATAATTAAGAAGCCAAGCCGCCAACTACAAGGGGAGATCAATTGGAGAGAGTTTGATTGAGAGAAAAAACCCTAGGGGTTGTGCGACATCTTCATCTTCTTCTTTATTCTATTTGATTCATGTTTGGGGATTATTCTTTGTATATCTTTCGAAACCCAGCCATGAATTGATGTGAATTGGCTTGAGTTATTTTGGGTTTGTGGTTTTGATAAACGATTAGATCTGTTTAGGTTTTTGAGTTTGCAATTTTAATTCAAGGTCTGTTCATTCTTGGTTTTTAATCTTGTTTGCGAGTGAATTAAGAGAGGATCTCGTGAAACTATCTATTTATCTAATATCGAGAGAGTTAGATTCACAAAACGAATGGGCATGGTATTTATTCAATCAAATCGATGGTGAAGACTAATTAGCTTAGGGATAAGTTGCAAATTTCAACGGCTAAAAGGAGCGCAATATCGATTGTTGTCCATCCTTGGTTCACGCTGGGAGGTATTATCAAGGCATGCACAATTACTAGTGTTTCAAATTAGGGATAAGGAAAAACCATTGAAGAACTCTTCGCTAAACCTTGAAGGTTGCCGCTTAGTTTCCCAAGTAGTTACCCTGTCATTCATTGCCCCGACATCGTTATACTAGTTGCCCCGACAACCGCTATACCAGTTGCCTTGGCAACCCGATTGACATCAATTGCTGCAGCAATTAAGTTGCCATTGCACTTATCACCGAGACGATCCATTCAACTATCACTCCTCAAGTCACAATAACCTGGCCTACTCTTTTCTCTTATTTGATTTCCTTTATCTTTTACTTTTATCGTTCTTTAGTTTACTTGTTAGTTAGAACTCTTCCTATCACCTATTTGTGTTTTTATTTTCTACAATGTAGTAACTTAAGCAAAGTGGCCCAAACCAATCCCTGTAGAGAAGATACTCGATACTTATATCACTTTATTACTTGCGACATGTATACTTTCACAATTGTGTAACACTTATTACACGCAACAAGTTTTTGGCGCCGTCGCCGGGGATTGACAATTGGTGTTAGTTGTTTTTGTTATTGCATTTTTTCTTATTAGTTTTAATAACTTTTCTTTTTGTTTGTTTAAAAAAAATTCAGGTGCGCTACAAGTTAAGGGACATCAATATGTGGGGAAATAAAATTAAAACTATTTGAGAGTTGATGTTGGAGGATAAGAATCAACCGAGAAAATCATATATCTTGGAAAACTCTTGTGCTTTTTGTGGAGAACATCATGTGTTTGAAAATTTCCCTCATCTTTTTAGTGCACATGACTACAAGGAGGACCAAAGATGGAATGAACAACAAAATCCTTTATGGTATAATCTAACAACTCAATTTTTTTATACCATGACGGTTTTGCTGCGACAACAAATATGCCATGGCAACATAGTCCTTTTCAAGAGCATTCAACATCCTGGGAGGAAACGTTGCGAGTTTTCATGGCTAAAACTGACTCTTACATCAAATCCAATCCAGAAAGATTGAAGAGACTCCAAGACATGCACGAACAATTCAGTCATAGGGATACTAACGTCCCAAGGCAAGATGACAAGGAGAAATACGAAGAAAACTCCCTAATGTGTGGGGAACAACTAAAACCTCCAAGTCGAGAGAATGCCAATGAGAGAGACTACCCAACACATGATGAACCTATGTAACGAATTGTTCTGGCAACGATTGAGGAGCCTAAACAAAGTAATGCCGCAACAACACTTAGTGAGGCTGAGAACAATATTGAGAATGCCACGACAATACCACATGCCTCGGCAACTACACATGCCTCGACAACTACACATACCTCGGCAACTACACATGCAATGGCAAGTCCAGATGCCTCGACAATTCCATCAATCAAGTTCCAAACAGATGAAAAGATTGAGGATATTTGACTTCCACCACCATTCCCACAAAGGTTGAAACAACACAAGCAAGAATATGTAGATTACTCTCATTTATCTTTATCACGGCAATTGCACGACCACATGCAAGAGCAACAAGATGACAATACTTTGCCAATGGAATATGAGCAGTTAATGGTTGAACCTTTTGAATTCTTTAAAAACTCACCTCGTCCATTGCAGGTATGTTTTGAGGAACCGATGTTGGTAGATTTGAAGCCATCGAAATCTCTATTGATGGAGATGTTTGAAAGGCCAAAAGAAAATGGTGTTTGGATTCGTAAAGCTTTTTAGAAAATTGGTTTTTCCCTTAACTTACAACGAATTTTGGCAACTGATTGCCACAACAATTGGCTTGAGCAGCAATTCCCACGACAACGAAGGCTACATCCAACCATGATAGAAGTCGATGAGATTGAGGTAATTAAATGGTTGGGTGTTGATATAACTTTTCTACTAATATATTCATGCCTTCAGGAATAGTAGAAAGATGGAAAATATACACGGACTATAAGAGAACACGAAGGAAAGACACCTCCACTATGGTAACACAAAATGGAGTAGCTGCAAGCACATTGATCCAATTCTTTTTGGGCAATATTGTCACTCGATGGAGGGTTCAGATGGACTATAAGAAGTATCGAAAACGACCCTCCTCAAGCTTTCTCGAATTCGCAGTAACCTTAGAAGATGCATGAAAATGCTCTTTCTAAGAATTTTTAATTGTCTATTTTTAAAATTTTGGACCTTTATCTTATTTTTGGTTATTTATTTTCAAAAAGTTTAGGAGATATTTTATCTTATTTGTCTTCAGTATCTTTAGTTTTCAGGTTTTCTTTGTTTTCTTTTCTTTTCCACATCAAGACTCACAACCACCATGCCAAAGAAAGCCCTAACACCGAAAATTGCCCGGGCAACCAAAATTGCCTCGGAATTCTCGATGCCTCGACAAGTCCTGATGCCCAGACAACTGACTCTACTTTGGTGAACATGGATCGAATTGAAGAGATTCTCCACCCTTATCCACCCGACTTGAGCAAATGGAGGCCCGTCAATTGCTATTCATATGGTACATGAAAGACCACACCACAACCATCACTCAAGTAATTTTGGAAAAGTACCCAGAAAATATAGTGCCTTTTCTGATATTCCCTGCTGAACTGCTTGCCACGACAACATCTGAACATGCCCGGGCAACCGAAACTGAAGATCTCACGGTAACTACCGCACACAACAAAGTCTTCCACAATCACCTCCTCAAAGGCGAAACGCAAAGCATCTAGCACCAACGAGATTGAGGACGTAGATGACGATGGCGACAAGGTTACCAACATACGGGAATCAGTTGTACCAGCAGCCACCCACCACCAACCACCACGCACTAGCAAGCGAATCAAGCAAACCACACGAATGAAGCTCATCATTAATGACGACGAACTCTCGTAGTAAGTCATCTTTCATCATATTTTCTTTTCTTTTTGCATGCATTGAGGATAATGTTTTACTCGAGTTTGGAGGGTATTTGTCTTTAATTAGTTTCATGTTTAGTTGTATTTATCTTTAGTCATAGCATATAGGATGCATAGATTGCTTGCCATGCCTATGATTGGATTTAATTTGCCTAGACTTGACGGATTTCTAATGATGAATTTGCCACTGCAATAAATTGCTAGAACTTTCAATTTTAGGATGTGCATGGAAAACATTTAGAATCCTACTATGATGCTGAATATAATTGAACATTGTTGTGACTTGTAGATTAAAGGAGACGTAGTGAACTTAGGTTGCTTAAAAATTGGGTAAAATTAAAATTTGTGCTAGAGGTGCATATCCGGCTCTAGCCTAAACTAAAAATTGGATTAAAAATAATTTTTTGCTAGAGGTGCCCTAAACCGGCTGTGGTTGTCACACATTAAAAATCACTAGAGGTGCCCGAAATTGGCTCTAGTTGATTAATATTAAAATAAGAAATTGCTTGCTTTGCTAGAGGTGCCCGAAATTGGCTCTAGTAAAATTAAATACCCAGGTAACTAATTTGAGAAAACCCATTGTTCACACGGAATCCTCTTAGTCGACTTGTACACAACTCCACACACACATGGTCACGAGCATTATAGTTTGATTCCGGGAAACTTCTATGCCATCTGAAGAATTGAAGGGCAATCATACTTTATGCCACGGTTCTGAGGATTGAAGTCAAGTACGAAGCGGAATTTTTGATGATTAAAGTCTTGGCAAGTAATATTTAGTTTTGCATTGCTTGAGGACAAGCAATAGTTCAATTTTGGGGGTGTGATGAGTGTTCAAAAGTACTATTTTTATGACCCTTTTTTACTCATATTGTTGTTAGACTTAAGCTCATTTTAGTTTCATTATTAGGCATTCATGCATATTTTCCTTCACTACTATGCTTGAGTTCATGTTTTGATTAGTTTTGGTGGAAAAAATATTGCTAGAGGCTGTTTTGTGTGTGCAGGACTAGTTACCACATCAATCATCAACAAGAAAGAGATGATACACCAAGTTGCCACGACAATCATCAACTAGAAGGCAATGTCACCCGGTTGCCACGACAATCATCGATAGGAAGGCAATATCGCACCAAGTTGCCGCGGCAACCTTCGACAAGCTTAAACAAGACAAAGTGGTAGCCGAATTGAAGAGCATAAAAAGCTGGTCCAGTCATGCTATGTGGCATGAAGAAAGAAGATTGGAGGTTCGAGAAGAGGTCAAGAGAAATAAATCCCAAGAAAATAGGAGAAGTTTTAGTTGAATAAAGATTGTTGTCCACCCTTAGTTCTCTCCCCTCTTGCACTCCTTTTTAAAAGGACTTTAAGAGGGAGATCAATTGAAGAGAGTTCGATTGAGAGAAAAAACTCTAGGGGTTGTGCCACATCTTCATATTCTTTTTCTTCTTTATTCTACTCGATTCATGTTTGGGGATTATTCTTTGTATATCTTTCGAAACCCAACCATGAATTGATGTGAATTGGCTTAGGTTATTTTGGGTTTGTGGCTTTGATAAACGATTAGATTTGTTTAGGTTTTTGAGTTTGCAATTTTAATTCAAGGTTTATTCATTCTTGGTTTTTAATCTTGTTTGCGAGTGAATTGAGAGAGGATCTCGTGAAACTATCTATTTATCTAATATCAGGAGAGTTAGATTCACGAAACGAATGAGCATGGTCTTTATTCAATCAAATCGATGGTGAAGACTAATTTGGATTAGTATAAGTTACGAATTTCAACAGCTAAAAGGAGCGCAAGATCGATTGTTGTCCACCCTTAGTTCACACTGGGAGGTATTATCAAGGCATGCATAATTACTAGTGTTTCGAATTAGGGATAAAGAGAAACCATTGAAGGACGCTTCGATGAACCTTGAAGGTTGCCGCTTAGTTGCCCAAGCAGTTGCCCTGACAATCATTGCCCCGGAATCGTTATACTAGTTGCCCCGAAAAACACTATACCAATTGCCTTAGCAACCCGATTGACATCAATTGCTGCAACAATTAAGTTGCCATTGCACTCATCACTGAGACGATCCATTCGACTATCACTCCTCAACTCACAATAACCTGACCTACTCTTCTCTCTTATTTGATATCCTCTATCTTTTACTTTTATACTTTTTTAGTTTACTTGTTAGTTAGAACTCTTCCTATCACCTATTTGTGTTTTTATTTTCTACAATGTAGTAACTTAGGCAAAGTGGCCCAAACCAATCCCCGTGGAGACGACACTCGATACTTATATCACATTATTACTTGAGACGTGTATACTTGCACAATTGTGTAGCACTTATTACACGCAACACATCTCAAAGACGAAATTCATTGGATTGGATGAATAACCTCATCTTATTCTTCCAATAAGAGTAGTTGTCCTCTTTGAAGTAAGGAGACTTGGTGATGGATTGCGGCATATGAACCAGTTGATGTAGAATGATGGTTCATTTCAAGGATTGACTCTCGGATGTTAATCAAATGTAGAGACGAAGATCTGATACCAATTATTCGGCTTAAATCGATCAATCGAATATGCCAAGAGGGGGTGAAATGGCTTTGTGATGAAATTGGTAGAAGCAAAAGGAAATTAAAAATTTGCCCAATGATTTATTGTGCTTCGACTTCTCAACTAAGTCTACCTAAACTATCTTAGCTTCCCCACCAAGGATTTTTCACAAATCCACTAAATTTGTCTTTCCTTTTTTTCGAGGCTCAATGAAATAACCTTTAAAAACCTTCAAAGCTAATACCCTAAAACTTTGAGACACTTTCACTCAAGAGAATACAAATTTAGCACACAATGAAAAACCTCATAAGGGAAATGTGTTTGCACAATTTAGCTCTCACCTAAATCCTAACACTTGAGAAAATATAACAATTAAGCTCACAAGTGTGTTATACAATAAAAATGACAATTAAATCTCAAAAACACTTTGTCTATACATTGAATGTTGGTAGTTAGTTTCTTGTTTTTCTATGGTTGCTTGAAGAGGTCTTTCAAACCCTTTAATGGCTTCATTATTGTTAAGTGTGTTAAAGTACTAAATTTCTACCCTTTTTACTCGTTATTATTGTTAGACTTAGGCTCATTCTAGTTTCATACTTAGTCATTCATTCATATTTGCATTGTTTCCTTTGTGGTTGGGCTTGGTTTTATGTTTTGGTTAGTTTTGGTAGAAAAAATGTACTGCTGGTGGTTGTTTTATGCGTGCTTGATTAATTACCTGGGTAAGCTGGAAGTTGCCGAAGCAACTGGAAAAGAAGAAAAGGAAAGTGTCGACTTTTGTGGGATGAATCCATACAATTCAGATAATCATGAAGGACAAGGATAAATCCTAAAGGAGTTGAAGTTCCATGAAGAAGTCAAGGGAGATGAAATTTCAAGAAAATAGGAGGAGTTTTTGGAGGATAAATAAATAAACGAAATTTATCTCCTTTATCTTATTTTAATCCAACTCAAACTCTTCCTTATCCAACAAAGAAGTCGATTAAACCTTCCATATAAATTGAAGACCTAGCCGCAACCTTGAGTATGTTCGATTGAGAGAGAAAAAAACCAAAGGGGTTGTTCGAATTCTTCTTCTTCTTCCTCTTTGTTCGATTAGATTCATGCTAGGAAGATTTTGTTTTGAGTTTATTTTGAACCCAACCATGAACTAAACTATTTTGGCTAGGGTCATTGTGTTGAATGGTTGTGAGAATGATTGAATTTGTTTTAGGTATTTGAATTGTAATTTAATTTCGAGGTTTGTTCATTCTTGATTCTTAATTTTGTTTACAAGTGAATTGGGAGAGGATCTCATGAATTTATATGTTGTTGAAGATTAATTCGACTTAGGAATAAGTTACGAATATCAACGGCTAAAAGGAGCGCAAGATCGGTTGATGTTCACCCATGTATCACCAAGGCATGCACAATTAACCAGTGTTTCGAATTAGTAATAAGGAGAAACCATTGAAGAACACTTCACTAAACCTTGAAGGAAGTCACCTAGTTTCCCAGGAAATCACACCATTCCCAGTTGCCCAGGCAATTACACTTGCCCAGGCAATCCGACTGTTGATAGTTTCCAAGACAATTGCGTTGCTTCAAAAACCTTGCATTCAATACTTAGACGATTCATTCAATTATCACACCACCACTCACCATAATCCGGCCTACTCTCTCCTATTATCATTTGTGTTTTTATCTTTTCAGTGCGAGAAATAGATTTATGAAGTAGCACCAATCTTTGTTGAGACAATATCTATTCTATACTATAACTTGCGACGTGTATACTTGCACCAATTGCGAAGCACTCTAATATGCACAACAATGATCTTTACTAGCTGTTAGGGGTTAATTAGAGCCGTTGGTGTTGGAGTATGCCCAAAGACCAATCATGAGATGGTTGTAAAAGACATACATATTTTATCTTGTTTATTAATATAAATCCATTATTATTATTATTATTATTATTATTATTATTATTATTATTATTTCAGTATTATTCTGTGTAATTATAAATAAACTGAATTTTAATAAAGTCCTTAGAATAATATAGTTATTCTTGAATGTCCTTAGTCGAGTATTATTGTGGGCATGAACAACAATAATATATTAAGACTAATATATAGTTGATTGATGACAAAGCGTTGTCATTGACATGGAGATGTCAAAACCAATACATAAGTATGTGTTAGAGAACGACATACTGGACTAACTGCTATGAGCATGTTTCTTGGATTATTATATGACAGTCATGACATTGCTCATGATGATAACTACATGTATGATCCTCAGACTTGAGATCATCATTATATCAACATGTGAGTGACATATTTTGATACAGTCAAACGTGTTTCGTAACTGACTACACTATAAAGACTGACATTGGATATATAACATTCTATGTAGCGAAATATGGTTGATCAAGATAGGATTTGTCCCTCCTACATGATAGAAGTAATATCTCAGGCCACTTGATTGTGTGAGACTAGAAAATACATGACCATGCTCGAATAAATTGATATGAGATATCATAGTTATTCATTTATAATAGTCTACTCAAGATATAAATAAATATTAGATGGACTATACATGTGTGACTAATCCATGACTTGTGTCCGATCTAGATATTAGGACAAAAAGATGTAATACATAAAAAAAGTTAATCACGAAAAAAGGTAAAGTCGATCCACGACTTCATGTAACTTAGGTAGCAATGATGTATTACTAGATGCCACTCATTGCTTGTAATATTAGAATCGTTCTAAATATTACTACTAACGTTGCATGAACCTACAAGAGTCACACCCTATGATAAAAACGAACAAATATTGACTAAATAGCATGTGTAAGAACTTGTTGTACATGTAATAATTATTAAAAAAAATTATTATAATTATTGTAATTATAGGTAATCTTGTTTATATATATTTTAATACTCGATAATTATTGTAATTATCATATACTATTAATATATATACATCTAAAGAAACCTAATTAAAGTAAAATCAAATTCTACATATTTAATTATATTTGGTTAAATATATTGTATATTTAATGAATGCGAATTAAAGTAGAATCAAATTCTACATATTTAATTATATTCTGTTAAATATATTGTATATTTAATGAATCCGAATTCAATTAGAATTAGGTTTTTTTAATGTAATATAA
Source organism: Hibiscus trionum (assembly GCA_030270665.1). Classification (NCBI taxonomy): domain Eukaryota; kingdom Viridiplantae; phylum Streptophyta; class Magnoliopsida; order Malvales; family Malvaceae; genus Hibiscus; species Hibiscus trionum. The sequence goes on along the minus strand of BSYR01000025.1, from coordinate 1,557,059 downwards.
AGGTATAAGGTCTAGCAGCCAAGACATGTCTTTCGAAAAACCTCTCTAATAGTAGAGAAGAGAAAATATTATTATTTTTGTTTGGGTGGACAACGTAGAGGTCGGAACGTGATTGTGACGGCTCGGATTCGATTTGGATTCTCCTATACTCCCCGTGGACTTCTAGATTTATTAAGGTAACATTTCATCCTTTTTGCCCCGAATTCGCTCATCGTACATGGATCTTTGGAGGTAACCGACAGATGATTTTCCGCTACGCCATGAGATGTATCAACGTTTCCCTACAGTGGTATCAGAGCCACCTGTACGACACGAATTCCAACTTAAATACTTGGATGATGCTTTTGTATGACATGCATGTTATTGGGTTAGAGTTTATTCGATTTTTGACAAATATATGATATCTTCATGCTTTAAATCGATTCACGCCTAATCTGAATAAATTATATTGATTGTTCCAAGTGATTAAAGAGTTAGTCATGGATATGTTATGGCTTTCGGATACTAAGCGTTAACATATATGGGTGACAGTTATATTTAGACTAATGGTTAGTCTATAGATCACGTGCGGAGAAAGTAACAAAGAGTTGTTCAAGTAAAAACCTCGTGGATTTTGAAATCCTAAAAAAGTGATAATGTTGATAAAGTTATCAAATCATGAGGTTTTTACATAACAATTAAGATAATGATCTCCTCCCCTTAAACCCCCCAAGGGGGGTTCTCCCCTTGACCCCTGCATTGGGACAATCTGTTAAGACCTCAATAATAAACCGCGTCGTTGTTATGTTTGATATGTACGGTGTTTGAAATGCATGGTTATAACCCAATAGCCTATTTACTTTGGTTTTATATAAATACAACCTATGTGTCGGGCCTTTCTTTCTTCTATTTTAATTCTCTTCTCATCTTACTCCCTCGTATGTAAAACGAGTTTCTGAAAAAATTGTAATATTTGCGAAGAAATTGTGGACCAAAGGAGCAGACTGATAGGCCTATCAAAGGCGGATTAGGTGCTTGAGAAGCATGTTCTATCTTTAGTAATTTTGGTTGTCCCATTGGCTTGGGATGGGCCACCTTAGTTTTAAGGGTTATAACCATTGCATTTATATTTACTGCTTTACATGTATGTGATAAAATGTATGTTTTTTTAGCACATTGGTAACTGATTAGATCATAATAAAATGGTGAGATTAATATAACAAAAACTCTCCATATTTAATTAAAATTTGTCATCCAATATTAGCCCTCGTTAAAACCTCGATCGGTACTATGTAGGTTTTTCCAAAGCAAAATACTTAGATCTATCTTGGTTAAACGCGAAGATTAAGCAAGTGATAGTCACTAGTTGTAATATTGGTTAAACTAGGTTGTTCTAATGAGATTAGAAACCTAAAGACTAATGATTTGGATAATCATGAGATGATTAGGAACAATAGTTGTTCACCAAATATAGAAATTACACGAGATGTAATTAGCAAATGTTGCTTACCTAAATAATTAAATTCTAGGAGTAAAGCCAAAGCTGACCTAGGATAAAATGAAATATGGATCCTTACCCATTAGAAATACTTTTAGTAAGTTTTTCCAATTTTGAGGGTTTTTAATAGTGGGAATATAATTTGTTTATAAACATGATAAAAGGTACTCATAAATCATATTTTATCGTTATAGATTTTATGGCAAACTCAAGCACATTATCATTGCGATCTGTCCTTTAGAAGGACAAATTGAATGGTTTGAACTTCCTTGATTGATTCCGTAAATTAAAGATTGTCCTTAAGCAAGAACGAAAACTGAAAATCGTCGAAGAACATGTCCCTAAAAAGCCATCAGATGATGCCTCCAAAGATGAAAGGGAAGCCTTTGAGAAATACTCAAATGACATGGTAGATATCGGATGCTTGCGACCATGACCTCTGAGCTTCAGAAGCAACATGAGGACATGGTTCCCTATGAGATGGTTAAAAATATCAAAGAATTATATGAGGGGCAAGCTCGTCAAAAAAGGTATAAGACCTCTAAGCCTTTGTTTCGATGCAAAATGGTGGATAGAACTCCAGTGGGAACTCATGTTCTCAAAATGACAGGGTATATTCAGACCCTTGAAAAATTGGGCTTCCCTCCAAGTGTTGAATTGGCTATTGATGTTATCCTGTAATCATTGCTGGATAGTTTTAATCAGTTTGTTCTTAATTTCAATATGAATGAAATTAACAAATCATTGCCCCAGTTGCTTGGTCTGTTAAAAATACCAGAGAACAACATGAAAAAGGTTGGCTGCAAACCTATTCTGATGGTCCGAAAGGATAACAGAAAAGGAAAGCCCAACACCAAGGCAAAGCCAAAGCCCAACAAAGGAAATACTGCATTGAAACCCAAAGGAGGAGCTGCAAAAGAAGGAACATATTTCCATTACAACAATGCTGGACATTGGAAGAGAAACTACCCTATCTATCTTGAGGACATCAAGAAGGCAATAGAAAATGGACAGTTCGGATTAGGTATTTATGTTATTGATATTAATATATCAACATCTACTTCTTGGGTATTAGATACCAGTTGTGGTTCACACATTTGTACTTTTATACAGGGACTAAAAAGGAGTAGAAAATTGGCAAAAAGAGATGTGTACCTACGAGTGGGAAATGGAGCAAGAGTTGTTGCATTAGCTATAGGAATATATATTTTGTCATTACCTTGTGGACTTGTTTTAGATTTAGAGGATTGTTATTTCGTATCTAGTTTGACTAAAACATTATTTCAATTTCTTTTTTGGACACGATTGGTTTTGAGATTATTATTAAGAATAATAGTTGTTCTTTTTCGCTCAATAATGTTTTTTATGGTACAGCTCAATTAATCAATGGCCTCTATATCTTAGATCAAGACAATTCCATATATAACATAAACACGAAAAGACAAAAAACAAATGACTCTAATCAAACATATCTCTAGCATTTTCGTTTGGGTCATATAAGTGAGAAACGCATATCAAAACTTCATAAAGATGGATTCTTGGATTCTTTTGTTCTCGAACAATTTGATATATGTGAACCTTGATTAATGGGAAAAATGACCAAATCACCGTTTGACGGTAAAAACGAGCGAGAAAATGATTTATTAGGTCTAATACATAATGATGTATGTGGACCGATGAATACACAAGCCATGGGAGGGTTTCAATACTTCATTACTTTCACTGACGACTTCAATAGATGTGGGTACGTTTACCTAATGCATCATAAATCTGGAGCCCTTGAAAAGTCAAGGAATTTAAGAATGAAGTACAAAACCAATTAGGAAAGAGTATCAAAGATCTTGGATCAGACCGAGGAGAAGAATACTTAAGCCTAGATTTTGATGAACTTCTTAAAGGATGTGGGATTGTCTCACAACTTACACCTCCAGGTACTCCACAATACAATAGAGTCTCTGAAAGGAGAAATCGAACATTGTTAGACATGGTTCGGTCAATGATGAGTCATGATCATCTTCCAACTTCTTTTTGGGGACATGCGCTAGAAACAACCTCTTTCACACTAAATCGTGTTCCATATAAATCGGTTCAAAAGACACCATATGAGATGTGAACTGGGAAGCTTCCTAGTATGTCTTTTATGAGAATTTGGGGATGCAAAGTTTATGTTAAACATCAGATGTCTACAAAACTTGAACCCAAATCTCAGAAATGTAATTTTTAGGGTATCCTAAAGAAACTAAAGTATACTATTTCTTGAATCCATCTGATAACAAAGTGTTTGTTGCTCGAACAAGAGTCTTCCTCGAGAGAGAATTTATTCTCAGAAAAAGGAAGTGGGAGAAATATTGAACTTGAAGAAATTCAAAGTCAACCACAGATCACTAAACCAGAGATTGAACAATGACTAGTTCCACAAATAGTTGAGGAACATCCAACCATTCTTGAAACACAACCACTGCGAAGATCTATAAGAAAACGTAATATGCCTGAGAGATATGGATTTCTCATCACATTTGTTCTCCTTATGAACCAAGATGAGCCAAGGTCTTATTAGAAAACCAAGTATGGACTTTGGTTGGCCCATCTGAAGGGATAAAACCCATAGGGTGCAAATGGGTTTTCAAAAAGAAAACCGACATGGATGGAAATGTACAAACATACAAAGGGCAATTTTTCGCTAAGGGATTTCATCAAATTCATGGTATAGACTATGATGAAACCTTTTCCCTTTGCTATGTTTAAATACATCTGGATATTGCTTGCTATAGCGACATTTTATGATTATGAAATTTGGCAATGAATGTCAAAACCGCTTTTCTTAATGGAAAATTAGATGAGGATGTGTACATGACACATCATGAGGGTTTTGTCGATCCAAAAGATTTCCGAAAAGTATACAAGCTACAAAGATCCATTTATGGGTTGAAGTAAGCTTCTCGAAGTTGGAATCTTCATTTTAGTGAGACAATCAAAGAGCTTGGTTTCATTAAAAATGAAAATGAGCCATGTGTTTTCAAGAAAACTAGTGGGAGCACTGTTACATTCTTGGTATTGTATGTGGATGACATGCTAATAATAGGAAATGAATAACCTACCTTGCAGTCTGTAAAGACTTTGTTAGGAAAATGTTTTTCTATGAAAGACTTGGGTGAAGCAACCTACATATTAAGAGTCAATATCTATAGAGATAGATTAAGACGACTCTAAGGACTAAGTCAAAATACATACATAGATAAAGTACTGAAAAGATTCAGTATGGAAGAATCTAAAAGAGGATTCTTACCTATGAGACATGATATTTCGCTCTCAAAGGAAATGTGTCCTTCAACGCCTCAAGAGAGAGAACGCATGAGTAAGACACCACATGCTCCGGTCATTGGATCTATCATGTATGCCATGATATGTACACGTCCGACTGTATGACAAGTCGATACAAAGTAGATCACGGTGAAGGTCATTGAGTTGCAGTCAAAAACATCCTTAAGTACTTAAGAAGAACTAAGGATACATTCCTTATGTATGGAGGTGAGGAAGAGTTAAGTGTAAAACCTAATTTGATTTTGATATAACAAAGTGTTTAAGGACCTATTTGTAAAAGTAAATAAATTTTTAAGAATTCCAAAGTCTCACAAATTGACAAGCAAACTTGAACCAAAATGTTTCTAAGTTAAATAAATTGTTTAAGAAAAATTTTTCTAAGTGTTATAGCCCAAAACCTACTTGTACGCTAAGGCGTATCGATACATGTTTGCGCGTGTGATGTACTATAAATGATACGCAAATATGGTGCAAGTATACACGTCGAACAAGTAATAAAGTGGTAAGTGAGTATCGTCTCCATAGGGATTGGAGGTGTTCAGGGTAATCTTAACCACACAAGTGTCACGAAATGTAAATGGAGAATGCTGTGGCAATTCAAGAAAGAGTGATGAATATTATAGCAAATCAGAACGGAGATATAAATGCTGTAGCAAATAAAGATAAAAGATAGCGTGCTGAAATCAGTAGACAAATAGGTCCTCTTACGCGTGTGAAACTCACGTGGGAATGACAGACTGGGCTGTCTGGTTTACCAATGTTTTACCTCTCTACTAGGGTTTACCTCTCTAACTTAGTCTATGTTTGTAGGATTTACTCAAGGTGCTCCTTAACAATCTCTAGCCAGGAAATTGGGAGCAGGAAATGCTACATCAATACCTTTCAGCGTAAACTCTATCACTCCCCTTACCCTTAAAGGTATATCCCTCTTAGTCGTTGAAACCCAACACTTATCTATAAGGTGGATTAGAGCTGTGCCTCTCAGCATCCAACTCCATTGTCTATGCAGGTTAAAGAAAGCTCTCTTGACCACTAACCTCAACTAACACCTAAGGAAAGGCCAACTCTCGAAGGCTCTTACAACCCTAAGCATTTAACAACATAGACAACACATAGATACGAACAAAAGATAAATAAACATTCATAAAAGAAAATAAAACATAGTTCATCCAAACAGCCCTAACCACCTAAATCAGTTCATGGCTGGGCAAATATCCGAAGTATCTTCGTTCATACAACCCATTTTTCTAGATATAAAATAAATGCTAAAGGAACAGAAATGGAAGAGGAGAACTCCCAATTCGCGATGGACTTGTAGCGCCACGAACCACCCTAGGCTTTCCGCCTCTCTCAAGGTCAGCAAGGTCAGACCCTTGGAGATTCTACGATGGAGGACACCAAGTGAGGAAGAAGAAAAGAAAAGAGCCGCCTTTAGCTTTCTCTCCTTACCCTTTTTGTCACCTTTTTACGCTCTCCCTTAAATGAGGGTCTTGTGTCCTTTATATAGTGGAGGCTCCTAGGGTTTTGTGCCTTAATGATTCTTTGAAGTCCTGTGAATATTCCCCATGCATGTGGGGCACAATCAGACAAAAGGGGGCTCACACATGTGAGCGATCGGAGTGTGCGCGTTACTTTGTCGTTTTCTGCGCCCATAATTGTTGTCCAAGTTGCTATAACATTTTCCTTCCTTGCCTTGCTTCATCATCAGCCTGCACAACACCATACCAGCAAATACCCTTCAAGCAACATCTAGTCTCATGAAATAAAGCCAAACCTCCAGCAAGATACATGCAACTATATGCTCTAAATGCACCTACATGCTATGAGATGACCTCGAGAACAAACAAATACTTAAGCAAAAAGGTGTACAATATAAGCATTTTGACAAGTCATCACACCCCCAAACTTAAGCTATTGCTTGTCCTCAAGCAATGAATAGAAAGAAACAAAGAAAATGTTGTGGCAAAAATTTAGCTCGAGACAAATGCTATGGCAAAATTTCAACCCTAAAAAAAGTAAGGCTTTAATACTTAAGACACAATTGAGATTTCAAGAATGATTTCCTAGGGTGAGATCCTTTGTTAGTGTGTGCGTGATTGCATACAATTTAGGCTTAACAATGCTAGAAAAATTTCTTAATAGAACTCAAGTTCATCCTAGTGTTTGAACTATTTTAGCTTATGGTTTTACTTCCATAAGTGAATTTTTTAAAAGGGGTGTCAGTTCATCACAATTACCATCCCTCACTTTAGATGAGCATGGACCAAACCTCTCATCCCCGAGCTAGTAGGTACAGTCATCCCGTGACAACTTTCATTCACTCATTTGATGTTGTTGCCATTTATTTAAGTTTGATTTCCAGGTAGTGCAACACAAAGCGAAGTGTCCCTCTAAAATATGTCGTAGCATTTATTCACAATTTGCTATATTCTATTAGGAACAAGGGAGATTAGCTAAGCTCTTTTTTTCTTTTTTTATAAGCTCGTTTCAGTTCAATTTCACAAAGATAAGCATAAGTTCTAAAAAACTTTTTCTCTAACATTTTCAAACCTAAAGAGCATACAATCGTGTATCAAAACAAAGATTAAGCATCAAACCCTAGAATCAATTCTACCAATCTCAATAGTCATATATCAATCCATAGCCATGAAAATTTGTTCATCATTGGGTATCATTAACTTATTCATACAACTATCATGGAGCTAAACAAAATGCCATAGCAAAATTTTTGTTTCTATCTATTAATGAAATGCAAATGACTAACTAAAGGGCACTAACACCCTAAACTTAAAGAGTGCAGTGTTCTCAATGCAACAAAATAAAATGATATGCAACTAACTAAATGCAATGCAAGGTTAAGAAGTACCTCACTTCTTGGTGGTGGCGGTCTTCGTGGCTTTGTGCTTGACTCCGAAAGACTTAAATGAGGTGATCGACGGTTCAACCTTGTCTTGCTCCGGTGGAGGGGTCTGCTCTGGTTCAGCCGGGTTCCTTGGTTGGTGGAACTTGTGTCAGATTCGTTTCCCTCGGCTGGTTTACTCCAAACTTGTCGATGGGGTAGCGCTTGGAGTTTGGGCTGGTGATTGCGCTGGCATAGAATGTGCATGCTCATCATCCTCTGATCCAACTGTCACTGGGTCGACAAGCTCAATGGATGGTTCCTTTGCTGGGGCAACTTTGGTAGGTTTTGCTGTTCTCTTTCTTTTCTCGGGTAGCGGGCTTGCTGTAGCATCTGTGTCCTGGTTCTGTGAGGAAGGCTGAGTTGTAGTGGGGCTCTTGTTAGGGATTGGCGTCTTCTGGGTGCTGGGAGGAGGTTCTTTCGCGTGGGCCTTTAGAGATTCCATAAAGGCTGGGAAGTCTATGCTGATATAGGGTAGGATCTCCTTAAAATAGTCATTCATAACAACATCTCTCTCCTTAACATACCCATAGAAAACATCCTGGTCTTCACGCATCTTGTCCACATCCTCTTGGAGACGATTGATGGAGGCAACCAATGCAGCAATTCTTGCTGCAGCAAATGTTTTCTCTCCTCCAGCAATGCACCATTGTTAGGAAAAAAGAGGGTGAAGGTTTGTGAGATATGGGAGAAAAGGTTTGGTTAGGGTTTTTGAGTTTTTGAGGGGGTTAGAGAATATGAAGTGGGAGGGTCTTTTAGTATGCTTTGTTTCGATGTGATGAGAGAGAGGGTTAGTGGGAAGTGATGGGAGTTGAGGGGATAACTGACATGAATCGAAAGAGAGAGTTTTTGGGGGTTTTGAGCGGCGTGTATGTAAGGTAAGGACAAAGGGGTATTAAATGAAAAGGTGAAAAGTAGGAAAGAGAAAAGACCTAGGCAATAATTGCTAGGGTTTTCTTTAAATTAAAAGGTGAAGAGGTTAATTAATTCCCCCTCCTTTTGCCCTTTTGAGCCGGCGTCCTCTCATGTTGGAAAAGCTTAATTGCTCATTCTTTGTACCCTTATAAAACAAAGCCCTGATGCGCCGTTGCACCATGATCTGCCACATGTGTCCTTGGGGTGCTCAGATGCAAACAAACAAACCCGACATTAAGGTATAATGGAGCAAAAGGACAAATGGGATTAAAAACCTAGAGTACGAAATAAAAATAAAGATTAAACTACATTATTTATGAACATAAAAACATAAAAATGATGTAGTAAAATAGAAAAGAGAAGGGGGGTGGTTCAAACGCTTAAGCATCATGGAGGATGAAGGATAACTTATCGCGTATGACTGGAGCTCCATTGTACAGCTTCAGACGCTGTCCATTGACCTTGAATACTGTGTCATCATCAAGGTTTTTAATGTCCACCGCACCATGGGAGTAGACCTTGTGAACTAGGAAAGGTCCTGACCATCGTAACTTCAGTTTGCCTAGAAAAAGCTTCAGTCTGGAGTTATAAAGGAGCACTTGTTGCCCTTTTGAGAAATGTCGTAGCAAGAGATGTTTGTCATGCCATTTCTTTGTTTTATCCTTGTATAGGCGGGCATTCTCATAGGCTTGCGATCTGAACTCTCCCATTTCATTCATCTCTAAAAGCCTTCTTTGTCCAGCCAGTTGTGCATCCATGTTAAGCTTCTTAATGACCCAATAGGCATTGGGCTCGAGTTCCACGAGTAGATGAGAAGCTTTCCCATAAACAAGCTTGAATGGTGACATTCCCAACAGTGTTTTGTAGGTAGTACGATAGGCCCAAAGAGCTTCATCAAGCTTAGGAGACCAATCCTTCCTTTTGGGTTAACCACCTTCTCAAGAATCTGTTTGATTTCTCTGTTCGAGACTTCATCTTGACCATTAGTCTGAGGATGATATGCTATAGCAATCCTATGCCTCACACCATACCTCTGTAATGCTTTAGCAATCCGCTTGTTGTCAAAGTGGGTTCCTTCATGTAGAACTAATGTTTTGATATAATAATTGAAAAATGTTTTGGACTGATTTAAAAGGTATTTAAAACAATTTCCAAAGTCCAAATAACTTGAAACTATGTTTAGGGACATTTCAAAGGGTTTTACATGTTTTCAAAGGCCAAACTACACAAAACCGTCCAGGCGTTTCGAAACACCTTAGGGCGTTTCGATACGGGGGATTCCAGTAGCAAAAGTGTTTCGATACGGGTATCGAAATGGGCCTTCCCTGGATGTGAATTTTGCCCAGCATTTCAAAACGGGCTATGCCATTTCGATACACCTACGTGGCATCGACCACACCGGTCATAAACCCCAACAGCTATTTCCCAACTAACATTTAAATGCAAGTCGTTTCGATACTGGACTAGGCATTTCGATATGTGTACCGAAATGGCCAAGGGCGTTCCGATACGGGTGTCTCATCAGACTGCAACGACTCTTTCTACTTAAAGGGTGTTTCGAAACGAGTTCGAGTGTTTCAAAACGGGGAGCTACAGAACTGCATTTATGGTGGGAATTAAAGTCCTCAACGGCTCCAATTCAACCCCAACGGCTAGTAACGGCTATAAACTCATCAAGGAGTATAAAAGGGACCTCCAAGCATCACGATATGGTTAATGCTTCAATTGTCAATCAACAAATGATCAAATATTGTCTTTGTACCTAAATTGTCAATTCTTGTATAGACAAACACTAGTGAGCCAAAATTGTCAAATTTGCTCAAGTGTTTTAGGTTTTGGGTGAGTGCTTTAATTGTGCAAACAAACACCTATTAGAGGGTTTTGTGTTTGCTTTTCTTATCTCTTGTAAAGAGGGTTTGATCAAGGCTTAGGGTAGAAAGCTTGATCGGTGTAAAGGGTTTCCTCCTAAGCCTAGAAAAGGGAACGAATCAATAGTGGATTGATTGAAAATCCTTGGTGGGAAGCTGAGGTAGTGGATGTAGACCTTGGTTAGAAGGTTGAACCACTCTAAAATCATTGTGTCAATTACCTTTTAGCTTCCACACCAAATCCACCAAAAATTCCACCTCTCCACCACTTGGTGAGTAACATCGGTTGAACGAATCGAGCACCTCTCAACTCAACACTTCATCACTGATAATTGTTCGTGGTGCTCCAAATCTCGTGAAGATATTCTTGTGAAGGAACTTCATGAGGGTCTTGGAGTCATTCCTAGGAGTGGCATCTGCTTCAACCCATTTAGAGACGTAGTCCACAACCAAAAGAATGTACAAGTCTCCATAAGATGAGGGAAACGGTCCCATGAAGTCTATTCCCCATACATCAAAGAGTTCAACCTCCAATATTCCTTGCAAAGGCATTTCATGCCTCATAGAAATGTTACCCGTCCTTTGGCAACGATCACATGATTAACAAAATGCGTGTGCATCCTTGAAGAGAGTGGGCCAATAGAATCCCGATTGTAAGACCTTTGCAGTAGTCCTAGCTCCTCCAAAATGTCCACCACAAGGAGATGAATGACAATGAAAAAGTATCTCCTTGTGCTCTTCTTCGGGGACACACCTTCTAATGATCTGGTCAGCGCCTTGCTTGAACAAATATGGTTCATCCCAAAAGTAGGATCTTGCGTCATGCCTGAATTTTCTTTGTCCCTGTCTATTCAAATCAGGAGGCAAAATACCACTAACGGGAAAGTTAACAATATCAACATACCATGGAATTGCTGCAGCATATAGTATTTTTTCATCAGGGAATTCCTCCTTAATTTCCATTTCATCTTGTTTTTCCTTACTATTTTCTAGCCTAGAAAGATGGTCAACTACTTGGTTTTCAAACCCTTTTCTATCCCTAACTTCCAAATCAAATTCTTGCAAGAGTAATATCCACCTAATAAGTCTAGGTTTAGCATCCTTTTTAGTCACTAAGTGTTTAATAGCCGAGTGATCGGTGTGAACAATGACCTTAGTGCCTATTAGGTATGACCTAAACTTATCAAAGGCAAATACAACATCCAAAAATTATTTTTCAGTTGTGGTGTAATTAATGTGTGCATCATTCAATGTGCGACTAGCATAATAAATAACATGAAAGAGTTTACCTCGGCGTTGTCTAAGAGATGCTCCTATTGTGTAGTCACTTGCGTCACACATCAACTCAAAAGGTGAGCTCCAATCAGGTGGAACAACAATAGGTGCTGAGGTAAGTTTCTCCTTCAGTTCTTCGAAAGCGCTGAGGCATTTTTCATGGATTATGAAAGGCTGATTTTGCTGTAGCAAATTACACAGTGGCTTGGAGATCTTTGAGAAATCCTTGATGAACCTTCTATAGAAGCCAACATGGCCAAAGAAACTCCTGATGCTCTTCACATTGGTGGGAGGAGGCAGCTTCTCAATCACCTCAATCTTTGCTCAATCCACCTCGATGCCATTCTTCGATGTCTTGTGACCCAAAACCGTTCCTTCGACCACCATAAAATGACATTTTTCCCAATTGAGCACCAAATCGGCTTCTTCACATTGCTTTAGCACTTTAGCCAAATTTCCCAGGCATGAACCGGAATCTTCCCTAGAGACTGAAAAATCGTCCATGAAGACTTCCAAAAATTCCTCAACCATATTTGAGAAAATAGACAGCATACACCTCTGAAAAGTTGCTGGGGCATTGCAGAGCCCAAAAGGCATTCTTCTGAAAGCATAGGTACCATACGAACATGTGAATGTCATCTTTTCTTGGTCTTCAGGTGCTATAGTAATCTGATTGTACCCCGAGTATCCGTCAAGGAAACAATAGAATGCTTTGCCTACCAATCTATCTAGCATTAGATCGATGAATAGGAGAGGGAAATGGTCTTTCTTGGTAGCTTTGTTGAGCTTCCTATAGTCCATGCAAATCCTCCATCCCGTTGCCGTCCTTGTTGGTAACAATTCATTCTTATCATTACTCACCACGGTGATGCCTCCCTTCTTAGGCACACATTGGACTGGACTAACCCATGAGTTGTTTGATATGGGGTAGACTACACCAGCGTCAAGCCACTTTATTATCTCCTTCATCACCACCTTCTTCATGATGGGGTTGAGCCTTATTTGAGGTTCAATGGAATTGTTGTGACAATCATCAAGAAAAATTTTGTGCATGCAAATAGTAGGGCTAATCCCCTTTAAGTCAGCCATAGTCCAACTTAAAGCTCTTTTATGTTGCGATAGCATATTTATCAAACTAGCTTTTTGCTTAGGTGTAAGACTAGATGAGATTATCACATGCAAAATTTCATTACTACCCAAATAAGCATATTTAAGATGAGATGGCAAGGGCTTTAACTCTAATGTAGGAGCATGCTCAAGGGAAGGTTTAGGAGGAATAAATTCTGAAAAATCAATAGGTTCAAAGTGCGTACCTGGTTTGGTTTCGAGCAAGCGTGATTGCTTCACCTCTTTAGATAATTCCTCAAATTCCTCATACTCGATCTCGCAATCCTCCATATTGTCTTCCTTTTGGATCTGCTCATATTCATCCATTTCTAAAATATTGTTGCAGAAAAGTCTGTAGTCTCCTTGTTTGTTGTAGCGTCCATGTACTGACACTCTTCATATTCATCCACATATTTGAGAGTGTTAAAGACATTGATTTTCACCTCTTGATCAATCACCCTCATGGTAAACTCACCCCTTTCACAGTCTATCAGAATTCTACCAGTTGCTAGAAATGGCCACCCTAAAATAATGGGTGCGTTATCATCCGCCTTACAATCAAGAATAAGGAAGTCGACTAGAAAGATGAACCTGTCCACCTTCACTACTACATCTTCTACTCTTCCTTCCGGGCGTACATGAGATCGGTCGACCAATTGCAAGATAACCGTAGTTGGCCTTACATCTCCTATATCGAGCTTCATGAAGACTTACTTTGGCATGAGATTTACACTAGACCTAAGGTCACACAAGGCTTTTCCTACATAGTTATCACCGATTAAACACGCTATAATAAAGCTGCCTAGATCTTGTCTCTTAGGAGGCAATTTGCTCCACACAGAATAAGATTCACTTGCTGTAGCAACTGTCGCATACCACTCAACCTTTCTTTTCTTGGTGATGATGTCCTTGAGAAACTTAGCATAAGTGGGTATCTAATCAATGGCTTCTAAGAACGGGACCTTAATATGCAGCTGGTCTAGAACATCAACGAATTTCCTAAACAGAAGATTCTCTTTTTGTTTCTTCAATCGTTGAGGAAAGGGAGGTGGGGGTTTAACTTCTTCCTCTATCGATGCAGGTTTCTCTTATGCTGTAGCATTGTCCCTTTCATCAATAGTTTCATTCACTAAATCCATGTCCTTCTCCTTCTCACTCGATGTTTCAGCTTGCAATTCTGGTTCCTCTTGCACTTCCTTAGGTACAAAGTCTTCTTTCTTGTTCCCCCCAAACTTAGCTTCAGTGTTAAGCTGGGTACCACTCCTCAATGTGAGAGCACTGCATTGCACTTTTCCATGCTTCTTAGTGACTTCAGTATCACTAGGCAGATTTCTTTTGAGTCACACATGTAATTCTTTAGCAATTTGACCCACTTGCGTTCCAACGATCGCAAGGAGGAACTGTGACTTTGCATGAAAGCTCCTTGATTTTTAATGGTCATGGAGTGATCTTAAAGCAATGTATTAGTAGATGCCATAAATTCCTTAGTGGATTTCATGAAATCCTTGAGTGTAGCTTCCAACGAATTGTTGTTTGATGAAGATGTAAAACCCTTGTTGTTTTGCCACGACATATTCAGCTGTGGTCCGTGTGATTCTCCCAGATTCTGTTGATTTGCGTTCCCATAACTGCTATTCCCTTGATTTCCCCAAGAGAGATTAGGATGCTAACGCCATCCATCATTATAGGTGTTCGAGTAGGGCTGTTATTCTGATTGGAATTCCCTACATAGTTAGTAGATTCTTGGTTGTCCGAGCACTCGCTCAAGTGGTGGTTTCCATTGCAACGAAGGCAAGTTGATTCCAATCTTACTTCCTTCACCTCACTAGGCTTTTGGAAATTCTTTAGCATGGTTGTGATAGCGGTTAATTGGCCTGCTACTGAGGCATCCATATCCGTATCACGTGATACTTGACTTTTCCTCCCCATTCCAAGTCTTGATGAGGGAAATTGATAACCGTTGTTGGCTATTCTATCAAGGATGTCAAAGCCTTCCTCGAGTTACTTGTCTAGCAATGTCCCATTTGCTGAGGCATCTAGCATCATTCTGGTTGGAGCATTAACACCATTGTAGAACATAATCACTTGTGTCTAATCATGAAAACCATGATTAGTGCACTTGCGCAATAATCCCTTAAATCTGTCCCAACACTCATACATTGATTCGTCATTAGACTGGCGAAAGGATGCAATATCATTCCTCAACTGAGTATTCCTATTTGGTGGATTATACCGCAGCAAAAAGCTCTTGTACAAATCTGTCCATGTTTCCAATGATCCGGCTGGCACACCACTCAACCATTCTCGTGCTCGATCACGCAAAGAATAAGGAACGAGTTTGAGTTTCAACACATCCTCGTGCACCCCTTGTTGACGGAAAGAGTCACACACTTCTAAGAAAGCACGGACGTGTTGTCTAGCATCTTAATGAGGCGAGCCTCCAAACTGACCAATTGAGTTCAACATGTTGAACATGACATGTTTAAGCTCAAAGTGGGCTGCCTGAATTTTGGGAGCAACAATTCCTGGATTAAGATCATCCAAGACAAGATTTAGGTGATCTATAATAGCTCTGGGTCTTGCTGGAGCATTTTGACCTTGGTCTCCAATTACTGCAGCAGGTTCCCCTTGATGCTGAGCTCCGTTCACGATTCTAATAGCTTCTTGTATACATCTTTGCTGACGAAATAGATGTTCAATTTCAGGAATATAAGCTCTCGATGTCTCCTTCGGCGCATGCAATAGCACAATACCTAAAAAGACAAACAAAATCAAGCTAAGAAAATATATACAAAAACAAAATAAACAAGTGCAAAGACTAAACCTAAAACAACCAATTGCCAATCCCCAGCAACAACGCCAAAAACTTGTTTACGCGTGTGATGTACTATAAATGATACGCAAATATGGTGCAAGTATACATGTCTAACAAGTAATAAAGTGGTAAGTGAGTATCGTCTCCACAAGGATTGGAGGTGTTCAAGGTAATCTTAAGCACACAAGTGTCACGAAATGTAAATGGAGAATGTTGTGACAATTCAAGATAGAGTGATGAATGTTATAGCAAATCATAACGAAGATATAAATTCTGTAGAAAATAAGGATAAAAGATAGTGTGCTGAAATCAGTAGACAAACAGGTCATCTTACGCGTGTGAAACTCACGTGGGAATGACTGACTGGGCTGTCTGGTTTACCTCTCTACTAGGGTTTACCTCTCTAACTTAGTTTATACTCGACATGATTTACTCAAGGTGCTCTTTAACTATCTCTAGCCAGGAAACTGGTAGCAGGAAATGCTACAACAATACCTCTCAACGTAAACTCTATCACTCCCCCTACCTTTAAAGGTCTATCCCTCTTATCCGTTGAAACCTAATACTTATCTCTAAGTTGGATTAGAGTTGTGCCTCTCAGCATCCAACTCCATTGTCTATGCAGGTTAAAGAAAGCTCTCTCGATCACTAACCTCAACTAACACCTAAGGAAAGGCCAACTCTCGAAGGCTCTTACAAACCTAAGCATTTAACAACATAGACAAAGCATAGATACGAGCAAGAGATAAATAAACATTCATAAAAGAAAATAAAACATAGTTCATCCAAACAGCCCTAGCCACCTAAATTAGTTCATGGCTGGGAAAATATCCGAAGTATCTTCGTTCATACAACCCATTTTTCTAGATATAAAATAAATGCTAAAGCAACTAAAAGGGAAGAGGAGAACTCCCAATCCACGATGGATTTGCAGTGCCACAAACCGCCCTAGGCTTGCCGCCTCTCTCAAGGTCAGCAAGGTCAGACCCTTGGAGCTTCTACGATGGAGGACACCAAGTGAGGAAGAAGAAAAGAAAAGAGCTGTCTTTAGCTTTCTCTCCTTGCCTTTTTGTCACCTTTTTACGCTCTCCCTAAAATGAGGGTCTTGTGTCTTTTATATAGTGGAGGCTCCTAAGGTTTTGTGCCCTAATCATTCTTTGAAGTCCTAGGAATATTCCCTATGCATGTGGGGCACAATCAGACAAAAGGGGGCTTGCACATGTGGGTGATCAACGTGTGCGCGTTACTTTGTCATTTTCTGCGCCCAGAATTATTGTCCAAGTTGCTAAAGCATTTTCCTTCCTTACCTTGCTTCAGCATCAGCCTGCACAACACCATACCAGCAAATACCCTTCAAGCAGCATCTAGTCTCATGAAATAAAGCCAAACCACCAACAAGTAAAGATACATGCAACTATATGCTCATCACTCCCATAAGTGTTCGATACACCATACGCTATAGCCGTATTGATACAGTTTTGAGGTTCTAGAATTTTAATCGACTAAAGCGTACCGATACATTTATACCTGCATCAATACTATATTTTATCTAGGCTTAACTATAAGGCATATCGTACCGATACAGTTTTATCTTATTTGATAAATCTTTGCATTTAAAGTTTTTTATTGTTGCTTGTCAATTATGATTTCAGCAAAATTTCAAACGGTCGTTGGACCGTATCGATATGCCCATATAGCGTATCGATACACTTTTGCTAAAGTTTTACTCAGGGTTCCAGTGAGCAAAATCCGTATCGATGCGGTCTTAGAGTATCGATACACCCTTAGTTTTACACTATACCCATAACAATACGCCCTTATAGCGTATCGATACACCCTGTTAAATATGCACAACGACTCTTTTTGTTTTGAGACATGTACCGATACCCTTGTTCAAGTATCAATATGGTAGGTTGCAGAAGTGCATTTATTGCGGAAAAAATGAAGTCCAACGGCTCTATTGATGATCTCAATCACTAGAATGTCTAGAAATCAATGCAAGAGTATATAAATAAGCCTTAAAAGCTACATCAACAACTATTGAACTTAATTGCAACAACCCAAGCACAAATCCAAACCTTTGAGCTATTAGAGTCAAACCCTTGTACCCAATTGAGCGATTTTTAATTGTATTCATCTTTTATCAATTTGAGTTGAGAGTACTTGTAATTTGGGGTAAATATTCCACCTTGTGAGGTTTATCTTTCATTTACCAACAATCTTTGTATTTGAGAGAGTATTGGTTAAACTTTGGGTAGAAAGATTAATCGGTTGTAAGGTTTCCTCCTAATCCGAGAAAAGAGGATGAATTTCTAATGAAATTGGTTGAAAATCATTAGTGGGAGCTAAGGTAGTGGATGTAGAGCTTGTTCTAAGCTTGAACCACTATAAATTGTCTTTTCTTGAATTTTTCTTTTTTTCAATTTGCTATCTTCAATTTTAAAAAGCCAATTCACCCTCTCTTGGCCATTTTCGATTCGATTGATCAACTTAACAATTAGTATCAGAGCCTAAATCTTTGAAGGATTCACACCCACAAGAGAAGATTTTAGAAGAAGATCAATCAATTTTCAAATTATACCATGGCATCTACCTCCGTCCAAAACTTCCTTGAGTCACAATCAATCACCAAGCCGCCATTTTCAATAGGGATAACTATCCCTATTGGAAAAATAGAATGAGGCTCTTCATCAAGTCAAATGACTATGTCTTTTGGGATGTAGTGGAAGATGGACCAACTATTCCGATGAAGAAAGGAGGCTAGTTCCTAAAACAAGAACGGAAATGACTGATGAAGATCGAAGAAGTCTTCAAGTGCAAAGGAAGTGTGGGACAAGCTAGAGACCACTTACGAGGGCACCAACGATGTAAAGGAGACCAAGATTGAGATCCTCAATTTGAGTTATGAGAATTTTAAGATGGAGCTGGATGAGAGCGTCTCCAAGATGTTTGATCAGTTCTTCGTCATTGTAAATGGTCTCAAGGGCTTTGGTGAGATCATTCCCGAAGACAAGATAGTCTAGAAGCTTCTTTATTCTCTTCCCGAATCATGGGATGGAAAGAGAACTGCAATCATTGAGGCTAAGAATTTGAAGACTTTGAAGCTCGATGAGTTGGTGGGATATCTCCTTACTATTGAGATCATGAAGCAAGGAAGGGAAGAAGAAAAGAAACGAGAAGAGAAAAGAATGGAGAAGCAAGAGGTGGAGAAGAAGAAGCAAGGAATTACTCTCAAGGCATCTCAAGAGGAAAACAATTCTAGTGAGGATGAGTTTTAGGAATTGGCTATGATAGCGAAGAGATTCTCTCAGTTCATGAAGTCCAACTGGGGAAGAAAGTTCCAAAGGAGAAAAGACTTCAAGAACAAAAATAAAGAAGAGGAGAGGGATCAACTCATTTGTTATGAGTGTAAGAAGTCGGGGCACATAAGATTGAATTGCCCTCAAATCAAGAAAAAAAGGGCTTCGATAAGAAGAAAAAACAAAAAGCCTGCGTTGCCACTTGGAGTAATGAAGAATCATCATTCGATGAATAAGAGCACAAAATGGCTAATCTTTGCCTCATGGCTATTGATGATGATCCTAAGGTAAACCCTAACTCATCTACTTTCAATTATACATTTGATGAACTTCGAGATGCATATGATGAGTTGCAGGAGGTTTACGATGAGTTGGTTGAAAAGTAAAAGGAATCGGTTTTGAAAAACAAGAAAATAATTTCCAATTTGAAAAACCAAAACGATTCCCTTTCCAAAACCAACTCGGAACTTGAAAAATAAGATTGTGGGTTTACTAGATGATTTAAAGTATTTTCAAAATGAAAATGTTTAGTTGAACAATCTTCTTTCAAAAGTTCATAATGATCACAATAAAGTGATAAATGAGCTTAAGGCTTCTCTAAATGTAGTTGTGAAACAAGATTTTGAAAAAGCAAGTTCTTCAAAACCCAACTATGTGAAGAGAAACTTTAATGGCTAAAAATGAAGAGGCTCTAAAAGGTATCCTAAAGGTAAAATGATTAGAAATGTGTGGGTTCCTAAGGAACTATTAGTTTCTAATAATATTAATGTTATTGCTTCTTGGATTCTTAAGGGAACCAAGTATTTGGAAGCTAACTCACATGGACCCAAAATGATTTGGGTACCAAAAATCAAGAACTAATCATTGTTTGTAGGGGGAGCATTGCTACAAGGCCAAAGCTTCAAGTCAAAACACTTGGTACCTTGATAGTGGATGCTCAAGACACATGACCAACGACAAGAGTAGATTCATGGAGCTAAAGCCAAAAAATGGTGGAGTGGTGACATTTGGTGACAATTCCAAAGGCAATATTGAGGGTATAAGTTCCATTGGTAATCTCTCTTCTATTCTTATTGAAGTTGTGTTATATGTCAATGGTCTAAAGCATAACTTGTTGAGCATTGGTCAATCATGTGATAAGGGTTTTAATGTTCTTTTTTATGTTAATGGTTGCAAAATTGTGAACATTAAAACAAATAAGATAATGCTCATTGGTCATCGCATAGGTAATATATACATGGTGCATCTAGATGACATTCATACATCACATACATGTTTGGTTGGTCAAAATGAAAATGATGCATGGTTATGACATAAGAAACTAGGACATGCTAGCATAAGTGTTTTAGAGAAATTGGTTTCCCAAAATCTAGTTAGAGGTTTACGTAAGCTAAAATTCTCCTTAGATAAAATTTGTGATGTGATAACTGCATAGATATCCTTGTTTTCATACCTTTTTGCTATAGCATTTGCCTGTTCTTGAGTTCATACCATAGCATTTAGACTGCATTTAGGTTGCATTTTCTTCTTTTGGGTGCATATTTATCTTTGCTGGTTATTGGTCCATATCGAGGGGTACTGTTCGGAAGGTTGATTTTGGTTTTGTGGTGCGCAGGAAAGGAGTCAAGAGAAAGTCGGTGCCGGGAATTGCTATAGCATGGTGGAAGTGGACATTGGTCAGCACGTGAGATACATGTGAGCTGCAGAAACATGTGAACTTGCAGAAAAGGACGATCTGACATGTGTAGCAGCGGGTGTCTACCTGCAGACTGTCCCCCTTGTCCCCTTGTGGCAGACCTTGTCAGTGGATATTCCTTGGGAATATCAAGGCATCTTTAGGGCACCAAACCCTAGATGCTTCCACTATATAAAGGGGAGAGAAGCTTGGATCAAAGTGTGGTATTTTTCTGTGTTGCAAAAAGAGAGGCGGAAGAGAGAGAAAAGGAGAGGGAAGTTTCCACCTTCATCTTCTCCTGCTTGGTGTCCTCCATCGTTGAAGCTCCAAGGAGTGGCCTCACCGGCCTCGAGAGAGGCGGTGGGCCTAAGACAGTCGGGTAGTCCATGGCGGAGAGGGAGTTCACCTTTCTTTCTGTCGCTATAGCAATTTCTTGTTGTATCTTTATATTTGGTGATGTTATCGCAATGATACGTTGGATGATATTGCCCAGCCACGAACTGTTTTAGGTGGCTTGGGTTTGATGGATGATTTTATTTTGAGTACTTTTTAATGCATGCTATGACTTTTCCAGTGTTTATCATGATTCTATGCTCTGCTTATGCATTTATCATTTCCTTAAAGTTGTAAGAGCTTAGGATTGTAAGTGCTTTGAGAGATAGGCCCTACCTTAATCGCCTTCGAGAGTTGGCCGTTCTTTAAGTGTATGTTGGGGTTAGTAATTGAGAGAGCTAGCCCTAGAACCCTCATAAGCAATGGAGTGACTGTTGAGAGGCAGACTCTAACCTACCCTAGAGATAAGTGATAGGTTTCAAGGGATAAAAAGGATAGTACGTGAACTGTAGTGGAGCGTTAAGAGTTTATGCCGAGAGGTATGGCTGTAGCATATCTGACTCCCAGTTTCCTGGCTAGAGATAGTTTAAGAGCACTCTTAGTAAATCCCGCCTAACATAGAAGATAGCTGAAAAGCCTTAGTATCGTTAAGGAGCTTGAGTTAGGCTATCCATCATTCCCAGCCAGTCATTCCGTAGTGAGTTTCGCATACGAAAGGGGACCTGTCTATCATATTGTTATCTCATCTTTCTCTGCACTGTTTTGCTTCAGCATTATTATACCTCATTTCCTTTACTATAGCATTGTCATCTACAAAAAGTTCAAGCTTTATTGTTACAACAACCGTGAATACCTCTAATCCCTGTGGAGACGATACTCACTCGTCACTTTATTACTCGTTCGACGTGCATACTTGCACCATTTGCGTACCATTTATAGTCACTGCCCGAACGCAACAAGTTTTTGGCGCCGTTGCCGGGGATTGGCAATTGGTTGTTTACAGTTTTTATTTTTATCGTTTGTTCTTTTTGTTTTGTATAAATTTATTTTAGGTTTTTCGTTTTTCTTTTCAGGTGTCTTGCTAGTGTATGACCAGAAGGTGACCTAGAGGACCCCTGCAATCACCTATTTATGAGATCGAGCATTTCTTGAGACTTAAGAGAAGTGTTCGAAGAGAAGAGACTAGAAACATGAACGGAGAAATACCACCACATCAAGGTAACGAAGATGCTATGTCAAATGGCCAGGGAGTAGCAACTCGACCACGAGCTATTAGGGATCATTTGACACCTGTCTTGGACGATCTCTATCCCGAAATAGTAGCTCAGAAATTCAGGCAGCCTAGTTCGAGCTTAAACATGTTATGTTCAACATGTTGAACACTATTGGTCAGTTTGGAGGTATGCCTCACGAAGATGCAAGACAACATATCCGTACTTTCTTGGAAGTTTGTGACTCGTTCAGACAGCAAGAAGTGCACGGGGATGTGCTAAAGCTTAAACTGTTTCCATATTCTTTACGTGATCGTGCTAGAGCATGGCTAAGTGGAGTGCCAGCTGGATCAATGGAGACTTGGATAGATCTATGCAAAAGTTTTCTGCTATGGTATAATCCACCAAATAGAAACACTCAGTTAAGAAATGGTATAGCTTCTTTTCGTCAAGCTGATGACGAACCCATGTATGAGTGTTGGGATCGATTCAAGGGATTATTAAGGAAGTGCACAAATCATGGTTTTCATGATTGGACTCAAGTGGTTATGTTCTATAATGGAGTAAATGCTCCTACGAGGATGATGCTAGATGCTTCAGCAAATGGGACCTTGTTAGACAAATCACCTTTGGAAGCATTTGACATTCTTGATAGGGTAGCCAACAACGATTACCAGTTTCCGACCACAAGGCTTGGAACGGGGAGGAAAACCCAAGTAGCTCGAGACAGTGAAGTTGATGACTCGGTAGCCACACAGTTAGCTGCTATCACAAATATGCTAAAGAACCTCCAATGTCCCAACGAAGTTAAGGAAGTGAAGTCCGCAACCTCATGTCTCAGATGCGATGGCAATCACCATTTGAGTGAATGCCCTGACAATCAAGAGTCAGCCAACTATGGTGGGAATTATAACCGCAACAACAATCCATACTCCAATACTTACAACCCAGGATGGCGTCAACATCCAAATTTCAGTTGGGGTAATCAAGGGCACAGTAATTCTGCACAGCCAGCGCCACAACAAAATCTGATCGAAGCACCATCTTCTAACCAGATGATGCCATGGCAAGGTCACAAGGGAGCAGCATCGTCATCGAACAGTTCGCTGGAGACTACACTCAAAGAATTTATGGCTATGACAAAAGATTTCATTGGAATCACGGAAGTTTTGCTACAGGATCATGCAACAAACATCAAAAATCAAGGAGCCTTATTGCAAAGCCATAGTTCATCTCTTCGAGCCTTAGAAACACAAGTTGGCCAGATAGCTCAAACCTTGCATGCACGTCCACAAGGAAGTCTGCCTAGTGACACTGAAGCCACTAAGCACCATAGCAAGGAACAATGCAACGCACTCACATTAAGGAGTGGCAAGGAAATTATCAAAGAATACAAGTTTGGGGGAAATGAGAAGGAGGACTCTCAACCCAACTTGCCTCAGGAAGAAGATAACTTACAAGATCCTCCAGTTGAAGAGAAGGGTGAGGATGTCATAGCAAAAGAAACATCAGAGGAGGAGCCTGCTTTTGCTACAACAAAAGATGTAACTCCACCAGTTCAGACAGATGAAGTTAGACCCCCACCTCCTTTTCCTCAACGATTCAAGAAGCAGAAAGAAGACCTTCAGTTCCAGAAATTTGTGGATATCCTGGACAAACTACATATCAATGTCCCATTTCTGGAGGTCATTGATTAGATGCCAACATACGCTAAGTTCCTCAGGATATAGTCACGAAAAAAATGAAGGTCGAGAAGCAAGAGACTGTCGCTATAGTAGAAGAATGCTATTCTATGTAGAGCAAATTGCCACCTAAGAAGAAGGACCCATGTAGTTTTTCTATCCCATGTTCTATTGGCGACAAGTTTATTGGAAGAGCACTTTGTGATTTGGGATCAAGTGTTAACTTAATGCCCAAGTCGATTTTTCTAAAGCTGGGAATTCGAGAGGCACAACCCACCAAGGTTGTGCTACAGCTAGCCGATCATTCTCATGTTCGTTCAAAAGGGAGAGTTGAAGATGTTGTGGCAAAAGTGGACAGATTTATCTTTCCAGTCGACTTCTTAATCCTCGACTGTGAAGCTGATAGCAACACACCCATTATCTTGGGAAGGCCATTTTTAGCCACCGGGCGAGCTTTGATCGATTGTGAGAAGGGTGAATTCACTGTGCGAGTGGCTGATCAGACGGTCACGATCAATATTCATGACACCCTCAAGTATGCAGACAACCCAAAAGTATGCCAATATGTAGATGCTGCAACACAAAATATGATTGATGAGTTTTGCTGTAGCAATGAGATACAAATGGAGGAGTTTGAAGCACTCTGCAAAGATGATGATTCAAACCAAGAAGAGCTCTCAAGGGAATTAGAGCAGTCTAGTCAACTCGAGGCTAGACCAGGTACGCACTTTGAACCTCTTGATTTTTCAGAATTTATACCTCTTAAACCTTCCCTTGAGCATGTACCTTCTTTAGAACTGAAACCTTTGCCATCGCATCTTAAATATGTTTACTTAGGGAGCTATGAAACTTTACCTTTGATAATTTCATCTAGTCTCACACCTAAGCAAGAAACTAGTTTATTAAATATGTTGTTACAACATAAAAAGGCAATAAGGTGGACTATGGCTGATTTGAAGGGTATAAGCCCTGCTATTTGTATGCACAAAATTTTGCTTGATGACTGTCACAGCAATTCAGTTGAGCCCCAAAGGAGACTAAACCCAATTATGAAGAAAGTAGTGATGAAAGAGATAATCAAGTGGCTGGATGCTGGAGTAATCTACCCAATATCTGATAGCTCATGGGTCAGCCCGGTGCAATGTGTACCGAAGAAGGGAGGTGTGACCGTGGTAAGCAACGAGGAGATGAGCTATTGCCTACTAGAACCGTCACGGGGTGGAGAATTTGCATGGACTATAGGAAGCTCAACAAGGCGACCAAGAAGGACCATTTTCCTCTCCCATTCATTGATCAGATGTTGGATCGACTAGCGGGCAAAACATTCTACTACTTCCTCGATGGGTATTCTGGGTACAATCAGATTGCTATAACACCTGAAGACCAAGAAAAGACGACTTTCACATGCCCTTGTGGAACTTATGCTTTCCGGAGAATGCCCTTTGGTCTCTGCAATGCTCCAACAATCTTTCAAAGATGTATGCTGACTATCTTTTCAGACATGGTCGAGGATTTTTTTAGAAATTTTCATGGATGACTTCTCGGTCTCCGATGATAACTTCGACACATGTTTGGGCAATCTCGCCAAAGTCCTAAAGAGGTGTGAGGAAGCTGATTTGGTGCTCAATTGGGAAAAGTGTCATTTCATGGTATCAGAAGGAACGGTCTTGGGCCACAAGATTTCGAAGCAAGGGATAGAAGTTGATAAAGCAAAGGTCGAGGTCATTGAGAAGGTACCCCCCACTACTGTCAATGGAGTAAGAAGCTTCCTAAGGCATACTGGCTTCTATCGGAGATTCATTAAGGATTTTTTGAAGATCTCAAAGCTACTATGCAGTTTGCTACAGCAAAATCAACCATTTGTGTTTGACAAAGATTGCCATAGCGCATTTGAAGAACTGAAGGAGAAGCTTATCTCAGCACCAATTGTCATTCCACCCGATTGGAACGAGCCGTTCGAGCTGATGTGTGATGCGAGTGACTACGCCGTTGGTGCAACACTTGGACAACGCCGAGGTAAACTCTTTCATGTTATTTATTATGCTAGTTGCACTTTGAATGATGCACAAATCAATTATACCACTACTGAAAAAAGAATTGCTTGATGTAGTATTTTCCTTCGATAAGTTTAGGTCATACTTGATAGGCACTAAGGACATAGTTCATACTGATCATTCAGCCATTAAGTACTTAGTGACTAAAAAGGATGCTAAACCTAGACTTATTAGGTGGATACTCTTGCTTCAGGAATTTGACTTAGAGGTTAGAGATAGGAAAGGATGTGAGAACCAGGTAGCTGAACATTTGTCTAGGCTAGAAAATGCTATCACACAAGGTAGTGAAACTAAAATTAAGGAGGAATTCCCTGATGAGAAACTGTTAGCTGCTACAACAATTCCGTGGTATGTTGATATTGTTAATTATCTTGTTAGTAGAATTTTGCCTCCTGATTTATCTAGCCAGAGACTCAAGAAATTCAAACATGATGCAAGATTCTACTATTGGGATGAACCCTACTTGTTCAAGCAATGTCCTGATCAGATTATAAGGAGATGTGTTCCAGAAAAAGAATACCATAGCATTCTGTACCACTGTCATTCATCACCATGTGGAGGGCATTTCGGTGGTGCTAGAACTGCTGTAAAAGTTATTCAAGCAAGATTCTATTGGCCTACACTTTTTAAGGACGCACACGAGTTCTACAAGACTTGTGACAGACGCCAAAGAAAGGGGAACATCTCCAGGCGGAATGAAATGTCGTTGTAAAATAATCTGGAGCTTGAAATCTTTGACGTGTGGGGAATTGACTTCATGGGTCCGTTTCCTGCATCATATGGAGATCTATATATTTTGCTAGTAGTCGACTACGTGTCAAAATGGGTGGAAGCTGTTGCCACCCCAAGGAACGACTCTAAGACAGTCATGAAGTTTCTTCACAAGAACATCTTCACTAGATTCGGAGCACCCCAAGCCATCATCAGCGATGAAGGAACTCACTTTGACAACAAGCTTATTGCTAAAGCATTACATCGCTATGGAGTTAGGCACAAGATTGCTACTGCGTATCATCCGCAGACAAACGGACAAGCTAAAGTTTCCAACCGAGAAATCAAGCAAATCTTGGAGAAGGTGGTGAATCCCAAGAGAAAAGACTGGTCCCCCAAGTTAGATGAAGCACTGTGGGCATATAGGACAACCTTCAAGACGCCTTTAGGCATGTCATCCTTCAAGCTTGTATTTGGCAAAGAGTGTCATTTACCCGTAGAGCTTGAGCACAAAGCTTATTGGGCAATCAAGAAACTCAACATGGATGCCCAACTTGCTGGTGAAAGGAGATTGCTAGAGCTTAACGAGCTGGAGGAATTCAGAGCCCAAGCATACGAGAATGCTTGCATCTACAAGGAGAAGACCAAGAAGTGGCATGACAAACACATTTTGCTAAGGCATTTCTCAGAAGGACAACAAGTGTTTCTCTACAATTCCAGACTAAAGCTTTTTCCTGGAAAGCTAAAATCAAGAAGGTCTGGGCCATTCATAATTCACAAGGTGTACCCTCATGGCACAGTGGATATCAAGAAGTTGGACGACGATGAAGTCTTCAAGGTCAATGGCCAACACCTGAAGGTGTACAGTGGAGCCCTTATCCTCAGGGACAAGTCATACCTGGATCTTCACGATCCTTGAAAGTTTGCATCTCTAACCCTATCTTTTATGCTATAGCATGTCCATAAATAATGATTTTCTTTTAGTCTATTTTTATGTTATCTTTGCCTTTAATTTTCATATCTTTTCACGTGACCCTCGTACAAGGCTTTCTCTTTCCTAGTACAATGTCAGGTACAAAGGCAGGGGAGCACACCGTCTGCAAGGTTGGTAGCAAAGGGAGAAGGACATGGGGTTTGTTTTTATCCAATTTCGGAGGGACGAAAGAAAAGGGGAAAGAAAAAGATAAGGTGGTTTTATCCGAAAAGTGAGGAGTTGAATTAAAAGAGAGAGAGAAAAACAAAAAGCATGAGAGAGAATATTCATCTATTTAATGAGGAGAAACCCTAGCCACATAAACCCATATTCTCTCTCCAGCCGTCTGCCATTGCATTAACTCCAGAAATTTTTCTCTCCATTAAAGCCGACACACGTCCCCATCACCTCCCCTTTCCCATTAATTCATCAGTTTTTCCCCACCTTTTTCAACTCCTAATATTTTCTTCATCATCCGTCCCTTCACCCTCTTCATCTTCTTCAAACACTCAAAAAACTTTCCCTCCATCTTTTCGATTCTCTCCCCAAACATAGAAAACCTTCACCATTTTCTTTCCTACACATATTCACTCCTCCCAACCTCTCAGAAAAAACTCCATGGCCCTTTGCAAAAATTTCCCTGAGACTTCTGACTGTCCCACACAACGTCCAGTCCTAGAAATTCCCAAATTTCTTGACGAGGCAGCAAAGGAGAGGTGGGCAAAGCTCAAGGACAGAAACGTTCTTCCAGAACTAGGGTTCAAATACCCTCAAGAGGAAGAAGATCAGTTCGACCAGTCTATAATGGATGTCATTGGCACCCATGGATGGAAAAACTTTGTTGCCCATCCTGAGGAAATTTGTACTTCACCGGTGAAGGAGTTTTATGCTCACCTGACGAGTCCAACCCACTCCACAATTCACGTGCGCGGAGAGTAGATAAAGTTTACTACTGCAGCAATCAACAAGTTCTACGGGCTGAAACATACTATGGACCGCCACACTTCTTTTGTGATGACAATGGACGTGCAGACGCAACGTGAGGTGCTGGAGGACAACGGCTTTCAGGGAACGGTGCTGGATAATAACAAGTCAGTTAAGAGAGGACGCCTCAAACCTGAGGCTAAGGTATGGAATCACTTTGTGAGGCATAAGCTTATGCCCACACTACACATTGCTACCGTCCATATCTCTCGACTCTTTCTCATTCATTCCATAATACATAGTAGACAAATTGATATAGGAAAGATAATAGTGGATGAGGTATATGCTTGTTTAAAACGGCCCCGTAGCCCCCTTGTTTTTCCTAATCTGATCACTGCCTTGTGCAAAAGGAAAGACATTTTCATAGACGATCTTGTAGATACATTTGTTTCAGGAAAGACATGTTTAACCCCATCACTTGTTACGGAACTCCGGGATTTAACGAACACATGCCTCAGCAAGCATTAGAGGGTGGAGCTAAAAGTTTTGCTGCAGCAAGAGTGGCAGCATTGGTGGCAACTACAAAGGAACTAAGCTCTGAACTCAACCTGATGAAGGCACATCAGCGGGTGTACTTCAAATACGCCCAACACCGTGATAGTGCCATAGCATCCTGCTTGAGCAAACTCCTTCCAGATCAGAATGTCTCTTTTCTATTATTTCCTATGGAGTTATTACAAGCCCCCGCCACTGCTACAGCACAAACAATGTCTCCCAGTGAACCCAGCTCCGTCCCACCTGCTGCAAAGAGAAAGACTCCGCGAAAGAAAGCACCAGCAACTCCAACTGCCTAGTCAGAGCAAGAAACTCCCTCTGTCCAGCCTACTGTCAAAGAAACCGACCCAGCAACCTCTCCAGCCAAGAAGAGGAAACACACCAGAAAGGCAACCAATCCTAAACCTTCAAGACCAGAAAACCCACTCCCAGAGCCAGAGCACGTACCGAATGATCCTAAGAAAACCCCTCAGAAGGAAGCTGCTACAACACACGCAACTGAGCCGACTCCAGCACAATCAGAGGATGCTACAGCATCCAGACTGAAAAAACGCATCAAACACACGATTGGACGTGTCAGGCCCTCGTTGAGTGCTCAATCAGTCTCATCAGAAAGTGTGGACGATGTGGCTGACCCACACCACTACTCCTCTGAGACGTCGATGGACAACACCAGCAGCACTACCTAGCCTCTGCACCCAGGAGGTACTAACCCTTTTCTTTTCAAATTTTTATTTTTCATAGCATATAGTGTAGATTAGTTTATGCATTGTGGACACTGCATTTCTCAAGTTTGGGGGTGTTAGTGTTCATAGTTAATATTTTGCTTTAGCTTATGCATTATAAGATAGAACAAAATTTTTACCATGGCATTCTGTTTAGTCTAGAGACAGCCTATGAACATATTTATGATGTCTGACGAAGAAATTGCTAAGGCCTGAATTAAAGTAGAAAAAACACAACTAGTTGAGATCTGTAGAACTGGCTTTAGGATCTAGTTGTTAAAAAAAATTTACACAACTGCTCTCTTTCTATAAGTAAGTTTGTTAGAAAAAATTTTCAGGAAGAATCCTAGTAAACTCTGATATGTAAACTCTAGAGAATTTAAAAGAAAAACTAGACGACCTTGTGCTAAAACAAACGAATAAATGTTACGACATATCTGTAGAAGGACACTTCGCTTTGCTATAGCTTTTTCAGTGTTTAAAAAAATAATAACAAAGCCTTGCTATAGCATATGAGTGAATGAAAGTTGACACGGGATGACTCTGTCTACTAGCTCGGGGTGAGAGGTTTGCTCCCTGCTCATCTAGAGTTAAGGACGGTAGGTGTGATGAGCTGACACCCTTCGTAGCAGAAAACTTATATATTTGGGAGTCTAAAAATTGGAAAAGAACTAGAGAACATAGTTAGGGTATAACTAGGGAGCTTCCTTGAAAATTTGTCTCACCAGCTTAAGTATAGGAGGAAGGCAGCCACGCAGCCACGCACACATCTTAGTCCTAAGGAATGTTCTTAAGGATCTCATGTATGGTTGTGTATATATATATATATATATATATATATGCCTAAGTTATTTCTGAGGACTGAAATATTGCCATAGCAACCCTCTAGGTTAAATCTTTGCCATAGTAGCTCTTTTGTTCTGTTCTATTCAATCCTTGAGGACAAGCAATATCTTAAGTTTGGGGGTGTGATAACTGCATAGATATCCTTGTTTTCATACCTTTTTGCTATAGCATTTGCATGTTCTTGAGTTCATACCATAGCATTTAGACTGCATTTAGGTTGCATTTTCTTCTTATGGGTGCATATTTATCTTTGCTGGTTATTGGTCCATATCGAGGGGTACTGCTCGGAATGTTGGTTTTGGTTTTGTGGTGCGCAGGAAAGGAGTCAAGAGAAAGCCGATACCGGAAATTGCTACAGCATGGTGGAAGTGGACATTGGTCAGCACGTGAGATACACGTGAGCTGCAGAAACATGTGAACATTCAAAAAAGGACGATCTGACATGTGCAGCAGCCAATGTCTACCTGCAGACTGTTCCCCTTGTCTCCTCGTGGTAGACCTTATCAGTGGATATTCCTTAGGAATATCAAGGCGTCTTTAGGGCACCAAACCTTAGAAGCCTCCACTATATAAAGGGGAGAGAAGCTTGGAGCAAAGTGAGGTATTTTCTGTGTTACAAAAAGAGAGGCGGAAGAGAGAGAAAAGGAAAGGGAAGTTTCCACCTTTATCTTCTCCAGCTTGGTGTCCTCCATCGTTGAAGCCCCAAGGAGTGGACTCACCGGCCTCGAGAGAGGTGGTGGGCCTAAGACAGTCGGGCAGTCCATGGCGGAGAGGGAGTTCACCTTTCTTTCTGTCGCTATAGCAATTTCTTGTTATATCTTTATATTTGGTGATGTTATCGCAATGATACGTTGGATGATATTGCCCAGCCACGAACTGTTTTAGGTGGCTTGGGTTTGATGGATGATTTTATTTTGAGTACTTTTTAATGCATGCTATGGCTTTTTTCAGTATTTATCATGAATCTATGCTTTGCTTATACATTTATCATTTCCTTAAAGTTGTAAGAGCTTAGGGTTGTAAGTGCTTTGAGAGATAGGCCCTACCTTAAGTGCCTTCGAGAGTTGGCCGTTCTTTAAGTGTATATTGGGGTTAGTAATCGAGAGAGCTAGCCCTAGAACCCTCATAAGCAATGGAGTGACTATTGAGAGGAAGACTCTAACCTACCTTAGAGATAAGTGATAGGTTTCAAGGGCTAAAAAGGATAGTACGTGAAGGGTATGGGAGTGTTAAGAGTTTACACTGAGAGGTATGGCTGTAGCATTTCTGACTCCCAGTTTCCTAGCTAGAGATAGTTTAGGAGCACTCTTAGTAAATCCCGCCTAGTATAGAAAATAGCTGAAAAGCCTTAGTATCGTTAAGGAGCTTGAGTTAGGTTATCCATCATTCCCAGCCAGTCATTCCGTAGTGAGTTTCGCATACGAAAGGGGACCTGTCTATCATATTGTTATCTCATCTTTCTCTGCACTGTTTTGCTTCAACATTATTATACATCACTTCCTTCAGTATAACATTGTCATCTGCAAAAAGTTCAATCTTTATTGTTACAGCAACCGTGAATACCTCCAATCCCTATGGAGACGATACTCGCTCATCACTTTATTACTCATTCGACGTGTATACTTGCACCATTTGCGTACCATTTATAGTCACTGCACAAATGCAATATGATGCTTGTGCTAAGGGTAAACAAAAACGAACTTTATTTAAATTCATTACTGATATTTCAACTAGTAGAGTTTTACAATTGATCCATATGGATCTCTTTGGGCCTATACAACTAGCTTGGGTGGAAAATCACATGCTTATGTTTTAGTTGATGATTTCTCTAGATACACTTGATTTCTCTTTTTAAGTACACAAGATGAGGCTTTAGAAAAATTCATCACATTTTCAAAAATTACTCAAAATGACCTTGTTCAAAACATTACTCATATTAGAAGTGACCATGGAACGGAATTTCAAAATCTAGGTTTTGAGAATTTTTGTAACTCTAATGGTATTAGCCACAGTTTTCCCACACCTCGCACTCCTCAACAAAATGGGGTAGTTGAGAGGAAAACCGTACTTTAGAAGAAATAACTATAATCATGCTTTGTAAAAACAATTTACCTGTATTTTTGGGCAGAAACCACAAACACCGCTTGTTATATCATAAATCGAGTAATGATTAGGCCAATTTTAAAGAAAACTCCTTATGAAATTTTAAAATCAAAGAAGTCTAACATTAGCTATTTTCATCCTTTTGGAAGCAAGTGTTTTGTTTTAAATAATGGAAAAGATCATTTAGGTAAATTTGATGTAAAAAGTGATGAAGCTATTTTCTTAGGATATTCTTTAAACTCTAAAGACTATCAAGTGTTTAACAAAAGAACCTTAGTTATAGAAGAGTCTATACATGTGGTTTTCGATGATAACCTCCTTCCGAGGAAGGATTCTTGTGATGATGATGATGTAGGAATCATTGAAGCCAATGATGGTGGACAATCATTAAAGGTAGATGAGGTTCCAACCAAAGAAGAAGAAACACAAGATCCTCTTATAGAATCCTTGAAGGACATGAATCTTGGAGAAAAAGAAGTGAGCTACCCAAGGGAACTCAACTATGTCAAAGATGGTGAAATCTTAGGTAATCTATCCAAGGGGGTAAGCACTAGATCCTCTCTTAGATTGCTTAATAATGTTGCATTTATTTCATGCATGAGCCTAAAAATATAAAAAAAGCATTAAAATATGATTTTTGGATATTGGTCATGCAAGAAGAACTTAATCAATTTGAGAGGAGTAAAGTTTGGACATTAGTTTATATGTCTAGTAATAAGTCTACTATAGAAACTAAATGGGTCTTTAGAAACAAACTAGATGAGAGTGGTAACATAGTGAGGAGCAAGGCTAGACTTGTTGCTCAAGGTTATACTCAAGAAGAAGGAATCGATTTTGATAAAACCTATGCACCCGTAGCTAGAATGGAAGCAATTAGGATGCTTCTTGCATTTGCATGTTATCATGAATTCAAGCCTTTTCAAATGGATGTTAAAAGTGCATTTTTAAATGGTTTTATAAATGAAGAAGTGTATGTTGAACAACCACCCGGTTTTGAAGATCCAATTTATCCAAACTATGTTCTGAAACTAACTAAAACTTTATATGGTTTGAAACAAGCTCCTAGAGTTTGGTATGAAAGGCTTTCAAAATTTTTGGTTGAAAAGGTTTTGAAAAAGGCAAGGTGGACACAACACTTTTCATTAAAAGAAATGACAATGACATCTTAGAAGTAAAAATTTATGTTGATGATATTATATTTGGTTCTACTAATGAATTTTATTGCCAAGAATTTCTAAGTTAATGCAAGGTGAGTTTGAGATGAGCATGACGGGGGAGCTCTCATTCTTCTTGGGGCTCCAAATCAAGCAAAGGAAGGATGTCATCTTCATCAATCAAGCTAAGTACATCAAGGATATGCTCAAGAAGTTTGTCTTGGAGAATGTGAAGCCTCAAGCCACTCCAATTAGCTCATCAAATAATCTTGACAAAGATGAGGGAGGTAAGTGTGTCAATTCTAAGCTTTATCGTTCAATGATTGGCTCTTTGCTTTACCTTACCGCAAGTAGACCCGATATTATGTTTAGTGTTTGCTTGTGTGCTAGGTTTCAAGCTAGCTCTAAAGAATCATACCTTGTAGCCATTATGAGAATCTTTAGATACCTTAGAACACACCTTGCTTAGGCCTTTGATATCCTAGAGGCTCTTCCTTTAACATACATGCTTATTCCGATGCGTATTATGGGGGTTGTAAGATAGATAGAAAAAAGTTCATCCGACACTTGCCAATTCCTAGGTAGTATGCTCAAATCTTGGTTCTCTAAGAAACAAAATAGTATATCCTTATCTACCATTGAAGCGGAATACTTATCAACCGAAAGTTGTTGTGCTCAAGTCCTTTGGATGAAACAATAACTTCTAGACTATAGAATTGATGTAGTTATCATACCTGTTATGTGTGACAACACTAGTGTCACATGTCTCACTAAGAATCTCATCCAACATTCTAGAACCAAGCACATAGAGATAAGGCACCATTTCATTAGAGACCATGTCATAAAGAATGATGATGTTCTAGAGTATGTTGATACCTGTTGAGTGTGTAAAAGTTCTATTATTTACACCCTTTTTAACCCATATTTCTGCTGCATTCAAGCATAATTGCATGGCATTTAGGTTAGTTTTCAGTAAAACATCACAAATGGACTAAAGGCACGGATTCTACTAAAAGATGGCTATTTTTGTAGGTATCTGCCATAGTAGATGTTGAAGGCAGGCGCAGGGCAGAGAAGCAGGAGGGCTGAACTGGACAAGCAGACGAAGAAGACGAACCTGTCGTGGACCTATCGTGACAGCAAGGTGACAGCAACCTTATGAAGAGGAAAAGTAAAGTGGACCTCGATAGATAGAGAAAAATCTGCTCGTCTGTCGTGTGAAAGCCAAATAATTTTCCAAGCCCCGGATCAAAAGATATGTCAAGCCAAAGCTCAAGGAGAGGAAATTCCTAGAAACAAGGATGGCGACTGGAAAGTAGGAGTCTTTAGAGATTTAGTCTTTATTAGAATCTTACTTTTAATTAAAGTTGTAATCCTTGTTACCTTAGAGGACTTGAGCCCAAAGCTTATATAAGGGCATAGATTTAACCTAGGAGGCATAACCGATAACCCCATAACCGAAACCTAAACCCCCCTGTCGTCCACCCGTCACCGACATGTTCTAATTTCCCCCTAGGGCTACGGGTTGTTTTGTAAAGTAGTTGCAAGGGTTGCTTTGTTTTAGGATTTTTCAAGTTCAATAAAATAAACTTCAAGTTCTTTTATCTTGGTTTTAATATCTTGCAAGAGCATCGGGAGAGCATTGTGAGGTTATCTATTTACTTAGCATCGGGAGAGTTAAGTATACGAAAGAGATAAGAGCGCGTTCTCTAGTTATAGTTGAACCATCTCGTGCCTAGGGATAGGGCGAGGTTAAGTGGCTAAAGAAGAATTCATACACATCGGTGTTCATCCTTCGATTCACGTCGGGAGGTATCATCAAAGACGTGATCATCGACAGACTTGTGCCTAGGGATAGGGCAAGGCAGATCTGGGATTCTTGCCAAGCTTGAAGTACGGAGTTGGTGTGTTCGCTGCCGCGACGATCAACGGACAGCTGCCGCGACAGGTGCTGTCGGCGACAGGCGCGACGACAGAACTGGAGATCCTAAGCAATTCAATACCTGCACTACTGAGCAACTCAATACCAGCCCATTCTCTCTATCTTGATTTCTCAATTCTTTATTTTACGTTTTTACCTTATTATTCTCGTGAAAATTCTTAATTATTTCCTTTACTTTCGTGCAGTAAATAAGGTGAAGTCATTAGCCCAATCCCTGTGGAGACGATATCCGATACTTCGTATCACTTTACTACTTGCATCGTGTACACTTGCACTACAATTGCGATAGACTATTTTACACGCAACAAGTTTTTGGCGCCGTTGCCGGGGATTGGCAACATAACTACATCTTTCTTTTATTGCACTTTTTGCTTTTATTTTTTATTTTCGTTTTTATTTTTTTTCTTTTCTTTAATTTTTCTTTTGTGTTTTCAACTCTTGCTTTTCACGAGGTTTTCTTGTTTATGCGCAGATCCAAAAGAGGTGAAGATCCTGAGTATAAATTAGATCCGGAAATCAAACGTTCCTTCAATCTCAAGAAACAACTTCGCCGACTTTTAGACAGAAACGAATATCTCGAGGAACAGCTAGAGAAGATGGACCATAACCAACCCGCTGGTGGTTTCATACCACCCCTTGGCAATAATAACCCACCTGTCGGCGATCCGCCCGCAGCAGGTGGACGACGGCCATGTCGTGACTACATGCTGAATGATCATGTAGAGCTGGAGACCACGCTGCCGGATATTGATGTTGATAACTTCGAACTTAAACCTGTCATGTTTAGTATGATCAACAACGCCGGACAGTTTAGTGGTTCTGCGACAGAAGATGCTAGGGAGCATCTCAAAACGTTCCAGGAGATCTGTGGTTCGTTTAGACTGCCAGGAGTTAGTCCGGAGATACTGAGGCTTCGGTTATTTCCCCATTCCTTGAGGGACAGAGCTAAAACTTGGTGGAATAAACTAACACCGGGTTCCATTATGACTTGGGCAGATTTAACTCGTGAATTTTTATCTCGTTTTAATCCTTCGCATTTATCTGAGCGATTACGTAACGAAATTGCTACTTTTCAACAGGAAGATGACGAGCCAATGCACGAGGCCTGGGACAGGTTTACTACTCTTCTTCGGAACTGCCCAATGCATGGATTCCCCGTCTGGAATCAGGTAACTAAATTCTATAATGCTGCTAACTTACAAACTCGCATTAGAATTGATTCTGCAGCAAATGGACTATTATTGGATAAAGATCCGGACGAGGCACTGCAAGTTCTGAAAAATCTAGCTAAGAATGAAGAACAGTTTCCAACAGCTAGAAGAGGGGGTAAACGGGTACTTGCTGTCAAGGACTATGAGGCCGACAGCACTATGAAATCACAGGTAGCATTCCTTACTAAAGCCATGAAACACTTATTGAATGAAGAGGACTTACGAGGATTTGCTGTCGAGGAAGTTTGTGCTACTTGTGAGGGAAATCATAGTAGGGATGAATGCCCTATAAATATAGAAGAGTGAAAATATGTTGGAAATTACAAGCCAAACTACAATTCCAACAACTACAATCCTAATTGGAGGAAAGATCCCAAATTTTCTTGGAGTAACCCCAACAATGCTCTGAATCCGCAAGTGCATAATCAGAATCAGGGGGCCCCTAGATTGTTGACGCGACAGCAACAGAAGCCGCAGAACCTGTCACCGCAATAGCAACAGCAGCCGCCATCTGCCACGAGTAGTGTATTGGAGCAGACTCTGGCCACTTTTATGTTTCAGACTGGTACGTATATGGACAATATTAATCAGTTTGTCAAGAAGACGGAAAACTTTATGGATGAAACCAAGATGAGAATGACAAATCATGTAACGCCCCGGTTTTGGGCTTAGAAGTTCTGGGCGTTGACCGGTTTGGTCAAAGTGCTGTTCGAATCTAAAGAGGTGAAATTAGGAAAGCCTAGTTCGGGTTGCATAAAAAATATGGAAAAATGTTCTAAAATCATCTTTTAATATAATTAAGTGAACTGTGAAATCAATTTTGAAAAATGGGTTTTGGAAGTATGACATTTTGACTAGTGACCAAAATGTAATTTTTGAAAGTTTTGTGACTATTTTATAAAGAGTTGAAACTTTGAATCTTTAAGGGGCTATTAATCCAAAGGTGATTTCTCCAGATTTTTCTAAGATATTTAGAGTTTTAATTCTGATTTTAAAGTGAATCAAAAGGAGGGAAAAACTCATTTGGCAATTTTCTCAACTAACTTCCAATTTTCTTCTCTCTTTTTCTCTCAAACCAAACACACCATTTCCAGAGATTTTATTCTGTTTTTCTCACTTAAATCTCTCCTTTTAACTCTCATTTGATTCCTAATCAACATATCTTCAAAACCTCTTCAATTGCTTCTTGATTCTTCAAGGATTTTAATTCCAAAAAGTGGAGAAACACAAGTTTGGAGGTAAGAACGTCCTTCTCCTCTAAACTACCAGTTCTTTATTGAAATTCCCAAGTTATCAACTCTTAATTGATGTTTAATTAAAGGCTTTTGAGTTTGGAATTGGATCTTGGCTTATAATGCAAGATTTGATGATTTTTCATGATTTTCGTTAGATCTGATTAACCTGTGATTTGAGATGTGTTTTTGATGTTAAATGAACTCTAAATTGATAAGGAAATGAGTTTTGATTGATGCAATCCCGGATAGGTTGTGTTTCCTAAGTTTAGCTTATGTTTCTTGGATGTTTTTGTGGTGATCTTGTGGATCTGTTGTTGCTGGAGGTATAAGGATGTTTGTAGGTTGTTTTTAGATGTTTTATGGTGTTAATGGATGTTAGGTTTTGCTGGTTTATGGCTGGGCTTTGTTGAGAAGTGGTTTTGATGCAATTTCGGTTGTGTTTGGTGGCCGAAATTGGAGTGGGAATGAGAGCAGCGAGTTTGAGTGCTTTCATTGAAGCTTTTGATGCTTGATGATGCATTAAACCTCTGCTTTAATGTGTTTAATCAGGGGAGGCATCTTTGGATCCAAGAGTTGTTGATTCGGAAGCTTGATTTCGTGCTTCGGCAAGTGGCGAAGTGGAATCGGTGAGTGAAATTGGGTTTTCGGCTTTGAAACCAATGTCTTGGGAGCTTAGTTTAAGTCTAAACAACTTTGCTAAGCTCGAGCGTAAGTTTTCGGAATTTGTCTCTAGTGGTGGCCATGATTTTGTTGTGATGCGAAATGATAATTTGCATGTTTTACATACTGTTTTGGAAGCATGTTTTAGCATGGTTTTTGCTGATGATGTAAGCCATATGTTGAAGGTAACTCTAGGTAGGAGTTCCTTGATTTTGTACATTGAAATGATGTGGTTTAATGCTTTTAAATGCATGATGAATATGGCTTGGTTTTATGCTTTAAAACAGTGATGTAAGTGATGAAAATGATGTATATTGGCAAGTGATGTTTTTAAAATGTTAAGGTCACTAAGATGGTTAAAAGTCCTTGAGTGAGCCTTGTTACTTATGAACATCAAGGTGGTTAAAAGTCCTTGGATGGTTCATGTTGTGGACACTAAGGTGGTTAAAAGTCCTTAGGTGATCCTTTTCTATGGTGTTTAAAAGTCCATAGGCCAAGGTGTTTAAAAGTCCTTGGGATCAAGGTGTTTAAAAGTCCTTGATGAGTTACATTTCATGGTGTTTAAAAGTCCATGGCCAAGGTGTTTAAAAGTCCTTGGGATCAAGGTGTTTAAAAGTCCTTGATGAGATACATTCTATGGTGTTTAAAAGTCCATAGGCCAAGGTGTTTAAAAGTCCTTGGGGCCAAGGTGTTTAAAAGTCCTTGGGGTGAAAGTTGATGAACTTGTGTTTTAAGAAATGGAATTTATCACTTGTGGCCAATATGACATGTTATGATTTGATGCATGAGATGCATGTTTAAGTATGCTTTTGAGCATGTGTAAATGATGGTTTGAAGCATGTTTTATAAAGTGTTTTACAAATGCATTATTGGATGGTTTTATTGAGCATTCCTCACTAAGCTTTTGCTTACGCTCTCTTCATTTTCCTTAATTCAATAATGCAGAGCATTAGAGACCTTTTGAGGGCAGCAAGAAGGGCAAGAATTCAAGTGCAAGTAAAGCTCAATGTATGGAAGGTTTTTGTTAAACATTTTAGCTTTTGGGTGATTTGGCAATGGGGAAACCATGTGTATGTTTTGGGAGGTGTTTTGTACTCCCTAAGTATGTTTCTTGATGTTAAGATTGTTGGTCTTTGGATTGGATCTTTATATGCTTGTTTTGTAAGTTTGGTGCTTGAATATCTAGCTTGTGTAGGAAGCATGCCTATAGAATTGGGGCTTTTTGCATATGATGATGTTTGGTTGAATTGATGATGCTAATATGTTATATATATGTTGAATTGCATGCTGGTAAAGTTTGGTGACATTCGGAGCATGATTGGTTGTGTATTTGCATGTTTAAAGTGAAGTTTTGGAGCAATCTGGGCAGGGTGTTTCGGAACAGCACCTACCGTTTCGGAACGGGTGCCTTAATCGTGCCCAGGCGTCCGAAACGGGAGGGGCCGTTCCGAAACGGAAAGGCCACTGCCAGACCCCCGTTTCGAAACGAGCTATGCCTGTTTCGGAACGGCCCCGCGTTTCGGAACGGGCTGTCTCCCGTTTCGGAACGGTTGACCGTTGGGGGCTGACATTGGCAGTTATGTGTTGAATTGTTTGCGTTTTGGTCCTGAAACTTGTTTGTGCAATTGTATGAGTTTGGGAAGTCCTTTTGAGCTGAAATTTCACAGAGAAGCATGAAACCTGATTAATTTCAAGTTGGTAACTTCAATTTGGATTAAGTCCTTATAATTATCAGAATTTACAATTTGGTCCCTAAAGTTGTAAATTGTTCAATTGAGTCCCTGTTTGATCTCTGATGTTTGTGATCTTTTGGTATGATGTTTGTGTGATCACAATTAGGCTAAATGTGCATCTAGACAAGTTTAAAAAGAAAAAAAAGGGTCGTTAATCAAGGTTGACTTTCGGGTTGACTTTGGTTTTCCCCGTGTGACTTTCTTAATTCGGGTCAACCGTCTAGGCCGGGTTAAGGGGGTTACATTTGGTGGTATCAGAACTGAGTTCTCGAGTAATTGGGAATGTTTGTATGCATGATTGAAGTATGTATGCTATGAATGCTTGTTGTTTGAAAGCATGTTCAGTAGTTTGAAATGTTGATGCAGTTGAGTTGTATGCTCTGATGTTGCATGTTGAGGGTACCCATTGCCAAACAAAAGCTAAAGGAAAGATGTTGTTTTGTAATGAAATTGAGCTTGAATACTTGGATTGCTTACCTTGCTGGGCCTGACTTTGTTTTATTTGTGTTGTGATTGCATGGTAAAAGTATGGCACCACGTAGAGAGTTAAGAGGTAATGCGAGAGCTACGGCTCCTAACGAGAATGAGAATGAAGAGCACACTGGTAGTGCTGTGTTACCCCCTCCTCCGCCTGGTGGTGGTGCTGGAGGTGCGAGAGCTGAAGCTGCAGCTGATGCTGGTGCTGGAGCTGCTGGACCAGAGGTTGGTCAGGGGCAAGCTATGCCTGATATGTCTGTTTTGGTACAAGCTATTGCGGGTGCTTTTCGAGCAGCAGTAGCTGGAGCTCAGGGAGCTGGGCATCAGGGAGATGCTGGAGTCAGATTGCCTTTGGAGCGTCTGCGCAGTCTTGGAGGGACTGAGTTTAGAGGTTTGTCAGCTGAGAGTTCTGAGGCTTGGCTGGAAAGTACCAAGCGTATCTTGGGTCAGATGAGTTGCACGGATGTGCAAAAGCTGGGGTGTGTTGTGTCCTTGCTGCAGGACGATGCTTATACATGGTGGACGACTACCATTTCTGGAATGGCTGAAGCTGATGTTACCTGGACATTCTTTCAGAATGTGTTTAAAAGAAGATATCTGGGAGTGAGATATCTGGATGAGAAAAAGCGGGAATTCATGTCTCTTACCCAAGGGGGCATGAGTGTAGCTGAGTACGAGGTACAGTTTGTACGGCTCAGTCAGTATGCACCGGAGTTGATACCTGATGAGAGGGCAAGGTGCGAGAGGTTCCGTTACGGTCTTGTGACGGATGTTAAGATGTATTTGCTGGCCGCCGAGTATGTTGATTTTGATGTGTTGGTGGGCCGAGCTAAGGACGTTGAGATGAACCTGAGTTTGTCTGCTAAGGGTGCTGGCAAGCGAGCTGCTGAGTATAGTTCCGGAGGTGGACGGAACAAGAAGGGACGAGATCAGAAGTATCAGTCCTCAGCCAGGAGAGGTGGTGGTGCACCTGCTAGAGGAGGCAATGCAAGAGCTGATCCTAGTGCTTGTTGGATCTGTGGTTCCCGTGGTCACTTGAAGCGTGACTGTCCTCGTGCTGAGAGAGTGGCACAAGCTCCTGTTGCGGCTGCTGGTAACGGGTGCTGGAATTGTGGTTCTGCGGACCACATAAGGCGAGATTGTCCGAGGATGGCTGGTGAGCAGGTGCATGCTCCTGTTGTTGCTGCACCACAGAGAGGTCGTGGGCGCGGCCGTGGTAATTTCCAGAGGAGAGAGGAAGGTGGCCGAGGGGTAGCTCATGTTGTAGCTATTCAGCCTGAAGGTGGAGGCCAAGCGAGGGTGTATGCTCAGAGAGAGGGCAGGAATGATGCAGATGTGATTGCAGGTACCTTTACTTTGTAGTCCTTGTCATTGCTTTCTTTGATTGATTCTGGATCTACGCATTCATATATTCTTCGTGAGCATGCTGAATTGCTTGGTTTGCCTGTTGAGTCTTTGGATGTTGGTGTTCGGGTCACTAGTTCTTTTGGTGAGACTGTTGTGACTCGAAAGTTGTATAGAAGGTGCCCTTTGGTTGTTCAAGAGCATGTCTTTCATGTTGATCTTATGGAGTTGCCCTTCTATGGTTTTGATGTGATCCTTGGTATGGATTGACTTGCTGAGCATCGTGCTGTTGTGGATTGTGAGAATAAGCGTGTTTCGCTTAAGCTTGCGGATGATTATGAAGTTGTGGTGGTTGGTGAGAATGTGAAGTTTCTTGCCAATGTGGTATCTTCTTTGGAGGCGAGCAGGATGCTGAGGCAAGGTTGCGAAGCCTATCTAGCTTTTGTGATGAATCCTAGCTCTAAGGAGTTGAGGGTGCAAGATATCAGGGTTGTAAAGGAGTTTCCTGGTGTTTTTCCTGAGGAGTTGCCTGGTTTACCTCCTAACCGCGAGGTGGAGTTTGGAATTGAGCTGTATGAGAATACAACTCCTGTGTCCATTACTCCAAATAGAATGGCACCTAAGGAGCTGAAGGAGCTGAAGACGCAGTTGCAAGAGTTGCTTGATCGTGGTTTCATCCGGCCGAGTGTGTCACCTTGGGGAGCACCGGTCTTGTTTGTGAAGAAGAAGGATGGCACTATGAGAATGTGCATTGATTACCGTCAGCTGAACAAGTTGACTATCAAGAATCGGTATCCTTTGCCGAGGATTGATGATCTCTTTGATCAATTTCGGGGAGCTGCTGTGTTCTCTAAGATTGACTTGAGGTCAGGGTATTATCAGTTGAAGGTGAAGGATGTGGATGTGCCTAAGACAGCTTTCAGGACAAGGTATGGGCATTATGAGTTTCTTGTGATGCCGTTTGGGTTGACAAATGCTCCTGCTGCTTTCATGGACATGATGAATCGTGTGTTTCATGAATACCTGGACAAGTTTGTTGTGGTGTTCATAGATGATATCCTCGTGTACTCGCGTACTGAGGAGGAGCATGTAGAGCATTTGAGGATTGTTTTGCAAGCTTTGTTGGAGAATCAGCTTTATGCTAAGCTGAGCAAGTGTGAGTTCTGGTTAAGAGAGGTGGTTTTTCTTGGGCATGTGGTCTCAGCTGAGGGGATTTGTGTTGATCCTCAGAAGATTGAGGCGGTGATGAGCTGGAAGGTTCCTAAGTCTGTTCATGAGGTCCGTAGTTTCCTTGGTTTGGCGGGACACTACCGAAGGTTTGTGGATGGGTTTTCCAAGATTGCTGCTCCTTTGACAAAGCTGTTGCAGAAGGATGTTAAGTATGAGTGGACAGAAGCGAGACAGCAGGCTTTTGAGAAGCTGAAGGCGGCTTTGACGCAAGCTCCTATCTTGATTCAGCCTGAATCAGGGAAAGAGTTTGTGGTTTACAGTGATGCATCCTATGTTGGTTTGGGGTGTGTGCTAATGCAGGAGGGTAAGGTGGTGGCTTATGCATCGCGGCAGTTGAAAGTGCATGAGCGCAATTACCCTACGCACGATATTGAGCTGGCTGCAGTGGTTTTTGCTCTGAAGATCTGGAGGCATTATCTGTATGGTGAGAAGTGTACTGTGTACACAGATCACAAGAGTTTGAGGTATCTGATGTCTCAGAAGGAGTTGAATCTTAGGCAGCGGCGTTGGTTGGAGTTGCTCAAGGATTATGATCTGACGATTGAGTATCATCCTGGAAAAGCTAATGTTGTTGCTGATGCCTTGAGTAGGAAGGTAGCTGTTGAGTTGAGAGCCATGTTTGCTAGCTTGAGCATATCGCGTGATGGTGGTCTTGTGGCTGAGTTGCAAGTGAAACCCTCTACGGTTCAG
This sequence comes from Hibiscus trionum, assembly GCA_030270665.1. Lineage (NCBI taxonomy): Eukaryota > Viridiplantae > Streptophyta > Magnoliopsida > Malvales > Malvaceae > Hibiscus > Hibiscus trionum. Next base: position 1,512,615 of record BSYR01000025.1, on the reverse strand, counting down.
TTGATCAAGGATAAGCAGTTGTTGGATGATTCCTTGGTGTCTCATGTTCAGGATATCGCGGAGGGTAGACCTTCGGATTTCTGTTTCAATGATGATGGTGTGCTGTGTTTTGGTAGTCGGATAGTAGTGCCCAATGATGCTGAGTTGAGGCGTGCTATTCTGACTGAAGGTCATAGTAGTCCTTTTGCTATGCACCCTGGTAGTACTAAGATGTATCGTGATCTTCGTGATGAGTACTATTGGGTAGGTTTGAAGAAGGATGTTGCAGAGTTCGTGAGCAAGTGTTTGGTATGTCAGCGAGTTAAGGCTGAGCATCAGTTTCCTTCAGGTTTGTTACAACCGTTGAAAATCCCTGAATGGAAGTGGGAGAGGGTTACCATGGATTTTGTATCTGGTTTACCTTTGTCACCATCGAAAAAGAATTCGGTCTGGGTGATTGTGGATCGCCTGACGAAGTGTGCGCATTTCTTGCATGTGCATACTACGTTTTCTTTGGATAAGCTGGCAGAGCTGTACATTGCTGAGATTGTGCGGCTGCATGGTGTGCCTAAGTCGATTGTGTCGGATAGGGATCCGAGGTTCACATCGCGGTTCTGGCAGTGTTTGCATCAAGCTCTGGGTACAAGGTTGCATTTCAGTACATCCTATCATCCTCAGTCGGATGGTCAGTCTGAGCGAGTTATCCAGATTTTGGAGGATATGTTGAGGTGCTGCGTGATTGAGTTCCAAGGTTCTTGGGAGAAGCATCTGCCTTTGGTTGAGTTTGCTTATAACAACAGTTATCAGGCGAGCATACAGATGGCACCTTATGAGGCTTTGTATGGGAGGAAGTGTAGGACTCCTCTTTGTTGGGCTGAAACTGGTCAAAAGTTGGTTTCGATGCCGGCTTTGTTGAAAGGGACCACAGAGAAGGTGAAGCTCATTTGTGAGCGGTTAAAGGCTGCTTCTGATCGGCAAAAATCTTACGCGGATTTGAAGCGTAAGGAGATAGAGTATGCAGTGGGTGACCGTGTGTTCTTGAAGGTTTCGCCTTGGAAGAAGGTGATGCGGTTTGGCCGAAAGGGCAAGTTGAGCCCTAGATACATTGGACCATATGAGGTGGTTGAGCGTGTGGGTCCTGTTGCGTATCGGTTGAGGTTACCTCAGGAGTTGGAGAAGATTCATGATGTGTTTCATGTTTCTATGCTCCGGAAGTATAGATCTGATCCTTCGCATGTGATGCCTGTGGAGGAAGTGGTTTTGAATCCGGATTTGACCTATGATGAGGAACCGGTGAAGGTTCTGGATTCGGATAGCAAGGTTCTTCGTGGCAAGACCATTGGGTTGGTGAAGGTGCTGTGGAAGCATCGCGGTGTTGAGGAAGCCACGTGGGAGCGGAAGGAAGACATGCTGAAGCAGTTTCCTCATCTCTTTCCTTCAGGTAAATTTCGAGGACGAAATTTCTTAAGGGGGGAGAGTTGTAACGCCCCGGTTTTGGGCTTAGAAGTTCTGGGCGTTGACCGGTTTGGTCAAAGTGCTGTTCGAATCTAAAGAGGTGAAATTAGGAAAGCCTAGTTCGGGTTGCATAAAAAATATGGAAAAATGTTCTAAAATCATCTTTTAATATAATTAAGTGAACTGTGAAATCAATTTTGAAAAATGGGTTTTGGAAGTATGACATTTTGACTAGTGACCAAAATGTAATTTTTGAAAGTTTTGTGACTATTTTATAAAGAGTTGAAACTTTGAATCTTTAAGGGGCTATTAATCCAAAGGTGATTTCTCCAGATTTTTCTAAGATATTTAGAGTTTTAATTCTGATTTTAAAGTGAATCAAAAGGAGGGAAAAACTCATTTGGCAATCTTCTCAACTAACTTCCAATTTTCTTCTCTCTTTTTCTCTCAAACCAAACACACCATTTCCAGAGATTTGATTCTGTTTTTCTCACTTAAATCTCTCCTTTTAACTCTCATTTGATTCCTAATCAACATATCTTCAAAACCTCTTCAATTGCTTCTTGATTCTTCAAGGATTTTAATTCCAAAAAGTGGAGAAACACAAGTTTGGAGGTAAGAACGTCCTTCTCCTCTAAACTACCAGTTCTTTACTGAAATTCCCAAGTTATCAACTCTTAATTGATGTTTAATTAAAGGCTTTTGAGTTTGGAATTGGATCTTGGCTTATAATGCAAGATTTGATGATTTTTCATGATTTTCGTTAGATCTGATTAACCTGTGATTTGAGATGTGTTTTTGATGTTAAATGAACTCTAAATTGATAAGGAAATGAGTTTTGATTGATGCAATCCCGGATAGGTTGTGTTTCCTAAGTTTAGCTTATGTTTCTTGGATGTTTTTGTGGTGATCTTGTGGATCTGTTGTTGCTGGAGGTATAAGGATGTTTGTAGGTTGTTTTTAGATGTTTTATGGTGTTAATGGATGTTAGGTTTTGCTGGTTTATGGCTGGGCTTTGTTGAGAAGTGGTTTTGATGCAATTTCGGTTGTGTTTGGTGGCCGAAATTGGAGTGGGAATGAGAGCAGCGAGTTTGAGTGCTTTCATTGAAGCTTTTGATGCTTGATGATGCATTAAACCTCTGCTTTAATGTGTTTAATCGGGGGAGGCATCTTTGGATCCAAGAGTTGTTGATTCGGAAGCTTGATTTCGTGCTTCGGCAAGTGGCGAAGTGGAATCGGTGAGTGAAATTGGGTTTTCGGCTTTGAAACCAATGTCTTGGGAGCTTAGTTTAAGTCTAAACAACTTTGCTAAGCTCGAGCGTAAGTTTTCGGAATTTCTCTCTAGTGGTGGCCATGATTTTGTTGTGATGCGAAATGATAATTTGCATGTTTTACATACTGTTTTGGAAGCATGTTTTAGCATGGTTTTTGCTGATGATGTAAGCCATATGTTGAAGGTAACTCTAGGTAGGAGTTCCTTTCTTTTGTACATTGAAATGATGTGGTTTAATGCTTTTAAATGCATGATGAATATGGCTTGGTTTTATGCTTTAAAACAGTGATGTAAGTGATGAAAATGATGTATATTGGCAAGTGATGTTTTTAAAATGTTAAGGTCACTAAGATGGTTAAAAGTCCTTGAGTGAGCCTTGTTACTTATGAACATCAAGGTGGTTAAAAGTCCTTGGATGGTTCATGTTGTGGACACTAAGGTGGTTAAAAGTCCTTAGGTGATCCTTTTCTATGGTGTTTAAAAGTCCATAGGCCAAGGTGTTTAAAAGTCCTTGGGATCAAGGTGTTTAAAAGTCCTTGATGAGTTACATTTCATGGTGTTTAAAAGTCCATGGCCAAGGTGTTTAAAAGTCCTTGGGATCAAGGTGTTTAAAAGTCCTTGATGAGATACATTCTATGGTGTTTAAAAGTCCATAGGCCAAGGTGTTTAAAAGTCCTTGGGGCCAAGGTGTTTAAAAGTCCTTGGGGTGAAAGTTGATGAACTTGTGTTTTAAGAAATGGAATTTATCACTTGTGGCCAATATGACATGTTATGATTTGATGCATGAGATGCATGTTTAAGTATGCTTTTGAGCATGTGTAAATGATGGTTTGAAGCATGTTTTATAAAGTGTTTTACAAATGCATTATTGGATGGTTTTATTGAGCATTCCTCACTAAGCTTTTGCTTACGCTCTCTTCGTTTTCCTTAATTCAATAATGCAGAGCATTAGAGACCTTTTGAGGGCAGCAAGAAGGGCAAGAATTCAAGTGCAAGTAAAGCTCAATGTATGGAAGGTTTTTGTTAAACATTTTAGCTTTTGGGTGATTTGGCAATGGGGAAACCATGTGTATGTTTTGGGAGGTGTTTTGTACTCCCTAAGTATGTTTCTTGATGTTAAGATTGTTGGTCTTTGGATTGGATCTTTATATGCTTGTTTTGTAAGTTTGGTGCTTGAATATCTAGCTTGTGTAGGAAGCATGCCTATAGAATTGGGGCTTTTTGCATATGATGATGTTTGGTTGAATTGATGATGCTAATATGTTATATATATGTTGAATTGCATGCTGGTAAAGTTTGGTGACATTCGGAGCATGATTGGTTGTGTATTTGCATGTTTAAAGTGAAGTTTTGGAGCAATCTGGGCAGGGTGTTTCGGAACAGCACCTACCGTTTCGGAACGGGTGCCTTAATCGTGCCCAGGCGTCCGAAACGGGAGGGGCCGTTCCGAAACGGAAAGGCCACTGCCAGACCCCCGTTTCGAAACGGGCTATGCCTGTTTCGGAACGGCCCCGCGTTTCGGAATGGGCTGTCTCCCGTTTCGGAACGGTTGACCGTTGGGGGCTGACATTGGCAGTTATGTGTTTTGAATTGTTTGCGTTTTGGTCCTGAAACTTGTTTGTGCAATTGTATGAGTTTGGGAAGTCCTTTTGAGCTGAAATTTCACAGAGAAGCATGAAACCTGATTAATTTCAAGTTGGTAACTTCAATTTGGATTAAGTCCTTATAATTATCAGAATTTACAATTTGGTCCCTAAAGTTGTAAATTGTTCAATTGAGTCCCTGTTTGATCTCTGATGTTTGTGATCTTTTGGTATGATGTTTGTGTGATCACAATTAGGCTAAATGTGCATCTAGACAAGTTTAAAAAGAAAAAAAAGGGTCGTTAATCAAGGTTGACTTTCGGGTTGACTTTGGTTTTCCCCGTGTGACTTTCTTAATTCGGGTCAACCGTCTAGGCCGGGTTAAGGGGGTTACAAATCATGAGGCTACCTTGAAATCTCTAGAGACACAAATGGGTCAGGTGTCCCAGCATATTAAGCCAAGGCAGAATGGAGGTTTCCCTAGCAATACTGAAAATGCTAGACCGCCCCCACATGAGCAATGTAAGGCGATTACTACTAGGAGTGGGAAAAAGTTACCTGGACCGGAAAAAGCTGAAATAGAAAAGGAACCTGCCTTAGATAAACCTGCCGAGGAAGCTGCCCCGACAGGTGATAAACAGACTGCTGCCGATGAGCCTGTCACGACAGCAGAAGCGACAGAGGAGGAAAATGAAGAACATCGTCCTCAGATTCGTATGCAGTGGGAAGGACGTGTTGCTGATTACCGTCCCCCACCACCCTTTCCTCAACGGATAAAGCAAGCTAAGCAAGAATCCCAACTTAAAAAGATTTGTGATATTTTTAAGCAGGTTCAGATTAATATTCCGCTGTTAGATGCCGTTAGGGAGATGCCCGGTTATGCTAAATTTCTCAAGGATGTCATGTCAAAGAAATATAAACTTGGGGAGTTTGAAACGGTAAGGATGGCAGATGGTTGCATGAGTATTCTTCATCGGCAGCCACCCCAGAAGAAGAAGGATCCAGGGAGCTTCCTCATACCTTGTGTAATCGGTGACAAATTTGTGGGTAAGGCACTTTGTGATCTTGGAGCTAGTGTTAATCTAATGCCCAAATCTGTTTTTCAGAAATTAGGTATTGGGAAGGCGCGGCCCACGACAGTTACCCTACAGCTAGCCGACCGCTCTTACGTTCATCCAGAGGGAATGATTGAAGACATTCTGGTAAGAGTGGATAAGTTTATTTTTCCTGCTGACTTTCTTGTTTTAGATTGTGAGGCAGATGAAAACGCACCAGTCATCCTTGGGCGACCCTTTTTAGCCACGGGAAGATCACTGATTGATGTGGAGAAAGGAGAACTCACCATGCGAGTAAACGACCAAGAGATTAAGTTAAATGTTCTCCAATCAATGAAACGTGCTGATTTGGACGAGGAATGCAAGGCCATCATTGAGGTGACCTTTGATTACCCCTGCATCAGGTCGGGCTGCCGTGATAAAAAATTTGGTCACTGCTGCGACAGCCATTTACAGACCTGTCACGACAGCGATGACGACAGCACCGACGACAGCAACTCCTCTGAATCCGATACATCTGATACTGAAGGTCATGAGGAGGTAAATTGGTTAGACCATCGTCCAGGTAAGTTATTCGAACCCTTGAACTACACTTCGGATAACCATTTAATCCAAAAGCCCTCTACTGTTGAACCACCTGTCTTAGAACTTAAGCCCCTGCCAGGGCAGCTTAAATATGCTTATCTTGGTTGTGATGACACACTGCCCGTAATCATCTCTGCTAAGCTGCCGCAGGAACAGGAACGACAGCTGATCGACATGCTAAGGCAGCACAAAAAGGCGATTGGATGGACGATAGCAGACATTCAGGGCATTAGTCCGGCATTATGCATGCACAAAATCCTTCTTGAGGAAGATCATAAGCCGACTATAGATGCCCAAAGGCGGCTAAACCATGCGATGAAGGAGGTAGTGCGTAAGGAGATCATTAAATGGTTAGATGCTGGTATTATTTACGCCATCTCCGACAGCAAATGGGTAAGCCCGGTGCAATGTGTTCCCAAGAAAGGAGGCATGACCGTGATAACCAACGAAAACAATGAACTAATCCCAACCAGGACTGTGACCGGTTGGAGGGTTTGTATGGACTATCGGAAACTTAACAAAGCTACCCGAAAGGACCACTTCCCTTTACCCTTTATTGATCAAATGCTTGATAGATTAGCGGGTAAATCTTATTATTGTTTCCTTGATGGTTATTCAGGTTATAACCAAATTGCTATTGCACCGGAAGATCAAGAGAAAACGACTTTCACATGTCCCTACGGAACATACGCATTTAGGAGGATGCCGTTCGGCCTCTGTAACGCACCTGCCACCTTCCAAAGGTGCATGATGGCAATATTCTCTGACATGGTAGAGGACTTCCTTGAGATTTTCATGGATGATTTTTCCGTCTTTGGAGACAATTTTGAGAGCTGCCTCAGCAACCTTCAAAAGGTACTTGAAAGATGTGAAAAAACTAACCTTGTTCTAAATTGGGAAAAATGCCATTTTATGGTAGATGAAGGGATAGTTCTAGGCCATAAGATTAGCTGCCGTGGGATAGAGGTCGACAGGGCAAAAATTGAAGTAATAGAGAAGCTGCCACCGCCAACCACAGTCAAGGGCATTAGGAGTTTTTTAGGGCATGCCGGTTTTTACAGAAGATTTATTGCAAATTTTTCACAGATCACCAAGCCGCTATGCCATCTCCTAGAGCAGAACCGACCCTTTGACTTTAATGAGGAATGTACTGAAGCATTCAAGGTTCTGAAGGAAAAGTTAGTGACAGCCCCCATAGTACAGCCACTAGACTGGACACAACCATTCGAGATCATGTGTGATGCTAGTGACTATGCTGTCGGGGCAGCACTTGGGCAGCGCAGAGACAGGCTGTTTCACGAAATATATTATGCTAGCAAAACATTAAATGAAGCCCAAGTGAACTATACCACCACAGAAAAGGAGCTGTTAGCTGTGGTGTTCTCCATCGACAAGTTTCGTTCTTACATACTTGGAACGAAGGTAATAATACACACCGACCATTCTGCCCTCAAGTACTTGTTCGCAAAGAAGGATGCGAAGCCTAGGCTGATACGATGGATCTTGCTATTACAAGAATTCGACCTTGAGATCAAAGACAAAAAGGGGACAGAAAATCAAGTGGCAGACCACTTGTCGAGGTTGGAGACGGGACAGAGTCTACCGTTAGATGAGACACACATACTGGAGACCTTCCCAGATGAGCAGCTCTTTGCTGCCGCAGTCGCTGTCGCGACAGCCATGGCGGCAGGTAAGTCTTCTAACCTTCCCTGGTATGCTGATTTCGTTAATTTTATAGTTAGCGGAATATTACCTTCTGATCTTAAATATCAAGCAAGGAAGAGGTTCCAAAATGATGTTAAACATTATTATTGGGACGAACCTCTTCTTTTCAAAATGTGCGCAGATCAGGTTATAAGAAGGTGTGTACCACAAGAAGAACAAGAAGACATTCTCCATCACTGTCATGCGTCACAATATGGAGGTCACTTAGGAGGCAATAAAACTGCTGCCAAGGTGCTGCAGTCAGGGTTCTACTGGCCGACACTTTATAAAGATGCACAGGAATTTTACAAAAGCTGTGACAGGTGCCAGCGGACAGGTAACATCTCGAGGAGAAATGAGATGCCACTGCAGAATATTCTAGAAGTAGAGATCTTTGATGTTTGGGGGATTGATTTTATGGGACCTTTTCCATCTTCGTGTGGAAATCTTTATATCTTCCTAGCAGTGGACTATGTCTCCAAGTGGGTTGAAGCAATCGCAACTCAAAAGAATGATGCCAAGACGGTCCAAATTTTTTTGCATAAAAACATTTTTTCTAGATTTGGCATCCCTAGGGCGATTATCAGTGATGAGGGGAGACATTTTGATAATAGGGTAATTGCTGCTGCCTTGAAGAAATATGGTGTCAAGCACAGGATCGCGACAGCATACCACCCACAGACCAATGGACAGGCTGAGATATCCAATAGGGAAGTGAAGAACATCCTTGAAAAGATGGTTAAACCAACTAGGAAAGATTGGTCTTTACTTCTGAATGATGCATTATGGGCATACCGGACAGCTTTCAAGACTCCATTGGGAATGTCTCCATTCCGACTGATTTATGGGAAAACCTGTCACTTGCCTGTCGAGATCGAGCACAAAGCATATTGGGCAATCAAGGCAGTAAATATGGACTTGGACAAGGCCGGCCAGAAAAGGTTATTAGATTTAAACGAGATTGAAGAATTACGGACAATGGCCTACGACAACGCAATGATTTACAAGGAAAAGACTAAAAAGTGGCATGACAAGAAACTGCTGCCACGACAGTTCTGCCCAGGGCAGCTTGTGTTGTTATTTAATTCTAGACTTAAACTCTTCCCAGGAAAGCTAAAGTCTAGATGGTCTGGCCCGTTTCAAGTAGTTCAAGTTTTTCCCCATGGTGCCATCACAATTCAATCATTAAAAGACGGGCACCAATTCAAAGTCAATGGACAACGACTCAAGCATTATCAGGGGACTGAAGCCCCAGGAATTCAGGAAGTGGTTACTTTAGGAGATGCCCCACAAGGCACCCCTAATTTAACCTAAGTTTTATATTTATTTTATTTATTTATTATTTATTAGGAAATTAGGTTAATTTTCGAATAATGTTTTGTTTTTTTTAATTTCAGTTTTTAGGAAATAAAGGAGTCAAGAAGGAAAGAAGAAGTGGCCCAAGCCCACCGCCCATCCATCAGCCAAATAAAGCCCATTTATGATAACCTGTCGTTTCGGCTGCCGCCGCGGACGGATATGACAGGCTGTCAACAGACTGACACGGCAGACGCAGAAGCGTGCGGCAGACGCGTAACAGACGAATAACTGCGTGTCAGACGTGCCAGACACGCTAAATCCAATCTGCCGCTCCGTTCTTCACGCCTACCGTTGCGGCATTAAATGGGCAGCTCGACGACCGCTATATAAACCCCTTCCCAATTTCATTTTTCATCACTTCTGATTTTGCTCTCTTGTTATTTTTCTCCTCTAGTTTTATTTGCTCTCTCTTTTCTGGTTTTCACACAGCCCTTGCAACCAATATGTCGTCGAGACAAACCCGCCGTAGCACTGCTGCCGCCTCTTCTTCCGCAGCAGCATCCCCCTTCGCCAACAAAGAGTTATGGGAGGAACGTGGCTTCGTATACATCCGACAGACGCCCAACATGGGACTCCGGCCGTTCATTTTCAAGGCCATCAAGGCTCAACTATGGGAGTCTTTTGCTGAACAACCGGCCGAGCTTAACGACACCTTAGTCCGAGAATTCTACGCAGCCATAGACAACAGAACGGCGACATCTGTCACTGTTCGAGGAGTGCAAGTACCTTTCACTGCCGACAGCATCAATCACATGTTTGGCCTTTTCTTTGGCCCCGATGATGATGCTCACCAGGAATTCATCGACAACCTCGACTCTGCCACTTACGATGCCATCATGGTGGAGTTAACAGAGGCCGGTACATCATGGACCACCAGCAAGAAGAACCCCCACTCCGTCAATAGGGGGCAGCTCCGCCCGGAAGCCAAACTTTGGAACGCTTTCATCAAAAAGCGTATCCTGCCCTCGTCCCACCACACGACAGTCAACCGACAGCGGCTTGCCCTGATTCACTCCATCATGCACAACAGGGCCATTAATGTGGGCAGGTATATGAGGGACAGCATCTTGGACTGTGCCTTCCGCTCTGACTCACGCCTCTGCCTGCCGTTCACCATAATTTCCCTCTGCCGATGTGCTGCGGTGCCCGAGGATCCCTCCGACAGAATCAGGAAGGGCAGAGGTTGGACAGACAATAACATCAACAGCCTCATGGAGCTGATCGCGGCTACACCTGTCTCCTCCTTCAACCCTGCCGGCTCACCCGCAGAATCATCAGAGGAACCACCCACCGACCCTGCCACCGAGCCTGCCCCTGATGCTGAAACCAACGCCACTCCGACAGACCAGTCTGCCCTCATCCTAGCTACTTTACAACGGGTAGAGGAACGCCAATTGGGATTGATGACATTTATTCGGGACTTCACAAACTCCACGGTAAATTTTATTACCCAAACTTTAAATTTTCCCGATGTTCAATTCCCTACTTTTCCTGCCCATTATTTCCATATCCCCACTCCTGTCCACACACCTATCCACACGCCCACACCACCTGCCTCCCCGTCCCACTCGACTGCTTCCACCAAATCACCTGCCCCGACGGCAGAAGGCAACCCACCGGCAGACACTTCCCCTCGAGGAACCAAGAGACCTGCCACTGATGACAGCCCTCTTATCCGGAGGAATTTGGAGAGTGACTTTACTAGGGTCAAGAGGATTAAACATGTGGCAGACAAGAAAAGGCTGCCTAAGGCTAGTACCACTACCACCAGCAGTTGGGACAGCGGCAGCAGTTCCGATGTTCAGCCCGTGGAGCAACCTGTCCCTGAACCTGTCCAGCCTCCCCCACATCGCAGACGCCGCCGTCAGATCCGAATCAGCAGCAGCAGCGAGGGCAACGACTGAAAATTTAAGTTTTTATTTTCCTCTGATTGCTGCCTGCCTTTATATTTTGTGATGTACTTTTTCTTTATTATTCATGTCATTTTGCATTGAGGGCAATGCAACCCTCGAGTTTGGGGGTGGCAACCCTCCATCATTAATGGAGTCTTAAGTACATCTTTTTATTATTTGTTGTGTCTTTTATTTTAAGTTCTTTTAAAAAAAATCAGAAAATATTAAACTGTTGGCTTAAAACTGTGAAGTTAACTTACCTGTCATGACATCTCTGTCGTGGCAGCATCTTTAGGACAGATTAAGGAGAAGTTTAGAGCCTTTCTATAGTTCTGAAAACTTAAACACCATTGTGACTGTTATACTGCTTAGATTTCTTTTAGCCAAACTAGAACAGGAAAGCTTAGCACTTAGAGTAGAAAAGAGACTAGAATCTCAGGAAACCTAGAGGTGCCTATCACTGGCTCTAGGCAGATAACCAGAGAAAAACTTCTAGAGGTGCCTATCACAGGCTCTAGACAGTTAACTAGAGGTGCCTGAAATACTGGCTCTAGTAAAAGAGAAGAAATTTTAAAAAAGAAATAACTAGAGGTGCCCAATTCTGGCTCTAGTAAGAAAAAGAAAGAAAACAGTCTCGTAGGAAAAACTCTAAACAGGCTAAAGTCGAATATTCTAGTGAAACTAAGAGAGTCTTAGCATATAATTGTTCACAAGCATGCACACACTGCACGAGAGCTATAGGGAGATTCCGGACAGATCCTAACCTATCCGACAGGTTGCTGCCGCCATAGAGAACGAGCGACGGGTAAGGGACAGTTCACTGTTTGAAGGCCAACACAAAATTTTTTCTTGTTTTCATTTTTTTTGTTTAGGTTTAATTGCTTGAGGGCAAGCAAAGACTTGAGTTTGGGGGTGTGTTGAGTGTGTAAAAGTTCTATTATTTACACCCTTTTTAACCCATATTTCTGCTACATTCAAGCATAATTGCATGGCATTTAGGTTAGTTTTCAGTAAAACATCACAAATGGACTAAAGGCACGGATTCTACTAAAAGATGGCTATTTTTGCAGGTATCTGCCATAGTAGATGTTGAAGGCAGGCGCAGGGCAGAGAAGCAGGAGGGCTGAACTGGACAAGCAGACGAAGAAGACGAACCTGTCGTGGACCTGTCGTGACAGTAAGGTGACAGCAACCTTATGAAGAGGAAAAGTAAAGTGGACCTCGATAGATAGAGAAAAATCTGCTCGTCTGTCGTGTGAAAGCCAAATAATTTTCCAAGCCCCGGATCAAAAGATATGTCAAGCCAAAGCTCAAGGAGAGGAAATTCCTAGAAACAAGGATGGCGGCTGGAAAGTAGGAGTCTTTAGAGATTTAGTCTTTATTAGAATCTTACTTTTAATTAAAGTTGTAATCCTTGTTACCTTAGAGGACTTGAGCCCAAAGCTTATATAAGGGCATAGATTTAACCTAGGAGGCATAACCGATAACCCCATAACCGAAACCTAAACCCCCTATCGTCCACCCGTCACCGACATGTTCTAATTTCCCCCTAGGGCTACGGGTTGTTTTGTAAAGTAGTTGCAAGGGTTGCTTTGTTTTAGGATTTTTCAAGTTCAATAAAATAAACTTCAAGTTCTTTTATCTTGGTTTTAATATCTTGCAAGAGCATCGGGAGAGCATTGTGAGGTTATCTATTTACTTAGCATCGGGAGAGTTAAGTATACGAAAGAGATAAGAGCGCGTTCTCTAGTTATAGTTGAACCATCTCGTGCCTAGGGATAGGGCGAGGTTAAGTGGCTAAAGAAGAATTCATACACATCGGTGTTCATCCTTCGATTCACGCCGGGAGGTATCATCAAAGACGTGATCATCGACAGACTTGTGCCTAGGGATAGGGCAAGGCAGATCTGGGATTCTTGCCAAGCTTGAAGTACGGAGTTGGTGTGTTCGCTGCCGCGACGATCAACGGACAGCTGCCGCGACAGGTGCTGTCGGCGACAGGCGCGACGACAGAACTGGAGATCCTAAGCAATTCAATACCTGCACTACTGAGTAACTCAATACCAGCCCATTCTCTCTATCTTGATTTCTCAATTCTTTATTTTACGTTTTTACCTTATTATTCTCGTGAAAATTCTTAATTATTTCCTTTACTTTCGTGCAGTAAATAAGGTGAAGTCATTAGCCCAATCCCTGTGGAGACGATATCCGATACTTCGTATCACTTTACTACTTGCGTCGTGTACACTTGCACTACAATTGCGATAGACTATTTTACACGCAACAATACCTCAAACCAACTAGTGGATATCTTTACAAAGCCATTATACAAAGAGCATTTTTGGACTCTTAGGAGAGAGTTAGGTCTAACTAGCCTATCTTGACCTTTTAGAGCCCTTAAATGTCAAAAATTTGCTTGAATTTGAATGATGGTCATGTTTATGTGTTTTTGCTTCTTGATGCACCTATGCTTGTTGCTAGAGGGAGTATGTATCTATTTTAATCCATAAATATTGCTCATTCATTATACACATGTATTTAGGATCGATTAAAATCCAAATTTTGAATTCAAGTTAGCTCAAAAATGCATTTTTGGTAAAAGTGTATCGACACGGGTAATAGCGTATCAATGCGGGTTACTCAATGGGCTTACCGATACGGTATGAAAACCATACCGATACGTTGGACATATACGCCACGTCAGCGTATCGATGCGGTAAGGCGCTGGAGTTTAAATGGGTGTTTCACTTTAATTAAAACACAAACCCTTTTTCCCTCAAAACCATAGCCGATTTTCATCTATAAAAACCTCCTCAAACCCTTATTTTTCGCACCAAAGTCAAAATTCTTTTGGGGGTTTTTCATCAATACATCAAGGCTAAGCTTTGTTATCAATTTGGTGCATTCATCATCCTTCATTCATCCAAATTCATTACTCAAGGTATAAAAACCGTTTTCTTTCTTTTTAATTTTCGTTTCATTTTTGTTCTTGTTTTCAACTAATTTTTGTATACATAATATATTTATAATATGAGTTTCGAAGTTTTTGCAAAAATTCTTTAAAATCTGAAATTTTTTGTTTCGAATATATAAACATGTCGTATATTTTAGTATACTATTTTTCAAAACTATTTTCACCAAAATTAATATTTCTACTTATATATATTTTTAACATATAAAATATAGTGTTTTTCACAATACCTTGAATTATTGGAATGGTTATTAGATCGAATGTGATGATAATTGCATTCATTGTTTTTGAATGGTTTTGATATTTTTCAGGTTATTATGGGGTTGAAAAAGAGACCAAGGAAAGAATTGCCTTCTAGTTCATCCAATACCAATTCCGAAAATGATGGTATTACTAAACCGAACCTTGGTTTTATTATTCAAAATAGTTTTCAATCCCCTTCGGCTATGGCCCATTATAAACAATACCAAGCTTTTTCAATCAGGAATGAAAGAGTTGTTTTAATCCCCTTTATCAATTCTGAACGTTTTAAGTTCAAATTTTTTGGATTGTTACAACAATGGAAATTTATGACTTTTCTAAGTGTATCCCCCGATTTTATATCGAAATCTCATTTTGATTTTCTTTGCTAATGCCCGATGTATTCATGATCAAGCTAGGGAATTGTAATTGCCATTGAATCCTATCTTATGGGGAAGAAATTTTGAATTGACCAAAGTGTTTTATGTAACGTTTTTGGTTTTGAAAATTTGGGAATTGATGATGAACACTCATTGGGGCATTTTCAACTTGGCTCCGTAACCGTCCTTGATGCTCATGACTGTATCCTCAATCTTATCATCCCTTGGTGGATTCGTCCTTCCGGTGGGAAATTCTCTACCATTCGCCAAGTTGATGCATTTTGGCTCTGTTGTTCCTGAGAGGGTAAGCGCCCAAGCCTTTGCCAAATTATTTTTGCCGACTTCGTCTATCTTGTTCAACACCATCACACCGATCAAGTCAAGTTCTTTTTCTATAGCAAAACTTTGAGCTTCTTGTTCCATTCCTTGGAGATCGATTGTTCCCATGATGTCGTCGAGCCTCTAGGCAAGCTGATCGATGAACACTCCATAACTCATTCTCACTTTGAGTACATTGATCATGAATGAGTTCGTGTTAATTGACCTCCTCCTCAAGACGATCAACCTCCTATGGTCGCTCCACAAGTCCAACAAGCTTAATCTTCCATGGATGGACTCATGGCGTATCTAAATGAGTAGTTCACATCCTTAGGGACTAATATTGCCTTTTTAGATACGAACATGAATGCCGAATTTGCATCCATTGATTCTCTCTTTACATCATTGGAGGATCGAGTCAAGGTCCTTGAACAACAACAAACTTCCATGGATGTCTCTCTCACCGCCTTCCATGGTGCTTGGCTCAATCATACTCGGAAGTCTCAAATTAACCGTGATGATGATGAAGAGGAAGAGGATGAAGACGATGGGAACGAGTAGTCTTTGAGCATATCAGTACATATCATATCATTTAGGATTTATCTTTTATTATGTACCTTTGTCTTTAGAAACCCTATGCTTTCATTTTATTTTTAGTATTAAGTTTGGATTTAAGTTAGAAGTTATTTTGAACTATTATTGCTTTGGATTTTCATTTGAACTTTAATGATATTATGTTGCTTAATTATGCTTTATCTTGTGCTTTATTGCTATATCTCATCTATATCCTTGAATTTTTGCATTGATTTTGATCTGACAAAAAGGGGGAGAAATGTAAAAACATATTTTTACAAACTTTTAAAAACCAATCTTAAATTGAGGGGGAGTAAACTTTTCAAAGTTTTCAAAATACTTAAAAAATTTACTTTGGTTTTGTTATATCAAAAAGGGTAAGATTGTAAAACTTGATTTGATTTTGATATAACAAAGTGTTTAAGGAACTATTTGTAAAAGTAAATAAATTTTTAAGTATTTCAATGTCTCACAAATTGACAAGCTAAATAAATTGTTTAAGCAAAAAAAAGTGTTATAGCCCAAAACCTACTTGTACGCTAAGGCGTATCGATACGCTATAGCCGTATCGATACGATTTTGAGGTTCTGGAATTTTAATCAACAAAAGCGTACCGATACGCTTATACCCGTAACAATACGATATTTTATCTGGCTTAACTATAAGGCATAGCATACCGATACGGTTGTACCCGTATCGATACGGTTTGATCTGATTTGATAAATCTTTGCATTTAAAGTTTTTGGCCGTTTCTTTTTAGTTATGATTTCAGCAAAATTTCAAACGGTCGTTGGACCGTATCGATACTCCCATATAGCGTATCAATACACTTTTTCTAAAGTTTTACTCAAGATTCCAGTGAGCAAAATCCATATTGATACAGTCTTAGAGTATCGATACGCCCCTAATTTTACACTATATCAGTACCGATATGCCCTTATAGCGTACCGATACGCCCTTATAGCGTATCGATACGCCCTTATAACGTATCGATACGCCCTCTTAAATATGCACAATGACTCTTTCTGTTTTGAGACAGGTATCGATACCCCTGTTCGAGTACCGATACAGTAGGTTGTAGAAGTGCATTTATTGCGGGAAAAAATGAAGCCCAACGACTCTATTGATGATCTCAACCACTAGAACGACTAGAAATCAATGCAAGGGTATATAAACAAGCCTCAAAAGCTGCAGCAACAACTATTGAACTTAATTGCAACAATCCAAGCACAAATTCAAACCTTTGAGCTATTAGAGTCAAACCCTTGTACCTAATTGAGAGGTTTTTAATTATATTAATCTTTTATCAATTTGGGTTGAGAGTACTTGTAATTTGGGGAAAATATTCCAGCTTGCGAGGTTTATCTTTCATTTGCCAACAATCTTTGTATTTGAGAGAGTCTTGGTTAATCTTTGGGTAGACAGATTAACCGGTTGTAAGGTTTCCTCCTAATCCGAGAAAAGGAGAGGAATTTCTAGTAAAATTGGTTGAAAATCCTTAGTGGGAGCTAAGGTTGTGGATGTAGAGTTTGTTCTAAGCTTGAACCACTATAAATTGTCTTGTCTTGAATTTTCCCTTTTTTCAATTTGCTCCCTTCAATTTTAAAAAGTCAATTCACCCCATCTTGGCCATTTTCGATTCGATTGATCAACTTAACATTAAGTATAAAAGGTTATACTGACGCAAGCTTCCAAACTAACAAGGATGATTCTTGATCGCAATCTGATTTTGTGTTTTGCCTTAATAGAGGTGCTATAAGCTGGAAAAGTTCAAAGCAAGATACAATAGCAGATTCTACAACAGAAACCGCGTATATTGCAGCAAGTGATGCTATAAAAGAGGCTGTTTGGATCAAAACGTTCATATCTGAACTAGGGGTCGTGCCTACCATATCAGATGTTATAGATCTACGTTCTGACAACAACAGAGCCATCGAACAAGCAAAAGATCCCAGATCTTACCAGCGATCCAAACACATACTTAGGTGCTACCATCTCATTCATGAAATCATTGATCGAGGGGATGTAGAAATATGCAGAGTACCAACGGATGACAATATCACCGATCCACTAACAAAGCCTTTGACATAGCATTAGCATGAACGTCACACTAAGTCTCTTGGTATTAGATACATGAGTGATTGGTCTTAGTGCTAGTGGGAGATTGTTGGAGTATGCCCAAAGACCAATCATGAGATGGTTGTAAAAGACATACTTATTTTTATCTTGTTTATTAATATAAAACCATTATTATTATTATTTCAGTCTTATTCTATGCATATATAAATAAACTAAATTTTAATAAAGTCCTTAGAATAATATAGTTATTCTTGAATGTCCTTAGTCAAGTATTATTGTGGGCATGGACAACAATAATATATTAAGACTAATATGTAGTTGATTGATGGCAAAGCGTTGTCATTGACATGGAGATGTCAAAATCAATACATAAGTATGTGTTAGAGAACGACATACTAGACTACCCGCTATGAGCATGTCTCTTGGATTATTATGTGACAATCACGACATTGCTCATGGTGATAACTACATGTATGATCCTCAAACTTGAGATCATCATCATTTCAACATGTGAGTGACATATTTTGATACGGTAAAACGTGTGTCGTAACTGACTACACTATAAAGACTGACATTGGATATGTCACAATCTATGCAGCGAAATATGGTTGATCAAGATAGGATTTATCCCTCCTACATAATAGTAGTAATATCTCAGGCCACTTAATTGAGTGAGACTAGAAAATGCTTGGCCATGCTCGAATAAATTGATATGAGATATCATAGTTATTCGTTTATAATAGTCTACTCAAGATATCGAAAAATATTAGATGGACTATACAAGTGTGACTAATCCATGACTTGTGTCCGATCTAGATATGAGGACAAAAGGATGTAATACATAAAAGAAGCTAATCACAAAAAAAGGTAAAGTCGAACCACGACTTCATGTAACTTGGGTAGCAATGATGTATTTCTAGATGCCACTCATTACTTGTAATATTGGAATCATTCTAAATATTACTGCTAACGTTGCATGAACCTACAAGGGTCACACCCTATGATTAAAACGAACAAATATCGACTAAATAACTTGTGTAAAAACTTGTTGTACACGTAATAATTATTAAAACAAAATTATTATAATTATAGTAATTATAGATAATCCTGTTTATATATATATTAATACTAGATAATTATTGTAATTACCATATACTATTAAAATATATATATATCTCTAAAGAAACCTAATTAAAGTATAATTAAATTATACATATTTAATTATATTCGATTAAATATATTGTATATTTAATGAATGCGAATTAAAGTAGAATCAGATTCTACATATTCAATTATATCCGCTTAAATATATTGTATATTTAATGAATCTGAATTTAATTAGAATTGGGTTTTTTGAATGCTACATAAATGCATAAGGTCTAGCAGCCAAGACATGTCTTTCGAAAAACCTCTCTAACAGTACAGAAGAGAAAATATTGTTCACTTTGTTCGGGTGGACTGTATAGCGGTCAGAACGCGATTGTGACGACTCAGATTCGATTTGGATTCTCCTATACTCTCTGCGGATTTCCAGATTTAATAAGGTAATGTTTCATCCTTTTCACCCTGAATTCGCTCCTCATACATGGATCTCTGGAGGTAATCGTCAGATAATTTTTCTGATGCGTCATGGGGTGTACCGACGTTTCCCTACAGTTGGAGACTTAATTTCCAACATTAAATGAACTTTTGGACATATCGGTATCAGTACGCGGGTCTCGGTATTGGTACCTGCTTTAAGAAGAAAGAGCTATTACAAGCAAGTAATGCAGAGCGTACCAATACACGATACTACGTATCAGTACGAGCTTGACCGTATCGATACGAAACTTGGTTACTGGAAACTTGGGGAAACAAATAAGGTATTGGTACCCGTACGATCGTACCATTACATGTTGATGGGTATTAGTACGAGGAAGACTGTACCGGTACTCAAAGCCTATTTTTAGCACTTGTGCTATTTTGAAAGCATTTAAACATGTCAAAAACACTTCGAAAAATTTTCAAACATATTTTTCATGTTAATGGACTTTTGAAATATTTTTACAAATTAGTTTAAGTCGAAAAACCTTTTTCATTTAAGTTATATCAAAATCAATATCTCAACATTCTTTTTTTTCTGTCCTTTTGCCCAAGCCGTTTGGAGGGCTTCCGGCTTTAGCTATTGCCCTCGTCGAGACGGGTTTCCGAGATTCCCCAAGTGGTGGAGTCTCTCTCAAACTTTGGTGATAAAAGTCAGTGTATGGAAAGTATCTATCTTATTGTCTTTGTGATTTGGAACATTTGGAAGTCTAGAAATAAACTCTCCTTTTTCAGGTACAAGTATGGATCCTATCAAAACTTGAGTTGTTGCGGAACGTTCTTATGCTGAGTTTTGCTTGGCTGATTTGAATGTTTCCTCCCCCCTTACACACTCATTGGTTTAGGGGATTTGGACTTCTCTTCCGGTAGGATGGATTAAGGTAAACTGCGATGCCTCGCTCGTCACGTCCTCTCCTCAAGTTGGTATTGATGTAGTATTACGTGACCATGATGGACATATGGTGGGGGGTCTGCCTCACTCTGCTTTGCTAGCTCAATTATTTTGGCTAAAGCTGGTGGTATTCGATTGGGTCTCAAAGCTGCTGCTAAAAGACGCTTTCAAAAATTCATCTTAAAATTTGACAATGATGGGATTATTAAACGGTTACAAAATCGTTTCCAATCATTTTGGGAATTTGCTCTTATAGAGAAGGATATTTTTTTGTCTTGTAATTTTTTTGAGTATGTTTCCTTTTCTTTTGTTAAACAATCTAGCAATCGAGTTGTTGATTGGGCTGCTAAATCAGTTTGAAACAACTCTTACCCTCTGTACTGGTGGGTTAACCCTCCTCTGAACTAAGGGTGTTATTGTTTTAATAGACTCATGTTTCCCTTTGGCAAAAAAAAGAAACATATTAGTTATGTTTAGTGAACTAAGTTTTGGATTAAAATGAGAGGATTGACCATATTAAATTTATACTATTTTAACAGTAGGTTGTACTGGATTTTTTAAAATTGAAAAAGTTGTGAGAATTGAATTTTTTTTGTGTTTAGAGGGTTGGATATAAAAATTGTAAAGATTTTTTGTCCTTAACAATTACAAAATAACTTAAATTTAAATAATCCTAACATATTTTTGAAGTAAAACATATTTTTATAGGAAAAAAAACTTTGATACATAGATTGTGTAAAGTTTAATTACACAAGCCTTTTATTTTTATGGGGTATGGGTTTAGCTTAGGGTTTAAAGTTATGGGTTTAGGGTTTATAATTTAATGATAGTGTTTAGAATTTAGTGGTTAAGGGTTTAATTTTTTTAGAATTTAGGGTTAAGAATTTAAAATTTTGGTTTTATAGTGTAAATATAAAAGCTCGTGTAAAATGAATTTTACACGACATGTGTATCAAAATTTTACCCTTATATATATATATGGTTTTATATATATGATTTAAATAGAGAAAAACTTTGATACGCAAGCTTGTGTAAACTTTTAAGTTTACACATGCTTGTCAAATTTATGGTTAGGGCTTTAGTTTAGAATTTAGATTGTAAGGTTTAGAATTTAGGGTTTATGGCGCTAAGGATTTAGACTTTAAATTTTAAAGAAGTGTTGTGTAATTTTTTACACGAACAATGTATCAAAATATAACCCATTTAAATGAGAGTTATATTTTGATATACAAGCTGTGTAAAAAAATTATACAACCCTTCATATTTTATCGGCTATTAGTTAATTTTATCAAACACTTTTATACAACCAGTTAATGCAATCAACTAGTCAAGTCAACTAGTACAATTCACTATATGCTATTAGCTAATCAACTATTTTTTTTAACACATTAACCATACAACTTTATTGATAAACAAAAGTAAAGCAAAAATATAACATATTATAGTATTTGAAACATAAAAAACAATAAAAATTGTAAATCTAAAAGGAAAAGATAAGCGTTGCACCGGTCAGATCAGACACTTCCTCTTTGCACCAAAGAAAATCTCTACGGTCCATTGTAGGAAGGGCCTTTGGGGAGTTGTCAAAACACAAACTAGATGAAATCCCCAAAATCAGCAACCACCTTTCACGCCTTTTCCAAAAACGACGATTCGCTACAGATTACATCGGCAAACAACCCAAAGGGAATCAAACTATTCGTGACCACCAAAAAACACGAATCAGAAACAAGCGCCGTAACGGTCACCGTACGAATACAAAACACCCACAAAAGTATCCATAGATCATGCCATAAGGTACAAACGTGCCAGAAAGGGAATGTTGCATAAAAGGGGTAATGTTGCTAGAGATAAGGGTGAGCAAAACTCGATTTGAAAAAATCGAATTTTTCGACTCGACTCGATGCGAAAAAACTCAACTTGTCTTAACTCGACTCAAAATTGCATAAACTCGACTTGACTCGAAAAAATTTCAAATAAAGTTTGACTTGTAAAATGGAAATTTGAATAACTTGAAATTTTTAGTAAGTAGTTGATTGATTTTTAAGTTCGAGTTGAGTATCTTAATTTTTCCATATATATAAACATGAAAAAATATATGCCACATATGAAGAAATATGTATGCATATCTTATAGGATTAGAAAAGGTCGTTTAAATTGGAATAAAAATGTACTATAACATTAAATAATTATAATTAAATTTGTATAGGAACTCGAAAACTTGACTCAAACCGAAAAAATTTCAAATAAAGTTTAAGTTGTAATATATGTTGCGCCAACTCGAATAACTTAAGAAATTTTGACTCGACTCGGTCGAACGCTCACCCTTAGCTGGAGATAAATTATTATATAAAATATTTTAGATGAGTGTTCAGTGAAGTGATGAAAAAGTTGGAAAGAGTAGTGTTGCAGAGGAATAAGAAAAGGGATGCAGAATTTGTGGTTTAGTCCAAAAAATTGATGAATTATTTCGTACTAGGATTAAATTGATAGAATGTATAAGTTTTAGGACTAAAAGTGTTATTATCCAATGACACATCACGGTCTCAGTTAATTTTTTAATGATTGGTGACCAAAACGATAATGAAATGAAACGTTAGTGATGATTTTGACGGAAAATTTAGTTGGGTGACCAAAACAGGAAAATGGTGATAGTTAGGTGACCTCCCGTGTAGTTTTCCCAAAAATTAACTATAGATATCTTTACATTTATAAATTTGTGTTTTAGATTAATTAATGATTTCAAATGAAGTGCTCTCGTGTTAATGACACAAGTAGGGATGATGATAAACGGTGAAAACAAGTAATTTGAGAGATGAACAAGTACTAAATTGATAAAAAAAATTAAATATGAAAAGTTAAATTTATTGAATTATGGTCAAATTGATAAAAATGTATGAGTTTTGAGGACCAAAATTACTATTATACTAAGACACCTAACTATTACGTCTAATATTTAATAGTCAAGTGACTTGTTTGTAACAATATTTAATTGAACGACTTAATTATAATTTTTCAAACAAATCATGACCAGTTTATTTTTTATAACAAGACTAATAATTGAGTGACCTTTAATTTAGTTTAATCTATTTGTTAACATGTTTAAACAAAAAAGCTACAAATTCACCCCGATAAGAGTGAGGAATAGGTTTGTTAATGAAACGAGACAAATTGCGAGTTATTTAAGTCTGTTTAGATTTTTGTTTTAATATAATAAAATGAAAAATATTTTTAGACTTATTTGAAAATATTGCAAAAATCAACTAAAGTCCAAACAACTTGAAAATATGTTTGAAATGGTTTCATACGTTTTTAACATGATTTTAAAACCTTTTAAATGACCAAAATATCGATTTTTAAGGCTTGTACCGGTACACCTTTGGTTCGTACCAATACACATATGCAAACCTCTTTCCAAAAGCCAAAACTCATACCTATACAACATCTGTCATATAGGTACATGCATGATTGTTTCGAAACCCCTTGGGTTTTTAGTTTCCAAAAATCAAAACCCATACCGATACAGCATCTCCCGTACATGTACAGGCATGATGGTTTTGAAGCCTCCCTTGGTGGTTTTCCCTCTGATTTTTCAGTCTCCAACGGCTATTTCCCAAAACAGGGTCGTGCTGATACGGGTACCCGTGTACCGGTACCGACAGCACCAGATTAAGAAATTCATCATAAAAATTATCTCCAACGGCTCCAATTCATCCTCAACGGTCACCAACGGCTAGAATCTCATTTGAGAAGATAAAAGGGACCTTCAAGCACCAAAATCAACTAATGATAAAAAAAGTCAACACACTTATTATTGTAAAAGAGTCTTAGTGCTTAATTTTCACATTCTTTCATAGACAACACTTGTGAGCTCAACTTGTTATAATTTTCTTAAGTGTTTTAGGTTTGGTTGAGTGCTTAAATTGTGCAAACAATGTACCTTGTGAGGGTTTTCAAGTTTACTTTCATTTCTCTTGTAAAAGAGAGTTTACTCAAGCTTTGGGATAAAAAGCTTTGAGTGTATAAGGGTTGCCTCCTTAGCCTAGAAAAGGTGAAGAAATTCAAGAGTGAATTGTTGGAAATCCTTAGTGGGGAACCTAAGGTAGTGGATATAGAGCTTTTTTAGAAGCTCGAACCACTCTAAATTCTTTGTGTTCATTTTTCTTTTATTTCTTCCACCACCATAACCCAAATTTGCTATTTTCCACCACATGGCAAGCAAATCGGTTGAGGATATCGGGTTCAACAAAGTTTGATTCAATTAAAGCTCGACTTGATTGAGTTCTACTCGAGCTCGAACTCAACTTAAGTTCTTAAAGAGTTGAGCTAAGTTACTCGATACTCGACTCGAAAAGCTCGTGAGCTACTTAAAAATATAATATATTGAATTTTTTAATATTTTAAAATTAAAGTGAACTAAAATGTATGTTGTTGGATTTAATTGTTGTTGTTGATGATAAATAAATTCACTCAACAATTATTATTATTATTATTATTATTATTATTATTATTATTATTATTATTATTATTATTATTATTATTGAGGCTGTAGATGAGATAAGACAGATCTCGAACTACTTGAGTCTTATTCGATCAAAGCTCAGTCAATACTCGATTCGATTGGACTCGACTCTAACTCAGTTTGAAGTCTTAACTAATCGAGTCGAGAATACTACTAGATCCGAATCAAACTTAAACTCGACTCGAGTTCTTAACGAGCTGAGTCGAGTGTAACACTACTCATAAGATAGAAATCGTCTCCCCCCTAACCATGTCCCTTTTGGTGCCAACACTTTAAAAAGTGGGTTTAAGGTTTAAGGTTTATGGTTAGTTGTTGAACTTATTTTGATTTTGATATAACTTAAAAAGAAATTTTAAAGGACCAAATTGTAAAAATTTGTAAAGTAATTTTAAAGAAATAAATTTATCAAAAACTCGATTTTAACTTGACAAAATGCTTTGAAAAAGTTCGACTCAATACATATATCGAACTACATTTTTGAAAGTCAACAAATGCCCAAAATGTTCATTTTGGAAGAAAAGTTTCGAAACTATACTAAAGTTTCGAAACCTTCCTGGGCAGTAGCACTCTGTTTTTGAAACCTGGGTAAAGGTTTCGAAACCTTCATAAGGTTTCGAAACCTTGGCCTGAAAGTTTCGAAACCTTATGAAGGTTTCGAAACCTTTGGCCTGCAACGGTCAAGATTTTCAAACAACGGTCATATATTTCAAATCTAACCCTAAAGTTTCGAAACCCTTGGTAAAAGTTTCGAAACTAATATGCAGGGGAGCTTTTAAAGGTCAAAAATAAACACTCCCAACGGCTCCAAAGACCCCCCAAAGGCTCCTAACGGCTAGATACTCAAACAACACTATAAATACAGCTTTGGATCAATATTGAAACATCAAGAAAGAGTAAGAAACATCAAGAAAGCATATACAAGCATTCAAGCTTCCAAGAGTTTATTTCGAGCTTATTTTTCGATCTTTCTTGAAAAACACTAGAGTGTTCTTCGTTGTAATTCTTGTTCTAGTGTTTATTCGGGTGTGTGAGAGAGCTTAAACTTTGCAAACACATTCCTAGTGAGGATTTTCTAGTTTGCTCATTTGTATCCAACTTTGGGATAGGATTCAATAGACTTTGGGGTATAAGTCTATTGAAGTGTGTAAGGTTACTCCTTGTCCTTAAAGGAAAGACAAATTAGTGAATTTGTGGGAAATCCTTAGTGTGGACGCTAAGGTAGTGGATGTAGACTTTGGTTAGAAAGTCGAACCACTCTAAATCGCTTTGCAATTTTTATCTTTGCAATTAGCTTCCGCCGTTATTTTTCAAAAATCCAATTCACCCCCCCTCTTGGTTTTGTTCGATCGATTGCCACGTTCTACAATTGGTATCAGAGCTTGGTTCATTAGAAGGTCTTACAACCTCTTGAAAAAGATCCA
The DNA here is from genome assembly GCA_030270665.1 of Hibiscus trionum. Taxonomy (NCBI): domain Eukaryota; kingdom Viridiplantae; phylum Streptophyta; class Magnoliopsida; order Malvales; family Malvaceae; genus Hibiscus; species Hibiscus trionum. The sequence goes on along the minus strand of BSYR01000025.1, from coordinate 1,486,753 downwards.
AGAAGTGTGCAATCATCCACAAAGTCATCCATGGCATCCACCTCCAATATTGTAGCTTGGGGAGATTCTCAACCCACCAACAAACCGCCTTTCTTCAATGGAGTAAATTATGCCTATTGGAAAAACCGCATGAAGCTCTTCATCCAAGCTTATGATCTTGAAGCTTGGAAAATCATCATGAGAGGATACATAGCACCAACGAGCAATATTGAAACATGGAGTATTGAAGAAGACAAGGGATTCTCAACAAATGCAAAAGCTATGCATCTCATCTTTTGTGCCCTTGGCCCGGACGAGTATGGAAGGGTGTCATCTTGTTCCAATGCAAAAGAAATTTGGGACAAACTTGAAGTTACACATGAAGGTACAAATCAAGTGAAGGAGACCAAAATCGGGCTCCTCAATCTAAGTTATGAGAATTTCAAGATGGACCCCGAGGAAGACATCAAAACCATGTCCGATCGATTCTCCGTGATCGTAAATGGTTTGAAAGGTTATGGCGAAGTAATCCCCGAAGACAAACTTGTGAGGAAGATGATCTACTCTCTTCCCAATTCATGGGATTCGAAGAAAACAGCCATAATAGAAGTAAAGGACCTCAAAGTTCTCAAATTAGATGAGCTTATTGGTTCCTTGCTTACTCACGAGATGATGTCAACGGGCAAGGAAGAGAAGAAGGAAGTGGAGAAAAAGAAAGTTGGTCTTGCTCTTAAAGCATCCAAAAAGGATGATGATTCTAGTGAAGAAGATGAAGAAAAATAGATGGCTATGTTTGCCAAAAGATTCAAAAACTTCATGTTGACCAACAAAGGAAGAAGATTCCAAAGAGAAGAGGGATTCAAAAGCAACAAAGGGAGAGATCCTCTAACTTGCTATGAGTGCAACAAACCGGGACATATCAGGTTCGATTGTCCTCAACTAAAGAAAAATAGCTATGAGAGGAAGAAGCACAAGGCTCACGTAGCTACTTGGAGCGATGACTCTTCCGACGAGGACGAGGATGAAGTAGCCAACTTGTGTCTTATGGCTATCGAGGATGACTCAATGGTAACCTCTAATTCATCTTATTCATTTGATTATACTTTCGATGAATTACAAGAGGTTTATAATGAATTAGCCTTAGAGTATGAGAAGTTGATTTTGAAAAATAGAAAAATTACTTCAAAATTAAAAAATGAAAATGACTCTCACTCTAAGACTAATAAGGAATTTGAAAGCAAGTTCGAAGAAATGCAAGTCCAATTAAAAGATTTTGAAAAGAAAAATCAAGACTTGCAAAACTTACTTTCAAAGGTCCATGAAGATCATCAAAAGGAACTTGATGATCTTAAAGCTTCTTTCAACAAAGTTGGGACAAAAATTGTTGAAAAATGTGAAAGTTAAAAAACCAACTATGTTAGAAAGAACTTTCAAGGGTATAGACAAAGATCACCTAATCGAAAGATGATTAGGAGCATTTGGGTTCCAAAGGGACTCATTGCTAACAAAGATTTTAATCTATTGTCAAAATGGATACCTAAAGGGACTAAATTACTAGGAACTAACTCTTATGGACCCAAAAGAGTTTGGGTACCAAAACATACATAGTTCCCTTTTTGTAGGTGTGTTGGAGCAATGATATGCAAATTTGAAGAAACTTGAAAGCTCTAGACACACAAAATGGAAGGACACTTGAAGAAGCTCAATCGACATATCTTGATTCAAGTGGTAACATTTTTATGCAAAATTTACTCTTACATGTTGATTTGTATGAATATTTTGTGTTGAAACATGTTTGAGGTTCCCCATATGTTGTATGAATGCTTTTAGTAAGGGGGAGTTATGTTTTGCATGTTTGCTTAATGTTTGGCCTTATGTGTTAATTGTTTGTATTTAGGCCTTAAAATATTAGCAATTTTATGTGCTTAATTGTTTAAATTTTTTTTGTGACCTTAATTAAGATAGTCACTTTTAAATCCAACTATAAGCGTAAAATTCTTTGTTTTTAGTTCAAAAATGGTCTTTAATGTTGATAATAATCATAGTAATATTAGAATGCTTTTAGGAACAATTTTGAGGCAAAATCTGAAATTTTCTAAGTCATTACAGGACAAAGTTTCGAAACTTTTACAAAGTTTCGAAACCTTGGTTAGATAGTTTCGAAACTTTAGAATAGTTTCGAAACTTTTAGGTGCCCAGAATCAATTTTTCGCTACTGGAGGCAATAGTTTCGAAACTTTGGAAAAGTTTCGAAACCTTAGGCTGAAAGTTTCGAAACTTCCCCAAAGTTTCGAAACCTTCATTAAACCTAGCCGTATTCGAACGGGTTTTTAAGCTTATAATCACCCATCTTTCAAACCCTAACTCATTCTTTTCTCTCTTCAAACGGCCATAAACCCAAATTCTCTCAAAATCCTCAAAACCTTTGCTCAAATCTACAAGTTGTCTTCAATCCTTTGGGATTATTTCATCATCTTCAACAATTATTTGAGGTAATTTCTTGATTAAAACTTCATTTTATTCAAAATTTTGAGAATTTTAGGGTTATAAAATTTTTAGGGAATCATGTTTTTAGAGAATATTAGAACAATGTGGGTTGATATTTTTGCTATATATGTCATGTTTTGCAGGAGGTATCACCTATTCTTGGTTAATCTCTTGTTTAAACTCCCTTAGACTCTTGCCCACAAAGTGTTTGATAGTATTCCCAAACCAAATTTTTTTGCCTAAAAACATGCCTCCTAGAGTTATCCTTCCTAGAACAAATCCTCCTAGAGCTAAACGTCAACGCAATGAAGTCGGTCAAAATTCCGGTTCTAATCCTAATCCTCAATTTGAGGATCGTTGCTTTAGGGATTCGGATAACCTAGATAAATATCAAAGTATATATGAAAATAAAAAAGTTAGAGAAGAAAGAACTATTGATTTTGATTTTCTTACTTCTCCAGATTTTAATTTTGATCTCTTTGAACTATTTGCCGATTGGAAATGGCTCGATTATTTAAACATTCCTCCCTACACCCATCGCAAATTAGTTCGTGCCTTTTTCGCCAATGCCTCTTTCATCCGATCACCTAGGGATCGAAACACCATCATAGGTATCCGTTCTTACCTTATGGGTACCGAATTCGATATAACACCTCAAATCATAGCTGATCTTTTAGGTGTTCCTTTAAATGGTAGTTCAAACGAAAATGATGCTCACAACATTCCCGCTTTCCCGGATGGTAGTCCTACTCACCTTCCTCTTGAGGAGCGCCTCTTTTTACTCCTTACTACTTGGTTCTTCCGTCCCTCCGGCGGAAAAGCCACTAGTATGCGAGCTTGTGATTATTGGTGGCTACGCCAATATCGTGATAGAACTTGTCCCGATATTGCTACCATCATTTTTCTAAACCTCATCAAAATCATTCATAATCCCACCTCATTCTCTCTCTCTTATGGGAACGTTCTTAGCCACATCTTTAGGAAGCTAAACATAGACACTTCCTTAGATCCTCATGTTAAGAACAAGAGCTTTATTGACATTAAATCTTGTCACAAAGCCCAATGGTATCATGGAGATCACGGTTGGGTTCATAGAGGAGAGGAGTTTGATGATCATGAGGATCCTATTGGAGAGGCTCCACTAGCTCCGGCACCGGCACCAGTTACATTAGAGAGTATATATGCGACTATGGTCACGCGCTTTGATAGCTTAGATGCTCACCTTCGTGGCATAGATGATCGCGTTCGTGGCATAGATGATCGAGTTACATCGTTGGAGCATGACATGCACGATGTCCATACTCACTTTTTTCCACAGATGCCTCAGGATGATGTTTAGTTTATATTTGCATTCTATATGACTTTATGATGTTATTGGTACATTTTTAGACTTATTTTGATTTACGCTTTAGTCTTTGTTTTTAAGACATATTATGCTCTTTGATTGAATATTTCTATGAATTTTATTTTGTTGGATTATAAAACTTGGATGATATGCTTGATGGATGATATGCTATTGAATAATATTGATCTATTAACGTTTTTGTTGCTTGTGTAGCCATTTATCCTTTTTGCAATAACAAAAAGGGGGAGAAGATTAAGAGCAAATTTGTTTTTAACAAAAAGGTTTTTATTCAAATATTTCATTATGTCTTTAAAATTATAATTTTCAAAGATTTCATAAAGACATTTATTAAGGGGGAGCTTATGAAAGAGATTTGAAAAATTAACAATTTATTTCAAAAACAAATTTTTACAAAATGTTTTGTTATATCAAAAAGGGGGAGATTGTTGAACTTATTTTGATTTTGATATAACTTAAAAAGAAATTTTAAAGGACCAAATTGTAAAAATTTGTAAAGTAATTTTAAAGAAATAAATTTATCAAAAACTCGATTTTAACTTGACAAAATGCTTTGAAAAAGTTCGACTCAATACATATATCGAACTACATTTTTGAAAGTCAACAAATGCCCAAAATGTTCATTTTGGAAGAAAAGTTTCGAAACTATACTAAAGTTTCGAAACCTTCCTGGGCAGTAGCACTCTGTTTTTGAAACCTGGGTAAAGGTTTCGAAACCTTCATAAGGTTTCGAAACCTTGGCCTGAAAGTTTCGAAACCTTATGAAGGTTTCGAAACCTTTGGCCTGCAACGGTCAAGATTTTCAAACAACGGTCATATATTTCAAATCTAACCCTAAAGTTTCAAAACCCTTGGTAAAAGTTTCGAAACTAATATGCAGGGGAGCTTTTAAAGGTCAAAAATAAACACTCCCAACGGCTCCAAAGACCCCCCAAAGGCTCCTAACGGCTAGATACTCAAACAACACTATAAATACAGCTTTGGATCAATATTGAAACATCAAGAAAGAGTAAGAAACATCAAGAAAGCATATACAAGCATTCAAGCTTCCAAGAGTTTATTTCGAGCTTATTTTTCGATCTTTCTTGAAAAACACTAGAGTGTTCTTCGTTGTAATTCTTGTTCTAGTGTTTATTTGGGTGTGTGAGAGAGCTTAAACTTTGCAAACACATTCCTAGTGAGGATTTTCTAGTCTGCTCATTTGTATCCAACTTTGGGATAGGATTCAATAGACTTTGGGGTATAAGTCTATTGAAGTGTGTAAGGTTACTCCTTGTCCTTAAAGGAAAGACAAATTAGTGAATTTGTGGGAAATCCTTAGTGTGGACGCTAAGGTAGTGGATGTAGACTTTGGTTAGAAAGTCGAACCACTCTAAATCGCTTTGCAATTTTTATCTTTGCAATTAGCTTCCGCCGTTATTTTCAAAAATCCAATTCACCCCCCCTCTTGGTTTTGTTCGATCGATTGTCACGTTCTACATTAGTGTTTAGAAAATTAAGAGTAGGGTATATTTTTTAAGGGGTAGAGTTTAAGATTTAGGATGTGAAATTTAGGGTTAAGATTTAAAATTTAATTCTTTAGAATTTTTTTAATGTGGGAGTATAGCTAGGGCAGACAATTTTTGTTAGGGATGGGCACGGGGAAGGGCGGGGCGGGTCGTTTTTTGGCCGCCCCGGCCCCGCCTCAATCTATAAGCTCCTAAACCCGACCCCTCCCTAGATTAAAATATTAATTTACCCCCCCCCCCTCCCCCAATATATTAACTCTTAAACCTGAACCCAAACCGACTCGACCCGAAAAATCGAAAAAAAAATCATAACCTCTTAGATCCGATCAATTCACCATTACGACCACAAATTTTAGTTTCTAAAGACTTTAAACTTATATAAAAATAAAATAAAAACCAGTTTTAAATTACCTACATGAAAAATTACATATTTAAAAAATAAACTTGAACCATTGACCGTCAGAATCAGATATGTTAAAACTTGAACAACATCTAAATTTTTTTTACCATAAGCACAAAAAAGTAGCTTAACAACCATAAAAGTGTTAATATAAAGTGGTATTTTTTATAAATATAATAAAATACATAATTTATTTAAATATATATAGGGGCGAGGTGGGACGGAGAATTTCTAGCATATACCTGAACTCTTCCCGCCCCGACCCAACAATATAAATAACATGTCCCGCCCCAATTCCAAAATTCAAGACTAAAATCCCGACCGGATTGGATCGGGGCACATTGAGTCAGTTCGAGTTTGATTTATTTGGTCATCCCTAATTTTTGTTCTACTCATAATAGTGAGGAATAAGACTTCGTATGGCAAAATAAGCCATGTCTATCAGTTCATTTACCAAAGCAACTATTTTATGCTGATTCTCTTCGACCCAATTTTTTTCACAATTTCCCCAAAGATCCCCCAATTCAGGAACCACATTTCTCTTGCAAATCTCCTTCAAAGGTATGGATTTTCACTGTAAGCACACAAACTGATAAATCAAAATTTTTAGTGATTTGAGGAAGAAGAGAAATCAAAAATTGAGAGGATAAGAGAAAGAAATTGGGGGAAAAGATAAAATTTCATTCATTCATGAGATAAGGCTTACAATGCACCCCAAAAACCCTTTTAACCAACAGGAACCGAAACGACCACGTTTTATCTATGGACATATGGTCTCAATGCACCATTTCATTAAACAGCTCAACAGCTAAACAACATAATTAAAATAAGTAAATAACAGAGTTAAAACTCCTTAACGGCTACTAAATTTTTAAACCCTAACAGTACTCCCTCCTTCCAAAAGGATCCTTGACCTCAATTATCAAAGTGAGGAAATTGTTTTTGCAGAAAATGAAGAACCTCACAAGATACATCTTCAAGCAACGAGTTGGACCACTCAACCAGAACTTCTGTTACTGCCTTGTTACCCCTATTCACCATTCTCCTGTCAAGAATTCTCACTGGTTCCTTGCCAATAGTACCATCTGGATCAATCACTGGTAGTTCATACTGCACCAACTCAGAACCGACTCTTTTCTTTAGTTGAGCACATGGAATACATGACGAACCTTAGAATTTTCAGGCAACTGCAATTTGTAAGCTACTTTCCCCACTTTTTCCAAAATCAAGAATTGTTCAAATCACTTGGGACTTAGCTTCTGACAGTTCTTAAATATCACATATTGTTGCATGTATGGTTCCAACTTCTGAAATACCCACTCCCCAACTTGAAATTCACAGTCAATTCTTCCTTTATATGCTTGAGACTTCATTCTGATAGTAGCTTCCCTCCGTTGGAGGCTTCTATCTACTTCAGCTACCAATGACTCTCCCGCTATATAAGGCAAATGGATTGGGGGAACTTGTCCATAAACAGCTTGATAAGGGTTTACTTGAATGGCAGTGTGAAATGTGGTATTGTACCACCATTCAGCAAGGTGTATCCATTCTGCCCACTCATTAGGTCTCTCTCTTGACGTGCATTTGAGATAGATTTTCAGACATTGATTAACTCTCTCCGTTTGACCATTTGACTGGGGGTGATAAGTAGTAGAAGCATTCACAGTAACTCATAACTTCATCATCAATTCCTTCTAGAAAAGGCTCATGAACACCTTATCCCTGTCACATACTATGTCATGAGGCAAACTATGCAGTTTAAAAACATTTTCAAGGAAAATCTAGGGAATATCTTTAGCAGTAAAAGGGTGTGAAACTGCTATAAAGTGACTATATTTACTCAACCTATCTACCACTACAAAAATGCAATTCTTCTTCCTATAGTAGGCAAAACCTTCAATAAAGTCCATGCTTATAGAGTGCCAAGTGGTTTCAGGAAAAGAAAGAGGCTGAAGCAGTCCCTTAGGATGTTGTAATTCTCCCTTGCACCTCTAACAAATCATACACTCTCTCACAAAGTTTTTGACTTCCCTCCTAAGACCCTTCCAATACAAAACAGTGGTCAACCTTTTAATGGTTGCATGTGCTCCTGAGTGTCCCCTAATTACACTTCCATGGAAGAATTCGATTAACTCCCTCCTAAATGTAACATCCTTACCCAATACTAATTTTCCTTCCTTTTTCAAAATAGCACCATTCCAATTGCATTTCTTGTGCTTTTGACTCACACTTTCTATATCATCGATGATTTTAGATAGCCTCTCATCAGTATGCCAGGACATAGCAATTCTCCCCATCATATCACTATCTAACTTGCTGACTCTCATAGTTAATAAACTTCCAGATTCTGGTCTTCTAGATAGTATGTCAGCCACAATGTTGTTAGCTCCCTTCCTACACTGCACTTCTTAGTCACAGCCCATCATTTTGACTACCCATTTTTTGCTGAAATAGAGTGGTAGCTTGGTTTTCAGTCAAAAATTTTAGACTTTGATGACCAGTCTTAATAATGAAGTGTTTTTCTATCAGATAATTTGACCACTTTTTAACAGCCATCAGGGTTGCCAACATCTCTTTCTTGTGCACAGATAAGCCTTGAAATTTAACCCCTAAACTCTTACTATAAAAGGCCAGGGGTTTATCTTTCTGCACCAATACAACACCAACTCCTTGATTAAAGGCATCTATCTCCAATATGAACTCCAAGTTGAAGTCAGGTAGTGCAAGTACAGGAGCAGAACTCACAACCTTCTTTAATTCTTCCAAAGCTGATTACTTTTCTTTTCCCCACCTCCAAGCCCCTTTCTTCAACAGATTCGTTAGAGGTTTGGCCATGCAACCATATCCCTTAACAAACCTTCTATAATATCCAGATAAGCCCAAAAATCCTCTCAACTCCTTTACAGAAACAGGAACTGGCCAGTCCAATATGCATTTCACCTTAGATTCATCCATTGCAATATGAGCCCTGGAAATGATATATCCCAAGTATTCTACCTCCAAGCCCCAAAACAACATTTTGATAACTTGACATAAAGTTGGTTGGACTGTAAAATCTTTAACACTTCTTGTAGATGTAATACATAGGAATTCCAGTCTGGGAAGTATACCAATATGTCATCAAAGAACACCAGGACACATTTCCTCAATTGCTATTTGAAAACCTTGTTCATTAGGCCTTGGAAAGTGGTAGGGGCATTAGTGAGTCAAAGAGCATCAAAAGAAACTCATAATGCCCCTAATGTGTCCTAAATGCAGTTTTTGGAATGTCTGAATCTCTCATCCTGATCTAGTGGTATCCTGACCTAAGATTCAGTTTAGAAAAAAACATGGCAGACCCTAGTTCATCCAACAGCTCCTCAATTACAGGCATGGGCAAACTATCTTTAACTGTAAGCTGAATCAATTTTCTGTAATCAACACACATATGCCAACCTTCATCTTTTTTTACCATGACTACAGGTGATGAGAAAGAACTGTTGCTATCTCGAATGATCCCAAAGGCTAGCATTTCTCCCACCAACTTCTCTATTTCATCTTTCTGATTAGTTGGGTGCATGTATGGTTTGACTTTCACATTGGCTTGTTCATTCATCAACTCTATCTTGTGTTCATGGTCTCTGTCAGGAAGTAGTCCTCTTGGTTCCTAAAAAATCCCCTTGAATTTCTACAACAGATCTTGAATTTCCATAGGTAACTGCTCATCCATCCTCTTCATTTCTAGTTGAGGGCTCAACATCCACAAAGCAGCAGTACATGGTCCTTTGTTGCTCCTTAACATTTTATGAAGTTTTGGAGTTCATCACCCTCAACTCTCCAGGTTGCATTCCTCTCAACCAAATGTCTGAGCCAACATGCATGAATCCCATTTGTAACTCAGCAAAATCCTATTTAATGACTCCTAAAGTGGTGAGCCACTGTATCCCGAGTACCACGTCACAGTTTTTAAGTGGTAGGATCAAAAAAACAGCAACAAAAATCCTTCCCTGAACTTCCCAACTCACTACCTGGCATTGCCCTAATGTGGTTAGCACATTTCCATCTGCTACTGTAACTCTGATTTGACTCTTTTTATCCACAGCTAATCTCATTTTCTTCACTACAGCAATACTCAAAAAATTATGAGTACTCCCAGAATCTACCAGTGATGTACAAGACATTTCATAGACCTTAACATCCAATTTCATTGTCTCCTAATTAGCATATCCCCATAATGCATTCAAATACATGATAGGACTTTCATTCTTTGAATTTTCAGTAATCCCCACCTCAACAGCTTCTTCACAATCTAGAAAAATCTCTAGTTCACTTTCCTCTTCAGCCCCTTTCAATACAATATGATACAGTTGTGTTTTAGCACACTTGTACCCTGGTGCATATTTTGCAGCACACCAGAAGCACAACCTTTTCTTTCTTCAATCTTACTTTTAGATAGCATTTTTCATCCAGTTCTTTGATTCCCTTAGTTCTCTGCCCTGGTGTTCGTAGGACTCAACACATTAGGGGTAGAGTACTTAGAAGAACCAGGACCTTCCATGTTCCCAGTACCAACTGATCCTTTCAATATGCTACTGCCAACCTGGAAGGAATGGACACTGATAATGGAGAATTATCCTTCCATGATGGTTGGACAATTGTTTCTTTTGCCTAGAAGAAACTATGGCTTCGACATGTTTTGCAAGACAGAACGTATCTATTAAATTCTTTGTTTGCAATAACTTAACCATTGGACTAATTTCTATTCTAAGGTGGTTCTTAAACAGACTTAATACATAATCATCAGGCAATTGAAGAAGTTCATCATAATATTCTTCTATTGTTTCCACTTGTCTCAAAGCAACTAATTCGGTAAAAGGATCATCAAATCCCTCTGGGGCAAATTTAGCCCTTATCATTTCAAATATTCATCCTAACTAACCTCTTTAAAGCCTCCCTGGAATTTTGCTACAAACTGGTGCCACTGGAGTGCTTGACCCTCGAGATGCAACATAACCACTCGAACCTTAGCTGCATCCGACACCATCTCTGCTTCAAAGTACTGTTTCAGTTTGGAATACCACCCTTTGAAATCTGTCACATCAAACCTAGGGCACAGAAGCTTATAGACAAAATTGTTGGACTGGGAAATGACTCCTCGTTGCACTACCTGAGTTTCGTTAGTACCAGGTACCAACACGAGTTCCTACTTGCTCAACTGAGCTTCATCAACGACCACCGCTTCTAGAGGAGGACTAGTGCTCTTCTGACCCAATTGAGACGAACCCAAGATTCCGGTGTGTTGGGCCAACATCTCACTAGCATCTATTTTCTTTCCCAAAACAATCTCTAACATCTTATGCAAGTTAGCCAACATCGCCGACTGCATACTTTGGAAACGGTCACCGATCGAGGTTTCCAAACGCTGAACATCCTCCTGGATTTTGGTTGTTACCGATTGCCAGTCAGATACGACCACCTTAGTCGCAGGTTCTGTGGCAGTCGTCTGATTTGCTATGGCCGATTGAGAAGTTTGACTCCGAGTCTCTACCATGATTCTAAGGATCGTCAAGGCTTTGATATCTTTGTAAGGACACAAACTGATAAATCAGAATTTTTAGTGATTTGAGGAAGAAGAGAAATCATAAATTGAGAGGATAAGAGAAAGAAATTAAGGGGAAAGATTAGATTTCATTCATCGGATAAAACTTACAATGCACCCAAAAAACCCTTTTAACCAACAAGAATCGAAACAACCACATTTTATCTATGAACAGTTAATTTTAATGCACCGTTTCATTAAACAGCTCAACGGCTAAACAACATAATTAAAATAAGTAAATAACAGAATTAAAATTCCTCAGCGACTACTAAATTTTCAAACCCTGACATTTACCTACTCAACTCCACACTTTCCTTGCAAGAAATCATTTCTTACTCGTTCACTCTAATGTCCACAAAATCAAGGACTCTCTGAACATTCTTCTATCTTTTAGAATCCCCCAGACTTCCTTTATTTCTTTGTTATTCGATTGTCCGGCTGTTCTGGATTTTAACTTTTTGAAAAAATGGCAAATTGGGATTTCTAAAGTTAGGAACTCGAGTGTTTCTTGCAATCGAGCTAATGGAAAAGGGGGATTTTCTTTTTGTTAGAGTTTAATTTTCAGTTATGTCTTTAATGGTTTAATGAAACACTGCGTTCCATAGGTGCTTGTAAGTAGATAAGACGACATCGTTTTGGTTAGGGAATGTGTTATGTAACCCTAGCCGTTTTTGAGTTTTGCCTATCGAATGAACGAACCCCATTTTGTCTCTCTCAATTTCTCTTTTCTCCTCTCAACTTATTATATCTGCTTCTCATCCTATTTTCTAATTCTTCTGTTAGATTTACTGTGTTACAAGGGTATCAAAGCTCCAAGGTTCTGGCAATGGTGGAAGGAGTTCCTATTACGCGCAGCCATTCGTGGCAGCAAGAAGCTGCGAAACTTCAAGATGAGATATCGCGTCTGGAAAATAGCATCGACTCGAAGATGGATGCTAAACTTGGGGAATTTCGGACTTAGATGGGTGAAGATTTTCGGAAGATGTTGGAGATTGCGATGGGTAAGAAGGTTGACCCAGTCACTCAAGAAGTACCAGGCCAAGGCTGGTTAACTGGTCTGGGAGTTTTGGGAGCTGACCCGTCGGTATCGGAAAACACAGACAAGGTCGTGATTGTTGGGGAAAAGGATGCACAGAAGGTGAATCAGAAAGTTCCACCACCGATTGAGAATTTGACTTACAAACTTCCATGCCCTAAGTTTGATGGGTCGAATTTCAGGGGGTGGCACTCTAAACTCAAACAGTATTTTGAAGCTGAGTCGGCGCCTGAACAAATCAAGATTCGACTAGTGATGCTACACCTAGAAGGCAAAGCATTACAGTGGCATCAGTTTTTGATGAATTCTCAAGGAAATGCATGAAATATGAGCTGGTCAGAGTACGTGAATCTGATGAGAGACCGTTTCGCTCCAGGCGGTTTCAGTGATCCGTTTACTGAGCTATTGGCATTGCGTCAAGTGGATTCAGTGGAAGCCTACTATGAGGAGTTCATAAATATGGTGAATTAGGTACAATTGCCCGAAAAATATATCTTGAGCATGTTTAAAAACCATCTCAGACTTGAAATTAGCTAGTACTTAACCTTGCTGCAACCTAAGTCATTACTTGAGGCATTTTATACGACTAAACAACTTGAAACTATATTTTTTCTTGTGAGTGGAAAACCTTTAGCTAGGATAGCTCCCCCTAGCTTAAGTATGCCCAATAGATACTATAGTCCTAGCTTCAAGACTTTTTCGAATGCTGGTACTTCAGGGATGCCTTCTACAATAGTTTCTAGGAGTGTCACTCCTTCGATTTTGAGCCCCAGTAAAACTAGGAACAATGGTCAAAATCCTAACAAGAGCATTAGGAAGAATCTTTCCACAGCTGAAATTGATGATAAAAGAAGGAAGGGGTTATGCTTTTGGTGTGCAGAGAAATACACCCCTGAACATTGATGTACCAAAAGTCAAGTGTTCCAAATTGTTGTTGATGGGACTGAAGAAGAGGTAGAGCCTGAAATATTCTTAGATTGTGAGGAATCAAGAGAAGGGGTAGTGGCAGAGGGACCAGTGCTATCCCTAAATACTATGTGGGGAGCATCCAACTGTGAAACAATGAAGCTGAAGGTTGAGATTGCAGGGGTGGAATGGGTAGCTTTGATTGACTCTGGTAGCACTCACAACTTCTTGAGTGTATCAGTGGTGAAAACTATGGGATTGGGAATGAGCAAGAGAACCAATCTGAAGGTTACAGTGGTAGATGGAAACTCAATTGGAACAGTGGGAGAGTGTAACAAAGTGATCTGGAGAACTCAAGGGGAAGAATTTGAGTCTGATTTCTTAGTTTTACCCTTGAAGTGTTGTGATGTGGTTTTGGGCATTCAGTGGCTAGTCACACTGGGAGTTGTCAACTGGGATTTCACCACCATGGAAATGAGCTGGAGTCACCAGAAAAAAACTGTGGTGTTAAAAGGGCTACAACCTAGAATGCTCAACTAGATAAGTGCTAGGAAGTGTGACAAACTACTAAGGGGAAATTATAGCCCTTTTACAGCTTCCTTGTTAGTAATGGATGGACAATTGGGGATGAGAAAAAAAAGTCAATCTTTGCCAGGGGACTTGCAAGAGGTATTGAGAGAGTATGAGGATGTGTTTAAAGAGCCTTCAGAGCTACCACCTATCAGGGGACAGGATCATAGGGTGACCTTGTTGGATGATCATCAAGTGGTCAAGGTTAAACCCTATAGGTACCCTGCCAGTCAAAAGTATGAGATTGAGAGGCAAGTGAAAGAGATGATGGAAGCTGGAATAATTAGATACAATAACAGTTCCTTTTCCTCCCCCATTGTGATGGTCAAGAAGAAGGATGAATCATGGAGGCTATGTGTTGATTACAGAAAGTTAAACCAACTGACCATTAAGGACAAATTTCCCATGCCTATAATAGAGGAGTTATTGGATGAATTAGGGGAAGAAAAATTCTTTTCTAGATTGGACTTAAGGGCTAGTTATCATCAGATAAGGATGTGGGAGCCAGATGTGCACAGAACATCATTCAAAACACATGAAGGGCATTATGAATTCCTAGTAATGCCCTTCGAATTAACTAATGCACCAACTACCTTCCAGAGTTTAATGAACAGAATCTTCAGAGAATACTTGAGGAAGTCAGTCCTAGTATTCTTTGATGATATTCTGGTTTATTCCAGAGATTGGGAAGCCCATATGAGACATTTAAGGGAGGTGTTGAGTGTGTTGAGGAAGCAGAATTTGTATGCAAAGAAGAACAAGTGTTGCTTTAGTGCACAAGAGTTTGATTATCTAGGTTATGTGATTTCTAGAGGAGTAATTGCCATGTATACTACCAAGGTTGAATGTACTTTGAATTGGCCTACACCAACTACTGTGAAGGATCTCAGAGGGTTTATTGGGCTCTCAGGTTACTATAGGAGATTTGTTAAAGATTATGGAACCATGGCAAGGCCATTAACCAACTTGTTGAAGAAAGGAGGGTGGAAATGGTCAGATTCAGAAGAGGCTGCTTTTGATAAGTTGAAGAAGTTTATAAGTAGTGCCCCTGTGTTGGCACTGCCTGATTTCAGTGCTGAATTTAGCATTGAAACTGATGCTTCAGAGATGGGAGTAGGAGCAGTTCTGGTTCAAAGGGGGAAACCCTTAGCCTTCTTTAGTAGAGGTTTGGGGGTGAGACACCAGGGTCTTTCTGTGTATGAAAAGGAGATGTTAGTTGTACTCATGGCAGTAAAAAATGGTCAGCATACCTTGTGATGAGGCACTTCAAAATTAAAACTGACCACCATAGCCTTAAATTCTTGGCAGAGAACCAAGCAGTGACCCCATCACAACAAAAATGGGTGGTTAAGATGCTTGGATATGATTATGAGGTCATTTATAAAAAGGGAAACACCAATGTGATAGCTGATGCTCTATCAAGGAAACCGAGAAGTGGAGATGGTCAATTGATGGCTATTAGCAGTGTAAACACCAATGTAATGGCCAGAGTTACTGAATCATGGCAAGCAAATGATAAATCGAAAAATATTGTGGAAGGAAAGGGAAGGTAGTTGTGGGACACAATGAAGAATTGAGAAAATATTTGATGTCTTATTTTCACTGTAGTCCTATTGGTGGTCATTCAGGGGCTGAAGTTACAACGGAAAGAATGGGTAGCATTTTATACTGGAAGGGACTTAGGAAAATATGAAGTCATTTGTGAGGGAGTGTGGGATTTACCAGAGGAATAAGGGTTATTTGAACCATCCTAGAGGCTTATTATAGCCCCTCCACATACCTGAAACAGTGTGCACCTCCAAAAGCATGGGTTTTGTGGAGGGCTTACCAAACTCTAGAAGAAAAGATGCTATCCTAGTGGTGGTGGACAAGTTGACTAAGTATGAGCTCTTCATTGCACTTAGTCCTCCTTACACAGCAAAAGACATTGCTCAAGTGTTTTTGGAGAACATTTTTAAGCTACATGGCATGCCAAACATAATTGTCTGTGACAGAGACAGAATTTTTATGAGTCAGTTCTAAAAAGAGTTGTTTTTGAAGTTGGGAACTATGATTACACCTTCAACAGCTTACCATCCAAAAACTGATGGTCAAACAGAAAGGGTGAATCGATGCTTATAAACCTACCTTAGGTGTATGACAGGGAAAAGCCAAATGAGTGGAGTGATTGGTTGCATTTGGCTGAGTGGTGGTATAATTCATCATACCATGCTTCCATTGGAACTTCACCTTTCCAGGCTCTCTATGAACAAGAACCAGCTGTTCATGTGCCTTATATAGCTGGAGAATCAATAGTAGCTTCAGTGGACAGAGGGTTACAACAAAGAGAAGCAGCTCTTAAGATGCTCAAATTCCATCTCAAGAGAGCTTAGGGCAGAATGAAGCAGCAAGCTGATAAGAGGAGGTTGGAATGTGAATTTTAGATTGGGGATAAGGTTTTTCTCAAACTGCAGCCTTATAGACAGCAATTAGTTCAAAACATGAGTTCTCAAAAATTGGCACCAAAATAGTTTGGCCCATTTAACATTGTAGAGAAGATTGGGGCAGTTGCATACAAATTGGAGTTGCCAGTGGGGTCCAAAATTCACCTTATATTTCACGTTTCTCAATTGAAGAATCAGGTGGGGTCTGATGAAGTTCAAAGTCAGCTGCTTCTGATTGGGCCAGATGGAGGAATCAGTAAAGAACCAGTCAAGATTATTGACCGCCGGATTGGGAAAAAGGGGAATCAAGCTATTACCGAGGTTTTGGTGGAATGGTCAAACACTTTTTTAGAAGATGCCACCTGAGAGGTACTGTATCAACTTCAGCAACAGTTCCCAAACTTTAATCCTTGAGGTCAAGAATTGTCTGAAAAAGGAGGCATTGCAATCGAGCTAATGGAAAAGGGGGATTTTCTTTACCGTTAGAGTTTAATATTCATCTATGTTATGTAACCCTAGCCGTTTTTAAGTTTTACTTATCGAATGAATGAACCCTATTTTGTCTCTCTTAATTTCTCTTTTCTCTTCTCAACTTATTCTATCTGCTTCTCATCCCATTTTCTAATTCTTCTGTTAGATTTACTGTGTTACATTTCTCCAGTGGCGATCTGCAGTGTTTTGGCACTTTCGAAGCGATTTCAGATAGACCCGGATTTATTTTTGAACCGTGTTGGTGTTTTGAAAGATTTAGGGTTTAACGGTGGGATTTTGACTAGGGTTTTAGAATGGTTTCCTAGGATAATCATGATGAAGGAAGATGAAATTTGTGGAAAGATTGTGTTTTTGGAAGGTACTGGGACTGAAAGGGTTTTTCATTCGTTTCCTGAAGTTTTAGGATTTGATGTTGAAAATAGGTTGAAGGCATTGCTTGATGAGTTTTTGGAATTGGGTTTCCCTGAAAATGAAATTAGGGACGAGATTATAAGGGATCCAAGAGTTTTGGGCATGGAATTAGGGGAGAAGAGATTGAGAAGAAAATCGAGTTCTTGGTGAATAGGGAAGTATTGCTTATGGTCTCTGATGGAATATATGTCTATGTCAGTAACCTGCAAAACGGGATCCTTAAAATGACAAGGTGCAAAAACATTTCTTAAAACATTAATTAATATGAAAGTTTGAGGCTTAAAACATTACTACCGTTGTCCGCACAAATAATTTCTTAAAATATTTTTTTTCGTAAACCATCTATTTCTATGTTACCTCTTTTTCAACCCATCATTATGTTTTATCATTTCCAAAAAATCAACAAGAATTCCTAAAAAGTTAACAAATTTGATGTCTACAAAATACCAAATTTCATAAATGACAAACATAAATAATATGATAATAAAATATGTAACGATTGCTAACTCTTAATATAACAAATGGTAAGTGTATAAATAAGTACATTTGAGAGACAAAATACTTAAATATGTTTTCAAAATCAGGTTTGTTGAACTTTCAGTTGAGTCTTTAAACAATTAAAAAGTACAATTTTCTATGGGTCGTTGCTTCCCTAATATTGTCTCCACCCCTGTAGTCCTCGCCTAACTAGGTTAGAAGTGAAGCGTTTCATTATATTTTGAAGGTTGGTTTTTCGTTTATTTATAATTGCTACAATTATTGTGAATGTTGATAATTATCTTATTACTTGCAAAGAAGAAAAGGAATTAGGCTTAGTGTAAATCTATAGAAGATTTTCTTGTTTAAAACTTACATTTTGATCCTTTCATCTAATGACCAAATATATTGGTTATGATGATGCTTTAAAATAGTTACATTTTGATCCTTTAAAGACTTAAAACAACAGAGTAGCCGAGGATGAATAATGCCCAATTTTGCTAAACAACATGCCTTCGGGTCCGGGCATGAATTGAAACCTCATACTACATAATTAAATTATTGTGAATATGGATTATGATCATCTCAAAACCTGTTGTTGTTTGGAGGCCTAATCATTAATAAACAAATGGCTAGAAAAAAGTTGCTTCCCTAATACTATCACCATTACGCAGTCAAGTCTTCTTTTGCCTTTATTGTTTCCACTAAACCTTCAGTCTAATTCATATTGTTCAATGTTTTGCCCCCTTTTATATCGGTACAATTGATCATGTAGCTTTGGAAATGCATATTCTTGACTGCAATTTATTTCTGTTATCTTGTTATGTTCATTGCATTACTTTGTAGTAATAATATCCCTTGATTCACTTTTATCTTTTTGTTCCATTTATGTCTGGATTAGTCATGGTGAGCAATCGTTGCCTCTCACGTGATTTAGTTGGGGAGAATGCCACGGCTTAGAGAGACGAGTACATTAATCCCCATATATTAGAAATAAATTTGAAGTCCTAAAAAGCTTGTCTTTTTAGGAATATGGTAATGTTCTTGTACTTTCACCAAGTCTTATGAATTTATAATGTTTTTATAATTCAATATATATATTTTATTTAGATTTTAATATTTCCATGTAATTGTATCGTGTGTACTTTTTTTTTTTGTAAGTTTTCTAAATATCTGCTATTTTCATTATGTAGAATTTAAAAGTATAGTATTTAATAAGTATATGATAAAATTATGAAGTTGAAGTAGGTAGGTAGGTTGATTGCATTGCATTGCATCTTATGGTCCTTAGCCTAGGAAAGTAAGGCGAAGGTCACTTCCTTATAAATGTGGCACGTGCTTCGGTTGGTTTTACCAAGGCCACTGTCATTGCTCCAAAAACAAATGCATTTTCATTTTTATAATTAAATATAATTAATATTTTTTATTTGAAAATATAATATTTTACAAATATTTTATTAAATAGAGATAATTAATAATTTACATTCTTAAAGAAAATGTCAGAATTTAAACGCATAAAAAATATGAAATTATGAGCATTATTGACTACTCATTTTTGAATTAATTGAAAAACGTTTTTTATATTATTATAATGTATAAGCAGAGTTAAAACTGTCGCACATAAATCTGTCTGGATTTAATTTCACATAAATTTACATAACCGAACGTAAATTTAACTCGATCCGATATTTTTTATTATTCTATATATCATAGAATATTATAATATTTATATTTATATTATTTATAATTACATTTAAATAATTTATTGTTATTTAATTTGAAATCGACCGAAACAAGGTAGGTTGAGGTCAAAATATCAAGCCTAACGCTTATGTTGCTAAGCCCATTAACAAGTTTAATCGGGCCTAAATTTTGAAATAAAAATTCATTTAAAATTTTGGGGTAAATTAATTTTATAGCCACTTAACTTTTCCTATGTTACTGTTTTGGTCACTCAAGTTCAAAAATTTTAATTTCATCATTAAACTTTTAAACTTTGCTCGTTTTAATCACTTGGTCACTAAGTCTTTAATGTTGCTTAAATATTGGTAAATTTATGCAAGAAAAATATCATTGAAACTTTCTTCCCAAACTCCCTTTGATTTAACGACATTAGAATATTTTTTTTCAAATTCGTACATGTCAAGGAGAAAAACAATATATCTTGATTTTACGCTGATAAAGAAGAGAATAGGAAGAGGAAGGGAACATTTTGATATTAGTTATGTCGCAAATGATGATCAACAAATGATAATCAACAATCAAGTAATTAAAACAAACAAAATTTGAAAGTTTAACGATGAAATTGATTTTTTTTAATTTAAATGACAAAAAGTAGCTTACCCTTAAATTTAAGCATGCGTGTGCCACTAATATGTTTATAATATTTAGAAAAGCATTATTATTTGATACATCGATGGTAGGATTTTTGTCTACAAGTGTTTCTGATCTATTATAATGTGTCGCTAATTTATATTTAGGGATATAATGTCTTACAACTAGAAATTTCGAAGAAGATTATAAGAATGTTGGTCTAGCAAACAATTTTCAAAGTTTGAATCATGACATTGTTAATGGGAAAATTAGGTTGAGAGTATCAACCTCTTATTGGGCATTTACGGTACTCGATCCAAACTAATCAATTAGTAAATCAGATATTAATAATTGTAAAAATATAATTACAAATAATTAACATTATAACAAGAGAAAAACATATTTTCATCTCATACTTTTTTTAGATTTTTTTACAAAGCTTTTATGTTTTTACACTATTGTTATAATTTTTTTTGAAAGGTAAATGACCTCGTTAAAAATCCCACTAATCCTAAATAGAGGGAAAAGAGTACCCAACATTAATTAATAAGAACCAGAGTTTACATCGATGAAACAAAACATAAAAACAAAGACAAGTGACATACACATGCGCCCCTTAATACTAGTATTGTTGGAAGGTTAGCCAATTCCAGCTTTGGTTAAACCTTCTGCTTGCACATTTGTAGAACTAATGTTTTGATATAATAATTGAAAAATGTTTTGGACTGATTTAAAAAGAATTCAAAACTATTTCCAAAGTCCAAATAACTTGAAATTATGTTTAGGGATGTTTTCAAAAGGGTTTTTCATGTATTCAAAAGCCAATCTACACAAAACCGTCCAGGTGTTTCGATACGGGGGATTCCAGTAGCAAAAACGTTTCGATACGGGTATCGAAACGGGCTTTCCCTGGATGTGAACTTTGCCCAGCGTTTTGAAACGGGCTATGCCGTTTCGATATGCCTACTTGGCATTGACCACAACGGTCATAAACCCCAACGTCTATTTTCCAACTAACTTTTAAATGCAGAGCGTTTCAATACGGTGCCTAGCGTTTCAATACGGCCAAGGGTGTTCTGAAACGGGTGCTCATCAGACTGCAACGACTCTTTCTACTTAAAGAGCGTATCGAAACGGGTTCGAGCGTTTCGATACGGGTAGCAGCAGAACTGCATTTATGGTGGGAAATAAAGTCATCAACGGCTCCAATTCATCCCCAACGGCTAGTAACAGCTATAAACTCATCAAGGAGTATAAAAGGGACCTCCAAGCATCAAGATATGATTAATGATCATATTTTCAACCAACAAATGATCAAATATTGTCTTAGTGCTTAAATTGTCAATTCTTGTATAGACAAACACTAGTGAGCCAAAATTGTCAAATTTGCTCAAGTGTTTTAGGTTTTGGGTGAGTTCTTTAATTGTGCAAACAAACACCTATTACAGTGATTTGTGTTTTCTTTTCTTATCTCTTTGTAAAAGAGGGTTTGATCAAGGCTTTGGGTAGAAAGCTTGATCGGTGTATAAGGGTTTCCTCCTAAGCCTAGAAAAGGGGACGAATCAATAGTGGATTGATTGGAAATCCTTAGTGGGAAGCTAAGGTAGTGGATGTAGACCTTGGTTAGAAGGTTGAACCACTCTAAAATCATTGTGTCATTTACATTTAAGCTTCCACACCACCTCCACCCAAAAATCCACCTCTCCACCACTTGGTGAGCAACATCGGTTGAACGAATCGAGCTCCTCACAACTCAACAACATTACATTGCCTATGAATCCATCTAAGTATCATCCCTCTGCTTGGCATAAGGGATACCAAATTGGCCACTAAATCAGAAAAGGACGTCGGGGAATCTTCAGTCCCGTATAACCAGTCTGCTGTCGTTTTGCAATCTATTTCTATTATTAATCTAACTTTATTCTCTAAGTTTGTCGAAATAATTTTATCAATGCCAGCCTTAATCGTAAGAAGCTCAGCCAGGATTGGAGTTACAGTCCCGCATGATTCCGAGAATTAGAACAAAATATTAGTTGAGTCATCCCGAAGCACTCCCCTTACACCTCCCTTCAAGTTCAACGATGATACTGCGCCGTCAACATTTAGCTTTACATAACCCACTGGAAATGGAACCCACTGTGTTGTCTTAGTGGTCTGCGAGTGATCTAAAATATCATCCTTTGCCAACATCGAATCAGCCATTAGCGCCTCCAAAGGTATCTTGCACTCTCTAAATTTAGCCTTTAGCCAAAATGACAGGCATTTTCTAACCTGTTGTTGAATCTGAATTGAATCCATCAATTTATCATTAAAAATCAAATCATTTCTAAACAACCATAAGGTTCAGATTACTGCAAAGGGGATTATGGACCACAAACGCCTCAGATTAGAAGGAGACGTGACCCTTCAATCTTCGAAGAATGCCATCGGAGAAGACCGTAAAACAAAACTTCACCCCACCATTGCTAGGAAACAAGTCCATAATTGCCAACTTATCTGTCAAGAAAAAAAGAGATGTGAAACCGTCTCTGGCATGGACAAGCATAGAGGACACAAACTGCTCGAAATTGAAGTTATCCCTCGTTTCACCAATTCCATTTTCACCGGTACACGACCCTTAACAACCAACCAAACAAATAATTCAATCTTCAGAGGAGCACATCCAATCCACACAAAATCGTTCCAGAAATTCCTCGATGGCACTGGTCCACTTAACAAGTACTTTAGCGATTTTACAGAAAAAGATCCCTCCCATGATCCCGACCAGCTCACCCAATCGTGTTCTAAACTGCTTGATCTGAAGTTGTTCAATTTGGCCATGAAGGAATTCCAAATCCGGATTTCCCAATCGAAGAGGGTCCTTCTCAATTGAATGTTCCAGTGCCAACCTTCTTCATTTTTTCTTCTCATTTCTGCAATGTAACCATCTTTATTCGCCGATAAAGAAAATATGCGCAGAAACTGTAATTTCAAAGCTGAATCTTCGAGCCAAACATCATGCCAAAAAGCTATCAATCTGTCATTCCCGACTTTTAGATGAAGGTTGGCTCTCAAACAAGTCCCCACATCATCCTCTAAGCAAAAAGAATGCAATATACTGTTCCATATCCACGAGTAATGTCTTGGACTCTTTCCCACGGGAAGCAAACTGCCATGAAAGGGAAGATGTTTGCAAAAGATCACCTTTCTCCGTAGCTTAGTGGTTTCATTTCCAAACCGCCAGCACCATTTACCAAGTAGGGTGCGGTTGAAAATGTTTAGGTCCATCACACCTAATCCCCCTAAATCCTTCGGCTTACAAACCTCCAACCAATTTACCCAGTGGATTTTAGAATTTTCAGCATTCCCAACACAAAGGAAGCGGGCTATTAGGCTATTTATTTTATTCAAGACAACCTTGGGCATCTAGAAAATAGAAAGAAAATACATTGTGAGGCTATTTAATATAGACCTGATCATAGTGAGCCTTCCACCCATGGATAGAAGTTTCGGTTGCCACCCCTCGAGCCTTTTCTCAACTTTGTTTAACATTGGTTCCAGAGACCATAGGAGTTTCAGTTTGCACCAAGGGTAAGACCAAGATAGCTTGTTGAGAATTTGTCGACACAGCAACCCACCGAGGCTGCCCAACCTGCCAGGACTTCTTGATTGGTGTTTATCCCATATATTTTGCTTTTTGCCAAATTAAGCTTTAAGCCCGACGCTAATTCAAAAACCCGCATGACTCTTTTGACGTTCCGAACTTGATTGACTGAAGAACCACAGAAGATCAACAAGTCGTCGGCAAACTGCAAATGTGATATCGAAAGGCAGTCACCGCAACTTCCAACTTTAAAACCATGAAACAAGCTTTTTATCAACAACCTTACTCAACATTAAATTAAGAGTCTCGCCCACAAGATTAAACAACAAAGGCGATAGTGAGCAACCTTGCCTCAACCCTCAGGTAATTTTAAAAGCCTTCGTAGGTACCTCATTCACAAGAACAGATATAGAAATTGTGGATATACACCTGAGGATCCAGTTGCACCAAAGATCATTGAAACCACACTTTTTCATGACTAAAATTAAAAAACCCCAATTGATGGAATCATAGGCTTTGTGAAAATCGATCTCGAACACCACCCTGCTCTTTTCCTTTTGATCATAAAATCCACAACCTCATTAGCAATGAACGTACAATCCAGAATTTGGCATCCCATTATAAAAGCAAATTGGGTTTCACCCACTAAATATTCCATTACCACACGAAGTCTTCTAGTTAGGACTTTAGATAAGATTTTATATATACCTCCCACAAGGCTGATTAGTGATATTCTTCCAGGGACTTCGGGCTGGTGATTTTAGGGATAAGTGTGATGAACGAATGATTTGTGCCCAATTCCTATTCCGTTCCTGCGTAAAAGTCCTCAAAGAATCGCATGATATCGGCTTTTAATACTGTCTAGAATTTTTTTAAAAATCCCAGATTGTATCCATCAGTTCCCGGGGCTCGATTACTATCCGAAGATGATAGAGCTCACCACACTTCCTCTTCAGAGAATTTTTTTGTGAGCGTTTCGGCTTGTGCAACATTTAAGACAACAAAGTCCAGCTTAAAATCTTCCAATTCTAACGAATTTTTCAGATTATATGCCTCCATGAAGTGCTCTTTTACTGCCAGTTTGATGCGAGGAGGGTCTGAAGTTGTTTCTCCACCAATCTTAAGAAAATCAATAGCATTAAGTCTGCGCCTCGACGAGGTTACCATATGAAAGTACCTTGTATTCCTATCCACTTTGCTAAACCATCTAAGATGGGATTTCTGTAACCACATGCTTTCCTCTCTTTGATATTGCTTCCAAAGTAGTGCCCATAGTCGACTCAGTTTAGGAGGGATTGAGGGATCAATGTCACCATTTTGGAGATGGATTTTCAAGTTCGATATTTCTTGCTCGATTTTGTAACTTGAGAGATTTTTAGAGTTTCGGAAAGTTCTCACCCACTTTTTGAGAGCTACTTTAGCACCCCTCAATAAGCCTCCAACCCCAATCCTAGGGTTCTTACGCCTAGAATCAGACAATGCTAGTAGTACTGTATCCTCGAAACTTTCTTCTTCAAACCATTAATTAAAAATATTAAAAGGCTTGGGCCCAGTTACATTCCGCATTGTGAAGGAGGATGGCATTATGGTCTGACGGAGATTTGATCAAGACCCTCTGAGAGATGTTGGGAAATTTCAAGGTAAAGTCCGCGGAAAGTTGGAAGCGGTCGAGCCTGACATAAGTGGGTGGGTCGCGGTTGTTACACCAAGTAAACTTGCCTCATTGGAGTGGGATATCCACTAAAGCTGCATCGAAAACAAAATTTTTGAATCTATCCATCATAGCCATGTTGAGAGAGAACCCTTCATTTTCCTCTGGATCAAGAAAAAGGTTCAAGTCACCCCCGATACACCATGGAACACTCCAGCTTTTGATGAAATAAAGTACCTCCGATAAAAAAGCTTCCTTCTCTGAATCAACTGAAGGCCCATAAACGTTTATGAAGCCAAATCTAGTGTTATCAACACCAACAGACCCAATTAGAGCAGTAAATCTCGGATTGACAAATTCCTCTGAAACTTTAAAAACCTTTGGATTCCATAAGCATAGCAGACAACCCGCAGATCTTGTGGCATGGGAGAAGACAGAATTTGCTTCTGACGGGTTCCATATTTTCTTTACTAACGTCCCTCTGATTAATTCCAATTTTGTTTCCTGTATAAAAACGAAATCTGACTTGTGTTTGTGAATTACTTTTTGAATTGCTCGAGCTTTTTCCTTTCTTCTAATACCACGTATATTCCAAGATAGGATTGACAGATTCATTGATAAATAGGTTATAACCAAAAGTTGCGACGAATTATAAATTCTCCCTTAATCCCATCTCCAATTCACACACCCTGTTGATAACAGCCTCTTTACCATCTTTAAAGGAAAATTCCAGTATTCTGCTTACCTCCTAGACCGCTTCTGCCTCCATCTTCTCGAGAGAAATGTTATCATATGAGTAGGACAGACGAGCCCTCCCTTCGGCCGGTGAGGAACCGCTCTCAACAGAGTCTCTAACTTGCCTTCTCATATGTCGTCTGAAACTAGCTCTGAAGAAACCTTGTTTGCCTACACCCAAATTTTCAGCCATCGAGTTTACAAAGTTGCATTCTCCAGAGAAATCAAAACTGTCACAAACTACCGATTCCCCACTAAAGTTATTAACCGATTGTGCCTTAGACGATTCTGAAGGAAATTCCAAGCCAATCTGACTTAAGTTGCCGCCGGACCCAACAGAAGACTTTGCCACGGGTCGATCTAAATTGGGTAAACTCGATGCAAAGTTTCCTAACGTGACTAAATTAGGTCCAGGATTGAGAACCGGGCTCAAGATGTTATTGGGTGCTAGGATCATATCTATCGACCTCGTGTTTGCAACAACCCCTTCATTCATCTCTACATTATTCAGAACGAGATCTTTTTGTGTATTAGAACTAATAATCACTTGCTCATTGACTTCCTGCCCAATTTCTTGGAAAGTAGAGTTTCCATTACCCGAGACCTCATGATACTTTGGTGAGGAAGTCAATGAGACATTCCTAACGGGGGGACTTCAGTGTTTTGGCCATATATCTTCTAACATTGGGGACTATCGACTTTTGCTTTAGCGCGGCTGCCGCCACCCCCTCCTCATGGTCCGAGCTTTCCGACCACATGTCGGTAAACATTTCATCCACATTATTCGGGGTAAACTCTGCAAATGCCTCCTCTAAATTGCCTGAACTAATGTGGATCCGATGGGAGACGCCTTGAATCATCACCATAACTGAATCGGGTATGTCTAAAGGGCTAGCCACCCTGATGACTATCGTCGCCACATCAAAACGTTCGCCATTCCTAGTGATTTCAGACAAGCACACAAACTTCCCCCACCGATTCCCCAATGCCCTAAAGAAACAATCACTCTAGCAGACAAGGAGAACACCTCTTAACTTAACTACCCTAAACTGATATGGAACTTCACCTTCAAGAAGGGGAGACAAATGTGCAAACCAAAAACTAATTGCTTCTCGTTTGGATTCCCATACCTTTGCCATATTGGACGCTGACTTAAAACGAATTACATATGAAACATCCTCTTCACTCCACTTTGACACGGTAGCTTCTATCCCTTCAAAATCAAAAGCTTGTTGGACAATCCCTGCTTTAAAAGAGACCTTCAATATTCCTACCATGCATCACTTGAGCCACTCTTTTTCATTAGGGGGTGTCAACGCTGAAAATAATGCCGTCGTTACAACCAATCTGAACAAGGTTCTGTTTCGAACTCTCACCACTAATCGAAGCTTCATCTGGTATTACATTACGGAGGAGAGCATCCTTATACGACATCTTTTACTTCATGTTATTTTTGTTCCACCAGTTCTGCCACCATTTGGAATGTGGGTCTTTGAAACTGAGTCATTTCTACCCCTGAACTCGTGTCCATCAGATCTTGGATTAGTTTCAAAGCGATCCATACCTCTCCTTTTGGGATATTTGGCCTGAGAAACTCTTATAACTCAACCATCCACTAGAGTGTTATCCAGGTTATCTATTATTGCAGTCATATCCTTCTTGGACGCCATATTGACAAAGGCGAAAGTATAGTCTTTGTATTTCGATCTCCTGTTGATTTCCGGAATAAAAACCCTATTGATCCTTCCATAACGACTGAAAAATTCTCGCACCACTAATCTCGAAACCCTCTTGCTTAGGTTGTCGATAATGATGATACACTCATCGCCAGTCCTTTTGCTTACGCATGTTTCTTCTCTACTTGTTGCTTCACCTCCTCTACATGCCGCTTATCATCCTCTTCTCGCCATTAACTGAGATATTTCTACATGAACCTATCAACGTGAATACTATTGTTATAATTTATAAAGTATATCTAGTTATTTATAATTAAAATTAATTTTGTATACTTCTATTTACTAATTTATTATTATTATTATTATTATTATTATTATTATTATTATGTATTTGTTTAAAAATAGAAAATTCTAATCGTTTTTAAAAAAAATAATTTTCAGTCAATCAAGTGTAGCCACATCAACATACAACCAATGAAAAGTTTTCATGTCACCGTTGTAATATCTGTTATCGGTACAAGGGCTCACCTGGAATGTTTTTTGAAATAAATGATTTATTTGATCTCAAATTTCTAAATAATGGTTGAGATTCTATTTCATTTGGGACTTACTTGATTATTACTAATTTGCAGGTCAAATTTTTATATTAGCCTAAATTTTAATATATATATATATATATTACATGAAATGTTTTCTTTTATCCAAGTGTAATAAAAACTAATTAATATTAAATGATTATTATCAAGTGCATTAGTGAGGGATGGACCTTGGTGTGATAATTTGGGACCTAATCAGAATTTTTAAATTTTATGGAGGTTTAATAAAATATTTTGAAAATTTTGAGGGACATAATGAATTTTTTTAAAAAAATTGGAGGTATAATTAAAATTTTCAAAAAAGAATGTAGGAGACTTAATGAGATTTTTTAACCATTTTAAAGGGCTTACTTAAAATATTCAAAAAATTAAGATTTTATTTAACAAATTTGAAGGTCCTAATTAAAATTTTTTTAAAAATAAAAGGTGTAATTAAAATTTCCCCAAATATCGGAGGTTTCCATGCCCCAGACACTTGTATACATCCGCCTCTGCACTAGCAGAATTTTTTTTTTAAATGATGACAAATGTTTCATTATATTTTTAAAGCTAAGACGATTACAAGTAATATCTGTTCTGAATATACTCTCAACTATTTGCCAATGTATACTCAGTCACCCTACTGCAGCTTAACTTCTAAGAACAACAACTGTTCCGTTAACCATTGAGGCAAGTTGGTTCATGCTTCATTATTTTATTTTTAAAGTAACTATAAAGATAATTATAGTAAAATTTTAGTTAATTTATATTCTACGTCATTAAATTTTAACTCCCAACTTTCATTTAAATTACAAATTTCTAGTTTAATCAAATTACCGCATTCAATTTATATTATTAATATAATTTGATTATATTATAGACGTGTGGTCTAAATAAAAAGGAACGTTAACTTAAATAATCAAAAGTGTAAATTTCCCTAAAATTCTATATGATATATTACCCAATATCTATAATTCGATGGTAATAATAAATAGTTACGAGACATTGAAAGAATAGCTGTTGAGTAGTTAAAAGGAAGAAAGGTGGAAAAGAAATAAATGACAATAATTTTGAAAATTGAAGTTGGAAACAGCAAGCTGATTACGTGACAATACGATTAAATTTTTGAATAATCAAATTATTATCTTAAACACAATTTATAATTGTAAATGTAATGCAAGCCAAGGACGAGAAATTGCATGTATATGAAATGCCCGTGACGTTTAAGATAAAAATGAAGAAGCAAAGATTAAAAAGAAAAAAAAAAGGGAATGGGTGATGAATATGATAATGGGAGAGAAGGCATGAAAAAGATGAAATGGCATTAACTTCTCATTAAATGCTTTCACCAACATTTGCCAATATTCAGAAGCAGCAGTTTGATCCACATTTATTGTTCTTTCCCTTTCCCTTTCTCACTACATTCTTCCCTGCTTAAACTATCATCTACTTCCCTTCTTCTCTATTATTTTCATCACCATCTTCTGGTTTTTGGGTGTTTTTCCATTTTCATTCTCTGTCAAGAAACTACATGCAAAAGCTAAAAGTATGGGCTAGTACCCAGGGCTGCAGAAATGGAGTGGAATTGTTTGGTTTCCATGATCTGGGCTTTAAGGTAAGGAGCTTCTGGTACTTGGTTTTGGTCTCATTTTTTCAACTCCATTGCTATTTTTGATGATGGGAAGTCATGTTTATACTGCAAAGGGTACATTAGAAAGGTGTTATTCAAAGTGTCTGGGGTATAGTGTTGATTCAAATTAGCTTTGAATAGTTAGGCTCATCTTCTGCTGCAATGGTAGTTCTCAGCTTACTGATTAGAGATTCTTCTGTTTGGGTCTCACTTGTGGCTTTGTTGAATCTGTGGTGGGTAGTTTCGGGTCTAGGCTCCATGTCTAGCATTGCCATTTCTTATGGTGAGAATGGTCCTGTTTTTTGTGGTCTAAAACCTGATGGTTCACATCGTGTGACCTGCTATGGATCAAATGCTGCAGTCATCTATGGGACCCCTTCTCATTTCCCATTTGTGGGTCTAACTGCCGGTGACGGCTTCGTTTGTGGGCTGTTGATGGACTCGAACCAGCCTTACTGTTGGGGAAGCAGCGGCTATATCGAAATGGGGGTTCCTCAGCCGATGATCAAGGGAGCCGAGTACGTAGAGATCAGTGCAGGAGATTACCATTTATGTGGTTTGAGAAAGGCTTTAACCGGAAAGCGTAGAAATTATGCTTTGGTTGATTGTTGGGGTTATAATATGACCAAGAACTATGTGTTCGACGGGCAGATCGAATCGCTCTCTGCAGGCTCGGAGTTCAACTGCGGGTTGTTTTCTCAGAACTTGACTGTTTTGTGTTGGGGTGATGAGACGAGTAGCCGTGTCATTAGCTTGATTCCTAGAGAAATGAGGTTTCAAAAGGTTGCGGCTGGCGGTTATCATGTATGTGGGATTTTGGAAGGGTTGAACTCTAGAGTCTTTTGCTGGGGAAGGAGCTTGAACCTCGACGAAGAACTGTCCATGCCGGTTGCATATTCTCGTCAAGGAAATGTAGATTTGCCGCCAAAAGATCCGATGCTTACAGTTGTTGGAGGGAAGTTTCATGCTTGTGGAATCAAGAGTTATGATCACCAAGTGGTTTGTTGGGGTTTCATTGTCAAACCAAGTACCCCACCTCCTAAAGGTGTTAAAGTCTATGGAATTGCAGCTGGAAATTACTTCACCTGTGCTGTTATAGCCGAAAAATCCTTTCTCCCGGTTTGTTGGGGCGTCGGATTCCCCACCTCGCTCCCTCTGGCTGTCTCACCCGGACTTTGCAAAGACACTCCTTGCGCACCGGGTTTCTATGAAGTTAGTCCCGAGAATGCACCTTGCAAGTCTCCTAACTTTCATATCTGTATGCCCTGCAGTATTGGTTGCCCTGCCGAAATGTACCAAAAATCAGGATGTACTTTGAAGGCTGATCGTGTTTGTGATTACAATTGTTCTAGTTGCAACTCGGTGGAATGCTTCTCGAATTGTTCTTTGTCTTCGAATTCTGATGCTTCTAATGGAAGTAAAAATGAGAGATTTTGGTCGCTGCAATTGCCAATCATCGTCGCGGAGATTGCCTTTGCTGTGTTACTGGTGATTATTATGTCGTTAACTGCAGTTTTATATGTTCGATACCGGTTGCAAAACTGTCACTGCAAAGCAGAAGAGTCAAAATCCAATAAAGCTAATGAGATTGCTTCTTGCCGAAAAGAAATCGTAAAAATCCGTCCCGACTTCGACGAGCTTAAGATCAGGAGAGCTCGGATGTTCAATTACGAAGAACTTGAGAGAGCCACCGGTGGATTCAAAGAAGAATCTGTGGTTGGAAAAGGAAGTTTCTCATGTGTTTATAAAGGGGTATTGAAAGATGGGACTGTTGTTGCAGTTAAAAAGGCTATAATGTCTTCAGATAAACAGAAGAATTCGAAAGAGTTCCACACAGAGTTAGATTTACTGTCGAGATTGAACCATGCGCATCTCTTGAATCTGCTCGGATATTGCGAAGAAGGTGGAGAACGACTTCTTGTTTACGAGTTTATGGCTCATGGATCGTTGCACCAGCATCTTCATGGAAAGAACAAAGCCCTGAAAGAGCAATTAGATTGGGTCCGAAGGGTCACCATCGCAGTCCAAGCTGCTAGGGGAATCGAATACTTGCACGGTTACGCTTGCCCGCCAGTGATTCATAGGGACATCAAATCCTCAAACATTCTCATCGACGAAGAACACAATGCTCGAGTGGCTGATTTCGGTCTCTCTTTACTAGGACCTGCAGATAGTGGCAGTCCATTAGCCGAGCTACCTGCTGGAACACTCGGTTATCTTGATCCAGAATACTACAGGCTTCACTACCTCACAACAAAATCCGATGTCTACAGCTTCGGCGTGTTATTGTTGGAAATTTTAAGCGGACGAAAAGCCATTGATATGCAATACGAAGAAGGGAATATAGTTGAGTGGGCGGTTCCACTGATTAAATCGGGAGACATATCTGCAGTTCTAGACCCCGTTTTGAAACCTCCTGCAGACATTGAAGCTTTAAAAAGGATTGCAAATGTGGCTTCCAAATGTGTGAGAATGAGAGGGAAAGAGAGACCATCAATGGATAAAGTGACCACCGCTTTAGAGCGAGCTTTGGCTCAGTTGATGGGCAGTCCGTGTAGCGAACAACCGATTTTGCCAACCGAGGTGATCTTGGGAAGCAACAGAATGCACAAGAAGTCTTCTCAAAGGTCTTCAAACCGATCGGTCTCGGAAACTGAAGTAGCAGAAGAAGTCGAGGATCAAAGGTTTGAGTTTAGAGCTCCTTCATGGATTACCTTCCCTAGTGTAACTTCGTCTCAAAGGCGGAAATCATCGGTATCGGAAGCAGATGTTGAGGGAAAGAACATAGAAGGAAGAAACACGGGCAATGTAGGGCATGCCGGGGATGGTTTGAGAAGCTTAGAGGAAGAGATAGGCCCTGCATCTCCTCAACAAAGTTTGTTCTTACAACACAATTTCTAAAAGATACCGGAAAATGCTTCGAGTAGTTGTCTTGGCTCAAGGAAATGGAACTGTAAAAAAAATGGAGAACTGTAGGATGCAAATTTCAGGATTTTTATAGTATCATATCCTGGTTTGCATCTTGCATGTGTGCTATCCAAGGCACATAGCATGACACTGTAAATTTATCCGCGCTGTAACGAACGCCGATCGTGATATTTGCGGCTGTATCGAATTTGTTGTCCTTGTGTTGTTAATTTGAATTCTTTCTTGTGACTACTGAGTTTGTACTGAATGTAACTCGTTTGATCTGTTTCTTCTAATGCTAATGGATGGAATTCATGTTAACTGTTTAGTTTCTTAAATTACAATTTTTTTAGTTCTATTTTAACTCCATAACGAATCAGGGTCTTCTCCTTCTCACTTAGCATTTAATTATGAGAACATTCAAGTTGTTCAAATGATGATCCTAACTGTTAATTAATATAAACATTATAATTTGATGAAATGGAGTATAATGAGTTAATGACGAGCAACGCATTTTTTTCTCCAACTCAAGAAAAGGATAAAGTACACCAATGGTCACCAAATTTTTAAGGAGTGTTCATTTTGGTCACCAAACTTTTAAAAAATTTATTGTGGTCACTCAACTTTTATTTCGCTTTCATTTTGGTCCTTCAACTTTTACTTCGCTTTTATTTTGGTCCCTCCCGTTACCTTCTGTTAGAAAATGCTGACGTGGCCCGTTAGTTTTCATTTTTTTCAAGGGTAAACTATATAAATGGTCGCCAAACTTTTAAAATGCTTTCATTTTGGTCAGCGAAATTCTAAAACTTTCATTGGAGTCACTCAACTTTTGTTTTTCTTTAAAGCAACCCTATTGGTTTAAGAAAAAAAAAACTCTTCCAATGTATTAAAAACAAAAGTAAGAAGTAGATTTTACCTTATGATTAAGAAGAAAAAATACTTGACCCGATTGGCTTGACCTGTCGACCCGAACCTTTAAAAACTGGGCAATTCTTGATATTTTTTCTGAGTAGTTGGGTCGGGTCTGGGCCAAAATTTTTGTGTAGTAGGATACCCGACCCAACCTGGTATTTTTAATATATATTTTTTTTAGTTTTAAATTAAATTTTTATTTTAAGTTCCTTAATATTTTACCCTTAAACTAAATTTAAATTCTCTAAATTTTTACCCAATACATAAATTAATGCTTAGATTGACATTTTTTTAAAAATTAACTAGTTTTGTAATTGGTCTGCTTTAATTTTTGTTTCCTGCACAAGTGGATTTAAATATTTTTTGTTGCCCTTTCGGTTTCTAGGCTTCACCTTGACTAATCCGGATTGACTCGTGTTGCACACCTAATTTTGGTGGGTGAGTCTCTCATCAAGAACTTTCTGCAGACACAACGCCTCAAACTCAAAGTCTGCTTAAGCGGAACCAAGCTGCTTACCACTTGGACCAACCCCGTTGGTTTGAATTTAAATGCTTTTGATAATTGCTTATGTAAAGTGTTCATAAGTCTTATATTTTGTATACATTCCATCTCATATTATTGTTATTCTTAAGTGCATTTTAGGCATACTTAGGTACATGCATGCATTATTTACAATATTCTTTACTTTACCATGTTTCTATTGAATATCTCTGATTTGATAAGAAAAAATATTGTTTTAGTTTAGTTTTAATTTTAGATGCTAGAAGCTACAGGAGGAGGAGAAATCATAGGAGCGAATGATGAGGCAGTAAGCCAAGGAGCAGTACTGAAGCAGTTCAACACCGAGAGAGATGCTGCCGAGTACCTGCCGCCAGGGCAGCAACTTAAGGAATTGGTGAATTGGAGTGCGATCGGTAGAGCATAATTTTCTGAGTCCATTGAGCCCATCCACTCAATTTACTAATGTCGGAACAACGGACAGAGTCGCCAAAGAAGAAGATCAAGGCTTGCTTGCGACACAAGACAATGACAAGAGAAGTCCAAATTAAAGTCAAAGAAGTTAGATTTAAAGGTTGCATTTAATACAAAAGCTACTTTATCATGAGGAAGACTTCTACTCCAAAGAGGACTTAACCTAGGTCATACCCTATATATACTTGATCATACTTTGTATTTGAGGCATCTTAGAATCTCCCTAGTTGGCAATAGCTTAGGTTTCTCTTGTGCTTCTTTGCCGCCGTTGTGTTCTAATTTCTCTTAGGGTTTGTGTTGTGTTGTAGAGTAGTGTGAGAACAGTTGTTTAGGATTAAAGTTTGTATTTGCAATAAAATTTAAGGTTTTTTTATATCATGTTCTTCACTGTTTGCAATTAAGTTTGAAAGATTGATTGTGAGCAATCCATTTGTTTAGTATCGAGAGAGTCAAACTCACGAAAAAAGTAAGCACGATCTCATCCATACCATGTGTTGATCAATCCAGCCTAGACATAGGTTATGATTTAAAGCGGTTAAGAGAGGACGAACCAA
Source organism: Hibiscus trionum (assembly GCA_030270665.1). Taxonomy (NCBI): domain Eukaryota; kingdom Viridiplantae; phylum Streptophyta; class Magnoliopsida; order Malvales; family Malvaceae; genus Hibiscus; species Hibiscus trionum. The sequence continues at coordinate 1,451,614 of BSYR01000025.1, read as the reverse complement.
AATTTGTTGTTCATTGTACGATTCACGCCGACGGGTATTATATGCAGTGGGCATCAACAGTATTCTGACTTAGACATAAGCATAATCACTTCAGAAGCGTTTTGTCGATCCTTGAAGGACTGCCGACCTTGCCGCCGAGCCATTCATCCATTCCACCTGCCGAGACAGTGAAAGTTGTTGAAGCACCAATCTGCCATCATCCACCGAGGCAGCACAGTCTGGCAGCGCAATACATCTTAACCTATTCAACGCAGTTTCACACTACAAAGCAGCATATCCTGGCTCATTCTATCAAACTAATATCTTCCTTAAATTACTTGTGTTTATTTACTTTTCTTTTAAACAAACTGAAATTTAATTGTGCATTAAAATTTCTCTTTGCATGGATTTACATTCGAATTTGATTGTCCAATCCTCGTAGGAGACGATATCTTTTATACTATAACTTGACAAGAATGTGCACTTGCGCTCATAATTGGAGAACACCCAAACGCTCTACAGCTTATTGTATTAATTTCAGTAGAGAAACCAATAAAACGCCATCCTTATTATTCAATAATGTTAACTATATTTTCTTACAACAACATGATTTATTATATTTTTAAACCAATTATCAAACACAAAAATTTTAACAAGTTCATAATACATATTTCAAACTTAGAAAAAATTAGAGATTTAAATTTAGTTCGAGGGTAAAAATATTAAGGAACTTAAAATAAAAATATAATTTAAAACTAAAAATAAATATATTAAAAGTACCTGGTTGGGTACCCAGCTACACAAAATTTTTGGCCCATACTCGACCCAACTACCTGGAAAAAACTCGGGTCGGGGTATTTTTTAAAAGAATTACCTGGTTTTTAAAGGTTCGGGTCGGCGGACCGGGTCAACCAGGTCGGGTATTTTTTTAACACCCATAATAATCATAAAGTAAAATCTACTTCTTACTTTTGTTTAATACATTGAAAGAGTTTTTTCTTAAACCAATGGGGTTGCTTTAAAGTAAAAAAAAAAGTTGGTGACTTCAATGAAAGTTTTAAAATTTTGGTGATCAAAATGAAAGTATTTAAAAGTTCGGTGATCATTTATATAGTTTACCCTTGAAGAAAATGAAAACTAATAGGCCATGTCAACATTTTCTAATGAAAGGTAACGAGAGGGACCAAAATGAAAGCGAAGTAAAAGTTGAGGGATCAAAATAAAAGCGAAATAAATGTTGAGTGACCCCAATAAAATTTTTAAAAGTTCGGTGACTAAAATGAACGCACACTAAAATTTTGGTGGCCATTGGTGTACTTTACCCCAAGTAAAACCAATAACATTATTGGATTTTAACAATCCATAATTTCTATATATATATATATATATATATATATAAATAACATCCATAAGAGGGTATATTTTCTAAAGCCCTTTTTATTAGAAAAATATATACGAACACACGTTTAATGGTCTTAAGATCTAGTTTAGTTTTACACGGGCGGTGGGTTGGTGGCAAACGAGTTGTTCTGTTTGGGTCGTTCCAGGTTTGATTATATTCGATTTTAGTTTGGGTTTGGTTCGGTTTTAGTTTAAGTTTATGGTGATTCGGGTCATATTGAGTCAGTTGATTTTCGGTTCAGTTATTTTTTGGTTTGGTTAATATTGGGTCGGTTGATTTTGGTTCGAGTCAATATCAAGTCAACCTTTCGATCGGTAGTTTCAGTAGGGATTTTAGGTCGAATCAGGTTTTTACACCCATATATATGACATTTTGGTGAGTTGTGCAATAGTTCACATCTCATCTTTTTTTATTTTTTAAATATTTTTTTATTTTAAGTTGTTTTGGTTCGGGTAAAATCGATTCTGGTCCATTCAGTTTGGTCAAAAATTGGTTTGAGTCTATTTCGGTTCAACTAAAATTTAGGTCGGTTTCGGTTTAGTTTATTTCAGGTTTCGAGTCTCAAGTTAGGTAAATTAGTTCGGGTCAAATTTGACAGGTCTAGGTGGGCATGAACAAAGATAGAACAATCTAATATATTTAACTAGAGGTGGCAAACAAATCGTTCAGTTCATGTCGTTTCGAGATTGACTACATTTGGTTCAAGGTCGATTCGAATTTGGTTCGATTTTAATTCGTGTCTATGGTGATCTGGGTAGCTATCGGATCAGTTCGGTTAATATCATTGTTGAGTGGATCGAATGATCGAACTAAACCAAGAGGGGGTAATTGGATTTTTAATGTTCTTGGTGGTGGAAATTGCAAATAAAAAGATTGACAAGGAATTTTAGAGTGGTTCAAGTTCCAAATGAACTCTACATCCACTACCTTAGCTTCACTAAGGATTTGCAACAATTCCACTAATTGCTCTTCCCCTTTTCTAGGCTAAGGAGGCAACCCTTACAATTTTCGGTCAAATTTTCTACCCAAAATTTGACCCAATCCTCACACAATTAAAACAAAGAATTTGATGGCTAAACAAGTATCTCTCAATACATAAACCAGCCCAATTACAAGCACTCAACCCAATTGAAATGATAGGAATGAAAAATACAATTGGGGTTTCTAGACAATAATGGGATTTAGGCACAAATGCTTGGATTTGATGTTTGGATGTTTGCTTTTGGATCAATAGTTGTTGCTGGTGCTTTTAGAGGTCCCTTTTATACCTTCTCATTGATTTCTAGCCGTTGTGGTTGTTGCATTCATCAATAGAGCCGTTGGAGGTGTTATCTCCCCTCCATAAATGCAGTCTGCAACCAACCGTTTCGAAATGCCCGACCATGTTTCAAAACAGACCAAAATAGAAAGAACCATTGGGGTGCATTAAAGAGCCCGTATCGAAACAGTCAGACATGTTTCGATACGCTAAGAGCCGTTTCGAAACTTGTTTCGAAACGTTTTTCCACTGTCAAGGGTCGTATCGAAACGTCTTGAGATCATTTCGAAACGCCTTAATGGTTTGTTAAAAATTAGTTAAAAACATTCAACGGTCATATTTTTCAAATCAAACTTAAGAACCGTTTCGAAACATTCGATGTTGTTTCGATACGGTGTCTCTTTGTTCTAAAGTTGTTTCGGAACTTGTTTCGAAACACGGGTTGGCAGTGTTGAAATCGTTTCGATACCCGTTTCGAAACACAGGTTCATAGTTTCAAAACTGTTTCGAAACGCCTTAGGCCGTTTCGAAACGGTGACTCGAAAATCACTGTTTTGGCTTTGAGAACACTTAGAAAATATTTTATAAACTTAGTTTTTAACTTAGGCATATTCTTCAAAACATGTAGGGGTGTTTGAGGACTTAAAAATTCGTTTTCACATTTTCAATTTAGTCCTTAGGTTCTTTAGTTATATCAAAATTAAAATATCGGTTTCACAATCTCCCCGTTTTGATATAACAAAACCAAAGTTAGAATTTTTAAGAATTTTGAAAATTTCGAATACATTCTAACTCTCCCTCAATTTAAGATAGGTTTTTAAAGTTTTAAAAGAATTTAAATTTTAAATTCAAAGATTAAAACTTATAAAAACACTTTAAACATTTAAAACAACTTTTGGCTCTTAGATTACTTCTCCCCCTTTTTGTTAGATCAAAAATAATAAACAAGGCTCAAGAGAAGAAATAGGATTAATAGCAATAATCATTAAGCAATAAGCAATAAGCAACAATAATATTAATTCATAAAATTAAAATATCCAAAACATAAATCGTCAACAATAAGTTCAAAGCATAATCCCAAATAGAATCAAAAGCATAGGTTCATAAAACATAATGAAAGTAAAGATGCAAACTTAATCCTAAAATGCATAGCTAATATGATATGTCATGAGAAACCTAGGCCTCGTCGTCACCATCATCATCCGAGGACTCATCATCGCTCTTGACTTGAGATTGACGAAACTTCATCCATTGGCCATAAAAGGTGGAGAAGGACATATCCATGGCCGAGTGTTGATTCTCAAGGGATTGGAGTCGATCCTCTACATTTTGCAAGCGTGTGTTAATAGCACCAAAGCCCGAAGCCATGTTAGTGTCCATGGCGTTGAACCGCTCGGTAAGGAAAGCCGTGAGAGCTTCATTGTTCCCAACTTGAGCTTGTGGTTGAGGTTCAACGGGAGGAGGAGGAGGAGGTGCTTCCCTATCAACACGTTCCTACTGTCCATTGTTTACATAGCGAAAACCGGACTTACGAAGAGAGGACTCACCAATTTTTGACTTGCGAGGTTCCAGAGAGTCGTAGGTGCAATCAAGATTAAGCTTACTAAAGATGTGACTTAAAACCGTTCCATAAGTGAAGGATTTCAGTGCATCGGTGTCACGAAGCTTAACATTGTTAACAATTTCGGCAAATATGATCTTCACTAGATTAGGGCGCTCACCACGACGGAAATATTCAAGTTAAAAATAGTCAACTTGACGAATGTGAGAATATTTACCTCCGGAGGGGCGAAGAAACCATGAGACCATCAAATGGAGGAATCGATCGTGCGCATCCAAGGTAAGCACCGAGTCGGTGTGAGAACCAAAGTGACTCTCATTCGCAATTCCTTCGTCCTTGAGAGAAAATGTAGACTCCAAGAGAGGGACATCAACGACAATCCTCTTGCCCAAGATAGAAGACTCAAGGCCAATCACTTCGGTATTGTCTTCATTATTGATAAATTGATCATTGGAGTAAAAGAGAAGTACCATGTGTTTGTAGCAAATGTCCGGGATGCTCAAAAGACCAAGGAAACTCCATTCTCTCAAACGGTCGAGGTAACGAAAAATAAAGCGCTCGGAGTCAAGAAACTTGAGATCAATGACACGCTTACGACGAACTTCGTACTCCTTGACATAAGTGAACTGATCCCTCATCTCTTGAGTTCGAAGAGTTTTCTGAAAAAGCTGAGTGAGATTGGGACGAATACTCGATTCACTTGCTTGACCGGTCTTACGCTTTTTGCTAACGTTCTCTGTCATCCAAAAAATATAAAGCAAGCAAGTTTTTTTTTTAAAAAATTAAGTGTATGCATAGATTTTTTAATTCAATCCAATGGTAAATCCCACTTAGGTTTAAAAACAAGTTTTTAAAACAAATATACAAAACAAAACAAAAAAAATTGAGAGAAAAACAGTAAAAAAATACGAGTGAAAATTTATATATTCGAATAAAAAAATTGAAGATTTTGAAAATTTTTTACAAGATTTGAAAAACCAAAGTATAAAAACATATAAACTATACAAAATTAAAATTTTCTAACCTAATATTCGAAAATAAATTGAAGGAAAAAGAAAAAGAAAGAAAATACCTTAATTTGGGATTTTGGATGAATAGAGGAAAATCCTTGCACAAGATTGTTGAAGCTTGCTTAGACTTGAGTTTAAAAGAAAAACCCCTCAAGATTTGGTGAAAAACAAAGAGGTTTAGAGGGTTTTTATAGGGAAAATCGAATCTAGGGTTTTTAGGTTTTTAGGAGAGTTTTAATTTGTGTTAAACTTTAACATTAAAAGCCCCTTTAAAGTAGTCCGTGAAACCGTTTCGGAACGGGCTTGACCGTTTCGAAACGCGGGCATGAAAGATTGACTGACTTTTCAACTCCAGCTGACCGTTTCGATACGGGTTTGACCGTATCGAATCCCCGTTGACTCGTATCGAAACTTGTTTCGATACACCCCTTGGCAGTAGCCAAAACGTTTCGAAACCCTTGGAAGGTGTTTCGAAAAACCCTTCTCTCAGATAGAAATTTAAAACATCCGTATCGAAACAGGTTCACCCGTTTCGATACACATGGGCCTTGAAGTGCAGATGAGGCTCTAAAAGTGCAGATAAATTAATTTTTCTAAGGCCTAACTTGCATGAATGACATGAATGAGCAGGAAAAACATATACAAACATAAACATACTCCCTCTAGCTATAGGCATGGATGAAATTAGGAGTAAAAACACATAAACATGGCATTTCACAAGATCAAGCAATTTTAAGCACAAAAGAGGTCCTAAAAGGTCAAGATAGGCTAGCTAGACCTAACTCTCTCCTAAGGGACCAAAAACGCTCTTTGTCTAAAGGTTTTGTAAATATGTCCGATAATTGATTTAAGGTGTCAACATACTCTATAACCACATCTTCTTTAAGGACATGATCTCTAATGAAACGATGCCTTATTTCTATGTGTTTGGTTCTAGAGTGTTGGATGGGATTTTTTGTCAAACATATAGCACTAGTGTTATCACATTTAAGGGGTATGGTTTCAACTTTAATACCATAATCTAAGAGTTGTTGCTTCATCCAAAGGACTTGAGCACAACAACTCCCTAAGGATATGTACTCGGCTTCAGTGGTAGATAAGGCTACATTATTTTGTCTCTTAGAGAACCAAGATATGAGCATACTACCTAGAAATTGACAAGTTCCCGAAGTACTCTTCCTATCGATTTTGCATCCCCTATAATCCGCATCCGAATAAGCATGAAGGTTGAAGGTGGAGTCTTTAGGGTACCAAAGACCTAAGCAAGGAGTATCTCTAAGGTACCTAAAGATTCTCTTAACGGCTATAAGGTGAGACTCTCTAGGACTAGCTTGAAACCTAGCACACAAGCAAACACTAAACAAGATATCTGATCTACTTGCGGTAAGGTAAAGCAATGATCCAATCATAGAACGGTAAAGCTTAGAGTCGACACACTTACCTCTTTCATCTTTGTCAAGCTTTGTAGATGAGCTCATAGGTGTGGCTTGAGGCTTTGCATTCTCCAAGCCAAACTTCTTGAGCATATCCTTTATGTACTTTGCTTGATTGATGAAGGTGCCATCCTTCTTTTGCTTGATTTGGAGTCCCAAAAAGAATGAGAGCTCCCCCATCATGCTCATCTCGAATTCACCTTGCATTAGCTTAGCAAACTCTTTGCAATGACATTGGTTAGTAGAACCAAAAATAATATCATCAACATAAATGTGTAGTACTAAGATGTCATTTTTATACATTTTTATAAAAAGTGTAGTGTCCACCTTGCCTTTTTCAAAACCCTTTTCAATTAAAAAGTTTGAAAGCCTTTCATACCAAGCTCTAGGAGCTTGTTTTAAACCATAAAGAGCTTTAATGAGTTTGAAAACATGATTTGGAAATTTTGAGTCTTCAAAACCCGGTGGTTGTTCCACATACACTTCTTTATTTATAAAACCATTTAAAAACGTGCTTTTAACATCCATTTGAAAAAGCTTTAAATCATGATAACATGCATATGCAAGCAACATCCTAATGGCTTCCATTCTAGCTACGGGTGCATAGGTTTCATCAAAATCTATTCCCTCTTCTTGAGTGTAACCTTGTGCTACTAGTCTAGCTTTATTTCTCACAATGTTACCACTCTCATCTAGCTTGTTCCTAAATACTCATTTAGTTCCTATGGTAAATTGATTACTAGTCCTATCAACTAATGTCCAAACGTTACTTCTCTCAAATTGATTTAACTCTTCTTGCATAGCCATAATCCAAAAATCATCTTTCAATGCTTCTTTTATATTCTTAGGATCTATGCATGAGATAAATGCAACATGATTCATTAATCTAAGAGAAGATCGAGTGGTTACCCCCTTGGATGGATCACCCAACATTTCACCATCTTTGACATAGTTGAACTCCCTTGGGTAGCTCACTTCCTTTTCCTCAAGATCCAAGTCCTTCAAGGCTTCAAGAGGTGGATCTTGTGTGTCCTCTTCTTTTGTTTGAATCTCATCCTCCTTTAAAGTTTGTCATCCATCAAAGGCATTTATGATTCCTACATCATCATCATCACAAGAATCCTTCCTTGGAAGGAGGTTATCATCGAATACAACATGTGTAGAACCAAGGTTTTGATATAATATTTGAAAAATGTTTTGGACTAAATTGAAAAGAATTTAAAATATGTTTTTAGTCAAAAACAACTTGAAAATATGTTTAAGGGTTTTAAAGGCTTTGGAATGGTTTTAAAATGTATTTAAAGGGTTTTTAAACTACCAAAATTCCAGTAGCCAAAACCCGTACCGATACGCCTAACCGTATCGATACGGTGTATTTTGAAATAGCCCAACGGCCATAAATGGTACTATTCCCAACGGCCATAAATGGTACTATTCCTAACGGCCATAAATGGTACTATTCCCAATGGCCATAAATGGTACTATTTCCAACGGTCATAAATGGTACTATTCCAACGGCTATAAACGGCTATATTCCCAACGGCTATAAACGGCTATATTCCCAACGGCTATAAACGGCTACAAACTCATTTGGGACTATAAATTGAAGGCTGGAACACTTGAAGAAAGAAAGAGACAACATCCAAGCAATATGGTCAAGAGAATTAGAGTCTAAATCTTTATTTTACTATTCTCTTGTACATAGTCTGTAGAGAGTGATTTTTATTGTTTTTATCCTTCACTCTTTCTTGTGAGCTAAATTGTGTAAACACCCACCTTGTGAGGTTTATTTGTTTACATCTTTTTACCCTTGTAAAAGGAGAGGTTCTAGTTTAGCCTTGAGAGAAAAACTAGAGTTGGTTTTATCTTAGCCAAGTCCAAAAGATAGGGTTGTAACGGTTTCCTCCTGAGCCTGGAAAAGGGGACGAATTCATTGTTGAGTGAATTGGGAAATCCTTAGTGGTGTGCTAAGGTAGTGGATGTAGACTCGGTTGAGTAGTCGAACCACTCTAAAATCATCGTGCAAATTGTCTACCTTTATTTCGGTTTTAGCCAATTCAACCACCAAACATTTACAACCCTCCTTGACGGTTTCGGTGATCGATTCGAGCGTGCTAAAAAGCCCAACAACATGTATAGATTCTTCTACTACTAAAGTTCTTTTGTTAAATACTCGATAGGCTTTAGAGGTTAAAGAGTATCCTATGAAAATAGCTTCATCACTTTTTGCATCAAATTTACTTAAGTTGTCTTTTTCATTATTTAAAACAAAACACTTGCAACCAAAAGGGTGAAAATATCTAATGTTAGGCTTTTTAGATTTTAAAATCTCATAAGGTGTTTTCTTTAAAATTGGCCTAAGCATTACTCGGTTAACAATATAGCAAGCGGTGTTTGGGGCTTCCGCCCAAAAATATTTAGGTAAATTATTTTCACAAAGCATGGTTCTAGCCATTTCTTGCAAAGTTCTATTTTTCCTCTCAACTACCCCATTTTGTTGAGGAGTTCGAGGAGCCGAAAAATTGTGGCTAATACTATTTTCATTCAAAAAATCTTCAAACCCTAAATTTTGAAAATCAGTTCCATGATCACTTCTAATATGTGAAATTCTAAGTTCAAGATCATTTTGGGTTAGTTTTGAAAATGTGATGAATTTTTCTAAAGCCTCATCTTTAGTACTTAAAAATAGAACCCAAGTAAATATAGAGAAATCATCAACAAGTACAAATGCATAATATTTATCACCCAAGCTCATAGTCCTAATTGGCTCAAATAAATCCATATGGATAAGTTGTAAACATCTACTAGTAGAACATCATTGATGGATTTAAAGGAAGACTTATGTTGTTTACCCTTAGAGCATGCATCACAAATTTTATCGTTTGAGAATTTAATCTTTGGTAAACCTCTAACTAGATCAAGGGAAACTAGTTTTTCTAAAACACTAATGCTAGCATGTCCTAGTTTCTTATGCCACAACCATGCATCATTTTCATTTTGTGCTACTAAGCATGCATGAGATGTATGTATGTCATCTAGATGCACCATGTATATATTCTCTATGCGATGACCTATTAGCATAATATTATTAGATTTAATGTCAACAATTTTGCACCCATTTTTATCAAATAAAACATTAAATCCTTTATCACACAATTGACTTATGCTCAACAAGTTGTGTTTAAGACCATCGACATACAAGACATTTTCAATAAGAATAGTAGAGTGATTACCTATGGAGCCAATACCTTTAATGTGGCCTTTGGAGTTGTCACCAAATGTCACCACTCCTCCACTTTTTGGCTTTAGATCCATGAATCTACTTTTGTCTCCGGTCATATGCCTTGAGCATCCACTATCAAGGTACCATAAGTTTTGACTTTGTGCTTTGGCCTTGTAGCAATGCTCCCCTACAAACAAAGATATTAAGTTTTTGTTTTTGGTACCCAAATCATTTTGGGTCCATGAGTGTTAGCTCCCATTAACTTGGTTCCCTTAGGGATCCAAGGTGACATAGCAACAATATTATTAGATTTTACAAGTTCCTTAGGAACCCATACACTTCTAATCCTTTTAGTTCTACTATGTCTAGGAAGATTACCTTGTTTGTAGTTATTGGTCCTTTTCTTAGGTTGGTTTGTTTTAGAAGATTCACCTATTTCATGCTTCACACTACCAACATTTTTAAAGGACTCATTGAGCTTGTTAATCTCATCTAACATCTTTTGGTGTTCACTATTACATTGAGATAAAAGATTGTTAAGGTCAACATTTTCATCTTGGAAAAATTTTAGCTCATCTTTCAACCCTAAAATCTTTTTCTCAAATTTTAAATTAGCTTGAGAAAGTGAGTCATTTTTATCATTTAATTTCGAAATAATTTTCTTATTCCTAATGACTGACTCCTTGTATTTCTCAACTAATTCATCATAGACCTCTTGCAACTCATCATATGCATCATTTAATTCATCATATGTAAAATCAAAAGATGATGAGTTAGAGGTTACCATAGAGGAATCTTCCTCAAGTGCCACGAGGCAAAGGTTGGCCACTTCTTGTTCGCCATCCTCCGATGACTCCTCATCACTCCAAGTAGCAATCTTGGCTTTGAGCTTCTTCTTCTTCTCAAAGCCCTTCTTCTTGAGTTGAGGGCACTCTGAACGTATGTGGTCGGGTTTATTGCACTCGAAGCAAATGATTTGATCCCTTGCTTCTTCTTTGTTTTTACCTTTGAAGTTCATCTTCCTTTGAATTTTTCTTCACCGGTTGGACCTCATAAAGCGTGAGAATCGTTTGGCTATCATAGCCAATTCTTCTAGCTCATCCTCCTCACTAGAAGAGCTCTCCTCAAGTAATGAAGCTTTGAGAGTTATTCCCATCTTCTTCTTCTTTTCTACTCTCTTCTCTTCCTTCTTCTTTTCTTCTTCCCTTCCTTGCTTCATAATCTCATCAGTAAGGAGAGAACCCACTAGCTCATCAAGCTTTAAAGTCTTCAAATTTTTAGCTTCTATGATGGCGGTTCTCTTCCCATCCCAAGATTCGGGAAGTGAGTAGAGTAGCTTCCGGACAAGCTTGTCTTCCGGTATTGTCTCTCCAAATCCTTTGAGCCCATTGACTATGGTGGAGAAACGATCAAACATCTTGGACACCGTCTCATCGGGCTCCATTTTGAAATTTTCATTCCTTGACATCATTGGTTCCCTTATAGGTAGTCTCAAGAGTGTCTCACACTTCTTTGGCACTCTCAATGGATGATACTTTGGAGTAGATGTCCAGACAGAATGAACAAAAGAGCATGTGGAGAGCTTTGTCATTTATTTGAATCTTTCTCCTTTCTTCTTCACTCATCTCCACCTTTTTCTTCAAAACCATCTTCCATTCACTATCTTGCTTCAATGGAATGTAGGGGCCCTCTTCAATTACATCCCAAACCAAGTAGTCATTGGACTTGATGAAGAGGCGCATTCTATTCTTCCAAAACGGATAGTTGTCACCATTGAAGAATGGTGGTTTTGTAGTGGATTGAGACTCATAAATGCCCGAACCGGAGGTAGAAGCCATTTCTTGATATTTTGATGATCACACTCTTCCTAGGAACTCCTCTTGTGGTTGTTAATCCTCAAAGAGGTAGGCTCTGATACCAATTGTTGAGTGGATCGAATGATCGAACTAAACCAAGAGGGGGTGAATTGGATTTTTAATGTTCTTGGTGGTGGAAATTGCAAATAAAAAGATTGACAAGGAATTTTAGAGTGGTTCAAGTTCCAAATGAACTCTACATCCACTACCTTAGCTTCACTAAGGATTTGCAACAATTCCACTAATTGCTCTTCCCCTTTTCTAGGCTAAGGAGGTAACCCTTACAATTTTCGGTCAAATTTTCTACCCAAAATTTGAACCAATCCTCACACAATTAAAACAAAGAATTTGATGGCTAAACAAGTATCTCTCAATACATAAACCAGCCCAATTACAAGCACTCAACCCAATTGAAATGATAGGAATGAAAAATACAATTGGGGTTTCTAGACAATAATGGGATTTAGGCACAAATGCTTGGATTTGATGTTTGGATGTTTGCTTTTGGATCAATAGTTGTTGCTGGTGCTTTTAGAGGTCCCTTTTATACCTTCTCATTGATTTCTAGCCGTTGTGGTTGTTGCATTCATCAATAGAGCCGTTGGGGGTGTTATCTCCCATCCATAAATGCAGTCTACAACCAACCGTTTCGAAACGCCCGACCCTGTTTCGAAACAGACCAAAATAGAAAGAGCCGTTGGGGTACATTAAAGAGCCCGTATCAAAACAGTCAGACTTGTTTCGATACGCTAAGAGCCGTTTCGAAACTTGTTTCGAAATGTTTTGCCACTGTCAAGGGTCGTATCGAAACGTCTTGAGATCGTTTCGAAACGCCTTAACGGTTTGTTAAAAATCAGTTAAAAATATTTGTCGGTCATATTTTTCAAATCAAACTTAAAAACCGTTTCGAAACATTTGATGTCGTTTCGATACGGTGTCTCTTTGTTCTAAAGCCGTTTCAGAACTTGTTTTGAAACATGGGTTGGCAGTGTTGAAATCGTTTTGATACCCGTTTCGAAACACAAGTTCACAGTTTCAAAACTGTTTCGAAACGCCTTAGGCCGTTTCGAAACGGTGACTCGAAAATCACTGTTTTGGCTTTGAGAACACTTAGAAAATATTTTATAAACTTAGTTTTTAACTTAGGCATATTCTTCAAAACATGTAGGGGTGTTTGAGGACTTAAAAATTCGTTTTCACATTTTCAATTTAGTCCTTAGGTTCTTTAGTTATATCAAAATTAAAATATCGGTTTCACAATTAGGTCTGTTGATTTCGAGTCAGGTTAATAGGAGATCAATCGGTTTTAGGGATGTGAAATCATGTAATCGTTCAGTTTCTGGTCAAGTCATGTCAAGTCAGATCAAATTATATACGGGTTATGTCAGGTTAATTTAATGGTTCAAATCAGATCAGGTCAGGTTCGGGCTGACTCAGATTCAGGTCATTATCATGTTGATTTTAAATCAGATTGAGTTTGGGTTCGGGCCAGGTTAAATTCAGGTCGGGTAAGTTTCAGTTTAGGCCAAAACGGTTTGGGCCCAAATCAGTTAATTAATAGGTTAATTCAGGTTCGGATGGACTTCAGGTTGGGTCACGTCGTTGATGTATAAAATTCAGGTAAGAGAATATCGATTTCGGTTGAAGTTCAAAATGGGTCTTATCGTGTACAAATAGACTTCGGTATGGTAATTGTGGGTAAATTTTAGATAAAAATAAAATTTTAGGGATTAATATGAACCAAAATATCCCTTAAGATGTCGAAATATTTTATAATTTAATATATTTATATATATATAATTATGACTAAATTGAATTAAACAAAATTTAAAAGTGAATTTTAGGACTAAAATGAAAATTTTAAGCAAGTGAGGACCTAAAAGGTAATTAATCACTAAGCAAAAAATTATGAGGCAAATGTCAAGTGGGCAATTAATTATTGAATCAAATTTAAAAAGATTTCATTTGGATTTGGAGGGAAAGAACCTAAAAACTAGGGGCTTAATTCCCTCCAAATTTTTGTCCTTCCCCCACCAATTATTTTTTTCATGATTTTAATTAAAGTGAAACGGTGGGAGGGAAAGATTCTCACCCGCGTTGGTTTTTAGGTTATGATAAATTCTTTTTGTAGCCCTTCTAACTTTAGATATTTTTCATTTAAGTCCCAAATTTTCACTTTTAGGTTTTAATTTAATTCAATCGAGTCCTAATTTAAATTAATTTAATTGAAATTCCACATTTAGTTTTAGAATTCTTTTAATTATGTCCATAATTTATGCTTCTAAGTTTTAATTTAGCTCAATTAGATCCTAAGTTTAATAAGTTAATTCAATTAGAACAAGATTATTATACCATATAAATTTTGATTTAATATAATTATACACAAACCTTTTTATTTGGATGTAAATATGTAATTGTACACATGAAAGTTGAAACTTTAATTTAGTTCAATTGTACACATGAAGTTTTTATTTAAATATTTAGTCAAATTCAAATGCATAAATTAGCAAGTTGAATCAGAATTAATCTCGTAAATTAATAACCATATACTAAACCATAATCTATTAATAATAAACCCAAAACCATAAACCTTAAGGAATCAAAATTAATCTCATAAACCAATAACCATAAGCTAAATCATAAACCATTGATACTAAACCCTAAACTTTAAGGAATCTAAATTAATCACATAAATCAATAACCCTAAGCTAATCACTAAACTAAACCATAAGTCTTAAATAATCAGAATCAATCTCATAAACCAATAACACTAAATTAAACCATAAACTGTTAATATTAAACCATAAATCATAAAAGCTTAAGGAATTATGTTGACAACATTTAGATATTTAATAAAACTTTTAAATATTTTTATATATTATAATTTATAAATATAAAAAAATAAATATATTAATTTAATGATCATAGTTAATCATGTACCTTAAATTGTGAAGATGCATTTTTGTCACACTATAATATAATAAATTTATAATCTCACAAATTCATCAGTTTTAACTTATTAGTTATTATAAGTCATGTAAATATCAGAACAGTTCAATAACAAGCCAAGTCATTTATAGGTTGAGTCAATTACAGATTAGGTTCATAATAGGTCAGGTTGATAATAGGTCGGGTAATATCAGTTATTTACCAGGTTAATCTCGGTTCAGGTTCATATCAGGTCGGATGCAGGTCGGGTTCGATTATCACATTATCAGGTTGAATTCGGGTTTAGGTCGGGTGCAGGTCGGGTTCATATCCAAAAGTTTCAGGTCCATCTAGGGTTCAGGTCAACACCAGTTCAGACTCGAATTGATTTCAAATCACCACCACCTCGGGTCACAAACAGTTCTGACTCAAGTCAGTTTTGCAGGTCGGGTCAGCTTTTTACATCCCTAATCGGTTTTAGTTGGGTTTTCAGGTCGAGTTAGTTTCTTACAACCCTATATGGCTTTATAAAGCCAATATATTTGACTTTTTAGTGAGTTACGCGCCAATTCACATTTCTTCTTTCTTTATTTTTTAATACTTTTTCTTTATT
This sequence comes from Hibiscus trionum, assembly GCA_030270665.1. Lineage (NCBI taxonomy): Eukaryota > Viridiplantae > Streptophyta > Magnoliopsida > Malvales > Malvaceae > Hibiscus > Hibiscus trionum. The sequence continues at coordinate 1,436,351 of BSYR01000025.1, read as the reverse complement.
TCGAGTTATTTTCGGTTCGAATCTATTTTGATTCAACTAAAATTCGAGTAAAATTAGTTTAATTTATTTCAAAATTTCAAGTCAAATTGAATCATCAGGTTTGGATCTCGGGTTAAGTTTGTCAAATTTATATTTAATAAGGTGAAGAAACTTTTATAAGATACCCTTACAAGATCTTTTAAATTTTGAAACTATGTTAGTAGTTATTTATAAGGTATGTGTTAAAATCAGAGAATATTTTGAAATTTTTATCAATTGTAATGAATTAATTAACTTTACAATATGTCATCCTTTATATATAAGGTCTATCACCTCATCCAAGTTAAATTACTGAGTTTGTTACACGTTAGTTGTACAACAAAAAAATAATTAGTTAACTAATTGTAGAACTAAGCGTTTTGATATAATATTTGAAAAATGTTTTGGACTAATTTGAAAAGAATTTAAAATATGTTTTTAGTCAAAAACAAATTGAAAATATGTTTACGGGTTTTACAAGGCTTTAGAATGATTTAAAGTGCATTTAAAGTAGTCAAAACCAAGCTTTTCAAGTGTTCGTACCGATACGTCTGGTACTGTACCGATACGCCTTAGGGTTTCAACTACAGGAATTTTCCAGTAGCCAAAACCCGTACCGATACGCTTAGCCGTATCAATACGGTGTGTTTTGAAACAGCCCAACGGCTAGTCGCATACCGATACAGTTGTATCGCGTACCGATACGACTAACTACCCCAACGGTCATATTTCCAAACGGTCTTTTAATTTGCAGGACCGTACTGATACGCTAGGTAAGCGTATTGATACGCATCAACTGAAGTGCACAACGAATACTTCCTTATCGGGACCGTATCGATACGGCTTGAAGGGTATCGATACGCCAAGCTGCAGAACTGCATTTATGGTGGAAAATAAATGTTCCAACGGCTCTAATCCATCTCTAACGGTCCTCAACGGCTACAAACTTAAAGAGGAGTATAAAAGGGACCTCCAAGCATCTAGTAATGGTTAATGCTTCAATTGTTACAACATTATGATGACAAATTGTGTCTAGAGCTTTAATTGTACATTCCTTGCTTAGACAACACTAGTGAGCTAAATATTGTTAAATTTGCTCAAGTGTTTAGGTTTTGGGTGAGAGCTTTATAGTGCAAACATATACCTTCTAGATGGATTTCTAGTTTGCTAAGTCTTTCTTGTGTAAGAGAGTGTTTGATCAAGCTTTGGGTAGAAAGCTTGATCGTTGTAAAAGTTTCCTCCTAATCCGAGAAAAAGGGACGAAATTCATAGTGAATTTGTTTGGAAATCCTTAGTGGGAAGCTAAGGTAGTGGATGTAGACCTTGGTTAGAAGGTTGAACCACTATAAATCCTTGTGTAAATTGTCTATCTTTTCCATTCCCACAAAAACACCCAATTATCCCACTTCTCCACACTTGGCGAGCAAGAACGGTTGAAGGAATCGAGCCCCATAAATCTCAACAATTGGTATCAGAGCTTGGATCAATTGAAGAGGATTAACATCCTATTGAGAAGATCCGGCAAGCTTGATCAACATTTCACTCAACCGGCTCAATGGCACAATCAATCGACAAACTGCCCTTCTTCGACAGAACACACTATACCCATTGGAAGATAAGGATGAAGTTTTTCATAAATTCCAAGGACTACAAGCTTTGGGATATAGTAGAAGATGGTCCGTTCGTGCCACAAGGAAGCAAGGCAAAGTGGAGTGCCGATGACCGCAAGAAGATGAAGCTTAATTGCAAAGCCTTGCACATCCTATTTTGTGCTTTTGGCCCCAACATCTATGAAAAGATGTCTTCTTGTGAGAGTGCCAATGAAGTATGAGACAAGCTTGAAGTCACATACGAAGGAACCAACGATGTAAAGGAGGCCAAGATCGGACTCCTAAACCTCGAGTATGAGAACTTCAAGATGGGTCCGAAATAAGACATCGAGAAGATGTTCGATAGGTTCTCAACCATCACCAATGAACTCAAAGGCTATGGAGAAGCCATTCCGGAAGAGAAGCTTGTCCGAAAGCTCATCTACTCCCTTCCCGAGTCATGGGACTCAAAAAGGACCGCCATCATCGAAGCCAAAAATCTCAGGACTTTGAAGCTTGATGAGCTCATGGGGTCACTTCTCACTCATCAAATAATGAAGAAAAACAAAGAAGATGAGAAGAAGAAGGAAGAGATTAGAGCTATGGGGAAGAAGAAGATCATGGAGCTAGGCATCAACGCTAGTGTCGTTGCTCTCAAATCCTCCACATGTCGTCATGTAAATTCAAGTGAGGAGGAAAGTGAAGATGAAGAGATGACCTATCTCTTCAACAAATTTGCCCGGTTCATGAAGAGCAAAATGGAAAAATCCAAGCATGAATCGAGGAAGAAGATGAAGGAATCTCACAAGTCCAACAAGAAGGGATCATCTTCAAAGCAAACATATGTGGCCACGTGGAGTGATGAAGACTCCACCGATGATGAGGTAGCCCACCTATGCTTGATGGCCCTCAATGAGGGGGAGGTAACTTCTAACTCATCTAGTTCAAATTCATATTCTTTTGATGAGTTACAAGAAGCCTATGATGAATTGGTTTTTGAGTTCAAGGCTTCATTTTCGGAAAACAAGAAATTGATTTCAAAGTTACAAACCGAAAATGATTTGCTTTCTAAAACCAATTTAGAGTTTGAAGAAAAAATTAAAGATTTTGAGCTTAAAGTTTTGGATTTACAAAAATTGCTTCAAACAATGGAAAAAGATCATCAAAAAGAGGTTGATGATATCAAGAAAGAAAAAGATTTGATTTTCAATGAACTTCAAAAGAAAAATAATTTAGGAAAACCAAATTTTTATGTAAGACAATCTAGTGCCCCTAGATTTGTAAATGGTAAATGTTTTAGAAGTGTTTGGGTCCCAAAAGGACTAACCACTTCAACTAAAAAGGATGAAATTGAAAAATGGATTCCTAAGGGGACAAAATTTTGTGCTACTAACGTCTATGGATCCAAAGCAATTTGGGTACCAAAAATTACTTGATTGTCTTAGAATAGGTGTGATGGAGATTGATCAACAAGTCAAACATTGAGGGGGAGCTTCATCCTCCCTTGGATTCAAGTGTGGTAAATATCTAGTTGTTCTTGCTTTTATTTGTTTTATTTTTTTTTAATTTCAACTAGATGATCATATATGTTTGACTAACATTGTTTGATGCTTTGAGTAAGGGGAGCCAATTTTAAAACCAAATTCTTTAATGGTGTCAATTTTCTTTTACCTCCTAAGTTATTTTGAGCCCAATGTCATTTTAAATTCTTTTTGATATAACAAAAAGGGGAGAAATGGTTTGAAAAATTGATTTTTCAAGTTTTTCAATAGAATAAGGGGGAGCTTTAATCTAATTCAAATTTTAAGTCTCTTATTCAAATTTTAAAATACAAAGGGGAGAGAATCTCGAACAATTTTTCAAGTTGGTTTTATTATATCAAAAAGGGGGAGATTGTAGAACTAAGTGTTTTGATATAATATTTGAAAAATATTTTGGACTAATTTGAAAAGAATTTAAAATATGTTTTTAGTCAAAAACAACTTGAAAATATGTTTAAGGGTTTTACAAGGCTTTGGAATGATTTAAAGTAGTCAAAATCAAGCTTTTCAAGTGTTCGTACCGATACGGTCTGGTACCGTACCGATACGCCTTAGGGTTTCAACTATAAGAATTTTCCAGTAGCCAAAACCCGTACCGATACGGTGTTTTTGAAACAGCCCAACAGCTAGTCGCGTACCGATACGCCTAACTACCCCAACGGTCATATTTCCCAACGATATTTTAATTTGCAGGACCGTACCGATACGCTAGGTAAGCGTATCGATATGCATCAGCTGAAGTGCACAACGGCTACTTCCTTATCGGGACCGTATCGATACAGCTTGAAGGGTATCGATACGCCAAGCTGCAGAACTGCATTTATGGTGGGAAATAAAGGCTCCAATGGCTCTAATTCATCCCCAACGGTCCTTAACGGCTACAAACTCAAAGAGGAGTACAAAAGGGACCTCCAAGCATCTAGTAATGGTTAATGCTTCAATTGTTACAACATTATGATGACAAATTGTGTCTAGAGCTTTAATTGTACATTCCTTGCTTAGACAACACTAGTGAGCTAAATATTGTTAAATTTGCTCAAGTGTTTAGGTTTTGGGTGAGAGCTTTATAGTACAAACATATACCTTCTAGAGGGATTTCTAGTTTGCTAAGTCTTTCTTGTGTAAGAGAGTGTTTGATCAAGCTTTGGGTAGAAAGCTTGATTGTTGTAACGGTTTCCTCCTAATCCGAGAAAATGAGACGAAATTCTTAGTGAATTTGTTTGGAAATCCTTAGTGGGAAGCTAAGGTAGTGGATGTAGACCTTGGTTAGAAGGTTGAACCACTATAAATCCTTGTGTAAATTGTCTATCTTTCCATTCCCACAAAAACACCCAATTATCCCACTTCTCCACACTTGGCGAGCAAGAACGGTTGAAGGAATCGAGCCCCCTAAATCTCAACACAAATTAACTTTTAACACTCTTCCAAGTTGGTGATAGAAAGACATCGTTTACCTCCAACTTGGATACTAAATAATTATGTTGTTCCACTCTCAAAGTCTTAGTAAAAGTATCTGCTAACAGTAGGGGTGTGCAAAAACGGGTTCAGTTAATTATTAACAAATTATTTCGGTTAACCGGTAAGTTCGGGTCACTCAATTCTCGACCTTAAACCGTAACCATTCATCGGTTAACCATTTATTCGGTTAACCGAAAAATTCAGTTGGATTCGGGTCGGGTAATGATTTTTTATTTTATTTATTAAAAATATAAATTTTAATAATATGTTAGAAAAAAAATACTTTTAAAATTCGGCCCATAATATTAATATTTTTTTTAATACTAGCAAGTTTACCACTTAAACCTCATAAAATGAAATTATGCTTTTACTTTTGGGAAATGAGAAAATAAAATAAAATCTATTTTTTAATATAAAATATTAAAATGGTATATAGTATAATAATATATATTATATAACCGATCGATTTGATTACCCAGTTTGTTCCAAAACTGTAAACCGTAACCGAACCGGCTTCTTTTTAAAATAAACAAAATCCCAAACTAAAATTGAATTTTTTTAGTTCGGTCAACCAATTTTTCAGATCGATTTTTTCGGGTTTCATGATCGATTTCGATTTTGTGGTTATTTTGCACAACCCTGGCTAACTATTTTGTAAAAGACACATATTCAATCTTTATGAGGCTTTTTCTATAATTCTTCTCTGATAAATGACAGTCAATTTCTATATATTTAGTGCGCTCATGAAAAACTGAATTGCTTACAATTAGGGGTGTGTAAAAAACCGAAACCGATTTCGAAATCCGAAAAAAAAACGAATTAAAAAATTAGTTAACCGATCCGAAAAAATTGGTTTTGGTTCGGGTTTTTGTTTTTTGAAAAAGAAATCAGTTTGGTTACGATTCACGATTTTGGGACAAACCGAGTAACCGAACCGATCAGTTATATAATATATATTATTATACTATATACCATTTTAATATTTTATATTAAAAAATTAAATTTTATTTATTTTCTCATTTCCCAAAAGTAAAAGCATAATTTCATTTTATGAAGTTTAAGTTTAAACTTGCTAGTATTAAAAAAACATATTATTAAATTTTATATTTTTAATAAACAAAATAAAAAAATCATTACCCGAATCGAACCAAATTTTTTGGTTAACCAATTGAATAGTTACGGTTTAGAATAGAGTATTGGATGACCCGAACTTATCGATTAACCGAAATAATTTGTTAATGATAAAGTGAACCCGGTTTAGAACACCCCTACCTGCAATCTGCAATGTTATTTTACTGTCACAATAAAACTTTATAGTTTGCCTTTTGTAAAAGACCAAGTTCCGAAAACAAGACATTCAACCAAACTTCTTCTATTGTAGTAATGATCATACTTCTATACTTTGCTTTTGTAGAAAATCGTGCAATAGTATTTTGTTTCTTTGATTTTCACGAAACTAAATTGTCTTATAACACTTGAAATAGTTTATACTTATTGTAAGAATAATTTCGATTTTTTAAAGAATAGAAATTAAATTTTGTTAACAATGTAGTATTATTTTAACATGTCAGATTCAAACTATTAACATATAGTTTGTGTGTGTTTACAAATTGATTCATATGTTTTATACACACTCCACATTATATTTGAACCACCATTTAATATCAAAATTGACATTTAAACTGATTAAAGGACTCAATTAATACAATATCGATACTTTAGAGTTTAATTGGAACAGTTTTAGAACTTAAGGATTAATTTGATGAATTAACCCTTTAATTTATTTTAAGATACAATGATAAAGAAGATTTTATAAAAAAAAAATAATAATAATCTATTTTTAGTGGATTGGAGCTTGGGCTTGAACCTGCTGTCCAACTCGGATTGGGCCTAAACTAAAACGGTTTATTTATTTAAAGTTTAAAACTAAATATAGAGTTTATTCTTTCTCGAAATTTCCTACCCAAACCTCTCTCACTCTCTGTACGTTACACGTTACCGGCGTCGAGGTCGTTGGTGTTACCGTCGCCGTCTCTATCGCTTCAGCCGCCGTACTCTGTCTTTCCAATGGCGATCCTTTTCCTTCTTTCTCCGCTTCACTGAATTCTCCCTCGCTTCTTTTGTGTTTCCGGAGGCTCTTGTTGCTTTTCCTCGATCGGCGGTGTACGCTTAACTCTCCGGCAGCCTCGCCGTGGCCACTCCTCATTCCTCAGCCTTCACCACTAGGTATCTCTTTCACTATCTTTACTCTTGATTATCCTCCGAATATTTATTTTCTTGAAATTGCAGCTTTTTCATTAATTTTTTTGTTCATTTTTCTTTTATTCCGCTAGAGTTGAAGAGCAATTCAAAAGGTTATTTTTTAATTAATTTTAAATTATTTTCGTTGGATTATAAGTTTATGCGTTGAAAACTATATTTTGAAGTATTTCAAATGGCAATGGATTAGTTTCTCTTCGATATCAAAATTCATGACTTTAGTAGTTTAGTTTTATATGTGAAACAAACATGTTAGAATATGTTTATGTGGTCGTGGCTTTATTCATTTGTTTATCTTTGAAGAAAATTGTGATTTTGCTTTAATAACTTTCGAGGAACCAAAAGTAAATTAAAAATAATATTTGAAGATTAAAAGATTAGGGCCAAATGGAGCCTTACTTTAGAGATGTCACATTTTGTTGGAATGTCTGGATGAATATATTATCTTTGAAATTTGGAGAAAAAGTTGATTTGTCTGTGTGTCACATTCAGGTTCATAGGTTTTGATCCTAAATGGGGTCTGCCGAACAAGATGAGTATGCTGCTTTCAATGAGAAGGTGAGGCGGACGGTTTTCTTGGACAACCTATCGCCACTTGTAACCGAGTCGGTCGTGAGAACTGCTCTTGATCAGTATGGAACTGTCAAGAGTGTTGAGTTCATTCCGAACTATCTGGAGCCGCGGAACATGCCCCGATGTGCTTTGGTGGAGATGGAGAAGCAAAAGCAAGCTGAAGTTGTCATCTCGACATTATCAGAGTTGCCGTTCATGATGTCTGGAATGCCAAGGCCTGTGAGGGCATGTGCTGCTGTACCCGAGATGTTTGGCGATCGCCCGAGAAAGCCTGGTCGACAGCTGCATGTCCATTGGTTGGCTCCTTCTGATCCCAACGCTGAGGTAGCAAACAAGCTTAAGAAGCTTGTGAAAAAGCATGCCACTGAAACTGCAGTGATGCTCAAGGTAAATTCTAATCCATCCGCTTCTAGGTGTAAGATATTGTTATTTTATAGTGAACGAGTTTTTGTTGCATTGAAGCATCAACTGGAGAAGGAGGAGAAGCTTGCAAAGCAGCAAGGAGAAACTTTGAAAGCAAATTGCAAGAAGTATGAGATGATAGATACTTTGATGGCTGATGGAACTGTTAGACGCTTGGCACGACGCTATAATTTGAGAATTTCAGATGATTCAGGCCCTTCTACCTTTCACTGAAGTGCGACAACTTTACTTACTAATGTAAGTAGTGAGGGTCTTTACTTGGCATGTGTTTAAAATTTTAAATCATGTGGATATCTTCTCGTTTCATCTAGATTTTGTTCATGTTATCTGATGGTCAAGTTCTTGAAAATTTTAATGCTAGAGAAGCGCAAAATCACTAAATATTTTGGAATTCAGAAGGGTGCTAACTTTGTAGGATCCTAAATTGATAGGTTCTATTTGTTTGGGGGTGGGAATTCGAACTTGATATCTCCTTTCAAAGGCATGCCTGCCAATCTAAGATCAATGACTTTGCATTATCATTGGGAGGATCTCACTTTTTGAGATGGAATTGTGGTCGATTCCATGAACATTTGCTGATTGTTATGAGCATAAAATACACTCTCTTGAGTTTTTTTATTGGGTTGGACAGGTACTTAATTTGTATTTTTTATTCTCACAATATATTTCTTGATTTCTTCATGAGTATGATTCAACCATATAATGCACCTAGTGGCGGATGAATGCAGCCCCCATTTTTTCAGAAACACGCTTAAGTTGGTGTGAATCTCTTTTTTAAAAAACCTTAATTCAATGTGTAAAGGTTAAAAAAAAAATTTGCATACCCATTTTAGGAAAAGAAAATATTTTGGACCCCTATTTTTAATTTTCTTGATCCGCCATTAGATGTACCATTATGTTTTTATGCATTGTTCTTAACACTAAGAATTTGATAGAATCATAGTAGATAGAATAAATACGATCATATAATCACATTAGAATATTTAAAACAGCGGTAAGACCTACAAAGCTTGCCCGACATGTTCTTTTTCAACATTTTTTATTACCTATATTCAAACTTTTGAAGATATATTATTAAAAAAAGAGTCACGAATTTCGAACATAGACTATAAAATATATATATATATATGTGTAGAAATGTCTATTGTAACGTTGAATTTAGAGGAAGAAATCAAAAGATAATAAGTGTCAGCCAAAGATGACCAATCAGAATCATGCATTGTATTTCCCATATCTAATCCTTTTATCTGCCATCAACTAAAGCCCCCACCCAAGTCCAATATCTATGACCCTTAAAGTTCCCTCAAAATCCCACCAAAAACCATCAAACAAATACATGGCCTCTTCTTCTCTAAGAACCCTCCTCAACCACCACCATCATTGCTCCTCCTTCAAACGCCTCCCTCCACCTTCCTCCTCCATCTTTCTCAACCCCACCTCCACAACCACCACCACAAACATCCTTTCCACCTCCTCCTCCTCTACCACCACCTTCTCTCTTCCTTCTTCCATCACTTCCACCACCAATATTTCCCAAGATATCTCCTTTGACACCCTCCAACACCACCTTTCAACCCAAAACTTCCGCCAAGCCGACGAAGAGACCCGTCGTCTGCTCATACTTCTAGCCGGCGAACAAGCTCAGAAACGCGGCTATGTCTTCTTCTCCGAAGTCCAATTCATCTCAGAAATTGATCTGAAAGCCATTGATGAACTATGGAGAAGATACAGCAACAACAAGTTGGGGTACAGCGTTCAAAAAAGACTCTGGCAGAAAGCTAACAAGGACTTCACCAAGTTGTTCCTCAAACTCGGGTGGATGAAAAGACTTGACACCGAAATCGAACAATACAATTACAGGGCTTTCCCCGATGAGTTTATATGGGAACTCAACGACGAAACACCCGAAGGCCATCTGCCATTGACAAACGCATTGAGAGGAACTCAGTTGTTTAACAGTATTCTTAGCCATAAAGCTTTTGAGGGTGAAGAAGAACAAGAGGCTGAAACGGGTACCAAGCCACTCAGCAACAAGTTTTTGAAGCCAAACTATAGTTTCTAACATGGAAAATACGTGATATTTTCAATGTTCAAGTAAAATACATTGTGAAATCTAAACTGGGTTTTTATAGTTTTAATGAATCGAGGTTTGTAACGGTCGAGAACGTCTATGGTTTCGTCATTCTTTGTGCTGTTTATGATCAAATGCATGCGACGACAATGGCTAAGAAATGCCCGACCTTTTTTGTTGTTTCGCCTGTCTTTTTGCTTGTTTCGGAATTCATCAAATATAAATGAGAATGAATTTTTATGACATTTTTTATTTATTGATTTTTGAATGACATGGTTTATACGCTATAGATTGATTTAATAAAAATATTAATATTTTTATTAAAAAATGGAAGGTTTGTTCTATTCATTGTCAATATAGACTGAAAACCACAATTTATCATTTTTCGTCTGGTTTTGGCAAAATGGGCCACATACATAGTGCTTGCTGTGGGGATATGGACCTCTTCACGGCTCATATCAAATTGTGGTTCGAGAAAAAAAAAAGTAGTTTCTGAGTAAACTACGACGGTCAATAAATTGGATTAAAATGAAAAGAATTAAAATTGGAGCAAAATATTGAAAAGTTTAAGAAATAGAAACATTTACAGTAATTTTATAAACACATTGCATTATGAAAATATGTACTTGTACACATTTTTGAAATGTTTCATTTTCGTCATTGTGGTAAAATTGAGGGACCCAATTGAAAGGAAATTAAAATTATAGGGATAAAATAAAATATTTCATAATACAATGAAAGTACACGTATCTAATCCTTATGAATAACAGTGTATTTTAAAAAAAATCAAAATTTTAAAACACGACAGGTTAAAAAAAGATCGATGTCAATAAGACAAAAATTAAAAAAAATATTCAAAATCGAATGGCAAAAAATGTTATATCAAATGCCAAAACGGCAACAAGACGACTACGTCTCCTTATCAACGTGTGGATCTCAAAAAAATTAAATAGTTAAAAAAAACCACCTCAATCGAATATCCATAGTCTTTCGTATTTTTAGACTCACCTTATAGTTGGATAATCAAATCATTTAATTTAATTTAATTTACCTCCCACAAAACGGTGAGTTTTGAGTACAATTTTCAAAAGTTTCATTTTAGCCACTATAATTTCAAATTTTTACATTTTAGTCCTAAATGCAAAAAAAAAATTACCCGACAAAAGCTGTCGACCACTTCCATGGGATGGTGACGACTTCCCCGTAGAATTCTAGCATTTCCCTAAATAATTGTTTGAAATGGATATACCATTTTTTCAAAAAGAAAAAAGAAACGAGCCTTTTCCCCTAATTTAACCGTAAACACAGCTTATGAATTATCCATTTCGATCAAAAAATACTATAACAATCCATTCCCACAATCTTTTACTCTAATGTATTGCATTGATGTCCGAACTCAAATTAGCATGTCAATGGCATTTTGCTTTTAATTTATACAACAATGTCCAGACATGCACAACCCTACACATTTCTTCTCTCCAGAAAATCCGAAGCCTTCAAGAAGTACTCGAGAGATAAATAGCTCGATTTAAGACATGATTCATCTCTGAAATTGTCCCAGCAATACTCTAACAAGATCGCATGCAGCAACAATGCAGTTAACTTCTGACAGTGAAAAGATATCCTAATAGTTGATAAGAAAACCAAAGTTAAGCACTATGCACAGGGGCAAAGTCTCCTGGTATGCCGATGAGAACCATCACAAGACAGCATTGATTGTGTCCGAGTATACAAGCATGCTCCCGGATTCTGAAACATGGGGAATATGTCATTCTCAACCTTTAGCATTAATTTTCTCATTTTATTGATAGGGTTTATGACAAGATTTGCATTTCATAAAACAAGTAGAAAATAATTATTTCAATAATTAACAAAAATAATCAGTTTAGCAGAACGACGAAGGAAATATACCAACTGTTTGGGAGCATCATCTACAACTTCTGCAGGTTGATCGGCTCCAACACTTGCCAAGCATGCTCCTTTGCAGCTCATATATTTCTGCATACTGTTTACAAAGAACAACTTAAACCAAAATCTAATAACAGAAGAAGCTATTGGAAGTGCAGGAGACAATAGACATAACATTATAAAAATGACTTCAACAACAAATTGTTGAGAACCTCCCTGTTTTGATAACACCTATACTTTACTCTTAGATGAAAAGGAAAATGGAAGGTGTGAAAGCATCGACAAAATTCAAAATACAATAGGGATAACCAGATAAGTGTAAAAACAAGAAGGATCGTATAATATACCTAACTGCAATTGCAGGTAGATCAACCAAACAGAGGAACACACTCAAGATGGTATTAGCCATGTACAGCAAAACCAAATAATAAAAGAGGAAATGTGATGAACTTACATTTCACACTGGTTAAGTATCAAAAGCTTATTTAGTACACAAGATTGTCCATTTGACTTGCAAACTGAATCACAAGACTCTCCTTGCCTTTGTTCCATGGGAAAAAGAGAAAAAGTATTATATCAACAGATATTACATGTTCGATTGAAGAAACAGAACCAATCACAGTGAAGATTCACCTTCCAACAACAACATTAATACCATTTAGTTTGGCTTCTACAGGTGAGACCGTGGACCCTGTTGCAAGTAAAACTCAATCATGTAACTTAATGCTAAATTACTGCTTACTGAATTAAACCAGAAAGAGGGTATCACTGTTCTGCACAATACACACAAACACACACATAAAATCTTCAGTTATCGTCTATGGGCTCAACAATAATTTGTGTATTTGATGTCATTTAATTATTTAATCTATCTGTCTTTGGAAAGTATGCTGGAGTAGTGCTTTTGGATTATTGAGATCCACTATATTTATTTCCATTCCCTGGTTCATCTATTACCCTCTCAGTTCCCTCTGTTTCTCTATTTTAATATCACTGTTGTTTTTCCCCATATCTTTTGCTACGTCAGAGGAGCAGAATTTAGGAAGAAATATACAAGGTATTCAAATAAAAATCAGTAAAAATGAGCCAAAGTCAGAATGTTAATGTTAAAGGGTAAGTCATGTCAAAACGTACCAGAAGAATTTGATGGCAGAGAAAAGCAATGATGAAAATCACTAACATAAGCATTTTCGTGAACCTGAAACAAAAAGTTAATTTAACCAACCTGAATCATAGTTTTAAAACATAAAAAGTAGCTCTTATTTGAGTCACGTATATTACATATAGAAATGTCACTAATGAAGAAAATCACACAAGTTATTAAATTAAACAGAAGCCCTTATTGTGGTGTGTGACTTATAGCATTAGCATGACAATCTTCACCACCAATGGTGTCCAAGAAATTATACCTAGATAGCTCCTTTTTCTTAAAAAAAAATTGAGAGAGAGAGAGAGAAATGACCCAGTGCACCATAAATATATGGGTAAAGTACACAAATGGTCACTAAACTATCTCTAAAAATACAAAAATGGTCATCAAACTTTCAAAAGTTACATGATGGGCATTAAACTTTAGTTTTAGATACAAAATGGTCACTAAGCCGTTAATTGTCGTTAAGTGGGTGACGTGACAGTGACATAAATTTGAATAATAGAACATTTAATCCTCCATATTGACGCATTCAATCAATTTATTCCTAATTTAACGCTCATTATTGCTGTATAAATTGACTGAATGTGTAAATATTGAGGATTAAATATGTTAGTATACAAACTTTCGTAATTGCCACATCTTCCAGTTAACGGGCCAATGACCATTTGTAATAAAAACTAAAGTTTAATGCTCATTATGTAACTTTTGAAAGTTCGGTGACCATTTTGTATTTTTAGGGGTAGTTTAGTAACCATTTGTGTACTTAACCCTAAATATATTCATATATCTATAGAATATCACTTACAACACTTTCAGAGTTATGTCGACACCTCCCAGCACAAAAATCAAAGACATTTGGATATGTCCCTGCCAAAGAGGGGCAAAAAAGGCTATAAGGACCTCACACGTCATAGAGAAACAACATGGTAGCAATAACACCGTTGAAAGATAAAGTGCCAAAATATTACTGATTGAATACATCTTTTCAGTAGGGTAACTACCATATCAAGAAAACAAACTACTCAGGAACAGGAATAAATCATTTAGAATAATTTTTACACAAATATACAATTCTATAGTCCCAATACAGGCACAACCATCATATTCAAAAGAATATTGCAAGAGGTTATCTGTAGGTGATTTTTAAGTTGCTATAGTGCCAAATAAGCTATCTCACAAACTGATTCTTAGGAAAGGAAGCAAAAGAATTACTTCAAAAGGACTAATACGATGTATAACCGTCACGAGTATGAAAATCCACTTTTGGGGCAGAAAAAAAAGCTCAGCATAATTAGAGTGCCTGAGGCTTTTTATCGTGGCAGATGACACAGGTTGAAAATTACATTCTTAATTCTTATTAATCAGATTATGCTGCAATACAAAATGTCATCAACTTATACAAGACAAATATCCAAAATGTTTAGGACAAACTTCCATGCCGTGAGAACCAACATATATGTCCTAGAAGAAGCAAGAGACTTCATACCATTTCCCATCTACGGAAGTAAATGAGCAATTGTGTCTAACTAAAACTTTAAACTCACCTGATGTCGATGGCTTGGCTATTTTTAGTTTCAATACTTGTTCCTTTTGTGTCTGCAAAAGAAATCTTGGTGTGAATTTAATTACACCTAATATATATATGATGATTATACAAAATAAGGAATGCTCAAAAAATATACTTGTTCAGGGTGTAGGCAGCACGAAACACAAAATTCATAGGAGTTACAGCACTTGGAAAGAACATTGCATCCACTGCAAAGGAGAACCAAAGGTGTTACAAGCCACCCTAAAGAATTAGTTTAAGCCTGCATCATGGAGACCATAAGAATGGGGGGAGGGGGACTCACTGGCAAGAGAATTTGTCTCCTCTTTCAGGACAGCAACGGGACTGTGGATCCAACGAGAGAGCATCACACACATAGCCTACAACGTAAATATTATTGTGAACCTAAACAAACTAAAAGATAAAGAAAACAGGCCAGACTTATCAGATACAATATGTAATACAAAAGCCAATGTCAGAATCTAGAAAATAAGAGTTCCGCAGACTCTCAAGTAGCGACAGGACGCATTAACGAGTAATCATAAAGTTTAATGCAAATTAAACAAACGATCAAACTTCATTGTTCTCCAGTGTGCGGATAAAGAATCAGTTTTATAAAGAATCATAATGCTTTTCTTGAATGACTATGGCAAGAAGCCATGTATATAACCCCAAATTTTGCAAGAAAGTAAACAGCTTTCAGTTCTTTTTCGTTCAGTTAATCATACCCATTTTCCTATAAACAAGTAAAAATCAATTTTCCCCCTCAAAATTTACAAATTACAGAAATTGAATATGGTAGTCCAAGAAGAAGAAAAATGATGAACAGAATAACTTACCATTATCATCAGATAATAAATACCTTCCTTGAACTGTTGTTCTGCAAATGCGCCTCTCCGGAAAGCCAATCTCCTTCCTACGATTCAATAGAGTTGAAAACGCAGAAACAAAAGTAGCCAAAACTATTTCGAGGACAAAAATTCCCCAGATAATTTAGATTGTAATGGACCTGGTAGCAGCAATTGTGGATGAGGATTGAAAAAGGAATTGTATGTGGAAAAGGCAGGATAAAATCAACCTGGATTTGAATTTCGACATTCTCGTCCTGGATTTTAACACCGATCAACAATTTTTTTTATCATTCTTCCTTTGTTGTCTCCCCTCTGAGATTCGATGCCCGAGACGACAATACACGTTATTCGGTTGAATGAACAGCCCAAGCCCAACCAAATAGGAACGGGAGCTCTTTTCACCATTTTTTAATTTAACATTATAAAAATATTTTTTTTTATTTTTATGATTATTCTTTTAAGAAAATTTTAAAAAAAATAGGGTTAAAATTTTAAAAATAATAGGGTTAAATTTTTAAATTTGACAATTTATTATTTATCTCAGAAAATGGATTGTTTTTATTTTTAATTTAATACTATAAATGTACTTTTTTATTTTTAAATATAATTTTCTAAAAATTAATAGAAAGGTTAAAACTTTTAAGTTGATAATTATTTTAATTTAATAAAGAAATCTCAAGTGAAAAAACTATTAAAGGTGTACAATTGTTAATTTATCTATGAATTAAAGTATAAATAGTTTAATATCTCTTGATTTTCAGAATAAAGTAAAATAATCGTACATGTTCTTATATTTGTTGATGCATTTTAGCATTTATATTTTTTAAAATTTATAAATATTTATGTTAAAAATAAGTAAAATGATTATTTTTGAAAGAGCAAAAACTGAATGACTAACTTAATCTAAGTTGTTAGATTTGATTTTAACTGATTTTATAAACTTATTATCATTTACTTAGTTGAATGGTGAAAGGTATTCATTTGTTTTTCATCTTTTGTTGGTTCGAGTATTATATTTACATTGAGAATATAAATATCGCTCTATTATACCAATAAAAAAATATTTCACATTAAGATATATAATGTGTTAGATGCAGACATCATATTAATAAAAATTTCATATCATATTTTTTTAATAGTCTAAAGGTGATTTTTTTTTTTTTTGAAAGGTAAAAAGCTTTTATTGCTATAGAGAAAATTTTGCATTAATATAGGCCTCATTAAAAAACCTCCCTAAATCCTAATTGGAGGAAAAAGAGTGCACTATATGCAATACATTAAAGGTGTACAATGAGTTATTCACTAGCCACTACAAGGCGGATTCAATGTTGAACCCCCTCAACCAACATATGATGTTTCTCGATTACCCAGATCAGGAAAAAAAAGATACCCATTGACCGTGACTCTTGTGCCAGATCACACTAGTCTGCTCCCTTCATAGCCTTGTGGTGAACTGTGTAGCTTTTATCTGTTACTCCCTTCAACTGTTGTTTCCATCGTCACACCATACCTGCATATTTGCACACCTCACTGCTTTCTTAGCCAATTTGTGCGCTAATGTGTTGGAATCTCTATATGTAAAGTTCAAAAGCCACCCGTGTTTATGGAGCATCTCTCTGCACTCGCGCACAGTCGCGGCAAATGGTCCTGGGGCCTTACTTGGGTTTTCAATCCAGTTTACACATAGTTGGCAATATATTTCTATTGTTAGTTCATACAAGTTCAACCATTTAGAGTTTTCAAAGATCACACCTGCTTCAACGATGGCCCTAAGTTCCGCGCCTGTAGCTTCCATCACGCCTAATGGCTTAACAAAAGATAGAAGTATTTTTCCTGAATGGTCTCTCAATATCCCCCCTACTCCGGCTTGGCCAACACTCCCTAATACCGCGGCATCAATGTTGAATTTAAGACTTCCCGTTTGAGGCGCTACCCACTTTGCTACAATGCCACCTTTCTTTGCACTTGATACTATGGACACTAGTTTGGGATTTGCCACAAACGTGTGGATTTGGTCAGGCGTATCGGGCCATCTCGCTTTGCACCAATATTCCACCCTTGTTAAGACTGCTGCGAATAGGCTTCTTGATTCCCACCTTTTCTTGTTGAAAACTACCGCATTTTTATGTAGCCAGGTTTCCCAAATGATTGCGAAGAATGCCAGTCTAAAGGTGATTTACAATGTAGTATCTGTTAATATATATTTTTAACCCTTTAACAATGCACATACACCTTGTAGACGAAACGATTTGAACTCGTATCTCTTAAGATGGACATCTTCTGGTTTTCCACTAAGACACTTGTTGGGTTCAAAATTTTCATATCATATTTTAAATTAATACCATGTCATTTATTAAGTATATCATATAGTATGATAAAAAATGAAATGTGCAGCATTACTTAACGCTACTTTGATTATCGATGTGAGAATGCGAACGTTGAACTAGTTATACGTGGTTGAGAGCATCTCATGATGATAATGCTAGATTGTTGGCATTACTTGAACAAGATGAATTATGTAAGGGTGTGTTTTCAATGAATATGACATGTCATTAGTATCAGATGACTTGAACCCAAGTTTCTTTAGGGGCGTTTAGATTACAGAAAAAATGATTATACCCACTGTTGGGAGGATTCCCATTCGGAATAATATTTTATTCCCAACAGTAGCGTTTTTTGGTTTATATTAGGAATTCTTTTCTTCTTTTTTTAGGTATTTGATAATTTCTTGCATTTAGGATCAGGCCCGTTTTTGAAATTTTGGTGGCCTTAGGGCAAAAAAAATTGGATCCATAATTAGAAATTTAAATTACAATTGTGGTCGCGTTTTCGGCCATGTTGCATTTATCGCGATTGCGAACATAACGGTTGCGGACATCGTGGTTTCAGACGATGTTGCTACCGCTATAAAATAGTCATTGTTGCGGTTGCGGGCCGTTATTTAAATCCTTGTCCCTGATAACAAGTATTGAATTTTTTTAAGAGTTTGTCCATAATAATAAGCATTGAAAAAAAATGGGCCTCTAATAACAAATATTAAAAAAATTAAATTTTAAGAAAGAGAAATTGAGATGTGAAAAACAAGAACAATACAAGGATTATTTATATGTCTATTTGAAATTTATGTTCTTATTAAAAATGAAAAATAAATTATTATTAAAACCTTAATAATTACCCTAAAACCTACTAAAACATATACTAATTACACACTAACGGTACCTTTTTATTTTTGCAAAAAAAAAAAACTAACGGTACAATACATGGTATTAAATTACTTGTAATTTTGGTTAAATTGTAATTTTTTTTTAAAAAAACAAAGGTTCAAAGTCCAAACAGTTATAAAAAGTTAATAATGGATTATCCAATAATAATAATAATAATAATAATAATAATAATAATAATAATGTGGGCCTCATGCAGCCAACTTTATTGTAATTTTCAACCTTGAAGGCTTTACTCAATTTACATGTTATATATATATATATATATATATGGTTAAGATCAACTTACACAGTGTAAAACTTTTTAAGCTTTACACGTTTTTTTAGATTGTTGGATGGGGAAAATAGATGGCTGAGATTAATTCTTTACTTTTTTTCAAGTGATAATCTTCACATATTCTACTGTTAATCTCATGCATCCGTTTCACTCATCCAACGATCCAAAGAACGTGTAAAACTTAAATATTTTTACACTGTGTAACTGGATCCTATCCCATATATATATTGTAGTGGGCCCTCAAAATTCTTTAAACTCACCCTAAGTCTCCAGCTAAAATATTTGGGTGTGGGCCCTAAGCAAGGCGGGGCCCTGGCCGTCACCCTTATTGTCCTAGCCCAGGAACGACCTTGTTTAGGACAAAAGTGCTATCAATAGAAACATTTCAATTATGTCATTTTTTTTAGTTAATTTGCTACTTTAAATTATTAAATAAAGCATAATTACATATAAATAAATAAAATATTGAAAAATAAGACACAAAGTTAAAATATAGGATAATAAATAAATATATAGATATTGCCAAAATAATATAAATATACTAATTTTTTATAAAATAAATTATATATTCTTAACGATTATAATATATATATATAGTCATAAAAACACTTTAAACATCATTTGTTGATTTTATCTTTTAAGGATTATTATCCCGAATTAATAGTAAAAAATTTCAATTACAACAACTGAAAAATATAAATTTATTACATATTCTCAGAATATAAGAGATTGAATAATATCATTAATTTAATCTCACAATGAAATGTGATTTCTTTTATTAAATAGAGATATTACATTTTCATACCGGGATTTAAACTCATACAAAATGAGGCAAAGCAATATGAGTACCCTTAGCCACTAGGCCAATTAGTGAATCTCAATGAAATGTGAATTTAAATCTTTCTTTGGATCATTTTTAAATAATTTTCATAAGTATATTTTTACTAAATTTTAATAAAATCTCACTTTAAACCTATATTTTTCGTCTGATGTTATATTTCATATATAAATAAATTTAATACTTATGACAATTATTTAGAAATATAAGTTTAACGTACTAGTTGTATTAAATTTTGTTACATAATTTTTTTCTAAAATTTATGTAGTGCAACCGAAGTAGTTTTATGTATTTTTATATAAATATTTTCAATTATATATGGGAAATTTTATTTGTCTAAAGGCAAATACATTATAAGGACAATTTGGTCAAATTTGCTTTCATACAACCTTTATTCCCCAACCAAACATTGTCATCTCGTATTCCTCCCAATTAAACCAAAAAAGATAATGTAACATTCCCAGTAATATGTCAGGTAATGTTAAATTCCAGAAATTATATTTTTACATGTCATCTTATATTCTGTGATCCAAACGCACCTTAAGAAGTTTTAGAATGTTATTAGTAGTGATGTTAGTGCTTAAACCAAATAAGATAATGCAATATTCCCAATAATATGCCAGGTAATGTTAAATTTTATGGATTTTATTTTTACAAATAATCTTATATTTTGTGATCTAAACGCACTTAAAAAAGTTTTAAAATATTATTAGTGGTGATGTGAGTGCTTGCATTGACTAATTTTTTTATGGTACGTTTTCGTTTTTTTTATCAAACACGTTGATTGTTCTCATTCCAAAAGTATGTGAGCTTACGTCTCTAAAATAATTACTACCTATATCTTTGTGTAATGTGTTTTATCGTATAATTTTAAAAGTTCTGACTAAAGATTGAAAATTTTAATGCTGAAAATAGTCTTAGAGGAACAGCTTGCTTTTTGTTAAAGGGATCAATTCCACCATACTTCCGGTGAAATTGCATTGAAAATTGGTATCAGCAAAACTTATGATAAAATTCATAGAAAATGAATCGAAATATAGGCTTTACATATTATAATGCATAGTAATTGTGAATACACAAAAATGGATGAAGATAGATTAGCAAAAACCCAATCTTCTAGAGTTGTTTCAAACATTTTTAGGTCTTGAGTGAAAACTCAAAGATAGGTATTTATATAACAAAAGTATATGTCATTACTTTAAACAATTAATTTAATATTTCACTAATAAATCATAGAAATAAGATCAAAATTTGACAAACATATTATTTTCGTTGTTTTGTTAAGAAAACATGTTAAATACTACTAAAACAATAAGGTACAACTACTATCTTACAAAATTGTCACTTGAGAAATTACCGAAACCGTAAAAGTAAAAAATAGGGACCTTGAACGGGTGCTCATGTTACCCCCCTTCTAAGACGTCACCTCATCAACCAACAAAAGTCAAAAGGGGCAAATCAATGTTTTAGGGCTATTTTAGCATGACTTTTTAAAAAATGTTTTTAAAAGTGCAATCAGAAAATGATTTTTAAAGTGATTTTAAAAAGCTAATTGTAAGATTATAGTGTTTGGCATTGTTGTCAAAAAATACTTTTGAAAAGATAAAATGTCAATTTTAGACATGATATTGTAAAGTAAAAATAAATAAATGTAAATGA
This sequence comes from Hibiscus trionum, assembly GCA_030270665.1. NCBI lineage: Eukaryota > Viridiplantae > Streptophyta > Magnoliopsida > Malvales > Malvaceae > Hibiscus > Hibiscus trionum. Next base: position 1,414,966 of record BSYR01000025.1, on the reverse strand, counting down.
TGTTTAAATCCATTATCATAAAATTTATTAATATTATAATATACGAAAAAATTAACTTAAATAATAAAAATATAAAAACCATGACGATTCATTAGTAATATATATAATATAAACTTTAAATATTTAATATATTATAATAATTATTATACTTAATATTATTTTATAATATTAAAGTTTTTTATTACTTATTTTTATTTAAAATATTAAATTTATAATAATTTTTTTATTTAATATTAAAAATATTAATTTAATATAATAATAAGTATTATATTAAATATTATTTTAATATATTACTATTAATATTAGTGTTAATAATTAAGGGTGAAAAAGTAACTTCACACCTAAAAGTGACTTTCCTCCTCAAAAGCTAGAAATCTTAGCATTTGAGGTTGGGTGGAAAATCATTTTTTAAAATTATTTTTCACACCAATTTAAAAGTGTTTAGCATTATTTATGGGTGAAAAGTAATTTTTTAAGCAAAATTTTTTTAAGCTACGCTAAAAGGGCCTTTAGTATTTAAGAAATTGGTAAACTACACAAATGAACACTGAACTATAGGTTTAGTGTCAAAATGACCACTATATTATTTTTTGCTGCAAATGCACCACACAACTATTTAAATGGTTCCGTTTTAGCTACACGCCGTTAAAAAAACGAAAAAGTTGACGGAATTGTTAAAAAAATTGGTATAATTACACATTTGGTCCTCTATATTTATACAATATATCAATTTAGTCCTAATTTTAATCTAATAAAATAAATTAATTATTCAATAAGATGGGACCTTGAGGGTGTTGTGTGCATGAGTTTGCCACTGAACCAAGCATATATTTATGATATAAAATACTAATAATAATATATATTTTATACATATGGAGAAAGAAAAAACAAACAATATACATTAGATTTTCTGAACTTTATCTCTTCCCCTCATCCTCGTTGAAACTGTAAACCCATCTTTTAAAGGAAAAAAAATCTCACGCGCATAGGCAATTTGGTTTCTCAAACTTTGTTATGAAATTCTAAATTCTTTTTTTGTGTTATAGGAAGAGCTTCAATTAGCATTGTTCCAGGCAACGAAAGGCAGCAATATTTTTCTTGGCAGGGTAAGTTTCTCTTTATTTTCTGGCAAAAATACCAGTTTCTATACCCCATGATTGAAATTGGAAGCAATCAAAGTAAAGGGCAAAGAGGAGACAAATTGTTCAGCTAGAATTTGAGGAATTACATTTTTTTTATGTGTGCTATAATTAAGGATCGATCTTTCCTACTGCAGGTTTTTGATCTTTTTGATGAAAAGAAAAATGGTGTTATGGAATTTGAGGAATTTGTTCATGCACTCGATGTGTTTCATCCGTATGCCCCTGTAGAAGATAAAATCGATTGTAAGGGTGCTTGAGAAATCAATTGCTTTGTACCTTTACGTATAACTTTGGCTTATCTATATCCTGTTAATTTCCTGCAGTTGCATTTAGGTTGTATGATCTGAGGCAAACAAGTTTTATCGAGCGAGAAGAAATGAGTACGCATTTCTAAGTTCTAACCTGAATGCACTTACAGGTTTTACAGCGGCTGTTGAATTTTGGCTAACTGACTTTTGGTTGAATCATGAATGCAGGTTAAGCAAATGGTAATTGCCATTTTGATGGAACCTGAATTGAATTTGTCAAATGACCTTCTCGAGGAAATCATCGACAAAGTGAGCTCTACGAAGTTTAAATTCTTTACTTTTCATCGTTGTGCTTTTGTAAAGCATTAAATGGCTAACTGGATCCTCTTCTTTCTGCAGACATTTGCCGATGCGGATGAGAGGAAGAGATAAAAGTTCAGAAAATCTAATGTATATTGTTTGTTTTTTCTTTCTTCATATGTATAACACATATATTATTATTAGTATTGCATATCACAAATATATACTTGGCTCAGTGGTAAACTCACGCACATTACACCCCCAAGGTCCCAAGTTTAATTCTTATCAAGGGCAGTTCTTGACTTTTCATTTTTCCTACTCTAATCAGGGTGACACGTGTCACCACCTGATTGGAGGGGGAAATTAATTAATTTAGTTAAATAAAAATAATTAAAATTCCCCTATAAGGTGGTGACATGTGTCACCATCTTATTGAATAATTAATTTATTTTATTAAGTTAAAATTAGGACTAAATTGATATATTGTATAAATATAGAGGACCAAATGTGTAATTATACCAATTTTTTTAACAGTTCCGTCAACTTTTCCTTTTTTTAACGGCGTGTGGCTAAAACGAAACCATTTAAATAGTTGTGTGGTGCATTTGCGGCAAAAAATAATATAGTGGTCATTTTGACACCAAACCCATAGTTCAGTGGTCATCTGTGTAATTTACCCTTAAGAAATTATTGGTTTAGAAAATAACCTCGTATCATTGGACCAAGCCCAAACCAAAACTTGTTACAGACACCAGCCCAACAAATTTAAGAGTCCAAACTTAAGCTACCTATGTGAAACCCCTAAAATTTCTATAATTATTTAAGGTATAGGAAGAAAAAAAAATGAATAATGACAACGAAAAGAATTGAACTTGTAACCCTTGACTGTGTATTTCTTTTATTTTAACCATTTGAGCTAAGATAATTTCTAGTTAAGTTTACTTCAGTTTTTTTTAAGTTATTCGTTTCGATTATACCGAAATTAAATAAAGGTCTGAACCAAACTCGCATGTCATAATTAATGTCCCTCAAAATATCCAGATCTTTTCTCTCTCTCTCTCTCTCCTAACTTTTCATCTCCCCTTACCAGTTTCTCTCATATCTTTATCACCATTGAACGATGGTCATCACCTTCGCCACTAATCGAGCACCGTCACACCCTGACCCTAGCCGTTCTTCACTCGCGGTGAAGCCCTACCATTTACCGTGGGGAACCATTTGATTAAGGATTTGAGTTTTTAACTCGAGCACCGTCAAACTCTTATTTTGAGTTTTTCGACGTCCTGAGTACATTTTTAAAGTCTGTTTCACAAAATTCTAACCCGAAAGCCTCTGAATCTGACTTTGAACTCGAGCACGCTATGTTTTTAATTATTCAGTTTATGAGAAATATAATTGGATTAAGGATTTGACTTGAATTATTATCTATTTAAAGGTACTCGAGACTCACCCGATCGTTTGTCTGCTCAGCCCAGCTCTTCCCGATCTGCACACCCGCGCACGCCCATGGTTACTAGTATGATGTTAGAAACTCGGTGAACTTATTAAGCTAGAATTCATTTCTCATAGGAACCTTATTCTTTTATGATCTAGGATCTAGCACCGCTGTAGAGCGCAGCGAGGTAGGTGTCAGGTAGACCCTTTCGACCAGCTTTTTGAGGTGTGTTCCGTGTGTGCTATATTATTGTTTTACACGATCTGTTGAAATAATTTTCTGAATATATTATAGAATGTTCTCTGATTTGAACATGACCACTTTTCTGTTTTGAAAGCATGCCTATTTTATCTGTATAAAAGTATGCCCTATGACTGATTCGAGATTATGATCTCTGTTTTTTGTTTTACTGAAATAAATACATGTTTGCCTCATGATGTCTAATGATATTACTTTCTGTCATAAAACTGTTTTACTTGGAGAATACTTCTAGGATATGATTTGAAGTCTCTACATGTACAACCATGATCTATCTGGTAAATCTTTTGGTTAGGCTCCTACGTCCAATGAGCCTTGGGTAAATCCTTCAAGACCTAAGGTATCCCCTTAGGTAGGCTTCTACGCCCAATGGGCCTAGGTTAAGTCCTTTAGGATGCAGTTTTTAAGATACTGCATGGTGTTCGGTTGGGGTAGTTAGATTTTAAATGAAAACTTTGGTTTCCCTTGAAACATGTTTTACTAAAATGATTTATGCATATCTGAAATATTTAAATGTTTTATCTACACTTATTGGAACACGCTAATCTCCCTAGCTCATACCTCCAAATCTTTCACCTTTCAGATACTTTTGGATAGGCTTTCCGGACTTGGCACTTGGAGGATCGACACATTCAGTACACTTTTTTGTTGTTGTAATGTTTCTATCTTCCAGACTGTCTTTATACGATGACATGAGTCTATATTTTGATACTAGATACTTTATTAATTTGCCCAATGTGACATTATTTTGTAACTAAATTCTGATACGGTTCAAAGTGATTATCGTATTTTACCTATGTATAGGTTATAATTATTACTTGATTTGGACCTTTAATTTTTAAATACTTTCATGGGAAGTGTTTGGTATGGAATGTGACCTCCCGGAATTAGACTTAACGCATAGGTCGGTCTAGGGGGTTACATTTTGTTGGTATCAAAGCTTTTAGTTTTATAAACCCCAGACTGTGAATGGATCTTAAATAAAATATTATTTTATAAAATATTTTACAAACGTGTTTCAAAAGGCCATGTCATCAAGTTTTATATGTTTAATTATGTGTGGTACTCTAGTGCCAGTTCTGACCATAAATTTTACCTTTGTGCATGGAGCATCAAGTCATCGAATATGAGCACCAAACGAGGTCGTCGACCTAGTCGTTGGCGAGGTCGAGCTGCCAAATTCTCCGACCCTATTGATTATATAACTAGTGATCTCCCGACACCTGTAGATCCCCTAGCCCCTGTAGATCCTCCTGGCCCAAGAGTTGAACTATCTTTCATGAAATAAAATTAATTATAAAAAATAAATATATTCATATACGTGTCACATATGTGTTGAAGAAATTAGTATGAATTAAAAATGTCGCAAATGATTAAATGATATGTCATTTTTATTTATTGGCAACGTTTTTCACTTCGTAAATGTCACATATGAAACTACTACATCACCATTGAAAACACAAGGCATTTCCCTATCTATCTATCAACAAATAGTGCTGAACATAAAGACAGTGCAGAAACTGTCTGTTATCGAAGTTGCTTTATTTTTAAGAATTTGTTTTATGTCTATCTTTGTTTTGGAATGTATTGTGTACATACAAATACATATGTATATATCTTTTAAATATACATGTATATAATATCATGTTTTATTATTATGTTAGTGTTGATAGTATCTATCATTCATTATCAACAGTTATGTTTGTTTATATCTTTATTTTTTTAGTTAATATATTAGATTTTTAACCCTTTCTTTGGTTTTATTATATAGAATGATTATATTTAAAAAATAATTGAATTTAAAAATATTTATTATTTGAGTTGAGCCAGGCTGGCTCAAAGTATAAATTCTTGCCTAAGCTTAGGTCGACGCACCCAAGTTATGGATAGAATTCTATAATTCAATCCTAAATCCTAATTAATTTTTTATTTGTTTATCTATCATAAATTATATATGAGATAGTAACCAGTTATACAGTGTAAGAGTTTTTATTTTTTACAAAATTTTTTGGAACGTTGGATGGGTGAAATAAATGTACGAGATTAACAGTGGATTATGTGAAGATTATAACTTGGGGGGAAATAAGGAGTTAATCTCAACCATCCAGCGATCTAAAAAACGTGTAAAATTATGAGCTTTACGTAAGTGGATCCTATATCATTATACATTGTTTCAACTAAAAATAGTTAAGCATATATGATATAGGAAAATTTTACAACGTGTGACGAACACCGCTGAACATCACTAATGTTGAATACAACTGAACACCATTAAATTAATTAATAAAGATTTAAAATTTCAAGGACCCATCATACAATTAATAATTATTTTAAAAAATTCAATTAAATTATTTTTATATATTAAATTTTTATTTTTTAATAAGGATAAACTATATATTTAGTACCTCACATATTTCTGTATTTCTATTGAACCCTCATTATTTAAATATTATTTCAATTTGACCCTATTCTTTATAAAAAATAATTTAACTCTTAACCCTCAACCTAAAACCCTAAACTATTAAACCTTAAACTCTTAAACCTACACACTAAACCATATATCATTAAAAATAATTTCACCATCATCGATTCAATTCAATGAATTGTTGAATTCTCCTAAAAAATTCAATTAAATTATTTTTTATATATATCAAAATTAATTAAACTCGAATCTCCTAGAATTAGCATTATCATCTTATTTGAGATGAAGAGGCTATCACAATTAATCATAATTAATTCAATTCAATGAATTGAATCGATGATGGTGAAACTAATTGAATTTTTTATATATACTCAAAGCTCGGTTGTAGCGATTCCCTAGAACGTTTCGCGTACCGTCCCAGAACTTATCCCGAGCTTCCACTGCAATTCGCAAATACGTACATAGATTGATCATGTAAGACTGTATCAGGGATTTAAATTGCGGCTGCTACGCGTTTTCGGTCAGACATAATAGACACTATTGTGGTCCCCTATTTTCCACAATAACAATTTCGGACGGTGTTGCTACTGCTATATAGTGGCCGCTTTGAATCCCTGGACTATATATATCTGCTGCTGAAATGAAGGAACCAAACTAGTGACTAACCATTAGAAAAACAGCGTCCGCATTTGGTACAGACTTGAACATGTCACCTCCTACGTTTCCAACGCCGTCATTTTTTGTGCAACAGCGGCATTATGAGGGAGATCAAAGTTGATGCATCGAATCTGGGAACGCCTTGACTAACAGGCTCAAAATAGTCTCGTTACCTCCACCGACATCAACCAAAGTTTCGACGCTGTCGAACACTTCTGGACATCCCTTGATTGCCTTCGGTACTGACGCTCACGCCTCAAGTCATCGCATCATTAAAGAGTTTTCTATGAGCAGGGTTTGCATCAGCGTAGCTCCATAGATCCATCCCATATTCCTGATCTCACGGACTCGAGCACTGAAATTATGCCATGGCCCTAACATGGCTGGTCTGGAGTGTAGCAGTATCAATGGCGCCATTGATTTCTCTCCATGTTTGATCAAACGATGAGACAATGGCGTCAATGAGGAGCCTGTTGAGTGTTGGTTTAGGGTTGTTTTAACAATCTAAGTTAATAAACCTCAATTAACTAATCAATGAATTGAATTAATTATGATTAATTGTAATGGCCTCTTTATCTCAAATAAGATGATAGTGTTAATTCTAGGATATTCGAGTTTAATTAATTTTGATATATATAAAAAATATTTTACTTAAATTTTTTAGGAGAATTCAACAATTTGAATTGAATTGAGTCGATGATGGTGAAATTATTTTTAATGGTATATGGTTTAGTGTATATGTTTAAGAGTTTAAGTGTTTAAGGTTTAATAGTTTAGGGTTTTAGGTTTAGGGTTAAGGGTTAAATTATTTTTTATAAAGAATAGGGTCAAATTGAAATAATATTTAAATAATGAGAGTTCAATAGAAATACAGAAATAGGTGAGGTACTAAATATATAGTTTACCCTTATTAAAAATAAAATTCTAATATATAAAAATAATGTAATTGAATTTTTTAAAATAATTATTAATTGTATGATGGGTCCTTAAAATTTTAAATCTTTATTAATTAATTTAATGGTGTCCAGCGGTGTTCGTCGTACGTGGTAAACTCATCTTATGATATATTACAATTTGGAGCAAAGTTAGTGAAAATCTTGATAAGGTTGGTAAGGTTAAGCACTATTATCTTTTAAGGTATGGTGTTTGAATTTCATCTAGAGGAAGATGCTTAGGGTGCTTAAATAAGTGCTTTTATATTGAAAATAGTTGTCAAACACTCATTTTAAAACTGCTTATATAAGTGATTATGGACAAAAGCTATAAGCTGAAAAATCCAGCTTTTGGAGCTTAGAAATGCGTTTGGGGTAAAATATTTTTTTACCCCTAATTTAATTTATATATTAAAATAATACATAAAAATAACACTAATATACTCAAATAATATCAATAGTAAATATGAAATATATTAAATTAATATAATAAATGTAATAAATTAATTAATATTAAAATAATAATATATTAAATATTAATATTAAAATAATAATAGAATTTAATATTTTAAATAAAAATAAATAATAAAAACACACCTACATTTATTTATCTTTACCTTATAATATCATGTCTAAAATGGACATTTTATCTTTTCAAAAGTATTTTTGACAGTAATGTCAAACACTAAAATCTTACAAATTTAATTTTTAAAATTACTTTTTGACAACACTTTTAAAAGTATTTTTTAAAAGCAATGCCAAGCTGACCCTTAGTAGAGTTTCGGTAGCCTTGACACCCTTCAATTTTTTTAGAAGTTTTAATGATGCCTCTTCAAATTTATTAAAAATTCTTATTAAGTCTTATTTTTTAAAATATTTTTAATTAATCTTCTCAAAGTTGTTAAAATTTTCATTAAGTCTCTTTTAAAAAAATAATTAGACCTTCAATTTTTTAAAATTAATATCATTAATCTTAAAAAAATTTGAAAATTTTAATTAGACCTCTAAAAATTGAAAAAATCTGATTAAGCCCTCAAATTACACTATGAACTGCCCCTGGTTTTATCCTACTTAAACCATAAGTATACTTTCTAATTGTTTTGAATAATTTGAGTTGAATTAGTTGAGTTAATTATTGACTTACTTTTAGAGCAAATATTTAACCATTGAAGTACAAGTTAGTTATATTATTATATACAAAAAAAATATAATTTGTGTTGTGAATAAAATAACGAAAAACAAAGAACAAGAATAAAATAGTAAAGAGATGAGATAAAGAAGGAGTTTTGTATTATTCTTAAATATAGAATTGTATATACAATGCCTTCAGTAAATCATCCGTTTATAGGCATAATAAGTACATAATACATTAAACTCTAATTAATGTAGATAATATTCCTAATCATAAAGTAAGCCAAATCTCCATGATAAAATTCTTATCATGATAGACATCCACATAGATAAATATTCATAACACTCCCCCTTGAATGTCTATGAAGATAATGTGCCTTGTTAAAACCTTACTAAGATAAAAACCTAGTGGGAAAAAATTTTCTTTAGTGAAGGAAAAAGAGTGCACACATCTTTGATACGCATAACATGTTGCCTCATTAAAAACCTTACCAGGAAAACCCTTTGGGACAAAACCTCAGTTAAGGGAAAAAGAGTGCAACGCGTATTTACTCCCCCTCATGAAAACACCACAAAAGATCTTTGAATCTTCATAATTCAATCTTGAATAATTTTTTTCTAAAGATCGCGAGGGACGAAACTTTAGAGTAATATTTTCCATGATGTATCCACCTTTCATTATCTCTACACAAGATAGTGTAACACCCGTGTTTTGGGGCTAGAAGTTAGTCGGGTTAGTTGGTTCGAGTCGGTAAAATTTATTTTAATCAAATTGACCTTAGTGTGAGCAAATTGAGTTTAGAAAGAAAGGGAGGGATCATTTTGGTAATTTAACCAAAATAAAAATAATGACAACCTTATCATAAGATAAAGTTATCATCTTTCTCATTTTCTTTCTTCTTCACCATTCATATCTTCTTCAAACTCTCCCAAACCCTCATTACTATTTCCTTTAATTTCTTCATCAATTCAAGGGCGTTTTTGAAGGTAATTACATATTTGAACTCTCCTCTTCATCCTCTACGTTTACATAGCTTTATATCTCGAAACTACCCACTTTTGTGATTTTCAAGTTTAATGAAAATTTGAGTTTTTAGTGAGTTTTTCAATTGATTTTGAATTATTAAGTTGAGTTTTGAGTTAGTCACCTTAAAATACACATAATATGTTAAAATGAGTGATTTTGGGTGAAAATCCGAAATGGGTATTTGTGGCTATTTTTGAAGTGTCTAAAACTTGAATTTTGATGAGTTTTAGAGTTAGGTTGAAGGGCTGATGGTTTAGGGATGTTAGGAAAGTGATTTGGGACCATTTTGATGTCATTTGGATGATTGAAAATATAGTTTTCTGCTGGGTAATAAATGAGTACGAAAATGGGAAAGTTGGTGATTGTTTGAGTTGGAAATTGTTGAAGTGTGGCTTGTGTTTATGGATTGGAATGGTGGCTGAAATTTAGCATTGAATTATGAGTAATGGTTGTGTTTTGATTGACTAGACACAAGAGGAAACACCGGAGAAGCATCGGGATCGAATCCGGAAACTTGGATGCTTGGTAGGCTTGTCGGCTTGTGCTAATGAAGTAGTCGGTGAGTGGTTAAAATATTTTAAATGGTTTTGAGCAATTGGTTCGAGCATGTGGACTAGGTGAGAGTGGTAGACTCACCTAGAGTTAGGATTAGGGTGGTAGCCTAATCCTAAGCTTTAGTTAGAGACATTGGATGATCTCTTTAATTAATGTTATGCCTCATGATGAATTGTGTTAAGATGATTATGTATAATGTGTTATACATGTTGTTGAGGCATGGTTTGATGCATTGCTATGCATGTGGTTTGGATTGTAAATTGTGTATGATGATGTTGAGTTTAATATGATGTAAGATGCCATATTATTACTCTTGAACATGACATTATGATAATACGTTGTTGAGATATTTGATGTTGAGCTTAATATGATGTAAGATGCCATATTATGACTCTTGAAAATGATATTATGTTGTTGAGATATTTGATGTTGAGCTTAATATGATGTAAGATGCCATATTATGACTCTTGAAAATGATATTATGTTGTTGAGATATTTGATGTTGAGCTTAATATGATGTAAGATGCCATATTATGACTCTGAATATCAAAGGTTGTGGAATTTGATTAATATTGGCACTAGTATGCTTGGGTACAATGATCGATCATTAGGATGAGTGTGCACACAAATTGAGTCAAAACGTACGTGGCCTTGGTGGCGTTAAGGCACCAAGGAGGAGTACGGTGATGTAATATTCCACCAGAAATTTATATATATTCTACGTGATGATGAGTGGAATCCCATCCGTAGGGCATGTGGCGATGAGTGGAATCCCGTCCATGCAAGGCCGGTGATGAGTGTAATCCCACCGAGGTAATGTTGATGTTGGAAAATGCGTTCCAACATGTTATCCGCGTATTCGAGTCATAGCTAGGTGCCAATATGAGAAAGTATGTTTATGCCAATATGAGATTATGCATACATGCTAATATGAATTGATATGTGTATCAATGTGATATGAAATGTGAATTTCAAAGTGATATATGATTTGGTTAATGCATTGAGGTATATATATATCGTTGTAAGTTGAGCTTATGAGATGTTGAGCATGACATAATGTTGATTATATGTTCATGCATCATGTTCATTTTGGTTCATGTGGATCGTAGGTAAAAATCATGTATAATATCATGATAATTGTTCGAGCTTGGACCCTGCATTGTCGAAGGTTTGTTTAATGAGCTTACCCTCACTAAGCTTTTATGCTTACGCTCTCTTTTGTTCGACAATGCAGATAAATAGCTTGTGGGTGGCAAGGGCAAGGAAAGGTCTTCAAGTGTTGCTTTTGGTGAGCTCAATGTATGATTTATAATTGAAAGATTGTAATAGTAAAGCAATGGGATATGTGTTGTTGTTTTGGATGCCTTGATGTATGTTTATTTGGTTTGGCACTTGGGTGCCTTGTTTGATTTGTAAATATCACTTATGATGCATGCCTTGATGAATGCTTGAGTGATGTATGCCTTGTAGATGTCTAAATTGCTTATCATGTGTGTTGGTCATATGCCTTGTGAATATGTCTAAGTGTATGGATGTTGAATGCATGATTTCCTTGGTTGATTGAGGTAGGCTCATGTTGGATGTCATGTATGAATAGTTTATGGTTAATAAATGTTGTATGAATGTCTTGTTAGTTGTCTTGATTTCTTCCCTTGGTTGTAGTATGTTGTATGGACGTTTGTATATGCCTTCTTGCTTCCCAAATTTGTTCTTAGACTTCCTATATATGATCTTGAGGTGTTTTTACCATAAGAAGGCATTAGAATTAAGCAATATATGCTCCCCTGCACCTAGGTTTCGAAACTAGGGGTAAAGTTTCGAAACCTTTGCAAATTTTTGGATTCCAGAGGCTACTGCCAGCCAAAGTTTCGAAACCTTTGGGCAAGGTTTCGAAACTATGGTCAAAGGTTTCGATTGGGCATAAAATTTGAGGTTTGCAAGCTTTACGTTTTAGTCCTGATTCTCGTATGTGCAATTGCTTGAGTTTGAGATGTCCGTTTGAGTTGAAATTTGGCAGAGAGGTATGAAACATGACTAATATCATAATGGTAACTTAAAATTTGGTAAAGTCTTCTTAATTTCCAGAATTTACAAATTGGTCCCTAAATTCGTATTTTGTGCAATTGAGTCCCTTATTGTTTTCCGATTGCTGTGATTTTTGAGTATGCTTATCTCAAGAGTATGCCTAGGTTTAATGTGCATCTAGACAAGTTTAAAAAGAAAAAAAAAAGGGTTGTTAATCAAGGTTGACTTTCAGGTTGACTTTGGTTTTCCCCGTGTAATCTTCGTAGTTCGGGTCAACCGTCCAGACCGGGCTACGAGGGTTACAGATAGCATGTGTATCATATCTTGTGAAAGTAAATCACATATCTTACAATAATCTCGATAGTCTTACAATTATTGGGGCACTCAATGGATATGCTTTATTCGTATTGAATCTCGATAAGATTCTTTTAGCATGTATCCATTCATAGACAAAAACACATATTTAAATGCTCAATCTTTAGGTCGAAACAAAACTACATCTCAAGATTCTTTTTCTCAAATCATTTCCTTAAATAACCAAATGCTTTGAAAGCTCTTAAGAGTTCTAATAATATTTAAATTATCGTAATGAATCTTAATCCAAACTCCTTTTATAAAAAGCATAAGAAAATATGATCATTCTTATAGTATTTCCTCAATTAGTACTCATTAAGGCAATTATACCAAATGCGCCAAAATATTCAATGAGACGTGTCTAAATAAATTTCCTCAAAAATTTCCAAATGCTTCTGGCATTTTAAATCCGTCAAGGATAACTTTCTTTTTATAGGGATCCACAAAATGACTAGACGCATATAAAATATTTCATATCTGTCAAAGTAATTGCATCCACAATGAAGTATTTAGAATTCTTCATAAATTATAATTTCGTCGTATTTATGACTACTTATTTGTGCCTCACTTACATTACACCTTTAGGTGTTTTGGACTGTTGGTCAAAATAATTCTCTTTTAGAAGTTCAAAGCGTCTTTCTACATTGACCAATTCAATATATATACTTCTGGATAGATTTCTATACAAGATCATTATTTTCTTTCTTTACTTCTATAGAAGTATTCTATGTAAAATTGTTTACAAAATCGTTGTCGACAGCTTTTCTATTTTGCTTCCATTCTCGTAGTGACATAACTCATCAAGATCTCATCAAGATTTCAATCTTTATTTCAGGTACCTGAAACTCTTCTAGAGTTTTATTATTAGTTATGTCTTGGGTCTGAAGAACTAATGTTTTGATATAATAATTGAAAAATATGTTGGACTGATTTAAAAAGAATTTAAAACATTTCCAAAAGTCCAAACAACTTGAAATTATGTTTAGGGAAGTTTTCAAACCGTTTCGATACTCCCACATAAACCCCATTGTTATTATGTACTATAAAGATTTGAATTATTTTTGATATAACAAAAAGGGGGAGAAATAAGTGAAAAATTAAGGGGGAGCTTTTTGTCAAAAACAATTTTTCAAAGAAGTTTTGTTATATCAAAAAGGGGGAGATTGTTGAGAAATATTTTGATATAACAATTATGTGAAAATTGTTTTAGGGACGTGTTTAAAGATTTCAAAAATAATTCAAAAGTCCTTAAAACGTGACAAAATGTTTTGAAAATGTTTTGAAAGAGTTCGATTGAATACCTATATCGAACTACATTTTTAAAAGTCGACAAATGCCCAAAATGTTCATTTTCAAAGGAAAGTTTCGAAACTATACTAAAGTTTCGAAACTTATCAGGGCAGTAGCACTCTGTTTTGGAAACCTAAGCAAAGGTTTCGAAACATTGTTGAGAAATATTTTGATATAACAATTATGTGAAAATTGTTTTAGGGACGTGTTTAAAGATTTCAAAAATAATTCAAAAGTCCTTAAAACGTGACAAAATGTTTTGAAAATGTTTTGAAAGAGTTCGATTGAATACCTATATCGAACTACATTTTTAAAAGTCGACAAATGCCCAAAATTCTCATTTTGGAAGGAAAGTTTCGAAACTATAGCAAAGTTTCGAAACTATACTGGGCAGTAGCCAAAAATTTGAAACCTGGGCAAAGGTTTTGAAACCTTCACAAGGTTTCGAAACTTTGGCTCAAAGGTTTCGAAACTTTGGCCCTGTAACGGCTCCAAACGGCTATAAAACGGCTAGTTTTTTAAAAACCCTCTTAAGGTTTCGAAACCTCTCAAAGGTTTCGAAACTATTGTGCAGGAGAGCATTTAATGCTCAACTTAAATGGCTTCCAACGGCTCCGAAACATCCCCAACGGCCATAAACGGCTAGATACTCATTCCACACTATAAATACACCCCAAGGACACTTGAAGATAGTAAGAGATGATATCCAAGCTTCATGATCAAGAGAAATAGCGTTTAAGTCTTTATCTTCCTTATTTCTCTTGTAAATATTGTATAGAGAGTGTTTTGTTTTTCATTGTTTTTATTCTTTACACTCTTGTGAGCTAAATTCTCGTAAACACCCACCTTGTGAGGTATATTTGTTTACATCTTTCTACCCTTGTAAAAGGAGAGGTTCTAGTTTAGCCTTGAGAGAAAAACTAGAGTGGTTCTATATTAGCCATTGAAAAGATAGAGTTGTAAGGTTACCCTTTGTCCTCAAAAGGAAGAATTCATTGTTGAGTGAATTGGGAAATCCTTAGTGGTGTGCTAAGGTAGTGGATGTAGACTCGGTTGAGTAGTCGAACCACTCTAAAATCATTGTGCAAATTGTCTACCTTTCTTTTGGTTTTAGCCAATTCAACCACCAAGCAATTACAACCCTCCTTGACGGTTTCGGTGATCGATTCGAGCGTGCCTAAAAATTCCAACAATTGGTATCAGAGCCTCGTCTCCATCGAAGGACTAACATCCAGGAGTAAAGATCCAACGCTCGTAGTCCACCGTACAAGAAAATGGCAAGCGGTTCTACAATGATTTCATTTGAAGAAGGCCGCTCTATCATGTGTCCTCCTCTCTTCAAAGGAGAAGGTTACTTCCAATGGAGCAACATCATGAAATATTTCATCCAAGGATTCAACCTTGACATTTGGAAGATTATCATAAATGGACATTCGGAAGCTCCTAAGAAGAAGAAGAAAAGGAGTGTCAATGACACAAAGAAGGACCATCTCAATGCAAAGGCTATGCACATTCTTCTCTGTGCCCTAAGTGAAGAGATTTCCAAGAAGGTCTCCCCATCCAAAAGTGCCAAAGAAATCTGGGAGAAGCTTGAGAAATTCTATGGGAAAGAAGAGAAGAAAGATGATGCTTCATCATGTGCAATCCTCCCTTCAACACCTAAGGTGGATGGTGTTTTGGCTCTCGACGAGCCCGAGGTATCTTCTAACTCAGATGAATTAAATTCACATTCTTTTGATGAGTTACAAGATGCATTTAATGAATTATATTTGGAATTTGAGACCATGAATTCCAAATTTAGGAAAATGATTTCAAAACTCGAAACTGAAAATGATTTTCTTTTAAAAACAAAAATGGATTTTGAAAATCAAAATGAAATTTTGAAAAATGATTTAGAATTTTCAAAAACAAACAAAGATGTTTTAGAAAAGGAAAATCTTGATTTAAAAGTTAAGCTTGAAAGCTTAACAAAAGAAAAAGAAATCATTTCTAATAATTCATCTCATCCCATAATGGCAAAATGCTCACATTGCCATTATCATGGTCATTCGTTGCATACTTGTCCTATAAAGAAAAGAAAAACTTATAGGATTAGACAAGTATGGGTTCCTAAGGGAACTAGAGACATCGAGATTAATGTTAATGGATCCAAAGCAATTTGGATACCAAAATCGAAGTAAATGTCTCTTGTAGGTGTGTTGGAGCAAAGGCAAGAAAAGCAAGAATTTTATATGCTCTAGTCACACAAGTGAAGAAGATAGGTAACCTCTAAGCTTAATGCTTTTATTTTTTATTCATTTGGTTATCTAATTTCTGTTTGACTAATGTTCATGCATTTGAGCTTTTATTCAAATATCTAAAGAAGCATGACATTATTTGAAAATTTTATGCATATGAATCTAATGGTTTCATTCATATGTTTGCATAAAAAAATTTTTTGTCTTGGATAAATTGAATTTCATATGTTCATAATTTGATTTTATTTTGAAATTCAATGCCTTTAAGTGTCAAGTTTTGAGCTAAAAAGTTAATGGAATGCTTGAGTAAGGGGGAGCCAAATTTTAAAACAAAATTTTTAACTGAATCAAATTTTTTTTACCTCCATTGTTATTTTGAACTTAAAATATTTTAAATTCTTTTTGATATAACAAAAAGGGGGAGAATTTGGTTTGAAAAATTGTATTTTCAAATGAATAAGAGGGAGCTACTTACTTTTCAGATTTTCATCTCTTATTCACATTTTTAAACGTTTTAAACTTGAAGGGGGAGAATCCCAAACAATTTTTCAAGTTGGTTTTATTATATCAAAAAGGGGGAGATTGAAGAACTAATGTTTTGATATAATAATTGAAAAATATGTTGGACTGATTTAAAAAGAATTTAAAACATTTCCAAAAGTCCAAACAACTTGAAATTATGTTTAGGGAAGTTTTCAAACCGTTTCGATACTCCCACATAAACCCCATTGTTATTATGTACTATAAAGATTTGAATTATTTTTGATATAACAAAAAGGGGGAGAAATAAGTGAAAAATTAAGGGGGAGCTTTTTGTCAAAAACAATTTTTCAAAGAAGTTTTGTTATATCAAAAAGGGGGAGATTGTTGATAAATATTTTGATATAACAATTATGTGAAAATTGTTTTAGGGACGTGTTTAAAGATTTCAAAAATAATTCAAAAGTCCTTAAAACGTGACAAAATGTTTTGAAAATGTTTTGAAAGAGTTCGATTGAATACCTATATCGAACTACATTTTTAAAAGTCGACAAATGCCCAAAATTCTCATTTTGGAAGGAAAGTTTCGAAACTATAGCAAAGTTTCGAAACTATACTGGGCAGTAGCCAAAAATTTGAAACCTGGGCAAAGGTTTCGAAACCTTCACAAGGTTTCGAAACTTTGGCTCAAAGGTTTCGAAACCTTGTAAAGGTTTCGAAACTTTGGCCCTGTAACGGCTCCAAACGGCTATAAAACGGCTAGTTTTTTAAAAACCCTCTTAAGGTTTCGAAACCTCTCAAAGGTTTCGAAACTATTGTGCAGGAGAGCATTTAATGCTCAACTTAAATGGCTTCCAACGGCCATAAACGGCTAGATACTCATTCCACACTATAAATACACCCCAAGGACACTTGAAGATAGTAAGAGATGATATCCAAGCTTCATGATCAAGAGAAATAGCGTTTAAGTCTTTATCTTCCTTATTTCTCTTGTAAATATTGTATAGAGAGTGTTTTGTTTTTCATTGTTTTTATTCTTTACACTCTTGTGAGCTAAATTCTCGTAAACACCCACCTTGTGAGGTATATTTGTTTACATCTTTCTACCCTTGTAAAAGGAGAGGTTCTAGTTTAGCCTTGAGAGAAAAACTAGAGTGGTTCTATCTTAGCCATTGAAAAGATAGAGTTGTAAGGTTACCCTTTGTCCTCAAAAGGAAGAATTCATTGTTGAGTGAATTGGGAAATCCTTAGTGGTGTGCTAAGGTAGTGGATGTAGACTCGGTTGAGTAGTCGAACCACTCTAAAATCATTGTGCAAATTGTCTACCTTTCTTTTGGTTTTAGCCAATTCAACCACCAAGCAATTACAACCCTCCTTGACGGTTTCGGTGATCGATTCGAGCGTGCCTAAAAATTCCAACAGGGTCTCTTTAGGAGCACCCGCCTCCAATATATGACCATCTCATACTACTTTCTATTTACGAGAATTTTAATTATTGGAACCAATTTCAACTATCATGCTTTAGGCATGATTTACATTCATTAGCTCTAACATGTAATTTAAACTTAGAGCATTTTCAGCTGGTATATGAAACTTGATTACTCTCATTAGGTCAGTAAATATGTCTTGCAGTTGACATACAATAATTTGAATTATCTTATGAACCTTTAATTCATATTCGAGAATCTAGATAATGATAACCCATTTTTCTTCTTTATCCAGCTTGTTGAGTGGATCGAAAGATCGAAATAAACCAATAGAGGGTGAATTGGATTTTTAAAGCTTTTGGTGGTGGAATTGACAAATAAAAATGGTAGACAAGGAATTTTAGAGTGGTTCAAGTTCCAATCGAACTCTACATCCACTACCTTAGCTTTACTAAGGATTTGCAACAATTCCATTAATTGCTCTTCCCTTTTTCTAGGCTAAGGAGGTAACCGTTACAATTTTCGGTCAAATTTTCTACCCAAAATTTGACCCAATCTTCACACAATAGAAACAAAGAAATTGTTGGCTAAAACAAGTATCTCTCAATACACAATATAGCCCAATTACAAGCACTCAACCCAATTGAAATGATAGGAATGAAAAATACAATTTGGGTTACAAGACAATAATGGGATTTAGGCACAAATGCTTGGATTTGATGTTTGGATGTTTGCTTTAGGATCAATAGTTGTTGCTGAAGCTTTTAGAGGTCCCTTTTATACCTTCTCATTGAATTCTAGCCGTTGTGGTTGATGCATTCATCAATAGAGCCGCTGGGATGTTATCTTCCCTCCATAAATGCAGTCTGCAACCAACCGTTTCGAAACGCTCGATCCTGTTTCAAAACAGACCAAAATAGAAAGAGCCGTTGGGGTACATTAAAGAGCCCATATCGAAACGGTTAAGATCGTATCGATACGCTAAGATCCGTTTCGAAACCCGTTTCGAAACATTTTTGCCACTGTCAAGGATTGTATCGAAACGGCTTGAAATCGTTTCGATACGCCTTAACGACTTGTGTAAAAACGGTTAAAAACTTTCAACGGTCATATTTTTCAAATCTGACTTGAGTACCGTTTCGAAACATCGGATGTCGTTTCGATACGGTGTCTCGATGTTCTTAAGCCGTTTCGAAACAAGGGTTCACAGTGTTGAAACCGTTTTGATACCCGTTTCGAAACATGAGTTCACAATTTCAAAAGTGTTTCGAAACGCCTTAGGCCGTTTCGAAACGCTAACTCAAAAAACAATGGTTTGGCTTCAAGAACACTTAGAATACTTTTGATAATATAAGTTTTTAACTTAGGCATTTTCCTTTAAACATATAAAGAGGTTTGAGGACTTCAAAAATTCGTTTTCACATTTTCAATTTAGTCCTTAAATTCTTTAGTTATATCAAAATCAAATTATCGGTTTCACAATCTCCCCCTTTTTGATATAACAAAAACAAAGTTAGAATTTTTAAGAGTTTTGAAAATTTGGAATACATTCTAACTCCCCCTCAATTTAAGATGGGTTTTTAAAGTCTTAAAAGGATTTAAATTCAAGTTTTAAAACTTAAAAACACTTAAAATTGGCTCTTAGACTACTTCTCCCCCTTTTTGTTAGATCAAAAATAATAAACAATGCTCATAGAGAAGAGATAAGGTTAAAAGCAATAATCAATAAGCAATAAGCAACATAATATAAATTCATAAAATTTAAATATCTAGAACATAAATCTTAAACAATAAGTTCAAAGCATAATCTCAAACAAAAGAAATCAAAGCATAGGTTCATAAAACATAATGGAAATAAAGATGCAAACTTAATCCTAATATGCATAGCTAATATGAGATGACATGAGAATCCTAAGCCTCGTCGTCGTCACCATCATCATCCATGGAATCATCATCATCCTTAGCTTGAGCGCGACGAAAATCCATCCATTGGCCATAAAAGGTGGAGAAGGACATGTCCATGGAAGAATGTTGGTTCTCAAGGGATGTGAGTCGATTCTCATTTGCAAGGAGACGATCCTCTACGGATTGCAAGCGTGTATTGATAGCACCAAAACCTCTAGACATGTTAGTGTCCAAAGTGTTGAACCGCTCGGTAAGAAAAGCCGTGAGAGCTTCATTGTTAGCAACCGGAGCTTGTGGTTGAGGTTCAACTTCAGGTGGAGGTGCTTCCCTATCAACACGTTCCCATTGCCCATTGTCGGTATAGTGAAATCTGGACTTACGAAGAGAAGACTTACCAAGTTTTTGCTTGCGGGGTTCCGGAGAGTCATAAGTTCAATCAATTTCAAGCTTCTCAAAAATATAACTCAAAACAGTACCATAAGTGAAAGACTTTAGCGCATCGGTTTCACAGAGCTTAACATTATTCACCATCTCGGCAAACATGATCTTAACAAGATTAGGGTGCTCTCCACGACGAAAACACTCAAGCCAAAAATAATCTACTTGACGAATGTTAGAAAATTTACCTCCTGAGGGGCGAATAAACCACGAGACCATCAAGTGGAGGAACCTATCGTGAGCATCCAAGGCAAGCACTGAACCGGTGTGAGAACCAAAGTGAGACTCATTCTCGATTCCTTCGTCCTTAAGCCCAAAGGTAGTCTCTAAGTAAGGTATGTCAATGGCAATCTTCTTTTCCAAGATCTGAGACTCAATGCGAACAACTTCGGAGTTGTCTTCATTGTTGATGAGTTGGGCATTAGAGTAAAAGATAAGAACCATGTGCTTGTAGCAAATATCCGGGATATCCAAGAAACCAAAGAAGCTCCATTCTTGTAAACGGTGGAGATAACGGAAGAGAAAGCGCTCGGAGTCAAGAAACGACATGTCAACAACACGCTCACGACGAACGCCAAACGTCTTGACATATTGGAAACGCGCCTTCAACGCGGGAGTTTTGAGACTCTTGAGAAAAAGTTGAGTAAGGTTGGGACGGAGAGCGGCTTGATTTGAACCTTCACCCAATTGAGGTGCCTTACGTTTCTTGTTAGCGGAATCCATTGAAAAAATCCTAAAAACATAAAAGCAAGCAATTTAAAACAAATTTTAAGTGTATGCATGAAATTTCTTAATTCAATCCAATAGCAAATCCCACTTAGGTTTAAAATAAATTTTTAAAATAAAGATACAAAACAAAACAAAAAAATTAAGAGAAAAATAATTTTAAAAAACAGTAGAGAAAATACGAATGAAAAATCATATATTCGAATAAAAATTTTGAAGATTTTGAAAAAATTTTACAAGATTTGAAAAACCCAAGTATCAAAACACATAAACTATACAAAATTAAAATTTTCTAACCTAGGATTCAAATACAAATTTAAGGGGAAAAAAAGGATGAAAATATACCTTGAATTGGGATTTTGGATGAATAGATGAAAATCCTTGCACAAAGTTGTTGATGCTTGCTTAGACTTGTGTTTAAGAGTAAAAGCCCTCAAGATTTGGTGAAAAATAATGAGGTTTAGAGGGTTTTTATAGGGAAAAATCGATTTTAGGGTTTTTAGGGTTTGGGATAGTTTTAATTAAAGTTAAACTTTAACATTAAAAGCCCTTTTAAAGCTGTCCGCTAACCCGTTTCGGAACAGTTTCGAAACGCGGGCACCGAAGGTTGACCGACTTTTCAACTCCAGGTGATTGTTTCGATACGGGTTTGACCGTATCGAATCCACGTTGACCTGTATCGGAACACGTTTCAATACACCCCTTGGCATTAGCAAAAACATTTCGAACCCTTTGAAGGCGTTTCGAAACACCCTTCTCTCAGATGTAATTTTAAGGCACCCGTATCGAAACAGTAGGACCCGTTTCGATACACCTGGGCCTGGAAGTGCAGATGAGGCTCTAAAAGTGCAGAAAAATGAAAATTTTGAAGGCCTAACTTGCATGAATGACATGAATGAGCAGGAATAACATGTGCAGACATAAACATACTCCCCCTAGCTATAGGCATGGATGAAATTAGGAGTAAAACACATAAACATGGCATTTCACAAGATCAAGCAATTTTAAGCACAAAAGAGGTCCTAAAAGGTCAAGATAGGCTAGTTAGACCTAACTCTCTCCTAAGGGACCAAAAACGCTCTTTATCTAAAGGTTTTGTAAAGATGTCCGCTAATTGATTTAAGGTGTCAACATACTCTATAACAACATCTTCTTTAAGGACATGATCTCTAATGAAACGATGTCTTATTTCTATATGTTTGGTTCTAGAGTGTTGGATGGGACTTTTTGTCAAACATATGGCACTAGTGTTATCACACTTAAGGGGTATGGTTTCAACTTTAATACCATAATCTAAGAGTTGTTGCTTTATCCAAAGGAGTTGAGCACAACAACTCTCTAAGGATATGTACTCGGCTTCGGTGGTAGATAAGGCTACACTATTTTGTTTCTTAGAGAACCAAGATATGAGCATACTGCCTAGGAATTGACAAGTTCCCGAAGTACTCTTCCTATCGATTTTAAACCCCCCATAATCCGCATTCGAATAAGCATGAAGGTTGAAGGTTGAGTCTCTAGGGTACCAAAGACCTAGACAAGGGGTATCTCTAAGGTACCTAAAGATTCTCTTAACGGCTATAAGGTGAGACTCTCTAGGACTAGCTTGAAACCTAGCACACAAGCAAACACTAAACAAGATATCCGGTCTACTTGCGGTAAGGTAAAGCAATGATCCAATCATAGAACAGTAAAGCTTAGAGTCAACACACTTACCTCCTTCATCCTTGTCAAGCTTTGTAGAGGAGCTCATAGGTGTGACTTGAGGCTTTGCATTCTCCAAGCCAAACTTCTTGAGCACATCCTTGATGTACTTAGCTTGATTGATGAAGGTGTCATCCTTCCTTTGCTTGATTTGGAGTCCCAAAAAGAATGAGAGCTCCCCCATCATGCTTATTTCGAATTCACCTTGCATTAGCTTAGCAAACTCTTTGCAATGACATTCGTTAGTAGAACCAAAAATAATATCATCAACATAAATTTGTACTACTAAGATGTCATTTTTATATTTTTTTATGAAAAGTGTAGTGTCCACCTTACCTTTTTCAAGACCTTTTTCAATTAAAAAGTTTGAAAGTCTTTCATACCAAGCTCTAGGAGCTTGTTTTAAACCATAAAGAGCTTTAGTGAGTTTGAAAACATGATTTGGAAATTTTGAGTCTTCAAAACCCGGTGGTTGTTCCACATACACTTCTTCATTTATAAAACCATTTAAAAATGCGCTTTTAACATCCATTTGAAAAAGCTTGAAATCATGATAACATGCATATGCAAGCAACATCCTAATGGCTTCCATTCTAGCTACGAGTGCATAGGTTTCATCAAAATCTATTCCCTCTTCTTGAGTGTAACCTTGTGCTACTAGTCTAGCTTTATTTCTCACAATGTTACCACTCTCATCTAGTTTGTTTCTAAAGACCCATTTAGTTCCTATAGTATATTGATTACTAGGCCTATCAACTAATGTCCAAACATTACTTCTCTCAAATTGATTTAACTCTTCTTGCATAGCCATAATCCAAAAATCATCTTTCAATGCTTCTTTTATATTCTTAGGCTCTATGAATGAGATAAATGCAACATGATTCATAAGTTTAAGAGAAGATCTAGTGGTTACCCCTTGGATGGATCACCCAAGATTTCACCATCTTTGACATAGTTGAACTCCCTTGGGTAGCTCACTTTCTTTTCCTCAAGAGCCAAGTTCTTCAAGGCTTCAAGAGGTGGATCTTGTGTATCCTCTTCTTTTGTTGGAATCTCATCCTCCTTTGAAGTTTGTCCTCCATCAAAGGCATTTATGATTCCTACATCATCATCATCACAAGAATCCTTCTTTGGAAGGAGGTTATCATCGAATACAACATGTATAGATTCTTCTACTACTAAAGTTCTCTTGTTAAATACACGATAGGCTTTAGAGGTTAAATAATATCCTATGAAAATAGCTTCATCACTTTTTGCATCAAATTTACCTAAGTTGTCTTTTCCATTATTTAAAACAAAACACTTACAACCAAATGGATGAAAATAGCTAATGTTAGGCTTTTTAGATTTTAAAACCTCATAAGGTTTTTTCTTTAAAATTGGCCTAATCATTACTCGGTTTACAATGTAGCAAGCGGTGTTTGTGGCTTCCGCCCAAAAATATTTAGGTAAATTATTTTCACAAAGCATGGTTCTAGCCATTTCTTGTAAAGTTCTATTTTTCCTCTCAACTACCCCATTTTGTTGAGGAGTTTGAGGAGCCAAAAAATTGTGGCTAATACCATTTTCATTCAAAAACTCTTCAAACCCTAAAATTTGAAAATCGGTTCCATGATCACTTCTAATATGAGAAATTCTAAGTTCAAGATCATTTTGGGTTAGTTTTGAAAATGTGATGAATTTTTCTAAAGCCTAATCTTTAGTACTTAAAAATAGAACCCAAGTAAATCTAGAAAAATCATCAACAATAACAAATGCATAAGATTTACCACCCAAGCTCATAGTCCTAATTGGCCCAAATAAATCCATATGGATAAGTTGTAAACACCTACTTGTAGAAACATCATTAATGGATTTAAAGGATGACTTATGTTGTTTACCCTTAGAGCATGCATCACAAATTTTATCGTTTGAAAACTTAATCTTGGGTAAACCTCTAACTAGATCAAGGGAAACTAATTTTTCTAAAACACTAATGCTAGCATGTCCTAGTTTCCTATGCCATAACCATGCATCATTTTCATTTTGAGCTACTAAACATGCATGGGATGTATGTATGTCATCTAGATGCACCATGTAAATGTTACCTATGCGATGACCTATGAGCATAATGTTATTAGATTTAATGTCAACAATTTTGCATCCATTTTTATCAAATAAAACATTAAACCCTTTATCACAAAATTGGCTTATGCTCAACAAATTATGTTTAAGACCATCGACATACAAGACATTTTCAATAATAATAGTAGAGTGATTACTTATGGAGCCAATACCGTTAATGTGGCCTTTGGAGTTGTCACCAAATGTCACCACTCCTCCACCTTTTGGCTTTAAATCCATGAATCTACTCTTGTCTCCGGTCATATGCGTCGAGCATCCACTATCAAGGTATCATGAGTTTTGACTTTGTGCTTTGGCCTTGTAGCAATGCTCCCCCTAAAAACAAAGATATTAAACTTTTGTTTTTGGTACCCAAATCATTTTGGGTCCAAGAGTGTTAGCTCCCAATAACTTGGTTCCCTTAGGAATCCAAGGTGACATAGCAATAATATTATTAGATTTTACAAGTTCCTTAGGAACCCATACACTTCTAATCTTTTTAGTTCTACTATGTCTAGGAAAGCTACTTTGTTTGTAGTTATTAGTCTTTCTCCTAGGTTGGTTTGTTTTAGATGATTCACCTATTTCATGCTTCACACTACCAACATATTTAAAAGACTCTTTGAGCTTCTTAAACTCATCTAACAACTTTTGGTGTTCATTATTACATTGAGAAAGAAGATTATTAAGGTCAACGTTTTCATCTTGGAAGAATTTGAGTTCATCTTTCAACCCTAAAATCTTTTTCTCAAATTTTAAATTAGCTTGAGAAAGTGAGTCATTTTTATCATTTAATTCCGAAATAATTTTCTTATTCCTAATGACCGACTCCTTGTATTTCTCAACTAATTCATCATAAACCTCTTGCAACTCATCATATGCATCATTTAATTCATCATATGTAAAATCAAAAGATGATGAGTTAGAGGTTACCATGGAGGAATCCTCCTCATGTGCCATGAGGCAAAGGTTGGCCACTTCTTGTTCGTCATCCTCGGATGACTCCTCATCACTCCAAGTAGCAAGCTTGGCTTTGAGCTTCTTCTTCTTCTCAAAGCCCTTCTTCTTGAGTTGAGGGCACTCCGAACGAATGTGACCGGGCTTATTGCACTCGAAGCAAATGATTTGATCTTTCACTTCTTCTTTGTTTTTACCTTTGAAGTCCATCTTTCTTTGAATTTTCCTTCCTTGGTTGGACCTCATGAAGTGTGAGAATCTTTTGGCTATCATAGCCAATTCTTCTAACTCATCCTCCTCACTAGAAGAGCTCTCCTCAAGTAATGAAGCTTTGAGAGATATTCACATCTTCTTCTTCTTTTCCACCTCTAGCTTCTATACTCGTTTCTCTTCTTTCTTCTTTTTTTCTTCCCTTCTTTGCTTCATAATCTCATGAGTATGGAGAGAACCCACTAGCTCATCAAGTTTTAGAGTCTTCAAGTTTTTGGCCTCTATGATGGCGGTTCTCTTCCCATCCCAATATTCGGGAAGTGAGTAGAGTAGCTTCCGAACAAGCTTGTCTTCCGGTATAGTCTCTCCAAATCCTTTAAGCTCATTGACTATGGTTGAGAAGCGATCAAACATCTTGGACACCGTTTCATCGGGCTCCATCTTGAAATTCTCATAACTAAGATTGAGAATTCCAATCTTGGTTTCCTTCACATCATTGGTTCCTTCATAGGTGGTCTCAAGAGTATCTCACACTTCTTTTGCACTCTCAATGGATGAGACTTTGGAGTAGATGTCCAGACCGAAAGAGCAAAAAAACATGTGAAGAGCTTTGTCATTTATTTGGATCTTCTTTCTCTCTTCTTCATTCATCTCCATCTTTCTCTTCAGTATCTTGCTTCAATGGAATGTAGGGGCCATCTTCAATGACATCCCAAACCAAGTAATCATTGGACTTGATGAAGAGACTCATCCGATTCTTCCAAAACGGATAGTTGTCACCATTGAAGAAAGGCAGTTTTGTAGTGGATTGAGACTTGTACATGCTAGATCCGGAGGTAGATGCCATCTCTTGATTTTTGGATGATCACACTCTTCCTAGGAACTCCTCTTGTGGTTGTTAATCCTTCAAAGAGATAGGCTCTGATACCAATTGTTGAGTGGATTGAAAGATCGAAATAAACCAAGAGGGGGTGAATTGGATTTTTAAATCTTTTGGTGGTGGAATTGACAAATAAAAATGGTAGACAAGGAATTTTATAGTGGTTCAAGTTCCAATCGAACTCTACATCCACTACCTTAGCTTCACTAAGGATTTGCAACAATTCCACTAATTGCTCTTCCCTTTTTCTAGGCTAAGGAGGTAACCGTTACAATTTTCGGTCAAATTTTCTACCCAAAATTTGACTCAATCCTCACACAATAGAAACAAAGAAGTTGTTGGCTAAAACAAGTATCTCTCAATATACAATATAGCCCAATTACAAGCACTCAACCCAATTGAAATTATTGGAATGAAAAATACAATTGGGGTTACAAGACAATAATGGGATTTAGGCACAAATGCTTGGATTTGATGTTTGGATGTTTGCTTTAGGATCAATAGTTGTTGCTGAAGCTTTTAGAGGTCCCTTTTATACCTTCTCATTGAATTCTAGCCGTTGTGGTTGATGCATTCATCAATAGAGTTGTTGGGATGTTATCTTCCCTCCATAAATGCAGTCTGCAACCAACCGTTTCGAAACGCTCGACCATGTTTCGAAACAGACCAAAATAGAAAGAGCCGTTGGGGTGCATTAAAGAGCCCATATCAAAACGGTTAAGATCGTTTCGATACGCTAAGAGCCGTTTCAAAACCCGTTTCGAAACGTTTTGCCACTGTCAAGGACTGTATCGAAACGGCTTGAAATCGTTTCGATACGCCTTAACGACTTGTGTAAAAACGGTTAAAAACTTTCAACGGTCATATTTTTCAAATCTGACTTGAGTGCCGTTTCGAAACATCGGATGTCATTTCGATACAGTGTCTCGATGTTCTTAAGCCGTTTCGAAACCCGTTTCGAAACAAGGGTTCACAGTGTTGAAACTGTTTCGATACCTATTCCGAAACATGAGTTCACAGTTTCAAAAGTGTTTCGAAACGCCTTAGGCCGTTTCGAAACGCTGACTCGAAAAACACTGGTTTGGCTTCAAGAACACTTAGAAAACTTTTGATAATATAAGTTTATAACTTAGGCATTTTCCTTTAAACATATAGAGAGGTTTGAGGACTTAAAAATTCATTTTCATATTTTCAATTTAGTCCTTAAATTCTTTAGTTATATCAAAATCAAATTATCGGTTTCACACAGCTGATTATTCTCTCCCCGTGATGTTGAGAAAAATCATCTCATAAATGATTCTCCAATTAATGTTTAAGATTTTAAACATAAAAGGAGACTCGTACTCAATATATATATTCTCAACCCTTTTTATTTACCCATTTTGTGCGTTGTGGTTGAGCAATTTATATAGCACATTCAAAAATTATAAAATGGGAAATGTATGGCTTCTGACAAAAAAACCAATCATAACGGGGAGTTTATTATAACTCGTTGGCTTGATGCGTATAAGTGTTGCTATATGGAAACACCATATAAATAATAACTCTTTTGTTCTCATATTTTAGCTATTAAAGAGGAGGCATCCAATTAAAAATTTGTTAAATTGTATTTTTATAACCAATAGGTTTTGTAACTACTGATATAGCCTAAAATATAAACACACAAGCTTTTGCAAGATGAATAGTCTAATTGCATAATCTGAATCCTTATAGAATCAATCTCACAAACTTCTAGTTGTAAGTTGATAAAACAATGTAGATGCATCTACTAAAATCATATAAAACTTTCCACATTTGTGGATATATAGGCCCATATTTCGTTCACACATGCAGTCTCAGCTTTAGTACAAGAACTTCAAGTTCTTTTGATAAGTGGGATCTTAATCATTTCCTTTGAGAACAAGCAACACAAAAACTTTAGGTTCTTTTAATAAATGTGCATATAAATCTCAATAGCTTTCGCATCATTATTAATCAGGATGGTCTAACCGATCATACCAACTATACACAAGTGTGTATATACATTTCTGAATTTCGTAAACTTTTGGGTTACCATAACATGTGATTGAATCTCACTCGTACATGTCAAGTACGACCATCAAAATTGTTCCTTTGAATAGGAATATTTTTAGCTCTTTCATAGCTTTCAATGGAAATTATCTTTTGGTAGCAATATAGAGCTCTTCTAGAGCTTTCAACTGACCTTTTGGCTACCGAACTTATATTTACATTGGCTTATTTCAAATGTCAATTGATAACATATGTTATCTATAATTCTCAAAGGGATATTTTGCGAACTCATATTGCTCTCTTAAAATTTCCACTTTTAGCGGTGACGATATTATTACCATTAGCGATATTTATTACAATATTCGCAATTATGCACATTTTATAATGTGCTTTCTCTCAAGAATTTATTGCTCTTCTAGAGCATAAATATTTTCAGTACTTTGAGATATAATACTCACATTATTCTCTTGCATTTAAATGGGAAAATATATCTTATGCTTATGTTGAGCATAAATCGTCACCATAGATTGTATTTGACAAGTAATCATGTTAAACAAAATAAATAAACATCATAATATATATATATATATATATAAATATAAATATAAAACGTAAATAATTAATGTGAGCAAAGTAAATACACATAAAGAAAAATAAATAAAAAGATAAATAATTTTCTTCAAAGTTATGAGAATAATTAGAAGATGGATATTTCTTTCGAGGGTTATAAGAAAATCAACAACGTCCAAATGAGTTGGACCAACAATGTCTAAATAAAGTTTGGCCAATATTATCTTCGTCATTTTTCACAAACAAAATTTGCTTCTATTTTCTCCCCTTTATCATTCAATGATTGTTAATTTTTCAACATACGAAAAGTACGAGAACAATGGTTTATAACATCGCATTGGTAATAAAAAAAGATTTTACTTCATTAGAATGATCTTTATCACTCTTGCCATCCTTATAACCTCACTACCGGTGGGTAGAAGTATCCTTAAAATGACCATATTTTCCATGTCTATATTCATGGTTTGAATCACGACCACAACTTCTAATGTGACTTTTATTCTTTCCATAATATAATCTCACATTCACTTCAGGGAATGGAGTAGAGCCAGTGGGCCTTTGAAACTTTTTTCACATATCCTTATCACAGAGAACAAAGATTTAATCCTCATACGCGACATTGTTAAACCAGTCCACAATGTTCTTTAAAAACCTTCTTTGAGACCAATAGCCTCGCAGAACGGGATGTCCAACCAATATACTTGGATTATATCAAAGTTATGTTACCAATTAAATAATGATTTACTATGTTTGCATTCTCTTCAGAGAATAAAACGGATTCAATAATTGCATGAAATAAACATCATGCTTGCATTCACTTCAAGGAATGTCTCCCACAAATTTTTTTGGATCAAGATGATTTTTTCGTAACTTGAACTTGGGAGAAGTCTATAGTTGATTTTTCGACAAGGAAGAATGATTGCTTTTGAGCAAATATAGACTTTATAACAATCTTCTTGTAGATTCAAAATCATCATGATTTATCGCACTTTAAAATTGTATTTTAAAGAATGAAAATAAAGGTAAAGTTTACCGATAATGAGTTTCCTCTCGAGGACAATGGAGACATAGCAAATGACCAATACAACTTCTCATAATTTCTTTACGTCATGTTTCTTACCACGCCATTTAAAGATATCATGTAAAACTCAAAGCACGGTTAAAAATATCAATTTTTATCAATAGAAAAATCATAAGCAAATATTAATCTTTAATTATAAACTAAAAAAAATTAATAACTCCCAATCGATAATTTTCTTCTTCCACAATTTTATTTGGGAACTTATTGGTTTGAGGAACGGTAAATATATTTAGAAGGATAACATGATAGACTGAAGTGCATAAATTAGAACTATTTGGAATTAAATAGAATTAAAAAAAGTATATAGTGACTAAACTGATCAGACCAAAAACTATGGACGAGTTTGCCATTGTTTTTCTTTTTTCTTTGAAATCACGTGCACCATTAGACATAATACGTCTGATGAATTATTAAAGAATAATTCTAATTTTATAACTTTTCTTTTCATTAAAAAAACATAAGAAGTAATAAATGGTTTCAAACCGATAAGGATGGTTTGAATCAAAATCACATAAGTAATTATAAAGGTAAAACATCAAGAAGAGAAAAAAACGTGCTAACCTTTGCTTTTTCACTTACGATTCTTGACATCAAATATTTTTCAAAAATCGAATTAAGTGGTTGATGTGTTATAGATGAATATGATCTTCGATGTAATTAATTATTGCTTCAGAGCAAGTCGGGCTGATAACGTGTTGTGAATAAAATAGCGAAAAACAACGAACAAGAATAAAAGAGCAAAGGGATGAGAGAAAGAGGAAGATTTGTATTATTCTCAAATATAGAATTGTATATACATTGCCTTCAGTAAATCATCTATTTATAGGCATAATAACTACATAATACATTAAACTCTAATTAATGTAGATAATATTTCTAATGATAAAGTAAGTCAAATCTCTATGATAAAGTTCTTATCATGATATACATCCACATAAATAAATATTCATAACAATTTGATTGATATCGAAATTGTTACGATAATCTAAAAAAATTAAGTTTAAACACATTTGAGTATACAATTTTCTTAAATTCGATTATTTAGGGATTTAAGAATTATTATAATTTAAACATTGCAATAAAATAATTATATTTTATTGATATGTTTTAAATTAATGACAAAGTTCCCCTAGTTATTGTAAGTTGATGAATGATTTTTTTTCCGATAAAGGTTTAAATGTCAAATAAGTGTTCAAAATATATCTTTTGTTCTAGATAGGTGCTTAAAGTATTGTTCGGGTGAAGTAAGTGTCTAACGTTTGCACCGTTATTATTTTAGGTGTCTAGCCATTATCAACAGTTTAAAAAAAATTCCTTTAACCAATCAAAACATGACATGTGACTCTGATTTTAATTTTTTTATTTTTCTTATTTCTATTAACTTAATTTTTAAAATCCCTATATTTCCTAAAAATCACAAAATAACCCCCAAATCTTTAGATCCCCAAATCCAGCCACTATCGTTGTAGTTCATCACGCTGCCGGCGGCAGAATAAAGCCTCCTTCTCTTGCTGCAAGACTCGATCGTCGTTTGTTGGCCGATCGGCCGTCGTTTGCCGTCGATCGTTTTCTTTGCCTTTCGTGAGTTCGACTTTATTTCGACAATATGCATGTTGTTCGTCGACTATCGACGACGGGAGGATGGAAAAATGATTGCGGGGTTCTGTGATGAAAGTGGTGGGCACGTCGTCGACGGTTGGCGACGTCAACGGTTGGAATCGAGATTTGGGGCCTAAGAATTTAGGGATTTATGGACTATTTTAGCAAATTTTCAATTTTTTTAAAAATAAAACATGTCACGTGTCATGTTTTTATTAGCTAACATAATTTTTTAACTATTATTAACGGTAAAGTACATGTTTAAGCCGAAAAATACTTTAAACACTTATATAAAAAATATATATATATTAAACACTTATTTACTTATTAAGCCTTCTGCAAATTGTTTTCAATCATTTTATCAAATTTAAATAAAGCTAACAAAAAATGGCCAAAATAAAATTTTAAAGTAAAGTTTAGATTTTATTTTTTTAAAAGAAGCCTTTGCCTTCATCACTATGTCCCCTTTACTTTAAAGCAAACCTGTTTTGTTCATCATATTTAATACCATTTAATAATTTGACAAACAAAAGGTTGGAGACAGCTCAACAGAAAAGAATATACCTGTTTTCTGGGCTTGAGTTTGACCATGTCTTTCTTTAATAATCCCAAATCTTTTCATTTTTTATGTAATTAAAAGTTAAATTTTATCTATTAAATTTAGTTGATTTTGTTATCATTGTAACATAAAAAAATACATATTTAGGTGTTTAATATCTTTTGATTTAATTGTGGAAGGAATTTAGATAATCTAAACATTGTATCCAACAACAAAAAAATCAAAGTTTGAAAATTTTGAGTGTTTAAGTTCAGTTAACATTTTGGGTATATAACTTGGGATTGTAATTTGTAAAAATTAATTTTAATTTACTTGAATGCATCCTCTGGATAATAATTTTCGATTCACTACTAGTAGGGTTTATTTTTTTATATATATAGTACATGTCTATTTTATGGTACATGTTCGAAATTTGTAACTCTCTTTCCAACAATATCATCTTCAAGGTTCGAACCTGAATTCGCTCCTTGAGAGAATGATGTGTCAAGCCATTTCATCCAATTCTTGTTGTTTTATTTAGTAGGGTTTATTAAATAAACAAATAAAATGTTTGAAAGTTATTATGGTTAATTAAGTATACAATCATTCTAATTTTCATCTTTCCCTTACTAATTAAATTTAGTGTGATTTACCATCATTGGTTACCTAAATATATCACACATATATAATTAATTACATTAAAAAATCTAATTATTGGATGGCCTTTCAAATCCATCCTTAATTGATAATATTTTAAGCTTATTGTAATTTTTTTTCTGTTTAGGAATTTTTTATTAACAATTAATATGATTTTATGTAATGAATTATACATGCTATAACGTGGTTATAGACTTCATTAAAAAATCTCCATAAACTAAATAGAGGGAAATAGTACATCATGACCATGTAGATACAAAACAGACATAATGCCTGAAAAATTGATAATGTATTATCTAACTTATTAAATCATACTGATATCTTTTTATAATTTATTTATGATTTAGATTCTATGAATTTACGAACTAAACGGGTGGTACCAGTGAAAAAGATGATGTTGTTCATTATAAGAGACTCAAGTTCAAGCAGCTTTGACTACAAAATGTGTGCGCGTTATTAAATGTTTAAAAAAATGTATAAATATATACTATCTCGTAATTACGTCAAGACTACTAAAAAACCTAAAAGTTTCTATTATAAAAGATAAAGTTATAGAAAGATTATGACTAATAGTTTCTTTAATCATCAAAAGAGATTGAAGTCGGAAAATTTTGGTTACTTATGTTTGTGATTAAAACTTTATGTAAGACTGATTTTGCTTATAATGTGGCTAAGATTGAGGGAAATGAAAGTAGCAGTTTTATTCAAAAGAAAGCTAAATTTATTGTAGTGGTCCCAATTAATTATTGTTGTTGATTAATCATTATTACAATGTTAGAACATGAGCACATGTACAGACAAAAACATGATTGTATTACGTGTAAAGCTAAAAGAAACAATGAATTAAAACAACTTATGTGAGTATTTTGAATATTCCATGTACGGGTGGAAATAGGATAGGGGGAGAGATGGTTTTGCAGTTTTTACTTCGTCTTTAACACTTGTTGTTATAGTTTTAGAAAATCTTCAATAAATGTTTCGAGAATTTTTTCGTTCTCGTAATTTTTTCGCACGGATTCTCGCAGTTTTCGGAGAATTTTCATCCAAAAAAATTAAACAAAATTATTATTTTATTGACTAAAATAAATGATAAATTTAGTTCAAATTATAAAATTTGGATACTTCGATTGGAAGCAGTTTACGAGATGATGAAGATTGAAAGAGTGGTGTGTTGAGGGAATATTTAGACAAGAGTTTTAGCTTATATCTAAAAACTAAGATACAAACATGTTAAAAAATTTGAATGTGACTAAGTTTGAGAGAAAGTTCTGTTGGACAATAGGGTTAAATTCAAAATAAATAAAATAAATTATTTTAAATAAACGAAATACCGAAATTAACAGATTTGGAATAACCAAAAATAGTTGTTGAGGCCTGCACGAACACAATTTCCTTAAGACAGATTTGACCACTCTTCAGTGCTTGAGTTCTTTAGTCGTCATTCTCCCAAGATACAATAACGGATGATTTTTGACAGAAGCACTACTGAAGAAATCACGAACAGTAACCTTTGACTATCGGAAAAAATAGTGCAATCTTTGGGAGAAGAAGAGATTTTCGAATTGTGTTTAAAACAAAAAATAAGCCATGTATTTATAGGAGAAAATTAGGTTAAACATGAGAAACATTATTTCAGTTTTGTCCCTAATCGGATAATTGAATGGGCTGCAAGCAAAATTTTGAATCCAAAAATATCCCTTAATTTCCGAGATAATATTCAAAAGGAAAAAATCAATTCGAACGTGGTAAAATATCTACAAGTCCACGTAAAGCCTAATTAGTCTAGACATTAACATCACCCACGTCATGCGAGTGCGCCCCAACCCAAATAGGATTAGATTCACATCCCCTGCTCAAGAGGCACATGTTCATCTCAAGTCATTCAATGACCATAAGTAGGTTAAGTATATATAAACACTTCACAATCCATTTATCTCATCCAAGTGGGATATGTGGTTCCATTTCTTTTTTTCCTAATTCACAACCTCCTTACTTTGACCATCAATTTCTCATTCATTAATCAACCATTTTGAGCATATGAAATATCGTTGTAAAGGTCTTACATAGTAGAATAAGATCCAATTGAATCCTTATTCGAATCTTCACCTTTACTCGTTCGAATTATGGCTCAAAGTTACCATTTTCTCACGTTTTCCAACAATTCCCCACATGAATGAAATTGATGCATTTTATCAAAACATTTTGACTCGATGTGGTGATAGTTTTTACAATTCATAGTTGCATAAGATAGGTAGGTGTTCACCCTTGAACCTTCCCTTGTGAAAGTATATTTACTTTACTGGTTGCCCAGTAGACTTGATGTCCTTTAATTGTTCTGCCGTTTGTGTAAATGATGATATACTCCACACAACTACCTTTCTAACACGAGTTTAGTTCTGTAATCACTAATTTTGTCTGAAAAACTTTTTTTTCATTTCATTTTATAATAACGAGCTTATTTGGGCTATTGCTTAATCATATATGTATGCATGTTATATATAGGTTATATTATATATTATTATGTAAGTTATGAGTTTGGCGTATGTGTTTGATTGAATATTTAGGCATGAGTGCGGGTTTACATGTATGTGGTGTATGAGCGTATGAAAGGTGTACGCGTATGCTTGTGTATCACATATAATATGCGTTCGTGCTTATTATTATTGTAATGAGTGTGTGGATAAGTGTTGTAGTGTCTTTGTGAAAGAGAAAAAAGTGTTCGATGTAAGGGTTCTTCGAGGAGATGGAGATGGCCTAGAATCGAAAGAGGCAACGTACTCAGTGGAAGATTTTTGCATCTTGAGATGATCAACTTGGTGGCCAACCATAAAAAAGTGCTAAAAGCAAAGAGAATATCAAGATTTGTTCCATTTTCAATTTGCTCAAAGCTAAGAATTCGCTGAAAATTTCCAGGTATGAGTGGTATATGAAGGGGATTGAAGTTGTGCAATGCAATTATACCAATTCACCCCAAAATAATGTGAGTTAATTTTTAGAATTAGTGTCAAATTAAAATGAGTATAGAACTTGAGGGCTAATTATGTAATTATACCAATTTATATTAACTGCCGCGTCATCAGGCGTTACGTTTTTAATAGTGTTGGACTAATTTGTTACATTTTTCAAATTGAAGGATCAGTTTATAACTTTTGATAGTCAAGGGACGCAAAAGATAATTAGAGCATAGTCAGGGGACCATTTATGTAGTTTACCCAAAAACAAATAAACAATTACTCCCTTAATTTTCGGACTTGGGTTTTGTAATCAGGCGACGAATATGTGCAACAGCTTTCCATTTTCAATAATCGTGCTCCGAAAGAGACGCCAGAGTTACAATCAATGTCCAGTGAACACACGGTTCACAGTTAATGAAATTGTAACACGTGGGCCATCTCCCTTTGTAAAAATCTAAACGTTATGTGATTTTATCTCTATTTTTTTAATTAATAATAACAATTAGTTTTATTTTTAAAAAATCTACAAAAATTAAAGTTAAATAAGATATTTTCCCTAGAGTCATAGATGCCCATAAACTAACAACTAAATAATAAATTATTTATATTCAATACATTAGTGGTAGAAATTAAAAGTTTTCGCAAACGCCTTAGTTTAAGGTGTAGAGTTTAGGGGCTTATGCGCAAGGGTTTAAAATTTAGGAATGATGATTAGCATTTAGGGGTCGAGTTAGAATTTAAGGTTTAATTTTTAAGGTAATATGGTATGAATTTAGGCTTTAATCTATAAACCCTAATTTTAACCCTAAATTCTAACCATCATCTCTAAATTTTAAACCCCTAAATCTTTACACCTTAAACTGAATTCCTAAATCCTAAAACTATGATGCTTGTACAAACTTTTAGTTTCCAATGCCAGTGTATGAAATAATTACCCAATAATAAAATATGATCATATAATGAATGTAAAAGTTCAACCAAACAACTCATAAAAATAATAAATACAAATAAATATAATTATTGTCCGCAAATGTTAAAGACTATCAACATTAATATAAAAATGCATATAACAATTAATAATCTTTAGAGCAAGTGGTTAAAGTTCGCAGTTGACACTCTTTCCTCTTCCCTAAATTGTGAATTTGAAACTCATTAAGAGCAAATATTCTTTCGCTAAACACTATTTTTATAAGCAAATAAAAAGATGAAAATTGGAAAGAGAAAAAGAGAAGCAAACCTTGAATTCATAGTTTTATTATTTAATTCAATATAGCATCTATCTATATAAATGTAACCCACAATTATTAAAAAAAATGTGAACTATAATATTAATAATTTAACTTCTACTTTTCTTTTATCTTGGTCACTATTTTGTTGTAAACTCGTTATCAATGTTTATTTTTATTTTTATTAATTTGGGTTATTAAAGGTAAATTTTTGTTAATGACATGTGTTTTTATATTATGGTAACACATGTCAAATACCTAATTAATTAAAAAAAACAATATGTTTGAATCAAACTTAGAATTCATATTCGAGCTCAAAAAGGTTCAAAGTGCTTAGCCGTTATACTATGCCATTACATTTATTATATGGTTGAGAATATGTTTCGTACAACAATTCAAAGAAAGTTGCAGAATATTTCAAAGAATAGATAAAGAGAAGAAGAAATTTAGATTCAAGAAGAAAAGTCTTTTTCAGAGTTTTTCATGCCAAAATTGTTTACAAGACATACATTTTATCAGCTATTCCTTCAGTAACAAACAAAATCTATTAGAGCCTTTGGGGCCCCTCTTTTGCCTTTCTCCTTTACGCAATTCCTGAACATTCTCAACGGGTTGTTCCAGCTCATCTGTTTCGGCCAGCTTAGCATTCTCCTCAGGTTGATGATCATCTAGTGACTCAGCATTGTCGATAGTGCTGACTATATCAATACCCCCTTCTTTCAAAGAAACCTTGTCCTCAAGGTTCTCAATAGGGACCGACTTAACGACAGTATCATGCAGCAGGGGTAGGGGAGTGATCTGCTGAAGAGATTGTCCACGACACGGTTTCAGCTGTGAAATATGGAAAACTGGGTGAATCCAAGAGTTTTCTGGAAGCTTCAACCAGTAGGCTACAACACCTACTCTTTTCTCCACTTGGTAAGGGCCAAAGAATCGCGGACTAAGTTTTTGTTGTTTCCGCAAGTGAATCGATAGTTGGCGATATGGCTGCAATTTGACATACGCCCAACTTCCAATTTCTAATTCAAGTTTTCTGTGATTCTTATCTGCTTGATTCTTTATGTGAACTTGTGTTTGCCATAAATTGTGTTTGAGCAATCAAAGTATCTCATTGCGTTCTTGAAACTCACGATGAACCTTGTCGGATTTAGCGCTGCCCTCGAGATAATCTACTATGGTATGAGGCCCACAGCCATACAAGGCTTTGAAAGGGGTCATGCATGCCGATTGTTGATAAGTCGTATTGTACCAATATTCTGCTCAAGGTAAATATTGCTCCCATTTACTTGGATCGTCAACAACCATGCACCGTAAATACATTTCCAAACAACGGTTGAGGGCTTCCGTTTTGCCATCTGATTGAGGGTGATAAGAGGAACTCATACACAACTTAGTGCCTTACAACTTTGCTATTTCTGTCCATACAGAGCTAATAAAAATCCTATCTCGATTGCTCACAAGAGAATTAGGAATCCTATGCAATTTAACAATTCCCTGCACTAAAACCTTAGCCACAGCCTTACTGTCAAATTTCTTTGGGAGGGCAAAGAAGTGTTCATACTTAATAAGCCTATCAACTACCACCAAGATTTTTTCCTTGTCATTGGACCTAGGCAATCCTACTATAATATCAAGAGCAGGGTCCTTAAATACCTGCGTTAGAATTGGGAGGGGTTGAAGCAGTCCCGCCGATCGCAAGCTCTCACTCTTCATTTGTTGTCAGACCTAGCAATTGCAGACATATTGTCGAACATTTTGTTTCCTGGTTGTCCAATAGAAGTTGGCGGACAGACGTTTGTAAGTACGATTGATTCCAAAGTGTTCCCTATCTTCGATCCATGAAATTCCCTAAGCAACAATGTTTGCAATGTTAGGTACCATAATCTTACCCTGAGATACCACAAGGTCGTCCCTATTAACATAGCCCCCAAAGTTAGTATGTCCTTCATTAATCCACGGGCGTAATTCTTGAGGCTGCAGATCCAAAGTGCTCGCTGCTTTAATATCCTTTAATACCCCAAATAATGGCCGAGAAAATGACATACAACTTGCTGCTCCCTATCGTGATAGTGCATCGGCAACCTCATTTAGTTTCCCCAGGCGATATTTAATATTAAAATCATAACCCACCAATTTGGATAACCATTTCTGTTGTTCGGGCGTTTGAATCATCTGTTGATTAAGCTCACGAAGTGATCTTTGGTCAGTAACTATGTGAAATCGTCGCCCCAACAAATATGGTCGCCACTTGACCATAGATTGAGTGATCACATACATTTCTCGATGATAAATGAACGCTCCCTTTATTATTAGGCTCAATTTTTTGTTGTAGAAAGCTACGACTTCTCTCTTTGATGCAACATTGCTCATATCCCAACTCCCGATGCATATGTTTCTATAATGAAATCCTTGTTAAAGTTGGGCAATCCTAGAACCGAAGTAGAATAAAGGCTCTCAGATAGTCAAAGGCATGTTGAGCCGATGCAGTCCACTCAAAATGCTCTCTTTTACGCAGCAGATTCGATAAAAGAGCGGCAATGGTGGCAAACCCCTTGATAAATTTGCATAATGCCTAAGAATCCTCGAATTTCTTTCACTGTACTAGGTTGGGGCCAAGCTCGAATAGCCGCAACCTAGGAAGGATCCATTTCTAATCCTTTCGACACCACATGGACTAAGTATTCGATTTAAGTCTGCCCGAACAAACACTTTGATTGCTTCGACACCAATCCATTCCTTCTCAATTCTTGCAGCACTTGTCGAACATGCCCAAGATGATCCTGCCAATTATGACTATAAATTGGTATATCGTCGAGGAAAACAAGGACAGACTGTGAAACATATGATTTAATTTTGATATAACTAAAAACCTAATGACTAAAATGAAAATATCAAAACAAATTTTAAAGTCCTTAAAATTTCCTATATCTTGTTAAAGGCCACTTCATAGCTAAAACCAAAGACTTACAAAATATTTTTTTAAGTATTTTAAAGTCAAAACAGTGAATTTTCCAGCCCCGTTTCGAAACGGCCCCAGGGCGTTTCGAAACACTTTCAGTTCGATGTAAACCTGTTCCGCAACGCGTATCGGAACGGGTTAAGGGGTTTCGAAACGGTATCACTCGTTTCGAAACGGTTCTTTATTCAAACGAACATGGGCAACGGTTTTTAACTGACTTTTGAAATTAAATAGGGCGTTCCGAAACGGGCTTAGGCCGTTTCGAAACACCTCTTTGACAGTGGCAAATCTGTTCCGAAACGGGCTAAGGCCGTTTCGAAACACCCCTTTGGCAGTGGCAAAACCGTTCCGAAACGGCCCCTAGGCGTTTCGAAACGGGCTCTCGTAGACGCTCCAACGGCTATATTATTTGAAATCCGTTCCGAAACAGGTTGACCCCGTTCCGAAACGGTAGGCGTCTGGGAGCTGTAAAGTTGTGAGAAAAACACCCCAACGGCTCTAATCTTCAGCCCATCACCCACAACGGTTAGAAATCTACAAGAGGCTATAAAAAGACCCCAAGAAGCTCCAGCAATTAACAATTAAGCTACAAGCATACATCTTATCATCAAATACAAGCATTTGTGTTCAAATCCCATTTTTGTCTAGAAACCCCAATTGTATCCTTCATTTATATTTTGTTCAATTGGGTTGAGTGCTTGATATTGGGCTATCATTTGTATTGAGAGATACCTTATTAGCCACCAAATTTCTTTGTTCTTTTGTGTGAGGATTGGGTTAATTTTTGGGTAGAAAAATTAACCGAAATTGTAAAGGTTGCCTCCTTGTCCTGGAAAAAGGGGACGAACAATTTAGTGGAAATTGTTGGAAATCCTTGGTGAGACTAAGGTAGTGGATGTAGAGTTCGGTTGGTGAACTTGAACCACTCTAAATTCTCGTGTCAATATTTTTAAGCTGCAATTTCCGTTACAACATCGTTAAAATTCCAATTCACCCCCCCTCTTGGTTATTATCATTCGTGTGATCCACTCAACAATTGGCATCAGAGCTTAACTCTTTGAGGATTAACAA
The DNA here is from genome assembly GCA_030270665.1 of Hibiscus trionum. Lineage (NCBI taxonomy): Eukaryota > Viridiplantae > Streptophyta > Magnoliopsida > Malvales > Malvaceae > Hibiscus > Hibiscus trionum. Next base: position 1,373,461 of record BSYR01000025.1, on the reverse strand, counting down.
CCACAAGAGGAGATCCTTGGAAGAAGTGTGATCATCATCAAAATATCAAGAGATGGCTTCAACCTCCGCTCCCGGCATGTACGACTCACAATCCACCACAAAGCCTCCTTTCTTCAATGGTGAGAACTACTCTTTTTGGAAAAATAAAATGCGTCTATTCATTAAATCAAGTGACTATCTTGTATGGGATGTCATTGAGGATGGACCATATATTCCATTGAAGCAAGATAATGATGGCAAAATGGTGCTAAAAAGGAGAACGGAAATGAGTGAAGAGGAAAGGAAAAAGATTCAAGTAAATGACAAAGCTCTTCACATGTTATTTTGTGCTTTCGGTCCGGACATCTACTCAAAGGTCTCATCAATTGAAAGTGCCAAAGAAGTGTGGGACACTCTTGAAACCACCTATGAAGGCACCAACGATGTCAAAGAAACTAAGATTGGAATTCTCAATCTTAGTTATGAAAATTTCAAGATGGAATTCGATGAGACGGTGTCAAAGATGTTTGATCGGTTCTCCACAATTGTAAATGGTTTAAAGGGATATGGAGAAGTTATACCGGAAGACAAGCTTGTCCGAAAGCTACTCTATTCACTTCCCTAACCTTGGGATGAGAAGAGAACCGCAATCATCGAAGCAAAGAATTTAAAAACTCTAAAGCTTGATGAACTTGTAGGCTCTCTCCTTACCCACGAGATCATGAAGCAAGGAAGAGAAGATGAAAGAAAGAAAGAAGAAAAAAGAATGGAGAAGCTTGAAGGGGAGAAAAAGAAGAAAATGGGAATAGCTCTCAAGGCTAAAACATCCCAACTTGATGAAAGTTCATCTAGTGATGAGGATGAGCTTGAAGAATTGGCTATGATAGCCAAACGATTCTCACGCCTTATGAGGTCCAACCGAGGAAGAAAAATCCAAAGGAAAATGGAATTTAAAAGCAAGAACAAAGAAGAAGGAAGGGATCCAATCACTTGCTTCGAGTGCGGACAACCCGGCCACATACGTTCGGAGTGCCCTCAACTCAAGAAGAAGGGCTTTGAGAAGAAGAAAAAGCTCAAAGCCAAGCTTGCTACTTGGAGTGATGAGGAGTCATCGGAGGATGACGAACAAGAAGTGGCGAACCTTTGCCTCATGGCACTTGAGGAAGATTCCTCCTTGGTAACCTCTAACTCATCTACTTTAGATTTTTCATATGAAGAATTAAATGATGCTTATGATGAGTTACAAGAGGTATATGATGAATTAGTTGAGAAGTATAAGGAGTCGGTTATTAGGAATAGAAAAATAATCCTAGAATTAAAAGAGAAAAATGACTCACTTACTCAAACTAATTCTAAATTTGAGAAAAAGATTTTAGGATTAAAAGATGAACTTAAATTTTTTCAAGATGAAAATGTTGATCTTAATAATCTTTTATCTCAAAATAAATGTGAACACCAAAAGGTGTTGAGTGAGCTAGATGAGCTCAAAAAGTCTTTAAAAAATATTGGTAGTGTCAAACATAATGTAGGAGAATCCTCTAGAGCACACCAACCCAAGAAAAAGACTAACTACTACAAACAAGGTAACTATCCTAGACATAGTAAAGTTAAAAGAATTAGAAATGTATGGGTTCCTAAGGAACTTGTTAAATCTAATGATATTATTGCTATGTCACCTTGGATTCCTAAGGGAACCAAAGTTTTAGGAACTAACACACATGGACCCAAAATGATTTGGGTACCAAAAACAAAAGTTTAAATATCTTTGTTTGTAGGGGGAGCATTGCTACAAGGCCAAAGCACAAAGTCAAAACTCATGGTACCTTGATAGTGGATGCTCGAGACACATGACCGGAGACAAGAGTCGACTCATGGATCTAAAGCCAAAAAGTGGAGGAGTAGTAACATTTGGTGACAACTCCAAAGGCCACATTGAAGGTATTGGCTCCATTGGTAATCACTCTACTACTCTCATTGAAAATGTTTTATATGTCAATGGTCTTAAACATAATTTATTGAGCATAAGTCAACTATGTGATAAAGGTTTTAATGTTATATTTGATAAAACCGGTTGTAAAATTGTAGACATTAAAACTAATAATATTATGCTCATAGGTCATCGCATAAGGAATATATACATGGTGCATCTAGATGACATACATACATCTCATGCATGCTTAGTTGCTCAAAACGAAAATGATGCATGGTTGTGGCATAGGAAGCTAGGACATGCTAGCACAAGTGTTTTAGAAAAACTAGTCTCTCTAAACCTAGTTAAAGGTTTACCCAAGATAAAATTTTCGAACGATAAAATTTGTGATGCATGCTCAAAGGGTAAACAACATAGATCTTCCTTTAAATCCATTAATGACATTTCTACTAGTAGATGTTTACAACTAATCCACATGGATTTATTTGGGCCAATTAGGACTATGAGCTTGGGTGGCAAATCATATGCTTTTGTGTTAGTTGATGATTTTTCTAGATTCACTTGGGTTCTCTTTTTAAGTACTAAGGATGAGGCTTTGGAAAAATTCATCACATTTTCAAAATTAATTCAAAATGATCTTGAACTTAAAATTTCACATATTAGAAGTGATCATGGAACCGAATTTCAAAATTTAGGATTTGAAGATTTTTCAAATGAAAATGGTATTAGCCATAATTTTTCAGCTCCTCGAACTCCTCAACAAAATGGGGTAGTTGAAAGGAAAAATAGAACTTTACAAGAAATGGCTAGAACTATGCTTTGCGAAAATAATTTACCAAAATATTTTTGGGCGGAAGCAACAAACACGGCTTGTTATATTATAAATCGTGTAACCATTAGGCCGATTTTAAAGAAAACACCTTATGAGATTTTAAAATCTAAAAAGCCTAATATTAGCTACTTCCACCCTTTTTGGATGTAAATGCTTTGTTTTAAATAATGGAAAAGATAATTTAGGTAAATTTGATGCAAAAAGTGATGAAGCTATTTTTATAGGTTACTCTTTAACCTCTAAAGCCTATCGAGTATTTAACAAAAGAACTTTAGTTGTAGAAGAATCTATTCATGTTGTATTCGATGATAATCCCCTTCCTAGGAAGGATTCTTGTGATGATGATAATGTAGGAATCATAAATACCTTTGATGGAGGTCAAACTTCAAAGAAGGATGAGATTCAACCAAAAGAAGAAGACACACAAGATCCACCTCTTGAAGCCTTGAAGGACTTGGCTATTGAGGAAAAGGAAGTTAGCTATCCAAGGGAGTTGAACTATGTCAAAGATGGTGAAATCTTGGGTGATCCATCCAAGGGGGTAACCACTCGTTCTTCTCTTAGATTAATGAATCATATTGCATTTATCTCATGCATAGAGCCTAAAAATATCAAAGAAGCATTGAAAGATGATTTTTGGATTATGGCTATGCAAGAAGAGTTAAATCAATTTGAGAGAAGTAATGTTTGGACATTAGTTGATAGGCCTAGTAATCAATCTACAATAGGAACTAAATGGGTCTTTAGGAACAAACTAGATGAGAGTGGTAACATTGTGAGAAATAAAGCTAGACTTGTAGCACAAGGTTACACTCAAGAGGAGGGAATAGATTTTGATGAAACCTATGCACCCGTAGCTAGAATGGAAGCCATTAGGATGTTGCTTGCATATACATGTTATCATAATTTCAAGCTTTTTCAAATGGACGTTAAAAGCGCATTTTTAAATGGTTTTATAAATGAAGAAGTGTATGTAGAACAACCACCGGGTTTTGAAGACTCAAAATTTCCAAATCATGTTTTCAAACTTACAAAAGCACTTTATGGTTTAAAACAAGCTCCTAGAGCTTGGTATGAAAGGCTTTCAAATTTTTTGATTGAAAAAGGATTTGAAAAAGGTAAGGTGGACACTACACTCTTTATAAAAATGTATAAAAATGACATTTTAGTAGTTCAAATTTATGTTGATGATATTATATTTGGATCTACTAATGAATGTTATTGTCAAGAGTTTGCTAAGTTAATGCAAGGTGAATTTGAGATGAGCGTGATGGGGGAGCTCTCATTCTTTTTGGGACTCCAAATCAAACAAATGAAGGATGGCACCTTCATAAATCAAGCAAAATACATAAAGGATATGCTCAACAAGTTTGGCTTGGAGAACACAAAGCCTCAAGCCACTCCTATGAGCTCATCTACAAAGCTTGACAAAGATGAAGGAGGTAAGTGTGTTGACTCTAAGCTTTATCGTTCTATGATTGGATCTTTGCTTTACCTTACCGCAAGTAGACCGGATATACTGTTTAGTGTTTGCTTGTGTGCTAGGTTTCAAGCTAGTCCTAGAGAGTCTCACCTTATAGCCGTTAAGAGAATCTTTAGATACCTTAGAGACACTCCTTGTTTAGGCCTTTGGTATCCTAGAGTCTCTACCTTCAACCTACATGCTTACTCGGATGCGGATTATGGGGGTTGCAAAATCGATAGGAAAAGTACTTCGGGAACTTGTCAATTCCTAGGTAGTATGCTCATATCTTGGTTCTCTAAGAAACAAAATAGTGTAGCCTTATCTACCACCGAAGCCGAGTACATATCCTTAGGGAGTTGTTGTGCTCAAGTCCTTTGGATGAAGCAACAACTCTTAGATTATGGTGTAAACATAGAAACCATACCCCTAAAATGTGATAATACTAGTGCAATATGTTTAACAAAAAATCCCATCCAACATTCTAGAACCAAACATATAGAAATAAGACATCATTTCATTAGAGATCATGTCTTTAAGAAAGATGTGGTTATAGAATATGTAGACACCTTAAATCAATTAGCAGATATTTTTACAAAACCATTAGATAAAGAGCGTTTTTGGTCCCTTAGGAGAGAGTTAGGTCTAACTAGCCTATCTTGACCTTCTTGGGCCTCTTTTCAAACTTAAATATACTTGATTTTGTGAAATATCATGTTTATATGTTTAGACTCCCAATTTCTTCCATGCATATAGTTAGGGGGAGTATGTTTATGCCTAAATATGTTTTGCCTGCTCATTCATATCATTTATGCATGTTTGGCCTCTTAGAAAATCATTTTTCTGCATTTTAGAGCCTCATCTGCACTTCCAGGCCCAGGTGTATCGAAACGGGTTAACCCGTTCCGATACGGGTGCCTTAAAATTTGTCCTGAGAGAAGGACGTTTCGAAACGGCCCCAGTTGTTTCGAAACGTTTTCGGTTCGATGTATGGGTGTATCGGAACGCGTTCCGATACGGGTCAAACGTGTTTCGAAACGGTCATCCCCGTTTCGAAACGATCTGTCGAAGGTTTTAAGAAGGGTCAAACCCTAGCCGCCCCGTTCCGAAACGGTCGTGACCGTTCCGAAACGGACTCGCGGACAGCCCTATTTAGGGCTTCTAAAAGTTCAAAAACCTAATTTTTATCAAACCCTTAAAACCCCAAAAACCCTAACCGATTCCTCTCTATAAATACCCTCTCAAACCCTTTTGGTTTTCACAAAATTGTGAGGGGTTTTGCTCTAAAACACAAGTCTAAGCAAGCTTCATCAATCTTCTGCATAGATTTCACTCAAATCATCCAAAATCTCAAACTAAGGTAATTTTTCTTATTTTTCTTCTTTTTCAAATTATGTTCGAATCTTAGGATAGAAAAATTTATTTTTGTATACATTATATGTTTTTAGTTGTGGGTTATTCAAATCTTTTAAAAAATTTTCAAAATCTCAAAATTTTTGATTCGAATATAAAAATTTTTTAATCGTATTTTTTTTTAATTTTGTTTTCAAAAACCTAAGTGGGATTTATTATTGGATTGATCTTAGAAATCAATGCATACACTTAATTTTAAAACTCTTGCTTAATATTTTTAGATGGCGGATCAATCGAACAAAAAGCGCAAAGCCGTTCAATCCGGTGAATCGAGCATTCGTCCGAATCTCACAATGCTTTTTCAGAAATCTCTTAGAACTCCTGACCAGCGTGCTCGCTTCTCATATGTCAAAGACTTTGCGGTTCGCAAAGAACGTGTCATAGACCTTGAATTTTTAAATTCCGAGCGATTCCTCTTTCGATATCTTGGCCGTTTGACTGAGTGGAATCTTCTCTATTTCTTGGGCATTGAGGATGTTTGCTACAAGAACTTGGTACTCCTTTTCTACTCTAATGCTCATTTTATTCATAATGAAACAAACACCGAGATTGTAGGAATTGAGTCATCTCTTTTGGGCAAAAAGATTGTTATTAACGTTGCTCTTTTGGAGTCTGCTCTTCACCTTAAGAATGAAGGTCTTGAAGATGAACGCCATTTTGGCACTTTTACCGGGAAAGCTCTAAATTTAGATGTGCATGATCGTGTGCTTCATCTCATAGTTTCTTGGTTTATTTGACCATCCGGGGGTAAATACTCCCACATCCGAGAAAAAGATCACTTTTGGCTAGAGTGTTTCCGTAGGGGTGAGCGCCCAAATGTCCCTAAAATTATTTTTGCCGAGATTGTCAATAACATTAAGCTTATTGACACGAATGAGTTAACTTCGTTCACTTATAGCATTGTTTTGAGTTTCCTCTTCCACCATCTTGGTATCGATTGCTCTTATGACTCCCCGGAACCTCGCAAGACCAAAATTGGTGAGTCCTCTCTTCGCAAGTCAGGATTCACTTATGTGGATGGTCTTTGGGAAAGAGTAGATAGAGAAGCGGTTCCTCCTCCTGTTGCTCCTCCGCCTCAAGATCAAATGGGAAACAATGAATCTTTCACAGCTTTCCTTACTGAGCGGTTCAATGCTTTAGATACAAGCATTGCTTCGGGTTTTTCTTCTATGGATAATCGTTTGAAGAACGTTGAGGATCGTCTTCATACTCTTGAGACTTCGCATGCCAACCTTGATCTTTCCTTCTCTACACTTTATGGGCAATGGACGAAGTTTCATCGTTCGCAAGCCAAGGACGATGATGATGATTCAGATGACGAGGCTTAGGATGTTTATCATATTAGTTATGCATTTAGGATTAAGTTTGCATCTTTATATTTTAGAACCTATGCTTATGATCTTCTATTTTGGGATTTGATTATGAACTTATTGTTTATGCTTTAGATATTTTGATGATATTAATTATGATTGCTTATTATTGCTTATTGGTACTAATCTTCTTTATGAGCTTATTTCTTTTTGATCTAACAAAAAGGGGGAGAAGATATTTAAGAGGATTGCCATGCCATGCCATGCCACCAAAAATTTTTAAATTTGTCTTAAGGTTTTGATCCTTGATTTCAAAAGTCACAAGTCTTAAATTTCAAAACCTATCTTAAATTAAGGGGGAGTTAGAATATCTTCAAAACTTTCAAAATTCTTAAAAAATTCTAACTTTGGTTTTGTTATATCAAAAAGGGGGAGATTGTGAAACATATGATTTAATTTTGATATAACTAAAAACCTAAGGACTAAAATGAAAATATCAAAACAAATTTTAAAGTCCTTAAAATTTCCTATATCTTGTTAAAGACCACTTCATAGCTAAAACCAAAGACTTACAAAATATTTTTTTAAGTATTTTAAAGTCAAAACAGTGAATTTTCCAGCCCCGTTTCGAAACGGCCCCAGGGCGTTTCGAAACACTTTCAGTTCGATGTAAACTTGTTCCGCAACGCGTATCGGAACGGGTTAAGGGGTTTCGAAACGGTATCACTCGTTTCGAAACGGTTCTTTATTCAAACGAACATGGGCAACGGTTTTTAACTGACTTTTGAAATTAAATAGGGCGTTCCGAAACGGGCTTAGGCCGTTTCGAAACACCCCTTTGACAGTGGCAAATCTGTTCCGAAACGGGCTAAGGCCGTTTCGAAACACCCCTTTGGCAGTGGCAAAACCGTTCCGAAACGGCCCCTAGGCGTTTCGAAACGGGCTCTCGTAGACGCTCCAACGGCTATATTATTTGAAATCCGTTCCGAAACAGGTTGACCCCGTTCCGAAACGGTAGGCGTCTGGGAGCTGTAAAGTTGTGAGAAAAACACCCCAACGGCTCTAATCTTCAGCCCATCACCCACAACGGTTAGAAATCTACAAGAGGCTATAAAAAGACCCCAAGAAGCTCCAGCAATTAACAATTAAGCTACAAGCATACATCTTATCATCAAATACAAGCATTTGTGTTCAAATCTCATTTTTGTCTAGAAACCCCAATTGTATCCTTCATTTATATTTTGTTCAATTGGGTTGAGTGCTTGATATTGGGCTATCATTTGTATTGAGAGATACCTTATTAGCCACCAAATTTCTTTGTTCTTTTGTGTGAGGATTGGGTTAATTTTTGGGTAGAAAAATTAACCGAAATTGTAAAGGTTGCCTCCTTGTCCTGGAAAAAGGGGACGAACAATTTAGTGGAAATTGTTGGAAATCCTTGGTGAGACTAAGGTAGTGGATGTAGAGTTCGGTTGGTGAACTTGAACCACTCTAAATTCCCGTGTCAATATTTTTAAGCTGCAATTTCCGTTACAACATCGTTAAAATTCCAATTCACCCCCCTCTTGGTTATTATCATTCGTGTGATCCACTCAACACAGACTTACACAGGTAAGAGCGAAACACATCATTCATAGTCGCTTGAAAAGTAGAAGAAGCATTGCTCAATCCAAACGGCATTACGAGAAATTTGTAATGTCCCTCATGTGTGGAGAACACAGTTTTTTTGTACATCCTCAGTTTGTACCTGAATTTGATGATAGCCCGCAAGTAAATCAAGCTTCGAAAAAAATGTAAACCACCTAATTCATCGAATAATACCTCCACCGTCGGGATATGAAACTTGTTCTTCACGGTAATGACATTTAACGCCCTATAATCGATGCAAAAGCGCCAAGTTTTGTCCTTCTTTTTAACCAGCAAAATAGTCGAGGAAAACAGACTATGACTTGGAAGCAGCCAAGTTTCGTCCTTCTTTTGGGTCATATAGTTTCTGCTCAGGGTATTCAAGTTGATCCAATGAAGGTTGAGGCTATTATGAGTTGGAAGCAGCCTAAGAATGTTCCTGAGGTTCGAAGCTTCTTGGGTTTAGCTGGTTATTATCGGAGATTCGTTGAGGGTTTCTCTTCTATTGCAGCTCCGTTGACTAAGCTTTTAAGGAAGGATGTTCCCTTCGTTTGGACTGAGGCTCAGTAGTCTAGTTTCGAGAAGCTTAAGTCTGTGTTGACTGAAGCACCAGTTTTGATTCAGCCTGAGCCTGGTAAGGCTTATACAGTTTACAATGATGCTTCGTATACCAGATTAGGGTGTCTTCTGATGCAGGACGGAAAGGTAGTGGCTTATGCGTCTCGACAGTTGAAACCGTGTGAGTGTAACTATCCTACCCACGATCTAGAGCTTGCTGCTATTATTTTTGCACTTAAGATCTGGAGACACTATCTCTACGGAGAGAAGTGTTATATCTATACAGACCATAAGAGTCTGAAATACCTCCTCACTCAGAAAGAGCTTAATCTGAGACAACGTCGCTGGTTAGAGCTTCTCAAGGATTATGATTGTGAGGTTGAGTATCATCCGGGTAAAGTTAATGTCGTTGCTAATGTATTGAGTCGTAACACCATTTCAGATTTGAGAGCTTTGTTTGCTCGGATGAGTTTGTACGACGATGGCAATCTGTTGGCAGAACTTCAGGTTATTCTTACATTGATTTCTGATATTTGAGCTGAGCAGCCTAGTGATCCGTTTTTGATGCATCATATCAGGGAGGTGCATGAGGGTACATCTCTAGATTTCTCTATTGAACAGGATGAGGTATTATGTTTCCGTGGCTGGTATTGTATTTCAAGGAAATCTAGGTTAAAACAGGTTATTCTTCGTGAGGCCCATGATAGTCTTTATTTTATGCATCCTGGTGGTGAAAAAATGTATAAGAATCTTTGTGAAAGGTACTGGTGGAAAGGTCTCAAGCGAGACATCGTCGGATTTGTATCGAGATGTTTGACTTGTCAGAAAGTCAAAGCAGAGCATCAGCGTCCGTCTGGGTTACTACAGCATATTGAGATTCCTTAGTGGAAGTGGGAACGTTTGACTATGGACTTTGTTAGTGGACTTCCTTTGACTCCGTCGAAGAAGGACTCCATCTGGGTTATTGTTGATCGTCTAATGAAGTCCACGCATTTCATTCCTGTCCGAGTTGACTATTCTTTGAGTAAGTTAGCTTAACTTTATATTTCTGAGATTGTTCGACTTCACGGGGTACCGTCATCTATTATTTCTGACAGAGATCCGAGATTCACTTCAAAATTCTAGGGGTCTCTTCATTCTACTTTGGGTACATGTTTGAACTTCAGTACATCTTATCATCCACGGACAGATGGTCAGCCTGAGCGTGTGATCCAGATTCTTGAGGATATGCTGAGGGGTTGTATTCTTGATTTCAGAGGCAGTTGGGAGGATTTCCTACCGCTTGCAGAGTTTGCTTATAATAAAAATTATCAGGACATAGCAATATTAAGATGGCACCGTATGAGGCTCTGTATGGGCGTAGGTGTCGTTCACCTATTGGTTGGACTGAGTTGAATGAGCACAGATTATTGGGACATGAGTTTGTGCATGAGGCTGAGCAGACTGTCAGATTGATTCGGGATCAGTTTAAGGCTGCTTTTGACAGACATAAGTCTTATGCCGATTTGAGATGTCGTGATCTTGAGTTTGAGATAGGTGATGAGGTTTTCTTGAAAGTATCTCCTTAGAGGAAGGTACTTCGGTTTGGTCGGAAAGACAAGCTGAGTCCTTGTTACATTGGCCCTTATCGGATTATTCGTCGAGTCAGACCAGTTGCCTATCAGCTAGAGCTACCACCAAAGCTTCAGCGTATTCACGATTTCTTTCATATTTCAGTATCGAGACGTTATCATCCTGATCCGTCACATACTATGCATGTTGAGGATATTAAGGTCTGTCATGATTTGCGTTTTGAGGAGGAGCCTATTGAGATTCTTGCTTAGGATAAGAAGGTTCTCAGAAGAAAGACCATTAAGATGGTCAAGGTCTTGTGGCGTGGTCATAGTCATGATGAGGCTACGTGGGAACCCAAGACTATCGTCAGAGCTCAATATCCACATCTTTTTGCTCCAGGTAAATTTTGAGGCTGAAATTTCTTTTTAACGGGGGGAGAGTTGCAACACCCCGATTTTATTAAATTATTAAAACCCTAAATTAAACCTAAAATTTGGAGTAATTACCCTAAAAATGGGATAAAACACCTTTCCCTTCAATTTTGTGTCGGTTCGTGTTCTAGAGTGATTTCCTTCTCCATATCGTGTTTTTCAAGAACCGAAAACCCCCATTTTTCGTTGCCTTGCTCCGATCAGCCCTTAACCGCGACTGTTCTTTGCGACGGAACATCCAAACGATTCCCCTCAACCTTGCGATCAAAACCCCGCCGAAGCTCATCCTTTCAGCTGTTTTTCACCGGAAATTAGACTTTGAGCCGTTCATCTTTTTCGCATCGGTTGCCTTCGTGTTTTGTGTTTGTAGGTGAGCATTTGGGGCTTGCACGTAGGGGTGTTCAAAAATACCCGGCCCGAACTACCCGACCCGCCGACCCGCCTACCCGATTTAATTTTACCGGGTATTTATATTAAAGTACCCGATTTTTTCGGGCCGGGTACCCGACCCGCAATTTTTTCCGGGTAGTTGGGCCGGGTCAGGGCCAAAATTTTTTTATAACCGGGTACCCGACCCGACCCGCTAATTTTAATATTTATATATTTTATATTTTAAATTCTATTTTCATTTTATGTTTCTTATTATTTTTCCTTAAAAATTAATTTTAAACCCCTAACTACTTTTTATACTTGTATTATATACTTTTAAGTTTATAACTTTTCAAAAATATTTATATTAATTTGTCAATATTTATATTAATGTGTCGATATTTATATACTTTTAAGTCGTTGGCAAGCTGAAGCCTTAGTTGCTATTCAGGAGGCAGCAGAGGATTTTTTAATACAATTGTTTGGAGATGCAATGCTCTGTGCAATTCATGCAAAGCGTGTTACACTGATGAGGAAGGATATTCAGTTGGCACGGCGACTCGGTGGGATGGGTCAACCACGGTGATATGATGCCCTATAACCAACAGTATCATTCACTTTAGCTATTTAGTTTTTGAATGTAAAATTTGCCTTTGAATACACTCCAATCTAATGGTTCTTGAAATCTGGAATGCCTTGAGCTAACAGTTAAGTACTTCTGATTAGAATTGGACATCAGGCAAATTGTTGGCGTCTAATGCCCTACCTAGTATCCCAAGCTTTTGAAATTAGATTGGATTCTAAGAGCTTCCAATGTTGTTTGTCTTGTACTGTTAAAGAGGTTTAATAGTATGATGTTAGCCACTTTGATCATCGCTTACAATTTACAAGAAAATTTCTATAAAAAAATATTTTTCTTTTAAAACTAACCACAAATCAATAATTTTAGTGTTTGAAATATATATCATGAAATTTTATGTGTTTCTTATGTATTTTTAAAAAAAATTAAATTTAAAAAATATTTAAAAAAATAAACCGGGTACCCGGTACCCGATTTTACGGGTACCCGAATTTTGCGGGTACCCGATTTGCGGGTACCCGGTTCTTATGGGCCGGGTCACGGGCCGAATTTTAGGTACCCGAAAATTCCGGGTACCCGAAATTTAGGGTACCCGAAAATCCGGGTACCCGAATATGAACACCCCTACTTGCACGAGTTGTGTGGGGGGGGGGGGGTTAGAAACTCGCTGGTTTGAGGTGTGAGAGGTCATCGACGGTGAGAAATTGGGGGTTGTTTGTGCCCTAATTTTGAAACGGGTGAGAAAGAGGGAAAAAAGAGCTGAACCGGACCGAACCGGACAGAGTTGTTGAACCAAACTGGACGAACCAGAACCTTCTCCAGAACTGAACCTGCTGACATGTGCGATGATGTCATCCGTTAACCGTTGACTTTTTTCCGATTCCGCTACCCGTTTTCCCAAATTCGAACCCGAAAGACCGTTTTGACCACGTTTGTCTATTTATGCTTCGTATTTAAAGATTTGAATATCGGGAGATTAATTATATTTATTCTTATTTTTCAGACGATGTTGACTCAGATATTGAGATCCTTCCTCCTCCTCCACCTGGACGACCTCTTGTTGCTCAGACATCGGGATCCGCTCGTGAGTTTAATTAATAATATATCTGATATTTACATTATCAGTGTCTTGGCATAGTAGTAGTATCTTTGATGGTGTATTTAATTGTTACAGGAGATGACTCTGACCGACCTAGAGACAAAGCTGAGCGTGGGAGACATCACCGTCGATGTTGAGTGTTAGCTACCCGAGGTGTGTTCTCTTCTGTGCTGTCTGTTTACAGTGTTCTGTATGTAAATGTGTTGATGGACTGAAATGTATACATGATGTGGTCTGATAATGTATGGTAATAATATTATATTGATCTGTGATATTTGACTTGTTCAGCATTCTGTTGCATTATGCAATATTTATATATGTTATTAAATTCGGATTATTGTATATCAGATTATATGATTATGCATTTCTGTTTATAAACAATGCATTCAGATTCATAACTCGGATTTTATGTCATCTCATTATGGTTGGGATTCTGTACGGGGAAGTTTAGTAGCTTCATCCTTCGGGTTGATGTCTACTTTGGATTAGTGGTTTCGACCTACGGGCTGGATTCCACTTCGGATGGTGACAAGGTAGAGAGTGGTTCTGGGGAACCTTACTCTTCGGATGGTGATGTAGTTGGGTACATGTCATACTGTGTTGCATATTCATTCATACCTGTTTATGTGTTGAATTGATTCTTGGTGGAAAATTGAAATCTGATAATGTCTGGTTGCTCTGTTGTTATGATGATTCTGTTAGTTCTGTTTGTGTTGTAGAGACACACTGAGCGTTTTCGCTGACTCCCCCTTAGTTTCTATTTCAGATACTCATGTCTAGGCTACGGTACTTTGAGGACCTCATTTTTCAGCTCTATTTGTTATTATCAGTATGATACTTGGAACTATTTACATTATACGTTTTATCAGATTGTATTTACTTTTCGAATTTCGGATGTTTTATTTGGGTTATTACGTTTTATCATGCATGTACATTTTGAATATTTATTATTTTTAGGAATATTTTATCAATGTGTATTATGCGATATTATTATTATCTATTTTGGAATTAAAGTTTTTGAATCAGGTTACTTACGTGAGGGGCAAGCTTTGAGCTTGACTCCTTATATTCGACCCAATTCTTTCGGGTCAGGTTTAGGGGGTTACATGGAGCTTGGGGAAGTCCATTGTTATGGGACCAATGGTGGCCATCCAAGCAACTCTAACACCATTTTTGTTCCCTCTAAAGGCAGCACAAAAAAATCTGTATGTACCTCTGTGCCTTGAACCCTCAGATTAATATCTCGAACGCACCCCTCGCTGCACAAACGATCACCATTCCCAACTAAGACCCGAAAATTAGAAGCGTCCGTAATTGGAAGACCCAAAAGCTTGGCAGTTCTTGCTTGCACAAAATTGCGTGTGCTCCCTCAATCGATAAGAATACTAACATGCCAGCCCTGAACTTCACCTCGCACACGGAGTGTATTAGGGGTAATACACCCAACAATCGCATTAAACGATACTAAACAAGGTTTTTGGTTGTCGTCATCAAAAAGATCATGTTTGTCGTGGGCGTCCTCAATAACCACTTCACCCGCACCAATCGTGAAATCAGAAGCCTCATCATCCAATAGAAACAATTGAGGTTCCTTACATTTATGACCCGTAACGAATTTCTCATCATATTAGTAGCAGAGGCCCTTCTTGCGGCATGTTTGAGCTTTCACGGTGAAAAGTCGACGAAGGGAATTGGGGTTGGCGCGATATGTGGTTACATTTAATGGTGGGGGTCTGCCAGACATGTGTTTTGGGCCAGAGGATGGTGGAGACGGGTAGGTAAAAGAGGTGGTAATTTGGGCCCGAAACCACGACCCACCAATTTCTTAGCCTCGTTAATCTTGGCTTCATGAAATCTCGCCAAGGCCAATACATCAGACATTGTCGTGGGTCGTTGGGCTAACACTTCATGCTTCAAATCCGACCGTAAACCTGACACAAAATACTGGGTGAGAAAACTTTCAGTCAAAGTCGTTGTCGTGCGTAATGCCATATCCTCAAAACGAGTTTGATACTCTTCCACTTTCGACAGCTGAACCAACTTTGTTAATTGACCTTCGGGAGATTCGATCTCAGTCGTAGAGAAACGTCGACAAATGGCTTCCACCAAATGATTCCAGCTAGCCAGTTGTCGTTTTCGTTGCATCCAACGATTTTGTATAATTACAGTCAAATAATAAGTAAAAAAATAACTGAATAAAATAATTACAGGATTTTGTATAATTTTTTGGTTGTCCTCTTGTTTTTTAGGGATTTGCTTGGACTAATCGAATCGACTTGCATCGTACACTTGTTTTTGGTGGGTGAGGCTCCAACATGGATTTTCTGCATGCACAAATCTTCGAATTCGAGACCTACTTAAGCGATACCAAACTACTTATCACTTGGATCAATCCGTTGATATTTCGTATAATTTAAAACTTAGATGTCATGTTTTTTAATTATATATATTTTTAAGTAATTTAATTTTTAGCTGAAAATTATTAAATTATTTATTGAAAAATCAATAAATAAATTTTATTTTAATTATTTTATTTTTAAGTGAGAGTTTATTGAGAAGAAGAGGGAACCTGATGAGAAGCCTTTCATCTTTTGCCAAAGTGAAAGTATACTGAGGTATTATTTAAAAAAAAGGTATAATGAAAAAAAATGCCCACGTAATGTTTGACTGGATGTTATTTTAGCCTTTATTCTTTTTTAATCAATTTAACTTCTAATGTTTCATTTTGAGTTAATGACCATTATGTGGATAAAGACTGTCAATCAACTGACGATAAATAACTTGAAATAACGTGACAAACCTACATGACAATGCACGCCGCGATAGTAATGTCATATAGACAAATATGTTGACTTTACATAATGACACATTAGTCAAAAAAATATTTTTTTTTATAAATTATACGAAATATAATTTTTTCTGACTTGCTATTCTGTAAGTCATTTCAAGTTGTTTATCGTTAGTTGACTAATTATTTTCATTTTCAGAACGATCATTTTAACCCAAAATGAAACATTGACGGTTTAATTAGTTAAAATTATGAGCAAAAAATAACCATTCAGTAAAAGGTTAGATGATTTTTTAGTTTATGAAAAATAAAAAACCATGTTTTAGTTTGACGATAAATTATATGATTATTTATTATATACTAAAGGAGTAGAATGAGCAATGAGTTGGATTTTTTTAGTTTATGAAAAATAAAAAACCATGTTTTAGTTTGACGATAAATTATATGATTATTTATTATATACTAAAGGAGTAGAATGAGCAATGAGTTGGATTTAAAAAAAAAAATAAAAAAAAAATTTCTTGAACTATATTCGTTGAACCACTTCTCTTTACAGCTCCTCAGGGCGAAGCCAGATCGGGGATCTCATGAGCTAGTTTTCTTTTAGTTGATTAAAAGTTTCGAAGAGTTCAATTGGTGGGTTTTATTCATTTATTTCTCAATTTTCGATAAATTTGCTTTGGTTTTAGTTTCTATTATTTATAATTCTCCTTTGACTTATGATAGAAATTTGGTCAATCTTTTTAGTTTCTAGTGTTGTTCTAAGTTTGGCCGTTATGATCAATGAGTAAATTGGCATGTTTTGTTCATGTTCTTCGAATTGTTGTTTAGTATTTTCAGTTGATTTTTCTTTTCGGTGTTAATTTGGATTTTTCAGATAAGTGTGCACTTGAATTTGCATTGAAAAAAATGGGGGTAATGTCCAGACGGGTTGTGCCCGCCTGCAGTAACCTCTGTTTCTTCTGCCCTTCGATGCGTGCAAGGTCAAGACAGCCTGTTAAAAGATACAAGAAGTTGCTAGCTGAAATTTTCCCCCGTAACCAGGTAAGTTTAAGCTCATCAACTGTCGATTTTTACTTGATTTTGGGAGCTTTTTTACTAGCTATTTTGTTAATGTTTGGTTCTTCTAGTGAAAATTGCCTATGGGTATTAGTCTAGCTTGTTCGTTGTTTTTGTACTGAACGATTGATGATCAGTATTAAATTCAGTTTAAGTGGTGACTTCAAAACATGAAATAGATTTTAGGTTGTGAAGTTCACAGAAGGATATAATGTTTATAAGATCTACTTCTACATTTACTGCCGCTGCTATTTTGGTTTTGGCTGCATAAGTTTCTAATGTCCGTGGTATTAGATATTGTTGAAGATTGAGGAAGAAGCGGCAGTATCGATATTAGTTTTTCTGATATTTGGGAAGTAAGGCATATATGCTTCTAGAAATTGTCTTTAGGTCTCTTCATCCTGACCCTGCACAGAAATCTTAACCCAGATCACAGGTACCTAAAGGGAAAAGGAGGAAGAAAATGGGTGTTTGATATGCTTAACATTTTTCCAATTATCTTTGGTTTGACAGGATGCTGAGCCGAATGATAGGAAAACCGCAAAGCTCTGTGAATATGCTTCAAGGAATCCATTAAGAATACCGGAGGTATTATGGCTTTTCTTTTTGTTCATTATTCTTGGAAGAATTTGATTATAACATGGAGTTTCTATTTTTTTTTCTGTTTGCAATGTTAGTTTCCACTATTTTATTGCAAGTTCTTTTTTTTATATAAATATTTTATCTCTGTTTTCAACACACAATCACATTCTGAAAAGTCAGTTTCCAAAAATTTGTTGGCAAATATCTGCTAATTTAAATGAAAAATACAAAACTTGAATGTGAGGACACTGCTACTTCTTTCTTATTATATTGGGTTCTAAAGTAATAAGTTTTGTGATGTTTTATATCTCCTACTTGTTTAGGGTTCAATCTTGATTTTAAAACAATTATATGATATTAGTTAAAATGAGGTGGTTTGCAAATATTTTCTAAAATGTTAGTAGATTTTGTCAAGAAATGTTTAAAACTGATTGCAAATGTTTAATTGGTATTAATCTTGGGAAAAATTCAACTTAAGTATCCTTGATATGTTCGAAATTAGTTTGAAATTGACTATATAACTTTACTGAGTGCTTGTTTTTTTCACATCTCTTAACATTTGTCTGCACAGATTACAAGTAACTTAGAGCAAAGATGTTTCAAGGATTTACGGAATGAGAACTTTGGATGTGTGAAAGCCGTATTGTGCATTTACAGGAAACTGCTATCGTCATGTAAGGAGCAGATGTAAGTTTGATGTGTTGAAATATTAAAACTTTAATGATATAAAAAAATGGCATCAATTTTTCAGCCACGTTTCATTTTAGGGGGAGCAGCTTGGAGCAAGGGAGTTTGAAAGAATTAACCAATGACTTTACTAACTAAATCTTAGGTAGAGCATAATATTTGGCTTGTAACTGTCACACAATAATTTATTGAAGGGGCTTGTGTTGCGGACCAAATTCTAGCAGGGGTTGAACTTTGGAAGATAACAACTTAATAATTTATGATATACTAACTAACCCTCTTTGTTATTTATTTGAAGTTTCACCTTTCTGTCAAAAAAAAAAAGAAGAAGTTTCACCTTGTCTTTGGTTGCACAGCAAGAATACTGGTAATATAAAGATGACTTTTTGTTTTTAATAATTACATAGGTACACATGTTCGATAAACAATAATTTATTGCTTTTAATGTTTTGTGAGATTATACTACTACGGTGCAGAGGCCTCCTTAAAAGTTCTTTCTTTGACAGGTCAACTAAACTTTTTGAGTATTTTGTTATTCTAAAAATTAAATCATGTTTATGCATAAAATATAAACTGGGTTTAACTTGCAGAATAAAATCGTGCTCAGTGAAGGATTAATTTATTTAGAAAATTAGTCTAGTAATTTTATGCACTTTCATGGATTCAGTTTTAATTTAATGTAGGGAATTAATGTGGCATTTATGATTATCTTCATTGTATTATAGTTACCTTAGTTTATGAGGCACCTTTGAAGTGTAAATATGATGTAGGATATCTATATTTTATATGCAACATTCACAGGAGCTCTTTATTCTTGCAGGCCACTTTTTGCTAGTAGTTTATTAGGGATCATTCGGACTCTTTTGGAACAAACACGGCAAGATGAAATGCGGATTTTGGGCTGCAATGCTCTTGTAGATTTCATAAACAGTCAGGTGTGTAGTAGTACTGATATGCGAGTAGAATGTACAGCTGTGGCACGGGTTGCTAAGTAGTCCTTTGAACTTTAAAGGTTTCCACCAATGGACTTTTTAAGTTTTTGATGTAGACAACTTACTGGACTTAGCCCTGCAGAATGATTATATAACAGTTCACTTCTTGGCTTTTAGATTGCAAACAGACTATAGACAGAATGCTTTACATTTAGCTGTAACTAGCAAAGCTTTTCTAATTCTATGGGATTTGAAACTAGATGGATAGCACACATATGTTCCAATTAGAGGGCCTTATTCCTAAACTTTGTCAACTGGCTCAAGAAGAAGGAGATGATGACAGAGCTTTGCATTTACGTTCAGCAGGATTGCAAGTTCTGGCTTCCTTGGTACTGTTCTCTCCTGAATTTTGAATTTTTTGGCTAAAGTAACTCTTTTGTCCAGAATAGTAACTGCACTTAAATTAGCGCAGTTAATATTTTTATGTACCCATAACTTTTCTTCCTTATGACACGTGCATGCATATTGAAACCGTTAATTGTTAGCTCTTTTATCCGTTATTTCATGTATCTAATACTTGTTGGAGTTGTGTGCTTGTCTTTCCGGTCATTTCCTTCTTCATAATTTCCTACTCTGCTGATTTAGATGTGTTTCCAAAACAAATTTACTGGTTTAGCTACTGGCAATGTCTATTGTCCGCCAGTTAATTAAAGGATGGCTCAGCAAGATTATTATACATCTTATTTAAAATTTTTCAAGTAGCTTCTACTTTTGAGCAACGGTCCAAATCCTCTGTTAGAATACATCCTTTTAAACAAGAGGCTGACCTTTTGCAATATGTTTTTAATGGAAAGAGCCTTGACTTTTGCTGCTTGTGTTATGATATAGGATAAGTTTGAATCTAGACTAGTTAACAGTTCAAACAATTGAATTTTTCGATTGACCTTTTCTTAGATATGATTGCTTCTATAAGGATTGTAGGGGAATATAGTGTATAAATTTCATTACCAAGTGTGTATCAAGTGTGCTTTGTTGAACTTAAAGCTTTAATAAACCTGTAAATAACCTTAATATATGAGTTAGCTTCGAACTCCTTACATGTTGGATTAATTCCTGGTTCTCTTTTCATGGAGTTTTTCTTTTTAATTAATTTCATTCAGTTATTGTATTTGTTAATTTTGTTCCATTTGCTGTACTTCTTTTCTTATTTAGTATTTTTTACTCGTATTTGTTTTCTTTGACTCACAAGTCCAATCACTTACTATTTTCTTCTCTCTCATTACTTCTGCCTAGGTCTGCTTCATGGGTGAACACTCTCATATATCAATGGACTTCGATAGTGTAAGTTATTATTTCTTATGGTGGCTTTTCTATCAATGCACTTTTTTGATCCGATACATTTTAACTGTACATATATAACCAAATATATTTTAGTCCTATCTGTAGCTTCATTAAAAATATTGAAATAATTAGGACTCTCTTTTACCTAATTGGAGCTTCATTAGAAAGATTGAACAGATCTTTGAAATGTTTACGGAGAAGTATATTTTTTCGATAACCTCTCTATTTGTTTCTATCATTTAGTTCCTCTCAGTTCTATTTTGGACTTTCAGCTTTAGCTTCTTGAATTTCCTTCTAGATATTGTAAAACACACACTAGAGAAACTGATGAGCAGTAGTTATTGGCCTTTTTGTTCATCTTAAATTCTTTTTGTATCTTGTATAGATCATATCAGTGACCTTGGAGAACTACATGGATATTCAAGTTTCCCCTGTTGATGGAAGGAAAGTGGTTGAAAGTTGTTCGTCTGTCCCAGATATCGATGAGAAGGCATTGTCTATACCAAACCTTGTAATTAACTCAGAATTTGATCCAACAATGTAAGGCTTTATTTCATTAAATATTCAATTCATCAGGATATGTTTTATCATATATCCAAATATAATTGTTTGCTTCATTTGGCTCCTTAGCAGAGATACTTCCAAGAGTCCCTCTCACTGGTCAAGGATTATCTTGCGTAATATAGCCAGATTGGCAAAAGAAGCAACAACTATCCGACGTGTTCTTGAACCTCTTTTTCATAATTTTGATGCTGAAAACCATTGGTCCCAGGAGAAGGGAGTTGCTTTTTCTCTTCTAATGTACTTGCAGCTGCTGATGGAAGAAGAAGGTTACTACGGAAGTTTTAGCATGAATCCTTCTTGTTAACTTTTTCTGATAAATATTTTGCAGATATAATAGCATTTATTTTTTAATGGCAGGAGAAAAGTCTGACCAACTATTGGCCATCTTGGCGAAGCACATGGAGCATAAGAATGTAACGAAGCAACCTCATATACAAGTTAACATTGTCAATGTCATAACTCAACTTACACAAAATGCAAAGCTACAGCCCTCAACGGCAATCATTGGTACAATAGCTGATTTGATGAAGCATTTACGAAAGTGCCTACAAAATTCAGCTGAATTATCAACTTCCGGGGGTGATAATGATAAATGTAACACTGATCTTTTGTTGGGCTTAGAAAAGTGTATTTCAGAACTCTCAAATAAGGTTGGGAAAGTTCTCTTGCATACATCCAAGTCCTAATTGAATCTAATTATTTTAAGATACATAGGGAAGCTAATTATTCTTGTTATTATTGTTTCTTCCCATTTAGTTGAACTCCTTTTCTGTATGTATTTAACAGGTTGGGGATGTGGGACCAATTCTTGATATGATGGCTGTGGTACTAGAGAATATTCCAACCAACAGTATTGTTGCAAGAACAACGATCTCTGCTGTTCAACGAACTGCAGAGATCATGTCTTCCATCCCGAACATATCATATCATAAGAAGGCAAGTATTCTTGGGTAATAATTGTAGAAAAGCAATTTCCAGCTTTAAGAAAACAGAATAATGCAGAAAAGCAAAGCAGAATTTAAGTTTCTGCGAAAAGGAAGAAAAACAGAAATAATTTTCTGTTATTGAAATACATTTGAAATTACATCCCTTTACAGTGAATTTATAGACTCAACTATAGGACTTTAGTTACAATTAGGAGTCCTAAGTACAAAAGACATCTAACTCTATCTTTTAGGAAGTAAACTTTAATTTAAATTACTATTTACATAAGGACTCTTAACTCTATCGGATAATCTAACACTCCCCCTCAAGTTGGAGAATATACATTGTATAGTCCCAACTTGAATAGAAACTTGTTGAAAGAAGCTTTTGGTAGTGCTTTTGTGAGTACATCTGCCACTTGTTCTTCTGTAGGAACATAAGATAAAGAAGCTGTCCCACTAGTAATCTTTTCTGAGATAAAATGCCTGTCAATATCCACATGTTTAGTCCTATCATGGTGGACTGGATTTCGAGCAATTTGTATGGTGGACTGATTATCACAGAAAATCTCAAACTTCTCCTCTTGGTTCTCATCTAGCTCCTTCAGTAACTTTAACAACCAAATTTCTTCACACATCCCCAATGCTAAAGCCCTGTATTCTGCTTCAGCACTGCTCCTAGACACAGCTGCTTGTTTCTTACTCCTCCAAGTCATTAGGTTCCCCCAAACAAAGGAGCAGTAGCCACTAGTTGATCTTCTGTCCGTTAGTTCACTCGCCCAACTTGAATCTGAAAAAATCTGAACAGTCCTTCTTGAGTCTTTTTAAATAATAGTCCATGCCATGGTGTTCCTTTCAAATATCTCAAAATTCTCATAGCAGCTTCCATGTGGTCTTCTCTTGGATCAGTCATGTGTTGACTGATAACATTGACTGGAAAAGTAATGTTAGGTGGGTTAGTGACAAATAAATTAGCTTTCCCACTAACCTTTGGAATTTACCCTTTTCAACTTTAGGGTTCGAGTTCTCTCTATTGAACTTTAAGCATGCTTCCATGGGAGTATCAACTAGTTTGCATCCCAACATTCTAGCTTCATTGAGTAGATCTAGAATATATTTTCTCTGGTTAATTACCAGACACTTGTACCTTGCAACCTCCATGCCTAGAAAGTATCTGAGCTTTCCTAGGTCTTTTGTTTCAAACTCAATATTCAACAACCCTTTCAAGTGATTTATTTCTTCATCATCATCACCTGTTAGAATTATATCATCCACATACACTATTAAAATAACTTTTTTATTATTCGAGGTTACCTTAATGAAGAGTGTGTGATATGCCAAGGATTGTTTGTATCCATTTTCCAAAATCACCTTGGTGAATCTGTCGAACTAGGCTCTAGGTGACTGCTTCAAACCATAGATGGATTTATCAAGTCTGCAAACTTTCTGATCACCTTTTACAAACTTCAAATCCGGAGGCACTCTCATGTACACCTCTTCTTCCAATTTCCCATTAAGAAAAGCATTCTTAATGTCGAGTTGATGAAGCTTCCAGTCCTTATTTACAGCCAAGCGTAAGAGAACTCTAATTGTATTTAACTTAGCCACAAGAGCAAAAGTTTCATTATAATCAATTTCGTAGGTTTGAGTAAAACCCTTTGCCACTAACCTTGCTTTATATCTCTGTATGCTGCCATCAGAGTTGTATTTTATGGCAAACACCCACTTGCATCCAACTTGTTTCTTGCCCTGTGGAAGATCTGTAATAGTCCAAGTATTGTTCTTTTCAAGTGCTTCAATTTCCTCTTCAACAGCCCTTCTCCACTTAGAATCTTTAAGAGCCTCCTCAACAGTGTCAGGTAACTGTTCTTTATCTAAGCAAGCTGTAAAAGCCTTAAAAGATGGCATTAGATTACCATAAGCAGCATACCTTTGGATGAGATGTTTAGTACACTGCCTTACACCTTTTCTTTTAGCAATAGGTAAATAATCAAACTCAAGTAAATGAGGAGTCTCAGCTAGAATATTACCTCCATCATTCTCACAGGCAATTGAACTTAAGTCCAACTCTCGGCAAGTGTCCGATTGCAAAACAGCCTCTGGAATAGTTTTTTGTTTTCTGGTGTAAACCTTTAGTTGCTTAGGAGGCTGAGGAGTTTGTGAAGAAGGTTTAGGTGAATTTTGAGGAGTAATAGGTAATGGATGGGAAGTTGTAGGTGTAACAATAGGTGAAGATGTAGAGGAGTTTAAAGGAGTATGAGGTTCAAGGGATAATGGATTATGAGTAGGTAATAAAGGTAGAAAAAGATAAACCTGATTTTTAGAAGGCTGAAAAACATCACAATTCTCCCCCTGGTTTGTAGCCGTAGGGAAATAAGGTTCATGTTCAAAAAAGGTCAAATCCAAGGAAACAAAAAATTTCTTAGAAGGTGGATGATAACATTTGTAGCCCTTCTTAAGTGAAGAATACCCTACCAAGACACATTTCAAGGATCGAGGATCAAGTTTAGAGTGAGAAGAATTTTTCACAAACACAGTGTAACCAAAAACTTTAAAAGGGAGAATAGATGACAGAGGTTTAAAATTGGGAAAATTCTCCTAAAAAACAGCTCTAGGTGTTCTATATTTCAAAACCTTATTGGCATTCGATTAATAAGATAGGTTGCAGTTAACAAAGCTTCACCCCACAAATACTTGGGGATATTACTCGTAAACATCAAAGATCTAGTAACTTCCAATAAATGTTTATTCTTTCTTTCCGCAACCTCATTTTGTTGTGGTGTATCCACACAAGTGCTAATCTGAACAATCCCTTTTCTTTGAAAAAATTCTCCTAAGGACTGGGTAAAATATTCACCTCTATTGTCAGACTTAAATAGTTGAATTTTGCTGCCAAATTGGGTTGCAACCATATTATAAAATTTCTCAAAAACAGAGGCTACTTCAGATTTATCCCTCAAAAAATATGCCCAAGTTATTCTACTATGATCATCAATAAAAGTTACAAACCACCTACTACCAGTTACATTCTTCACCTGAGAAGGACCCCAAACATCACTATGGATTAATGAAAAAGGTTGGGAAGGTTTGTAGGAAGATGGCAAATATGATGCTTTTGTCTGTTTAGCAAGTGGACATATATGGCATTTAAAAGAACTTAGTTGCTTATTAACAAACAATGCAGGGAACAATTTAGCAAGATAATGAAAATTTGGATGCCCTAATCTAAAATTCCATAACATTATATTATCAACCTGCCCTAAAGAAGTATTTTGTAGAGAAGATTGGTTGTTGCCGAGAAGGACATTGTAACCCCCATATTTTGACCTAAGGGTTTAAAACAAGTTGAATTTGACGAATTGGAAACTTTCCCCTCAAGTAAGATCATTTATGAAAAACCGTGCCGAAATTATTATTCAATTTATAATAGTTATCATTTAATGTTTCGTCTTAAAACAAGCATGCTAAAAATAGTTATCAAATCCCAAAAGTAATAAATGTCCAAAGTCCATGTTTATAACCAAATACTGAAAATACTTAAATAATTAAGTAAGTCTGGAACGAAACATACTGATAAATAATATCAAATACTGATCGTACGTAGTCCTCCAAGTACCGAAACCTAAGTCTGGAAATCTGAAACAGATACTAAGGGGGAGTCAGCTATAAAGCTCAGTGTGTCTCTAAGGTGCATAACAGAAGTCAATCAAACAATAATATCACAGTCAAGAATTAACAGATATTCCGAAATAGTACAAACAATGCATACAGCTACCATAGCATGATATGCACCCATCTACATCACCATCCGAAGAGTGAGGTTCCCCTGAACCACTCTACACCTCATCACCATGTCCGAAGCAGAACTCATCCCGAAAGATGGAACTACTGATCCGAAGCGAAGTTCAACCCGAAGGATGAAGTCGCTGAGCTTCCTCCGTACAATATCCCAACCCAATGATATGACATGTAATCCGATTTCAGAGTCCGAATGCAATCTTGTTAAATAACTAAGATGCATGTACATAATAATCCGATTCCGATATGTGTTACATAACATGATC
Organism: Hibiscus trionum; assembly: GCA_030270665.1. Lineage (NCBI taxonomy): Eukaryota > Viridiplantae > Streptophyta > Magnoliopsida > Malvales > Malvaceae > Hibiscus > Hibiscus trionum. Next base: position 1,347,378 of record BSYR01000025.1, on the reverse strand, counting down.
ATAGTATCCGAGTATACATTATTTATCAGATAACAGAGCAGAATGACATACAAATGAGTCATGCAATATTTATCAGATAACAGTGCAGAATAGCATACAAGTATTTCTCATACAGATTCACGAAATCATGTAACACATAAATGTAGCACAAACAGAGAACACACCTTAGGCAGCTAGATAGTCAACGTCGATAGTGACGTCTCCCACGTTCAGCCCTAGCGGAAGGTCGGACAGAATCAGTTCTAGTAGATCTCGAAGACTGTGCCACCGGAGGTCTTCCTGGCGGAGGAGGAGGTAAAATCTCCGGGTCAGAGTCCACGTCACCTAACTCGACGGCAGCGGCGGCGGGAAGGTTTGGACGATTCGACTTCTCACCTGTCGGCAGAAACGGCGGCGACGATGCGCGAGTGGCTGGCACGACTCGATCGGGAAGGGGACGGCGGTCACTCTGACGGTGGCGGTGAAGATCACGACGTGGCGGTGAGGGAGAACGGCGGTGGCCGGATTTAGATAGGGTTGAGAGGAAATAATGAAGGGTATCTATCCAATATTGGGAAATAATTGATCCCATATAATCAGATTGGATAGTGGAGTAGGTAGGATATTTTTATTATTTAATTATTATTTTATTTTAAGATCTAATTAAAAATTATTTGGGGTGATTTATAACCAAGAGCTTACCTAGCTCAATTGGCTGGGCACCCAGCTGAAAATACATGAGGTTGTGGGTTCGATTCCCACAACTCTCAATCCATCCTTGCCAATTATTTTCCTCGAGTTCATTGCCTGCAAAAAACAACCAAAGTCAGTAAACTGTAATGAACACGTCAAATTCTTGGAAAGTTTACTAACAGAGATGAGATTGAAAGCAAGATTAGGTACAAACAAAACATCTTCAAGCAACAAATTATCATTAAGGAGTACTGAGCCACTTCCTTTGATAGGAGACAAAGAGCCATCGGCTGTTTTAATAGAACTTGTAGAAGATGAACCTGAAAAACTAAGGATTACTAGTCATGTGATCAGATGCTCCAGAGTCAATGATCCATGCCTGATGCACCTTTGGTAGGAAAAAGTGCAGTAGGAGAACAAGTATTATGTATGCCTTTATCCTCCACGAAGGCCAAATCTGCTTCACAGGTTACTGTGGAACCTGAAAAATCTGGAAAAACCTCCAACCCAACAGTTTGCTCTGAGATGGACAGCATCTCAAAGGTTGTCGAAGGGGATCCCATTAAGAATTCTAACTAGGATCGATGTTAGACTGATACCATGTAGAAAAGCAATTTCCAGCTTTAAGAAAACAGAACAATGCAGAAAAGCAAAGCAGAATTTAAGTTTCTGCGAAAAGGAAGAAAAACAGAATTAATTTTCTGTTATTGAAATACATTTGAAATTACATCCCTTTACAGTGAATTTATAGACTCAACTATAGGACTTTAGTTACAATTAGGAGTCTTAAGTACAAAAGACATCTAACTCTATCTTTTAGGAAGTAAACTTTAATTTAAATTACTATTTGCATAAGGACTCTAACTCTATCGGTTAATCTAACAATAATATACTGTTGTATTCATTCTTATCTTGTACATGTATCTAAGTTCTGAGTTCTGACATTATTAATCCATTCCAGACCTTCCCTGATGCTCTATTTCACCAGTTGCTCCTTGCAATGTCTCATCCCGACCATGAAACTCGAGTTGGGGCACACAACATTTTCTCCATTGTGCTTATGCCATCCTTGCTTTCACCTTTGTCAGATCAAAATAAAAAAAATTCTGAAGATGTTTCGTATGACATATCGGTTAGTGCAACTGTGAAGGTTAGTGCAACTGACCTATCAGTCAGTCCCATAGGAACTCATTTAGAATCAAGCATGCTCTGGATGATAGAAAAATTGTGAATTTTCTGTCTTTCTGTTGTTTGGTGTTAATCAATTCATATATTATTTAGTTTTCTTACGCATCTGAATTTTTCAGCAGCCCACTTCCCTCCGATTAAGTAGCCATCAAGTGAATCTTCTTCTTTCATCAATATGGGTCCAGGCCAATTCCACTGATAATACCCCTGCAAACTTTGAGGCTATGGCCCATTCCTTCTATCTTGCAGTATTGTTTACCCGATCCAAGGTAATTAGTACTTTATGCCGCCTTACTCCCTCAAAAGGAAAAAAGAAAAAATAAATCTTTTATATTGCCTTTGTTCTAAAATATCAATCCCTTTATCAGTGCACGTGGTTCAAGAAATATTAGTTGTTTATGATATTACTTTACTCTTTTTTATTGATTTTATTTTGTTTTTGGTGATGATGTATGATACAAAAAAGGGTAGAATAGTGAAATTGGAAAATGTGTTACTCTTGGTGATGGACAAACATTTTGGAAGAACCCAAAAATAGACGAATGATCAGCTTATTTATTTGTTTTACAGAGGCTTTCTGCTGTTGCCGATTGTACTTAATTTGATATTAGAAATGTCCTTTTCAAATATCATTGAAGTCCGAGTTCTCGTCATGGACGTTTCCGTGAATGTAGAAAGACTCTCCCTTTAATGTCTTGTCTCTTCCTAGTTGCCAGCACCATCTACCATTACCTAGAAAACTTGAAGTGAGATAGTAGTGCCAACCTTGCTGTTGAATGCACCTAAGTTAGGTTTATCATGCGATATTCAACTTGTTTCAGCAGTGAGGTGTGCCATGGGACAATAACTGGGTTGGGATAGAATTTGGATATTATGTTGATTTTCTAAAAGGGATTTCCCAGGTCTTTTGCTAAGAAGTTCCTCTTTTCTTTTGCATTTTGTCTATTGAATGTATTAAATATCTTTTAATGTTATTAGAGGTTTTCTTTCCATTTTGGTAGCTATTTCTGAACTGGTCTAGTGATTAATTTTTCTGATGATAGACTTCCAGTCACATGGCCCTAGTTCGGAGTTTTCAGCTGGCATTCTCCCTGAGGAGCATCTCTCTGGATCAAGAAGGTATGTTACATCTATTAGTATTAGTGTTTAGTTTTTTATAATGTTTTTTTTGTAGAGTGAAATTATTCCACACGCTTCCATATTGTGTTTATCCTTGTTGATTTTGTTATAGCAATGCTACTTTAATTTTCTCCCATCCATCTCAAGGAACATCACAAGAAAATTGTGGCTCAAAAAGTTTATTCTAATTGTTGTCTAGATATTTATTCTAGCTAATCTAATGTTTGCTGAATTATAGGTGATTCGTTGTAGATTTCCTAGATGTGAATACTGATGTAATTGCTTTAAATATAGATTAATAAATGTAGATTTCTTTTCCTTGTTTATTTTTGTATTGTTTATAAATAGGATTTATGTATTAGACCTTATGTGGGCAATGCAAGTTTGAAATATTCAGACCCAATTGTCTCTCTGTTTTAATGTGGTATTAGTTTATGCATGTTACTCGTGCGTGTTACCCAGTTTTTAAAGTGGTAGGTTCCTCTGTCTTCCCTAACTGTTATGGTTTATCTCACCGTGATTAAATTTTAGATTGCATTTAGGTCTTTATATTAAACTTGGGCGTCTTCACCTTTTACCAAATGGTTTTAGGTTGGGTGCTTGTTCAATTTGGTGAAAAATTCTCCTGACGTTTGTGTCTTGCATGCTTGTTGAAGGAGGTTTGCAACCATCTCGCAGAAGGTCTCTCTTTACCTTGGCATCCTACATGCTTATTTTCTCAGCCAGGGCAGGCAATCTTCCAGAATTAATTCCTATTGTTAAAGCATCTCTGACAGATCAAGCAGTCAGTTTCTTGTCCTTTATCTATCTCAAAAAGTTTTCTTTGCCGACATGCTGATACTAGAGTCTATCATCCTTCACACAGGTTGATCCTTATCTCAAATTAGTTGAGGGTGTGAGACTCAAGGCTGTGGGTGTGAAATCTGATGTGGCTGGTGTATTATATGGATCAAAGGAAGATGATGCTGCTGCATCCAAAACACTCTTGGCAATAGAGATAGATGATCTTCATTTGAAGGAGACCGTCATTTCTCATTTCATGACTAAATTTGACAAAATTTCTGAGGTAATGTATTGGTTTCTGATTGTTACTCTTTTGTTTTAAGGTTTATTTGCCATTTGTGAGTATATTATAAGTTACATTGACGTGAGTTTTTTTCTTGAAGTGGTAACAGTGTTGAACTTAGGTGCATAGGCTAGATATTTAAGGATTCTTCATTTAAACCTTTTATATGAAAGATTTTGGTTGTGAGCAGCTATTTGTTAGCAATAGAAAGAATCATCATAGCGCAAAGTTTAGTTAGGAGTAATGTCATAAGTGACTTGTTGCCCCCTCCCCCTTGTTCAGGTGTGTCTTGTAGAGGGTAATAGTGACATTTATCGTCAATGCTGGCAAACAAGGTTCTTATCAACCCTTGTCTTCTTCTTACAGGATGAATTATCAAGTATTAAGAAACAAATTCTTGAGGGCTTTTCACCAGATGATGCATACCCATTCGGCGCTCCATTGTTTATGGAGACGCCAAGACCATGTTCTCCTCTTGCACAAATGGAGTTTCAGCCATTTGAAGAGGTAGATCTTACCTGGATTACATACACTCCTACAATACAATGAGGTGATTGACTTGATTCTTTTTCTTTTTGCATCAGATCATGCCTCTAGCTGCAATAACAGATGATGAAACCTTCCCTGAAACCAATGGAAGTCAGTCAGATCGCAAAGCATCACTATCCATCAGTACACTAGATGTTTTAAGTGTCAATGAACTTTTGGATTCGGTAAGGTGATCAGTTCTTTATATATATACAGTATAATTCCTCAATGAATTTGGAAACAATAAAAACTACAAAAGTATAGTATGTCATTATTCAATTTCTCAGGTAGAGGCTATAAAAGGTTCTCAGGATAGCATGCACCTTTGGATTCTGTAGGCCCGCCTTTCTTCATCTTAGTTATTATAATCTATAAAATCTTAAATCGGTAGAGGCTTTATTATGATTGTGTGTGTGGGATTAATAGTTCAGCTCATCAAAATGAGACTGAAACCTTTCGGCTCATCAAATGGAGATTGAAACCTTAGGTTTGTTAAAGAGAGACCCATACCTCTTTTAGGGTTTTGATGAAAATTCAACTTATCTTTCATTATTCCAAGGTAGTATATCAGTAAGTGAAGTCCTACCAAAATTCTTTTATTCTAAGAGTCCTAAAATAATTAACTTCTCCTAAGAATAATAAAACAACTTTTTTTATTGAGAGTCCTACCTAATTTCTCCTTAGAAAAATAAAATCACTTTTATTAATTATCGAGTCCAACCTAATTTCTCCATGGAAAAATAAAACAACCTTTTATTAATTATTAAGAGTCTTACGTTCTTAACAATACTCCCTTCCTGGAAAAGGAGCTTGTCCACAAGCTTAGAGTCAAGATAAAGTAATAGGCTTTGCTACATGATATTGCAGTTTTGTAATTCTGTTTTCCATGCCTTCAAGATTGTTTGAAAGCGCAAAGTGCGTCCATGCACCATATAAGACAGTAGTACTTATACATTTTAATTCATATCTCCCAAAACTGATTAATGGAGTTGACCCGGATCATACAAGTTTAACTCTTCAACGTTAATTTATGCATCTTTGTACCTTTTGTTGTGCAATATGTTTTGTTGTAGAACTCTAACCAACCTCCCTAATTCAAATTTGTTTAGTCTCTTTTTTATAATCCGAATTGAACAAAAAATAAACTCATGAATATGTATTGAGCTATTTAAGATTAAACAATTGAAGATAGAGAAGAGAAAAACTATTCAAGCCATCTTATTGAGTCATTTAATCGGTTCTTGGCTGTTGGGTGCAGAGAGCTAATATTCACATTGTTTATAACCATCTCGAGATTTATCTAGCATTCATTTTCTCACGAGGTATATTGATTTGTTTGCAATAGGTTCTGGAAACAGCACGACAAGTTGCAAGCTTTTCGGTTTCGCCTACACCCATTCCTTATGACCAAATGAGGAGTCAGTGTGAAGCTCTTGTAATGGGTAAACAGCAGAAAATGTCAGTGCTTCATAGCTTCAAGCAGCAACAGGAAGCCAAAGCATTCTTGGAGGAAAATGGAAAGGAGATCCTCTGTTTACCGAATGTGGTGCGTTGGTCTTTAAACACACGACAAACATTTGTATTACTTTCTTAATTTCTTGTCTGATGTCTCTAAATACCTGTAATCCTTTCTACATTCTTCCCTAAGCCAAAGTATAACCTGTATACGATTGATAGTTAATAGTACTAATTGGCATGGTACTGCAGCATGAGCTTATTCAATTAAATATTATCTGATGCAACCAATAATATTATTTTTGATGGATTGATCTTTTTCTGATTTAGGAAGTAGAACTTTATGAAGACCTCAAGGTAATTGGCAAGGACCAAGTTCATGCAGGGGGACAACTTGCCCTCTGTGCACTAGAATATGGGCAGCATTCTTTCAAGTTACCGCCATCAAGTCCTTACGAAAAATTCTTAAACGCAGCTGGATGCTAAAGAGGTTTGGTATGTTCGATAAATATGTGCGTGTGTAACAATCTATAGTTCAGTTTCTTCCTTCTCAGAAAATTTTCAATCCTCTTCATTTTCTTGTTACCATGGTAGTTTTTCTGGACTAATTTTCTTTTTCTATTTCAGGAAGTGGAGTTTGAGAAGATTGAAGTTAATTAGCAAGCTACAGTCTTTCAGATGATTGCCATCAAGCCCTTACGACAAGTTCTTGAAAGCAGCTGGTTGGTAAAGAGGTTGGGATATGTTTCATAGATGCATACGTAACATATATATATGTCAGAATCTATAGTTTCCAGATAATTGTCTATTCTTTGCATTTGTTGTGTATCATTGCATTTGCCCCAAAATGAAAGAACTTAGTAGGGGAGAGGTAGGATGGGCATGATATGGTATCGTTTGAACATAGTTGTTTCCCTCCCCCTTTAATTGAAGCATTGTTTTATAGTAACTTGTATAAGAGAGCATTGTTGGACTCAAATGATTCATTTTATGACATTTGTTTGATAATGTATTTTTTTTCTTTACCAAATTTTGTTTTATCTTTCCATATTTGTAAATATCAAACTATTACAATTGATGAATCAAGAATGGTGTTCGAGTAGCCAAGGATGCACGTATGCTTGCACCTTGTGTGGGTTCAAATCTGACATTTACATTAATTTCTGTTTTTTACCCTATTATTTCAGTATTTACAATTTAATCCTTAAAGTTAGAAGTGAGTAAATTGAATATGCTATAGGTACCCGAATTGGATGAAATTAAATATGCTGCCTAAACATCTATCTCTCTTTGAGCATTGTAACTTAATTTCTCCTTATTAAACCAAACATTTATCTCTCTTTTATAGACATCGATTAGGATCCTCCTCGTTGCAAGGAAAGGCCGTCCCAAAATTATCGGGATATATTTATGGTAAAAGGTCAAAAATAACCCAACGTTTCACTGTTTAGTCATTTTAGCTCTATCTCTTTTTTTGGTGCAAACGATCACTTAATGTTTTATTTTTCGTTTAAATTTCACCATTGTTGGATAAAATTCGTTAATCAACTAACGGTCAACGCCTGAGACTGGCGTGGCATGTTTGCAGGGCATGGGGAAATGACGTGGCACTACCACATGGCATTTTTGCTGACATGATATTTTTAAAAATTAAAAAATTAATTATTTTTTTAAGAAAAATATTTTTTAAATATTTTTAACCAATCGCCATGTCAGCAAAAATGCCACATGGTAGTGTCACATCATCTCCCCATGCCCTGCAGATATGCCACGTCAGTCTCAGGCGTTGACCGTTAGTTGACTAACGGTTTTCATCCAACAAGGGTGAAATTTGAACGAAAAATAAAACTTTAGGTGGTTGTTTGCATAAAAAAAAATAAAGCTAAAATTAACAAAACGGTGAAACGTTGGGGGTTATTTTTGACCTTCTGTCTATATTTATCGACCTCACAATAGAGTCTTCTAGGAAGATAAATCTGTCCACTCTAACGAGGGCATCTTTAATTTTTCCTTTTGGTGCATAATGAAACGGTCAACTAGCTTGTAATCTCCTAAACTCGACTTAGAAGAAAATGTTGAATTTGAAAAGTCACAACTAAAAACTTGTCCTTCAAGAAATAATTTTAGGTTCAAAAAGTAAAATAATATTTTTCATTAAAATACTTTATTTATTATAAAACTTAATGTTATAAAAATATACTAATAACTTAGTAAAATAACTGGAAGTGCATGCTGAAAAATAATCCCATATTATAAATATAAAATCATATTATCCGAAATCATATCAATGTCACAACCAATAAATGATAATTTGAAAGTCTTAAAACAAAGTTCATACTAATGATAAAATATTCGAGTAAAATATGAGATGCTCAAGTAATGAGTCACCTAAGAGTTTGAAGATATATGTAAGAAAAATTATGAGTAAGATAAAGAGTTTAGTATGTTTTTAAAGTGCAAGCAATCATAAAATAAAACATTATTTTATTTTCTTATAAGTAGTTTAAAAAACATGATAAAACTCAACACAATGATATGATGTCAGATGCACAACTCAATACCAAACTAACAGTCACCAGACAGAGTGGAGGTTGCCCTCAATAGAGTGTAGATTTCCCTCACGTTTTCTGAACACAATCTTATCCTATGTACACAATGATATGATTTAAAAACCATAAATTCCGAGTCAATCTTATCCTATTAAATACGAGGTTCTCATTTTTAAAAATTCGATGCTTGATTTAAAAACACAGTTTAATATGACATGCATAATTTTTTAAGACATTCTCAAATCACAATTCAAGTAATGAATCAAGAAAAGAAAAAAAAAACATCATCTATTTATAGCACGTGAAGAAGCATACCTTAAGCAGGCAAAAGCTTTAACGTCGAGAAGGACACTTTTCACGCTCAAATCTACCTACATCAAAACTTACGTTGAAAACTTTACGTTATAACTATCACTATCACTATCACTAAGCACTAACTAAAAACATAAAGTACTAATATGAAAGAATACTCATACGTAGACCTCGAAGAGCATGCACGATCAGTCTGACAAGCAGAGGTGGTAACTCGCCGGCCATAGTTGTAATCACCTAAATACAAGAATATTTTAAATCATATTCTAAAATTCACAACTCTTCAGATACTAAGTACAAAATAATTGCAAATAACAAAATAAGGCTTTCGAGTTTGAAATTGACAAAAAAAAGACAGCGTGTTCAGACTCAAAACATCAAAAAAAGACGTGGTGAAGGTTATATGAAAAAGTCAACTCCAATAAACAATCAAAATCAACTCTGGTCAAAGTCACGGTCAATGGTCCACTCTGATCCAAATTCAACAGTATAAGGTTAACAGTCAACGAGTCAAGTCAATCAACGGATCGGGTCGACAACGGGTTTAGTCCAGTCAACTATCGGGTCGAGTCCTCTATCAAGGGTCAACAGGTCAAACCCGGTTCAAGTCACTAGTCCGGTTCATTCGGTTTGGTTCACTTATTCAAATTGGGTCATTTAACATATTGGGATTAGATGCAGACCTGATTTGCTGGTTTGGATTCTTCCATGTCAAACGGGTTTGGGCTCTCTCTCTCTCAATTCAGTTTGGGCTCTACCCATGTAACACACACAACCCAATTGGGTCACTCGGTTTGGTCACTCTTGGCCAAATCTGATGGCCTGCACACAAAGCTTAACCGAAACAATTAGGGTTTTCAGAACCCTTTCTGATGGCGCCAGAGGCAGATGAATTGACGAGGACGTCGGCTTGCCGGCGATAAGTAATAAGCACAACCAACGACAATGACAGTGCAACATCACACAAATGACACGTGGTTCGTCGAAAATCACTTCATAACTCGAACCGTGAAAATAACTGAACCATAACTGTATAAATAACTAAGGGGATCCTTAAAAAATATACGCAAGGATCCCGATATTTTAAGAATAAAAAACATACTTAATTCTCATTTACTTGTATACTTACCTATCTTATTAACGATATTTCAGTCCATCAAGATATTTATGTCTTTTTTTAAAATTTTATTAAGTTTGAGTGATCTCACTAGTAATTTACCTTTTTAGTTCCTCATTAATTTTTGTATTATTGATGCATATAAATATATGATATTTACTTATTATTTGATACATATAATATTTACTTTTTATATTAGAGGTTGATGACGCGAAAGATCATAACAAGAATTCAAGAGCATTAGTACCCGTGTGGATCATTAAATGTTAAGTTGTTATAATAGTTTTAAATGGTTTGTTTATTATGTTTGTAATTTTGGAATTTTAATGTTGGATATTTGTTTTAATATATTAAAATTTAGATATTTTTAAGTGTTTTGAGTATATGACTTGTAAATTAAAATTGACCACATATTTTGGTCAGTAAAGTAATAATTTTTGTTTATTTTTTTGGATGTAGATTTCCTAAAACCTGTGAAGATCCAATGGGTATGAGGACGAAAAAAATTCTCGAAGCATGTAATGGGGATTCTGTAGAACTAATGTTTTGATATAATAATTGAAAAATGTTTTGGACTGATTTAAAAAGAATTCAAAACTATTTCTAAAGTCCAAATAACTTGAAACTATGTTTAGGGGATGTTTTCAAAGAGTTTAACAAGTTTTCAAAAGCCAAACTACACAAAACCATCCAGGTGTTTCGAAACACCCTTAGGTGTTTCGATACGAGGTATTTCAGTAGCAAAAACGTTTCGATACGGGTATCGAAACGGGTCTTTCCTAGATGAGATTTTTGTTCAGCGTTTCGATACGGGCTATGTCGTTTCGATACGCCTACGTGGCATCGACCACAACAGTCATAAACCCTAACGGCTATTTTCCAACTAACATTTAAATGCAGAGCGTTTCGATACGGTGCCTAGCGTTTCGATACGGGCATTTTGATACGGCCCATGACGTTTCGATACGGATGCTCATCAGAATGCAACAGCTCTTTCTACTTAAAGAACGTATCGAAACGGGTTCGAGCGTTTCGATAGGGTAGCAATAGAACTGCATTTATGGTGGGAAATAAAGTCCTCAACGGCTCCAAATCAACCCCAACGGCTAGTAACGGCTATAAACTCATCAAGGAGTATAAAAGGGACCTCCAAGCATCAAGATATGGTTAATGCTTCAATTGTCAATCAACAAATGATCAAAAAGTGTCTTTGTACTTAAATTGTCAATTCCTTGTATAGACAAACACCAGTGAGCCAAAATTGTCAAATTTGCTCAAGTGTTTTAGGTTTTGGATGAGTGCAAATTGTGCAAACAAATACCTATTAGAGGGATTTAAGTTTGCTTATCTTTTCTCTTTTGTAAAGAGGGTTTGATCAAGGCTTTGGGTAGAAAGCTTGATCGGTGTATAAGGGTTTCCTCCTAAGCCTAGAAAAGGGGATGAATCAATAGTGGATTGATTGGAAATCCTTAGTGGGAAGCTAAGGTAGTGGATGTAGACCTTGGTTAGAAGGTTGAACCACTCTAAAATCATTGTATCAATTTCTTTTTAGCTTCCACACCTCATCCACCCAAAATTCCACTTCTCCACCACTTGGTAAGCAAGAGCGGTTGAACGAATCGAGCACCTTACAACTCAACAATTGGTATCAGAGCTTGACTCAATCGAAGAGGATTAACATCCTATTGAGAAGATCCGGCAAGCTCTATCATCTTTTCACCAACCGGCTCAAATGGCACAATCCATCGACAAACCGCATTTCTTCGACAGAACCTACTATGCCCATTGGAAGACCAAGATGAAATTTTTCATAAAGTCAAGAGACTACAAACTATGGGACATAGTTGAAGATGGTCCGTTCGTGCCTCAACGAAGCAAAGCGGAGTGGAGTACCGACGATCGCAAGAAGATGAAGCTAAATTGCAAAGCCTTGCACATCCTCTTTTGTGCATTTGGCTCATCCATCTATGAGAAGATGTCTTCTTGTGAGAGTGCCAAGGAGGTATGGGACAAGCTTGAAGTCACATACGAGGGAACCGATGAAGTCAAGGAGACCAAGATTGGGCCCCTTACCTTAGAGTATGAGAACTTTAAGATGGATCCGGAAGAGAACATCGAGAAGATGTTTGATAGGTTCTCCACCATCACCAATGGTCTCAAGGGCTATGGAGAAGCCATTCCGAAGGAGAAACTTGTCCAAAAGCTCATCTACTCACTTCCCGAGTCTTGGGACTCAAAGAGGACCGCCATCATCGAAGCAAAAAATTTGAAGACCTTGAAGCTTGATGAACTCATGGGGTCACTTCTTACTCATCAAATCATGAAGAAGAACAAAGAAGATGAGAAGATGAGGGAAGAAATTAGAGCTATGGGTGAGAAGAAGCTCAAGGGGCTTGTCATCAACACCAATGCCATTTCTCTCAAATCCTCCACTTGCCATCATGTCTACTCAAGTGAAGAGGAGGATGAAGAAGAAGAGATAGTTCATCTCTTCAAGAAGTGTGCCCCTTTCATGAAGAAAGCCTTGAGAGAGCTTGAACGAGAATCTATGAAAAAGGAGAGGGTAGGCACTTCAAGCCATAAGAAGAAGGCATATGTGGCTACTTGGAGTGATGAAGACTCCACCGACGATGAACAAGCCAACCTTTGCCTTATGGCCATCGAAGAAGATTCAAGGGTAACTTCTAATTCATCTACTTCATGTTCTTACTCTTTTGATGAATTACAAGATGCCTACGATGATTTGGTTTTAGAGTTTAAAAATCACATTTTGAAAAACAATAAATTGATTTCAAAGTTAAAGATTCAAAATGATTTGATTTCTAAAACCAAACTTGAACTTGAAGCAAAACTCGAAGAGTTTGAACTAAAATGTTTTGATTTACAAAATTTGCTTCAAAAAGTTCAAGAAGAAAAAGATTTGATTTCCAAAGAGCTTGAAAAGAAAAATAGTTTTGGAAAATCAAATTTTTATGTAAGACAATCTAGTGCCCCTAGATTTGTAAACCGTAAAAGTTTTAGAAGTGTTTGGGTCCCAAAAGGACTAACCACTTCAACTAAAAAGGATGACATTGAAAAATGGATTCCAAAGGGGACTAAGTTTTGTGCTACTAACGTCTATGGATCCAAAGCAATTTGGATACCAAAAATTACTTGATTGTCTTTTGCTAGGTGTGATGGAGAGTGATCAACAAGTCAAACTTTGAGGGGGAGCTCCATGCACACAAGGAAGAACACTTTGTTGAGTGGATCGAATGATCGAAATGAACCAAGAGGGGGGTGAATTAGATTTTTAAAGGTTTAGGTGGTGGAAATTGCAAATTAAAAAGATAGATAAGGAATTTTAGAGTTGTTCAAGTTCCAAATGAACTCTACATCCACTACCTTAGCTTCACTAAGGATTTGCAACAATTCCACTAATTGTTCTTCCCCTTTTCTAGGCTAAGGAGGCAACCCTTACAATTTTCGGTTAAATTTTCTACCCAAAATTTAACCCAATCCTCACACAAATAAAACAAAGATTTTGTTGGCTAGGAAAGTATCTCTCAATACAAATTGTAGCCCAATTACAAGCACTCAACCCAATTGAAATGATAAGAATGAAAAATACAATTGGGGTTTCTAGACAATATTGGGATTTAGGCACAAATGCTTGGATTTGATGTTTGGATGTTTGCTTTTGGATCAATAGTTGTTGCTGGAGCTTTCAGAGGTCCCTTTTATACCTTCTCATTGATTTCTAGCCGTTGTGGTTGTTGCATTCATCAATAGAGCCGTTGGGAGTGTTATCTCACCTCCATAAATGCAGTCTGCAACCACCCGTTTCGAAATGCCCGACCCTGTTTCGAAACGGACCAAAATAGAAAGAGCCGTTGGGGTGCATTTAAGAGCCCGTATCGAAACGGTCTTACCCGTTTCGAAACATTTTTGCCACTGTCAAGGGTCGTTTCGAAACGGCTTGAACTCGTTCCCAAACGCCTTAACGGTTTCTAAAAAATCAGTTAAAAACTTGCAACGGTCATATTTTTTCAAATCAAATGAAGAACCGTTTCGAAACACTTGATGTCGTTTCGATACGGGTTCTCTATGTTCTAAAGCCGTTTCGATACTTGTTTCGAAACATGGGTTGGCAGTGTTGAAAACGTTTCGATACCCGTTTCGAAACATGGGTTGACAGTTTCAAAACTGTTTCGAAACACCTTAGGCCGTTTCGAAACAGGGACTTGAAAAACACTGTTTCGGCTTTAAGAACACTTAGAAAATATTTGGAAAGCTTAGTTTTTAACTTGGGCATATTCTTTAAATCATACGGGGATGTTTGAGGACTTAAAAATTCGTTTTGACATTTTCAATTTAGTCCTTAGGTTCTTTAGTTATATCAAAATTAAAATATCGGTTTCACACACTTGAAGAAGGAAGGCTTCACATCCTCCCTTGAGTTCAAGTGTGGTAAAATCTAGTTGCTTTTTGCTTTTATTTGATTTATTTTCATTTATGTCAACTAGATAATCATATATGTTGGACTAACATTTTTAATGATGCTTTGAGTAAGGGGGATCCATTTTAAAACCAAATTCTTATTTTTGTCAAATTTTCTTCTATAGTTATTTTGAAATTAATGTTTTAAATTCTTTTTGATATAACAAAAAGGGGATAAATGGTTTGAAAAATTGAATTTTCAAATGAATAAGGGGGAGCTTTATTTGATTTTATATCTTTCATCTCTTATTCACATTTTTAAAGTTAAAGGGGGAGTATCCCAAACAAATTTTCAAGTTAGTTTTATTATATCAAAAAGGGGGAGATTGTAGAACTAATATTTTGATATAATAATTGAAAAATGTTTTGGAATGATTTAAAAAGAATTCAAAACTATTTCTATAGTCCAAATAACTTGAAACTATGTTTAGGGGATGTTTTCAAAGGGTTTAACAAGTTTTCAAAAGCTAAACTACACAAAACCATCCAGGTGTTTCGAAACACCCTTAGGTGTTTCGATACGGGGTATTCCAGTAGCAAAAACGTTTCGATATGAGTATCGAAACGGGTCTTTCTTGGATGAGATTTTTGCCCAGCGTTTCGATACGGGCTATGTCGTTTCGATATGCCTACGTGGCATCGACCACAACGGTCATAAACCCCAACGGCTATTTTCCAACTAACATTTAAATGCAGAGCGTTTCGATACGGTGCCTAGCGTTTCGATACGGGCGTTTCGATACGGCCCATAGCGTTTCGATACGGATGCTCATCAGACTGCAACAGCTCTTTCTACTTAAAGAGCGTATCGAAACGGGTTCGAGCGTTTCGATACGGGTAGCAATAGAACTGCATTTATGGTGGGAAATAAAGTCCTCAACGGCTCCAAATCAACCCCAACGGCTAGTAACGGCTATAAACTCATCAAGGAGTATAAAAGGGACCTCCAAGCATCAAGATATGATTAATGCTTCAATTGTCAATCAACAAATGATCAAAAAGTGTCTTTGTACTTAAATTGTCAATTCCTTGTATAGACAAACACTAGTGAGCCAAAATTGTCAAATTTGCTCAAGTGTTTTAGGTTTTGGGTGAGTGCAAATTGTGCAAACAAATACCTATTAGAGGAATTTAAGTTTGCTTATCTTTTCTCTTTTGTAAAGAGGGTTTGATCAAGGCTTTGGGAAGAAAGCTTGATCGTTGTATAAGGGTTTCCTCCTAAGCCTAGAAAAGGGGACGAATCAATAGTGGATTGATTGGAAATCCTTAGTGGGAAGCTAAGGTAGTGGATGTAGACCTTGGTTAGAAGGTTGAACCACTCTAAAATCATTGTGTCAATTTCTTTTTAGCTTCCACACATCATCCACCCAAAATTCCACTTCTCCACCACTTGGTAAGCAAGAGCGGTTGAACGAATCGAGCACCTTACAACTCAACAGATTCCTAAAATCATCCCCACAAATGTTGAGGACGGAGTGGGGAATGCAAAACTGTCCCCGCAAATTTGAAAAATGTCTTACATACTTGAAATTTTCAAGATATTTTTTTGTTTAACCATTTGTATTTAAAGTTATTGGCCGACTAATTTAGATTAAACTTAGTAGAGGCGCAATATGAGACGGCCAGTTCAATTCAGTTTTCTTCATTTATAATATTAAGATTGAAACTTTTAACATTACTTACAGACCCTATCACTTTATCCTGCTATACCGATTTGTTAGTGATTCCTAAGGTATTTTACATGAAAGCCAAGTGTTTTTCTTTTGACTAGGAAAACATTTTACTTTGAATAACTCTTTTCAGGCAAACAAGCTTGGAAATTGTTTCCCATAAAATATTATACGTGAAACAAAAGGCGAGAGCGAGATTTAAAATTTAATGAGTAAATTAAAAGAGTTTAAAATTATGTGATCGAAAAAGAAAGACGAGCAAAATTAAGTGACGAAAAACTAATCTACCCTAAATTGAAATTTTGTTCCATTACAACGTTCCGCTAAAACTTTCTGGCGAACTTGTGTTTCCATACCCAACACCGAACCTTTCGGTTTACTGGCAAAGGGAACGAGTTTTCCGCTGAAGTATTCAGAGAAAACATAAATTCAGCTAACAGAAAGAGAGAATAATGTTTTTCTTTCCTTCCCCGATGCATTCTCGTGCATCGATTTTCTTTATCAACGAGGATTTTTTTAATTCTACTCTTCTTCTCTTTTGCTCCGATCAGCAATTTCCATACAACCATGTCGTTTCCACCGGGAAACCCACGCCGGATTCCGGCGACTCTTCTGTTTTTGCTTCTCATCGCTTTGTCATTCGCTGTTGCAGCCGTCGCCGGTGACTCCAACTCACCTTCCTGTAACAATCCTAGCGAAGCGGTAATTCCATTTCTTTTTTTTTTTAATAAAAATATCTTTTGCATTCACGCCATTGCTAAATGTCTTGCTTCGTACTTTATTGAATTGGTTAATTTATTTTTATCTGAATTCCCACTTGATTTGGAATTGTTCTAATTTTTTTCTTAGCTCCGTTACGATTCTCTATTTTCATTTCTGTGAGAGAAATAGGAAAACAAAACTACCCATTTTCTTTAATTGGAGAAAACAATGGAAACAAATGTTGGTGTAGATAGATAGATTGTGTTTTTGATTCCTGGAGGATTTGTCATGGACAATGGGGATATTTGTTGCAATCAACTTGTACGGTACAAGTTAATTCTATAGGAAAATTATTACAAACGTTGTTCTGGGTAAAAGAATTCGGATAATCTGTTCGATTGGGATTTGGTCAAGCGATATGAATTCTTCGAAAGATCAGGGGTCTTTTAGGATTTGCATTAGTTTTGCTATCTTATGAAAGAAATTGATTGCTTTGTTGGTTTGTGTTGAAACGTAGTCTAGAGAGACAGATAACAGGGTAGTGAGTGCAACTTTTGACATGGTAGGCTTATATGAATTTCATATGTTTTAGCAGGCCATGGTGAAGATCTGGGTTGATGGCGTTGAAGGTGAATTTCTATCTGGGTTAACGGCAAGCTTTGGAGCAAAATTGCCTACGGAACAGGACAAGAGTTCCAAATTGGTTCCTATTTTCTCAAATCCTCCAACTGGCTGTTCTAATTCTTCTTCGAAGGTTTTTGTCTCAGTTTACTTTGTTCTCTAAAAAAATTTCAACTTGCCCCACCAATAATTGGTTGGCTTTGTTTATATATTATTATTATTATTATCAGTTATGTTCATCCTTGTTTGATTGAGTTAAACGTGTGAAAGTATAGTTCACACCCTCTAAACTTCTCTAAGTTCTAGCAGGACCATGCCAGCCTATGAAGTTTGGGAAAAACTTAAAAGAGTTTGGAGATGATAATTTGTTGAACTTTTGAATAATTCTTAATAGTTTCATAAGCACTACTCTGATGTAAGCCAAATGAAATTTTTTGAAGCATCACAGTCAGAATTTTTTTGATTACAGCTAACTGGCTCTGTGGCCTTGTCTAAACGTGGTGATTGCGACTTTGTAACTAAGGCAAAAGTTGCACAGTTAGGAGGTGCTGCAGCCTTGCTGGTGATAAATGACAAAGAAGGTTATAAATTTTGTATTGATGCTATATGTTATTTGCATTTTAAACTTCTTTTAAAGTTCAATTGGATCATTTCGTTAAAGGAATGTAATGGTTTATTAGTCTCTTACATAAGCTTTCTTTTTAATATTTATCTAGCGGCTGAAATGATGGCTTGTTCTGATGATGGTACTCCTTTAAATATTTCAATACCTGTTGTGATGATTCCAAAATCTGAGGGAGACGACCTTAACAAAACTATGGCAAACAAACATGGTAAGCTCTTGACCTCATGTGATGTCTTTCTTTCCCTTTCGTTTTGTTCTTTAGATGTATATTAGATACTTCCTTGATTGCTAGAAACAAGATATCCTTTTCAAAAAGTGGTATATAATATTCTAGGAAGGAATGCACTTGAACCTCTGGACTAGATTTGGGCTACCTTTTTACTGGAAGGTTTAAACCTGCCAAATGCAACTATTTGGTTAAGTTGTTAAGTCTTAATTCAGTGAGTTTGGTTTAAATATATGTCTATCCTTCTGTTTGACAAAACATTTTTAGGAAACATTTTATCATTCTTTAATCAGTTAAAAAAATTAAATGGTTCAGATCTAAATGAAGAAATTACTTTCACTAATATAAGTTTTTTCATTTTGCAATTATGTTTACGTATTCCACAATCTATAGGTTTGTGTGACCGTACATGCATATGTTACGTATTTCTTTTTTGAAATGTACACATGTCTATGTATTAGGGTTACTGCACAATATTCAATGTCATTCCCTTATCTATGAACTTTTAATATAAGAATTTATGGCTTTCTTCTTTTTCTTGAAAGTAAACCTAAACTTTATCCGAAGGCTTAAATTAAAAATTAGCCCCTAAATTATGTATTTTTTTGCTTTTAGTCCCTAAACTATTTTTTGGTCAAAACAAGTACCTAAACTATTATTTCTAAGCATTTTAAATACTTAAACTATTTTTTGGTCAAGAAAAGTACCTAAACTATGTTTTTTTGCTTTTAGTCCCTAAACTATCTTTTGGTAAAAAAGAAGCACCTAAATCTTTGTGACGTGTCAACATCTCATTGGCCAAAATAATTTTTTTAACTTAGATAATGGTTGGATTTAAAGTGGAAAAAATAATAGTTTATGTACTTGTTTTGACCAAAAAATAGTTTAGGGACTAAAAGCAAAAAATTAGCATAGTTTAGGGGATGGTTTTTCATTTAAGCCAAATAAGCAATGTAAAAAATGGCGCGAGGCGCACTAAGGCGATAGAAGTCCTATAGCCTAGGCGCAAGGTGTGCGCCGTATTGAAGCGTGGCACATTTTTTGAAAATTAAAGATTTACTGACCAAGTGTTGATAAAGTTGTCGCCTAAATACAATTCGCTGTTTCTTCCATTCTTTCAATGTTGATTGTGATTGTGTAGATATGTGGTTTTAGATTAATAAATATGTGATTACATTAGAATCTTCATTATTGAATGAGAATGCTTTGAAACTGAACTTATTGAAATTACAAAATAATTATTAAATTTATCCAAGTAATAAAATTATTGTTGAAAAACTATTTATTCAAAGTTCTTTCTTTTCTTATTCATCTCTTTAACCAAAGAAGATACGTTAAAATTTACAGAAATGGAAGTGAAGATAAACAGAAAGTGTTCTGTTTATTAGAAAATTGAGTAAAAAACTCTAATGTACAACATAGGTTACAATCGATTCATATTTATAGCCTAGGACTTTAGGTTACATTAGGAGTCCTACTTTACATTCAATACTTACTCTATCACTAGGTAATTCGACTAAGACTCTAATTCTAATTGTACAATTTAACTAAAATAATAAGTCTACTCGTCTAAACTAACACTCCCCTCAAGCTGGAGAATATCATTGTATAATCCCAGCTTGAATAGAAATCTGTCGAAAAGAGCTTTTGGCAGAGCTTTGGTGAGGACATCTGCCACTTGTTCTTCTGCTGGTACATATTCTAATGAGGCAACTCCACTAGTTAGCTTCTCTGCGATGAAGTGTCTGTCAATTTCAACATGTTTTGTTCTGTCATGTTGAATGGGATTCTTCGCAATTTGAATGGTTGATTGATTATCACAAAAAACTTGAAAATCTTCTGCTTGAGTCATTCCAAGTTCTTTGAGTAACTTCACTAGCCAGATACCTTCACACATACCCAAGGCTAGAGCTCTATATTCAGCCTTTGCACTGCTTCTTGAAATCACAGTTTGCTTCTTGCTTTTCCATGTCACCAAATTACCCCATACGTACGAACAGTGCCCACTGGTTGATCTCCTATCAGTCAGTTCACTGGCCCAGCTTGCATCTGTAAATATCTGAACAGTTTTGTTAGAACTCTTCTTGAAAACCATGTCCAGGTGTACCTTTCAAGTAACGCAAAATCCTCTTTGCTGCTTCCATATGTTCCTGCCTTGGATCCGTCATGTGTTGGCTTACTATATTAACTGGAAAAGAGATATATCAGGTCTTGTTAGTGACAAATAAATCAATTTTCCTACCAGTCTCTAGTACAACCCCTTATCTGCCTTAGGACTGTCATCATCCTTACTGAATTTTAAACCAGCTTCCATAGGCGTATCTGCAGGTTTACATCCAAGTAGCCCAGTTTCTGTCAGTAAGTCTAAAACATACTTCCTCTGATTTATGACTAGTCTTTTGCGTGATCGTGCAACCTCCATGCCTAAGAAGTATCTGAGTTTCCCTAGGTCTTTGATTTCAAATTCCTTGCTCAGGAAAGCTTTTAATCGGCTCACTTCTTCTTTATCATCACCTGTTAGAATTATATCATCCACATAAACAATAAGGATAACCCTTTTGTTTGATGATGTTACCTTAGAGAACAGAGTGTGATCTGCCGTTGACTGCTTGTAACCATTCTCCAAAATAACCCTAGTGAATCTTTCGAACCATGCTCTAGGTGACTGTTTTAGGCCATAGAGTGCCTTGTTTATCTTGCAAACTTATCGATTCTGTCCAACACCCTCACGCCCTGGTGGAATTTGCATATAGACCTCCTCCTCTAGGTTACCATTAAGAAAAGCATTCTTAATGTCAAGTTGGTGTAATTTCCAATCACAATTTACAGCAAGACTCATTAAAACTCTAACAGAATTAAGTTTGGCAACAGGAGCAAATGTCTCCTTATAATCAATGCCATAAGTCTGTGTAAAGCCTTTGGCAACCAACCTAGCCTTATACCTCTGTATACTCCCATTTGAGTTGTATTTGATGGCAAAAACCCACTTACAGCCAACAGGCTTTTTACCTTGGGGAAGGTCTGTAATGGTCCATGTACCATTTTTCTCAAGTGCCTCAATCTCCTCTTGAACAACCTTTCTCCATTCTGGAATTTGCAAGGCCTCCTCAATAGTTTTAGGAATTTGTTCACCATCTAGGGATGCTGTAAAAGCCTTAAAAGAAGACATCAAATTCCCATAGGCAGCATACCTCTGAATAGGATGTTTTGTACACTGCCTTACCCATTTTCTTTTAGCAATAGGCAAATAATCAAATTCAAGGAGATGAGAAGGAATACCAGTAGAACCATTACCTCCATTGTCTTCACAGGCAGCTAGACTAAAATCCAATTCTTGACGAGTACTGGATTGCAGAATGGTCTCTGGAATAGTTCTCCTTTTTCTGGTGTAAACATGTAATTGTTTAGGAGGTAGTAAAGGGGAATTGTTTGTGGTTTGAGTTCTTATTGGTGACGATTGTGGAGTAGACAAGAGAATAGGTGAAGAAACCGAGGGAGTGGAAGAATTCTGAGGCTCAAGTGCTAATGGACAAGATGAAATTAAGGAAGGAAAATGAGTAGAAGGAACCTGTATGTGAGAGGGCCGGAATGCATCATTATTCTCCCCCTGAATTGTAGCCGTCGAATAGTAACTGTTCAAAGAATTGAAGATCCAAAGAAACAAAAAAATTGCGTGAAGGAGGATAGTAACATTTGTAGCCTTTCTTTAGTGAAGAATACCCTATGAAGACACACTTAAGGGATTTAGGGTCAAGTTTGGAACTAGAGGGATTCAAATTTTTAACAAACACAGTACACCCAAAAACTCTTAAAGGAAGATTAGATGACAAGGGTTTAAAGTGAGGGAAAAAGGATAAAAGAACATCTCTAGGTGTTTGAAAGTTTAAGACTCGACTAGGCATACGATTAATTAGCTAAGTGGATGTTAACAAGGCCTCACCCCATAAACATTTAGGAACATTGTGGGTGAACAAAAGGGCTCGGGTTACCTCTAGTAGATGCCTATTCTTTCTCTCAGCTATCCCATTCTGTTGGGGTGTATCAATGCAAGAACTGATATGCACAATTCCTTTTTCTTTCAAAAAATCACCTAAGGACTGATTAAAAAACTCTCCCATTATCAGATTTAAAGGTCTGAATTTTAGTGTGAAATTGGGTTTCAACCATGGTGTAAAAAGTCTCGAACACTTTTGCAACTTCTGATTTTTCTTTCAATAGGTAAGTCCAGGTTGTTCGACTGTGGTCATCAATGAAAGTTACAAATCATCTGCTACCTGTAACATTCTTCACTTTAGAAGGACCCCAAACATCACTGTGTATAAGAGAAAAAGGATGTGAGAGTTTATAAATAGATGGCAAATAAGATTGTCTTGTTTGTTTCGCAAGAGGACAAATAGGACATTGAAAAGAAGATGGCTTTTTATTAAGAAATAATTTAGAGAACAACTTTTCAATATAATAAAAACTTGGATGTCCTAATCTAAAATGTAGTAGCATGACATCTGATTGTCCTAAGGAAGTAAAACAAGATGGAGTAGGTGAGCTTTTACTGTGAAGAACATAAAGGCCATTCTGCAAGCTAGCACTGCCAATCCTCTTCTTCAAGTCCAGTGCCTGTAAAAAACAATTGGAATTAGTGAACTGGAAAACACATCTTAAATCTTTAGATAGCTTGCTAACAGACAACAGATTACAGTCCAACTTAGGCACATATAGCACATCTTTAAGGATTAAATCATTGGTAACAAACACAGTACCACTGCCTTGGATGGGTGAGAAGGAACCATCAGCTATCTTAATTGAAGATTTAGAAGATGACGGTTTAAAGTCGAAAAACAAATTCCTGTTACCAGTTATATGATCAGAAGCACCAGAGTCGATAACCCATGTAGATTGATTTGAAGTAGAGAGAAGTGCAGTAGAGACAAAAGAATTATGTGTACCTCCAGTTTCAACTAAGGCTATGTTGCCTTCACTAGTGGGTGTAAATTTACTGAACATCAGTTGCAGTTGGGCCATTTGCTGCTTGGTGAAGCCGGTGGGTGTGGACGAAGAAGCAATAGGTGAAGAGATGCCTTTTTGTACCTTGTTGGCTGGAGGTTTCCAATCGTCTGGTTTCCCATGTAATTTCCAGCAGTTGTCCTTGAGATGTCCAGGTTTTCTGCAGTAGTCACAAAAGGTTCTCCCTCGTCTAGGCTTGGGAGAAGAAGATGTTTGAGTGACCAATGCCGAGTTGTCAGGAATAGGAGCTTCAGGGATCATGTACAGCCGTCTACTCTCTTCTCTCCTAACTTCTGAAAATACCTCGCGTAGGGAAGAGAGAGGATTGAGACCAAGGATCCGAGACTTGATGGAATCCATGTCTCGATTGAGGCCACTAAGAAACTGGAAAATTCTCTTTTGCTCAACAATTTTCCTGTAAAGCGCAGCATCTGTAGGATCTACCCAATCGGGAGCCTCAAAAAGATCAATTTGTTGCCACAGATTTGTTAGAGTTGTGTAGTATTGAGTACATTCATCGCATCTTGCTTCAAGGCCGAGGCCGTACTTTCAATTCCAAACAATTTAGAGTTGTTGTTTGTACTTGAATATGTATCTCACACAGCTTCCCAAATCTCACTTGCTGTTTCGAATAGCAGGAATTGCGAGCCAACTTCAGGGGCCATCGAATTTATCAACCAAGACATAACCCTGCCATTCTCTTGTGTCCACTTCTCAAAGGATGGGTCATCGGCAGAAGGCTTCTTGATTTTCCCATTAATGTAGCCAAGAGTTCCTCTTCCAGTCAGAAATATTTTTACAGATTGGGACCAAGAGATATAATTGTTTCCAACAAATCGATGACAAAGAATAGTTGAGGTAGAAGAATCTGAAAAATCTGCCATTTGAACCACCATGGAAGAAGAAGATTGGAGTTTACTCGAACTGGATGGAGTATCCATGAAAGAGAATTAATTTGATAGGATCGAATTAGACTGATACCATGAAGATAAACATAAAGTGTTCTGTTTATTAGGAAACTGAGTAAAAAACTCTAATGTACAACATAGGTTACAATCGATACATATTTATAGCCTAGGACTTTAGGTTACATTAGGAGTCCTACTTTACATTAAATACTTACTCTATCACTAGGTAATTCGACTAAGACTCTAATTCTAATCGTACAATTTAACTAAAATAATAAGTCTACTCGTCTAAACTAACATGAAGGGTTGATGCGGTGAGAGGGAGAAGATCCCTTGGGAGGGAATTTTGGCAAAAACAAAGAGGCTTGTGGCACAAACGTGTCAAAAATTGTGCCCAACAATGGAGCCCAATAGGGGTGGGAATCGGGTGGGGTGGGGACGATTTTGCATTCCTCACTCCGTCCCCAACACTTACGGTTACGGTTTCGGGGAATCCCATTAAATGCTTCGGGGATTTTTTCGTCCCCATACCCTTCCCGCGCGGATCTCCACGGTTTTCGGGGAATCACCATTCCCAAAAATATTAACCAAATTACTATTTTACTGACCAAAATAAATGGCCAATTTAGTTTAAAATATTAAGTTTGGATACTTCGATTGGAAGTAGTTACGAGATGATGAAGATTGAAAGGGTGTTGTGTTGGGAAGATTTAGAGTAGGGTTTTAGCTTATATCTAAAAACTAAGATAGAAGCATGTTGAGAAACTTAAGTGTGGCTAGGTTTGAGAAAAAGTTAAATGATAATAATATAGTTATGATTTTTTTATTAAGATATATATTAAGTGTATATAAATAAGTAAATATCGGGATCTTTGCTGATATTTTTTGAGGATCCCTATGGTTATTTATACGGTTACTGTTCGGTTATCCCCACGGTTCGGTTATCCCCACGGTTCGGATATAGCAATCTCCGTCCCCATCCCCATTTGAGCTTCGGTTATAAAACTTCCCCGTCCCCATCACCGTGTGTGAAGATTTCGGTTATTCCCCGTACCCGTCGGTTCGGATCCCTACAGTTTTCGAATATTCCCCACCCAATTCCCACCCCTAAGCCCACACCTCCCCCTCCATTGCCTGTATTAAGGTGACCATTGAAGCAGTTATTGTACTCGCCGGTTCCCCTTCTCCTCCTCCTTCTCTTCTTCTTCAACAGATTCCTCTCCTTTTGAGTTCTTCTTTCTGGTTTTCTTTTTCCTTAGCGCATCATGCGCCTCACGCGCCTTTTGAGCGCTTCATTAAAATTGCCTAGCCTAGCCCATACTCAATTAAGCGTCTTGGTACGTGGCTAATAAGAAAGAGAATTCATGTTTGATTTGAGTGTGGTACTTTTTTCAGCAGAAGCTTTGAGGCGTTGGAATTTTCTGCTTGCTAATAATTAAGCCAAGAGAAAGTTAAGAAGTAAAAACATGTAGATAGAATCGTATTTCTTAAATAGCTATTTTAGGTTGCCCTTATTTGTGTTTTAAGTTGTATCCTTTATTCCTAACAAGGATCGTGATTTTAATTTGTATATATATATACTCCCTCTCAATTTTATTTCTTTCCTTCTGAAGCCCTATTTCAGCCTACTTCGTCATTGGGGTTTGACCTTGGTTGCTATTTTTGGTGCTAGTTCTTTACTTAAGGTTCACACTTCTGTTTAAGTTCTCTACTCGAGGTTTTGCTTTTATGTTGGCTCTTTATTTGTGGTTCACACTTTCGCTAGTTCGCTGGGGCAATAGTCTACACTTGAGTTTTAAAACGATAAAATTATTTTACATGAAAACAACAGAAAAATATACAGAAATACTGGTTTATTAGATCTTCTATAACCTATTGTCTGTCTTTGTGTGTGAGTTTTAGCTTTGGGTATATTAACATGTGCATTCTCTGAATCTTCGAAGTTTATTTTCATATGAAGATTCATATAAACCAAATCATGCTAATTTCACTTGAGTTTTAAAACGATAAAATTGTCTATTTATTTTACATGAAAACAACAGAAAAATATATAGAAATACTGGTTTATTAGATCTTCTATAACCTATTGTCTGTCTTTGTGTGTGAGTTTTAGCTTTGGGTATATTAACATGTGCATTCTTTGAATCTTCGAAGTTTATTTTCATATGAAGATTCATATAAACCAAATCATGCTAATTTCTTATGCAGTTGAACTCTTATTATATGCACCAACTCGTCCTATCGTGGATGTCTCGGTGGTATTTTTGTGGGCAATGTCTGTTGGCACACTTATTACTGCTTCACTTTGGCAAGAGTTTGGTGCTTCTGAGCAAACTGAAAAACGCTGCAATGACTCATCGCTGAAGGTTTACCACAATCTAGTGTCTATCATTGCTATGAAGTTCATAATTGCATTCTGTATATTATGTGTCTTAGAGATATTTGTTGACACCTGTCGATAGGGAATAATTGGTTATAATGTGCACGACTAACACGTCCTATTGATGCCCATTAGTTACTGTTATCTGAATGGTGTGTGGCCTCCTAGACATCATACAATTAGGTTTTTCTTTTTCTTGATATTTTTCATATTATCCTACGAGTTGGTGGTTCATGATTAGCTCATTTCTCGTATCTCTATAATGGCAATTTGGTGGGTTGAATGGTGTTTGTTCCATTATTGCAATATTAAATGTTAAGGTCCTTTGCCAGGAATTAGGAAAATATATATGCAATTCATGCTACTTCATTAACACTTCGTATGCAATTCTTTCTTTAGAAGTTCTGAATTTAAACTTATGAAGTAACGATTTCTTTGATATAAAACAAGAAACTTTATTAGAGTTTTATTGAATATTTTGTTATTGATATGTTCTCAAATTACAAAAAAAAAAAAATAAATAAATAAATATAAATCTCAAAGCACTCGTGAAAATATTTTAATGTTTAAATGTTCTAAGTAATTCATTAAGGTAGAATTGCGAAACTAAAGATAAAAAATGAGATTAGGGTTCTGTAAGTTTTAACCATTGAATTTTTTTGATACATCTAACTCAATAACTAATTACTTCTGAATGTGATTTATATAAAATATCTTATTTTATGTTGTATTATGGGTATTATAGATGGTTAGCTGGTCTCCCTGTAAGCAATTACCCCTGGAACTTTTGGACTTGTTACTCGTATATTATATCCAAAGACCTTAGATGCTTGTAGAATTTCAGTCTTCATTTATCTAACCTCGGCTCTGTCAAATTGTTACTTGAATTTCTTGCGTGTGAAGCAACCATAACCATTTTATATTAATTTCTTCCTTCTATTAGTGTATCTGATTCTTCAATTTTCTTTCTGTTTCTATTATTTTTCCTTCTGTTGACTAGGAATCATCCAATGCTGGAACAGACAGTGATGATGATAAGGATACTCTTGATATTACTGTAAAGGGTGCAATAATTTTTGTGATATTAGCATCCGTTTTTCTGCTGCTACTCTTCTTTTTCATGTCTAAATGGTTTATCTGGGTGCTGATTGTACTCTTCTGCATCGGTGCTGTTCAGGTAACATAGTTTTGCTTCCAATGTCTCTTTTTCCCTTTTTTCTTTTCTTTTCTTTTTATCATTGTATGCTTGTTTGAATCTACCAATGGTCAGTCATGGAAAGTTAAAAGCAAACTACACCTCTAAGTTACTGATTTATATCCATGGCTAATAAATATATACAAGTATTTTTAAGAAATGCATGAGGGATAGGTTTAATGTTGTACTTCTGCGTGCTTCCGTGGGAAATCTTCCATGTTTTCTTTTTCTGCACCATGCATATTAACATTACTGAAGTAGCTATTTTAACTTTTGGTAAGGAAAATATACATATAATATATATTTCATAGTGATACATTATCTTATTAACCCATGTTGTATTCTTTCTTTCCAGGGGATGCACAATGTCATTATGACTCCTATTACGTGGTATGCTTGTAACTTTGATTATCACTACTAAACCTGTCAAATAGCTGTTTTACAAGATCTAGCTTCTTTTTATTGTTGTTCCTAATATAAGTGTACAAGCAGTAAATGCAGAAATTTTCCACAGAAGACGGTAAGATTGCCTGTCATTGGGGAGGTTACTATTGTTTCACTTGGGGTTTTTATACTCTGTATGATATTCGCTATTGTCTGGGCCATTCATCGACGAGCATCTTATGCATGGGTGGGCCAAAATATTCTCGTAAGTCTTTCATACCATCAGGTCTATCCCTGGCTAATTATGGGGAGTTTTAGGAATTGATTGTTGCAAATATTTTTGCACTTCCTGCAAGGGTAATATTTTGGCTTGTTAATGTGTTGAGTATATGGAAGCCAATTGTTGACCAGGAAAGAGGGTTATATCAAATTGGCGACAAGTTAATGCTATTGCCTATTATAGGGGAACTAGTAGGATTCTGAGATTAAATGTTAGGTTAATGATGTAAGAGCTTTGAGGATTAAAATTGTATGAGAGTTACAAGAACTTCAACAATGTGTCTTAGGCGAAGGAATTGTTCTAAAGAAAGATGTTTGGAACGATCAGATTTTAAAAGAAGTGGTATTTAGGATCATATGGTTGCGTTTTAGTTAATCCCTTATTTGAATACCCTGTGACATCTGTTGGAATTCATTTTTATTACAATTGCGGCTGTTTCGCCTACTTGTTTCTTTGTTTAAATAGAATTTGATGTTAGTGTTAAGTTTCTTTTGTTTTTGCATCGAAATTGGTTCAAAAATTTGTCTAATGTCTTTTGCTTTTTGTTTGTTGACCGCCTTAAATTTATTTATTTTTTTATAAAGGGTATCTGTATGATGATAAATGTCTTACAGTTGGCTCGACTACCTAATATCAAGGTACTATGGTTTCTTTCATCATGTATTTATTAATTGTATTTCACTCCTTGCCCTGATTGTTCTCCATAATTCAGGTTGCTACAGCACTTCTGTGTTGTGCATTTGTTTATGACATCTTTTGGGTCTTCATATCCCCACTTATATTCCACCAGAGTGTGATGATTGAAGTAAGTGCTCATCCATTTAGTTGTTGAATTGAAATTCCTCGGTGTCAATAATTGTAAAGCATTTATTAGTCATTTGGTTTTGAGTTTTGACTCCAGTGAGAGTATTCCAAATTTACGTCCAATGGAGCAGCAGTGTTTTTCTCATTGTTACTCAATTCAATACCATGAAAGTACCAATCATGGCAGTTTGGTAATTTGGGAAAGCCATGTTGTCATGATTCTTTTGTATTAGCTGTTGCAATAGTATTGATGAACATAAATAATAACACAATTAATACATGCTTATGGAACGGAGTATGGTTCATTTCTTGGTTTGGTTGAAGCTATGATTTTTCTCATATGCTCTGCATGTTTGACTTATAGAAATCATTTCTAGATTACAAAATAAACATGTTTCTTACTGTTTCATTGCAGAGCTCCTTATTGGAGCTACAAAACTGATTTTATTGTATTTCCCCTCTTGACTTTTCACATGTCCTTGTTTACCTTTTTCTGGAATTTACATCCATTGTTTTCCTACTCTTTTATGTATACATCTCTCTTCAGAAAGCATTGTGCTGATAATTTTTCTGAAAAAAATAAACTAGGAACATTAGTAATTGTTCGGATAAACTCGACATTGTGTTGATAATTTATTTTAAAGACTCTAAGAGTAGGACTTAATCTTTCTGTAAGTTTATCCGAATAAGAGTTAGTGTTGTAAATAACTCTAGTTTAGTAATTGTCATTAAATTCTTCTACTTAAGAGATTAGAGTTAGTAGTTAAATGTAACTAGGACTCCTAATGTAACTAAAAGTCCTACTCTTAGAGTCTTTAAAATAGTCTATAACGATGTATTATTTTTAGAGTGAAATTTACTGAATACAAAATAGAGTTTATTATGTTTCTCTACATGGTATCAGTCTAATTTCGATCCCATCAGAAATTTTTTCTTTGATGGAAAATCAAAATCAATCAATGTCGAGTGAGCTGCAATCCTCCTCCATCTCAACTGTCGGTGTGGCAGATTTTTCAGAAGTAACAGGTTCGATTGTTACTTGTCACAGATTTGTGGGCACTAATTACCTTGAATGGTTCTAACCTGTTAAAAATTTTCTTGTTGGCCGAGGAACCGTAGGGTATATTACTGGGAAAATTAAAAAACCCTCTGTTGATGACTAGGGTTTTGACAAGTGGGCTCAAGAGAATGGCAGGGTCATGTCTTGGCTGCTCAACACTATGTCTCCGGAAGTTGGATCTCAATTTCTTCTTTATGAAACAACTAGTGAAGTTTGGAATGCTGTTAAAGATACATACTCGAGCACCAACAACAATTCTGAGTTATTTGGCATTGAAAGTAAGGC
Source organism: Hibiscus trionum (assembly GCA_030270665.1). Taxonomy (NCBI): domain Eukaryota; kingdom Viridiplantae; phylum Streptophyta; class Magnoliopsida; order Malvales; family Malvaceae; genus Hibiscus; species Hibiscus trionum. The sequence continues at coordinate 1,316,752 of BSYR01000025.1, read as the reverse complement.
TTCTAATTTTAAGCAGGAAGGGATGACGGTTACACAGTTTTACACTACTCTAACAAATCTATGGAGCAAATTGATTTGTATGAGGCAAACGAATGGGAGACTGCAAATGATGCTGCGTTATACAGAAAGATCACTACGCAAAAGAGGATTTTTCAGTTTCTGAATGGACTCTGTTGGGTTATTCGGTGCTTGATTCCTTGAACCGTTCTTGCTCGCCAAGTGGTGGAGAAGTGGAATGTTGGGTGATAATGGTGTGGAAGCTATAAATGATTAAGACAAGATGATTTATAGTGGTTCAACTTTCTAACCAAGGTCTACATCCACTACCTTAGCTTCCTACTAAGGATTTCCAATCAATCCACTATTGATTCGTCCCCTTTTCTAGGCTTAGGAGAAAACCCTTACAAACCGATCAAGCTTTCTACCCAAAGCCTTGATCAAACCCTCTTTACAAGAGATAAAAATACGCAAACTCAAATTCCTCTAATAGGTATTTGTTTGCACAATAAAGCTCTCACCCAAACCTAAAACATTTGAGCAAATCTAAAAATTTTAGCTCACTAGTGTTTGTCTATACAATAAATTGACACTTAAGCTCTAAGACAATTTCTTGATCATATGTTGTGTTACAATTGAAGCATTAACCATTACTAGATGCTTGGAGGTCCCTTTTATACCACTCTTTGAGTTTGTAGCCGTTACTAGCCGTTGGGGTTGAATTGGAGCCGTTAGAGACTTCATTTCCCACCAAAAATGCAGTTTTGCAGCTCCCCGTTTCGAAACGCTCGAACCCGTTTCGAAACACTCTTGAAATAGAAAGAGCTCATTATTTACCCACTTGCTAAATGCCATATTTGCCCACTTGCTAAACAAAGAATAATTCATTATTTACCATCCTCTCATAAACCCTCACATCCTTTCTCATTAATTCACAGTAATGTTTGAGGTCCTTCTAAGGTGAAGAATGTTAATGGAAGTAGGTGGTTTGTAACCTTCATTGATAATCATAGTAGAACTACTTGAGCTTATTTATTGAAAGAAAAATCAGAGGTGTCTACTGTTTTTCAAATATTTTATAACATGGTCGAAACACAGTTTCAAAGAAAAATTCAGATTTTAAAATCTGATAATGGGCGTGAGTTTTTTACACAATCTTTAGGTCAGTTCTTTCTTGAAAAAGGGGTAGTCCATATCAGTTCATGTGTTGACACTCCACAACAAAATGGAGTGGTAGAAAGGAAAAAAGCACCTATTGGAAGTCACTAGAGCCTTAATGTTTACAAACCATGTACCAAAGTATTTATGGGGTGAAGTCTTGTTAACAACTACATACCTTATTAATAGGATGCCTAGTAAAGTTCTAAATTATCAAACACCTAGGGAAGTTTTCTTAAAGAGTTTTCCCCATTTTAAACCTATGTCTTCAATTCTTCCTTTGAGAGTGTTTGGCTGCACTGTTTTTGTGCACAATTTAGACCCATCTAGGACTAAACTTGACCCAAGTCTTTTAAGTGTGTTTTGGTCGGTTATTCTTCACTAATGAAGGGCTACAAATGTTATCACCCACCTACTCGATTTTTTTTTTACTTCTTTAGACCTTACCTTTTTTGAACAGGATCCTTATTTCTCCAAGGCTGCAACTCAGGGGAGATTTATATTGATTTTAAGCCTACTCTCAGTCAGGTTTGTCCTTCCACCTCCTCAGATTTTTTACCCTCTAGCTGTTCTTTATTACTTGATTCCCAAGTTCCTGTTGAACTTCCTAGACCTTCACCTTCTTCTCCAAATATTACTTCATCAATGTCTACTCCTGTTACTTCACAAAACCAACCTAAATCACCATTATAACCTCCTAAACCTTTACAAGTTTATACCAGAAAAAGAAGGATAATTCTAGAGACCATTTTGCAATCTGGTATTTGTCGAGAATTGGACTTGAGTCCAGCTGCCAGTGAAGACAATGGAGGTAATGACTCAATTGAAATTCCTTCTCATTTACTTGAATTTGAGTGTTTGCCAATTGCTAAGAGAAAAGGGGTTAGACAGTGTACTAAATACCCCATTCTGAGGTATGCTGCTTATGGAAAGTTGATGCCATTGTTTAGAGCATTTACAACCCGTTTAGATGAACAGATTCCTAAAACCATTGAAGAAGCACTAACGTGTCCTAAGTGGAGAAGGGCCGTTGAAGAAGAAGTTGATGCATTGAATAAGAACAACACTGGACTATTACTGATCTTCCTCAATGTAAAAAACCAGTTGGCTGTAAATGAGTATTTGCTATTAAATTTAATTCTGATGGCAGTATAATGAGACACATAGCAAGGCTGGTTGCTAAAGGTTTTACACAGACCTATGGAGTTGACTATAAGGAGACTTTTGCTCCAGTAGCTAAACTTAATACAGTTAGAGTTTTATTGAGCTTAGCAGTGAATTGTGACTGGAATTTACATCAACTTGATATTAAAAATGCTTTTCTGAATGGAAATTTGGAGGAATAAGTCTTTATGTAGATTCCACCAGGACTAGAGGATGATGGAAATAGCCAAAAGGTTTGCAAGCTCAACAAATCACTCTATGGCTTGAAGCAGTCACCAATGGCTTGGTTTGAGAGATTTACCAGAGTTATTTTGAAAATGGGTTACAAACAGTTCTTGTCTGACTATACACTGTTTTCCAAGGTAACTTCAAATAACAGAAGAGTTATCTTAATAGTTTATGTAGATGACATAATCTTGACAGGAGATGATGATGAAGAGATTTGTCAACTAAAACAACTGTTGAGCAAGGAATTTGAGATTAAAGACCTAGGAAAACTCAGATATTTCCTAGGCATGGAAGTGGCTAGATCCAGCTAGGGACTGGTCATTAATCAAAGAAGATATGTTCTAGATTTACTTGAAGAAACAAGATTAATGGGCTGTAAACCAGCAGATACTACAATGGATGCTGGTCTAAAATTTAGCAAAGCAGAACTGGGCCCCAAGGCAGATAAAGGTTTATATCAAAGACTAGTAGGGAAGTTGATCTACTTATCCCTAACTCGACCAGATATTTCTTTTCCAGTCAATATCACTAGTCAATATATGACTGACCCAAGATAGGAACACATGGAAGCTGCAAAAAGAATACTGAGGCATTTGAAAGGCACACCTGGATTGGGAAGCACGGGTACGACAACCTTATGCTGTTTCAAGTACCTGAAACGTCCCCAGCACGGGTATGGGACAGGTACGACTGTGGTACGTATTGGAAACGTCCCACGTTGACGGGGTATGGCTGAAAGTGAATGGAGACGACTGAGATAATTTTGGGGACATTTCGGGGACGGCACATCACCTTCACGTCCGTCCCCAGCAGTGTCGGCGAACGACAAGGATGAACAATGGATGGGGTTTTAGTCGGGTCGGCGAGGGGTTTCGATTGGTGGCGGTGGTGTGAACCACGGTCGCCTGACGGTAACTAAACGACATTGCAAAAGGACGGTCGAAAATTTTCAATGGTTGAAAACGAGATAGAAAAGAGTTAAAGTGGTATTTAAATGCCAAAATTTGGGTAATTCACGAGAAGGAGAGAGTCTAGGTTTCAGTAGGTTTTCGGAGAGGCTTAGGAGTTTTACTCCATCTAGGATTTAGTCCTTTAAGGCACATTTTTAGTTTAATTAGGATTTAAACTGTTTTGTTTAATTCCAATTAAGTCCTCAAATCCATAAAGAAACTTTCAATTGAGCCTCCAAGTTTTATTTCCTTTCAATTAAGATTTTTTAAAATTATATCTATCTAGAATTTTAAAATTTATATCTATTTAGAATTTTAAAATTTATTTTATATGCCGTACTGTACCCTATAATTTTAAAATTACCGTTTCTCGTCCCCGTACCTTGTCCCCGTACCCGTATCGATGCAACATAGCACCTGGACATGCTTTGATTTTTAAGGAGTCTTGACAGAAGTGTAAAAGTTTTTTCAGACTCTAGCTGGGCTAGTGAACTCACAGATAGAAGGTCTACAAGTGGTTATTGTACCTTTGTTTGGGGCAACTTGGTTACATGGAAAAGCAAAAAGCAATCAGTGGTTTCAAGAAGCAGTGCAGAAGCTGAGTACAGAGCTCTAGCCTTAGGAATGTGTGAGGGGATTTGGCTACTTAAACTGCTCGAAGAACTTGTAATGTGTCATGACAGAAAATTTCAGATTTTTTGTGACAACCATTCTGCAATTCAGATTGCAAAAAATCCAATACAACATGATCGGACAAAACATGTTGAGATAGATAGACACTTCATAGCATAGAAACTCACAAGTGGAGTTGCATCATTATCCTATGTTCCAACAGAGGAACAAGTGGCAGATATTCTTACAAAGGCTCTGCCAAAAATCCTATTTGATAAATTTATGTTCGAGCTGGGCTTATACAATGTATACTCACCAGCTTGAGGGGGAGTGTAAGTTTATCCGAATAAGAGTTAGTGTTGTAAATAACTCTAGTTTAGTATTTGTAATTAAAGTCTTCTACTTAAGAGATTAGAGTTAGTAGTTAAATGTAACTAGGACTCCTAATGTAACTAAAAGTCCTACTCTTAGAGTCTTTAAAATAGTCTGTAACGATGTATTATTTCTAGAGTGAAATTTACTGAATACATAATAGAGTTTATTCTGTTTCTCTACAATTTCATGTAAAATAACTCCTTTGTCTGTAGTATTTGGTGAAGGCCTGAAAACAAAATTTTAACCTCAAACATCCTTCTCGTCAAGCCCTATGAAGTGTAGGCCAAGCTACCTTTGACGGGTGCTAAGATTTATTTATTAGTAGAAGCCCCGTTTGGTTTTAAACTTTCAACTGCTAGGTCATGGTGACCTAGATACCACTTAAAAGAAAATGTAGTGTTTGAGGGGTTACTTTCTATGTTAACTGGTTCGATTGGTAGGTCAATCTAGCTGCACAATATTTTATTTTTTAAATATGCTAGAATTTGAAAATAGTTTTTTACTTGGCAAAATGTAAGATCATGCTTTTTGCTCACAGTTTCATTTCAATGAAAGTGGTCTTGGCACATGGCAAGTTCCTAATTCATAAGCCAAGTTGGCCCTATTTTTTTCTTTCTTTTTTTCTTTTTGTAGGTGCACTAAACATTTAGCCAACAAAAAGTAAGGACTTATAATATAAGTTCACTGTCCAAGGACGAGCTTTGATCTCTAACATTTTGCTAATGTTAATAGGTTGCTAAAGGAAAGAATTCTGGTGGAGAATCAATACCCTTGCTCTTGAGAGTTCCTAGAGTTGTTGATCCTTGGGGTGGCTATAATATGATTGGATTTGGGGACATTCTCTTTCCTGGTTTGCTTATTACGTTTGCTTACAGGTACTTAAAGGCCCTTTTCCCCTTTGTAAATAGTATTTCTTTCTTGTATTTCAAATGCTCTGTAGGGTATCTGACAAGTTATTGGGTGTTCTTTTAATGGTTTTAGTACCCACAAGATTATTAATAGTAAATTTTTCGGGGGAAATGTTAATAAATTCCAAAATCCATTTTGCTGTCAAATAACAACTGTATTTTTTTGGGTACTACAGTAGCACTTTGGTTGGGTGGGTATTGGAGCAACATTACCTATTGATAAATCCCAAACTTTAAGTTTTTTTTAATTGATCCAATTAAAAAAAATATCATGATGTTCTTATCTAGGGAGGAATCACTTCAAAGCCAAAGTGAATTCTCCCCATATACATTTAATCAATTCTGGTATGAATCTATGGATTGGGTGCTGGAGGTTCATGTAGAAAAGCAATTTCCAGCTTTAAGAAAACAGAACAATGCAGAAAAGCAAAGCAGAATTTAAGTTTCTGCGAAAAGGAAGAAAAACAGAATTAATTTTCTGTTATTCAATTATTTAGAAAGATACAACATGAGACTCTTTTATAGAGTCACGTAGGAGTTCAACTAGGATAAGGATTCCTAAAACTACAAAACTTCTAACTCTATACAAGGCTTAGGACTCTTTAGGAGTTTTAATCCTAATCTATTTACATAAAAACAATAGTTACAAATAATAACAAACTCCTAAGAGTTTAATCCTAATCCAAATACAAGTGCAATATCCTACACTCCCCCTCAAGCTGGTGAGTATACATTGTATAGTCCTAGCTTGGATAGAAAGTCATCAAAAATTGTTTTGGATAAGGCCTTTGTGAGAATGTCAGCTAGTTGGCCTCCTGTGGGAATATATGACAAAGTAGCTATCCCATTGACGATTTTTTCTGCAATAAAATGCTTGTCTATCTCAACATGTTTTGTTCGATCATGTTGAACTGGATTCTTTGCAATCTGAATGGCTGATTGATTATCACACAAAACCTCGAACTTGTCTTCTTGGTTAGTGTGTAATTCCTTAAGCAACTTGAGTAGCCAAATTCCTTCACACATTCCTAGAGCCAAAGCCTTAAATTCCGCTTCAGCACTGCTTCTGGATACCACCGATTGCTTCTTGCTTCTCCAAGTCACAAGATTTCCCCAAACAAATGCACAGTACCCACTTGTCGATCTTCTGTCAGTTAGTTCTCCTGCCCAACTTGAGTCTGTAAAGATTCTCACAGTTCTGTCCTGTGTCTTTTTAAACAGTAAACCATGTCCAGGAGTTTTCTTCAAGTACCTGAGGATTCTGTTAGCTGCTGCCATGTGTTCTTCATTAGGATTCGTCATATGCTGACTAATCACATTGACTGGAAACGCAATGTCTGGCCTCGTCAAGGATAGATAGATTAGTGTTCCCACTAATCTTTGGAATCTCTCTTTGTCAACTAAAGTGCCTGTTTCTTTAGTGAATTTCAAGCCGACTTCCATTGGTGTATCTGCTGGTTTACACCCGAGCATCCCTGCTTCATTAAGCAAATCAAGGACATACTTCCTTTGATTAATCACCAACCCTTCACTTGATCTAGCAACCTCCATTCCGAGGAAGTATCGAAGTTGTCCCAAATCCTTTGTTTCAAATTCTCTATGTAGAAGGTTTTTTAAGCACCCGATTTCCTTCTCATCATCTCCTGTCACAATTATGTCATCTACATAGACAATTAAGATAACTCTTTTGTTTTCTGAGGTTACCTTAATGAAGAGAGTGTGATCCGCCAATGATTGCTTGTATCCATCATTCAGAATAGCTTTGGTGAATCTGTCGAACCAAGCTCGAGGAGACTGTTTCAGACCATAAAGTGACCTGTTGAGCTTACAAACTTTTTGATCTCTTTCAATCGATCTCAGACCAGGTGGAATCTTCATATAAACCTCTTCCTCTAACTTTCCATTAAGGAATGCATTCTTCACATCAAGTTGGTGAAGCTTCCAATCAGAATTGACAGCTAGACTTAGTAATACTCGAACAATGTTAAGTTTTGCCACTGGAGCAAAGGTTTCTGTGTAGTCGATCCCATAGGTCTGTGTATAGCCTTTAGCCACAAGCCTTGCTTTGTATCTCTGGACACTACCATCAGAGTTATATTTCACAGCAAAAACCCACTTACAACCAACAGGTTTCTTACCTTGGGGAAGATCAGTTATTGTCCAGGTACCATTCTTCTCAAGAGCACTGATTTCTTCTTCGACAGCCTTTCTCCACTTGGGATGCTTTAAAGCTTCATCAACTGTGGAAGGAATCTGCTCTTTATCTAAGCTTGCTGTAAAGGCTTTAAAGGATGGCTTCAATGAACTGTATCCAGCAAATTTCTGAATAGGATGTTTAGTGCACTTTCTAACCCCTTTTCTAATAGCAATAGGAAAATCATCAAGATTAGAGATAGTAGGCTCACTGATTATATTACCTTCCTCCTCTATATTGGCAGATGGACTCAAATCCAACTCACGACAAGTGTCAGATTGCAAAATAGCCTCTGGTATAGTTTTCTTTTTCCTTATATAGGTCAAAATTTGTTTAGGAGGAGTAGTTGTTTTCGAAAAGTTTTGAGGAGTTTTAGAAGGAGTGAATGTGTTTCGAATAGGTGTAGGTGTTTTGGAAGGAGTTGGTAAAGGAGATGTAGGTTCGGATAAGGGTGAAGTAGTGGATTCAAAATCTGGTGGTATAGAAATATTGGGAGAGATTACCTGAGGGTGAGGAGAAGGCTGAAAATCATCCCAAGTCTCCCCCTGAATTGCAGCCTGAGGAAAGTAAGGGTCATGCTCAAAAAATGTAAGATCCATAGTAACAAAAAATTTGTGAGAAGGAGGATGATAGCATTTATAGCCCTTCTTGAGTGAAGAATAACCAACTAGTATACACTTCAATGATCTAGGATCTAACTTGGACTTATTAGGGGCTGAATTATGAATAAAGACAATACAACCAAATATTTTAAGAGGTAAAATAGAAGAGATAGGCTTAAAATGTGGATAACTCTCCAGGAAGACAGATTGAGGTGTCTGAAATTTCAAAACCTTACTAGGCATGCGGTTGATCAAATATGTGGCGGTTAACAAGGCCTCACCCCACAAGTATTTAGGGACATTACTAGTAAATAAAAGAGAACGAGCAACTTCAAGGAGGTGTCTATTTTTTCTTTCTGCAATTCCGTTTTGTTGTGGAGTATCAACACAAGAACTAAGTTGAACTATTCCCTGCTTTTGAAAAAATGCACTCAAAGACTTAGCAAAAAATTCACTCCCATTATCAGACTTAAACAGTTGAATTTTGGTTTGGAATTGAGTAAGAACCATGTTATAAAACCTCTCAAAAACCCTCGCAGTTTCAGACTTTTCTTTCATTAAATAAGTCCAAGTAATCCTACTATGATCATCAATAAAGGTAATAAACCACTTACTGCCATCAACATTCTTCACCCGAGAAGGACCCCAAATATCACTGTGGATCAAAGAAAAAGGGTGAGATGGTTTATAAGGAGATGGAAGATAAGATGCTTTAATTTGTTTAGCAAGAGGGCAAATATGACATTTAAATAAACTTGGTTTTTTATTGATAAACAAAGATGGATATAACTTTGACAGATATTGAAAATTAGGGTGACCTAACCTAAAATGCCATAATAACACATCATCAAATTGTTCTAAAGCAGTAAAGGAGGAAAGAGAGAAAGAGGTGCAAGGTGATGGAGAGCTATGGAGAGCATAAAGACCATTGTGCAAACTAGCAGTGCCGATTGTCTTTTTTGAGTCCATAGCCTGTAAAATACAACCAGAGTCATTAAAACTTGCAGAATACTTCAAGGTTTTCGAAAGTTTGCTAACAGAGATAAGATTGCAGGCAAGATTTG